>CM039678.1:461907262-463327222 GCA_022496015.1 Hordeum marinum
TCGCGAAAGGCACGGTTTTGCTATCGCGAGAGGCACGACCGTGCCTCTCCCGAAAGGAAAAACAGGTTTTCTGCTCTCTTTTTTCCGCGAAAGGCACGGTTTTGCTTTCGCGAGAGGCACGGTTTTGCTATCGCGAGAGGCACGGCCGTACCTCTCCCAAAAGGGAGAAAAACGCGTTTTCTGCTCTCTTTTTTCCGCGAGAGGCACGGTTTTGCTTCCGCGAGAGGCACCTCTCGAAGAGGGAAAAATGCATTTTCTGTCTTTTTTCTATCGCGTGAGGCACGTTTTTTCGTCCTTTTTTTCGTGAATTTTTTTTTGTCAAAATCTATCAACATGGAATCTAGGTTTGAAGATCTCGACACGAGAAAGTCAACGATGAAAACGGTTCAAGATTTGGACGCACGGTTTAGGAGATAAAACGTTTTGAAAATACGAATCTACGAAAAAGGAAAAACTCCCAGGTTGCGACAAGTGAGACGCATGCATTGCGCCACTTGTCGAAACCTGGGAGGTGAGAGTAATGGTTGGAATGTATACTTGCTAACTAATGATTTCGGAGCTTGGGTCTCACCACCTCTCACGTCCGTGGCCCAACTTCCAATACCGCGCATAGGCCCATGAGCATGCCCGGACGCTAGTTCTATTTTTTCATTCCATTTTTATTCTAAAATTTATTTTATTCTTTAAAAAAATCAGGATTTCAAAAAGTTCTCAATTTCTAAAAATTGAATTTTGATAAAATGCTCCTGAAATCAAAAAAAATCCAATAATTAATATTTTTGATGATTTTTCGAAAATATCCATGTGTTGGAAAAACGTTCATAAATTTTAACAAAACAAATTGCAAATTCAAACAATATTCGTAATGTTATAGAAAATGTTCACCAAAAACGATTACAAAATTGCAAAATATGTTCACTAAATAAAAAAAATGTTCATCGATTCAAAAACAGTTTCCCGATACAAAAACAAATTAATTTATTCATAAATGTTCATTGATCCAAAAAATGTTTGCCTAATCAGAAATGTCCAAAATTATAAAAACTTAATTGAAAAAGGCAAAACAATGTTTGTGGTTATGAATTCTTATGGTCAATTCGTAATTTTTTGACAGTTACACACAATTTGTTTTCCTATTTCAAAAAATAATATTGTAAGAAAGATGTTTCTAAAAACTGTTCATGATTAATGTTCGTCACTTGGAAAAATGTTGATAGTTTGATAAAAAAATGTTAGTGAATTCAAAAAATGTTCGGGAATTGGAAAAGGTCAAGACCCCAAAAATATAAGTTTGAATTTCTAAAAAGGTTCATAATTTCTAAACGTTTTCGAATTTTAAAGAGGTTCACAACAGGGGAAAAAGGAAAAACAGAAATAAAAAAGAAAGATAGAAAGCATAATTTTTTTTAAATCGGATGAAGAAACAATAAAAACAGAAAACACTGGTTCAGGAAAGGTTCAACCTTGTGGAGCAGTCCTTCTGAAGCCTCCTAGCAATAACTCCCACGTGTCGTGTCGCGTTCTGAGCGTATTTTTAGATTATATTTTATTATTTTTTTGCACGCGTTTTCGGCTTGTTAGATTGGTTTTTTCGTTTTTTGGTGTTCTAGTATTTTATTGGTCTTTCTTAGCTTTTGGACGAAAAAATATATAAAAACAATTTATGTGAAAATAACTTTTTTTGGGGGTTTTTTCGCGAGAGGCACGGTTATGCTTTTACGAGAGACACCGTTTTGCTTTCGTGAGAAGCACGATTTTGACTTTTCGAGAGGCAGCGTTTTGCTTCCGTGAGAGGCACGGATTTGACTTCGTGAGAGGCAATATTTTTCTTTCGTGAGAGGTACGATTTTGCCTTCATGAGATGCACGATTTGGCTTACGCGAGAGGCACAGGTTTGCCTTCGCGAGAGGCACGGTGGTGTCTCTCGAAAAGGAAACAAAACACGTTTTTTTTCTTACGAGAGGCACGGTTTTGCTTTCGTGAGAGGCATGGTTGTTTCTCTCGAAAAGAAAACAACATGTTTCTGTTTTTTTATATTGCGCGAGGCACGGTTATTTTCGGTCATTTAAAAAAAGTTCGTCAAAACCTATCAACATGGATCTAGTTTGAAAGATTTTGACACGAGAAACCCAATGATGAAAACGGTTCGATATTTGAACGCACGGTTTAAGAGATAAAACGTTTTGAAAATACGAATCTATGAAAAAAGGCAATACTCTCATGTTACGGTAAGTAACACACATACAGTGCGTCATTTGTCGCAACCTGAAAAATAAGAGTTATTTTTGAAAGATATATTCGTCAATTAATGATTTCGTTCAACCTTCCTAAAACCGTTACTGAAAGGAATCTGGAATGGGCCGGTCACGAATACAGCGCGCACGAGGGGACACGCGCTAGGTCGTTTCGTAGGACCTAAGCGTCAAATGGGACTGTGGTGAATATGTCTCGCTTAGCGTTGCCCCCAGCGTCCAGGTATTGCGCTCAGCCTAATAGTTAAAGCTGCGTAGTTCGAGCGCACGAGCTGCACGTTCGAACGCTCTAGTTCCCTTCATTTTTTGTTATTCTATATTTTGAAATATATACATATATTCCAAAACATAGTTTACTTACATTTTTCAGAAAATGTTTACAGCAATTTTAAACTGTTTATGCAGTGTAATAAAAATGTTCATGGAATTTCTGAAAATTAAGAAAAGATTCAAAAACATATTCACGAAATTAAGAAAATGCCCCGGTGTTTCAAAAGAATATTTAAACAATGCATACCATTCAAAAAATGTATTGTGATTAGAAAAATGTGCACATGGTTCAAAGATATTTTCATAAAAAAATTATACACTGTAAAAAATATTCTAGGAATTTCAAAAGGCATACTATTCTAAAAATAAATGTTCAGCATGTATTTGAAAGATGGTTTTACATATATTCGAGAAAATGTTCAAACCTGTATTTGCAAATGTATTATGCATAATAAATATATTAGCGTAATTTAAAAATGTTTGCACCATTCGATATTACAACATGTATTTGAATACTATTTCACATGTATTCACAAAATGTTCAACATGTGTCAAAAAATGATCCAAGTATTGTTCGCGTGTATTGATAAAAGTAGTTGTGCACTGAAAAGAACAGAAAAAAGGGAACCATGAAAATCGATAAGAAAACACGTAAGAAAAGGAGAAAAAAAATGCAAAAGCTAAAACAGAACCTTTCTAAAACCGTTCGTGTAAACTACTCCCTTCGTTTGTAAATTTCTAAAAAGACAAATATTTAGAAATGGAGGGAGTATATTATTAGGCCGGCCCGCTAGCCTGAGGTGAGTGGTTCTCTCGATACGGGGGAACAGGTCGGTCGTTCCCGGTTCCAAACGATCAATTGATTTCTTTGTAACGCCTGCTTCTGAATTTTGTCACCTCGATCGATTCACTTCTTTTAGACCTGTACGCAGCCGCGAAGGCACATTGTTCACGTCCAGGCCGATCGACACCGGCACGCCATAACGTGTACGCCAAGGCGGCCACCTCTTATGATCATGCGCAAGCGCACATACAACCCAGAAGGCGAGATCGATCAACGCGACAACATCGACATAGAGTGATTCCATCTTCATAACCCGCTCTTCGTCCAATCGTTCTTCTGCATACTGCAACCTACCCCAATTTTGACCTGGTAGCGCCTTTGCTCTTCTTGCCTTTTATAATTATTTTTGCATAATTATTCTTAACTCTTGTCATTTTTCTATATGGACTTGTGACCAATAGAATAAACTGATACCCTCTGTAAAAAAAATATTAAAGCGTTTAGATCATTACTTTATGCAAGGACTACATATCCTCTGCATGTATGGCGGAAGTACCCAATTTATATATGTTCAAAATACGTTTGGTTCTATCCATCAACGGCTTGATTTGTAACATCATACATAAATCATAGAAAAGGTGTCATTCAAAGTGATATTATCTAGGCAAAATGTAGGGCCTTGGATAGGACGTTAAATTATATAAATGGGGGTATATTTATTCTCTTAGTAATTTTTCATATTTGAATTGTTGCATTTTTCATATGTGTATATTATGGACAAATTTCTTGTAAGTTACGACATAATAGTATTGACTGTATTTTACAATTTGAAAATGTGCTCTTCTTTCATATGAGTGGTTGGGTATCCCCAAGTGTAATGGTGATGTAACCTAGCAATAAGTATTTCCCTGAATTGATAATCAAGGTTTATTGAACCAGTAGGAATTTTTTTGCAACACTAATCCTTGATACCTGCACACCAAACACAAAACAATATTGCCTCCAATGCTTTAATAAATGGTGATAAAGTATGCGATCAAAGGAAAATAGATCGGGGGCTATAGCATCACTAGAGACATATCTCCAAGCAAGATAAATGTGTTGGGGTAAACTAATTACAGCTGGGCAGTGATTAAGTTGCAATGTTTATTTTTATGACTATGATCATTCATAGCATAATCTTGTGTATGCATTACGTTATGTAGAATGCTATCCAACTGCATCTACAACTAATACTCTACCTAAAGACCGCTATCCAACATGCATCTAGAAGTATTAAGTTTGTAACAAACAGAGCATTGCAATAAGTAAGGTAAACAATGTAGATAGTAAACCTATCATCCAAGTGTGATAAAAAAATCATCATCTTAACCTTAGTAGCAACAATTCCATCATTGGGCTGGGTTACCGCAAGATTGAACCCACTACCATATACAACTCCCTTCGAAGAACTACACGTCAAACTTGGCCAAAGTAGACAAATAAATCAGAGAGCGTATATGACTACTTAATTATGTAGCAAAGAATTCATAAGAGCTCCAATATAATTCAATAAACACAACATTGATGAAAGGACGTGGATGTCGCCTAGAGGGGGGGGGTGAATAGGCGCTTTAAAATAATTACGTTTTAGGCTTGAACAAATGCGGAATAAAACTAACGTTTAATATGTCAAGCACAAAATCTAAAACAACTAGGCTCACCTATGTGCACCAACAACTTATGCTAAGCAAGATAAACAACTATGTGATAACAAGATATATATCATGAAACAATATGGCTATCACAAAGTAAGGTGCATAAGTAAAGGGCTTGGGTAAGAGATAACCGAGGCACGCAGAGACAACGATGTATCCCGAAGTTCATACCCTTGCGGATGCTAATCTCTGTTCGCAACAGTGTGGAGGCACAATGCTCCCCAAGATGTCACTAAGGCCACCATAATCTCCTCACGCCCTCGCACAATGCAGGATGTCGTGATTCCAATAAGGGACCCTTGAGGGCGGTCACCGAACCCGTACAAACAAGGTTGGGGCAAACTCTACAACTTAATTGGAGGCTCCCAACAACACCACGAAGCTTCACCACAATGGATTGTGGCTCCGAGGTGACCTCAAAAGCTCGGGGCAATCTCCACAACCTAATTGGAGACCCCGACGCTTGCCCGGAGCTTTGCACCACAATGATTGAGCTTCAAGGCACCACCAACCGTCTAGGGCATCAAAGCACCCAAGAGGAACAAGCTCTAGGATGCTCAAACACCCAAGAGTAATAAGCTTCTCAACTTCTCACTTCCACGTATCACCGTGGAGAACTCAAACCTATGCACCAAATGCAATGGCAAGGGCACGCGGAGTGCCCAAGTCCTTCTCTCCCAAATCCCACCACAACAACTAATGCTATGGGGGAAAATGAGATGAAGAACGAAGAAGAACATGAAGAACTCCAAGATCTAGATACAAGGGGTTTCCCTCACATAGAGGAGAAAGTGATTGATGGAAATGTGGATCTAGATCTCCTCTCTCTTTTCCCTCAAGAACTAGCAAGAATCATTGGAGGGATTGAGAGCTAGCAAGCTCGAAGAAGGTCAACAATGGGGGAAGAACACAAACGCAAAAGATGGATAGCAAAGGGGAAGAAGAGCCCCTTTTATAACCCCCCCAAATCCAACCGTTATGTGCACATGACGTGCACAAGCGGTACTACCGCTTGGCTAAGCGGTACTACCGCTTAGCACGGTAGTTCCAAGAAAAGCATGCAAAATAGCAGAAAACTTAAGGCGGTAGTTCCACTGTAGCAGTACTACCGCCCTACCCAGCGGTACTTCCACTGGGAAGCAGTAAGGCTCCAGAAGGCGAAAATAAGCGATAGTAGCAGCGGTACTAGAGAGCGGTAGTACCACGCGGGCGATACTATCGCCCACTACTACCGTCCAGAAAAACATCCTGACCAGAGAACAAAAAGTAAGCGGAAGTAGCAGCGGTAGTAGAGAGCAGAAGTACCGCCCAAGCGGTACTACCGCCTATTCAGAGAAAAAACAGCTCTGGCACTGAAACTGCCATAACCTTTGCATACAAGCTCCGAATTGAGCAAACTCAAGCTTGTTGGTTATATTAAGAAGAGGCAGTATGAAAATGCCAATGATATAGAGATGTGAAACCTCTATGAATGAAGAACCGGCAAAAACACCAACATTGAAAACATGATAGAAGATGCATATGGACTCCGTTTTTGATGAACTTGAGTTTGTCATGAAGCTGACCATAAGCTCAAGAACCCACATAGAGAAAAGCCAACCAAGAACCAAGAAAGACGACGATGCCAAGAATGCAATGGTTTGAGATCTCAACGAACGATACGATCAAACTACTCACTTGAGAGCCCCCCTTGATAGCACTACCAGGGAACACCTTATAGGCAGAATCTTACCAGTAGCGCGGTTTAAAAAAAGGCGCTACTCCAACTTAGCAGTAGCGCGCTACTGCTACCCACATAGTAGTAGCGCGTCAGGAGGAAACATCGCTACTACTACAATTGCCACGGCCTTGTCGTTAGACTAGGTATAGCAGTAGCGCATGTCTCCTCAACACGCTACTGCTATGTCGTTTAGCAGTAGCGCTTTGCCTCAAAGAGCGCTACTGCTAAAGCCTATCTTCTCCAACTTCAATTCTCCAACCGGCCTCCCCTCACTCTCCCCTCTCCACTCCACTCTCACTCTCCCCTGCACCCCCTGTCGTCCGCCGCCGCCGCCGCCGTTCCCCGACCACCGTCGTCGCCCGCCGCCACCGACGCTCCTGGTCCTCCTCCACTAAGGTAGTCCCTCCATCCCTCCTCTCACCTCCTCCTCTCTCCTTCCTCCTCCCACTACGGCCTCCTCCCCCTCCGCGCCCCTTCCTCCTCCTCTGGCCGCCCTCTCCTCCCTTCTCCCTCCTCCTCCAGCCGAGCCCTCCGTCGGCAGCCCTTCCCTCTCCTCCTCTCTCCTCCCTCCTCCTACCCCTCCTCATTCCTCCTCCTCCCTCCTCCCACCACCCTCCTCCCCCTCCTCCTCTCTCCTCCCTCCTCCTCCTCCCTCCTCCCACCCCATCCTCTCTCCATCTCTCCTAAACCCTAAACTATTTTTTATTGTTCTTGTATAATGTATTTTTTTACTGTTTTTAGTAAGTGTTTAATAGAAATAGTTTATTTAGGAAGTGGTTAATAGAACTAGTTTATTTATAGTAAGTGCTTAATAGAACTTGTATAATGGTAGCGACCATCATCGACGGTCGAAAAATCGGTGAGGGAGTGTCCACCATATATGAGAGAAGAAGAATGCCAACTATTGTCGTGGGGTAGCTTCTCCTTCTTCTCCTTGTGCTACATATTTGTTATGCACTAGGGGAAGGAGGAGTAGCGACCATCATCGACGGTCGAAAAATCGGTGAGGGAGTGTCCACCATATACGTGAGATAAGAGTGTAGGAAGGAAGACTCGACGTCATTGATAGTAAGTGCTTAATAAAACTAGTTTATTGATAGTAAGTGCTTAATAGAACTAGTTTATTTATAGTAAGTGCTTAATAGAACTACTTTATTTAGTAAGTAGTTAATAGAACTAGTTTTTTATATTTAGTAAGTACTTAACATAACTAGTTTATTTAGTTTATTTAGTAAGTAAACTTGGTGTCTCGTTGATGTCATTGATGTCGATGATGATGCATTCTGAATATAGAGGATATCTTGGTGTTCTTGTTTGCAATGTACCTCCGAGTGGCCTATGTTTTTCCTGAATGTTGATTCGTTTTCGTTCCGGCAAACTTCAGGTGCTCGATATGTCCTGTTTTAAGCAAAGGTCATGCCAATAATTTTTCATGAATTTTAGCATGACTTGTGCTACAATGTAGGACACATCGAGTGCTTCTGATTTACCACAACGGGAATTCAATGATATTCCGGTAAAACATAGGGCATTTTTCTATGTCATTGCTCGATATATGGAACGGGTTGACTTTAGGTCTGATAAGTGTTTATTAATTTTGTTTTCATAATTAAGCATTTGTTCTCGACGTCAATGATGCCTGGCCCGCATCCTCATCGTCGACTCGGCGGAGGAGGCCTGCTTGATTATAGGGGCCATGTTCGGGACTGGGCTCTGCTGGGCTGGTACTGGGAGGTCCTACCTTCCGGGGGGCGCAACTTGGTGAGGAGGCAACCCGTCGTCGATCCGGAGGTTATTTGGTGGCAGTCGCATGGGCCACTGTTGGTGCAGAGGGAGCCAGCCCCCGCAGAGGTGATACGTCGCCGTGTTAGGGAGGAAGACGAGCACGTCCGACGCTATATGACTGCGTTGGACGCCATGTTCTCCAATACCTGACAAGCTCTTCAGGGATCTCACCCAAGCTATGATCCTATGAAGGTTCCTTCTCTTTGGGTGTCCACCGTCCGCGCCGATACCCATCGTTTGCTACGGTTCTAACTGTATTAGTGATTTTATATGTATGATACTATTCGAGATGTATTAGTGATAATATTCGACGATGTACGGACGCAAGAGATGATTTAGTTTTGCTTATTGAATGCATGATAATTTGAATACTAATTTGTTTCTCAACCATATTTGTCTCTCCTCCCTGGTAGTTTCTTTCGATCGATTTTAAAAGTTTCAACTATGAACATAGGAAATATCTGACGACGAAAGAGAATTCGTTATGTGCGAATACTGCAAAAACGAGTACGGCCTGTGCGACAAGCCTTACCTAGTTGGTGGTAGGCGCTTCAGCATCATGCTGGATGAGACCTTCGAAGCGGATACAGTAAGTCACAATGACAAGTCATTTTTCATAATTAAGCATGTATTCTGGTTCTTTTGCTTCAACTTATAATTTTAATTTTTTACTATTCTACTAGCGTATCCCCTGCCATGCAAGAATTTCTGTCTTGGATACGATTGTTTTCAGTGCTAAGGAAAGTATGGAGGTAAAAAGAGTTCACTTGAGGACCGAGCATGGTTATACTTTTGCCGTAAAATTATACAATGCAGACACCTACTCTTATTTTGAATGCAAAAATTGAAGATAACTATGCAAGGCTTATGCATTTGAGCGTAATATGCTTATCACCTTTGATATTCGTCCGGAAGATGAAATTGAAGGTAATATCGGCATCTGGGTCGATGTGTAGACGCCTCCAGTTCTACCATTATGTGAGTTTCTCAACCATATTTATTAAGTAATTTATATTGTTTATTCAAAAATAGTTAACAACTAATTTCTATTGACAGCTTATTTCCATTCAAGCAAACATGTCCATCGCTTGGTAGACAGCACGTACTACTATCCCGGGGCTGAACTAAACTACGAGGAGATAGGTCATTATGTTTTATGGATTGAGGATCTTGATACTGTCAAGACAGGTTATTTTCCTGGACTTCGAGATATTAGTACTCAAAACGTGCGACCACTAGTGTGCGTATTGAACTACGGTCACGTCTAATTAGGAAATATGGTAAGATTTTTACTATCTGTCCTTAGTGCATCTTTTGGATACATTATTTTTTAAGCTAAACTTCATTGTTAAGTATGTTACTACAATGTTCTTCAACAGGGACTCCCAATGAGTGTTGTGCCTTGTTGGATGGAGCCTAAAGGTCGACAATGGTTAGCTTACAGCCAAGATATCCAACATTGCACATGAGTGCATTCATCATTTCTCGAAGCGAGCAAGTCTTAATAGTCAAAGACTGGAGCAAAATTGTGAAGGATCGTAAAGAAGTACTAGGGGACAGCAATCGGAAGTGCAACCCACAATTAGAAGACAGGTTCATCTGCATTCTCCAATATGATGAAGCAGGAGTGCTACACATGTAAATTGTGAAGGATCGTAAAGAAGTACTAGGGGACAGCAATCGGAAGTGCAACCCACAATTAGGAGACAGGTTCATCTGCATTCTCCAATATGATGAAGCAGGAGTGCTACACATGTTTTATGCTATTTTACCCGAGAGAGAGCAGCAGGAGTAGGTCCTAGGTATTAAGACAATTAGTTAGTGTTGATTATATATGACTATGATGATGATGAGAAGTTTTTATTGTGTGCTACAATGTGTTAGAGTTGATGGTGATGCTGAGGAGGAGGAGTAGTGATTATGAGTACTATGATGATGAGTTGTTATAAATAGTGACCAAGTTGTTATATGATGTCTCATGGACGAAAATGATGATGGTGAGGAGTTGTTATATGACAATGATGTACTATGATGATACTGTATGAAAACTTGTATAGTGGCGTATGAATATACGACATAAAAAAAGAAATATGTAATAATAGCAGTAGCGCGGGCAGAGAGGCGCGCTGCTAGTAACTACCAGCAGCGCTTTCTACTAAAAGCGCTACTGCTAAGCGGGTATAGTAGTAGCGCGAGCTAACACATGCTACTGCTACACTTTAGCTGTAGCGTCGTAGCAGTAGCGCGCTGCCCCGCGCTACGGCTATACCCAAAATCAGCGATGCTGCTAGGCTTTTCCCTAGTAGTGTAGAACAACTATCGATCCTATAACCCGGTCTCCCAACTACCAGCATGAGACCAGTAAAATAGAAAACCCTATCAAGGTCAAACCTTTGCCTTGCGCATAGTCCACTTGAGTTAGATGATGACGATCTTGTCCTTCTCAAGATGGATCATCTTTCTTGATTGCGCCGGCTTGATGAAGATTAGTAGATTGCTCCTCCATACTCCACTATGAATGAGCCACTCTTCGACACATCTTCACAAGTTCATTGTCACCACAATGAACGGCAAGCCTCAAACATGATCTCTCCATGATGCTTCACTTGAGCTTGCACACCGCAACCTTGAAGACGATCACCACCTGATGTCATCTTCCATGGGATGTATGGGATGTTCCTCTTGATGCAAGCCCATGGAAAAATACCTAACCCCATAAAAAATTCTCACATAAACCATGGGTTAGTACACAAAGCGTAATGGACAATGCTTATCATACCATGGGATCACTTGATCCCTCTCGCCATATCTTGTACGTTTTGTGTGTTGATCAATTTAATTCACTTTTTGACTTAGTCCTGATCAACCTTGTATCTTATCTTCTCTCTTCATAAATATGATGTATTGAAGGTAAACATGAATGCTCACACAATCTTCTTCTTCAAGACATGCTTGCAATAAGCTCAACTTTCACATGACCAATATTTGGATAAACCTTGAATACCACCTTGGTCATCATATAAAATCCTTGAAACCCAACAGATGGGCTTCAAGAAGTGCCTATGGACAAATCCTTTGAATATAACTCAAGGCAACCATTAGTACATAGGGGTGTCATCAATTACCAAAACCACACATGAAGAAACGTGCTCTTACAACTGGTTACATCATATGGATCCCGATCATGTGAGGCAGGTCACGGGAACTTTGTAGTGAATCACAAGAGCGAGAGGATGCCGTCTAGCTAGCTACATCCATGGACCTACGGTACTAAGGAAACTACTCACACATGGTCATGTCGGCAACAAGCCTAATAAAGATGGCTCCGGTGATGGATTCTCCCTCCAACAACACGTCAAAACAGGCTTCCAGATTGGATCTGTCTAGAGCGGGAACTTGCGGCGATGAAAAAATTGTAAAATATTGGTGTCGAGTGTTTATGCAAATATGGGCTTTTTAGGTCAAAAAATGGTTAAGAGCCGATGCCCAGGGGCTCCAGAAGGCCCCACAATGTGCCCCCCTAGGCTGTGCGGGTTGGCTATCTGGGGGGCCTAGGTGACACTAGGCTCCCTCGGGTGCTTTCTGGAACCTTCTCCTTCTAAAAAATCGTCATAAATCCCCATGGTATCCTGAGGTCCAAAGATATCAATTTTTGATAAACGAAAAATATACAGAAAACGGCTCTGGGCATAGAATTAACAAATTAGTCCAAAAAATAATATAAATTACTATAAAAAGTATTTAAAAGTGATATTATAATAGCATGATACAGTTCAGAAGTTATAGATACGTTTGAGGCATATCAAAATGCAAGAGATATTTTCTAAGTTTTGTACTTTTAGTCTATTTCTTATCATTTCTTTATTACAATAAGCATTTTGATTGCTATATATTTGTATTAATATGTTGTCTTTCATTATGTTGATAATCAATACCAGGACTTAATAAATACACTTTGGAGTACATTACTAAAAAAACAAACCCATCTGAAAGGGGCGCCTCAGGGTGACTATAGCTCCAATTATGCTCATTCAACACAGTTGCAACGAGGTTCTTCTTTGGCGCCATCCAAGCACCCATATTCATTTATTTAAACAAGCATTTTTTAATTTTCACTAACTAAGAAGAAGAGATTTGGCCAGTTAATTAGCGGAAACCAGGTAAAAATCGTTACACCCACTGACCAAGCACGCAACCAAAAATCACACCATGACAAAGAAAACATCGCCGAGGTTGCACATCAACATCATCGTCATCGCTTCTCCCTGAGCAAGTGACTCTTACTTAACCGCAAATGACCACCACAAATCCACATAGTAAAGGCCATGATTAGCCACGCAAAGAACCATGTCAAGCAATCAACCACATGCGTAGACGGTAGTGCAACTGCGTTTCTGATGATGAACTATGGATTAGGAGTGCACGAGGTTGGCATTGCGGAAGATCATCAAAAACAACGAATTGGTGTTTATCATTGTCGCCACCCAGACATCTTCATTGCAACTCTAACTTCACAACAACAAACAGAAAAACCCACAAACAAGCCAAGAGCCGACTATCACAACCTTAGTCGTCTTTGTAGCACAAGCGTCAACATGAACACCACCATCATTCCCTCTTCCCTCCGGTTGATGCACAACTCCAAAAGAAGTTGCCTATGAGGAAGAAGACAATGCAAAAGTGTCAGCATTGTTCGATCATATGAATCTAGAGTTCTCCCCAAAACCATAATTTGAAAAACCGAACAGGTTGTCGAACCGGTAAGGCCTTCAGTTCAAGTTTTTACTGGTTAGACCGCTGGTTCATTGGTTCATTTGTTGGTTTTTACAATAAAATAAAATATTTAAAGTAATAATATACACTAATATATAATTACAATAGGTTCAAATAGAAATGGTTTCCTCTTTTAGACAACAAAGAAGGGTAGTTTAGGTGTTAGTTAGTCTGAGGATAGGCCAATTCCCATGACCTAGGATCAAATCCCATTACTTGCGGTAATATTTTTCCGAGTTTCTCTCTACACCGGTTCGAGCACTCGTTTTATTAGTCGGTTCCATGAAAAAATTGCCCGGTCCGACCGGTTTTCACCAGTCTAGTTGCATGTCGGTCTTTTGTGCTTAAAAATCTAGTGGGATTGCCGGATCCGCGTTTTTCCGGTCCGAACGAAGGTCCTATCTTGTCTTTTAAACTATGCCCAAAACTACAAATAGTGAAGGCAGATGTGTAACATATCATCATTAACATTAGCCGAGTTTCCAACAATAATCGACACTTTGAGATCCAATTATTTAGTGCCTATACTAACATCTTTGAGACTATTATTCTTCTCCTTTTGCGTATTGGATTACGAAATTTAAGCATAAAGCGATTTTGCACGCCACACTTGCTTGATGTCATTGCTTCGAGAAGCTTGTGTTGGATGATTAACACGATGGCTCAAATGAACTCATGTAGGATAAGAGATCTTCTCACAAGATGGCCTCCTAGGTGTTTCTCATCACAGGAAAAAGTATAAGGATCCACTAGGGTTGCCCCCATCCTATGTTGAAGTGTCACATGTAATATAGCGCATAGGGAGGTGTTGCCATCCATGGTGTCGATTCCTACGGATCACATGGCCTTGCGCAATGCTTAAATTGTTGCTTCGAAATTGATCTTCCACGCTTCAAATGCGATGCCGGTTAGAGCTATAACTGGTCGTTTGATTTGCATATTTGGACAAAAACATATCAAAATTTGGCTTGATTCACTTGCACTGCACCTCGGCTTCATTTGTCTTCCACTTACCTACTTTCCGACATGTGAGATTAATAAATTTAACATGAGCATTCTCTTGGACTTGTGGTTGACCCCCAAAGTGTAGGATTCTTGAAGGTGATCTTCAATACTTTGTTGCCATGAGTTTGCTTGTCAAGCACAAACCTCTCTTCCCAAGACTTTGTCTCCCTGCTTGTTTTTCCTGGGTTCATTGACTAGGTTAGGCCTAATTAACATATTATTCCACTCAAAATCCATGGTGTCAATCAGGAAGGGCTTCTTATCAACTTGCATCTAAGAAAAATCCATTACCTATCATTAGTGGCCAATGGTATTTGTCATCAAAAAACACTGCAATCATTCATGGTATGAGATTTTTTATGATATTTGCAATAAGCACACCGTTTTAGCTCTTCGAGCGACGATGAAGTGTGAGATATTCTAATGATCTTAGCTTGCAATAAAACATAAAAAATTGATTACACTTAGGGATGTCAAAAATAATTTTACCTCCTCTTGATTCTAACGAACCGACTTTAGATCATTGCAAGTATATGATTTGGCCTTTGAGGGCCAAACAAATCCAATGACATAAACATCAACCTCATCGTTTAATCTTTCACTATCATATCCAACCATATGCATCTTAGGATGACTAGCTATGTACCTATGTAGCTCTTTAAGCTCCTTCCTTTGGCTTTCTTGAGCCAGAGCTCTTTGTAATACTTGTGAGTTATCAAACCATTAAGCACAAGACCTGCAAAGTCTCTTTTGGTTATCACTAAGATATAACATCATTTTTTGTGTATCTCTAGACCTTTTGACATAGTCAAACCGATCCTTCATGTTTTTGCCCAATTATGTGAGACATGACAACTCCAGCTCTCGCCGCTATTAGAGTGATCATGGAAATTTCGGTCTTGTTATGACTACATCTGGGCATGGGCAACCCCGCCCGGCGACCCGGCCCGAGCCCGGACCGAAAAACCCAGGCCGGGCCGGGTCAGGCTCGGGCTTGAAAATCGTGTCCGGGAAGCAGTTCAGGCCGGGCTCGGGCTTACAAAAAATGGCGATTTGCACGGAGGCCCGACCCGAAAATTTTGGCCAGGCCAGGCCAGGCTCGGGCTTGGGATTTCCAGTTTGGGCTTTGTAAAGCCCGGCCCGAAGCCCGTCCCGGCCCGGGATATGCCTAGGTCTAGTTATGACTATAAAGAATATAACCACGTGGTAAAGCAATAAACCATGAAGATACAACACCAATTAAAGATACATGAAATAAATGCACTTTCAACTCAATAGATGAACCTTCTTCATCCAACCGTGCGAAGTATTGACAAACATGTTTCCATGTGGTCTTTGTGCCCTTTCTGCTAAACTTAACAATGCGTGGGATTTTATATTCGGAAGGCGTTGAATTGCGCCAAAGTACTCAGGATATGACTTTTGGCAAATTTAGTTTCTTGGTTACTCAACTGCGTAATTTTCTTGAAGCATCTTAGTCATCTTCTTCCTAAGATTATCAAGAGGATCGTTCATAGAGGATGATGATACTAGTGGCAATGGCATAGGAGGGACATAATTACTAGTTGTGGGTGTGACTTGTGGCACGTATGTCGAACCGCAGTTCGGCAATGACCTAAACATCTTTGCACCTATAGGCAGGGCTCGACATACTCATGATATAACTAATAGGTGTAGCTAGTATAAAGATCAACAATGTGGGAGGCTTCAACGAAATAGGTCAAGTTGGGTTAGATTTTCCTAATCGACCAAATACACCAACATTACCACTAGATGACCGAGGCATATTTTTCCCAGCATTTGCATTTTCCATGAAAGCTTGGTACACAAGATCGCTATTTTGAAATGTGACTATTAATTTCAGCCAATTGCTCCGGAGAGAAGGAGCTATTTACATAGGGTTTAACATGTTCATCGTGGATAGAAGGTAATGTGGTGTCCCCAACCAGAGTGATGTTGCTTTGACGACCATTCTTGAATTTTGCGAGGAACCCCTGCAATTTCATCTCTTCACATGACTTCTTGTATGCCTCATAAGCTTCATGAAGATCCTCTAATAATTCCTCGAGACTAGGCTTGATGATGCTATCGACGCTAACCTCTCCGGGGTTGGGAAGCTTTCGTCATTAGATGTGATGGATAATGAAGTTTCTTGATCTATATTCTTCATGGAGTTGCCAAATCAAACAATTTGTTCGCACATGAACATGTCACCGTGTACCCCCGACGTCGATCCCGGTACGCAATGCATGTGCCGGAGGAGCCTCGCCGAGACCATGGTGCATAAAGACATGTCAGCGAGAACTTTTGAGAGCCTGAACCCCACAAGCCTAGGAGGGACCGTGTCAGGGAGTGATGCTGGTATAGGTTGACCTATGTCCGTATGACCACTCCCAAAGCCTCTTGATTCGCTGCTCTTCAACACGAAGAACGACAGAGCAAAAACGAGGGTGAGACAAAAAGGTAGATGCAATTGACAATTGTTTGTTGTTCAATCGATCCTCACCTCTCATCAACATAGGAGGCAGATAGACTACCAATACAAGCAAACGACTTGTGTAACAACTAAAAAACTGTAGTCTATTTCGGACAAAAAGACATGCCCAAGAGTCGGGCCCTTTGAGGGTTATCTGAGCGATGGATGCACCCTTTTGTTAAGGATGTGATATGGATTGAAACGTCCGTTCTGATTTTCCACCCTTTTGTTAAGAGTCTGTTATGTATTGAAACATCCGGCCTGATTTTCATAACCGTCTGTCACCGACCTTGCTACTGCTTCGTAGTTTGCATATGACTTTGAATTAAGAATTTTGAGACGATAAAAACGCAAAATTGTTCGTCTTAACAGGACCAAGAACTTTGATCGTTGAGCACATGTTCATCTTAGACCATTTCAAATAATTTATTGCCATGTCAAATCAGGTCTACAAGGTTTTCAACTCGATGAGGCACAGATCGGCGGCCTGCTTCCAGATTCATAATCATTGCATCCAAGTCTCAGCACGCAAACCACATGCTGAAAAGACCTCCTCTACTCTAACGACCACTTTTTAACGCGCCCGTGCGCTTTAATTCGCTTTCGAAGGCCACCATCCCATTACCATTCCCACCCAATTTTTTCTTTCTTTGCCTCCCGCAATTGGCTTCTCGCCGCGCCCTCTTTCCCCCCTCGCCCACTCCCCCCTCCTTCGATCCAGCGCGAGAGCTCCAGATGGATCGGCCGGCGCCGGACCAGCGTCCCACGCTCTTCTCGCCGTACCAGATGCGCCGCTTCAGCCTTGCCCACCGGTGAGCCGCCCGGCCCCTTCAGCCCGCGCCGGAAATTCGGCCGTCTCGGGTCTTTGCCTACTCGTTTGACCCTGGCGAGCATTTCTGCGTGCGTGCAGGGTGGTGCTGGCGCCGATGACGAGGTGCAGGGCCATCGGCGGGCTGCCGGGGCCGGCGCTGGCGGAGTACTACGCGCAGCGGGCCACCCAGGGCGGCCTGCTCATCTCCGAGGGCACCGTCGTCTCGCCGGCGGGGCCGGGGTAATCTCGTCACTTCACACCTCCTCTCGCCCTGCCCCATGGTCCGCACATGGTCGATGCTCCAGTCCGGACTAGTTTACTGTTCCTGTTTCAGAATTTGCGCTCGTCGTACTGTCTTTTGCCCGGTCCTGGATTTGTTTAGTAGCAGCGCTGCGTGCACATTGATCTGATAAATATTCCTGCCTGCTAGATCTGAGTACCTGGCAGAATGATTCCCTTAAATGGGGTTGTTAGGCTAATTTGTCGTTGGATACTTGGTTAGAGTGGCAGCTGTGATTTCTATATTTCTATTACTGGGTGGTGGTTGAGTGACTAGCACAGAGAACCTACCTTGCTTTGTAGTTTAAGGAGCAAAGCGTGACATATGTTCGGCTTGTGATTTAGGTCCCTGATCTTGCGAATTGGAGTAAGATCCTTAAACTTGTAAGTACTATGTAAGTGTGTCAATTGAGGTTCAGGCCATATTTAATTAGCAACTAATTATCCTGTGGCGCTTTGACCCTAATGTAGCCACAAGCTGACCATGAGATTGAATATCCATCAGAAGCTCTCACCCTTTTCCTGACTCCATGCCCTTTTCAAGTGGAGTTGCAGAGTATGAACAGGGAAATGATCATAGATAGCAACACCTACAGTATGATTTATCATGAGAGAGATGCACTGGATTCACAAGTAGTTTTAGTGTTTTTCTAGATAGCTCAAGTACTTAAGTTTTCGCAATTACAAAAAACAAAAGGTGGCCTGTCAGCTGCTCAAGCTAATAAGTAACAAAAAGAAAAGGGGCCAGTAGTCAGGTTTCCTTAACCAAATTCTTCACATCTATTATGTATGATCATGCTATAGATATTTGGAAACTGGAGAGATACATCTTCTGTAAAAATGAGCTGGATCCTGGATTCCATGAAAATCATGTGTCTCCAAATGAAAATAAACTATAGGAGAGACCTAATTCTACACCCATGCACATTCTGTCTCGACGAAAACATCTGGGAGTTCTTGACTGCATTTACCTGATGTATAAGCAATTCTTACATCAAACTCAGTGGTATTTGCACATAGAAGGAAAAAATTACATAAACAAGGGTCAGTCGGGGGTCTGTTCACCTATGTTTTTAATTTGCATCTTTGTACAAAGTTAAATTTGATCTTGTAGCTTCTGCGTAAATTTTTAAATTTCACACACGATTTTTCTCTCTTTTCAAACAATCTGCCCTTTTCTTGAGATATTTACTGTAATTTATGTCTAGTGGAGATTCTTCTGATTCTCACTTGATGGACATATAGCAAGTTTATGTTAGTTTTCTACTGCCAATTCAGAAGATTAACTAATAAAATATTGTTGGATAGGTTTCCTCATGTCCCTGGAATATATAATCAAGAGCAGATAGATGGATGGAAAAAGGTGGTGGATGCTGTTCATGCCAAGGGAGGCATCTTTTTCTGCCAATTATGGCACGTAGGCAGAGCTTCTCACCAAGGTATGTATTTGTGTGGGTAATGGTAACTCAGTTTCTTTGAAATCCGTAACAGGTTTACTGAACGCAATCGCCCTAGATTATCAGTTGCCCTTGAGGATATATTTTTGCATCCACTTCTATTTTTTCTTGAGACTCCGGGACATGATTGATTCATATAGTGTGCTCTATCTGGATTAATACATATCGAAATTGTCAAAACATAGAAGACCTCAAACATCATAACTCCTGTGTTCTTGAAAAATTAATGACTGTCTTTATGTTGGAAATCTAAACTGCTAGTTCTTTTGCATGTAAACGTGCCATCTGTTGTCTTCAGTGTTGACTAATGTTGTTCCATCCACCAGTGTACCAGCCAGGCGGCGCTGCTCCGATATCCTCAACTGATAAGGCAATATCAGCAAGATGGAAAATATTGTTGCCTGATGGTTCATACGGAACGTATCCCACGCCAAGGCGCCTTGCGACATCGGAAATACCAGACATAGTTGAGCAGTATCGCCAGGCTGCCATAAACGCCATCGAAGCAGGTAACGGCACACTTAAATTCACAAACCTTTGCATCCAACCATATAAACATATACGAGAGGAAACACCCTGTGTATATTGTAAGCTGATATGGAGATGAACTGCGTCCCCAGGCTTCGATGGCATCGAGATCCACGGCGCTCATGGCTACATCATCGATCAGTTCCTCAAGGACGGCATCAACGACCGCACCGACGAGTACGGCGGATCGCTTCCCAACCGTTGCAGGTTTTTGATCGAGGTGACCCGAGCCGTGGTGTCCGCCATAGGAGCAGAACGGACTGCGGTGAGGGTGTCACCGGCCATCGACCACCTTGATGCCTACGACTCGAACCCGATGCAGCTCGGGACTGCCGTCGTCGAGCGGCTCAACGCCCTCCAGCAGGAAGCCGGGCAGCTCGCGTACCTCCACGTGACGCAGCCGAGGTACGCGGCCTACGGGCAGACGGAGTCGGGCCCGCACGGCAGCGCCGAGGAGGAGAGCCGGCTGATGCGCACCCTGCGGGGCGCGTACCGGGGCACGTTCATGTGCAGCGGCGGCTACACGCGGGAGCTCGGGCTGGAGGCGGTGGAGAGCGGCGACGCCGACCTGGTGTCGTTCGGGCGGCTGTTCATTTCCAACCCGGACCTGGTCGAGCGGCTCAGGCTCAACGCCGGCCTCAACAGGTACGTGAGGAAGACGTTCTACACCCCTGACCCCGTCGTGGGTTACACCGACTACCCGTTCCTCGGCAAGCCTAAATCGCGCATGTAGTGTGTACAAGGTTAGTGATCGGAGATGGGATTTACTAGTTGCGAAAAAAAAGGAGATGGGATTTGCTGTGAAGTGTATTTGGAGAAATAAGGTCATATACGCGCATGTAGTGTACACGAATTAGTGATCGGAGATTGGGTTGTGAAATGTATTTGGAGGAAATAAAGTATATGTTGCTGTAATTTATTTCACCAAGGCCTCCAATTGCATATCCGACTAAGGCCTGTTTGGAACCACAATAAATTATAATAATTTGGATTATAAAGATAGATTATATAATCCGGTTTATAAAAATAATCTAGGTAAACATATTTGGAGGTCAGATTATATAAACTGTAATTCAGGTTTTAACATTGCATAATGACATGTCTGTCTTGTGCGCGCGTTGAGGAGAAAAAAGGAGGGTGATGGTGGCAGAAATTAGTAATTATCTTCAACTTTATAAGGATAACAGGTCATTAGCAATCCATAATTTGATTTTATCTGGGGATAGAATAGATTGTGAGTTTTTAATAATCTGTCCATCTAGTTTTTATAATCTATAACATAATCTGTCCTGTTTGGAGACAATATAGATTATAAAAACTGAATTATCATAAGCTGAATGGTTCCAAACATGGCCTAAGAGGATGCATTCTTAGTGTAATTTCGGACAACTATTATCCTAATTTTCTTGTTTGAACAAAGTACTAACGCAAATGCACACACCTTACCCTTATAAATACATTCGAGAGATTGAACCGTCAAACAAGTTTGAGATTGATGAAGTCGTTATAGACGCTTTAATACTTGATAGGAACATTTGAAATAATTTCAAAAAAATACGAGCACGAGTGTCAAGTTTAGAATTTGAACTTCGATAATTGAAAATACCACTGTTCTTTTAATCTTTGAAGCACAGGTTGGTTGGCACACTATCAGTTTTCTTTTTGAGGGGTAACTATTACACTAGTTACACTAGAGGCTCATTATCCTGAATCTGTTTTAACGGTCATGCCTTGGATTACGAGTTCAGAGATATTTTATTTCATTTCTTTGTCCCCCCTTTTCTATTTTTTTTCATGCATTATCTTTTTCCTGTATGCATGATTTTACCTCTTAACGTAGATGAATTTTATCAAAAATATATTTTGAACACACGTTGACCATTTTAGAAAGGTGTCAAACATTTCATACTTTTAAAATGGTTTCTACTCTTAAAATTTCTTAACATAACGGTTTCTACTTTAAAATGGAATAATGGTTTTATATTATTTTTTAGAAAATATTTCCCTTTTTCAGAAATACATTTTTCAATTTGTTAGTGAAAAAAGAACATTGTGGTGGACCACAGGTGCAACGGCGCCACTTCGGCCGTTTCCTACACTATTTTAGGGCACTAAGCAATTTTTTTTGAGCAACGAGTACTGAGCAATTGAATAAGCACAAATGCTTATCTCACTCCCCGCAAAAAGAAAAGGTTTTATCTTGCTCCCAGCAAAAAAAAACTTTATGTCGCTTATTTCCAGATATTATCGCCTACAAGCATTAAGCATGGGCCCGGGCTTGTAGCGCGGGACTAACAACAGCGGTTTCCTTTTTGGTTTCTGCATCTTTTTAATCTACATTTTGTGGGGAGGAACTAGTTGGTGAGCCCTTCTTCGAAAGCCTAGCAACGATCATTTTTACGCGTCATCACTTGTTGCGTTTTTAGCCATTGTCACGTGTCCTATTCTGAACGTTTTTTTGGATTTTGTAATTTATTTATTTTTCGCGGGCGTTTTCAGCTTTTTAGATTGTTTTTTCTCTTTTTTTTTGTGTTTCGATTTTTCATCGATCTTTCTTAGCTTTTGAACGAAATAAATAAATAATTTTTTTTCGCGAAAACACGTGTTTTTTTTCGCGAGAGGCACGAAAAAACACATTTTCTGTTTTTTTTTCTGTGAGAGGCATGGTTTTACCTTCGCGAGAGGCATGGTTTTGCTTTCCTGAAAGGCATAGTTTTGCTTTCGTGGCCCGTGCCTCTCGAAAACGAAAAAAACGTGGTTTCTGTTTTTTTTACGAGAGGCATGGTTTTTGCTTCCGTGAGAGACACGGTTTTACTTTCGTGAGAGGCATGGTCGTGTCACTTGAAAACGGAAAAAACGTGTTTTCTGTTTTTTATTTCGCGAGAGGCAGGGTTTTGGCTCCGCGAGAGGCATGGTCTGCCTACGAGGCAGGACTTGAAAAGAAAAAAACGAGGCAGGTTTTTTTTCTATTGCGAGATGCATATTTTTTTGTACGGTTTTTTTCATAAGAAAAGTTCGCCAAAACCTATCAACATGGGATTTAGTTTTGAAGATCTCAACGCGAGAAACCCAATGATGAGAACGATTTGAGATTTGGACGCACGGTTTAACAGATAAAATAAAAGCTCACGGGTTGTGACAAGTGGCACACATGTACTGCGCCACTTGTCACAATATGGCAGGTGGGAGTGGTCTTTGAAAGGAATACTCCTCAGTTAGTGATTTCCGCGAGCAACTAGTTGACGAGCACTCCATCAGGATCCTCCCAACGTTCACTTCCACACGCCGCAATTTGGCGCGTTCTCGCAGTCGCCACATGTTACGATTTGAGCGTTTCCTCTAATTTTTATTTTTTAATTTTTTCGGACGCGTTTTCGACATTTTAGATTGTTTTTTTTATTTTTTTGGTGTTTCGGTTTTCATCAGTCTTTCTTAGCTTTTGGAAGAAAAAAATCTCGAAAATATGTGTTTTTTGTTTTTTCGTGAGAGGTACGGTTTTGCTTTCGCAAGAGGCACGTGTCTCTCGAAAACGAAAAAAATGCGGTTTCTGTTTTTTCCCGCCAGGGGCATGGTTTTGCTTTCACGAGAGGTACGGTTTTACTTTCCCGAGAGTCACGGTTTTGCTTTCGTAGGCACGACACTGCCTATCGGAAACAAAAAAACACATTTTTTTTATTTTCGTGAGAGGCACCATTTTGCTTTCACGAGAGGCAGTTTTGCTTTCATGAGAGCCACGACTGTATCTCTCGGAAACGGAAAAAACACGTTTTCTGTTTTTTTTTCACGAGAGGCGCGGTTTTGTCTTCACGAGCGAGAGGCACGGCCGTGCCTCTCAAAAATGAAAAAACACGTTTCCTATTTTTTTCTATCGCGAGATGGACGGTTTTTGTCAAAAAAAATCGTCAAAACCTATCAACATAGGACATAGTTTTGAAGATCTCGACACTAGGAATCCAACGGTGAAAAAGGTTCAAGATTTGGAAGCACAGTTTAAGAGATAAAAAATCTTGAAAATACGGATCGACGTAAAAAGGAAAAACTCCCAGGTTGCGACAAGTGACACGCATGCAGTGCGTCACTTGTCACGATTTGTGAGAGGTGGGAGTGATGTTTGAAAGGAGTACTCCTCAATTAGTGATCTCGATGTTTGTGCGTTCTGATTGCTTTCCTTATTTATTTTTTCATGTGGTAATTTCATTATTTTAAATGATTTATTTTTATTTCCTTTTTTTTCTTTCTTTTAAATTTATTTTCTGTTTCATTTTTACTTCAATTTTAAAAATAATTTGAATACTTTCTATTTACCCTTTTTATTCCTATACATTTATTTTATAAAATTATGTAAATATAATTTTAATAACAAACCTCATAAACTTCTTGTTAACATTACATGAACATTTCGTTTAAAAACATGATTTTTTTCTAAAGTCACACCGACATTTTTAAAAGTGCATCAAATGCCTTTTATTTACATTAACATTTTTTGAAAATGTGTTTACAAACTAAATTATATTATTATTTTCAAAATATATCATACAATTATTTTAATTACACAGACATTTTACAAAGCTATTTCAAACAATTTCTTTAAGTACATGAAATTTTTCTTAAATTCACAAAAAATACTTTTTATTACATGTGGATTTTTTGAAAATGCGTCAAACACTTTAACATGTTGTTACATAAATGTTTATTTTTATTTTGCCAGTTCCTCCTTTGTGGTAGAGGGATCACCTTGTTTATAAAATGACTTTGCTATGTAAAACTTCAGGAACCCGAAAATTCGTTGGCGCGGACGAGCTCGCTTGCTCACGGTATCTTTAGTCGCCGGCTCGCATTGTGATATGCAAAGCACGCGGTATTTCAGGTTCGTAGACGACAGCTTATTAAATGCGTGAGCGGACGGGAAGCGACGTCGTTCTTACGGTGCGGGTGACGGACGTCCAAGCGCTAGCGGACGAAGGTTTTCGTCCGCACCATGTACTGGAGTTTCAGACGAGGCTTAACGACTACTGGCGGACTGAAATCAGTTCGGGTCGGCCGACCAACTCGGCTCAATATATGATAGTCGATCCCCAAATCGCAGGAAGAAACAGGGATCAGTCCCTAAGCCTTGCTAGCTCTGCTGGTGGATTGTCACCATCGGCAGTGGTGCCGGATTCCACACCATGGTTGTTCATGGATTCGGTGTAGCTACCTATCTCAGAACAGTTCCCGCGGTGGATCTTTGCTTTTCTGGATCGTAGTTCCCAACTTCTTCCACTACTGAAAATCGAGACTGGACTTCATCTTCTTCGCAACTTTCATCCGCCGTCGATGTGTCGTCAGCTCTCACTTCCATCGAGTCTTGTGAGCAAGCAGTTGACACTAATCGATTCATGCTTCTTGCATTGCACACCGGCATGGGGGAGAACGGAAGACAAAAACTGAGTGGCACGTGTACCTCAAGCAGCGAACGCTCGTACACCCAACCGGCACCCCCTGGAGCATTGCCGCTACCTGCATCAACTTCGGAGCTCACATGCTAAACATGGTGGCCTTGGTCATCGCTTACAGCAAGGGCACTTGAGCTCGAACCGAAGGAGCATGGCCAACAGAGCTCCCACCGAAAGCAGATGCAGACATCTTTAACGCACAGATAGCTCATCTGAATCGCGGTGGATAAGCTATAGATGAGTGTCGACTCTACAGAGGAGATACAGTCCCCTCGTTAAGTAGACCTCCATTTGCGGAGCGCTCTCAAAGACTTCGAAAACTAAACAAACTAAACGGATTCCCGCGTCGATGGCATACAACAGGGGTTGTGTTTACACAGTGCTAAGTTGTGCAAGGAACCTGATGCCAAACAATTTCGCAAGAGGGGATGAGAGAAAACCAAATAAACTTTCGCTCACACAAGGGAGTAGTTCAGACAGACTATATATCGTTTACCAGTACGCCGTTTGTGTAATGGGCCACAGTCACGGTAATTGTTATCTACTGTCTCAACCGCGTCATGTACCAACAGAACGCATACATGGTGTACCGTCATCCGCTGTCTGTATAGACGGCGTTGTGACGATATGATACTGTTTGACGGGCCGTATCCTTCGCTTATCTATATGTTTGCATTCAATACATGCACACACGCGTCTTTGTACCATTCGTACGCATTCCGGGAGCAGGCGAGCCCGTCCTCGCTATGGCTGCTCTCGAACAGGAATCTCATTTAATTTGAGAGATAGTGGAGTTTCTTGTTTCAACATTTACATCAACAAAGGTGTCGATGGCTTGAGTACCATTGTCTAGTTATATGACGATATTTTTAAAATGCATTGAACAGCTTTTAGAAATTACATGAACGTTTTTAAAAATGGACAAACATTTTTTAATCACATGGACATTTTTGCGGGTTACATGGACACTTTTGTTAATAAAATATCATCTTCTAATATATATATATATATATATATATATATATATATATATATACATACATACATACATACATACACACACACACACACACACACACACACACATATATATATATAAACGCCTTTATTAATTACACAAATTTATCTAAAACAATTACGTGTTTTTTAAGTACACAAACATTTTGTAAACACTTTCCGCAAAAAAACACATTTTGTAAACACATGAATGCTTTAAAAAATACTTCAACATCTTTTTTTGAAATATATGAACAATTTAAAATATAAATGTACACTTTTAGAAGTACATGAATGGCTGGAATATTATTTTTTAGAACATAGTACTTATTTACTTTTTATATTTTTAAATTCATCTTATATAATCAGCAAGATATCTATTCCGGATTTTAGAGAAAAAAACATTATGCCGCAGTGGTCGCAGCATTTAGATTCGGCCTGCGCAGATGTTTGCGAGCGGGCTGGACAGCGAGAAAGTCTCACATAGCGGCATTCTGGACCGCGCAGGGATACTGCTAAAAAAGAAAAAGAAAAAGATCAACGGTTTGTCTCCAAAAAAGGAGAAAAGAAAACAACGTCGAGCTAAAGATCTCTCGGATATGCATACTGGCGGATTTCGAGGTGAGCTCTCCGGAGCTTGGCTGGCCGGAGTCAGTGAAAGTCAGGCATATCTCCACGGACGGGCATGCAGCGCTCGAACGTGTCCCGCCATGCGTCGACGTGCATGCTGCCCGCCACTTCCCACGTCCACGGTAAACATCAACGTTTCCACTATAAAAGAGCACTGCGCCACGCAGCATTCGTTCACGCAAGAGGAGCAGCTACTTCATCTTCTGAGACTGATCGAGGCGAGAGCCAGCTTAGGCGCTTAGCTATGGGTGTAAAGGTGGCGGAGGTGGTGGCGGTGGAAAGGGAGGAGGAGGAGGAGGAGGTGGCGGGAAGGGCGGAGGCGGAGGCAGCGGTGGCAAGGGCGGAGGGGGAGGTGGACGGGCGAGGAGCGGTGGCGGGGGAGGAGGAGGCGGGAAAGGTGGTGGGACCGGTGGAGCGTCTGCCAAGTCCGGCGGCGGGGGCGGGCACGGTGGGATGGGGAAGTCGAGCGCCGCTGGCGGCGGGGGAGACGGCATGATGAGGGCCCCCGGCGCCGACGGCTACATCGCGCGCTCCGGCTTCGAGGCCAACCCCCAGGGCTACTTTGCGGGTCTTCATCACGGAGAGGCCGCCAAGTAGAGACGGCGTGCCACATCTAGATCCTGTGTTAGCTAGGCTGCTCCTGGTCACTAGTGTTAACCAATGTTTGTAGCAACTCTAATAATGTACAGACTGCCCGCGTGAGAACAGCCTAGTTACTTATCTTGTAATCCAAGTCGATCGATCGACTGTTAGCTATTAACGCATTAACGCAATGCATGATGAGATCGTGTGCGTGCTGGTTTTCCAAATGCATGGAAGGGTGTAGCTGTGTGTTGTGCACGCAAACAAATTCCGTGTTTCTGACCGAAGGCGAATGGCTCTGTAACGTGAGGATGACAAAGGATGACAAAGGCGAGCACTGGAAATTCGTGGCAAAGGAAGAACGAAGACAGATATGTCATGATCACTGTAACTTGCGACCCACAATAAACATACTCATGAAAAATGCTTGATTTGCCATGTCAAATCTGGCATCCGCTGGATATCGAGTCCTATAATTATGTCACATCTAAGTTGACATTAACATCCTTACTGTGGCACCTTCGCTTGTCTTTGCCTGTTGTTTGCTGTTTTATCTTTGTTTTTCCGCGCCCTTCACTTTACTTGTTTGTTGTTGCAAAGAACAACAAAACAAAAAATCATGAAACACAGACTCAAAATCGATACATCATTATTATTTCCTTTGTAAAGAAATCTAAAAACGTTTAGATCACCAAAATAACTAACTTTTTTTAGACAAACTAAAGTAGCTACAGCTACAAAACTGCGAGTGTGACTTTGCGTATGGGACATGTACTAATGGCGAAGACATGGGCTCATACAAAATGATTTTTTCCCTTAAAGAAATATTTTATTTTTGGTAAAAATGGAATTTTATTTAAAGTAAATGTTTGTGATTTTTGAAGAAATTTCTTCACAAATTTGGAAACTTCTCAAATAAAAAAAATTCAAAATATTGGAAAAAAAGTTCAAGAACTTAAAAAAGTTCGTGCTTTATTTTAAGAACTTTGTTAATTAAAAAATGTCCATAAATTTTAAAATATTCACCAATTAAAATGGATAGAAATTTGAAAAAGTATTCATGAGATATAAAATGTCCATGTATTTGAAAAATATTTGAGAACCCACAAAATGTTCAGAATAAAAAAAGATCTTCACGAAATTAGATATGTTCAAGAATTTCAAAAAATGTTCAGGAATTCTTAAGAAAATAAAATTTTGGATAATTTTAGTGATTTGTTTGAAACAAATAGGTTTATCACATTCATGGAAAATATTTTACAAAAATACATGATAAACCTTTAGAAAATACATTGATTTTTTATGAACAAGGTGAATATTCTTTTTGAAAATACATGATGAACATTTTATAAGCACATGATGCGTTTTGAAATGCGATGAACATTTTAATAGTCACGCGGTGGAGATGAAATTAAACAGGGAAAATTGAAATAATCAAATTTGCACGTTCAACTGGGTCGGTTGAGTTTTGGGTCAAGGGTGAACATGCACCTAGGTCAGGGAAAGTTGCGTGAGGATGGACATGCAATCAAGTTTGTTGAATTTTGGGTCAAGGGTGTACATGCAAGTGGGTTGGGGGAGTTTCGTGTTTGGGCTGGACATGCGACTGGGTCAGTTGAGTTTTGGATAAAGGGTGAACATGCACCTGGGTTGGGGAGAGTTGCTTGTCGGGGTGGGGGGGGGGGGTTGTGTGTCAAGTGTGTACGTGCAACTTTGTTGGTTGACTTTCGGTTCAAGGGTGGACATGCAACTGGGTTAGGGGGGAAGGGTGTGCGAGGGTGGACATACAACTGGTTTGTTTGGGCTTCGGGTCAAGGATGACCATGCAACTAGGCCGGGACAAGTTGTATCAAGGGTGGCCATGCAAATGGGTTGGATAAGTTTTGGGTCAATAGTGGAGATGCAACTGAGTCAATGTGAGTTGCATGTCAAGAGTGGACATACAACTGAGTCAAATGAAGTTACGTGTCGAGGGTGAACATGCAATTGTATGAGTGTGAGTTGTGTGTTGAGGGTGTACATGCAAGTGCGACAAAAAGGGGTCGTGCCCCTAGTTGCGTGTCGACTGTTGAGTTGAAACTAGGACCAAAATGGTCCAAGTCCCAGTTGCATGTCGGGGTGAACTTGCAACTGAGACAAAAAGGGTCGAACACCCAATTGTGTGTCGAGAGTGTACTTGTAAGTGAGACATATAACATGCAAAGACAAGTTATGTATGAAGGGTGGACTCGACAACTAGGACAAGAATTAAGAGGTGGTCCCGGTTGCATATTGTGGATGGACTTGCGACTTGGACAAAAAATGGTCGCCCCATCCCCGAGTTGCCTATCGATGGTGGACATGCAACTGAGACAAAAAATTGGATCGAACATAGTTACATGTCGGGGATGGACTCAACTGAGACAAAAAATGAATCATGAGGACCGGGAGACAAGACACTCACTGCATCATTGTTGCGTGCTGCTTACTCTCAACTAGCAAGGTGTTGCGCCCCCAAGTGGAAGGGTTTGTAGGAAGCAAAATTTTCACTTAAGTGATCTCAAGGTTAATCAAACCAACATGACCTCACTAACATAATCAATGATCAATCGACCCACACAGAGATACAAAATTGCTTTGATCCCCAACAGAGATAGTGAGGTTCACATAGTGAGGTTGACAATCTCACTAGCTTTGCATAGTTACAAGGATTAAAAGCAGATATGGTAAAAAGGCTTGAACTTGATGGAAAGTGGACGAGGATGTGAAAATAATAATTAAAAAGAGTATTGATTGAGATTGAAAGTGTATAGGAAGGAGATGGTCCAGGATCCATAGGATCACTAGTGGTTTCTCTCGAAAATAAAGCATGACATGGTAAACAAATTAGTTGGACATTATTAAATTGCAATAATTATAACTATGATTGTTTAGTGTAAAGGCATTGACCGAGCCCGAGATGGGGCTCGAGCCCAGCCCATCTTTGAATTAACAAAGCCGGGATTACAAGCATGCTCCCATATACAAAGAGAAGGAAAATAGAGGAGTAAGATAAAGTGGCGCTGGAAAGTAGCACACTAAGTCTCACATGCTACGAACAATGAAGATAAACAATGAAGCATGATGCTAAAGATGTCGAGGTCCTTCTCCTTGAACAAAGTGCCATTGATACGTCGAACTCTGCTCTGCTCCTGTGTTAGCTAGGCTGCTCCTGGTCACTAGTGTTGACCAATGTTTGTAGCAACTCTAATAATTAATGTACAGACTGTCCGCGTGAGAACGGCCTAGCCACTTATCTTGTAGTCCAAGTCGATCGATCGAGAGTTAGCAGTAGCGCAATGCATGATGAGATCGACTTTGTACCTCTAGTAAGTGAATGTACGTCCCTGTTAGATCATGTATAATAAAGCTGACTCAGCTGGCTATAAGCCACTCCACGTCAGCCAAATCACAGCTGGAGGGGAGAGAAAGGAGGAAAGAGAAGGAAACGGGCGCTTCCTCAGTCGCCCGGCTGCAGCACACCAGACGAGGTTTTGCGCCTGCTTGCAGCCCGCGCGAGCGATAGAGCCGGTGCTTCCTTCTCCCCTTCCAATCATGAGTGTTTCTCTTTCTCCTTTGCATGCAAGCATTTAATGCTACATCTAATTTAGTAGCCGGTTTAGAGCTAGTCTATCATACGAGCAAGCTTTTACACAAGCTACAGGTGACATGGCACCGGTGTAGAGCCGGCTGCGGGCTTTGTTATTAGCCATGCTCTTAGTTAATCGTGTGCGTGCTGGTTTTCCAGATGCATGGAAGGGTGTAGTTGTGTGTTGTGCATGCAAATAGATTCCGTGTTTTTGACCGAAGGCGATTGGCTCTGTAACGTGAGGATGACGATAGGCGAGCACTGAAAATTCGTGGCAAAGGAAGAATGAAGACAGATATGTCATGACCGCCAACTGTGACTTGCGACCAAAAATAAACATAATTTATCATGAAATATGTTTGATTTGCCATGTCAAATCTGGCATCCGCTGGATATTGAGTCCTATAATTATGTCACATCTAAGTTGAGTCCTATAATTAACACCCTCATTGTGGCACATTTGCTTGTCTTTGCCTGTTGTTTGCTGTTTATCTTTGTTTTTCCGTGCCCTTCACTGTACTTGTTCGTTGTTGCAAAGGATAACAAAACAACAATCATGACACAGAGACTCACAATAGACAGTACATCATTATTACTTCCACTGTAAAGAAATACACAAACGTTTGGATCAAAGCAATATACGAACTTTTATAGATCATCAAAGTAACTACAGCTTTTTTTTGAGACAAACTAAGGTAGCTACAGCTACAAAACTGCGACGGTGACTTTGCGTATGGACATGTACTATTAGCGTGCACATGGGCTCATGCAAAATGAATTTCCCCTTAAAAATAGTTTATTTAAGGGGAAAATGAAATTTATTTAAATTAAATGTTTGTGAATTTTGGAGAAATTCCTACACATATTTGGAAATTTCTCAAAATTTAAAAAAATCAATATTGGAAAACAAATTCAAGAACTTGAAAAAAGTTCGTGTTTTTTTCAACAAGTTCGTTAATTAAAAAAAGTTCATAAATTAAAAGAATACTCAAAAATTAAAATGGATGGGAATTTGAAAAACTATTCATGATATATAAAATGTCCATGCATTTGAAAGACATTTGAGAACCCATAAATGTCCAGAATTAAACAAATCTTCACGAAATTAGATATGCTCAAGAATTTCCAAAAAAAATGTTCAGGGATTCTTAAGAAAATACAAATTTGGATAATTTTAGTGATTTGTTCGATACAAATAGGTTTATAACATACATGGAAAACATTTTACAAAAATATATGGATTTTTTTATGAACAAGGTGAATATTCTTTTTGAAAATACATGATGAACATTTTATAAACACATGAAGCGTTTTGAAATGGGGTGAACATTTTAATACTCGCGCGATGGAGAGAAAATTAAAATAATCAAATTTGCACGTTCAACTGGGTCGGTTGAGTTTTGGGTCAAGGGTGAACATGCACCGGGGTCAGGGCAAGGTGTGTGTCAAGGGTGGACATGCAATCGAGTTTGTTGAATTCGGGGTCAAGAGTGTACATGTAAGTGGGTTGGGGGAGTTACGTGTCTGGGCTGGACATGCGACTGGGTCGGTTGAGTTTCGGGTAAAGGGTGAACATGCACCTTAGTCAGGGAGAGTTGCTTGTCAAGGGTGGCTCGAGTGGGGGGGGGGGAGGATTGCGTGTCAAGGGTAGACATGCAACTTTGTCGGTTCAGTTTCGGTTCAAGGATGGACATGCAACTAGGTTAGGGGGAAGGGTGTGTCGAGGGTGGACATGCAACCGATTCGGTTGGGCTTCTCGTCAAGGGTGGACATGCAGCTAGGTCGGGACGAGTTGCATATCAAGGGTGGACATGCAAATGGATTGGATGAGTTTTGGGTCAAGACTTGTGATGCAACTCAGTCAATGGGAGTTGCATGTCAAGAGTGAACATGCAACTGGGTCAAATGAAGTAACGCGTCGAGGGTGAACATGCAATTGCGTCAGGGTGAGTTGAGTGTTGAGGGTGTAAATGCAAGTGGGACAAAAAGGGGCCAAGCCCCCGGTGCGTGTCGAGGTGGAGTTGAAACTAGGACAAAAATGGACCAAGGGTCAGTTGTATGTCGGGGTGGACTTGCAACTGAGACAAAAAGGGTTGAACCCCATTTGTATGTCGAGAGTGTATTTGCAAGTGAGACATATAGCATGCCAAGACAAGTTATGTATGAAGGGTGGACTCGACAACTAGGACAAGAATTAAGAGGTGGTCCCAGTTGCATGTTGTGGATGGACTTGCGTCTGGGACAAAAAAATGGGTCGCCCTCATCCCCAGTTGCCCGTCGATGGTGGACATGCAAGTGAAAGAAGAAGAAAATTGATCGGACATAGTTGCATGTTGGGATGGACTTGTAACTGATACAAAAAAATGAATCATGAGGATCAGGAGACAAGACACTCATTGCGTCATTGTTGCCTGCTACTTACTAATGTCTACTACACAACTTGTTCTTGTAGACTCGTGTTGGGCTTCCAAGCACAAAGTTTTGCAGGACAGTAGCAAATTCCCCTTAATTGGATGACGGGTTTATCAATCTATGGGAGGTGTAGGATGAAGATGGTCTTTCTCAAATAACCCTGCAATAAAATAATAAAAAGTCTCTTGTGTCCCAAACACACCAAATACAATGGTAAACTATATAGGTGCACTAGTTCGGTGAAGAGATGGTGATACAAGTGTAATAATGATAGTAGATATTGATTTTTATAATAGTAACAATAAAAAATAGCAAGGTAACAAGTAACAAAAGTGAGCACAAACGGTATTGCAATGCTCGAAAACAAAGCCTAGAGTTTGTACTTTCACTAGTGCAATCTCACAACAATTCTAATATAATAGGACACATAACGATCCCTCAACATGCAACGAAGAATCACTCCAAAGTTCTTATCTAGCGGAGAACATAAGAAGAAAGTTTTTGTAGGGTACGAAACCACCTTAAAGTTACCCTTTCCGATCGATCTATCCAAAAGTTCGTACTAAAATAACACCAAGTTATCCCTTTCGATCGATCTATCTAAGAGTTCATACTAAAATAACACCATATGATACGCATCAACCAACTCTAATGCCACCTAGATACTCCAATGTCATCACAAGTATCCATGAGTTAATTATACGATATGCATCAAACAATTTCAGATTCATAATACTCAATCCAATACAAAGAACCTCAAAGAGTGCCCCAAGGTTTATACGGGAGAAAGTAGGACGAAAACGTGCATCAACCCCTATGCATAGATTACCTTAATGTCACCTCGGGAATCCGCGAGTTGAGTGCCAAGACATAGATCAAGTGCTCTCAAATCCATAAAAGTATTCAATCCGATAATAACAAAATTTCAAAGGAAAAACTCAATTCATCACAACAAGATAGAGAGGGGAAAACACCATATTATCCAACTATATTAACAAAGCCAACAATACATCAAGATCGTGCCAAATCAAGAACACGAGAGAGAGCGAGAGCGAGAGAAAGAGAGAGAGAGAGATTAAACACATAGCTACTGATACAAACCCTCAGCCCCGAGGGTGGACTACTCCGTCCTCATCATGGAGACCATATGGATGATGAAGATGGCCTCCGATGATGCCCCCGAGGGTCTAGATTGGTTTCTCGTGGCTACAGAGGCTTGCACCGGCGTAACTTCTGATCTAGGGTTATTTATGGGGTTTCTTAATATATAGGATTTTTGGGCGTCGGTTTCACGCGAAGATGGACCACGAGGGGCCCACAAGACACTAGGGCACGCCAGAGGGGGCTGGCGGGCCCTGGTGGGTTGTGACCACCCCGTGGCTCTTTTGGCCCTCCCACGAAGCTTGTAGGGCCTCTTCTGTTTCAAAACAAATCGTCAAAATGTTTCGTTGCATTTGGAGAAGTTTTATTTCTGCACAAAAAACAACACCACAGTAGTTCTGCTAAAAATAACGTCAGTCCGGCTTAGTTCCATACAGATTATACAAAACCATATAAAATTATTGTAAATATGACATGAATACTTCATAAATTATAGATACGTTGGAGACGTATTACTGACTCTCAACTAGAAGGTGTTGTGCCCTCTAGTGGAAGGGTTTGTAGGAAGCAACAATTTCCCTTAAGTGACCTCAAGGTTTATCAAACCAACATGACCTCAGTAACATAATCAATGATCAACCGACCCACACACAGATACAAAACTTCTTTGACCCCCAACAGAGATAATGAGGTTGGCAGTCCCACTAGCTTCGCATAATTACAAGGATTAAAAGCAGATATGGTAAAAAAAAGGCTTGGACTTGATGGCAAGTGGACGAGGATGTGAAAACAATAAATTAGAAAGAGCATTGAAAGTGTATATGAAAAAGATGGACCTGGATCCATAGGATCACTAGTGGGTTCTCTTAAAATAAAGCATGACGTGGTAAACAAATCAGTTAGACATTTATTAAACTCCAATATTTATAACTATGATTTTTAAGAGTAAAGGCATCGACCGAACCCGAGATGGGGCTTGAGAATAGCCCATCTTTGAATTGACAAAGCCAGGATTACAAGCATGCGCGCATATACAAAGAGAAGGAAAATAGAGCAGTAAGATACAATGGCGCTGGAAAGTAGAACACTAAGTCTCACTTGCTACGAACAATGAAGATAAACAATGAAGCATAAAACTGAAGACGTCGAGGTACTCCTCCTTGAATGAAGCACCATGAACAAGAATACCACATCTCTAACGAAGAGAAGGCGACCTTGAGCTGCAGCATCATGAACGCCTGTGACATGATCGTTCGGCACGACCTCGAGCTACAACTCATGCCGCCATCATGCCACGCAGCGCCACACTCGCCTCCGACGCCCATCCGTGGGCAGACGACGACACCTACCAGCTTCAGCTATATAGGCGCTGCATGGTCGAGCCCGATGGTGGCGTGTAGTCCGACGTGAAGGAGGAGTGGCAGGAGCTGCAGCAGGCGATGGGGGACGAGGCGAGCGTGCAAGCTAAGTGCGATCAGGCAAGCAACAAGCGCATTCGGCACTGGGCGGTGATTGGCGATGTCTAGCGTGCTAGCGGAACCAACGCGCTGCAATTGGCAATGTCCAGCTTGCCACCTCTGTAGCAGCTATTTGTCAATGTCTATATCCTGGTCAGCTACGTGTTTAACCCTTGTTCCTCATCGCCGGGTGCTTTTCATGCCGGATCTACCTAGGAGACGCATACCAAGTGTTCGACGAATTGCATCAGCCAACTGTAAGTTTTACTCCGTTATATCTAGAAGATACGCTAGGTCCGGCAAAAAATCAGTGGAGTAAATATACTCCACTAAGAATCCTCCTCTGTTTTATAGGTGACCGATTAGAGTTGACCTTAGAAGTAACTAGCTGAAAATAGGGTGAAACAGTCACTTCAGGACTAATCCTGGCCGTCGTTCCTAATTATTGTTGTGGACCTTAGCATCTTTATAACCCACGAATCGGTACGCTTGCTGCTGAATACATTCAATTGCATGGTTAATAATATAGCCAACGGGCTGCTATAAGATGTTGTCATTTATTATCTTTCTATCTCTTTATTCATATTTATTGCATCTGTCTAGGAGAATGCATATAGCTAGACTTTTACATGAGAGCGCACTCCCCTTATTTTTTCATCTCTCTCGTGCAACAACAACCAGAAGTAGAAAACAGGGCTTTGGTCCAGGCCGGGCCAGTCCATTAGTCCCGGTTCACTCACGAATCGGGACCCATGGAGGCATTGGTCCCGGTTCGTGAGGCCAGGGCGCCGGCCGGGCCTCGTGGGCCATTGGTCCCAGTTTGTCTGACCCCTTTGGTCCCGGTTTCAGACACCAACCGGGACCAATGGACCTCGCTCCTGGCCCACAACCATTGGTCCCGGTTTATGGCTGGAACCGGGACTAAATGGGGTCTTTTAGTCCCGGTTCCAGCCACGAACCGAGACCAATTAGATGCCTATATATACCCCCTCGCCAGCGAGCAGAGCACTCCACATTGCTCTGTTTTTCTGGCCGGCGAGGGGAGAGCTTTGTGGTGCTATAGCTCACCTCCTATGCACATGAGGTGTTCGATGAAATGTCCAAGCCACACTTAAGCTTTCTCCTCTCGAAGCTCCTTGTCCAAGCTCCATTTTCCTCAAGATTTGTCTAGGTTTGGCGGCCCGTCCTGTCCTGTCCCCGTCCTCACCACCGTCGATCGCCTGCGTCCATCTCGGTGCCGGCACCACCGTGGTTAGCCTCTTCTTCTTATCTTCTTTCTAAAAGGAAAACGTTTTTACTTGTATGATTTAGATAGATACTTGTGTAATTTTCTTACTTTTATTATTGTTTGTTATTATATAGTGCGATGGTTTCCGTATCCGCCTCCGTCGGCCCTCGTCCTGTCTATGATTCGGATATGGTATATATTATCTTTTATAACTATTTATTTTATTTAGTGTTTATGACAATTATGTCGACCAACGTGACATATATTTTTTAATCTAGAAGGAGGTAGTTGAATCGGAAATTCCAACCCACATAGCAATTCTTGTCGAGAAGTTAAATTTGGTTGAAAAATAAAACAATGAATTGAAAGAAAAATTACAAAGAGTTGAAGAGGAGAAGATGAAGTTGGAGTTGCATGTTGCTGATGTCGTCGACGATCACAAGTCCAAGATGGATGCAATGCGCTTGAAGATTAGAAAGATTAGAAAATATGGCATTCATAGTGAGGCTTGGTATCATTATGCCGTTGGATCAATTGGTACCTTAGTAGCGGTTATGATCGCATTTGTTGTTGCATTTAATTTTTTTACATAGTTTCGATGTATGTTTTAATTAGATGCTCTAGACAGATATATGTTGTTCAATAATGAGAACTATGTATGAACTGTATGTATTTATTTTGGTCACTATTGTACTTTGGCTTTAATGTGATGATGAATTTCTATTAATTTGGTCACTTTTCTATTCATGATATGTTGTAATGGTTTTTAATACACCTTATTATATAACGCACGCAGATGAACTGACAATGGATGTATGGTGAGCGATGCACCTCTGAGTTATTAAGGGCCTGCATAATTTTCTCGAAGCGGCTAAGGCAAACAAGCAAAATGGTTTTATTCATTGTCCATGTACTGTCTGTGAGAATACGAAAGCTTTCTCCAACTCTAGAACTCTTCACTTCCACCTGCTTCAGAAGGGTTTTATGCCACACTATAATGTTTGGACCAAGCATACAGAAAGAGGGGTTATGATGGAAGACAACGAAGAATAAGAGGATGATGACAACTATGTGGCTCCTGAATACGGTGATGCTGCAATGGGGGAAGATGAAGATCAAGAGGAACCAGACGATGTGCCCGATGATGATCTTCGCCGGGTCATTGTTGATGCAAAGAGACAATGCAAAAGTGAAAAGAAGAAGTTGAAGTTCAATCACATGCTAGAGGATCACAAAAAAGGGTTGTACCCCAATTGCGAAGATGGCAACACAAAGCTCGGTACCACACTGGAATTGCTGCAGTGAAAGGCAGAGAATTGTGTACCTGACAAAGGATTTGAGAAGCTACTGAAAAAATTGAAGAAGAAGCTTCCAAAGGATAACGAATTGCCCGACAATACGTACACAACAAAGAAGGTTGTATGCCCTCTAGGATTTGAGGTGCAGAAGATACATGCATGCCTTAATGACTGCATCCTCTACCACAGTGCGTATGAGGGTTTGAACGCATGCTCGGTATGTGGTGCATTACGGTATAAGATTAGACGAGATGACCCTGGTGATGTTGACGACGAGCGCCCCATGAAGAGGGTTCCTGCCAAGGTGATGTGGTATGCTCCTATAATACCACGGTTGAAATGTCTGTTCAGAAACAAAGAGCATGCCAAGTCGATGCGATGGCACAAAGAGGACCATAAGAAAGACGGGAAGTTGAGAGCACCCGCTGACGGGTTGTAGTGGAGAAAGATCGAGAGAAAGTGGAGTGACTTTACAAGTAACCCATGGAATGTATAGTTTGGTTTAAGTGTAGATGGCGTTAATCCTTTTGAGGATCAGAGCAGCAAGCATAGCACATGGCCTGTGACTCTATGTATGTATAACCTTCCTCCTTGGTTGTGCATGAAGCGGAAGTTCATTATGATGCTAGTGCTCATCCAAGGCCCTAAGCAACCCGGCAATGACATTGATGTGTACCTAAGGCCATTAGTTGATGAACTTTTACTGCTATGGAATGGAAGAGGTGTACGTGTGTGGGATGAGAATGAACAGGAGGAATTTGACCTACATGCGTTGCTATTTGTAACCATCAACGATTGGCCTGCTCTCAGTAACCTTTCAGGATAGACAAACAAGGGATACCACGCATGCACACACCGTTTAGATGACACCGACAATATGTGTTTGGAAAATGCAGGAAGAATATGTACCTGGGGCATCGTCGATTTCTTCCGACCAACCATCAATGTCGAAAGAATGGAAAGCATTTCAAAGGTGAGGCAAATCACCGAAAGAAGCCTGCCTCCGTACTGGTGATCACATACTTGTTATGGTCAATGATTTATAAGTAATCTTTGGAAAGGGTCCCGGCGGACTATCTGTTCCGAATGACGTTGAGGGACGCGCACCCATGTGGAAGAAGAAATCTACATTTTGGGACCTACCCTATTGGAAAGACCTAGAGGTCTGCTCTGAAATTGACGTGATGCACGTGACGAAGAATCTTTGCGTGAACCTGCTAGGCTTCTTGGGAGTGTATGGGAAGACAAAATATATACCGGAGGCACGGGAGGAACAACAATGTGTGCATGAAAAAGACGACATGCATCCAGAGTAGTATGAAGGTCCTGCCAGCTATGCTCTTACCAAAGAAGAAAAGGAAATCTTATTTGAATGCCTGCTCAGTATGAAGGTCCCATCTGGCTTCTCGTCGAATATAAAGGGAATAATAAATATGGCAGAGAAAAAGTTCCAGAACCTAAAGTCTCATGACTGCCATGTGATTATGACACAATTGCTTCCGGTTGCATTGAGGGGGCATCTACCAGAAAACGTTCGATTAGCCATTGGGAAGCTATGTGCATTCCTCAATGCAATCTCTCAGAAGGTGATCAATCCAGAAATCCTGCCAAGGTTAAGGAGTGATTTGGTGCAATGTCTTGTTAGTTTCGAGCTGGTGTTCCCACCATCCTTCTTCAATATCATGACACACGTCCTAGTTCATCTAGTCGACGAGATTGTCATTCTGGGCCCTGTATTTCTACACAATATGTTCCCCTTTGAGAGGTTCATGGGAGTCTTAAAGAAATATGTTCGTAACCACGCTAGGCCAGAAGGAAGCATCTCCATGGTCCATCAAACAGAGGATGTCATTGGGTTTTGTGTTGACTTCATTCCTGACCTTAAGAAGATTGGTCTCCCTCAATCGCGGTATGAGGGGAGACTGACTGGAAAAGGCACGCTAGGAGCAGACTCAATAATATGTAGGGATGGGCATTCTTGGTCTCAAGCACACTGCACAGTTCTATAGAATTCTACCTTGGTGACCCCGTATGTCGATGAACACAAGAATATTTTGCGCTCCAAACACCCGAAGCAGTGTGACGACTGGATTACATGTGAACACATTAGGACTTTCGATAGTTGGTTGCAAACACGTCTCATGCGTGACAACACTGTTTCTGACGAGTTGTACTCATTGGCCAGGGGACCATCTTCGACTGTAATGACTTACAAAGGGTACGAGATAAATGGGAATACATTTTACACGATCGCTCAGGATCAAAAGAGCACCAACCAAAACAGCGGTGTCCGCTTTGATGCAACAACCAAGAGGGGAAAGGACACATATTATGGTTACATAGTGGACATATGGGAACTTGACTATGGACATGATTTCAAGGTCCCTTTGTTTCAGTGCAAATGGGTCAATCTGTCAAGAGGTGGGGTACAGGAAGATTCACAGTACGGAATGACAACAGTGGATCTGAACAATCTTGGGTACATAGACGAACCATTCGTCCTAGCCAATGATGTGGCACGGATTTTCTATGTGAAGGACATGTCTACCAAACCGAGAAAAAGAATAGATAAGGAAGCGAATACATCATACGATGAGCCAAAGTGCCACATAGTTCTTTCAGGAAAAAGAGACATTGTGGGATTGGAGGGCAAGACAGACATGTCTGAAGATTATGAAAAGTTTCATGAAATTCCTCCCTTCAAAGTCAAGGCTGATCCAAGTACCCTGTTAAACGATGAAGAGTATCCATGGTTACGGTGCAATAAGCAAAGGACACAAGCGAAGAAAAAGTGAAGACTTTCTCTCCACAACTATATCATTGTAGTTACATGTGAAGAAATGAAATGCCTTTTGTAACACATGAGTTTTCGTCCGAAACCGTGATACTTCGAAAGATATTGTCCGTTTTGTACACGAAGTGCATCCAGTTTTTGCCGTAACCCTCTCAAATTTTTATAACATGCTTTGTAGGTGAAACTATGATACCATGCCAACTTTCAACCTTTTCAGAGTTCATTTGAAGTGCTTTTCAATTTCGGGGTTATTTAGCTCAAAAAAATCAGTAAGTGCATGAAAAATACCAATTGAAGTCAGAAAGGGTTGAAAATTGATGATGTGGATTTGAATGGTGCATTTTGAACACACAAAAGTATGGATTTCAAATAAGTTAAAAAAATGAAATCCCTTTGTAACAGATGAGTTTTCGTTCGAAACCATGATACTTCGAAAGAGATTGTCCATTTTGTACACGAAGTGCATCCAGTTTTTGCCGTAACCCTCTCAACTTTTTAGCACATGCTATGTGGGTGAAATGATGATACCATGCCAACTTTCAACCTTTTCAGAGTTCATTTGAAGTGCTTTTCAATTTCAGAGTCATTTAGCTAAAAAAATCAGTAAGTGCATGAAAAATACCAAATGAAGTCAGAAAGGGCTGAAAATTGATGATGTGGCTTTGAATGATGCATTTTGAACACACAAAAAGTATGGAGTTCAAATAAGTTAAAAAAATGAAATCCCTTTGTAACAGATGAGTTTTCGTCCGAAACTACGATACTTCGAAAGAGATTGTCCATTTTGTACACAAAGTGCATCCAGTTTTTGCCGTAACCTTCTCAAAGTTTTAGCACATGCTATGTGGGTGAAATGATAATACCATGCCAACTTTCAACCTTTTCAGAGTTCATTTGAAGTGCTTTTTAGTTTCTTTCAAAACATCGTGGGAGTGGAGTTCAAAAAAGAATCAACTAAAAACTTTTGTAAACCTCTAGTATTTTTGAAACTATAATCATATAAAAATTATGCAACTAAAATGATCAAAGTATTTTTTGTTCAAAACATTAATAGCAAAAAGAATATAATGATAAAGCACACTGGAAATAAATAAAGCAAAAAATAAAACAAAAATAAATAGAGCAAAAAAAACAAAAATAATGGAAATTATGCAACTAAAATTATCAAAGTATTTTTTGTTCAAATCATTAATAGCAAAATAAATATAATGATAAAACACACTAAGCCACCATAAATTATTTTTTGTTAAGAACTTCTAATATGCAAAAAATAACATAAAAAATGCCCACCTACTAAGCCACCATGGCCTGCATATGACTAGTAACCCAATATACATGGGCCAGGACGCAGGCCCATGGGGCAAGTAGGCCCAACAGGACAGAGATAGTTAGGCATGCAATGCTTGCGGTAGAGAGGAGCTCGAGACGGTAGGTGCAGCCGGGCTTATAAACCAGAACGACCGCTCCTCGCTCGGCGAGGTGGGACTAAACTCCCACCATGCCAGGAACAGGGCTTTAGTCCCAGTTGGTACCACCAATCGGGACCAATACCCACCTTTCGTCCTGGTTGGTGCCACCAACCAGGACCAAAGGTCTTTGCTTCCCACCCTTTGGGCTGACGAAAAGAGACCTTTGGTCCCGGTTGGTGGCACAAACCGGGACTAATACCCACCTTTAGTCCCGGTTGGTGCCACCAATGGGGACCAAAGGTCTCTGCCTCTCGCCCTTTGGGCTGACGAAAAGAGACCTTTGGTCTCGATTGGTGGCACCAACCGGGACTAAAGGTGGGTATTGGTCCCGGTTGGTTCCACCAACCGGGACCAATGCTTCTTGTATATAAGAAAACCCTTAGAAAATTTCAGTTTTCATCTACCAGTTGCCCCGAGCCTGCCATCCTCATCCCCGTCGCCGCGTCATCGCCTCCCCGAGCCCATCATCCTCGTTGTCGTCGCCTTCCCGAGCCTGCCATCCCCGTCGTCGTCGTCACCTCCCCGAGCCCGCCGTCCCCGTCGTCGTCGTCGCCTCCCCATTGCCGCGTCGTCGCCTCCCCGAGCCCGCCGTTCTCGTCGTAGCCGTCGCCTCCCCGTCACCGCATTGTCGCCTCCCCGTGCCCGCCGTCCTCGTTGTCGTTGCCTCCCCGAGCCCGCCATCCCCATCATCTTCGTCGCCTCCCCTCGCCGTGTCGTCGCCTCCCCGAGCCCGCCGTCCTCGTCGTCGTCGCCTTCCCGAGCGCCCGCAGTCCTCGTCCCCGTCACCGCGTGCCGCCCCGAGCCCGCCATCCTCGTTGCCGGCCTGCAGCCATCACCTCCTAGTGAGCCCCCCTTTCCCATGGTCCCCTGCTCCCCGTCACCCCGTCATCGTTTAGGTTTTTTTTGTGGGCATGTATATGTGTATATGTTCATGTACATGTTTTTTTCATGTATATGTATATATGTTCATGTATATGTGTGTATATGTTAATGTAAAAAGTCTTCGTTGTTTTTCATATGTACGAAAATGTAGAGTGAAAACGAAAACAAACATATATGAAAAAACAAAGGAAAAAATAAAGAAGGAAAAGAAAACCGCCCGGCCCGGCTACCACCGCATTTTCATAAAGTTTTTCTACCGAGTCCATGTCGCACCGAGCACCCGCGGCGAAGCAAGTCTTTTTTTGAAGGTAGTTTTTTGTTAAATGAAAATGTTGGCATCGGCTCTATCTATCAACAAGGCCACGGGAGCACCCCGCCCCCCTATCATCACGTTGGCATCGGCTCCCTGAGAGCTTTCCAACGGATCCGGAATGTATGTCGTATACCCCCTCCCCAATAACTTCGAGATGAGGGGGGGTCGATATACCCCCTCCCCGATAACATTTTTTCTAAGTTACTAAGGTAAAATGTTCACCCCCTCTCTATATACCGGGCGACCAACTCTCGAGGCCACCCAAACCCTAAAAAAAGCGTTGTCGATATACCCCCTCCCCGATAACATTTTTTTCTAAGTTACTAAGGTAAAATGTTCAAATAAAAAACCCCGGCAATATAGATTTATCAAGAATGCCCACATTATGGATGTGCACAAGTTGATCCAATTTTTTTCTGATCCATATATATATATATTCTTCTATATGTCATGTTGTGTGCCAAAGTATTGAAGAAATCCATGGCTTAATCATTAGCCGGAAGTAACCGCTGTATGATGCTACGAAGCTCTTCAAAGTTATTTTGGAACGGAATTCCGGATAGAATAATTCGCTTTTTGGTACGAATTTTAGCAACGGCCTTCCAAATAGCGATATTCGGAAGACACTTGCTGAACTTCGTAGAAAAAAGCTAATTATCATATCCGGGACTCCGTTCCAAAACAATTATGGAGAGCTTCGTACCATTATGCGCCTGTTACTTCCGGCTAATGATGAAGTCTTGGTTTTCTTGAATCCTTTGACACTAGACAACGTGACTGTTGGGGAACGTTGCATGGGAAACAAAAATTTTCCTACGCACACACAAGATCTATCCATGGTGATGAGCATCTACGAGAGGGAGAGTGGATCTACATACCCTTGTAGATCGCTAAGCGGGAAGCATTAAGAAACGCGGTTGGTGTAGTCGAACGTCTTCGCGATCCAAATCGCCGAGCGTCCCGCGATCTCATCACGATCCGTCCGGTGAACTCATCACGATCCGTCCTGTGAACTCATCACGATCCGTCCCGTGATCTCATCACGATCCGTCTCGCAATCTTGATCACGGTCCTTCCAATCTAGCGCCGAACAGACGACACCTCCGCGTTCAGCACACGTACAGCTTGATGACGATCTCCGCCTTCTTGATACTGCAAGAGGGAGCGGAGGGTTAGAAGAGTTCTCCGGCAGCGTGACGGCTCTGCGGCGATGGTGGTGGAGGTATTCCAATAGGGCTTCGCCTAAGCACTGCAGAAAACCAATCTAGAGGAGAAACTATGCACTAAAGGAACGGGTAGCACGTGGCTGAAACTTCTGTGCCAAAACCCTAAAATCCTCTAGTATATATAGGAGGAGAGGAGGAGGAGGCTTGGCTGCCAAAAAGCCAGCCCTTGGGTCGGCCAAAGTGGGGAGGAGAGGAGGACTCCTCCTCCAATCCTAGTAGGACTAGGATTCCTCCTTTTTTTGGCCTTTTTCCACCTTTTTCCCTTTGGGCTTTTTCTCCCAGACGCATGGGCCTTGTGTGGGACTTCCACCAGCCCACAAAAGGCTGGTATTTACTCTCCCACAGCCCATGAAGCCTCTTGGGTCGAAATACCCCTCCCGGTGGTCTCCCGATAGACTACCGGCAGTCCCGATACATTACCGATTAGCCCGAAACTTTTTCGGCGACCAAAATGGGACTTCCTATAGATCAATATTTACCTCCGGACCATTCCGGAGCTTCTCGTGACGTCCGGGATCTCATACGGGACTCCGAACAACCTTCGGTCACCACCATACATAACTCTATACTACCGAAACGTCACCGAACCTTAAGTGTGCAGACCCTGCTGGTTCGAGAACTATGTAGACATGACCGAGACACCTCTACGGTCAATAACCAATAGCGGGACCTGGATTCCCATATTGGTTCCTACATATTCTACGAAGATCTTTATCGGTCGAACCTCTATGTCAAGGATTCAGTTAATCCCGTATGATGTTCCCTTTGTTCTTCGGTATGTTTACTTGCCCGAGATTCGATCGTCGGTATCTCCATACCTAGTTCAACCTCGTTACCGGCAAGTCTCTTTACTCGTTCCATAATACAAGATCCCATGACTAACACTTAGTCACATTGCTTGCAAGGCTTGTTGTGATGTTGTATTACCGAGTGGGCCCTGAGATACCTCTCCGTCACACGGAGTAACAAATCCCAGTCTTGATCCATGCCAGCCCAACAGACACCCTCGGAGATACCTGTAGAGTACCTTTATAGTCACCCAGTTACGTTGCGACGTTTGATACACACAAGGCACTCCTCCGGTGTTAGTGAGTTGCATGATCTCATGGTCATAGGAATAGATACTTGACATGCAGAAAACAGTAGCATTAAACTGACACGATCATATGCTACGTTTGTAGTTTGTGTCTTGTCCATCCCATCATTCTCCTAATGATGTGATCCCGTTATCAAATGACATCTCATGTCAATGGCTAGGAAACCTTTAACCATCTTTGATCAACGAGCTAGTCTATTTGAGGCATTCTAGGGACATGGTTTTGTCTATGTATCCACACATGCATCTATGTCTCTGATCAATACAATTATATCATGGATAATAAACGATTATCATGAACAAGGAAAGATGATAATAACTAATTTATTATTGCCTCTAGGGCATATTTCCAATAGTCTCCCACTTGCACTGGAGTCAATAATCTGGTTCACATCACCATGTGATTTGCATTGTTATGAATCTAACACCCAATGAGTTCTGTGGCTCGATCATGCTTTGCATGTGAGAGAGGTCTTATAATCAACGGGTCTGCGACATTCAGATCCGTGTGTACCTTGCAAATTTCTATGTCAAACCGTAGACACTGCTACCACACTCCACTTGGGACTATTCCAAATGGCTGCTCCACTATACGTATCTAGATTGCTACTACGAGTCATCCGGATTGGTGTTAAAGCTTGCATCGACGTGACTCTTTACGACAAACTCTTTATCACCTCCATAATCGAGAAACATCTCCTTAGTATTTTAGTTACTAAGGATAATCTTGACTGCTGTCCAGTGCTCCATTCCAGCATCACTTTGAAACCTTCCGGCCATACCTATGGCAAGGCTGACATTGGGTCTTGTGCACATCATTGCATACATGATAGAGCCTATGGCTGAAGCATAGGGGATGGAACTCATCTTTTCTCTATCTTCTGCAGTCATTGGGCATTGAGTCTTACTCAACTTTATACCTTACCAATCAGGCGAGAACTCTTTCTTTGACTGATCCATTTTGAACTCTATAAAAATCTTGTCAAGGTATGTACTCATTGAAAGTCTCATCAAGTATCTTGATCTATCTCTATAGATCTTGATGCTCAACAATTAGGTAGCTTATCCAGGTCTTCCTTTGAAAAACTCTTTTCAAACAACCCTTTATGCTTTCCAGAAATTCTATATCATTTCCGATCAACAATATGTCAACCACATATGCTTATCAGAAACTCTACAGTGCTCCCACTCACTTTATTGTGAATACAAGTTTCTCGTAAACTTTGTATAGACTCAAAAACTTTAATCACCTCATCAAAGTGTATATTCCAACTCCGAGATGCTTGCTTCAGTTCATAGAAGGATCACTGAAGCTTGCACACCTTTTAGCATCCTTAGGACTGACAAAACCTTCTGGTTGTATCACATACAACCTTTCCTCAAGAAAGGAAACGATGTTTTGGCATCCATCTGCCAGATTTCATAATTGAAAAATGCAGCAACTGCTAACATAATTCTAACAGACTTTAGCATCGCTACGAGTGAGAAAGTCTCATCGCAGTCAACTCCTTGAACTTGCCAGAAACTTCTTTGCGACAAGTCGAGCTTTATAAATGGTGACATTCACCATCAGCGTCTATCTTCATTTTAAAGATCCATTTGTACTCAACGACTTGCCGTCCATCGAGCAAGTCTACCAAAGTCTATACTTGGTTTTCATATATGGATCCTTTCTCGGATTTCATGGCCTCTAACCATTTGTCGGAATTCGGGCCCATCATCGCTTCTCCACAGCTCGTTGGTTCATTGTTGTCCAACAACATGACCTCCAAGACAGGGTTGTCATACCACTCAGGAGCAGTACACATCCTTGTCGACCTACGAGGTTCGATAGTAACTTGATCCGAAGCTTGACGATCATCATCATTTACTTCCTCTTCAACCGACGTAGGTTCCACAGAAACATCTTTCTGCGCTGCGCTACTCTCTGGTTGAAACAAAGGTTCAACAACCTCATCAAGTTCTATCTTCCTCCCACTCAATTCTTTCGAGAGAAACTTTTTCTCGGGAAAGGACCCATTTTAGCAACAAACACTTTATGCTTGGATCTGAGATAGAAGGTTCACCCAACTGTTCTTAGGGTATTTCTACGAAGATGCATTTGTCCGCTTTGGGTTCGAGCTCATTAGGTGAAAACATTTTCCACACAAGCGTCGCAGCCCCAAACATCAAGAAATGACAGCTTAGGTTTCTATCAAACCATAATTCACACGGTGTCATCTCAACGGATTTAGATGGTGCCCTATTTAAAGTGAATGTAGTTGTCTCTAATGCACAACCCCAATATTATAGTAGCAAAACGATAAGAGACATCATAAGATGCACCATATCCAATAGAGCACGACTATGACGTTCGGACATACCATCACACTATGGTGTTCCAGGTGGCGTGTGTTGTGAAACAACTTTCACATTGTTTTGTATGCCAAACTCGTAACCCAGATATTCACCTCCACGATCATATCGCAGATATTTTTATCTTCTTGTCACGATGATCTTAAACTTCACTCTAAATTTGCTTGAACTTTTTAAACGATTCAGACTTGTGTTTCATTAAGTAAACATACACTATATCTACCCAAATCATCAGTGAAGGTAAGAAAATAACGATATCCACTGCATGCTCCAAGACTCATTGGATTGCATACATCAACATGTATCATTTCCAATAAATCACTTGCTGCTCCGTCAAACCAGAAAATGGGGTCCTTAGTCATCTTTGACCAAGAGGCATGGTTCGCATGTCTCAACCGATTCGAAATCGAAAGAGTCCAAAGATCCATCAGCATGGAGTTTCTTCATGCGTTTTATACCAATATGACATTTAGCAGCAGTGCCACAAGTATGTGGTACTATCATTATTAACTTTGCATCTTTTGGCATCAATGTTATGAACATGTGTATTACTACGATCAAGATTCAACAAACCATTCTCACTGGGTGCATGACCATTGAAGGTATTATTCATGTAAACAGAATAACCATTATCCTCTAACTTAAATGAATAACCGTGTTGCAATAAACACGATCTAATCACGTTCATGCTCAACGCAAAAAACCAAATAACACTTGTTTAGGTTTGTTACTAATCCCGAAGGTAGAGAGAGCGTGCGATGTCGATCACATCAACCTTGGAAACACTTCCAACACACATCATCACCTCACCCTTAGCTAGTTCTCCGTTTATTCCGTAACTTTTATTTCGAGTTACTAACATTTAGCAACCGAGCCGGTATCCAATACCCAGGTGCTACTAGGAGTACTAGCAAGGTACACATCAATAACACGTATATCAAATATACTTCTGTTGACGTTGCCAACCTTCTTATCTACCAAGTATCTAGGGTTGTTCCGCTTCAGCGACTGCTCTCCTCATAATCAAAGCACTTAGTCTCGGGTTTGAGTTCAACTTTGGGTTGCTTCACTAGAGCAGCAACTGACTTGCTATCCATGAAGTTTCCCTCCTTGCTCTTGCCCTTCTCGAAACTAGTGGTTTGACTAACCATCAACACTTGACGCTCCTTCTTGATTTCTACCTTCGTGGTGTCAAACATTGCGAATAGCTCAGGGATCATTATTTATATCCTTGGCGTTTTATAGTTCATCACCAAGTTCTACTAGCTTAGTGACAGTGACTTGGAGAACTATATCAATCACTATCTTATCTAGAAGATCAACTCCCACTCGATTCAAGCGATTGTAGCAAGCAGACAATCTGAGCACATGCTCAACGATTGAGTTATTCTCCTTCATCTTGCAGGCAAAGAATCTTGTTGGAGATCTCATATCTTGCAACATGGGCACGAGCCTGAGATCCTAATTTCAGCTCTTAGAGCATCTCATATGTTCTGTGATGTTCAAAACGTTTCAGAGCCTCAATTCTAAGCCGTAATGCATGACGCACTAATCTATCAAGTAGTCATCAGAACGTGCCTGTCAGATGTTCACAATATCTACAAACCACGCTAGAGGGGTTGGCGAACCGAGCGATGCATTAAGGACATAAGCCTTCTATGCAGCAATGAGGACAATCCTCAGATCACGGACCCAGTCCGCAATATTGCTACCAACATCTTTCAACTCTATTTCTCTAGGAACATATAAAAATTCAAGGGAGCTACAGCACGAGCAAGTGATCAACAACATAATTTGCACAGACACTATTGACTATGTTCATGATAATGAGTTCAATTAATCATATTACTTAAGAACTCCCACTCAAATTGACATCCCTCCACACATTCGAGTGATACATGATCCAAATTCACCAACTCAAGTCCGATCATCACGTGAGTTGAGATGGTTTCAATGGTGAACATCATCATGTTGATCATATCTACTATATGACTCATGTTCGACCTTTCGGTCTCTTGTGCTCCGAGGCCATGTCTGTACATGCTAGGCTCGTCAAGTTTAACCTGAGTGTTCTGCATGTGCAACACTGGCTTGCACCTGTTGTATGTGAACGTAGAGTCAATCACACCTGATCATCACATGGTGTCTCGACACGAAGAACTTTCGCAACGGTGCACACTCGGGGAGAACTCAATTTATCTTGAAATTAAGTGAGGGATCACCTTATAATGCTACCGTCGTCCTAAGCAAAACAAGGTGCATAAAAGGATTAACATCACATGCAAATCATAAGTGACATGATATGGCCATGAACTTGTGCTTTTGATCTCCATCATGAAAGCACCGGCATGATCTCCATCGTCACTAGCATGACACCATGATCTCCATCATCTTGATCTCCATCAACGTGTCGCCATCGAGGTTGTCACGCCCACCATGCTTCTACTACTATTGCTACCGTTTAGCGATGAAGTAAAGCTTTACATTGCGCTTAATGATTGACACGCAGGTCATACAATAATTAAAGACAACCCTATGGCTCCTGCCGGTTGCCGTGCTCATCGACATGCAAGTCGTGATATTCTATACAACACATGATCATCTCATACATCACATATATCACATCATGTAATTGGCCATATCACATCACAACATACCCTGTAAAAACAAGTTAGACGTCCTCTAATTGTTGTTGCATGTTTTACATGGCTACTACGGGTATCTAGAAAGAACAATTCTGACCTACGCATAAACCACAACGGTGATACACTAGTTGCTTTTCAACCTTCTCAAAGACCGCCTTTGTCGAATCCGATCCAACTAAAGTGAGAGAAACTGGCACCCGCAAGCCATCTATGCAACAAGTTGCATTTGAGGGAACCGGTATCTCGTAAGCGTACGGGTAATATTGGTCCGGGCCGCTTCATCTCACAATACCGTTGAACCAAAAGACGACCAAGGGAGGAAGCAATCTAAGCATCAACGCCCACAAACTCTTTGTGTTCTACTCAAGATCTCATCTACACATAGACCTAGCTCATGATGCCAATGTTGGGGAACGTTGCATGGGAAACAAAATTTTTGCTACACACACGCAAGATCTATCCATGGTGATGAGCATCTACGAGAGGAAGAGTGGATCTACATACCCTTGTAGATCGCTAAGCGTGAAGCATTAAGAAACGCGGTTGGTGTAGTCGAACGTCTTTGCGATCCAAATCGCCGAGCATCCCGCGATCTCATCACGATCCGTCCCGCGATCCAATCACGATACGTCCCGCGAACTCATCATGATCCGTCCCGCAATCTCATCACGATCCGTCTCGCAATCTTGATCACAGTCCTTCCGATCTAGCGCCGAACGGACGACACCTCCGCGTTCAGCACACGTACAGCTTGATGATGATCTCCGCCTTCTTGATCCAGCAAGAGGGAGCAAAGGGGTAGAACAGTTCTCCGGAAGTGTGACGGCTCTGCGGCGATGGTGGTGGAGCTATTCCGACAGGGCTTCGCCTAAGCACTGCAAAAAACCGATCTAGAGGAGAAACTATGCACTAGAGGAACGGGTAGCACGTGGCTGAAAATTCTGGGCCAAAACCCTAAATCCTATAGTATATATAGGAGGAGAGGAGGAGGAGGCTTGGCTGCCAAAAAGCCAGCCCTTGGGTCGGCCAAAGTGGGGAGGAGAGGAGGGCTCCTCCTCCAATCCTAGTAGGACTAGGATTCCTCCTTTTTTTGGCCTTTTTCCACCTTTTTCCCTTTGGGCTTTTTCTCCCAGCCTCATGTGACTTGTGTGGGACTTCCACCAGCCCACAAAAGGCTGGTATTTACTCTCCCACAGCCCATGAAGACTCTTGGGTCGAAATACCCCTCCCGGTGGTCTCCCGGTACACTACCGGCACTCCCGGTACATTATGGGTTAGCCCGAAACTTTTTCGGCGACCAAAATGGGACTTCCTATATATAAATATTTACCTCCGGACCATTCCAGAGCTCCTCGTGACGTCCGGGATCTCATCCGGGACTCCGAACAACCTTCGGTCACCACCATACATAACTCTATACTACCAAAACGTCACCGAACCTTAAGTGTGCAGACCCTGCGGGTTCGAGAACTATGTAGACATGACCGAGACACCTCTACGGTCAATAATCAATAGTGGGACCTGGATGCCCATATTGGTTTCTACATATTCTACGAAGATCTTTATCGGTCGAACCTCTATGTCAAGGATTAAGTTAATCCCGTATGATGTTCCCTTTGTTCTTCGGTATGTTTACTTGCTCGAGATTCGATTGTCGGTATCTCCATACCTAGTTCAACCTCGTTACCAACAAGTCTCTTTACTCGTTCCGTAATACAAGATCCCGTGACTAACACTTATTCACATTACTTGCAAGGCTTGTTGTGATGTTGTATTACCGAGTAGACCCTGAGATACCGCTCCGTCACACGGAGTAACAAATCCCAGTCTTGATCCATGCCAACCCAACAGACACCCTCAGAGATACCTGTAGAGTACCTTTATAGTCACCCAGTTATGTTGCGACGTTCGATACACACAAGGCACTCCTCCGGTGTTAGTGAGTTGCATGATCTCATGGTCATAGGAATAGATACTTGACATGCAGAAAACAGTAGCATTAAACTGACACGATCATATGCTACGTTTGTAGTTTGGGTCTTGTCCATCCTATCATTCTCCTAATGATGTGATCCCGTTATCAAATGACATCTCATGTCAATGGCTAGGAAACCTTTAACCATCTTTGATCAACGAGCTAGTCTATTAGAGGCATACCGGGGACATGGTTTTGTCTATGTATCCACACATGCATCTAAGTCTCCGATCAATACAATTATATCATGGATAGTAAACGATTATCATGAACAACGAAATATGATAATAACTAATTTATTATTGCCTCTAGGGCATATTTCCAACAATGACATCTAGAAGGGTAGATGAGATCAGGAAAAATATGGACCATTTTCTGCACATCCAGAATGGCACCATTTTGTTAAATCCCTAAAAGGTTAAGAGAACACTAGACGCGTCGAGGGCCACCCCTAACCCTCGAAGCATTGTCGAGGCCACACCAAATCTTAGAGAAGTATATTAATTGCCATGTTTTAATATTTTTAGAAACTATGGTTCAAAGAGACTTGGAACAAGAAAAGTTGTTGGGGGACATAATCCGAGGTGGAGGTGATTTCTTGTCATTTCTCAACGACACCGATGGTGTTGAAGGAGAGGAAGGACATGATCATGATGGCTCCGGTCACCGAATGCCAGAGGAAGAAGGAGACCATGGTGACGGCTCTGGTGACCGAATGGAGGAGGGAGATGTTGCAAAGTCCGGCGAGGTATATATGTTAATTAAGCATGTGCTGACTAGCTAATTGATGCATTAATTGTTTTGGTATGTACATATATTAACTCTTAGTTCTTCTTTTATAGAGACCTCCGGATCAAGCCAAACTTCGGTAACAAGACGATGCCCGAAGATAAGGTTGGGCAAGGAAGAAAGGTTCACGATCATAGCACTCGCGGACGATGGCCTACCGATTGAACCAAAGCGGACCAATGACGCATTGCTTCTCAGTGCGGAGCTATTGTTAGGGACAACATCCCGATCAAAATCAACCAATGGAATAAGCCTAAGGACAACAACCCTAAAATTTCTTATGTCACCGATAGACAGAAAGATGATCTTTGGACCTCGCTGAAGGCAAATTTCACCCTATCGCTAGAGGAGGATCCTAATAACCCAGTTATAGAGCAGAAGATGACATATCTATTCAGGAGGTGGAAGAATGAGTTGAAATCAAAGTTTGTCGACAAAGGGAAGACTCTAGAATTCATCGGCCGATTTGAGAGGATAAGAGATCACTGGCCCGAATTTGTGTCCTACAAGACATCGGAGAAGAGTAAGAAAATGTCTGAGACAAACAAGAACAATGCTGCAAAGAAGCAGTATCATCATCACACGGGGTCAGGTGGCTACCTCAAAGCCCGGCCGTTGTGGGACAAAGTTGAGAATGACCTGCTTGCTAAAGGGGTCCAACCAAAGACATGGAACTGGCCAAACCGTTCAAGGACTTGGTTCTTTGGGGTTGGGGCAACTTTGGACCCTGAAACAGGGAAGTGTTGTTGGACGAATGAGCAACTTGCAATACCCGTCAGAAGCTTCAGAAGTATATCACCGCAGCGCAGGAAGGGACGTTCATTCCTGACAGAGAGAAGGACGAGCTGACTGAGGCCCTAGGGAATGCTGAGCACCCTGGACAAACACGAGGCACACCAGGCTCCGTTCCGTGGAAGGTTAGGTTTCCTGACGCAGGCGGTTACAGAAGCCGGCAGAGAAAGAGGAAAGTGGAGCTGAGCAAAATGCAGAAGCTCAATGCAAGACTAGAAAAGCTAGAGGAAGCTGAGAGCCAGCGAGTTGTCGGCCAACCATCTCAGTGGCACGAAGCTACCCCAGAAGCTACCCCGCCATCTCAGTTGAGAAGGAGCGTGGCTTCCACGGAGCCCGTTCAGGCTGACTTCATGGCTCCTAGCTAGCCCGTGGATACTATCACGGAGGTTCAACATTGCAAGCTTTGGACAAAATTCCGTAACCTCACTTTCAAGGCGCTCTCAGCTCTGTTGCACCTCCTCAACCCAACGGAACTTTTCACTGCCTTCCGATTCCACATGGCTATGCTGTTGTGATGGTGGATGAAGTAATGGAGGGATTTGATGATCTTGAGCTTGACCACCATACTGGTGAAGGGGAGAAGAAGCTGGTTCATGCTCTGAGGAGTACATGTCTATGGCCGAAGGAGTGCATAAAGCTTCCAAACTGGACGCCTCCGTCTCCTCCTCCTCCTCCAGCGCGTGAGGGCACTCCTCCTCCTCCTCCTCCTCCTCCTCCTCCTCTTCCTCCTCCGGTGAGTGATCAGGACACTCTGCCTCCTTCTCTAGCTCCTTTGACGCGTGATGGCACTCCGCCTCCTCCTTCGCCTACTCCGGTGCATCGGAGCAGTCCGCCTCCTCCTCCGCCTCGTCGGCAACGGTGAAAGACAGACGCCGCCGCTCCGGCTCCTCCGGCGCGTCGGAGCGCTCCGCCTCCTTCTCCGGCTTATCAGCAAGGACGGAAGAGAGACGCCGCCGCTCTGGCGGCTAGCAGTACAAGCAGAGGCGGAAGAAAATTCAGATACGGTCCATCTCTCAAGCCTCTGGAAAAGTTACCATATGAGAGAACCGAGCACGAAACCGAGGACATATGTTGTGCCCAAGTGAGGGACCATTTTGCAAAGAAAACTCCACCTGCGAAGGAGAATCCAGATCCGGTGTGAAAGGACGTGGATGTCACCTAGAGGGGGGGGGTGAATAGGCGCTTTAAAATAATTACTGTTTAGGCTTGAACAAATGCGAAATAAAACTATCGTCTAATTAGTCAAGCAAAAAACCTAAAACGACTAGGCTCACCTATGTGCACGAACAACTTATGCTAAGCAAGATAGACAACTAAGTGATAGCAAGATATATAACAAGAAACAATATGGCTATCACAAAGTAAAGTGCACAAGTAAAGGGGCTCGGGTAAGAGATAACCAAGGCACGCGGAGATGATGGTGTATCCCGAAGTTCACACCCTTGCGGATGCTAATCTATGTTCGGAGCGGTGTGGAGGCACAATGCTCCCCAAGAAGCCACTAGGGCCACCATAATCTCCTCACGCCCTTGCACAATGCAAGATGCCGCGATTCCACTAAGGGACCCTTGAGGGTGGTCACCGAACATGTACAAACAAGGTTGGGGCAATCTCCGCAACTTGATTGGAGGCTCCCAACGACACCACGAAGCTTCACCACAATGGATTGTGGCTCCGAGGTGACCTCAAATGCTCGGGGCAATCTCCACAACCTAATTGGAGACCCCGAAGCTTTGCACCACAATGATTGAGCTCCGAGGCACCACCAACCGTCTAGGGTGCCAAAGCACCCAAGAGGAACAAGCTCTAGGGTGCTCAAAGACCCAAGAGTAATAACTTCTCAACTTCTCACTTCCACGTATCACTGTGGAGAACTCAAACCTATGCACCAAATGCAATGGCAAGGGCACACGGAGTGACCAAGTCCTTCTCTCCCAAATCCCACCAAAGCAACTAATGCTAGGGAGGGAAATGAGAGGAAGAACGAAGAAGAACACAAAGAACTCCAAGATCTAGATCCAAGGGGTTCCCCTCACTTAGAGGAGAAAGTGATTGGTGGAAATGTGGATCTAGATCTCCTCTTTCTTTTCCCTCAAGAATTAGCAAGTATCATTGGAGGGATTGAGAGTTAGCAAGTTCGAAGAAGGTCAACAATGGGGGAAGAACACGAGCTCAAAAGATGAGATCCATTGGGGAAGAAGACCCCCTTTTATAAGGGGGAAAAGATCCAACCGTTATCCCCACCCTCAGCCCCGCGCGTCGCGGTACTACCACAAAAGATCACGATACTAACACAAGGGCTTGCGATACTACCGCTGCGACATGCGGTACTACCGCTCCCACGAAAGTATCAGACTCAGGACGATTGCACTAGGCAGCTAGCGGTAGAACCGCCGGAGCGGTACTACCGCGAGCCCATGCGGTACTACCGTATGGTCGGTAGAGACTCGCACTTGGAGATGCACGGAAGTAAAAAATTATGTCCGTGCCTACCTCCGCTGAGGGCGAAGCTGCGAAAAAGTCCGGCACGGTAGTACCGGAAGACATTTGCGGTACTACCGCCCGAGGGGCGGAAGTAAAAAATTACTTCCGTGCAACTTGCGATACTACCGCCCTCGGGGCGGAAGTAAAATATTACTTCTATGCCACTTGCGGCACTACCGCTCCGAGGAGCGGTACTACCGCTATCCACTGAACTGTAGCACCTACAAGTACTCGGCTAGGAAAACGGAAGGATACAATCAAAACCAGAACTGCCACAACTTCTGCAAATGAGCTCCGAATTGAGCAAACTCAAGCTTGTTAGATTCAGGTTGAAAAGAGCTATCCAACAGCGACAATAATGTTTCTTAAGAAGAGGCAGTATAAAAATGCCAAAGGTATAGAGATGAGAAACCTCTTTCAATGAAGAATCGACAATAACTCCAACATCGAAAACATCATAGAAGATGCATATGGACTCCGTTTTCGATGAACTTGAGCTTGTCATGAAGTTGACCATAAGCTCAAGAAACCTCAAAGAGAAAACCCAACCAAGAACCAAGAAAGATGATGATGCCAAGAATGCATGGTTTGAGCTCTCAACGAATGATACGATCAAGCTACTCACTTGAGAGCCCCCTTGATAGCACGGTTACCTACCCTATAACCCAGTCCCCAACTACCACTATGAGACCGGTAAAATAGAAAACCCTATCAAGGTCAAACCTTAGCCTTGCGCATAGTCCACTTGAGCAAGATGATGACGATCTTGACTTCCTCAAGATGGACCACCTTTCTTGATTGCGTTGGCTTGATGAAGACTAGATGATTGCTCCCCCATACTCCACTATGGGTGAGATACTCTTCGGCACATCTTCACAATTCCATTGACATCACAATGGACGGCAAGCTTCAAGCCCGATCTCTCCGTGATGCTTCACTTGAACTTGCACACCACAACCTTGATAACGATCACCACTTGATGTCATCTTCCATGGGTTGTATGGGATCTTACTCTTGATGTAATCCCATGGACATATGCCTAAACCCACAAAGAACTCTCACAAGGAACATGGGTTAGTACACAAAGCGTAATGGACAATGCTTACCATACCATCGGATCACTTGATCCTTCTCGGTACATCTTGCACGCTTTGTGTGTTGATCACTTGATTCACTCTTTGACTTAGTCTTGATCAACCTTGTATCTTATCTTATCTCTTCATAAAGATGATGTCTTGAAGGTAATCATGAATGCTCACACAATCTCCTTCTTCAAGACATGCTTGCAATAAGCTCAACTCTCACATGACCAATCTTTGGATAAACCTTGAATACCACCTTGGTCATTATATAAACTCCTTGAAACCCAACAGATGGACTTCAAGAAGTGCCTATGGACAAATCCTTCGAATATAACTCAAGGCAACCATTATTCCATAGGGGTGTCATCAATTACCAAAACCACACATGGAGAAATGTGCTCTTACACGGTGAAAGTGAAGCGCACTATCGATGCCCTAAAGCGACCACCACCGCCTCCGCCGGATTCCAACTATGTCCGCTGTCTTAAAAAGACATATCAAGATGCGCGGCGGTCGGGAAGTACTTCCAATGATGCAAGGTTAGCAAAACGAAGAAGTGGAAAAAAAAATTCCCTAGCTCGGCGAACAGGAGAACCAATCGTGCCCCCCGCTCAAGGTGTCTAGTGATATTGCCGCTGATCATCTGTGGATGGTGCCCGGTACCAATCCTGCTGATTACATGAGAGATGATGTACTGTTTGAGCCGTTGGAGGTGGACGAATTCAGATACCGGTACGGGCAGCCTCTAGTCAAACTTGGTCATCCTCCTCTAACAACGATGATGCAAAGATTCCATGATTGGTACCTAAAAACCTGCAGCGAATCTAGGCCAGATACTGTGACGATGAGAATTAAAGAGGAGCACGACCTCGTTGGAATGGAGCAGTTGTTTGTTGAATTTGAAGAGTTATTCCAGTTATACAATCAAAAGGTCATCGACAAAACAATCCTCACTTCCTACTGTCTGTAAGTACTACTTCTGTAATTAAGTCTCTCTATATAGCTCAGCTCTTTCATTGCATGTATATATAATTATCCTCACTATATTATGCAGATTGAAGATCGTCGAATGCAGAAAAGCACAAATCTATGACATTGGGTTCATTAACCCAAATATCATACATGCGTATATGGTTGAAAAGAATGCTACACAAACCGAGGACAACTTGCTACAATCGTTGCTTGCAAATGAAAACAAAGAGACAATACTCTTTCCTTACAACTTCAAGTGAGTGTTATTGTCTTATGCATATTCGGTTTCCCTTATTACTTGATGTTATAGTAATGTAATTGATGAGTTATGCATGCGTGCGCAGCTTCCACTTTATTCTGCTAGAGATTAAGGTTGAGCGGGGAGTAGTAACCGTCTTAGATTCAAAACGAAAAGATCCCCAGGATTATGCGGACATGACCGAAATGCTCCAGAAGTAAGTTCAATCGATCATTATCGCATCATATTGACAAGTTTGTTCATTTACTGATATCAAGTAATTATTTTCTTTGTCTGGCAGGGTTTGGAAAGAGTTCACCGCAATTGTTCCGGCACTGCCGAGGGAGCTGCGATTTACACACCCGAAAGTAAGTACTACTAGCTAGTTCCGCGCATCTCCCATTGATTCTAGTTTCATCAATACCATTTATCATGCTTGATTATCAGTTTGATTGAACTCTATTTCTCGTAAAGTGCTTGTGGCAGGAAGCCGGGAATGATTTTTGTGGATACTACGTTTGCAAGTTCATCTACAATGCGAAGACCCCTAAGCGGGGCTACTCTGAAAAACAATATGAAGTGTGTAAGCAATAATATTCACAATTTTATTTTATTACAATGATTTGTGTCGAGTTTCATTCAAAGTATGTATTGACCCCATTCTTCAAATTAGATGTGGCAGATGCAGGATGAACTCCTACCACATGATCGCATACGAGCAATTCAAGAAGAATTGACAGGATTCTTTCTTGACCACGTCATAAATAAAGCCGGAGAATACCATATGGAATTTGACATTAGATGTTAGGGATTGTAAGAGATCTTATATTGTATATATGTAGCTAGTAGCATCGGATAGATATATGAAAACTTGTTGTATGACCAATCGTCCAGAGAAAGAGAGGTCGATCACTTCTCTCTATATATGTTCATGACGATCTTCTGTACTTAATGGTTCCTTCATTTGCTTACTAGCTAGCGTGTCGAGTTCTCTCTATAGTAGCTAGCGTCGACCAAGCACGGAGAAAGAGAGGACACTTCTCTCTATTAGCTAGCTAACACAATATGAAACCCCTAAATTAACCCTACAAAACCCCCGTAAACCCACCCCCCACACTTAAAAAAACCCCAGCTCCTGCCAGATGCCGACGCGTGGATGCCTTTTGATCCCGGTTGGTGTTACCAACCGGGACTAAAGGTCCTCCTGCTTGGGCTCCCCGCAGCGGCCACGTGGAGCCCCTTCTGTCCCGGTTTGTAAGCGAACCGAAACTAAAGGTTTAGGGCTTTAGTCCCGACCCTTTAGTCCCGCTTTCAGAACCGAGACTAATGAGCCTCTGAAACCAGGACAAATGAGTCATTTTCTACTAGTGAACAACAACAACAACAACAAAACAAAAACTTAAGTGCCAAACAATTTAGGATAGGATAGAAGTGAAACCCATACCTTTCTCTCCAAAAAAGAAAATTGCCATATAAACGGGCTAACAAGCCTGCTACTACTTGCTCTAACTTAATATGGCATTCTGACACAGCATCAGTTGATGCAATCATCCGGAGAAATTTTTACTTCCCTCAAGGAAGACCTAGGAGCAGGCACTCCATCAAATGTAGATTGCTTCTTCCCGGTTCCGTAGGTTGCTGGCCTGTGAGCCATAGTCTTCTGGTCAGCGTGTCACTATATTTATGTACTGATGCCTGTGCTGGCTTGAAGTGTGTCTCATAACCTCTGAGGTGTTAACTTTGGTTGATGGCTTTATTTATAAAATGAAGCGTATGTCTTTTCTTAAAAGAAAGCATGCACTAAGTTATCAGGGTGTACAAAATCCCTTCTTTCTGAATATTTAATGTATGAATGCAACTTGAAGGAATCATGTCACCTGTTCGCAATTCTTTTTTTGCCATGATTCCCTGCGGGTTGAACACGCGGGTTAAGAATGGGGCCATATTTTATTCCTGGTTATAGCTTTCAGATCTGTGAGAAGGTTCATGGAAAGCATGAGAGCCAGTGTGGGATGGGGAGATAAAATAATAATTGGGATGGTCCAACACTTGAGGAAGAATGCCATGAGTAAGAATGGAGCGCGAATTACTCTTGGACGAATCATCATCTTCTTAAACGGAACTGCGCGCAGGTGCAAATTCGTTTTTCTTAACAAAAAACAATGCGAGTGTTTTACAGGACCATGTGCCTGGTAAGTGTAGGATTATTGGCCTGGTAAATTGGTAGTAGCAAGATGTAAATCACAGACCACTATAACTGCAGCCTGTGCTCTAGTTTCCATTAATTCTGGGCTTGAGAGGGGACCTGGTGCTGAGCTCCCTGATGAAGCGCACGAGACGCTCCAACTCCGACGACGACGACCCCGCCTCCGAAACATCCAGCCTCAACTGCTGCGCCATGGCTTGGGCCGCTGCCTTGATCTCGTCGGATGCCATGACCTCCCTCACCGTCCTCTCCACGACGCCTCTCTCGCAGACGTCCTTCATGTCCAGCCCCGTCTTCCACACGGCGCCCACGAAGCGGCTGTTGGTCTGCTGGTCGACGAAGAAGGGCCAGCACACCATCGGCATGCCCTCGGCGGCGCACTCCAGCGTCGAGTTCCATCCGGCGTGTGTCAGGAAGCAGCCCACCGCCCGGTGCCGCAACACGTCCCGCTGAGGAGCCCACTCGACGACGCGTCCCTTGCCGCCTTCCGCTGCCCCGACGGCTTCTCGGAGGAGCGCGGAGCTGGTCATCTGGACCATGCCCGGCCGGAGAACCCAGAGGAAGGCGTACCCCGTGGCTGCCAGGCCGGAGAGGAACTCGGTGAACTGCTCGTGCGTGATCACGGCGAGGCTCCCCAGGCTCACGTACACGACGGACCGGTCTTCGTGGCCGTCCAGCCACGCCATGCATCCGTCGTCCTCCCGCCACAGGCTTGCGCTGGCGGCGGAGCTCGACCTGGCGTGCAGTGGGCCTACAGCGAAGACGTCGCTTGTGCCCGACGCGAGTTGGGCCAGCGCTGGCCGCTCCATGGACTCCGCGGTGTTGAAGATGAGCGCACATGCCTTGCTGGTACGACCGATGACCTCGGCAAACTTGAGCACCATGGGATCTCCGTCGCCTTGCTCCGTGCAGTAGAGTCCACGAGGAAGATCTCGTCGCCGGAGGAAGCCCTCCATCCCCGGAACGCTAGACACCAGGTCGTCCGCAGTGAAGGGCGTCTCGCCGAGCTCGACGAGCTTGGGCATAGACAGGAGCGCCAGGTAGCTGCACGCGCTGTGCGTGACGAAGGAGAGCGCGGGAATGCCGAGCTCCTGGGGGATTTCGATGGCGAACGGCATGGTGCCATCGGCGACAACGCATGTCACTGGCGCATCAGCGGCAGAGACAAGCGACAAGAGCAGGGCACGGTACGCGGCGCTGCCCGTCGTGCACATGGACTCCATGAAGTCCAAGAAGCCCCGGGGGTGGTCGTCGGGGAGGCCGTCGGGGATGGAAAGCAAGCGTAGGCGCGGCGGGGACGTCTGGGCGAGACGGCGGAGGTTGTGCTCGGTGTGGAGGAACGTGACTTGGACGCCGGCGTCCACGACGGCGGTGGCGAACTGGAGCATGGGATTGATGTGTCCCTGCCGTGGCCAAGGGAACACGAGAACGTGCACCTCGGCATCCATCGCTGCGGCAAATGGCAGGTCGTCCATCTCTCAAATTTAAGGGCAACCCGCTCCGGCGCGTTCTCAGCGTACCATAGGTGATCTCTAATAGCATGCGGCCGGGCATGTCGCTGTTCGTTGGTTGTATCGGCACGGCAAAATTTTTCTTTTAACATAGTACAGACCCAAAGTGCTCATACGCGCATACATGCATACTCAGGAAGCTATACACGCAGATTCTATCCTATGAGCACCTCTAAGAGATCGAGTCCGTATATCATCTTGAAATTTACGAAATCATCGTGGACAACTCATTGTCGACTGAAACATCTTCTCACACTGAATGCGCATCGTCGAAAATCTTGAAATAAATTCAGAAATAAATGCGAGCATCAGGACTTCAACACTGGGCTAATGATACCACGGTCCATCTAACCATCCATCACAGTTTGGTTCGCACGGCAAGAACATTAACTGTATTTTTACCAAGGAAAGAAAAGTACGAAAAGTGCTGAAATCCGCTATTATTTTTACTTGATTATTTTTACAAATATTTGGTAAATTCAGTTCTGATTTTATTTCAGCCAAAAGACCCAAAGATTTACTTGATTATTTTTTCAAATATTTGGTAAATTTGGAAAACATTGCGTACTATTGAATTGGATAGTATATTTTTTTCAATTTATATACTATTGAAATGAGTATAATATTTGACCCAAACGTGCACTGCCACCTGAAATTATAAAATTAAGTGATATTTTTTTTTACAACGAAGGCGGTCCGGTTTTAAAATAACAAAGCCTTCAACCGGTTAGGATTAAAGGATAGCAACATATAAAGAGAAAAAAGAAAATAAGAATTAAAGATACAAAGTGCTTAATAGAACAACTCAAATGCAACGAACTACGATCGAGAGCACATAGTACCATTGCGATTGAACGCCGCTACGCCAATACCAGCTAAACTACTAAGACCACGGGAGGAGGGCATCACCGTGCATATATTGTGTCGCTGAACTACTGCCAAAGGACCAAAATAGGGGCAACGAATGATCTGACTCCGCCACCACAAAGGGCCACTAACCTTTCACCTGGACTCAACGGATGCCACACCGGCAGACGATAGAGTAGTTCACTCTAGAACCCAAATTAAAGTGCCCAAGATGCCAAAGGAGATAAACCAAGAGCAAATGCACATGATACGGAAAACCGACCACCCAAGCACCGTCACAGGCAATAGCAAGGCACAATGCTGGACAAGAGCTATGGAAGGAAGACACTGAAACCACTGTTGGAAATATGCCCTAGAAGCAATACATAAAGTGTTTATTATTGTATTTCCTTGTTCATGATAATTGTTTATTGTCCATGCTATAATTGTATTGATTGGAAACACATTATATGTGTGGATAAATAGACAACACTTTGTCCCTAGTATGCCTCTAGTGAACTAGCTCGTTGATCAAAGATGGTCAATGTTTCCTAACCATTGACATGTGATGTCATTTGATAACGGGATCACATCATTAGGAGAATGATGTGATGGACAAGACCCAAACTACAAATGTAGCATATGATCGTGTCAGTTTATTGCTACTGTTTTCTGCATGTCAAGTATATGTTCCTATGACCATGAGATCATGCAACTCACGGACATCGGAGGAGTGCCTTGTGTGTATCAAACGTCGCAATGTAATTGGGTGAGTATAAAGGTGCTCTATATGTATCTCCAAGGGTGTCTGTTGGGTTGGCATGGATCAAGACTGCGATTTGTTACTCCGTGAGACGGAGAGGTATCTCAGGGCCCACTCGGTAATACAACATCACAATAAGCCTTGCAAGCAACGTGACTAAGTGTTAGTCACGGGATCTTGTATTACGGAACGAGTAAAGAGACTTGCCGGTAACGAGGTTGAACTAGGTATGGAGATACCGACGATCGAATCTCGGGCAAGTAACATACCGAAGAACAAAGGGAACATCATACGGGATTAACTGAATCCTTGACATGGAGGTTCGACCGATAAAGATCTTTGTAGAATATGTAGGAACCAATATGGGCATCCAGGTCCCGCTATTGGTTATTGACTGTAGAGGTGTCTCGGTCATGTCAACATAGTTCTCGAACCCGCAGGGTCTGCACACTTAAGGTTTAGTGACGTTTTGGTAGTATAGAGTTATGCATGATGGTGACCGAAGGTTGTTCGGAGTCCCGGATGAGATCCCGGACGTCATGAGGGGCTCCGGAATGGTCCGGAGGTAAAGATTGATATATAGGAAGTCCTATTTTGGTCGCCGGAAAAGTTTCGGGCTCATCGGTAGTGTACCGAGTGCCGGTAGTGTACCGGGAGACCATCGGTAGGGGTATTTCGACCCAAGAGGCTACATGGGCTGTGGGAGAGTGAATACCAGCCCTTAGTGGGATGGTGGAAGTCCCACACAAGGCCCATGCGTCTGGGAAGAAAAGCCCAAAGAGAAAAAGGTGGAAAAACGCAAAAAGACCAAATAAGGTAGGAGTTCTAGTCCTACTAGGATTGGAGGAGGATTCCTCCTCTCCTCCCTTCGGCCGAAGCCTAAATGGCTTGGCCCTTGGGCCAAGCCTCCTCCTCTCTTACTCTTATATATACTAGAGGTTTTAGGGGTTTTGACACAAGATTTCAGCCACGTGCAACCCTACCCTCTAGTTCGTAGTTCCTCCTCTAGATCGATTTCAGCGGTGCTTAGGCGAAGCCCTGCTGAGATTACTCCACCACCATCGCCGCAGCGCCGTCATGCTGCTGGAGAACTCGTCTACCTCTCCGCTCCCTCTTGCTGGATCAAGAATGCGGAGATCATCATCAAGCCATACGTGTGCTGAACGTGGAGGTGCCGTCCGTTCGGTGCTAGATTGGGACGGATCGTGATTGGATCGCGGGACGCTCGGCGATTTGGATCGCGAAGACGTTTGACTACATCAAACACATTTCTTAACGCTTCCCGCTTAGCGATCTATAAGGGTATGTAGATCCACTCTCTCTCTCGTAGATGCTCATCATCATGGATAGATCTTGCGTGTGCGTAGGAATTTTTTTGTTTCCCATGCAACGTTCCCCTTCAGTGGCATCATGAGCTAGGTCTATGTGTAGATGAGATCTCGAGTAGAACACAAAGAGTTTGTGGGCGTTGATGCTTCGATTGCTTCCTCCCTTGGTCGTGTTTTGGTTCAACGGTATTATAGTTGTCTCTAATGCCCTATTTAAAGTGAATGTAGTTGTCTCTAATGCACAACCCCAATATTATAGTAGCAAAACTATAAGAGACATCATAAGATGCACCATATCCAATAGAGCACGACTATGACGTTCGGACATACCATCACACTATGGTGTTCCAGGTGGTGTGTGTTGTGAAACAACATTCACATTGTTTTGTATGCCAAACTCGTAACTAGGATATTCACCTCCACGATCATGTCGCAGATATTTTTATCTTCTTGTCACGATGATCTTAAACTTCACTCTGAATTTGCTTGAACTTTTCAAACGATTCAGACTTGTGTTTCATTAAGTAAACATACACTATATCTACCCAAATCATCAGTGAAGGTAAGAAAATAACGATATCCACCGCACGCTACAAGACTCATTGGATTGCATACATCAACATGTATCATTTCCAATAAATCACTTGCCTGCTCCGTCAAACCAGAAAATGGGGTCCTTAGTCATCTTTGACCAAGAGGCATGGTTCGCATGTCTCAACCGATTCGAAATCGAAAGAGTCCAAAGATCCATCAGCATGGAGTTTCTTCATGCGTTTTATACCAATATGACATTTAGCGGCAGTGCCACAAGTATGTGGTACTATCATTATTAACTTTGCATCTTTTGGCATCAATGTTATGAACATGTGTATTACTACGATCAAGATTCAACAAACCATTCTCACTGGGTGCATGACCATTGAAGGTATTATTCATGTAAACAGAATAACCATTATTCTCTAACTTAAATGAATAACCATGTTGCAATAAACACAATCTAATCACGTTCATGCTCAACACAAAACACCAAATAACACTTGTTTAGGTTTGTTACTAATCCCGAAGGTAGAGAGAGCGTGCGATGTCGATCACATCAACCTTGGAAACACTTCCAACACACATCGTCACCTCACCCTTAGCTAGTTCTCCGTTTATTTCGTAGCTTTTATTTTGAGTTACTAACATTTAGCAACCGAACCGGTATCCAATACCCAGGTGCTACTAAGAGTACTAGAAAGGTACACATCAATAACACGTATATCAAATATACTTCTGTTGACGTTGCCAGCCTTCTTATCTACCAAGTATCTAGGGTTGTTCCGCTTCAGCGACCGCTCTCCTCATAATCGAAGCACTTAGTCTCGGGTTTGAGTTCAACTTTGGGTTGCTTCACTAGAGCAGCAGCTGACTTGCTATCCATGAAGTTTCCCTCCTTGCTCTTGCCCTTCTCGAAACTAGTGGTTTGACTAACCATCAACACTTGACGCTCCTTCTTGATTTCTACCTTCGCGGTGTCAAACATCGCGAACAGCTCAGGGATCATTATTTCTATCCCTAGCGTTTTATAGTTCATCACCAAGTTCTAATAGCTTAGTGACAGTGACTTGGAGAACTATATCAATCACTAACTTATCTGGAAGATCAACTCCCACTCGATTCAAGCGATTGTAGCACCCAGACAATCTGAGCACATGCTCAACGATTGAGCTATTCTCCTTCATTTTGCAGGCAAATAATCTTGTTGGAGATCTCATATCTTGCAACATGGGCATGAGCCTGAGATCCTAATTTCATCTCTTAGAACATCTCATATGTTCTGTGACGTTCAAAACGTTTCGGAGCCTCAATTCTAAGCCGTAATGCATGACGCACTAATCTATCAAGTAGTCATCAGAATGTGCCTGTCAGATGTTCACAACATCTACAAACCATGCTAGAGGGGTTGGCGCACCGAGCGGTGCATTAAGGACATAAGCCTTCTGTGCAGCAATGTGGACAATCCTCAGATCACGAACCCAGTCCGCAATATTGCTACCAACATCTTTCAACTCTATTTATCTAGGAACATATAAAAATTCAAGGGAGCTACAACGCGAGCATGTGATCTACAACATAATTTGCACAGACACTATTGACTATGTTCATTATAATGAGTTCAATTATTCATATTACTTAAGATCTCCCACTCAAATTGACATCCCTCCAGTCATTCGAGTGATACATGATCCAAATTCACCAACTCAAGTCCGATCATCACGTGAGTTGAGGTGGTTTCAATGGTGAACATCATCATGTTGATCATATCTACTATATGACTCATGTTCGACCTTTCGGTCTCGTGTGTTCCGAGGCCATGTCTGTACATGCTAGGCTCGTCAAGTTTAACCCGAGTGTTCTGCATGTGCAACACTGGCTTGCACCCGTTGTATGTGAATGTAGAGTCTATCACACCCGATCATCACGTGGTGTCTCGACACGAAGAACTTTCGCAACGGTGCACACTCGGGGAGAACACAGTTTATCTTAAAATTAAGTGAGGGATCACCTTATAATGCTACCGTCGTCCTAAGCAAAACAATGTGCATAAAAGGATTAACATCACATGCAAATCATAAGTGACATGATATGGCCATGAACTTGTGCTTTTGATCTCCATCATGAAAGCACCGGCATGATCTCCATCATCACCGGCATGACACCATGATCTCCATCATCTTGATCTCCATCAACGTGTCGCCATCGGGGTTGTCACGCCCACCATGCTTCTACTACTATTGCTACCGTTTAGCGATACAGTAAAGCATTACATTGCGCTTAATGATTGACACGCAGGTCATACAATAATTAAAGACAACCCTATGGCTCCTGCCGGTTGCCGTACTCATCGACATGCAAGTCGTGATATTCTATACAACACATGATCATCTCATACATCACATATATCACATAATGTAATTGGCCATATCACATCACAACATACCCTGCAAAAACAAGTTAGACGTCCTCTAATTGTTGTTGCATGTTTTACGTGGCTGCTACGAGTATCTAGCAAGAAAAATTCTCACCTACGCATAAACCACAATGGTGATACACTAGTTGCTTTTCAACCTTCTCAAGGACCGCCTTTGTCGAATCCGATCCAACTAAAGTGAGAGAAACTGGCACCCGCAAGCCATCTTTGCAATAAGTTGCGTTTGAGGGAACCGGTCTCTCGTAAGCGTGCGAGTAATGTTGGTCCGGGCCACATCATCTCACAATACCGCTGAACCAAAACACGACCAAGGGAGGAAGCAATCTAAGCATCAACGCCCACAAACTCTTTGTGTTCTACTCAAGATCTCATCTACACATAGACCTAGCTCATGATTCCACTGTTGGGGAACGTTGCATGGGAAACAAAAATTTTCCTACGCACACACAAGATCTATGCATGGTGATGAGCATCTACGAGAGGGAGAGTGGATCTACATACCCTTGTAGATCGCTAAGCGGGAAGCGTTAAGAAACGCGGTTGGTGTAGTCGAACGTCTCCACGATCCAAATCGCCGAGCGTCCCGCGATCTCATCACGACCCGTCCCGCGATCCAATCACGATCCGTACCGCGAACTCATCATGATCCGTCCCGCGATCTCATCACGACCCGTCCCGCGAACTCATCACGATCCGTCCCGTGATCTCATCACGATCCGTCCCTGCGATCTCGTCACGGTCCGTCCGATCTAGCGCCGAACGGACGACACCTCCGTGTTCAGCACACGTACAGCTTGATGACGATCTCTGCCTTCTTGATCCAGCAAGAGGGAGCGGAGAGGTAGAAGAGTTCTCTAGCAGCATGACGGTGCTGCGGCGATGGTGGTGGAGCTATTCCGGCAGGGCTTCGCCTAAGCACTTCAGAAAACCGATCTAGAGGAGAAACTATGCACTAGAGGAACGGGTAGCACGTGGCTGAAAATTCTGTGCCAAAACCCTAAAATCCCCTAGTATATATAGGTGGAGAGGAGGAGGAGGCTTGGCTGCCAAAAATCCAGCCCTTGGGTCGGCCAAAGTGGGGAGGAGAGGAGGACTCCTCCTCCAATCCTAGTAGGACTAGGATTCCTCCTTTTTTTTTGGCCCTTTTCCACCTTTTTCCCTTTGGGCTTTTTCTCCCAGCCGCATGGGCCTTGTGTGGGACTTACACCAAACCAAAAAAGGCTGGTATTTACTCTCCCACAGCCCATGAAGCCTCTTGGGCCGAAATACCCCTCCCGATGGTCTCCCAATACACTACCGGCACTCCCGGTACATTACCGATTAGCCCGAAACTTTTCCGGTGACCAAAATGGGACTTCCTATATATCAATCTTTACCTCCGGACCGTTCTGTAGCTCCTCATGACATCCAGGATCTCATCCGGGACTCCGAACAACCTTCGGTCACCACCATATATAACTCTATACTACCGAAACGTCATCGAACCATAAGTGTGCAGACCCTGCGGGTTCGAGAACTATGTAGACATGACCAAGACACCTCTACGGTCAATAACCAATAGCGGGACCTGGATGCCCATATTGGTTCCTACATATTCTATGAAGATCTTTATCGGTCGAACCTCTATGTCAAGGATTAAGTTAATCCCGTATGATGTTCCCTTTGTTCTTCGGTATGTTTACTTGCCTGAGATTCGATCATCGGTATCTCCATACCTAGTTCAACCTCGTTACCGGCAATTCTCTTTACTCGTTCCGTAATACAAGATCCAGTGACTAACACTTAGTCACATTGCTTGCAAGGCTTGTTGTGATGTTGTATTACCGAGTGGGCCCTGAGATACCTCTCCGTCACACGGAGTAACAAATCCCAGTCTTGATCCATGCCAACCCAAGAGACACCCTCGGAGATACCCGTAGAGTACCTTTATAGTCACCCAGTTACGTTGCGACGTTTGATACACACAAGGCACTCCTTCGGTGTCAGTGAGTTGCGTGATCTCATGGTCATAGGAACAGATACTTGACATGCAGAAAACAGTAGCATTAAACTGACACGATCATATGGTACGTTTGTAGTTTGGATCTTCATCATCCCATCATTCTCCTAATTATGTGATCCCGTTATCAAATGACATCTCATGTCAATGGCTAGGAAACCTTAACCATCTTTGATCAACGAGCTAGTCTATTAGAGGCATAATAGGGACATGGTTTTGTCTATGTATCCACACATGCATCTAAGTCTCCGATCAATACAATTATAGCATGGATAATAAACGATTATCATGAACAAGAAAATATGATAATAACTTAATTTATTATTGCCTCTATGGAATATTTCCAACAGAAGCGGCCCAGACTAACCTTACTCGTATGTTACGAGAGGCCGGTTCTATCAACTGACGTGTAACCTCGTTGCACAAAGACGGCTGGCGGGTGCCTGTTTCTCCTACTTTAGTTGGGTTGGATTCGACAAAGGTGGTCCTTGAGAAGGTTGAAAAGCAACTTATGTATCAACATTGTGGTTTATGCGTAGGTGAGAATTGTTCTTGCTAGATACCCGTAGCAGCCACGTAAAACATGCAACAACAATTAGAGGACGTCTAACTTGTTTTTGTAGGGTATGTTGTGTTGTGATATGGCCAATTACATGATGTGATATATGTGATGTATGAGATGATCATGTGTTGTATAGAATATCATGACTTGCATGTCGATGAGTACGTCAACCGGTATGAGCCATAGGGTTGTCTTTAATTATTGTATGACCTGCGTGTCAATCATTAAGCGCTATGTAATGCTTTAATTTATCGCCAAACGGTAGCAATAGTAGTAGAAGCATGATGGGCGCGACAACCCCGATGGCGACACGTTGATGGATATCAAGATGATGGAGATCATGGTGTCGTGCCGGTGACGATGGAGATCATGCCGGTGCTTTCAAGATGGAGATCAAAAGCACAAGTTCATGGCCATATCATGTCACGCTTGATTTGCATGTGATGTTAATCCTTTTATGCACCTTGTTTTGCTTAGGACAACGGTAGCATTATAAGGTGATCCCTCACTTAAATTTCAAGATGAATTGTGTTCTCCCCGAGTGTGCACTGTTGCAAAAGTTCGTCGTGTCGAGACACCACGTGATGATCGGGTGTGATAGACTCTACATTCACATACAACGGGTGCAAGCCAGTGTTGCACATGCATAACACTCGGGTTAAACTTTATGAGCCTAGCATGTACAGACATGGCCTCGGAACACAAGAGACCGAAAGGTTGAACATGAGTCATATAGTGGATATGATCAACATGATGATGTTCACCATTGAAACCACCTCAACTCACGTGATGATCGGACTTGAGTTGGTGAATTTGGATCACGTGACACTCAGATGATCTAAGGAATGTCAATTTGAGTGGGATCTTTAGTAATTTGATTAACTAAACTCATTATCTTGAACAATAGTCTAAGTAACCTTTGTATATTTATGTTGTAGATCAATGGCTCGCGCAGTAGCACCCCTGAATTTTAATGCATTTCTAGAGAAAGCTAAGTTGAAATATGATGGAAGTAACTTTGTTGAATGGGCCCGTAATCTAAGGATTATCCTCACAGCTTCCCAGAAATCATATGTCCTTGATGCACCTCTTGGTGACCAACCAGAAGACATGTCTTCCGAAGACATTAAGAACGCTTGGGAGGCACGTTCTGGAGATTACTCAATAGTTCAATGTGCAATGTTGTATGGCTTAGAACCGGGACTTCAAAGACGTTTTGAACGTCATGGAGCATATGAGATGTTCCAGGAGTTGAAGTTTATCTTTCAGAAGAATTCCCGGATCAAGTGGTATGAGACCTCCGATAAGTTCTATGCTTGCAAAATGGAGGAGAACGGGTCTATTAGTGAACATATACTCAGAATGTCTAGGTATGTGACTCGTCTAGCGGAGTTGGAAATTGCCCTTCTACCAGAGGCGATCACTGACAGAGTTCTTCAATCACTGCCACCTAGTTACAAGAGCTTTGTGAGGAACTATAACATGCACGGGATGAACAAGTCAGTCGCCGAGCTGTTTGCGATGCTAAAAGTCGCTGAGTCTGAAATCCAGAAAGAACATCAAGTGTTGATGGTCGATAAAACCACTAGTTTCAAGAAGAATGGCAAGGGCAAGGGCAAGAAGGGTAAAACCAAGAAGGATGGCAAAGCAGTTGCTACTCCTGTAAAGAAGCCCAAGACTGGACCCAAGCCAGAAACTGAGTGCTTTCATTGCAAGGGAACTGGTCACTGGAAGCGGAACTGCCCCAAGTACCTGGCTGACAAGAAGGCGGCCAACAACAAACAAGGTATACATGATATGCATGTTATTGATGTGTACCTTACTAGCTCTCGTTGTAGTGCCTGGGTATTTGATACCGGTTCGGTTGCTCACATTTGCAACTCGGAACTACGGAATAGACGAAGGCTGGCGAAGGACGAAGTGACGATGCGCGTGGGAAATGGTTCCAAGGTTGATGTGATCGCCGTTGGCACGCTCTCTCTTCGATTACCATCGGGATTAGTGATGAACCTGAATAATTGTTATTTAGTGCCTAAGTTAAGCATGAACATTATAGCTGGATCTTGTTTATTGCGAGACGGTTACTCATTTAAATCAGAGAATAATGGTTGTTCTATTTATATGAGTAATATCTTTTGTGGTCATGCACCCAATGTGAGGGGTTGATTCATATTGAATCTTGATAGTGATGACACACATGTTCATAACATTGATGCCAAAAGATGTAGAGTTGATAATGATAGTACCACTTTCTTGTGGCACTGCCGTTTAGGTCATATTGGTGTAAAACGCATGAAGAAGCTCCATGTTGATGGACTTTTGGAGTCACTTAATTTTGAATCACTTGGCACATGTGAACCATGCCTCTTGGGCAAGATGACTAAAACGCCGTTCTCTGGAACAATGGAACGGGCAAGTGACTTATTGGAAATCATACATACTGATGTGTGCGGTCCAATGAATGTTACAACGCGTGGTGGGTATCGTTATTTTCTCACCTTCACTGATGACTTAAGTAGATATGGGTATATTTACTTAATGAAACACACGTCTAAAAGGTTTGAAAAGTTCAAGCAATTTCAGAGTGAAGTTGAGAATCATCGTAACAAGAAGATTAAATTCTTGCAATCTGATCGAGGAGGTGAATATCTGAGTTGTGAGTTTGGCAGTCACTTAAGACAATGTGGAATTGTTTCACAGTTGACACCGCCTGGAACACCACAGTGTAATGGTGTGTCCGAATGTCGTAATCGAACCTTATTAGATATGGTGCGTTCTATGATGTCTCTTGCTGATTTGCCACTATCATTTTGTGGTTATGCATTAGAGACAACTGCATTCACTTTAAATAGGGCACCATCGAAATCCTTTGAGACGACGCCATATGAACTGTGGTTTTGCCAGATGCCAAAGTTGTCGTTTCTTAAAGTTTGGGGATGTGATGCTTATGTCAAAAAGCTTCAGCGTGAAAAGCTGGAACCCAAAGCAGAGAAATGCGTCTTCATAGGATATCCGAAAGAGACAGTCGGGTATACCATCTATCTCAGATACGAAGGCAAAGTGTTTGTCGCTAAGAATGGAACATTTCATGAGAAAGAGTTTCTCTCAAAAGAATTGAGTGGGAGGAAAATAGAGCTTGATGAGGTTATTGAACCTTTACTTCAACCAGAGAGTAGCGCAACGCAGAAAGATGTTTCTGTGGAGCCTATGACAGTTGAAGAGGAAGTTAATGATGATGATCATGAAGCTTCGGATCAAGTTACTATTGAACCTCGTAGGTCGACAAGGGCGCGTACTGCTCCTGAGTGGTACGGCAACCCTGTCTTGGAGGTCATGTTGTTGGACAGCAATGAACCTACAAGCTATGGAGGAGCGATGTTGGGCCCGGATTCCGAGAAATGGTTAGAGGTCATGAAATCCGAGATGGGATCCATGTATGAAAACAAAGTATGGACTTTGGAAGTATTACCTGAAGGGCGAAAGGCCATTCAGAACAAATGGATCTTTAAGAAGAAGACGGACGCGGATGGTAATGTTACCGTCTATCAAGCTTGACTTGTGGCAAAGGGGTTTTCACAAGTTCAAGGAGTTGACTACGATGAGACCTTCTGACCCGTAGCGATGCTTAAGTCTGTTAGAATCATGTTGGCAATAGCTGCTTATTTCGACTATGAAATTTGGTAGATGGATGTCAAAACAGCATTCCTCAATGGTTTCCTTGAGGAAGAGTTGTATATGATGCAACCAGAAGGTTTTGTCGATCCAAAGAATGCTGACAAAGTTTGCAAACTCCAGCGATCCATTTATGGGCTGGTGCAAGCATCTCAGAGTTGGAATAAGCGCTTTGACGAGGTGATCAAAGCGTTTGGGTTTATACAAGTTTATGGAGAAGCTTGTATTTACAAGAAAGTGAGTGGGAGCTCTATAGCGTTTCTAATATTATATGTGGATGACATATTGCTGATTGGAAACAATGTAGAAATGCTGGAAAGCGTGAAGGAATATTTGAACAAGAGTTTTTAAATGAAGGACCTAGGAGAAGCTGCTTTCATATTAGGCATTAAGATCTATAGAGATAGATCGAGACGCTTAATAGCACTTTCACAGAGCACATACCTTGATAAAGTTTTGAAGAAGTTCAAAATGGATCAGTCCAAGAAGGGGTTCTTGCCTGTGTTACAAGGTGTGAAGTTGAGTAACACTCAATGCCCAGTGACTGCAGAAGATAGAGAAAAGATGAGTGACATCCCCTATGCTTCAGCCATAGGCTCTATCATGTATGCAATGTTGTGCACAAGACCCGATGTCAGCCTTGCCATAAGTATGGCCGAAATGTTTCAAAGTGATCCTGGAATGGAGCACTGGGCAGCGGTCAAAATATCCTTAAGTACCTGAAAAGGACTAAGGAAATGTTTCTTGTTTATGAAGGTGATGAAGAGCTCGTTGTAAAGGGTTACGTCGATGCAAGATTTGACACTAATCCGGATGACTCTAAGTCACAAACCGGATACGTATTTATTCTCAACGGGGGAGCGGTAAGCTGGTGTAGTTCCAAGCAAAGCGTGGTAGCCAATTCTACATGCGAAGCGGAGTACATCGCAGCCTCGGAGGCGGCAAAGGAAGGCGTCTGGATGAAGCAGTTCATGACAGATCTTGGAGTAGTGCCTAGTGCATTGAATCCAATGACTCTGTTCTGTGAAAACACTGGTGCCATTGCTCTGGCCAAGGAAGCAAGGTTTCACAAGAGGACCAGACACATAAAGAGACGCTTCAACTCCATCCGCGACTACATCGAGGAGAAGGACATAAATATTTGCAAAGTGCACATGGATCTGAATGTTGCAGACCCATTGACTAAACCTCTTCCAAGGGCTAAACATGATCAACACCAGAACTGCATGGGTGTTCGATTCATTACAGTGTAAATCACATAGTGATGTGAACTAGATTATTGACTCTAGTGCAAGTGGGAGACTATTGGAAATATGCCCTAGAGGGAATAAATAAAGTTTTTATTATTGTATTTCCTTGTTCATGATAGTTGTTTATTGTCCATGCTATAATTGTATTGACTGGAAACACATTACATGTGTGGATAAATAGACAACACTTTGTCCCTAGTATGCCTCTAGTGAACTAGCTCGTTGATCAAAGATGGTCAAGGTTTCCTAACCATTGACATGTGATGTCATTTGATAATGGGATCACATCATTAGGAGAATGATGTGATGGCCAAGACCCAAACTACAAACGTAGCATATGATCGTGTCAGTTTATTGCTGCTGTTTTCTGCATGTCAAGTATAAGTTCCTATGACCATGAGATCATGCAACTCATGGACACTGGAGGAGTGCCTTGTGTGTATCAAACGTCGCAACGTAATTGGGTGACTATAAAGGTGCTCTACAGGTATCTCCAAGGGTGTTTGTTGGGTTGGCATGGATTACGACTGGGATTTGTTACTCCATGAGACGGAGAGGTATCTCAGGGCCCACTCGGTAATACAACATCACAATAAGCCTTGCAAGCAATGTGACTAAGTGTTAGTCACGGGATCTTGTATTATGGAACGAGTAAAGAGACTTGCCGGTAACGAGGTTGAAATAGGTATGGAGATACCGACGATCGAATCTCGGGCAAGTAACATACCGAAGAACAAAGGGACCATCATACGAGATTAACTGAATCCTTGACATAGAGGTTCCACCGATAAAGATCTTCGTAGAATATGTAGGAACCAATATGGGCATCCAGGTCCCGCTATTGGTTATTGACCGTAGAGGTGTCTCGGTCATGTCTACATAGTTCTCGAACCCGCAGGGTCTGCACACTTAAGGTTTGGTGACGTTTCGGTAGTATAGAGTTATGCATTGTGGTGACCGAAGGTTGTTGAGAGTACCGGATGAGATCCCAGACATCACGAGGAGCTCTGGAATGGTCTGGAGGTAAATATTGATATATAGGAAGTCCTATTTTGGTCGCCGGAAAAGTTTCGGGCTCACCGGTAGTATACCGGGAGTGCCGGTAGTGTATCGGGAGACCATCAGGAGGGGTATTTCGACCCAGGAGGCTACATGGGCTGTGGGAGAGTGAATACCAGACCTTAGTGGGCTGGTGGAAGTCCTACACAAGGCCCATGCGGCTGGGAAGAAAAGCCCAAAGAGAAAAAGGTGGAAAAAGGCAAAAAGACCAAATAAGGAAGGGGACCTAGTCCTACTAGGATTGGAGGAGGATTCCTCCTCTCCTCCCTTCGGCCAAAGCCTAGCTGGCTTGTCCCTTGGGCCAAGCCTCCTCCTCTCTTCCTCTTATATATACTAGAGGTTTTAGGGTTTTTGACACAAGATTTCAGCCACGTGCAACCCTACCCGCTAGTTCGTAGTTCCTCCGCTAGATCGATTTCAGTGGTGCTTAGGCGAAGCCCTACTGAAATTACTCCACCACCATCGCCTTAGCGCCGTCACGCTGCCAGAGAACTCGTCTATCTCTTTGCTCCCTCTTGTTGGATCTAGAATGCGGAGATCATCATCAAGCCGTATGTGTGCTGAACGCGGAGGTGCCGTCCGTTCGGTGCTAGATCGAGACGGATCGTGATTGGATCACGGGACTCTCGGCGATTTGGATAGCGAAGATGTTCGACTACATCAACCGCGTTTCTTAACGCTTCCCGCTTAGCGATCTACAAGGGTATGTAGATCCACTCTCCCTCTCATAGATGCTCATCACCATGGATAGATCTTGTGTGTGCGTAGGAATTTTTTTGTTTCCCATGCAACGTTCCCCTTCAACCACATAGAAGGCCTAATGTGGGCAGCACCATGCATCAGACAAGGATTGGAATCGCCTAAGCCCAAGGTATATTGTCAACACTAAGGAAGGGGTCCCGATCGCCTCACACCAGCAGCAGGGACCCTCCACACTCGGACCCGAGCAGGCTACCGAAGATGAGATCAGAGCAACACACTTCGTGATTGAACCACCACCAACTTCCCCCGGCCAACGCCTTCAGGAAGGATCATGCCACCAAGGGTGCTGTCAATGCCCGGAAAAGGGGACTTGAGGCTTTCACCTCAGCTTATGAGCGGGGTGGAAGGGAGGGTAACCCCACCGAAGCCTCCAGGAAGGGAACGACATCCAAAGGTGACGTCTATGGTGCGACCATCATGCCAGTTAGGAATTCCCCCCAGATCGATTCCCAACCACCCGATTCGCATAGCCAACACCCAAAAGATGGCGCTTACAGCCACAAGGGACTGAACACCACGTGAATGAGAGCAGATCGAGGTTGAGGATGGATCTTCTGCAAGGAAAATTGCCCGACCTATTAGGGACCGCCACACCAGTCGACGACCGTCATCTTCACGCCATATGCACGGCCCGGGAAGCTGTCTACCTGCACCCGCTGGTGCCGCTCGCCGCATAGGCCAGGCCACGCGCAGCCACCCTGAAACCCGAGGCTCTCTTCACAAGGTGGAGCCGCCGAGACCCCCGCCGCCACCTTCATTGGGTCACCTCTTGCAATGGCGGATGGAGGGAATTGGACGGGAGGGGGTGGAATAAGCCTCGGTGGCTAGCTCCCCCCCAAGGTGCCTTGGAGGAGATGACATGCGGCCGGGGGTGAGGGGGCATGATTTTTACCGGGCAATCTTTTGGTCCACTGTAATGCTGAGTTATGGAGTTGGTACAACTTGGCTTTCATGCCAAAGAGTCTTCTTCTTCTCTCCAATATTTTGGTATCGTACTACATTCAATTGAAACAAATCTTCGCTCTAACGGCTTCCTGTTATCTATACCTACTATTAAAGGGCCTATTGCTTCTGCCCTTCCGTCGTTAAAATTGCCCCCAATGTTGCCCTAAATTACCCACTATGCCACCCGTAAGTGAATAAAACGATTCATACAAAATTTCTGTGACAGTCATCGTGCGGTTCGGTACTTATACGGTGAGAGCCTGAACACTAACAACTCCGGGCGTGGCGCAATAGCTACAACTCTGCTCCTTCCCATAGCAGACCCAAGTTTGATCCTTGGTTCCTGTACTTTTTTCATCCCATTTCTGTTTTTAATATTTCAATTTTTCTTATGTTCACAGGTTCAAAAAATGTTGATGATTTTAAAGAACTTTTGACTTTTGAAAAGAAAATGTTTATGAAATCATAAAATGTTTGGGAATTCAAAAAAAGGTTCATGAAATTATAAATGTTCACGGATTCAAAAATGTTGATGATTAGAAAAACTTTTCGCATATTATAAAACAATTCACAATTTCCAAAAATATATTCAGAAATTATAAAAGGTTCATGATTTGAAAATGATCATGTATTCAAAACATAGATTTTTTTCATGGAATCATAAAATGTCTAGGAATTCAAAAAAGCATCAGCAAATCATAAAATGTTCGCTGATTCAAAAACATTGAGGATTTAAAAAAACGGTTTGCATATTATAAAAGAATTGACAATTTCTACCAATATATCAGAAAAATATAAAACGTTATGATTTCATTTTTTTCTTTAAAATAATTTGGGATTTTTCAAAACTCTAAATTTTAAAAGTTTGGAGTTTTGGAAAAAAAGTTCATGAGATCATAAAATGTTTGGTAATTCAAAAAAAGTTCTGGAAATCATAAAATGTTCACAAACTCAAAAAATGTTGATGATTTTAAAAAACTGTTTAAATATTATAAAAGAATTCACAATTACGAAAAATTTATTCAGGAAATATAAAACCTTTATGGTTTTGAAATTGATCATGTATTCAAAATATATCCATGAATTCGAAGAAAACGTGTGCGGAATCTTAAAAAGTATTCACATAAACTAAAAAAATACGAATTTCAAATTTTTTACTCCGATTTTCAAAAAATCATCGATTCCAAAAAAATTCATTGAGTTAAAAACTGTCCATGCATTTCACAAAAATGATAAGTAGGCATCAATCGGCAAATTTGTTCATATGGACACCACGGCCATCATCAATGAGTGTGGCAAAAAAGATAAGTGGCAACATGATGAGCCACCGTGTTAAAATAGGAAAAATGAGGACGTTCATATGTCAGGGTATTGAGCTATACTTGTTTTGCTATGGCGTAATATTTTTATCTCCCGTTGCAACGCACGGGCATGTTTGCTAGCCATATAAAAATACTCTCTTTAACTTTTATAATATTTTTTTAAGTCTAAGACTGTTAAAAAAGTGTCTTACATTAAGTTACGAAGGTAGTACTATCTACCAGGGAAATCCAATTCGGCTCCCGGGAGCACGTGCTCCTGCGTGTGGAAAATAATTTTTCAAATGTCAAAAAATTCCTAAGAAAATTTGTATATATTTGTAGTCACATTCAAATGTCACCTGCAAAGTTTTAGGCAAAAAGGTTAAACATTGTGACCTATGCAAAAATAACAAATTTGAACATCAAATGTTACGCCAAAATGTCACCAAAATCTGTTATTTTTTCACCAACAAAATAATATTGCTCGGTTTCGTATGAAAATTATCAAGCATGTTTGTGACACTGACATAGACATCTACAAAAAATTCAGATTTTTTTTAAAAAAATTATGACATTTTTTACGGTATTGTTCCGTCCGTGAGCAAATGCTCCTCGGAGCCAATACCTCCCTCCCCTACCTACCAGGGCGAAGCTATCGATGCACCTCCTTTAGAATATCTGCTCCCTCAATCAGTTTGAGAAGTGGAGTAGAGATCGAGATGCTGCCAAGATCAAGTGGTGCTTCACGCTACGTTGAGATTTAAATATGTAGATGTTACATTCAAATATTGTTAAAGGCATAACACTTCGACACCTCGCGTATAATAAAAATAGTAAAGACTGGAGATCAAACCAAGACCAAATCGGAGAAAACCTGTCCGCACGTGTTTGGTAGGCAATAGTGGTGAAATCCAGTTTTTTTTATTGGCATTCTAAATTGCGACTGATGACATCACTGCTGATCAAATGAGTCAATTATTGATTTGGCTACTTTGCTTTTTAGCAATATACTCATAAATACTTCATAATATACTAGGTAGCTACTACTAGATACAATCATTTTGTATTCGATAATTAAATAAATGTATGTTCCAAGATTATAAATAAAATTATATTTATAAATACTTCATAAAATCTATAAATAGCAAAATTTTAGATTTTTTTATGGAATTCTTCAAATATAAGTAGGTACTGCCAGATATAACAAATTTTCAATCGTTGATATATTTGAAAACTGCTGGTACGAACAAGGAAATGACAAGTTTGGAAGAACTAAAAATGTCCAGTACATACATGATATCGGGTACTAAGACGAATAGAAATATCGCATTCGATACGCCACATGTGCTAGGCGATGTATCGTGCCAAAGGAGTAAAATCTTGTTGTAGATACGATAGTACATGATGATGAATTTATGAAACATAGATGTTGAGTGTGTATTAAAGTTATTTCACTTATGCCATATATAAATGCAGGAACAACTTTGTGGGTATGATAGAAACAACAAGCTATGATGCGGAGAGGCAAAGTATTGTATTGGATATTTCCAATAAATATACATAGATAAAAGATATATTAAAAATATATTGGAGAAGCCCTGATGTCCAAATATCTAGAATTTCTGACTTTTTGCGACCAAATTCCAAGCAACTCAATAGAAATATGAACCTGATCTTTTGTTATGCGACAAGATTTGGCATGATATATATGGGTGACCAGCAAAATAAGAAAACCACACGGACACCATATGGAAAATTATAACGAGAATCCATGTGATGATTCACAAAATAAATAATATTCACAAATACAATGGTGATTGAGAGACATACCGCATAAAATAAATGTAAGGGAAAGTATATTTTTCACCCCTCACCTCTCTCAAAAGTATATAAATTGTCTCTCAACTTCGAAATCAGCAAAAGTTAATGGTTCAACTTCTCAACCTGGATAACTTCAGTCCCTCAAACCGTTTAGAGGGGTTTTCGTCTGATGTGGACATGGTTTTGACTAAAAACTTGACACATTGTTCTGGTTTGACTGTCATGTCATCGTGCACTTCAGCATGCTGCCATTGCAGCCTAAGGAGGCTTTTGCCTCACAGATATGATGCGATGGTTGCAAAATTGGGCACAAAATACTGTCTAACACAAAAAATCTTTATGTGTTTTCTATTAGGCAAACTTCTACTAGCAGCGTTCCCATACATGCAAACACCACAAATTTGCACCAAAGTTAGCAGTGCGTCGTAGATAATAGACGCCACCGATTCAGCTCAACTCATGATCGTGTGAGTCGCACGCGGCTGGTAGTTCAGTCACTAGCAGTGTGTCGACTACACGCTGTCGATATATTGTTACTAGCAGCATTCGCTTGACATGCTGCTAGTAAGTACTTAGAAGCGGCGTTGTACTAGCAGCGCACCACCGTGACACTACTAGTAGATACTATCGAACGCCACTAATAATGAGTTCATGTAGGCCAAGATAACGCAAACACTCGTAACTAAAAGTGTGTGCAACGTATGACGTATGGTTTATCTTGATAAACTGTTTGCGCTGGTTGAGTAGAACACAAGCGATTGTACAAATAATTATGTGTGCGATAGATGACATAAAGGCCAGCCGGATGAACTGTTTTGCGATGATATAAAATAACACAAACGATTATCTAGATCAAGATGTGTGCGATAGACGGCAAACACGCTGCCCGGATGAACTATTTGCGATGAGCGAAAATAACAAAAAGGTTGCTCCAATCAAGATATGTGTGATATACAACATACATGTCACTCGGATGAATTGTGTGCGATGAGCCAAATTAACACAAAGAATTTGGCATAACAAGATGTGTGTGATGCCAGTCAAACATGTCAGTTATCTGAATTGTGTGTGAAGACCGACAATAGCACACATGATTTCTGCTAATAAGTTGTGTGTGATGTGGGCAAAACGCTCGATGGTGAACAATTGTTTACGATTGTTTAAATCATCATCATCATGTTTGTTGGTTTAATCGTTTGTGATGTGTGTTGCACTGTCTACAGAACACCAAGATATTTGCTTATAAATACAAGATGCATAACCAATACAATGATATGTAAGCTTCAATTTACATGCATAATAAACTAGGAGAAACCCTGTAACCGGCCCCAGTACAACCAGTAATGACGTGGACCAGCTGGTACCTACGAAAAGAGATGCCCCAGTGCAGAAATCAATGACGTTACACACATGTCCTGCAACCCACGCGAACGCTTCCCACCTCTTCCTCCGCCGGTTTCCCACCACCAGCGAGAGGCGAGCTCTATATGATTCTTGCGGCGACATAGCGACACTATGCACAGATCTTCCATTAATTATTCCAAGCATGCCAGGCAACCAAAGCTCGAAGGTCGACGACGGCCCCTTGCCAGGCAACTAAAGCTCGGAGGTCAACGTCAGCCCCTTGCTAGGCAACCAAAGCTCGTAGGTCGACATCGGCGCTTTGCCAGGCAACCAAAGCTCGAAGGCCGACAACGACCCCCGCCCCTGCTTGGATTACACCTTCGACGAGGAGAAGGAGCCGGTGGCACTGATCTCTCCGTGTCGTTCCTTTGGCGCGTATTGGTCTTATTGCAGAGGAAGTATGAAGAGTTGCTTGCCATCCACCACGCACAAGATCTAGAGCTGCTTGTTGGCATGATTGACGACCCACCCAAAGAGCCATCGTCACTCGTGCCCTTCAAAAGCCCGATGCCCCGCCAAGAATGATCGAAAACCATGTGCAATTAATTGATGAGCGGGTTTATGGGCAGCTTCGTCAATCTCAACTATTATGTGGCCACTCTCGAGCACGTTGTCGACGGAGAGGACATCCCCGACGAAGTAGAGGAACACCACCGTAATATCTTGTGGGACAGTTCGTGCGAGGAATTTGCTACCAGTGGGAAGAGATAGAGATGGAGGGATTCCAGTGGCGTGTCATGCGCATGATTGCACATTGTCAAGCTCTGCTCGATGAGGGTCAGCAGCTCCAAGAGCCTTCCAGCAGCATCGACAGTTGTGTAGGTGAAGACAGAAACTGTGGTCGCGGGTCCGGACACTCAGAATGAACGACTGCATGGGTGCTGTTGATCATGGAGTCCTAGCAGGCCGTCATCGGAAGGCCACCATCGCTTCCTTTTAGCCTATTTTATTATAAATGTATGGAAATGTCGCATATCGACATTTTTGTTAGGAATTATTTGATTAGGTTAATTACATGCAAATCCATGATATGTCGGTGCCCATGATTTGGCAACCGCATCTTTTGTATCCACCTTGTAATGTGGGTACAAATACCCCAATCTTTAATCAACGAAACAACGGTTCCATCATTTGCTCCTCTCTCTATCTCGTTTTTCTCTTCACAATTTAAGTCAAGCGACAAACCTTGCCCGTAACTTATATGAAATACTACCAACGTCTCTTTGAGCTCTTATGTCCTTTATAAAGTCGGTTCTTGTCAACCGTCTAACACCCATGGGAGGCGCGCATGCCCATCCATCGGGCACGATGAGGATGTGTGGACCATGTGTGATAGTGGGTAGATACGTACACATCCGAGAAATTGGGCCCACATATGCCAACCCACACGGTTTGTAAAACCCTAAACCATTTCGGACTTTGGAACCAAAACCATCAATAAATTTTGAGCTTGTTTCCGCCACATTCCAAATTACTATGCTTTAATTTATTAAAAATCAGTTCAAACGTACTAAACCTAAATGTCTTTCCACTTAGCAGTTGTTTACTAGTAGGCTATAAAAACACCTACTCGAAAATTACTAAGCATTCCTCTCCTCATCATTCAAAAAACAGACATTTCTTGTTAGTCGTTCCTTGTGTCTGCCATGTCTGGTAGGGGTAGTTCTGGGTTAAGATATAACCAGGAAAAAAGGCCAAGGCCGCGGAAGCAATAGAGAGGACCCGTCGCCGCGCTGCTGAAGCGCCGGAGAGCTCCAGCCTCGCTACGTTTGTCGCAACAGATATGTCCAATGACGCCACGAAAAAGCCAAAGAGCTCCAACCTCGCCGCGTTTTCCGCAACAGATATGTCCCACGGTGCCGTGGAGGCCTCAGATGATCTTTCATGGAGAGGTGAGGGCTCTCACAAGCGCATTTGCCTCGGAGGCAAACTGGACGAGCTGGCAGTTTTGGATTCCTTAGCCAACGACGACATGCGCGCTGACCTCGATAAGAAGGAGGAGATGATATATGCCTTGGTGAATCTGCTAGAGAAGAGCAACACCTTGCTTAACAAGGGGACCAGTTTCATCGTGAAACTTACGAGCGAGAAGGTGAAGCTTTGCAACGAGTGCGGCAATCAGAAGGAGGTGACCACTGCCTGGAAGAAGTTGCTTGAGAACAAACGTGCCTCGGCAAGGAAGCTGAAAGACCTCGTCGATGACCTTTTGGAAGACTTGGCGAAGCTCCACATCTAATGCGAGCACTGGTGAAGGAATCTCTAGCTCGCATCAAGGAACTTCATGCGTATGTAAGAGAGCATCGATGCTCTCCAGCAAATATCATGCGCCATAGCTGCAATGTGGAAGATGGTGGAGGAGAGGTCGGAGGAGATGGAGGTCATGAAGGCGATGAAGAAGGAGATTGAGGAACTCTGCACCCAACAATCCATCAAGAATTAGAGAGAAGCGACTCAGGTCGTTATCCGTGTCTTCCTTTTTGTGTGTCTTCGTTCTTCTATTACCCCTGTGTCTTTTGGGAGTTTCCTCATGTGACATTTTTAATTATCCTGAATATGTAAGAAAATTATTATCGTTGTGTTATTTTATTCGTAGGTACATGTATACGGATCAAAAACAGGCAAAAAATCACGTTCTCAGCGAGGCACAAACAAAACAATGCTTACGTTGAACGAGACAATGAGATCACAAGCAAACTAGTCCCTCTGTCTAGGCGCATTAACCGCATGATAAATAGCAGGTCGACCGCCGTTAATTCAGAAGTTGGGAGCGAGGCGAGCAGAGTGTAGAGGTCAAAGTCTTGCTTCTTGATGTGCCTACGCAACATCTCGCATGCGTCCCACTGTACCTACATGACGAACAACTCTCATGCCTCCCATCGAGCCTGCATGGCGAACAACTCTCATGTGTCCCATCGAGTCTGCGCGACATATAGGTCACACGCGCCCCATCGAGACTGTGCGGCGGACTTCTCACATGAGTCATGTTGTCAAACAGTTGCCCGCACGCCGTGCGACCCCTCCCATATCAAGTAAAAAAATTGGAACGCCTGGCACCATGTAAATGGTTAGCGGAACACACATGATTCACGTGATACAACCGTTTGCGATGATAATATAGCAACTATTTGTTCCGAAATGTCTACATTGCCTGTTAATGTGTGTGCCTTCTCAAATTCGAGAACATATGGTACCACGACCTATATGTGTCGTGTCATGATACAGGGATAAGCTTCATGAATTTCATACGAGTTTTCTATTTACGAGAATTCAAAAAGCAAGATTCTCAATCTTTGCGGTTGAGCCGCCTTGCCTAGATGTTTGAAATCCATTCACATTCATTGCGTGAAACCTAATACAGCACCCATGGACACAAAATTGAACTTTCAACACATTTTGATGCACTAGAGTATGTGCTTCTAGTTTAACTTGAATTACGCATATTAAATGCCTAAAAAATTCAATTAATGTACAAAAAGGGCCAATATCGCTTTGTTGCATGTATAAAAAAATTCACGTGAGAGGACACATTGAATGTCGTTTCGCCCACTAAGGTGACATGTTCCCTATCGAAACCACGAGGCTTGAGAAACTACGGTTTCTAAGAGCCTTGTCGCAATACTTGTCCCAAATTGGTCAAAACAGTTACCACCTTGTATATGTGTCGTGTCATGACACCGAGGTAAGTTTCATGAATTTCACACGAGGTTTGGGTTTACGAGGATTTAAGAACCTATATTCTCAACGTTTGCTGCCTAGTCATGATGCTGAGATATTTGTAATACATTCATATTCATTGGATGTGACCTAAACAGGGGCCCAAGGACACAAAAAGGGTTTTAAACCCATTTTGGTCCCCTGGAGAATGTGCGTGTAGTTCAAGTTAGAATTCTACACATTAAGTGCCTAGACAACTCAATTAATGTATACGAAGGGCCAATGTAGTGCCAAATAATTTCGTATTTTAGCACAGACACTCGTATTGGTCTTTGGGACATGTATAATAAAGTTCAAGGCAAGAGGACTCAGTGAGTGTCGTTTTGCCTACAAGGGCGACATGTTCCCTATTGGAACCACAAGCTTTCTTGTGAGAAGCTCCAGTGTGTAACAGGCTTGTCCCAAAACTTGTCCCCAATTGGTCAAATTTTGTACCACAACGTATATGTTTTGTGTCATGACACTGGGGTAAGTTTCATGAATTTCAGACGAGATTTGGATTTACGAGGATTTAAAAACCTATATTCTCAATGTTTGTTGCCTAGTCATGACGCCAAGATGTTTCTAATGCATTTACATTCATTGAATGTGACCTAAACAGGGACCCAAGGACACAAAAATGTTTTTCAACCTTTCTAGTGCCTTGGAGCATGTGCTTGTAGTTCTAATTTGAAATATGCACATTAAATGCCTAGAGAACTAAATTAATGTACAAAAGGGGCCAAACTAGCCCTGACTAATTCCATATTTTAGGATGACACTCATATTAGCCTATGTTGCATGTAGAAAAAAATCAAGGCAAGAAGAGGCATTAAATGTCATTCCACCCAGATAGGTGACATGTTCCCTATGAAAACCATGATGCTTGTTGTGAGAAGCTCCGGCTTGTAAGAGGACTGGCCACAAATTGTTCAGAATTTTTTCCATGTCATATACGTGCCATGTCATGACACCAAGGTAAGTTTCATGAATCTCAAAAGAGTTTCCGATTTACGCGCATTTAAAATCCAAGATTCTCAATGTTTGCGGCCTAGTCATGACGCCAATATGCTTGTAATCCATTCACATTCATTGCATGAGACCTAAACATGGACCCAAGGATACAAAATATGATTTTTCATCCGATTTTGGTGCCATGGAGCATGTGCTTATAGTTCAACTTTCAAATATGCACATTAAATTCCTAGAGAACTCATTAAATTTGAAATATGCACACTAAAGTATGTGAGAGAGGAGACGGAGATGGGCGACACGGTGCAAGGTGTGGAGGAAGTATGAGAATAGGGAGGCGACTACGGGGTTGACATGGGTCTGGGGCTCCGTTTACCCTGACCACGATTGGGGAGCATGCAAAACACACCTCACATTGGAAAAGGTGAAGAAAACTCACATCGATCCGGCGACCCCATAGCTAACGAGCCCCACCCGTCATCCTCTGCTGAAGCAGGAGCGAAAGTGAGAAAAAATGGATGGTTGACTAGACGCCAGAAGCCAAAAAAGCACTGTTCTAGCTCTAGCAAATCGACCATGTGGTCAAAATCATTGCACGTGAGCGTTGCCTTCGTATGAGCGGTTAAAGCATTGACAACGAGTCCCCTCATACCCGTGTCAAACGCCTAGAGAGACCGCCCGGTCGTTGATCGGTCATGAAATTTCGACTCAACCGGGCGCCCCAAAGGGGCGTCCAACACCTGTGTTGATCGGCACCCCCCATATCCAACCCAAATATGGGGCGGATATGGGGGCATCTGGGCACGCCCGCCAAGTTGGCCTGGCCCATGCTGGCCCGCATCAACCCCGCATATATTCGTCCCCATCCGCTCGCTGAACCAAACCCTAGCCACTTCACTCCACTCGCCTCCACTTCCACCCGCCACCTAAGTTCACTTCCGACGATCTCTGGCCTTCTCCGGCATGGAAGGCAGCAGATCTAACTCCAACCAGTCCGGATCCGTCGACTCGGGTGTCATCCCCTGCGGGTTGGAGGAGGGAATGACGGTCTGCATTGCACTCCGCTGGTCCCATGAGGACAACCCCTGGCCGACGGCAGGATCTGACCGCCGTGACTCCATTGTGTTGGCTCAATGGGCGCTCAGGTCATTCGGGGCTAGACCATCGTGATCCCAGTGGCCGGAAAATCTCTCCTTCCACTTCACCGGTCCGGCTGACTATGAGTCCCACGGGGAATGGGCTGCCTGCCATCAGAAGGAGAGGATAATGTCTGCCAAGGCCCGTATCATGGAGGAAATGGCGGCGACAGAGACGACTGATGCAGCGGTGCGACTGGCCGCGGAGAAGGAAGCTGCGCCCGCATTCTGAAGAAACGACAACACATGAACACACGTGGCCTCGCTCGAGAGCTGAATCAGGCGGCCCGTGAAATGGCTGGACTGCCACCGAAGATGGAGAAGGAAGTCAGCAATGAGCAGATCTGGCTCAATTCGTACTGCGTCTTCAACAAATACTTCCACGAAAAGGACAGCAAGGGCTCCAGGAAGGGGAAGTGTAGCCGTGGATGATGTCGACCATATCTAAGCATCCCAAATTTTAGTAGTCCAATGGCATGTTAGTGGTGATGGAGTTGCCAGACGATGTGTGTAATGCATCGACGTGAAGATGGAGAAGGAAGTCAGCAATGAGCAGATCCAGCTCGATCCGTACTGCGTCTTCGACAAATACTTCCACGAAAAGGACAGCAAGGGCTCCAGGAAGGGGAAGTGCAGCCGTGGATGATGTCGACCATATCTAAGCATCCCAAATTTTAGTAGTACAATGGCATGTGAGTGGTGATGGAGTTGCCAGACGATGTGTGTAATGCATCGACATCGTAGTTGCATGAGTTTGTATAAACTTGAGATATCATATTTGAGGTGTCCGGTTGTAAAATGCATTATTTGAGGCATGACCGGCCAGTGTCCGCGGACGCGCCAAGGCGCATCCGCAGGCATTTGAGGGGCCGGATTTGCAAGTTCCGACTGTATATGCTCTTAGTCTAGGGTATTTTAATTTCTCCAATGCCCTATCAACAAAATACATACGATACCGTGCTAAGAAACTTTTATTGAGAGAGTCCTCAACCAGAAAGAGGCAGCAGTGAGGCCAACTCCAACACACGACCTCAAATCGTCCGGCCGCATTCGTTTGGGGGCAAATGGACAGAAATCCTGACCCAACGCACGGGAGCATTCATTTGTCTGTTTTCCGTCCGCTTTTGTCCCATCCCCGACACATATTTGGGCCACGTTTGCACCATAACAGACACGAGCGGAGGAGCGAGAAGCGTGCCCATGTCCTCCCCTACTCCGCCCATCGAACACACAAACTCCCCCTTTTTCTCCCCTACCCCCGCCCGTTGCCACTCAAGCAAACCCTCCCCCATAGCTCCACTGCCCATTTTTCTCTACCTCGCTCTCCGGCCTCCTCCCCCTCCTCGTAGCATAGTGTAACATTCCAATATTCTAAATTTTTATTTTTTATATTAATTAATAGCAATGATTGTTCTAAATTGAGTGGAGTTTGATACTTTTTGAAAATTTAATGGCAGGGAATAAAATGACTTTCCCCACAATTTTCCAGTTGAATCCATGTTCAATTTTGAGTTTGAATGTTTTCAAAATCTTCTAATAAAGAAAATAATGAGAGAAGGAATATGACCCTTCAATATCCACAGACCATTTGAAATATGTTTGAACATGGGAAAACAGAAAACTATTTGCAACAGAATTTAAAAATCAAATTCAAATTCAAATTGGAATTTCAAAAATATATTTGCTTACAAGTATTTCATTTGGACTCGAAAAATAATTCATATTTTTATATATTTATTTTCAAGAATTTTGGTAAACTTTTATTTTCAGCAAATCAAATTTTCTATTTCTTTTCGCTGTTTGACTTGCTACGTCTTTGTTACAAACATGCCGAGCGCTATGACGTGGCTTGAGACTGCGTTGGTATTTCCCCAAAGAAGAAGGGATGATGCAGCATATCGACGGTAAGTATTTCCCTCGGTTAATAAACCAAGGTATCAATCCATAGAGGAAGATCAAGCACCTATATAAACAACACCTGCACACAAATAACAAATACTTGCAACCCAGCGCATAAGAGAGGTTGTCAAGCTCTCAACAATAAAAAGATAGATTAGGTTGTGGTAGTTTGGGAAAATAGATCTCGCAAGAACACAATATAAAATAAGTAAACAAAAAGTGCAGCAAGGTATTTTTGGGTTTTGGATTAAATGTCTGAAAGCAAACAAGGCAAAAAGATAGATCAGAAAGCAATATGTTAGAAAAGTAGACCCGAAGGGCATAGGTTTCACTAGTGGCTTATCTTATGAGTATGGCACACGGTGGGTGAACAAATTACTGTTGGGCAATTGATAGAAAATTGAATAGTCATGATGCTATCCAAGACAATGATCATTATATAGCGATCACGTCCAAGATAAGTAGACCAAAACGATTCTGCATCTACTTCTATTACTCCACACATCAATTGCTATCCAACATGCATCTAGTGTATTAAGTTCATGAAAAAACGGAGTAATGCAATAAGAATGGTGACATGTTGTAGAAAGATCTATTCATGTAGTAACAGACCCCATCTTATTATCCTTAATAGAAACGATACATGCGTGCCTTGTTGCCCCTTCTATCACTGCGAAAGGACACCGCAAGATCGAAGCCATCACAAAGCACCTCTTCCCATGCCAAGAAAAATGATCTAGTTGGCCTAACTAAACCAAAGATTCGAAGAAGAAATACGAGACTATAAGTAATCATGCAAATAAGAGATTAAAGAAGATTCAAATCATATTCATGGATAGAAACTGATCATGAACACAAAATTCATCGGATCCCAACAAACGCGCCAAAAAGTCATTACATCAAATAGATCTCCAAGAGACCATTTTATTGAGAATCAAAAGAGAGAGAGAGAGAGAGAGGAAGCCATCTATCTACTGCCTACGGACTCGTAGGTCTAAGGTGGACTACTCACACATCATCAGAGAGGCACCCAGGAAGATGATGCACCCTTCCGTGATGGTGTTAGATCGGATCTTGAGGTTCTGGAACTTGTGGCGGATGGAATTGTGTTTTGTCGACTCCCCAAGGGTTTTCTGAATATTTGGGTATTTATAGAGGCGATAGTCGTTGGAGAGGTGTCTCGTAGAGGGAACAACCCACTAGGCCGCGCTAAGGGCCTCTAGCGCGCCCTGGCGGGTTGTGGACTCCTTGGCCCTCACCTTTGGCATTTATCTGGTCCACTGGATGTCTTTTGGACCAAAAAAAATCTCCAAAATTTTTCACAGTGTTTGGGCTTCGTTTGGGACTGATTTTCTGTGAAGTCAAAAACAAGCAAAAACAACTACTGGCACTTTGGCACTATGTCAATAGGTTCGTCCCAAAAAAAGATATAAAGTTGCTATAAAATGATTGTAAAACATCCAAGATAGATAATATAACAGCATGGAACAAGCAAAAATTCTAGATACGTTGGAGACGTATCAACATCCCCAAGCTTAATTCCTACTCGTCCTGGAGTAAGTAAATGATAAAAACAGAATTTTTGATGTGGAATGCTGCCTAACATGTTCATCACATATTCTTTTCTTTTGTAGCATGGAGATTTGGACTTTTAGATGGTTCAAAGCTATAATCTAGTTTTGACATAGAGACTTTAATACTCAAGCATATCAACAAGCGACCATGTCTTTCAAAATATCAACACTAAAGCAAGTTATCCCTAGCCCGACATGCTCAATCATTGATCCATTCATGAAACACACTCAAATATTAGCTATACCTAATGCTCAAGTACGATCATAGTGCCCCCTAGTTGGTGCTTTATAAGAGAAGATGGAGACTCAAGTAAAAATAAAAATTGCACAAAGTAAATAGATAGGCCCTTCGCAAAGGGAAGTAGGGATTTGTAGAGGTGCTAAAGCTCAAGGTTTAAATTTTGAGTGGAATGCTTATAGAGAAAAATATTTTGAGTGGAATGCCTTTCCTGTCAACGAAAACGACTGAGAGATTTCAATACCTTTCCATGCTAGATACATCATAGGCGGTTTCCCAAATAGAAAATAAAGTTTATTCCTTTTTCCACCATTCATTCACTTTCCATGGCTAGCCGAATCCACGGTTGCCTTCCATACCAACACTTTCGAAGGAATTTATTATTTGACAACATAAATTAAATTTGTTTTATTTTTTCATTTCGGGACTAGGCATCCCTATTACCCCTATACTCTTGTGTAGTGACAAGTGAATAAACACTCATCTTGAGAATAACATATCTAGCATGGAAAAATATCGGCCACCCCCTTCCATTTCATGAGCAGTATGAGCACACAAAAAGGAAAATTTATTCTGAAAATTAGAGATGACACATACAAATTTTCTTGGAACGGCATGGAAATACCGTATATATGTAGGTATGGTGGACTCATATGCCAAAACTGGGTTTAAGGATTTTGGATGCACAAGTAGTATTCCTACTTAGTACAAGTGAAGGCTAGCAAATATATTCAGAAGCAACCAACCAAGAAACAAAAAATCACATAAGCGAGCATTAAGCATAACTAACACTGAATAATGCACCATAAGTAGGATGTAATTTCATTGCACAAGTATTGACTTTTGTTCTTGCATAGGGAATCACAAACCTTAACACCAATATTCTTACTAAGCATAATTACTCACTAACATAACTCGCATATTACTATCATCATGTCTCAAAACTATTACAAAGAATCAAGTTTAATTTGACCAATGATCTTCATAAAAGTTTTTATTATATCCCTCTTGAATATCTATCACTTTGGGACTAGTTTCATATATTGCCATCGCTTTTGAAAAGCTCACATAAATATAAGTGAAGATCATGAGCAAACAAGTTTCATCTCTCAAAATAATATAAGTGAAGCATGAGAGGATTTGTTCAAAATTACTAACACTCAAATTAAGATAAGTGAAGCATGGGAGCATTTCTTCAAACATGTAAAAGCATGCCGTGCTCAAAATGATATAAGTGAAGCACTAGAGAAATTCCATAGCTCAATAAAATTAAGTGAAGCATAGAGATCAATTCTAAAATATCATAGGATAATTTTGGCTATCTAAAATAGGTGTGTACAGCAAGGATAAAAAGAAAATAAAGCAAAGACTCAAATGATACAAGACACTTCAAGCACAACTCGTGATATCTGACGAATAAAAATATAGCTCCATGTAAAACACCAATGGTCGTTAGAAGAAAGAGGGGATACGACTCGGGGGCATCCTCAAGCTTAGTTGCTTGTTACTATTTGGATATTATCTTTTAGGTTACATGGGAATCCCCAAGATTAGGCTCTTCTTACTCCTTATTACTCCATCCATCGTGATCTCACCCAATACTTGAAAACTTCAATCACACAAATCTTAACAAAATCTTCGTGAGATCCGTTAGTATAATAAAGGAAATTACCACTCTAAGTACTGTTACAAACCCATTCATATTTTATCATTACATTATATCTACCATATTTTAACTTTATCATGACTTATACCCTAAAATACAAGCCATAGATTTATCAAAACAAGCACACAATGTAACGAAAACAAAATCTGTCTCAAAAAAGAACAGTCTGTAGTAATCTGTACTCTACCCATACTTCCGTAACCCCAAAATTATGAACAATTAGGAAAACGTAAATAATTTGTATAATAATAATGTGTTGAAATTTATTCTCATTATAACTCTCAAGTAAAAAAATGAAAATTCGTGCACTGGAGGCAAAGTTTCTCTTTCAGATTCAACATTATTTCTACTCATCTTATGAATCATCCTAAAGGTTCTACTTGGCACAAACACTAAATAAAACATACAAAAAATCATAGCATAGTCATAATTTTGCAAACACTAAAAACATAAAGGAAAAGATAAAATAGATTTTATTCATTGGATTGCCTCCCAACAAGCGCTATCGTTTTACGCCCCTGGCTAGGCATAACGCATAGAGTCAAGTATTGTCATCTTCAGTTTGTAATCCATAGAAGGACCTCATGCTTGATTCATATGGTGGTTTAATTCTTGTTCTAGGGAAGTGTTCCGTACCCTTCCTAAGTGGAAATTGAAATTTAATATTGCCTTCTTTCATATCAATCACGACGCCTATAGTGCGTAAAAACGGTCTACCATGTATGATGGGACAAGACGGATTGCAATCAATATCAAGAACAATAATGGGCACATAGTTCCTATTTGCAAGAATAAGAACATCATTAATTCTTCCGAAAGACTTTTTAATAGTAGAACCCCCAAGTGCAAATTAAGAGAACATTCTTCAATATTGGTAAGACCAAGCACATCACATACAAATTTCGGAATTGTTGAAATAGTAGCACCTAAATCACATAGAGCAAAGCATTCATAATTTTTAATCTTGAATTTAATTGTAGATTCCCACTAATCAAGCAATTTTCTAGGAATTGAAATCTCTAATTCCAACTTTTCTTCTAATTAAGGATTTCATCATGGCATCAACAATATGTTTAGTAAAAGCTTTATTTTCTTCGTAAGGATGGGTTAAATTTATCATGAATTGCAGCAAAGAAATACAATCAACAGAGGAGAAACAATCATAACTGAAGTCTTTGTAATAAAAAATAGTGGGCACATCACTAGTTAAAATTTTGACCTCTCCAAACCCACTTTCATCAAGATTTTCACCCTCCAAATTATTGGGACTCCCTCTAGATAAGGTTGACTCTTCTTCAGTCCCTTTATCATAAATTTAACATTACTAAACAAGGAATCAATAGAGGAAACACCAATCATTTTAAGATCTTCATCATTTTGATGAACGTAATCGCTAGAAAACGCTTTTTCTATAAATTCTCTTTTAGCTCTAAGCATAGCGGTTCTTTTCTTACTTGCATCCATGGAACATATAAAGCCTTAATTGATTCACTAATATTAGGTGCAAAATCATTTAACTTGAGATTTTCTAAATCATGGGAAATTCTATCACTGCTTCTAGACATATCATCAATCTTATTCAATTTTTCTTCTATCGTAGTATTGAAAGAGTTTTGAGCATTGATAAATTCTTTAAAATTACTCTCAATATCAGAGGTGTTCCTATTATTATTGTAAGAGGAATGACCGTAGGAATTACCATAATTATTATAGGAATTTCCGGGAAAATGCCTAGGATTAAATTTACCTCTATAAGCATTGCTATTGAAATTGTTTCGCGAGATGAAATTCACATCTACGGAATCATTATTTTTCTCAAAAAAGTAGATAAAAGAACATAATTAAGATCAATAGGAGCATTTTTTACTAGCAACCAACTTCATAAGTGCATCAGCTTTTTCACTCAAAGTACAAATTTCTTCAATCGAATTAACTTTTTTACAAGTAGGTGCTCTTTCAGTATGCCATTATGGATAATTTTACATAATATTATCTAGTAATTTAATAGCATCACCAAAGTAATTTCCATAAGACTACCACCCTCGACAAAATCTAAAATATTTCTAGAGACAAAATTCAACCCCGCATAAAAAAATTGTATGATAATCCAAAGATTTAAACCTTGAGTAGGACAATTTCTTAGCATCAATTTCATTCTTTCCCAAGATTTTGCAACATGTTCATGATCAAGTTGCTTAAAATTCATGATTTGAGTTAGAAGAGAAATATTTTTTGCGGGCAAAAAAATACATAGTAATAAAAGCATCCTTTCATTTGTCCCAACAATCGATACGATTGCGAGGCAAAGAAGAAAACAAAAATTTTGCTCGATCCCGCAAAGAGAAAGGAAATAATTTCAACTTCAAAATATCATTGTCCGCATATTTTTGATTTTGCATATCACACAATTCTATGAACATGTTTAGATGGGACGCGACATCCTCATTAGGAGTACCGGAAAATTGATTTTTCTTGACAAGATTCAACAAAGCGGCATTAATATCACAAGACTCCGCACTAGTGGCGGGAGGAGTAATCATAGTGCTAATAAAATCATTATTTTTGGTATTGGAAAAATCACACATTATGGTGTTTTCTTGAGTCATCGTGACTACACAAACAAGAATTCAAGCAAATAAGAGATCTGACGATAAAAAGGCAAACAAAAAAGAAGGCGAATAAAACGGCAAATTTGTGAACTGGGGGAGACGAAAACAAGAGGCAAATGCAAAGTAGTGTCAAATTGCAAGGATATGAGATTTGTGATTAGGAATCCGATATATGTGGATGACGTCTCCCAGGTGCCCAAGATTGGCATGCCAGAGAGATTGCTTCCTCCCCGACAACGGCACCAGAAATTCCTTTGACGTGGCTTGAGACTGCGTCGGTATTTCCCCAAACAGGAAGGGATGATGCAACACAATGACGATAAGTATTTCCCTCAGTTAAGAAACCAAGGTTTCAATCCGTAGTGGAAGATCGAGCACCTATGTAAACAACACCCGCACACAAATAACAAATACTTGCAACCCGACCCATAAGAGAGGTTGTGAAGCTCTCAACGATAAAAAGATAGATTATGTTGTGATAGTTTTGGCAATTATGTCTCGCAAGAACACAAAATAAAATAAGTAAAAAAAAGTTCAGAAAGGTGTTTTGTTTTTTTGGATTAATAGGTCTGAAAATAAACAAGGCAAAAAGATAGATCAAAAAGCAATATGTTGGAAAAGTAGACTCGGGGGCCGTAGGTTTCACTAGTGGCTTCTCTCATGAGTATAGCACACGCTGGGTGAACAAACTATTGTTGGAAAATTGATAGAAAATTCAATATTCATGACAATATCCAAGGCAATGATCATTATATAGGCATCACGTCTAAGATAAGTAGGCCGAAACGATTCTGCATCTACTTCTATTACTTCACACATCGACCGCTATCCAGCATGCATCTAGTGTATTAAGTTCATGGAAAAACGGAGTAATGCAATAAGAACGGTGACATGATGTAGAAAAGATCTATTCATGTTGCAATAGACCCCATCTTGTTATCCTTAATAGCAACGATACATGTGTGCCTTGCTACCCCTTCTATCACTAGGTAAGGACACCGCAAGATCGAACCCATCACAAAGCACCTCTTCCCATGGCAAGAAAAACCGATCTAGTTGGCCTAACTAAACCAAAGATTCAAAGAAGAAATATGAGGCTATAAGTAATCATGCAAATAAGAGATCAAAGAAGACTCAAATCATATTCATGGATAGAAACTGATAATGAACTCAAAATTGATCAGGTCCCAACAAACACACCACAAAAGTCATTACATCGTATAGATATCTGAGAGACCATTGTACTGAGAATCAAAAGAGAGAAAGAGAGAGAGGAAGCCATCTAGCTACTGCCTACGGACCTGTAGGTCTAAGGTGGACTACTCACGCATCATCGGAGAGCCACCATGAAGATGATGCACCCCTCCGTGATGGTGTTAGATTGGATCTCGAGGTTCTGGAACTTGTGGTGGCTGGAATTATGTTTGGTCGACTCCCCTACGGTTTTCTGAATATTTGGGTATTTATAGATGCGATAGTCGGTGGAGAGGTGTCCCGTGGAGGGCACAACCCACTAGGCCGCACTAAGGGCCTCTGGCACGCCCTGGTGGGTTGTGGCCTCCTCGACTCTCCCCTCTAGCACTTTTCTAGTCCACTAGATGTCTTCTGGCTAAAAAAATCTCCAAAAAGTTTCACGGTGTTTGGGCTTCATTTGGTACTAATTTTCTACGAAGTAAAAAACAAGCAAAAACATCAACTGTCACTTTGGCACTATGTCAATAGGTTAGTCCCAAAAAATGATATAAATTTGCTATAAAATGATTGTAAAACATCCATGATTGATAATATAATAGTATGGAATAAGAAAAAATTACAGATACATTGCAGACGTATCACGCTACCACTAGCCAACGGACCATATTGATCTTTTGATCTACGACCTCCTCCCAGTGCCGAAATCCCTTTGAGCAGCCCTCTACATGAACGCCTAGCTCACACTTGCCTGTCGCGGTCACTGCCATGCGGGACCCGTGTTTTCTTCTTCCTCCCCACGACTCGGAGCAACCCAGCTCACGCACTACATGCCACCAAAACGCGGATTTGCCGAGATCACATCTTTGAGTCGACCCCCTCCCCAAGTGTTTGTCCTTAAAAATACCTGATGTCTCCTTGGCCGATTCCCTTGAAAACCCTGAGTCGATGCCACTCATCTCACATGTTGTCGCTCTTCGGCTCTCTGCCAACTGAAGCTTTTCTGACATTCATTCCGACACTGTAAGTCCCCATCGACCTCTCTCCTTCCGCTAGTAGGCTTTTCTCCTCGCCACACATCTCGTGGACATGACCTCACCTCTCCTCTCTACTTGTACCCTCAACGCCGAGATCTTCATAGCCGCGGAGCACCGAAGCTCGCTTTGCCGCTGACCATTATCGCCTCGCAGCACCAAGATAAAAAATCGGGCCCCATCGGAGCACTCCATCCGCCGGAAACTGCGACCCTCGTTGCCGGTCATCAGAGCTCTATTGCCGGCCACACCGAACTTCTGCCCGGGCGACCGCCAACGCGTGTTGAAAGCCCGACCTCCTTCTGTTTGTTTTCTTACGTAGTGGTGTAGATCGAAAGTTAGGTTTTTATTTAGATCGGGTTTTATACGGTTTTTCTGCGGTTTAGAACCAATGCTCGGTTTTATTTTTATCTAGACCCAGCGCGCGAAAACAATAGATTCCGTCCAATCGCCTCGTAACCGCACAACACACGCCTGGCAGCAAACCTCAGCGCGCCACGTGTCCCTGGCTGAACCGTAGTGCTAGTTTTTTCTTTTTTTCTTTTCTTTTTCAGAGATAGTTCTGTTTTTAGATTTGCTATATCTTTTAAATTTTTAATTCTTTTTGAGTGATTCTTTTTTGCATTAGGTTAAGAAAATTGTGTAGTTTTTGTAGATCCAAGAAATTTTCATGTTTGAAAATTTAATATTTGAATTTGCTCAAATTTTCTACAAACGTTATTTTTTGAATATCTTGAGTTTAGAAATAGATTTTAATTTCTTCTTCTTTTTTGCACCTACTCACATGTTGAATTTTTTGGTAGTAGGATTTACTTGGGTAATTTTAGAAAATTTAAATTAGGAATTTATCCAAAACAATAATCTTTTGATTACTGTCAAGTTACATATTTTTTCTTTCATTTCTTAATTGATTTTAGTTATTTTCTTTATCACTTTGGACAAGTTTTGTTTTGTTTCTGTTAGTCAACAGTAGCCACTTTTATTTGTTAGTTAAAATATTTTTTTTACTATTCTGTTATTTTAGTTTTGTGTTAAAACTTGAATAGGTCATAAATATAGTTTTATATTAGCTTTTTAACTGTTTCATTTTGCTAATAAAATTTTATGAAAAATAATTTCGGTTAAATTAGTTGTTTTGTATTATATTTGCTGTTAATTTATTAGTTTAGTGCTTCATTTGTTGTTAAGTTTACTTAGGACAAAAACTTTGGCTCTTTAGTAGTTTTCTTTTGAAGTTTTCTATGGATTTTATTTGGTTTTGTTATTGATTTATATGTTCCTTATTATTTGTTGGTTGTTATTTGATTGCTAGTTTGCTAGAGTAAATGCTTATGTGAATGCAATGTTTGACTATATACATTTTCATCGGAAAGTGAGGAATAATTATACCAATTTATTTCTGAGAGCGATAAACCTTCATCGAGTAATACCAGGAAAGTTCACTTTGACCATATGTTCATAGCTGTGTTTTAAATGCATTTAGCGTCACCATTTCAATAATTCCTCGAGCAGTTATATTAAATATTGTAGTTGAGTAGAAGCATGAGGTAGGAACCCACTCCCCTATTATCAAGCCTCGGAATGTCATTTATTTAATGCTACGGTATCGTAGACGGGGTTTGGTATGAGCGTTCGTGAGTGGTGTGAGAAGGAGAACTATACATCATTGACGACTGCTTCATGATGGCATCTTCAAGACCTAGAGACTTTAAGACTAGAGACAACATTTCAATACAAATTATTGTATGGAATGGTTGCGAGGCACCCTGGAGTACCCTTTGGATGTGTTGTGAGATGGAGTATGCTAGTACTCGTGCGGAAAGTTTTACTCAGACTCAAAGAGATGGATGAATACTTTAGGAACAAAATCTTACCTGTGCAGCCACAAGTCATTATGGGCTCTGGCTTGGTTGATCTTAGTTGTGACTCTGGTTGGACAGTGGTATCAGATGTAGACGAACAGTAGGATTGGATGGCACTGTCAATGGCCAGGGAAACTCTCTAAAAGACCATGTTTCATTCATCCTGTTCTCAAACACCATGTAATCCGAGAATGTAGAAGGAGGGATCGAATCTTGTGGGTAAAGTGCACAAAACTCTGCATAGTTAAAACCTAATTGATTAGTCGTGTCCCCGATTATGGACAACTTGAGCCTCTAGACTTGGATCTATGTCGTAACTCTCAATACCGGATTGATAATTAATTGTGGGCTACTTATAATGATTTGGGCTATGAGACATCGGTTGGCAGAACCATGTCATATTAGATAACTCTCTAGTGAAAACTCCTGACATTCCTTTGTTGTAGGTAAAATAAATAAAACCAACTTTTATGCAAAAAAAATATATAGAGCCACAAAGCGATATCACATATAGAATAGTCTTTATCATCTACTTTCTTTTGTGATCTTGTCGGTACATTCAATGTACTAACCTACATGGCTGCAACTTATCATGTTGGGGATATTTCTATCGATGGGTAAGAGTTAGGACATAGGATTGGGGTCTACACTCAACTTGCCATTGGCATTGATGGGACTCCACACCCTTTTTCATTTGTTTCCACTGTGATAAATAAGGTATAGTATGGATCTATGGTACTTATTCTATATGTGATGTTATGGTAATTCATCGAAGTACTGTGTGTGCCAGCATACTGATCCAGGGATGGCATAGAGAGCATAGAGGCAGCGATCCATTTGGGTCGGGTCGGTACACACAGTCGCCGACTTGTTGCTCTCCTTGGCCTGGCGCGAGCGGCTAACCAGTAGATCCGTGGCGGCAGAATTTGACGCATTCTGCCGGTCGGATTTGCCGCATCCGACAGCGGCGACTGCGCCTTGCCATGGATTGGTCGGGTACCAGACCAAACAGCCCCGACAATGCCTCGACGTCGCATGCAAGTGTCGAGTCCTCCTCTAGCCTCTCGGATCTATCCCATCGTCGGTTCGCCGACAAAGCCACGACCGTCCGTCGCCCTGGCTCGGTGCTGGGCCAGAGGCTTGCTGAGTCACCGTTGCCTCTCATAAAGTGCGATGACTGTCCGCGAAAGGTCGTGTGCCACGTCTCTACGACGCCGGAACATCCCCAATGGGTGTTCGTCAAGTGCAAAAATGATGGGGTACATGCTTCTAATGGTTCAATTTCCCTCTAGGCTTCGCCGAAATTTTGGTAGCGTATGTGCTCAAATTTGTACGTAGGTGAGATACATGTAATTTGCTATATGTGCATGTACTTCTTGATAGAATTGAAGCTAGAGATGAGACTAAAGAAGAGACCAAAGGGGAAGAAACGTCTACTTCTTTAGAATCGAAGAAGAAAGAAGTTATAATCCGCAGATCAATAATGAAGACATAGAGAAGATATTAGTTTAACTAATGGGAACAGTTATGGAAGTTGGACATCTTTTAAAATGTCTAATTGTGATACTTGTTTTCTTGGTCTTGCTCGCTTAGCAAAATTTGATGAGTGTATGTATATTTGATGTAATACAAAAAATCAATGCCAACACAAAATAGAGGAAACACCCAACCATGACGGACCAGATGCATCTGCATGTTAAACGTACGGCCAATGCATCCACAAACATATGGCCAACCGAACGCCCGCCTCATCATCCTATCCAAACGAACGAAATCTAGATAAAACGAATGTCCGTTTCAGATCGTGTGTTGGAGTTGGACTAAGTACAAACTCTAACTACTAAAATGTCTTCATGGCAACGTGGACCAGTGTACTCATTGCCAGTCTGCTGAACACTGTACGTGTGACTTTGGACGACCATCTACCATGTGCTGCCGACACGCTCCAGCTCAAAGTCCCAGCCGGTCACACGTGACGGAATCTAACATTTCTTTCAACTGTACCGTATAGAAATTAAATGAAAGCTTGCATCTGTATTTTTGTATTTAAAAGAAGAACAAATTAAAGCTTAGTCTACTATTTGAATGTCACGATCCAGCATTACACACACAGAACCATAACGATCAACTTTATTTTTTGCGACGACCATAAGTACCGACTTAGTAACTTCTAAATTATAAATTTAAACAAGTCGCCCAGTACTCCATCCATTTTATATTCTAGTGTATTTTTCTGTTTTCCAAGAGTCAGACATGTAAATATTTGACCAAGTTTGTAGAATAAGTTATCGACTTCTATAATACTATTACCTTCGTATAAAATGTAAGACGGTTTTCCATGCACTATGCAAAACTAAAAATGACCAAAAACACATTTTATATTTTGACAGAGGCAGTAGATAAATAAGATCCAAAAGGATACTTTGTGATGAATTTAATGATATTAATTTTGCATTTTACTGTTGTTGTTGTTGTTTTTCCTAAAACTTAGTCAAATATGGACATATTTGACTTTTAGAAAATATAATTATGTCTCTCTTGTGTGTTTTAGAAAACAAACTTGGTCAAATATGAAACTAGTGATACTTTGTGGTGAATCTAATCAACAATTAGTCACATGATTAATCTGTAGTCACAACGACACAGCTCACTACACAAGCAGAAATTTCTTTTATTCGGTACCTGAACCATGCGACGACAGCTCCGGATTAAAAGTGAAGCTAGTGCTTTTAGTCACATTCGAATATGCATGCTACATGGTCAGGGAAAATCATCACTTTAATTATTCAGTCTAGCTACATGTAAATCGTTTGAAAATAGTTTTTGGGTCAATCGATTTTGGAAGGAAGGAAGCAGCTGCCGGTTCACCGGAGAAGTCCTCTGGGTCTATTTTGCAAAGAGAACTTTAACCCAGTGATTAGGCATGTGGTTGTGCAGGCTAACCACTATAATTCAATTCTTAGAATTGACATGTGAATTTTTTCCCATTTATTGAGAATCAAGTTCGGTGCGTGATGGAACAAATCTTAATATTTATTTTAGAAAAAATTCGAGGATCATGTTTATCTTGATACTAATACTAAAAATGTTGCGTGCATCCCAAGTTGATGCAGAGAACGGGAAGTCAAATTCTCTCCCAATTTTTTAAGGGCAGCTCAATATAAGGTGTGCAATTGGCCTATTGTTTCCGAAATCTCTTCCTGGAGAACAGTATCTAGTCATCTGACTTACAAAACCACCTCCAGTGTCGCCCTCCACGCGGGCAACACGAGAGGACCCAAACCCTAGCCGCCGGAACCACCTTCGTCCCCTCCCTCCCCTCCGCCTCCGTCCATGGTTGGCGTGGGGCAAAGACCATGCATGTGATGGCAACAACGGAGGTAATTTCCTCCCTCTCGCGGTCTTAGGGAGGTGTGCCATAGCTCGTGGGTGTCGTGGTCCTTGTCCGATCAATGAGCACGGATGCCGGATCCAGGAAACAATGTTAGTGGTGCTGTTAGGGACCAACGACTAGAAGCAGACGGTGTGGTTAGGCGTGGTCAGTGGCGGGGGCCATGCTCTGTCTGGATCCCGGGTCTGCGGCCGTGAGGCCTGGACCATCCCTAGCTACACGGCACGGAGATGCCCATGCCCAAGGCGGAGCAGCTCCATGCTGGAAATATGCTCTAGAGGCAGTAATATTTTATTATTTATTTCCACATTAATAATTAGAAATGTTATATTTATGCTACAACTTCTATGATCCAGAAATATGCTAATAAGTGGAAAACTCATACACATGTGTGGAATGATAAATGGTAAAACCTGATTCCTAGTCTTGCCTCTAGGATCGGCTCAAGTGTTGTATGTGATCATGTTTTTCCGGATCTTGGATATCATTAAGTGTAACGATAGTCCCAAAACAACTTTGAGTGTATGACGTTGGAAGAACAATCATATTGAATTGACCCAACTTGTATACTTTGAGATACTATTGTCACAAGTCAATAGTTATAACAGAGGGAGTAAACGCATACTTTAGTTCCTTAGACGACGAGAGTATCGTAGTTAGTTCTTACCATTCGGTGGACTTTGGGGTTGCTCAAATGTCATCTGTGATCATAAGGAAACTAAGAGGATCAGCGAAAAGTTTAACAAGGGACTAGATAGCTCAGGAGTGGGATTTTCTCCTCCTATGATGGAGATATATTCTTAGGCCCCTCTCAGTATGACAAAATTCATCATCGTCTGGCTAGATGTAGGTGACTAGGACACAGGGATGCCGGAACATGTCAACTAGGAAGAAGAACAAAACCGGTAATGAGGAGACCAGTATAGTGAGCATGAGAATGACTCGAGAGGATATTGATATGTCTCACCTTGGGTTTTGTAAAGTATCGTGAAGAAAAGTGACACATGATAACATATGATTCACTCAAATATCATTTGCGTATTCATAGGGATCAATATACTCGAGTGTCCATGGTTCCACCATTGGTCATTGAACCAAAGAAGTTTTGTTCACGTCTATGCTTTTCCGAACCTACAGGGTCACAAGCTTAAGGGAATGATGACATGTTGAGTTTTAGTGGAGCAAGAGTTATGATAAAATATTTATGAAATCATTTCATTAATATTAGAAATAGTTTCGAGAGGAACCGGAAGCGTTTCAAAGTTACTAGAAGAGTTTAAGGGTTTACTAGGTAATACTTGTAATTGAGATATAGGTGAAAAATGTTTACGGAGATGTTAAATTTATAATGAAAGGCTCTAATGATGATTATAAGGATTTTATAATTAATTAAATATCAATTTCCCAAATAAATAAGAAAAAAAATCCAAGTGGTGGAGAGTTATTGGGTCCCAGGACCCAATAACACTTGAGGCACCCCCTAGGTTGTTGGACAAGCTTAGGTAGGTCGAATTGGAGGGGAACCCCCCCTCCTCTTGGACGTCCAAAGGGGCGGATTTCTTCACCCCTTGTGACGCCGCGTCCTCTCCCCAACCTATATATACTAGAGATTTTGTCCCTTGGGAGACACAAGTTTTAGAGCCTCCTCTAGTTCTCTAGTTCTAGTTGATCCAATTAGAGCTATATCTAATCCTCTCTACTCCTCACAATTAGAAGCCCAGTGTTGTTCTAATATTCTCTCTCTAATCCTCTGCCATCGATTAGCTCTGGATGGTGAAGCACTACCGGATCCTAAAGATCGCACACTTGCAAACTATGAAGAGGTCGTGCTTAACGTCTTCCGTTCGATGGATCTTTATGAAAGGTTCAAGGGACTTCATGCACGATAGTCGATGTACACTGACTCTTCTTCCATTGCAACTCGGAGTTGATAATGATACGATCTTGATAATCCCCAAGTGCAAGGAATCATCGTAGCAATTTCCAAAGGTGGAAGTGATAAGTATGGAGTGTCGAACCCACAAGGAGCTAAAGGTAAGATCAATATTCTCTCAAGTCCTATCTGCCACCGATACGACTCTACGTACACCAAACTTTTGCTTCCATCTAGAAACGAGAAATAAAACTACGTTGTGGGTATGAAGAGGATAGCTTTGCATGATATCGGAATAGTTGTTTTTATCATAATATTACAATATATTACAAATATAAAAATAGTTGTTTTTATCATAATATTACAATATATTACAAATAGCGAGTGTGGAATAATGATGAGTAGGTGTGTGGAATTATCCTAGGCAATTGTTAACAAGATCGGAAATCATTATTGCAATTTTATATGAGGGAGAGGCATAAGATAACATAATTTCTCTACTTGGATCATATGCACTTATGATTGGAACTCTAGAAAGCATCCGTGTCTACTAAAGATAATTAAGGTAAAACCGAACCATAGCATTAAAGCATCAAGTCCCCTTTATCCCATATGCAACAACCCCCTTACTCAGGTTTATGCTTCTGTCACTCAAGCAACCCAATATTAGCGAATCATGAACGTATTGCAACACCCTATAGCGGGAATCCTTCACGTGTGCGTGTCACGGAAGGCACCATAGGACAACACCAAAATAAACATACAACTCAAAGCAATCTAGATCATCAATCAACCCAAAGGACAAAAGTAATCTACTCAAAACATCATAGGATGGCAACACATCATTGGATCATAATATGTAGTATAAAACACCATGTTCAAGTAGGTGATTACAACGGGGTGCGGGAGAGTGGACCGCTAAAAGGAGATGAGAATGGTGATGAAGAAGGTGATGTTGATGAAGACGATCACCGCGGTGTTGGTTCCCCCGATGGCACTCCGGCACCACCGGGAGAGAGGGGGAGAGGTTCTCCCCTTGTGATTCCTTCTACATGGACTCCCCCTCTATGGGGAGAGGTCCTCCCTCTGGTCCTTGGCCTCCATGGTGTTGACGGTCCCTCCGAGACGATGAAGATGGCCTCCGGTGATGGAGACCCCCTCCGGCAGGGTGCCGGAGAGGGCCAAGACTGTTTTTTCGTGGCTCTGGAGGTGTGTGGCGGTGGAACTCCCGATCTAGGTTTCTTTTCAGTGGTTTCTGGATTTATAGTAATTTTTGGCGTCGATCTCATGTCAAGGGGGGCCACGAGGGAGTCACAAGCCTGCTAGGCACGAACACCCCCTGGCCGCACCTGGCAGGCTTGTCGCCTCCTCGTGGCTCTTCTGTCCCAGCTCTAATGCTTCAGGGGTCTCTTTTGGTCCAAAAAATCATACTAGATATTTAGCCCATTCCGAGAAATTTTATTTCTGCACAAAAAACGACACCATGGTAGTTCTGCTAAAAACAAAGTCAGTCCGAGTTAGTTCTAATGAAATCATACCAAAATCATATAGAATTATTGTAAACATGGAATGAATACTTCATAAATTATAGATATGTTGGAGACGTATCAGCATCCCCAAGCTTAATTCCTGCTTGTCCTCGAGTAGGTAAATGATAAAAGAAATAGTTTATGAAGTGTGAATGCTAGCAAGTGCACAAGTTTGATCAATGATAATTCCAATCACTTTTTTAGCATCATTATATATCATAAACATTAGATCATCTCATAAAACTTCTCATGATGAAGTAACAAGCTATTCACATGTTAAAGTATAGACCATAAAGTTCCTTGAAAACTAACAACTATGCTTTTAGTCACCAAACAATTACAATTCATCCTATTTTCAGGAAGGGTCTATGTAAGAGCTTTGATTTAGCAAATTCCACATACTCAACTATCATATAGTCTTCCTTGATTGCTAACTCTCAAAGCATATTTTTAGAGCAAATGGCATCCGTCGAACACAGAGAAAGATAGGGGCTTAAAGTTTTGCCTCCCAACTTAATTATCGTATAGATAATTGTCAACGATAATAATTCATGATCAAATATATTTGAATTTCCATATATGCTTGGATCTTTTCCCACCACATGATGCTTGCCAAGAGAAAAAGGCGAAATATAGGAAGTGGTGAAGATCACCATGACTCTTGTATAGTAAGTACTAGAAAATAAAAGATAGGCCCTTCGCAGAGGGAAGCAAAGGTTGTCATGCGCTTTTTGTTTTTGGATGTGCAAACTCTTAATGCAAAGGAACGCCACGTTGTATTACCCTTTGTGATAGCAACCTTTATTATGCAGTCCATCGCTTTTATTTATTTGTCATCACAAATTCATACAACGCTTATTTCCCCTTACAATAAAAGATCTTACATATTTAGGAGCAATTTTTATTGCTTTTTTGCACCGATGACAGCTTACTTGAAGGATCTTATTCAATCCATAGGTTGGTATAGTGGACTCTCATGGAAAAACTGGTTTAAGGGTGTTTGGATACACAAGTAGTATTTCTACTTGGTGTGGAAGTTTTGGCTAGTATGAGGTGGAAGCAAGCACCACACGTTGGAGGATCCAAAACAATATAACTTCTATACAAATATACCCAAGCATAATTCATTATGTTGTCTTCCTTGTCCAACTTCAAATAATTTTCTCAAGTTTGAAAATAATTATTTGGTATTCACAATCATAGAATATGTCCAAGATAGTATATTTATATGTGAAATCTTTCTTCCTTCAATATTCTTTCATGAATTGTTCAAGTGACCAATGCGGTGTTTGCTAACTTTCAATAAATTTCACCACCTATACTTATTATGTGTGAAGTCATTACTCCCCATGGGATAAGTATATCAAGCACTTTGAATTTGATATTTATGATATTCAATTCATTCAACCATTTACTAGTAGGATATAAGTGAAACACGAGAGTGAATGAAGAACTACTCCAAAAAGATATAAGTGAAGATCAATGTGTAGTCCATTAGTTAAATAGCCATGTGAGGACTCTCTCTTATTCAAAATTTCAGATCCAATGATTTTATTGAAACAGAAAAACAAAAATAAAAATGACACTCCAAGAATAGCATGTATCATGTGAACGAATAAAAATTTAGGCTCAACATAGGCTAACCGATAATTGTTGATGAAGATAGGTGAGATGCGTAGCATCCCCAAGCTTAGATACTTTAGAGTTCTTGAAATATTTTCTTAGGGTGCCTTGGGCATCCCCTATATTGAGCTTTTGTATCTTGTTCAATCCTCTCATATCCCGGTTTCACATATTCTCAAAAACTTCATCCACACAAAAATCAAAAAGAAGTCGTGAGATAGGTTAGTACACATAAGAACAAATCAATACTTCATGTACTGCCAAGACGAGTTTCACAATAATTTTCAAACAATAGGTACTGTATAATATCATTTCCACAATTTATATCTACCAATATAGGATATGGAAACTATAGGATAAGTAGATAACAAAACGATGACAGCAATCTCTCCAAACAGAATAGTCTATAGAAATTTATTATAACAGTGTACCTCTATAACTTAAAATTTTCTGAAAATTTAGGACATGCTAAGGAATTTATATGAAAACACTGTGTAAAAATTTCAGAAACTTTTGACATTCCAGTAAAAAATGTAAATTCACGCACTACAGCCAAAGTTTCTGTTTTTGGACTGCACACACACCAAACAAGCAATCTAATCATCCTAAAAGTAAATTTTGGCACATTATTTTTATAATACAATGGATATATACGAAGTGATAATTATTTTTCAGAATCTTCCATGAAAAATTCTACATTGTTTCCATGAGCATGAACACAAGTGTTCAAGGTCGACCCTCACTTCTCCAATGCACAACCTTCCAATCATTTCTCTTTTTGAAAAACTTCTTACGCAAAAGGGCCAAGTAACTCTTTTTGTATTTTTCATTATTTAGTTTTTTTGTTTCACCCACAACTACATAAAGTAAAAAGGGAAAACAAAATCTATTTAGTTAAGAAAGCAAACAATCATACACGAGAATATCAACCCCATGCTATTGCTCCCCGGCAAGGCGCCAGCAAAGAGCTTGATAATCCCCAAGTGCAAGGAATCATCATAGAAATTTCCAAAGGTGGAACTGATAAGTATGGAGTGTCGAACCCACAAGGAGCAAAAGGTAAGATCAATATTCTTTCAAGTCCTATGTGCCACCGATATGACTCTATGTACACCGAACGTTTGCTTCCATATAGAAACGAGAAATAAAACTACGTTGTGGGTATGAAGAGGATAACTTTGCATGATATCGGAGAACTAAAATATAAAAATAGTTGCTGTTATCATAATATTACAAATAGATAGTGTGGAATGATGATGAGTCGGTGTGCGGAATTATCCTAGGCAATTGTTAACATGGTCGGAAATCATTATTGCAATTTTATATGAGGGAGAGGCATAAGCTAACATACTTTCTCTACTTGGAGCTTATGCACTTATGATTGGAACTCTAGCAAGCATCCGCAAATACTAAAGATCATTAAGGTAAAACCCAACCATAGCATTAAAGCATCAAGTCCCGTTTATCCCATATGCAACAATCCCCTTACTCGGGTTTATGCTTTTGTCACTCAAGCAACCCACTATAAGCGAATCATGAACGTATTGCAACACCCTATAGCGGGAATCCTTCACGTGTGCGTGGCACGGAAGGCACCATAGGACAGAACCAAAATAAACATACAACTCAAACCAATCTATATCATCAATCAACCCAAAGGACAAAAGTAATCTACTCAAAACATCATAGGATGGAAACACATCATTGGATCATAATATGTAGCATAAAGCACCATATTCAAGTAGGTGATTACAGTGGGGTGTGGGAGAGTGGACCGCTAAAAGGAGATGAGGATGGTGATGAAGAAGGTGATGTTGATGAAGACGATCACCATGGCGTTGGTTCCCCCGATGGCACTCCAGCACCACCGGGAGAGAGGGGGAGAGGTTCTCCCCCTTGTGCTTACTCCTTCATGGCCTCCCCCTCTGTGAGGAGAGGTTCTCCCTCTGGTCCTTAGCCTCCATCGTGTTGATGGCCCCTCCGGGACAATGAAGATGGCCTCCGGTGATGGTGACCCCCTCCGACAGGGTGCCAAAGAGGGCCAAGATTGGTTTTTCATGGCTCTGGAGGTGTGCGGCGGCAGAACTTCTGATCTAGGTTTCTTTTCAGTAGTTTCTGGATTTATAAGAATGTTTGGCATCGATCTCACCTCAAGGGGGGCCACGAGGGAGTCACAAGCCTGCTAGGCGCGACCACCCCCTGGTCGCGCCTGGCAGGCTTGTCGCCTCCTCATGGCTGTTCTGGCCCATCTGCAATGCTTCGGTGGTCTCTTTTGGTCCACAAAAAAACATACTAAATATTCAGCCCATTCCGAGAACTTTTATTTCTGCACAAAAAACGATACCATGGTAGTTTTGTTGAAAACTGCATCAGTCTGGGTTAGTTCTAATGAAATCATACAAAAACCATATAGAATTATTGTAAACATGGCATGCAGACTTCATAAATTATAGATACGTTGGAGACGTATCAGATCTAAACCGTTAATGCATCTTCATATTGTTCCTGGTTTGATCGTAGGGCACTTTTTGTTTTCTCGTATGTTTCCCAATAGTGGTATCAGAGCGATTTTATGAGTAGATGCAAGTTTCAATCAAGATCACATGTCACTGTGAGGGTATTGCAAAAAATTAGTAATTATTTTGATCTATTGCTAAAAAGGATTAAGAATTAGATGAGTTACAGAGCTTAAAATCGTGTGAGTAAAATATATGAGTGTCGGCGCCAAAACTGGCAGATCTCAGGTAGGGGGTCCCGAACTGTGGATCTTGGGTTGATGGGTCACATGAAACAGGGGAGGCAGTATTTACCCAGGTTCGGGCCCTCTTGATGGAGGTAAAACCCTACGTCCTTCTTTGATTGTATTGAGTATGGGGGTATCGAGTACAAAACCGATCTACCTCGAGATCGTATGATGTGGTCTAAACCCTATGAGTAATGAACTTAACTTGCCCTATGAACTAAAACCCTTTGTTTATATAGGCACCAGGGGTATCTAGGGTTACATAATGTCGGTTACATCAGGAAAGGAATATGTCGAACCCATCGTCTTGTACTTGGAGTGCACGTCATGCCGTGAGAGATTCCAACTTGGTCATGGTGTTCGGACCTTCACAAGGCGGCCCATTGTCCGACCCATAGAGATAGACCGGAAGCCCGAGGACCCCTTAGTCCCAGACTCCCTCGCTAGCCCCCGAACTAGCCATAATAGAATCTCAGTTTCTGCGTGTCCAAAGTGTTTGACTTGCGAGGTGATTTCCACCTTGAATTCAAAATCTATTGATGGCAATTAGGCTGCCAAATATTACCTGAATTTTGAATATAGAACATAGCCTCAAAGCCCAATCACCCGAGTAAAGACAGTTTTTTTCTGCTGACACCTTTATGACAATGGGTCACAACTCAAACGTTACTATTGACCAGTCTCTAGAAAAGCTCGAATCGCGGTTCGAGGCAGTTTCGTTTTTAATCAATGCGTCTCATTGATATGGAGGTCATGTCCCACCTTTTCAGGGATATGGTTTATGATTTGGGTTATCTCGCGAGTGCATAACTGTACAATTTATTGGGAAGTGGAGAGGTCATCGACGCATTCTGGGGCCTCTTGTTATTTTAGCGGCCTATAAAAGGAATCGTCCGCCAAGGCTTTCAGTACGCTCTTCCTAATTCCCTATTGCCATCTTCCTCCGAGCTTAGATCCTCACCCCCCCAAATCTCTCTATCCCTTTCTCAGTTCGGTCATGGGCGGACCGGGCTCCAATGGAAAGTGGGAGGCCTCATGTGTCACTGAGGTGGACATTTTGGAGCTGAAGGGTGCCGGCTACTTGCAGGCGAACATAGTCGACCGCGCCCCTGAGAAGAACCAGGTGGTGCCCTCACCCGAGAGGGCGAAAGGGTGGTGTTCTTCCCCCACTTTCTCCCAGGTCTAGGTTTCCCTCTCCACCCCTTTCTGAGGGGTATATTGTTTTACTACGGGCTAGATTTTCATGACCTTCCCCCGAATTCTTTCATGCATATCTCTTCATTCATTACCTTCTGCGAAGCCTTTCTTTGGGTTCAACCCCATTTCGCCCTATGGCTGAAGATATTCAATATCAAGCCCAAAATTGTTAGCGGTGAGCAGGCCGAGTGCGGGGGAGTTATGACTAGTAAACTCCCCTTAGTCCAATGGCCTGATGGCTCTTTCATAGATACCATCAAGGTTTGGCAACGAGAGTGGTTCTACATCACCGAACCACACAAAGAAGGATGCAATGGTGTAGAAACGGCCTTTAGTCCCGGTTAGGAAGGGCCTTTAGTCCTGGTTCACCAACTGGTACTAATACATAGGGACTAAAGGCCCCAACCCTTTATTCCCGGTTGGCCATGAACCGGGACAAAATCCCGGCCATGTGGTTGGCAACGCGCGCCGGGGGCTGGGGACCTTTAGTCTTGGTTGGTGACACCAACCGGGACTAAATGTTTAGGGGTTTAGGATTTTTTGTTTATTTTCCTTTTCATTTATGTTTTCCATTTAATTCTTTTTCATTTCAAACATATTTTACGCTACTACATACTGTAGACATTATGCATATATCATAGAATTTCTTGTAGAACCAATCATATATCATAGAATTTCTCATACGACCATGCATACCCATATGTACAAATTGGTATATACAATTTATCCTACAATTTGCAGATCATTACATGCGGGCATTAGGTGAATTGGTATTCTTCGTCGGGAGATATGACCCGCTCAAGCAAAAATCCAGCCATTTCCTCTTGGAGTGCTCGTATGCGGTCCTTTGGTAGGAGCCTATCCCGCATCTCCACCATATTTAAAGAAGGAGATAAATAGGAATATATTAGTTGTGTGTATACATATTACATCATAATAAAAAAATATGAATAGTGTTTACGTACCCAAATATGTCTTTCATCTCCGCTCCTTTCGGTCATAAACCGAATGTTCTCGCAAACGTAGTATGCACATAAATCAGTCCCCTATTCCCGACTCATACAATTTACGAGAATAGAATTCGATCATATAATAATCAAGCATGACAATGGTCATGAAACTATAATTAAAGAGATGCACAGACATGGCTAGTACTACTTAATTACCTTGGACCGTCGCCATTTCAGCTTTGGTGTCCATTCACCGACAACCTCTTTGATGAACTTGTTCCAAACCCTGCCCGACAATTTTTTTTAATAAAGGAGTTATTAATTACTTGATATCATAAAATGAACTGAAGAGGCTAACATAGTGCGGTAATGATTGAAATTACCCGTGGAGCATCAAAATCAGGCTTCTGTATTCTTCAGGATCTTTACATAGTGAGTCAAGTACTTCAACAGTTTCCTCGTCAACTCTAATAATTAGCAGGATCCAGTGGAATCTGCGCACACATTTGTATAAGCGGGCACGCATAACTCATCAACTAGACTTAACATTGAGTAAACAAAAGTAGAATTTGTAGTACAAGACAGTAACACTCACCTGAAGTTGTAAGCAAAAAGTATTTCTTGTTTGGTATTTGGTTCCTTCAAAAACCTTAGCAAGCTATTCTCTGTGTCTTGTTTGTAGTAATCTATAGCTATAACATTTTGATGAACGATATTTGGGTCAATGAACCCAATGACATTGACTCCATCTCTTTTCAGTTCAAACATCTTCATTCTGCATAATACCACACAAACGAATATAGTGAGGATAATTACAGGCAATGAACGAGCTAAGCTAGAGACTTAAGTTACAGAAAGAAATCACTTACATACAATAGCAACTGACATGAGATTTCTCGAGTTATTTCTAATTGAATAACTAGAAAATTTCTGGATATTCAATCCACACATAATTTGCATGGTAGTAATGCTCTCGCTTGACTTTCGCCATGAGGCTCTGTCGCCCGACCTTTATTTCTCTTAGGTACCAGTCATGCAAATTGCGCATTTGCATTGATAGAAGCTTCTCCTTGCCAAGACTAACCAAAGCGTCCTTGGGGACATATTTCTTGCTAGTTCCTTTGTTGTTGGGACCTCCTCGAGGCCTAGGAGTTGTTCAATAGTGATACCGAACTCTGTAGCTCTCGCTCTATTAGTGGCGGTTACCTCCTTATCGGTACTCACCTTGAGCGGGGGGGGGGGGTCGATTGCATTGCCTGTTCTCCGATCTGGGGAATGATTTTCCTGAAGTTATTACTACCTGTACTCTGCGACTGCTAGTTTTTTTGTTGATGATATGACTTGCTAATAGAGCGTTCATAGTCTGATCGCGGTTTAGCCACAACTGGTTTAGAAAGCTCCACAAAGTGTCGTATGACTTTTTTCAGGTATTTTCTCCTATGGCGGCGGGGGCGGTCTCAGTGCAAAATAGGCCTTCACTTCGTAATCCACTTGGGTTTTGGTTTCCTCGCCAGTCCTCTCGTAAGCTAACTTATTTTTGGTAGGAGGCTCGTGTTTCTTCTTTGGTGCACTCTTTCGCTTTGGAGTCGGCTGACGCGGAGGAGATCAATATCGCGGACTCGTGCTAGGCTCCGTCTCGGGGTGGGATGGATTTGGCTGACGCCACGGAGGTCGATATGGCAGACTCGTGTTCTACTCCATCTCGAGGTGGGGTGGAGTCGACTGATGCGACGGACTTGGAGGAGGATTCGATGGCCTTGGCGCCGAGTTTGGAAACACGATGCATTCCTTTCTCCATAGAATCACACCATGTATGACTTCTCCCAGTGTCTGCTCCCCTTCACCTCTAGGGAAGTCCAAGCTGAGTGAGGCATATCCTAACAGAACTTCATCCACCCCAAAATGACCATAGCCAGCTGGAATCAGATTGCCATGTATGGTTTCTTCAGGTGCATTCGATAAAGCAAAACCAACCGCCACCTTCATGGATATGTTCTTCAGTTTCACGTGTAGCTCACAACTTGTCCTCTTGTTGATATCATCCATGGGGTAGGGAGACATCAATGCATTATCGGTTGGGACCCCCATGGAACCCACATTGCTTTCTCCATAGATGGGATGGTACTATCCAATGCTGGATCTGGTTGCTTCTACTCCTGGCTAAGTTTGTTGATCTGCTCCTACTGCCGGATGTATTTGTGTTCCAACTCCGTGTTCTATGATTCTACCTTTTGAAGTCGGTCTGCCTCCTACTTCTTCTTTCTTGCATGGCTTCTGTAAGTATCTTTCCACTCTACAAACCCCTCAACCCACGTAACAATGCCTTTAGCTCATGTTCGTCCCGGGTGTTCAGGATTCTTGAGGGCGCATGTAATCTCCCTTGTCTTTGGGTCAAACTTTCCACCATGCGCATAAAACCAAGTTATGCACCTCTCGGGCCATCCCACTGTTTTGGGAGTGACCCCTGCAACAATCATCTTTTGTTCAGATTCATTCCACTTAGGCAACCTAATCTTTTAGCCACCTGTCCCTAGAACATGGTGAAACTTTTTTCTCTTAGTATTCATCTTGTTTTTTCTTGACCGTTCCTTAGCTTTTTCGGATTCCTTGAACTCCACCAATAAGTACCACTTGTATTTTACCTTCTCTAGTGGTCTAGTGAATTCTGGAGTATTCCTTCCTGCGTTGACATAGTTGCCGTATAATCTTTTCTTCCAAGACTAGAATTGTCTGGCCATCTTTTTCAGAGCACACTTCTTGACTTTCTCCGGTTGGAGATCTGTGGAACTCTCTAGTAGGGTGAAATGTGACATGAGCGTCTCCCAAAGTGTATTTGCTCTTTCATTGACAAAACTAACTCGTCGACCTTCCTTTGGCTTATTCCATTCTTGAACGGTGATTGGGATTTGAACCCTAACTGGAAACTCAAATACATGTGTGGATACATAGACAACACCGTGTGCCTAGTCAGCCTCTACAAGACTAGCTCGTTGATCAAAGATGGTTAAGGTTTCCTAACCATAGACAAGAGTTGTCATTCGATAATGGGATCACATCATTAGGAGAATGATGTGATGGACAAGACCCAATCGTAAGCATAGCATGTGATCGTATCATTTAGTTTATTGCTATTGGTTTCTACATGTCAAATATCTGTTCCTAAGACCATGAGATCATACAACTCCCTGACACCGAAGGAATGCCTTGTGTATCTAACATCACAACATAACTGGGTGATCATAAATATGCTCTAAAGATATCTGTGAGGGTGTCTGTTGGGTTGGCATGGATCGAAACTGGGATTTGTCACTTCGTATGACGGAGAGGTATCTCTAGGCCCTCTTGGTAATACAACATCACAAGAAGCTTACAAGAAATGTGACTAAGGAGTTAGTCATGGGATCTTGTATTACGAAATGAGTAAAGACACTTGCGGTAACGAGATTGAAATAGGTATGGAGATACCGACGATCGAATCTCAAGCAAGTAACATACGTTGGACAAAGGGAACTGCATACGGGATTAATTGAATCCTTGAGATCATGGTTCGACCGATAATGATCTTTGTGGAATATGTGGGAACCAATATGGGCATCCAGGTCCCACTATTGGTTATGGATCGAAGAGGTGTCTCGTTCATGTCCACTTGATTCTCGAACCCATAGGGTCCGCACGCTTACTGCTCGGATAACGCTAGAGTATTATTGGGATATGTACGTTGGGGATTGAATGTTGTTATGGGTCTGGGATGAGATCTTAGACATCAGAGGAGTTTCGGAATGGTCCGGAGGTAAATATTTATATATGGGAAGTCCTATTTTGCCTACCGGAAAAGTTTCAGGCATTACCGATAGTGTACCGAGGTGCCGAAAGGGTTCCGGGGTCCACCAAATGGGTCCACCTACCCCGTGCGCCCACATGGGCTGTAGGGGTTGCGTCCTAGCCACCCTAGGCAAGGTGAACCAGCCCCTAGGGGCTAATTAGTCTTGGGGGCAAGAGTTCCAAAGGGACAAGGCACCCCGAAGGTGCCTTGGAGGAGGGGGATTCCTCCCTTCCTTGTGTGGAGGGAGGACTCCCCTAGCTTCCGGCCCTTCTTGGAGGAGGGGCCAAGGGATGCGACCTAACCCTACCCCTTGCCTCCTATATATAATAGAGGAGAGGGATAGGGATGGACACAACAATCCCACGCTCTGGCGACATCCCTCTCCCTCCCGTTACCCCGTTCCTGTGCAGATCTGTTCTCTAGTAGTGCTTGGCGAAGCCCTGCTGGAATCTATGCCACCACCATCACCACCATGCCGGCGTGCTCATTGTGATCCCATATACTTCTCCTCCCTTGCTTGCTGGATCAAGAAGGAGGAGAAGTCATTGAAACACATGTGTGCTGAACGTGGAGGTGCCGGCTGTTCGGTGTTGGATTAGTTCGGATCGTGATTGGATCATGAAGAGTGCGACTACATCAACCGCGTTATATATGCTTCTGCTTAGCAATCTAAAAGGGCATGTAGGTACACTCCCCCTCTCGTAGCTATGCATCTCTAAGGATAGATCTTGCGTGTGCGTAGGAAATTTTTTGTTTCCCATGCAATGTTCACAAACAGTGGCATCATGAGCTATGTTTATGCGTAGATGATATGCACGAGTAAAACACAAAAGAGTTTGTTGGCGTTGATGTTCAGATTGCTTACCTTCTTAGTCTTATCTTGATTCAGCGGTATTGTGGGATGAAGCGCCCCGGACCAACCTTACTCATCCACGTACGAGAGACTAGTTCCATCGACTGACATGCAACTTGTTGCATAAAGATGGCTGGCAGGCGTTCGTCTCTCCCACTTTAGTTGAATCGGATTCGACAGAGGAGGTCCATGTAGAAGGTTAAAAGGCAACTTGATTATCACCATTGTGGCTTTGCATAGGGAAGAACGGTTCTTACTAGTTTCCCATAGCATCCACGTAAAACTTGCAACAACAAACTAGAGGACACCTAACTTGTATTTGTAGGGCATTTTGTGACGTGATGTGGGCAAAGACATGATGTGATATATGTGATGTATGAGATGATCATGTTTCATATAGATTATCACGACTTGCATGTATAAGATCATGATGTATGAGATCATGATGATGGAGATCATGGTGTCATACCAGTGACGATGGAGATCATGCCGGTGCTTTGGAGGTGGAGATCAAAAGCACAAGATGATGATGGCTATATAATGTCACATATATGATTTGCATGTGATGTTTATCCTTTTGTGCATCTTATTTTGCTTAGGACACTGGTAGAATTATAAGATGACCCCTCACTAAAATTTCAAGATAAAATTGTGTTCTCCCCAAGTATGCACCATTGCGAAGATTCGTTGTTTCTAAGCACCTCATGACAATCGGGTGTGATAGACTCTACGCTCGCATACAACGGGTGTAAGCCAGTTTTACACATATGGAATACTTGGGTTAAACTTGACGAGCCTAGCATGTACAGGCATGGCCTCGGAACATAGGAGACTGAAAGGTCGAACATGAGTCATATTGTAGATATGATCAACAAGGAGATCTTTACCATTGAAGCCACCACATCTCACATGATGGTCGGACTTGGGTTGGTGGAATTCGATCATGTCATGATGTCTACTACACAACCCTCTTCTTGTAGACTCATGTTGGGCCTCCAAGTGCAGTGTGTTTTAGGACAATGGCAATTTCCCCTCAAGTGGATGACCTAAGGTTTATCAATCCGCGGGAAGTGTACGATGAAGATGGTCTCTCTCAAACAACCCTGCAATCAAATAGCAAAGAGTCTCTTGTGTCCCCAACACACCCAATACAATGCTAAATAATATAGGTGCACTAGTTCGGCAAAGAGATGGTGATACAAGTGCAATATGGATGGTAGACATAGGTTTTTGTAATCTGAAAATATAAAAACAGCAAGGTAACAAATAGTAAACAACGAGCAAAACGTAGTATTCCTGGAAACAAGGCCTAGGGTCCATACTTTCACTAGTGCAATTTCTCTCAACAATATTGACATAGTTGAATCATATGTAAGTACCTCTCGTGCGACAAGGAGTTCACTCCAAAGTCACAAATAGAAGAAACTAACAAAGAAATTATTGTAGGGTACGAAACCACCTCAAAGTTATCTTTTCTAATCAATCTTATGAGCTATCCCTATAAGTGTCACGAACAGCCCTAGAGTTCATACTAAAGTAACAACTTAAGATACACATCAACTAAAACCCTAATGTCACCTAGATACTCCAATGCCACCACAAGTACCCATGGGCTTGATTATACGATAGGCATCACATAATTTCAGATTCATCAATTTCAATCCAACACAAAGAACTTCAAAGAGTGCCCCAAGTTTCTCCTAGAAAGTCAAGACAAAAACGTGTGCCAACCCCTATGCATAGATTCCCAAGGTCATGGAACCCACAAGTTGATCACCAAAACATACATCAAGTGAATCAATAGAATATCCCATTTTCACCATGGATATCCCATCGCAAGACATACATCAAGTGTTCTCAAATCCTTAAAGACGCAATACGATAAGAAAACTTCAAAGGAAAAACTCAATTCATCACAACAAGATAGAGAGGGGAAGACTCCATATGATTCATCTATATCAATAAGGCTCGCGGTACATCAAGATCGTGCCATCTCAAGAACATGAGAGAGAGAGAGAGATCACACACATAGCTACTGGTACATACCCTCAGCCGTGAGGGTGAACTACTCTCTCCTCGTCTTGGAGAGCGTCGGGATGATGAAGATGGCCTCCGGTGATGGTTTCCCCCTCCGATAGGGTGCCGAAATGGGCTCCCGATTGGTTTTCCATGGCCCTGGAAGTTTGCGGTGGCGGAACTCTCGATCTAGGTTTATTTTCTGAGGTTTGTATATTTATAGGAATTTATGGTGTAAAGAGGTTAGGATGGGCCACGAGGGAGTCACAAGCCTGTGGAGCGTGCCCTAGGGGGGCGCCCCTATGGCTTTTGACTACTTCGTGGATCTTTTGGCCCAACGCCGATGCTCCGTGGGTCTCTTCTGGTCCATCAAAAAATCACCATAAATTTTTATTCCATTTGGACTCCGTTTGATATTCCTTTTCTGTAAAACTCAAAAACAAGGAAAAAACAAAAATTGACACTGGGCTCTGGGTTAATAGGTTAGTCCCAAAAATAATATAAAGTTGTGGTAAAATGATTGTAAAACATCCAAGAATGATAATATAGCAGCATGGAACAAGCAAAAATTATAGATATGTTGGAGACGTATCAACATCCCCAAGCTTAATTCCTGCTCGTCCTCGAGTAGGTAAATGATAAAAACAGAATTTTTGATGTGGAATGCTGCCTAACATATTCATCATATTCTTTTCTTCTTTGTATAGCATGGACATTTGGACTTTGTAAATAATTCAAAGCAATTGTCTAGTTTTAACATAATGACTTCAATACTCAAGCATGTCAACAAGCAACCATGTCTTTCAAAATATCAACATTAAAGAAAGTTATCCCTAGCCCATCATGCTCAATCATTGATCCATTTATGAAACACACTCAAATATTAGCTATGCCCAATGATCAAGTACGATCATAGTGCCCCCTGGTTGCTGCTTATAAGAGAATATGGAGACTCAAAGCAAAAATAAAAATTGCATAAAGTAAATAAATAGGCCCTTCGTAGAGGGAAATAGGGATTTGTAGAGGTGCCAGAGCTCAAGGTTTATATTGAGGGAGAAAAATATTTTGAGTGGCATGCTTTTCTGTCAATGAAAACTACGAAGTATCTCACAATACTTTCCATGCTAGATACATTATAGGCGGTTCCCAAACAGAATAGTAAAGTCTTTACTCCCCCTCCACCAATCAATCACACTCCACAGCGAGCCAAATCCACGGGTACCGTCCATACCAACATCATTCTTGGGGGGAGTTTTGTTTCATTATATTTTGATTTAATTTTTGAGCATGGGTCTGGGCATCCCGAATACCAGCCACTTTATCATGAATGATAGTGAATCAACACATATCATGAGAATAACACACCTAGCATGGAAAAATATTGGATACTCCCCACCGTTTCATGAGCGGTACATGCACGCAAAAGAGAAAATTTATTTTGAAGATTTAGAGATGGCACATACAAATTTGCTTGGAACGGCATGGAAATACCGCATATAGGTAGGTATGGTGGACTCATAAGGCAAAACTTGGTTTAAGGATTTTGGATGCACACATAGTATTTCTACTTAGTACAAATGAAGGCTAGTAAATAGATTGGGAAGCAACCAAACCGAGGAACGAAAAATCACATAAGTGAGCATTGAGTCATAACTAACAACTAATAATGCACCACAAGTAGGATGTAACTTCATTGCATAAATATTGACTTTCATGCATGCATAGGGAGTCACAAACCTTAACACCAATATTCTTACTAAGCATAATTACTCACTAACATGACTCACATATTACTATCATCATGTTTCAAAACTATTACAAAGAATCAAGTTTAATTTGTCCCATGATCTTCATGAAAGTTTTTATAATATCCTCCTTGGATATCTATCACTTTGAGACTAGTTTCATGTATTGCCATTGTTTTTTCGACAAGCTCAAACAAATTTAAGTAAAGCACATGAGCAAATGACAATCTACTCTCAAAGGATATGAATAGTCAAACAATTAAGGAGTTATGTGAGGGATTATTCTCCCTCAATAAATATTTTAATATCTTAAGTACTTTATTCAAACAGCAAGCAAAATAAAAATATCACTCCAAAAATAGCACGCATCATGTGAACGAATAAAAATTTAGGATCAACATAAGCTAACCGATAATTGTTGATGAAGAGAAGTGGGATGCGAAGCATCCCCAAGCTTAGATGCTTGAGAATTCTTGAAATATTTACTTGTGGTGCCTTGGGCATTACCAATATTGAGATTTTGTATCTCTTTCAATCCTCTCATACCCTGGTTTCACCTATTCTCAAAAACTTCATCCACACAAAACTCAAAAAGAACTCGTGAGATAGGTTAGTACACATAATAATAAATCAAATCTTTATGCACTGCAAAGACAAGTTGCATAATTATGTTCAAACATTAGGTACTGTATACTATCATTTCCACAATTTATATCTACCGATATAGGCTATGGAAACTATAGGATAAGTAGATAACGAAACTATGACAGCAATCTGTATAAACAGAACAGTCTGTAGGTATTTATGAAAACAGTGTATTTATGTAACTCACAAAGTTATGAAAATTTAGTAAACACTATAAAATTTATATGGTCATACTGTGTAAAAAATTCAGAAACTTTCCACGTTCCAGTAAAATATGAAAATTCAAACACTATAGCCAAAGTTTCTGTTTTAACATAGCACTCATCAAAAACATGCAATGCAAGCATCCTAAAGGCAATTCTTGGAACTTTTTATTGAAAAAAAAGATTGTAAATAACACCTAACAGAAAGTAACAAAATATAATGACCACCCAAGAAAAGCACATATTGTGTGACGAATAAAAATGTAGCTCCAAGTAAGATATACCGATAGTGTTGAAGACGAAAGAGGGGATGCTTTACGGGGCATCCCCAAGCCTAGGCTCTTGAGTATTCCTTGGATATTACCTTGGGGGTTACTTGGGCATCCTAATCTTAGGTTCTTGTCACTCCTTATTCTTCTCATATCGGTGTCTCACCCAAAACTTGAAAACTTCAATCACACAAAACTTAACGGAACTTCATGAGATGGGTTAGTATAATAAACAAAAATCATTCACATTGGTACTGTCAAGACAATATTCATAATTGTTCCCACATGATACCTACCATATTCTATCATTCCCAAAATTTATATTACTCAATATAAGCTATAGGAACACTTGAAACAAGCAAATTATGCATGGAAAACAGAATCTGTCAAAAATAGAACAGTCTGTAATGATCCGAATGATCATCATACTTCCCCGACTCTAAAATTATGAAATATTAGGAAAACTCAAGGAATTTTCATATAAAGTTTGTGTAAAAATTTCAGAATTTTTGACGCTCCAGTAAAATCAGATAATTCATATACTGGACGCAAAACTTTCTGTTTTTGCACAGAATCAAACCAGCAAGTATCCACACTATCCCAAAGGATTTACTTGGCACTTTATTGAAATAAAAGACACAAACCATGATTAATACAATAGCTTAATCATGTGAACACACAGAAACGGAAAGTAAAAGTGTTGGGTTGTCTCCCAACAAGCGCTTTTCTTTAATGCCTTTTAGCTAGGCATGATGATTTCAATGATGCTCACATAGGAATAGTAATTTAAACATACAAAAGAGCATCATGAATCTCATGACAAGCACATTTAAGTCTAACCCACTTCCTATGCATAGGTATTTTGTGAGCAAGCAATTTATGGGATCAATAATCATCTAGCATAGGAAGGGAAAACAAGCATATCTTCAAGAATTTGAACACATAGAGAAGAAACTTGATATTATTGCAATTCCTATAAGCATATGTTCCTACCTCATAATAATTTTCAGTAGCATCATGAAGGAATTCGACAATGTAACCAGCACATCAAGCATTCTTTTCATGATCTACAAGCATAGAAATTTTACTACTCTCCTCATAAGCAAATTTCTTCTCATGACTAATAGTGGGAGTATCATAAAAGACTTGAATACTACAAATTGGTTCCACACTAAAAGAGTAATATTTAGTAAAAGGATATTCATAATTATGAAAATTATCATAATAGTAATCATCACTCTTTTTCATTGCATAAGTATCATCACAATAATCATCATAAGTAGGAGGCATGCAATCATTATAAAAAAATTGATCATTCAAAGTAGGGGGAATAAAAAGATCATCTTCATTAAGCATAGCATCCCCAAGATTGGGACATACATTAATTGCAGCGAATAAATTCTCAAACACGTCATTTTCATCAAACATAGCATCCCCAAGATTGTGGCTTTGTATATCATAAACATAATCACTCTCATCTTTAATGGTATGAATAGCACCAACAGTATAGCAATTATTATCATCATCATCCAAGTTGGTGCCATAAATATTTTCAAGATTATAAGAAGTATGATTATCTTCCCAATTATAATTATCACAACAATCAATAGGCATAACAAAATCACCCTCAAGTGTATGATATTCCACAATTATTTTTGATTCATTCTCATGAGACCTATCAATAATGGGAGCAACATTATTTCGGAGAGATACCTCTTTACCTTTAATTTTCCTTCTTTTCTTATTCTTCACCACATTATGTGTGCCTTTTATTAGTTCCTCCGAACTTCTTTTTGAAGAGGTTGGTTGCATAAAAAGCTTCTCCTCGTTACCTGATTTATCATAAGAAAAAATCGGAGGACATTGGGAAACCTCTTCCCTTAAATTAGTATTCTCTTCCCCTTCTAATTGTTTTCTTGTCTTTAAGTAATTGGCAATATAGGGATTCTCAATGCAATTTACCACGCAATACATATAGGTTTCATTTATATGAAAATCAATCATTTTCATGAGAGCCCATGCTGGAACATCCTTAGTTTCACGTTTCATTTCTTCATACCCCGAAAATAGACTAAGTTCATTATGATGCTCAAGGGTAATGAGGTTATCACAATTTTTGGACACAATTTGATCATGAAATAATTCACATTGGAAATTATAATGACCATGTTCATTGCAAAGTTCACAAGGATGATGAGAAATATTAAGCCTTTCAGCACAAACATATAGCCTCTCTTGCAACCATTTAGTTTCTAAATACTTGTGCCTCTTACAAAATCTATCTTCCATTTTAGGCATGTCTACACAAACTCTATGCAATCCACAAAAATTGACATGCTTATAAGAAATATTTTTTATCATGACTAGTGCAATCATCATTAGTACTATGGATATTCACTGAATTCATACTAACAACATTGCAATCATGCTCATCTCTCAAAGATTTAGTGCCAAACATTTTAATAACTTCTTCTTCTCACACTTGAGCACAAATTTCCTTTCCATCATTTTCACGAAAGACATTAAAAAGATGAAACATATGAGGCAACCCCAATTCCATTTTTTTGTAGTTTTATTTTATAAAACCAAACTAGTGAAAAACAAGAAACTAAAAGATTTGATTGCAAGATATAAATATATACCTTCAAGCACTCACTTCCTCGGCGACAACGCTAGAAAAGAGTTTGACGTCTACTACACAACCTTCTTCTTGTAGACTCGTGTTGGGCCTCCAAGCGCAGAGTTTTGTAGGACAATGGCAATTTTCCCTCAAGTGGATGACCTAAGGTTTGTCAATCCGCGGGAGGTGTAGGATGAAGATGGTCTCTATCAAACAACCCTGTAATCAAATAGCAAAGATTATCTTGTGTCCCCAACACACCCAATACAATGGTAAATAGTATAGGTGCACTAGTTCGGCAAAGAGATGGCGATACAAGTGCAATATGGATGGTAGATATTGTTTTTTTTAATCTGAAAATATAAAAACAGCAAGGTAACAAATAGTAAACAGCGAGAAAAATGTTGTATAAATGCTTGGAAACCAGGCCTAAGGTCCATACTTTCACTAGTGCAATTTCTCTCAATAATATTGACATAGTTGAATCATATGTAAGTTCCTCTCGTGCGACAAAGAGTTTAGTCCAAAGTCACAAATAGCGGAGAACTAACGAAGAAATTATTGTAGGGTACGAAACCACCTCAAAGTTATCTTTTCTGATCAATCTTATGAGCTATCCCTATAAGTGTCACGAACAGCCCTTGAGTTCTTATTAAAATAACACCTTAAGATACACATCAACCAAAACCCTAATGTCTCCTAGATACTCCAATGCCACCACAAGTACCCATGGGCTTGATTATACAATATGCATCACATAATTTCAGATTCATCATGTTCAATCCAACACAAAGAACTTCAAAGAGTGCCCCTAAGTTTCTACCGGAAAGTCAAGACAAAAATGTGTGCCAACCCCTATGCATAGATTCCCAAGGTCACGGAACCCGCAAGTTGATCACCAAAACATACATCAAGTGAATCAATAGAACATCCCATTGTCACTACGGATATCCCATCGCAAGACATACATCAAGTGTTCTCAAATCCTTAAAGACTCAATCCGATAAGAAAACTTCAAAGGAAAAACTCAATTGATAACAACAAGATAGAGAGGGGAAGACTCCATATGATTCATATATATCAATAAGGCTTTCGGTATCAAGATCGTGCCATCTCAAGAACACGAGAGAGAGAGAGATTGACCAAACACATATCTACTGGTGCATACCCTTAGCCCCGAGGGTGAACTACTCCCTCCTCATCATAGAGAGCATCGGGATGACGAAGATGGCCTCCGGTGATGGTTTCCCCCTCCGGCAGGGTGCCGAAACAGGCTCCCGATTTGTTTTTCGTGGCTCTGGAGGTTTGCAGCGGCGGAACTCCCGATCTAGGTTTATTTTCGGAGGTTTCTATATTTGTAGGAGTTTATGGTGGTGGAAACAAGTCGGGATGGCCCATGAGGGAGTCACAAGCCTATGGGGCGCGCCCTAGGGGGGTCGCACCCCTATGGCTTGTGACTGCCTCGTGGATCTTCTGGCCCAACTCCGATGCTCCGTGGGTCTCTTCTGGTCTATAAAAAATCACCATAAATTTTTATTCTGTTTGGACTCCATTTGATATTCCTTTTCTGTAAAAATCAAAAACAAGGAAAAAACAGAAACTGGCACTAGGCTCTGGGTTAATAGGTTAGTCCCAAAAATAATATAAAGTTGTGGTAAAATGATTGTAAAACATCCAAGAATGATAATATAACAACATGGAACAAGCAAAGATTATAGATATGTTGGAGATGTGTCATGTCACACTTAGACAATCTGAGGGATGCTGATTTGACTGGGAGTTCATTAGTAATATGATTAATTGAACTCATTATCATGAACATATTCAAAATTTCTTTGCAAATTTATGTTGTATATCAAAAGCTCGCGCTATACCTCCCTTGTATTTTGATACATTCCTAGAGAAAAAGTAAGTTGAAAGGTGATGGTAGAAATTATGCGAACTAGGTCCACGATCTGAGGATTGTCCTCATTGATGCACAGAAGGCTTATGTCCTCGATGCACCTCTTGGTGCGCCACCCCCTCAAAGCGTCGTATGTCGATGTTGTGAACACCTGATAGACATGTTTTGATGACTACTTGATAGTTTAGTGTGGCATGCTTTATGGCCTATAATTGGGGCTCCAAAGACGTTTTGAACACCATGGATCATATGATTTGTTCCAAGAACTGAAATTAGTATTTTAGGATCATGCCCATGTTGAGAGGTATGAGACCTCTGACATGTTCTTTGCCTACAAGATGAAGGAGAATAGCTCAATCATTCAACATGTGCTCAGAATGTCTGGCTACTACAATCGCTTGAATCAAGTGGAAGTTCATCTTTCAGATAATATCTTGATTGACAAAGTTCTCCAAGTCACTATCACCAAGCTACTAGAGCTTTGTGATGAACCATAACATTCAAGGGATTGAGAAGATGATCTCTGAGCTATTTGTGATGTTTTACGATGCGAAGGTAGAAATCAAGAAGGAGCATCAAGTGTTGATGGTAAGACCACTAGTTTCAAGAAGGTCAAGGGCAAGAAGGGAAACTTCCAGAATGGCAAAACAATTGCCGCTCTAGTGAAGAAATCCAAGGTTGAACCCAAACCCGAGAATAAGTGCTTCTATTGTAAGAGGAACGATCGTCATTGATAGCGGAACTACCCCAAATACTTGTTAGATAAGAAGGATGGCAACGTCAACAGAAGTATATTTCACATATGTGTTATTGATGTGTACCTTACTAGTACTTCTAGTAGCACCTGGGTATTAGATACCGGTTTAGTTGCTAATTGGTAACTCGAAATAAAAGCTACAGAATAAACGGAGACCAGCTAAGGGCGAGGTGATGATGTGTGTTGGAGGTGTTTCCAAAGTTGACATGATCATCATCGCACGCTCCCTCTACCTTCGGGATTAGTGCTGAACCTAAATAAATGTTACTTGGTGTTTGCGTCGAGCATGAATATGATTAGATCCTGTTTATTGAAAATCGGTTATTCATTTAAGTCATAGAATAATGGTTATTCTTTTTACATGAATAATACCTTCAATGGTCATGCGCCCAATGTGAATGGTTTATTGAAGCTCAATCATAGTGATACACATGTTCATAATATTGATGCAAAAAGATCCAAAGTTAATAATGATAGTACCACATACTTGTGGCACTGCCGCTAAGGTCATATTGGTGTAAAACGAATGAAGAAACTCCATGTAATGAATCTTTGGACCCACTCAATTTCGAATCGGTTGAGACATGCAGGCGATGCCTCATGGGAAAGGTCACTAAGACCCCGTTTTCCGGTATGATGGAGCGGGCAAGTGGCTTAGTGGAAATGATACATGTTGATTAATGCAGTCCGATGAGTGTTGAAGCATGCAGTGGATATCGTTATTTACTTACCTTCACTAATGATTTGAGTAGATATGGGTATATTTACTTAATGAAAAAAAATCTGAAACGTTTGAAAAGTTCAAGCAATTTCAGAGTAAAGTTGAAGATAATCGTGACAACAAGATAAAATGTCGATGATATGATCTTGGAGGTGAATACCCGAGTTACGAGTTTGGTATGCAACATGAGACAATGTGGAAATTGTTTCACAACTCATGCCACCTAGAACACCATAGGGTAATGGTGTGTCAAACATCGTAGTCGTGCTCTATTGGACATGGTGCGTACTATGATGTCTCTTACCGATTGTCCACTCTCATTTTGGGATTATGCATAAGAGACAACTATATTCACTTTAATAGGTCAACATCTAGATCCGTTGAGATGATGCCGTATGAATTATGGTTTGGCAGAAACCTAAGCTGTCGTTTCTTAGAGTTTGGGAATGCGACACTTATGTCTGATAAGATCGAACCCAAAGCGAAAAAGTGCATCTTCATAAGATACCCTAAAGCAACAATTGGGTATACCTTCTATCAGAAATCTGAAGGCAAGGTCTTTGTTGCCAAGAATGGATCCTTTCCAGAGAAGGATGTTCTCTCGAAATAAGTGAACGGAGAACGGTAGAACCTGAGAAAGTTATCGAACCTTCACTTGAATTGGAAAGTAGCACATCACTGGAAGGTGTTCATGTAATGCGTACACCAATTGAAGAGGAAGCTAATTATGATGATCATGAAGCTTCATATAAAGTTACTATCATGCCTCATAGGTCGACAAGGACTCGTACTACCCCTGAGTGGTATAGAAATCCTATCTTGTAGGTCCTGTTGTTAGACAACAGTGAACCTACGAGCTATGATGAAGCGATGGTGGGCTCAGATTCCAATGAATGGCTAGGAGCCATGAAATCCAAGATAGGATCCATGTATGAAAACCAAGTATGGACTTTGGTAGACTTTCTCGTTAACTGGCATGCCATTAAGTACAACTGGATCTTTGATACAGACATTGATGGTAATGTCACCATTTATAAAAGATCGACTTGTCGTAGAGAGGTTTCTGACAAGTTCAAGGAGTTGACTATGATGAGACTTTCTCACTCATAGCAATGCTAAATTATGTTGGGATTATGTTAGCATTTGCTTCATGTTTCGATTATGAAATCTGGCAAATGGATGTCAAAACAGAGTTACCTTAATGGTTTCCGTGAGGAAAGGTTGTATGTGATACAACTGGAAGGTTTTGTTGATCCTGAGGATGCTAAAAGGTATGCAAGCTCCAGCGATCCATCAATGGACTGGTGCAATTATCTTGAGGTTGGAATATGCGCTTTGATGTGTTGATCAAAGCTTTTGGGTTTATGCAAAGTTTATAAGACACTTGTACTTAAAAGAAAGTGAGTGGGAGCACTATAGGATTTCTGATAAGTATATGTGGATGACATATTGTTGATCAGAAATGATGTAGAATTTCTAGAAAGCATAAAGGGTTGTTTGAAAGGAGTTTTTCAATGGAAGACCTGGAAAAGGCTGCTTCAATATTGGGCATCAAGATCTATAGATATAGATCAAGACGTGTGATAAGACCTTCAATGAGTACATACCTTGACAATATTTTGAAGGAGTTCAAAATGGATCACTCAAAGGAGTTCTTGCCTGTATTGTCAGGTATGAAGTTGAGTAAGACTCAAAGCTTGACCATGGCAAAAGAAAGAGAAAGGATGAACGTCGTCCCCTATGCCTTAGCCATAGGCTCTATACTGTATGCCATGTTGTGTACCGCATGTGATGTGTGTCTTGATATTAGTTTTGCAAGGGGTACAAGAGTGATCTAAGAGTGGATCGCTAGACAACGGTCAAAATTATCCTTAGTAACTAGAGGACTAAGGAAATGTTTCTCGATTATGGAGGTGATAAAGAGTTCGTCGTGAAGGGTTATGTCGATGCAAGCTTTGACACCAATCCGGATGACTCTCAGTAGCAATCTGTTTACATATAGTGGAGCAGTCATTTGGAATAGCTCCAAGTGGAGCGTGGTAGCAGCATCTACAATATGACATAGAGATTTGAAAAGTACACATGGATCTGAATGTTGCAGATCCATTGACTAAAACCTCTCTCACAAGCAAAACATGATCAAACCCCATAACTCATTAAATGTTAATCTCATGGTGATGTGAACTAGATTATTGAATCAAGTGTAAGTGGGACATTATTGGAAATATGCCCTGGAGGCAATAATAAATTGGTTATTATCATATTTCCTAGTTCATGATAATTTTTTATTATCCATGCTATAATTGTCTTGATTGGAAACTCAGATACATGTGTGGATACATAGACAACACCGTGTCCCTAGTGAGCCTCTACTAGACTAGCTCGTTGATCAAAGATGGTTAAGGTTTCCTAACCATAGACATGAGTTGTCATTTGATAACGGGATCACATAATTAGGACAATGATGTGATGGACAAGACCGAATCATAAGCATAGCAAGGGATCGTGTCATTTAGTTTATTGCAATTGCTTTCTACTTGTCAAGTATCTGTTCCTAAGACCATGAGGTCATGCAACTCCCCGACACCAGAGGAATGCCTCATACGTCTCCAACGTATCTACAATTATTCATTGTTCCATGCTGTTATTTTATCAATCTTGGATGTTTTAAAATCATTTTATAGGAACTTTATATCGTTTTTTGGGACTAACCTATTGACATAGTGCCAAAGTGCGAGTTGCTGTTTTGCTTGTTTTTTACTTCATAGAAAATCAGTACCAAACGAAGCCCAAATGCTGCGGGGATTTTTTATGGACTCGAAGAAGGAAGATGGGCCAAAGATCAATAGAAGAGGGGGGCCCAGGGTGGCCACCCTCAACCAGGGCGTGCCAGAAGCCCCTGGCGCGGCCTGGTAGAGGGTGGGCACCTCAGGCACCCCCTCCATCGACTATCGAGCCTATAAATTCCCAGAAAATCCAAAAACCCTAGGGAAGTCAACAAAACACAATTCCATATGCTGAAAGTTCCAGAACCTTGAGATCCAATCTAACACCATCACGAAGGGGTTCATCTTATTTATAGGTGCCTCTCCAATGATGCGTGAGTAGTCCAATCTAATACTATTTGCATTATTTGTTTTCAGATCTATTAATCCAAAAAACCCAAAAATACCTTGTTGTACTTTTTGTTTACTTATTTTACTTTGTGTTCTTGCGAGATCTATTTGCCAAAACTATCATTACCTAATGTATCTTATCACCGTAGAGACCATGACAACCTCTCTTCTGCGTCGGGTTGCAAGCATTTGTTGTTTGTGTGTAGGTGTTTTTGTCGTGGGTGCGTGATCTTCCTCTATAGATTGATACCTTGGTTTCAAAACTGAGGGAAATACTTACCGTCGATGTGCTGCATCATCCCTTCCTCTTTGGGGAACTACCGACACAGTCTCAAGCCATGTCAAAGGAATTTCTGGTGCCGTTGCCGAGGAGCAAGCAATATCATCTACCAGGTTCCTAATCACAAATCTCATCTCCTTGCAATTTACATTATCTGCCATTTACCTCTCGTTTTCCTCTCCCCCACTGCAAAAATTTGCCATTTTATTCGCCCTCTCTTTTCCGTTTGGATTTTTCTCGTCTGATCGCTTGTTTGCTTGCAATCTTGTTTGCATAGTCACAGTGACTCAATAAAACACCAAGTTGTGTGATTTTTCCAATACCAATAATAATTTTATTAGCACTCTTATTTCTCCTCCCGCCATTAGTGCGGAGTCTTGTGACATTAATGTCGCTTTATTGAATCTTCTTATAAAGATCAATTTTCTGGTACTCCTAATGAGGATGTCGTGTCCCATCTAAATACCTTCATGGAATTATGCGATATGCAAAAGAAAAATGATGTGTACAATGATATTGTGAAGTTTTAATTGTTTCCTTTCTCTTTGCGGGATCGTGCAAAAATTTGGTTTTCCTCTTTGCCTCGCTATAGTATCGATTCTTGGGATAAAAGCAAGGACGCGTTTATTACTAAGTATTTTCTGCCCAAAAAAATTATTTCCCTTAGAACTCAAATCATGAATTTTAAGCATCATGAGCATGAACATGTTGCACAATCTCGGGAAAGAATGAAGTTGATGCTAAGAAATTGTACTACTCATGGTTTAAACCTTTGGATGATCATACAAATTTTTTATGCGAAATTAAATTCTGTCTCTAAAAATCTTTTATATTCCGCTGTGGGAGGTACTTTTATGGAAATTACTTTGGGTTAAGCTACCAAATTGCTAGATAATATTATGACAAATTATTCACAATGCCATACCTAAGGAGCACCTACTAGTAAACAGGTTAATTCGGTTGAAGAAATTAGTACTTTGAGTGAAAAAGTTGATGCTCTTATGAAGTTGGTTGCTAGTAAAAATTCTCCTCTTGATCTTAATGATGTGCCTTTGTCTACTTTGATTGATGTGAAGTTCATCTCGCGAACAATTTCGATAACAATGCTTATAGAGATAATTTTAACCCTAGTCCTTTTCCTAGAAATTTCTCTAATAATTATGGTAATTCCTATCGTAATTCTTATAATAATAATAATAATAGTAATAATAATAATGATAATAATAATAATACGAACATCTCTGATCTTGAGAATATTTTTAAATAATTTATCAATGCTCAAAAGTCTTTCAATACTACGATAGAAGAAAAGTTGAATAAGATTGATTGTATGTTTAGAAGCATTGATAGAATTTCCAATGATGTTGAAAATCTCAAGTTACATGCTTTTCCACCTAATTTCAATTAATCAATTAAGGATTTATATGTTTCTATGGATGAAAGTAAGAAAAGAACCGCTATGCTTAGAGCTAAAAGGTAATTTTTAGAAAAAAGCGTTTTCTAGCGATTACTTTCATAACAATGATAAAGATCTTAAAATGGTTGGTGTTTGATGTATTGATTCCTTGTTTAGTAATGTTAAAATTTATGATAAAGGGTCTTAATAAGAGTTAACTTTCGCTAGAGGGTGTCCCAATGATTTGGAGGGTGATAATCTTGATGAAATTTTTGATAAAAGTGGGTTTGAAGAGGTCAAAACATTAACTAGTGATGTGTCCACTATATTTGATTACAAAGAATTTAATTATGAGAGTTGTTACTTGGTTTATTGTATTTATTTTCTGTAATACATGGTAAATTCACTCCATGCTTATGAACAAAGTAAAGCTTTTACTGAACACATCGTTGATGCCATGATGAAATCCATAGAAGAGAAGTTGGAATTAGAGATTTCAATTCCTAGAAAATTACATGATGAGTGGGAACCTAACATTAAAGTCAAGATTAAAAATTATGAATGCTTTACTTTGTGTGATTTGGGTGCTAGTGTCTCCACAATTCCGAAATCTTTATGTGATGTGCTTGGTCTTGCCAATATTGAAGAATGTTCTCTTAATTTGCACTTGGCGGATTCTACTATTAAAAAGACCTTGGGAAGAATTAATGATGTTATTATTATTGAAAATAGGAATTATGTTCCCATTTATTTTATTGTTCTTGATATTGATTGCAATCCGTCTTGTCCTATCATATTTGGTTGACCGTTTTTATGCTCTATACATGCCGTGATTGATATGAAAGAAGGCAATATTAAGTTTATGTTTCCCCTTAGAAAGGGTATGGAACACTTACATATAACAATAATTAAGCCACCATATGAATCAATCATGAGGGCCTTCTATGGAGTGCAAACTAAGGATGACAATACTTGAATCTATGTGTTATGCCTAGCTAGGGGCGTAAACGATAACACTTGTTCGGAGGCAACCCAACGAATAAAATATTTTTATCTTTTGATTTATGTTTTTAGTGTATTTAAAAATTATTATTATGTTATGATTGTATTTTTATGTTTTATTTAGTGTTTGTGCCAAGTAATGCCTTTAGGATGATCAATAAGATGAATAGAAACAATGCTGAATCTGAAACAGAAACTTTGTTCCCAGTGCACGAATTTTCATTTTTTGATGGAACATAATATTGAGATAAAATTGTAAAAAAGTATTACTAGACAAATTATTCACGTTTTCCTAATGTTTCAGAATTTTTACAGTTCTATAAGTATGGGTAGAGTACATATTACTATACACTATCCTGTCTGAAACAGATTTTGTTTTCATTGCATTGTGTGCTTGTTTTGATGAATCTATGGCTTGTATCGGGGGGTATAAGTCATGGTAAAGTTAGAATACAGTAGTTATAATGAAATAATAAAATATTAATGGGTTTAAAACATTACCTAAAGTGGTAATTTTCTTTATTATACTAACGGACCCGACAAGAATTTTGTTAAGTTTTGTGTGATTGAAGTTTTCAAGTTTTGGGTGAGATCATGATGGATGAAGGAATAAGGAGTTAGAAGAGACAAAGATTGGAGATGCTACATCACCCCAAGTTAATATCCAAAGAGTAACAAGCAACTAATCTTGGGGATGCCCCGAGTGGCATCCTCTCTTTCTTCTAACAACCATCGGTATACTACTTGGAACTATAGTTTTATTTGTCACATATCATGAGTTTTTCTTGGAGCATCTTGTATCTTTGCTTTGTTTGCTTTTATACTTCCTGCAAACACCAATTTTAGAGAGCCAAAATTATTCTATGATTTGTTATAAATGCTCTTTATGCTTCACTTAAAACTTTTGAGCAAAGGAATAGCTCTAGTGCTTCACCTATATCTTTTTGAGCACGGCGTGCTTTTACATGTTTGAAGAAATGCTCTCATGCTTCACTTATATTAATTTGAGAGTTAGCAATTTTGAAGAAATTCTCTCATGCTTCACTTATATTATTTTGAGATGAAACTTGTATGCTCATGTTCTTCATTTATATCCATGTGAGCTTATCAAAAGCAATTGCAACATATGAAACTAGTCCCAAAGTGATAGATATTAAAGGGGGATATAATAAAAACTTTCATGAAGATCATTGGACAAATTAAACTTGATTCTTTGTAATATTTTTGAGACATGAAAATAGTGATATGTGAGTTATGTTGATGAGTAATTATACTTAGTAAGAATATTGGTGTTAAGGTTTGTGATTCCCTATGCAAGCACGAAAGTCAATAGTTGTGCTACAAAATTAGATCCTACTTATGGTACATTATTCGGTGTTAGTTATGCTTAATGCTTGCTTATGTGATTTTTCGTTTCTTGGTTGGATGCTTCTCAATCTCTTGCTAGACTTCACTTGTACTGAGTAGAAATACTACTTGTGCATCCAAAATCCTTAAACCAAGTATTGCCATATGAGTCCACTATACCTACCTATATACGGTATTTCCATGTTGTTCGAAGCAAATTTGTATGTGCCATCTGTAAACTTTCAAAATAAATTTTCCTTTTTGTGTGCTGGTACCGCTCATGAAACGTTAGGGGTTGACTGATATTTTTTCATGCTAGATATGTTATTCTCAGGATGAGCGTTTATTCACTTGTCATTGCATGAGAGTATGGCGGTAATAGGGATGCCCAGTCCCAAAATGAAAAAGAAAAAATCTATTTACTTTATGTTGTCAAATAATAAATTCCTTGGAAAGTGTTAGTATGGAAGGCAACCGTGGATTTGGCTAGGCATGGAAAGTGAAAGTATGATAGAAAAAGGAATAAACTTTATTTTCTATTTGGGAACCGCCTATGATGCATCTAGTGTGGGAAGATATTGAAATCTCTCAGTCGTTTTCATTGACAGGAAAGGCATGCCACTCAATATATTGTTTCTCTATCAATTTAAATATTTGAGCTTCTGCACCTCTACAAATCCCTACATCCCTCTGCGATGGGCCTATCTATTTACTTTATGCAATTTTTATTTTTCAATTTGAGTCTCTATCTTCTCTTATAAAGAACCCACTAGGAGGCACTCTAATCGTACTTGATCATTAGGTGTAGCTAATATTTGGGTGTGTATTGTGAATGGATCAATGATTGAGCATGATGGGCTAGGGATAACTTGCTTTAGCATTGATATTTTGAAAGACATGGTTGCTTGTTGATATGCTTGAGTATTAAAGTTTTCATGTCAATACTAGACTATTGCGTTGAACCATATGAAAAATCCAAATGTCCATGCTATAAAGAAAATAATATGTGATGAACATGATAGGCAACATTCCACATAAAAAATTCTATTTTTATCATTTACCTACTCGAGAACGAGTAGGAATTAAGCTTGGGGATGCTGATACGTCTCCAACGTATCTATAATTTTTGCTTGTTCCATGCTGCTATATTATCAATCTTGGATGTTTTACAATCATTTTATAGCAACTTTATATCGTTTTTGGGACTAACCTATTGACATAGTGACAAAGTGCCAGTTGCAGTTTTTGTTTTTTTACTTCGCACAAAATCAGTACCAAATGGAGCCCAAATGCCGCGGGATTTTTGTGGATTTTTTATGGACCAGAAGAAGGAAGATGGGACAAAGATCACCAAAAGACGGGTCCAGGGTGGCCACCCTCCACCAGGGCACGCCAGAGGCCCCTAGCGTGGCGTGGTAGAGGGTGGGCACCTCGGGCACCCCCTCAACCGACAATCGAGCCTATAAATTCCCCGAAAATTCAGAAACCCTACGGGAGTCGACGAAACACAATTCCAGCCGCCGCAAGTTCCAGAACCTCGAGATCCAATCTAACACCATCATGGAGGGGTTCATCTTATTCATAAGTGCCTCTCCAATAATGCGTGATTAGTCCACCATAGACCTACGGGTCCATAGGCAGTACCTAGATGGATTCCTCTTTCTCTGTGTTTCTCAATACAATTGTCTCTTGAAGATCTATCTGACGTAATGACTTTTGCGGTGTGTATTTTGGGATCCAATGAATTTTGAGTGTATGATCAGTTTCTATCCATGAATATGATTTGGGTCTTCTTTGATCTCTTATTTGCATGATTACTTATAGCCTCGTATTTCTCTTCGAATCTTTGGTTTAGTTAGGCCGACTAGATCAATTTTTCTTGCCATGGGAAGAGGTGCTTTGTGATGGGTTCGATCTTGCGGTGTTCTTTCCCAGTGACAGATGGGGCAACACGACACACATGTATCATTTCCATTAAGGATAACAATATGGGGTGTATTCCTACATGAATAGATCTTGTCTACATGAAGTCACCGTTCTTATTGCATTACTCCGTTTTCCCATGAACATAATACACTAGATGCATGCTGGATAGCGGTCAATGTGTGGAGTAATAGAAGTAGATGCAGAATCATTTTGGTCTACTTATCTTGGATGTGATTCCGATATAATGATCACTGCCTAGATATCGTCATGATTATTTGACCTTCTATCAATTGCCCAACAGTAATTTGTTCACCCATCGTGTGCTATACTCATGAGAGAAGCCACTAGTGGAACCTACGGCCCCGGGTCTAATTTTCCAATATATTGCTTTGTGGTCTACTATTGGCATATTTTGTTTTCAGATCTATAAATCCAAAATACCCAAAAATACATTGCTGCACTTTTTGTTTACTTATTTTACTTTGTGTTCTTGCGAGATCTATTTGCCAAAACTATCATTACCTAATCTATCTTATCACCATAGAGAGCGTGACAACCTCTCTTTAGCATCAGGTTGTAAGTATTTTTGTTGGTTGTGTGCAGGTGTTGTTTACGTGGGTGCGTGATCTTCCTCTACGGACTGATAGCTTGGTTTCATAATTGAGGGAAATACTTACCGTCGTTGTTCTGCATCATCCCTTCCTCTTTGGGGAACTACCGATGCAGTCTCAAGCCACGTCAGTGCCTTGTGGGTATCAAACGTCACAACGTAATTGGGTTGGCGTGGATCAAGAGTGGGATTTGTCACTCTGTATGATGGAGAGGTATCTCTGGGCCCTCTCGGTAATACAACATCACAAGAAGCTTGCAAGCAATGTGACTAAGGAGTTAGTCACGGGATCTTGTATTACAGAACGAGTAAAGAGACTTGTCAGTAAAGAGATTGAACCAGGTATGGAGATACCAACGATCGAATCTCCGGCAAGTAACACACCGCTGGACAAAGGGAACTAGATATGGCATTAAGTGAATCCTTGACATCGCCATTCAACCAATAATGATCTTCATGGTATATGTTGGAACCAATATAGGCATACAGGTCCCGCAATTTGTTATTGACCGGAGAGGTGTCTTGTCATGTCCACATGATTCTCGAACTCGTTGGGTCCGCACGCTTAACGCTCGATTGATGCTAGAGTAGTATTGGGATATGTGCGTCGGTGACCCAATGTTGTTCGGAGTACCGGATGAGATCTCGGACGTCGCGACAAGTTCCAGAATTGTCCGGAGGTAAAGATTTATATATGGGAAGTCCTATTTTGCCTACCGGAAAAGTTTTGGTCATTACTAGTAGTGTATCGGGATGCCGAAAGGGTTCCGGGGGTCCACCGAGGAGGTCAACATGCCTCGTGGGCCCACATGGGCTGTAGGTGTGGCGCCCTAGCCACCCTAGGCCAGGGGCACCAGACCCTAGAGGCGAATTGGGCTTCTGGGCAAGAGTCCCAAAGGGATAAGGCACCCTGGAGGTGCCTTCACTAGTAGAAAGCAGGGCATTAGTCCCGGTTGGGAAGGGCCTTTAGTCCCGGTTCCCCAACCGGGACTAATGTATAGAGAATAAAGGCCCCCGGCCTTTAGTCCCGGTTGGCCAAGACCCGAGACTAAATCCCTCCCACGTGGCCGGCAGCGTGCGCTGTGGGATGGGGACCTTTAGTCCCAGTTGTTGACTGATACTCCTCCCTTGTATCTATAATTTGTGATTGTTTCATGCCAATATTATATAACTTTCACACATTTTTGGCAATATTTTATATGATTTTTGGACTAACCTATTGATCCAGTGCCCAATGTCAGTTCCTGTTTGTTGCATGTTTTTGTCTCGTGCAATATCCATATCAAATGAAGTCCAAACGTGATAAAAATTTGCGTAGATTTTTTTGGAATAGTTTTGAATTTTGAGAAGTGGAATCAATGCAAACTAAGGCCCACAACCCCCACAAGACACCAGGGCACGACCAGGGGTCCCAGGTGCGGCCTGGTGGGTAGTGCCCAGATCGTAAGTCGATTGGAGCTCTCCTTCGGGCACAAGGAAGCTAATTTATGGATAAAAATCCCCTCAAAATTTTAGACCGATTGGAGTTACGGATCTCCGGGAATATAAGAAACGGTTTTCGGCTAGAAAACAGGAATGTGAAATAGAAGATAATAGAGAGGGAGATCCATCCAATCTCGGAGGGATTCCTGCCCCTCTGCTGCCATGGAGGCCATGACCAGAGGGGGGAACTCTGCTCCCATATAGGGGAGAGGCCAAGGAAGAAGAATAAGTAGGGGGCCTCTCTCCCCTCTCTCCCAGTGGCGCTGGAACGCTGCCGGGGCAAGCATCGTGACGACAATCTACATCAACAATCTTCCCGCTGTCAACACCAACTCTCTCCCCCTCTATGCAGCAGTGTAACACCTCTCTTCCGCACTGTAATCTCTACTTAAACATGGTGCTCAACTCCATATATTATTTCACAGTGATATTTGGCTATCCAATGATGTTTGAGTAGATCTCTTTTGTCCAATGGGTTAATTGTGGTATGATGTTATGGATGTGAGTTGTATATTGATATGGTGATGTCCTATGGTGCCCTCCGTGTCACGCAAACATGAGGGATCCCTATCGGTGTCAAAACCGGCGGATCCTGGTAAGGGGTCCGGAGTTGTGAGTCTAGGATCGATGGTAACAAGGGGATGAAGGAGACAATGTTTACCCAGGTTCGGGCCCTCCTATTGTGGTAAAACCCTACGTGCTGCTCGATTATATTGATGGTGTGAAGGTTACAGAGTTGATCTAACTCGAGATTAGATAGCTAAAACCCTAGATGAGTTTCTCCATCCTACAATCTAAAACCCTCCCGGTTTATATAGACACCAGGGGGGTACCTAGGTTTACACATGACAGGTCTCCTGCCGGGGATGGAGATGTCGATTTCCTCATCTTGACTTGGAGTGCATGACGCGCCTTCGGGACTTCCTTCTAGAACACGGGGTCTCGATATATCCGGCCCTTCCTGCGACAATTAGAGAGAGGCCCACCAAGCCGGCCTATTGGGAGATAGGCTAGCAGCTCGAGGACCCCTTAGTCGACGACTCCCTCAGTAGCCCCCGAACTAGCCCCCAACGCCAAGGGTCTCTGCTCTGGCTGCTCCAGGTGATTAGTGTCTTTGGCTTGCGGGGTGAGTTCTTCTTCCCATTAATGATCGGCTGAGACTAGTCCGGTTTTTGATGACGCGTAATTTTTCCGATCATACGATCATCCGGACACCATGAGTTGCTTAGTCCCGAAGGCCAAACCTCAAAGTGTAAACAATGTTTTATGATGACCTTTCTGACGAAGGGTCATGGCCTACTACGACCGCTGAACCATTTATGAAAACTCGATTCGCAGTTCGAGGCCATTTTTACATTGTCACAACTCATCAATGCATAGATCGTGCTCTGTTTCACATGGGATATGATTACATCTGAGGTTACTTTACACGTGCATAATGACACGCACGTCCTGGGAAGCGGAGAGATTTGTGGTGTAGTAAAGGGAGGCTAATCGGCGTCACGCCTCATAAAAAGGGAAAAACCCAAGGCCTATTCACACTTCCCATTCGCATCCCTCGTTTCCTCAATCTCCACAAGCTTCAAGATCCCAAATCTAGTTCTTCCTCGACTTCTCCTCCAAGCTTAGCCATGGCGGGTTCAGGCTCCATGGGCAAGTGGGAGGCCTTCACAGTCACCGACAAGGATATCCGGGAGTTAAAGCTCACCGGCTACCTCCCTGGCAACGTCTTCCACCGTGCTCTAGAGGCGAACCAGGTGGTCCCCACCCCTAAGACACGCAAGAGGGTGGTGTTCGTCCCCCATTTCATCTGGGGACTGAGCTTCCCGCTCCACCCCTTTGTTAGGGGCCTCATGTTCTTATACGGGTTGGACTTCCATGATCTTACCCCAAACTCTTTCATGCATATTTCGGCGTTCATTATTGTCTTTGAAGCCTTTCCGCGGGTTGAGCCGCACTACGGCCTATGGCTCAAGGTCTTCAATGTCAAGTCGAAGAACATCGCGGGCAAATACATATATTGTGGATGGGCGGTAATCAGCAAACTCCCCCGCGTCGAGTGGCCGACTGACACCTTCATCGACACAATCAAGATCTGACAGAAGGAATGGTTCTATATCATCGAACCGAGGGATGAGGGCTGGATGGCACCCACCGAGTTCAGATCCAGACCCCCTGCGAGGTTAAACTCATGGCTAAGGAAGGGCCTGGACATGGGGTCGGATGCAGAGGTGGAATCGCTGCAAAAGCGCATTTCCTCGATGATCAAGGCCAAGAACGAGTTGGTTAATGTGGTCCAGATCATGCTCCACCGCCGTCTCCTTCCCTGCCATCTTCGGGCCTCCCCCATGTGGGCTTATTAGCTTGAGGACGAGCCTACCGTGCACCAACTCTTCCGCACTACTCCTGAGAAATTATGGAAGGCAATATTCAAGACCCGGAAGAGCTGGCCAGCCGAGGAGAAGGACTCGGGCCTGAGCGCCGATAATCCTCCTACCCAGGTATAATATTGTTTTGGCACTCGAGCCCCGTTATTTAACAAAGAGCTAAATTAACTTCTTCTTATCTTTACAGAAGTGGCTAAGCAAGGCCGTCAAAATAGCCTGCCCGACCCCATAGCCCGAAGGCCTCAGGTCGGATTTTTTGACGGCGATGCTCATCGTGGATCCGTGCAAGACGCCAGAGAAGAAGGAGAATAATAAGAAGAAGAAGGCCAGAGAAGGTCTCCGCATAAGGGACCGGGCGGACGCTATGTCCAAGGAAACCCATGCCTCCTCTACCCATGAGGAAGAGCATGAGGACGGGGGAAAGATGATTCCCCCTTCACAAGAAAGAGCGTGCCATCGCTGGACGGCGCAGAGGACGTACCTCCTCTTGACCTGAAGAGGGCATGTCAGCCGCGATTGATCCTGGCCGACGATAGCTTGGACTCTGATGCTGAGGCCTATGACATTGAGAAGGTTCCCCAAAGGAACCTAAGGGTTAAGACCCCAACTTGAAGCTATGAATCCGAACACTCCCTGGGTTATTTATGCAAAGTTTTTAATGTTTTAAATGTAAGAATGCCTTTTGATCTGCAGCCCACCATGCGTTCGCCCCACCGACCAAATATCGGATGAGGAGTCTCCACCCGCCGAGCTGGCGGAGAGTGGGACTGTGTCACACCCCACACCTCCAGGGGCCGCGAAGGATGCAGTGGAGGTGTCATCCCGCCAGGCTCCTTTGGAGACAAACACATGTAGTGGGGGTGATGACGTCATGGCTGAGGTTAATGCCTCGACCGCCAAAGACTAGGGGGAGGAGCCCCTCTTGGTCGCTAAGGAAGAAGGATAGAGGAATGTTCAGTCCCCTCTGAGGTCATCTCCAGAGCGCACTGTGCCTTTATACGTCTCCAACGTATCTATAATTTGTTATAATGGCATGCTATTATATTATCTGTTTTGGATGTTTTATATGCATTAATATTTTGGGGACTAACCTATTAATCTAGAGCCAAGTGCCAGTTTATGTTTTTCCTTGTTTTTGCATTTTGTAGATATGGAATATCAAACGGAGTCCAAACAGAATAAAACCTATGGAAAGAATTTTTCTAGAAGGAAACAAGTCATCCAAGATTGGAGTGCACGTCAGGGGAGGAACCAGGGCGCCACAAGCCTGCTAGGCGCTCCCCTTGGCCACGCCTAGCAGGCTTGTTGCTCCCTGGCAGGTCTTGTAATCCTAATTCTTGGCATATAAATACCCAAATATTTCCCCAACATCAGACCGAGCCACGCAAATAATTTTCTGCCGCCGGAAGCCTCCATTCCCGAGAGATCCAATCTTGGAGCCTTTTCCGCTAATCTGTCGGAGGGGGCTTCGATCACGGGGGGCATCTACATGAACTCCATTGCCCCTATGATGATGCGTGAGTAGACCACCACATACCTACAGGTTGATATCTAGTAGCTAGATGGCTTCTTTTCTCTCTTTGATCTTCAATACCATGTTCTTCATGATATTCATGGAGATCTATCCGATGTAATCCTCTTTTGTGGTGTGTTTGTCAGGATCTGATGAATTGTGAGTTTATGTTCAGATTATCCATGAATCTTATTTGAATATCCTATGATTTCTTATATGCATGATTTCATAGCCTTGCAAGTCTCTTCGAGTTATTGGTTTGGTTTGGCCAGCTAGATTGGTAATTCTTGCAATGGGAGAGCTGCTTGGTTTTGGGTTCAATCTTGTGGCGTCCTCATCTAGTGACATAGTAGGGGTAGCGAGGCACGCATTGTATTGTTGCCATAAAGGGTAACAAGATGGTGGTTTCATCATATTTCATGAGTTTATCCCTCTACATCATGTCATCTTTCTTAATGCGTTACTCTGTTCTTCATGAACTTAATACTCTAGATGGAGGCAGGAGTCGGTCGACGTGTGGAGTACTATTAGTAGATGCAGAATAGTTTCGGTCTACTTGTCACGGACGTGATGCCTATATGCATGATCATTTCCTTGTATAACTACATGACTATTCTCTTTTCTATCAATTGCTTGACAGTAATTTGTTTACCCACCATGATATTTGCCTTAAAGAGAGAAGCCTCTAGTGAAACCTATGGCCCCTGGGTCTATTTTCCATCATATAGTTTCAGATATATAAATGAAAAATACCAAAAATACCTTGCTGAAATTTATTTATCTTTTACTTTCCGCACTCGTTTACATCTATCTCTTTCGGATCTACCTTGAAAATAACCGTGAAGGGATTGACAACCCCTTTATAGCGTTGGGTGCAAGAGTTGGATTGTTTATGTAGGTGCAACCATTGGTGACTTGCTTGTTCCTCCTATTGTATTGATACCTTGGTTCTCAACAACTGAGGGAAATACTTATCACTGCACCACCCTTTCCTCTTCAAGGGAAAACCAACGCAAGCTCAAACAATTTTCAGAAAATACCAAAAATATTTGCCTTTTTATTCACCCTTCTTTCATTTGCGTTTCATTTGTTTGTGTGTTTGATTGCTTGCTTTGTCAAGATGTCTGAGAATACTAAGTTATGTGAATTTTCCAATACTATTAATAATGATTTTATTTGTACTCCTATTTCTCCCACCACTAGTGCGGAATCTTATGAAATCAATGCTGCCTTGCTAAATCTTGTTATGAAAGAACAATTTTCTGTCCTTCCTAGTGAAGATGCTGCATCCCATCTAGATACTTTCATTGAGTTGTGTGATATGCAAAAGAAGAAAGATGTGGATAATGATATTGTTAAATTGAAGCTATTTCTGTTCTCGCTACGAGATCGTGCTAAAACTTGGTTTTCATCTTTGCCTAAAAATAGTATTGATTCATGGAATAGGTATAAAGATGCTTTTATTTCCATGTACTTTCTGCCCGCTAAGATCATCTCCCTTAGGAACAATATAATGAATTTTAAGCAACTTGATCATGAGCATGTTGCACAATCTTGGGAGAGGATGAAATTAATGATTAGGAATTGTCCCGCACATGGTTTGAGTTTATGGATGATTATACAAGTTTCCTATGCGGGATTGAATTTCGCATCTAGATATCTTTTAGATTCTGCAGCGGGTGGTACTTTTATGGAAATCACGTTAGGAGAAGCTACTAAAATCCTAGATAATATCATGAAAAACTACTCTCAATGGCATACCGAAAGATCTCCTACTAGTAAAAAGGTGAATGCTGTTGAAGAAATAAATACTTTGAGTGAATAGATGGATGAATTGATGAAACTGTTTGCTAGTAAGAGTGCTCCTATTGATACTAATGATATGCCTTTGTCTTCTTTGATTGGAAATAATAAGGAATCTATGGATTTGAATTTTGTTGGTAGGAACAATTTTGGTAACAATGCGTATAGAGGTAATTTCAACCCTAGGCCGTTTCCTAGTAATTCCTCTAATAATTATGGTAATTGCTACAACAATTCTCAAGGAAATTGTAATAATATGCCCTCTGATCTTAAGAATATTGTTAAATATTTTATTGGTTCGCAATTTTTTTAATGCTTCTATTGAAGAAAAAGTGATTAAGATTAATGATTTGGATAGGAACATTGATAGAATTTCCCTTGAGATTGATTCTTTGAAAGTTAGATCTACTCCACCAAGCATGATATTAACGAGTCTTTAAAACCTATGAGAATTTCTATTGATGAAAGTAAGGAAAGAACCGCTAGAACTCGTGATAAGTGTGAATGGCTTGAAAAAGTGTTTTCTCGCGATAATAATGATGAAGATCTGAAAGTAATTGATGTGACTCCTATTGAATCTTTGTTTTCCAATATAAATCTTGATAAATATGGGTCTGGAGATAAGTCAACTTTAGTTAAAGAGCGTCCCAATGATTTGGAGTCTATAGATCTTTATGATAAAATGTATAAAAGTGGGATAGAAGAGGTCAAAACTTTAAATAGCAATGAACCCACTCTTTTGGATTTCAAGGACTTTAATTATGATAGGTGCTCTTTGATTGATTGTATTTCCTTGCTTCAATCCATGTTGATTTCTCCTCATGCTTATAGTCAAAATAAGGCTTTTACTAAACATATAGTTGATGCTATGATGAAATCTTTTGAAGAAAAACTTGAGTTAGAAGTTTCTATCCCTAGAAAGGTTCATGATGAGTGGGAACCTACTATTAGGATTAAAATCAAATATTATGAGTACCATGCTTTGTGTCATTTGGGTGCTAGTGTTTCTATGATTCCGAAAACTTTATGTGATGTGCTAGGTTACCATGATCTTGATGATTGCTCTCTAATTTGCATCTTGCGGATTCCACTATTAAGAACACTATGGGAAGGATTAATGATGTTCTAATTGTTGCAAATAGGAATTATGTGCCTGTAGATTTCATTGTTCTTGATATAGATTGCAATCCTACGTGTCCTATTATTCTTGGTAGACCTTTCCTTAGAACTATTGGTGCAATTATTGACATGAAAGAAGGAAACATTAGATTTCAATTTCCGTTAAGGAAAGGATGTAAGACTTTCCTATAAAGAAAATAAGATTTCCTTGTGAATATATTATGACTGCTACTTTTGGATTGCATACCAAAGAAGACAATACCTAGATCTATTGCGTTTTGCCTAGCTAGGGATGTTAAACAATAGCGCTTGTTGGGAGGCAACCCAATTTTATTTTTGTGTTCTGTTTTAGCTTCTATTTTTGAGTGTTTACCACATTATTAGTTCTATAGTAATATTGTTTTGGTGTTGTAATTAGTGTTTGAGACAAGTAAAACCTTTGGGGTGATCTATGGTAGTTGTTGATTTGATCTTGTTGGAAAACAGAAACTTTTGCGCTCAGTCCAGGAATTTTCTATTTTTTCATAGCGTCCAATTGATCTGAAATTTTTACACAAGCTTGATATATAAATTTTCCAGGTTTTCCTAATTTTTCCTAATTTTTTGAGTTACAGAAGTATACAAAGTTTCTAGATTGTTACAAATTGCCCTGTTTTTGACAGATTATGTTTTCTTTGAGTTGTTTGCCTATTTTGATGAATCTAAGGGTTGTATCATGTGGCATGAGCCATGGAGAAGTTATATTATAGTAGGTATAACACCAATATAAATATATAATGATTTCACAATAGTATCTAAAGTGGTGAGTTATTTTCTTATACTAACGGATCTCACGAGTTTTCTGTTAAGTTTTGTGTTGTGAAGTTTTCAAGTTTTGGGTAAAGGTTTGATGGACTATATAATAAGGAGTGGCAAGAGCCTAAGCTTGGTGATGAAAGGAATCCCAAGTCATATTCAAGGATGCCAAAGATCCTAAGCTTGGGGATCCCACGGAAGGCATCCCCTCTTTCGTCTTCAATTTATCGGTAAATTTACTTGAGGATATATTTTTATTCACGACATGATATGTGTTTTGCTTGTAGCGTCTTGTATGATATGAATATTTTCTTGCTAGTTTTCCATAATCATCCTTGATGCACACATCTTTTGAGAGAGACACGCTAAATCGTGAATTTATTACAATACTCTATGTGCTTCACTTATATCTTTTGAGTTGGGCAATTTTGCTCTATCTGCTTCACTTATATCTTTTAGAGCATTGTGGTGTTTGTGTTTTATAGAAATACTTGAACTTTCGTACCTCACTTATATAATTTTGAGAGTTTCTAAAACATCATGGTAATTGGTCTAGGTTATGAATTTAGTCCTAATATGATAGGCATTCAAAAGGGATATAAAAAAACTTCCATATTAAGTGCATTGCGTATTTATGAGAAATTTGATTCCTTGCATAAAGTTTTGAGATATAAATATGGTAATGTTAAGAGACATGTTAGGAAGAAAATTGTGATTTGGTAAAAATGCTTGTGTAAATGTTTGTGATTCCCGTAGCATGCACGTATGGTGAACCGTTATGTAAGGAACACGGAGCATGACTTGTTTATCGATTGTCGACCTTTATGTGATGGTCAGGCGCGCGCAATGGTTAACTCCTACCAACCTCCCCCTAGGAGTATGCGTTTAATGCTTTGCTTCAATGACTAATAGACTTTTTGAATAAGTATGTGAGTTCTTTATGACTAATGTTGAGTCCATGGATTATACGCAACTTTCACTTTTGCTAGCCTTTCTACTACCGCACAACTTTTGTCGGTGCAACAAACACCTTCCTCAAAACAACCACCATATACCTTCCTCAAAACAGACACCATATATCTTTCCTCAAAACAGCCACCATACCCACCTATTTTCGCATTTCCATAGCCATTCGGAGATATATTGCCATGCAACATCCACCGTTTCCTTTTATGACGTGCACCATCACTTCCATATTGCATATAGAGTCATATTTTGTCATAGGTATCGAGTTGTAATTTTCTTTTGAGTTGTAAGTAAATAAAAGTGTGACGATTATGATTATTAGAGCATGTCCCATGTGAGGAAAGGATGATGGAAGCTATGATTCCCTCACAAGTGGGGATGAGATTCCGGACTTTATGAAAAATAAAAGAGCCCAGCGAAGCCCAAATAAAAAATGAATAAAAGAGGCCTTACACGCCCACACACAAAAAATGAGAAAAAATGAGAAGGGACATTGCTACTACCTTTTTCCACACATGTGCTTCAAAGTAGCACCATGATCTTCGTGATAGAGAGTCTCCTATTTTGTCACATTCATATAGCTAGTGGAATTTTTCCTCATGATGCACGTTCACTTAGTTTCCTTTTGAGCTTCCATACACTTATAGCTCTACTGCATCCGTTGCATGACAGTTCCTACTCACTCACATTGATATCTATTGATGGGCATCTCCATAGCCTGTCGATACGCCTAGTTGATGTGAGACTATCTTCTCCCTTTCCTTGACAACCTCCACCATATTCTATTCCACATATAGTGCTATATCCATGGCTCACGCTCATGTATTGCGTGAGACTTGAAAAAGTTTGAGAAAATAAAGGTGTGAAAACAATTCTTGACTTTTCATCGGGGTTGTGCATGATATAAATACTTTGTGGGGGGAAGATGGAGCATAGCCAGACCATATGATATTTTAGGGATAACTTTCTTTTGCCATTATATTTTGAAGAGATACAGTTGCTTTGCTAGTATGCTTGAAATGTTATTGTTTCTATATCAATATTAAGGTTTTGTTTTGAGTCTTACCCATCTAAATATTAATGCCACAATAAATAATAATACTTGGATAAATATGTTAGGTAGCACTCCACATCAAAAATTCTGTTTTTATCATTCACCTACTCGAGGACGAGCAGGAATTAAGCTTGAGGATGCTGATACCTCTCCAACGTATCTATAATTTTTGATGATGGCATGCTATTATATTATCTGTTTTGGATGTTTAACATGCATTAATATGCTATTTTATATTATTTTTGGGACTAACCTATTAATCTAGAGCCAAGTGTCACTTTCTGTTTTTTCCTTGTTTTTGAGTATTGCAAATATGGAATATTAAACAGAGTCCAAACAGAATAAAACCCACGGAAGGAATTTTTCTGGAAGGAAACAAGTCATCCAAGCTTGGAGTGCAGGTCAGGGGAGGAGCCAGGAAGCCACAAGCCTGCTAGGTGCGGGGCCCCCTGGCCGTGCCTAGCAGGCTTGTCGCTCCGTGGCAGGTCTCCTAACCCTAATTCTTGGCCTATAAATACCAAAATATTCCCCCAACATCAAAACGAGCCATAGAAATACTTTTCCACCGTCGGAAGCCTCCATTCCCGAGAGATCCAATCTTGGAGCCTTTTTCGGTAATATGTCAGAGGGGGCTTTGATCACGGAGGGCATCTACATCAACTCCATTGCCCCTCCAATAATGTGTTAGTAGTCCACCAAAGACCTATGGGTCCATAGCTAGTATCTAGATGGCTTATTTTCTCTCTTTGATCTTCAATACCATGTTCTTCATGATCTTCATGGAGATCTATCTGATGTAATCCTCTTTGTGTTGTGTTTGTCAAGATCCGATGAATTGTGAGTTTATGTTTAGATTATCCATGAATCTTATTTGAATCTCCTCTGATTTCTTATATCCATGATTTCATCTCCTTTCAATTCTCTTCGAGTTAATTATTTGGTTTGGCCAACTAAATTGGTAATTCTTGCAATGGGAGAAGTGCTTGGTTTTGGGTTCAATCTTATGGTGTCCTCACGTAGTGACGTAGTAGGGGTAGCGAGGCACGTACTGTATTGTTGCCATCAAGGGTAACAAGATGGGCTTTTCATCATATTGCTTGAGTTTATCCCTCTACATCATGTCATCTTTCTTAATGCGTTACTTTGTTGTTCATGAACTTAATACTCTAGATGCAGGCAGGAGTCGATCGATGTGTGGAGTAGTAGTAGATGCAGAATTGTTTCGGTCTACTTGTCACGAACGTGATGCCTATATGCATGATCATTGCCCTGGATAACTACATGATTATTCTCTTTTCTATCAATTGCTTGACAATAATTTGTTTATCCACCATGATATTTGCCTTCAAGAGAGAAGCCTCTAGTGAAACCTGTGGCCCCTTGGTCTATTTTCCATCATATACTTTCAGATCCATAAATCAAAAATACCAAAAATATCTTGCTGCAATTTATTTATCCATTACTTTCCGCACTCGTCTACATCTATCTCTTTCAGATCTAATCCTTGCAAATAAACGTGAAGGGATTGACAACCCCTTTATAGCATTGAGTGCAAGAGTTTGGTTGTTTGTGTAGGTGCAACCATTGGTGACTTGATTGTTCTTCCTACTGTATTGATACCTTGGTTCTCAACAACTGAGGGAAATACTTATGTACTTCGCTGCATCACCCTTTCGTCTTCAAGGGAAAACCAACGCAAGCTCAAGAGGTAGCATGCCTCTACCGGCTCAATCCCCGGTCAGAGATCGAGTTAGCCGGTCACCACCGGCACCACCGATGACTGCGTGGCCGGTCATGGAGGAGGCTCTATCAAGCGCCTCCATATTCGAGGATCACCGCGCTCTTATGGGTGTGGCTTTGCAAGGCATTCAGTCCATTGATAACAGACTGAAAGAGGCCTTCAATGGTCTCTTGACGGGCTTCAAGGTGAGCCACGTAATACCCTTTTCCAAAAATAATAATTTTATTAGGTTTGTGCTATCTTTATATATATAGCAGCCCCGGAGCCCTAGTTGAGTTTGGAAAAACTCACCCGAGGGTCAAATACCCAGGAGTAACCGACTATGCACAAGGCATTATTCGTCCCATACTGTTCTAAAAGCCCTTAACAGGACCGAGCACAGGGTCATATTCTTGACAGTTAGGGGGTTTTAACGCACATGGTCTGATATATATTTATTTTTTGTAGGCCTGATCATAGGAGGCGGTTATCAATGCCGTAGAGCTTGCCGAGCTAAATCGGAAGCTCAAGAGCTCCGAAGAGGAGCTTGATGCCATGAAGAAGAGGTTCGATGAGGCACAAGGTAAACTGAATTGCAATATCCGGGATTTCTATCATTAGTGATCCACACTGGTGACCCAGTGTAATTATATATTTATTGATTACACAACTTTGGTAAGGAGGTCGAGAAACTCAAGGCCGAGCTGACAAAGATGAAGCAAGAGGCCGTAGACGAGAAGGCGGCAACCGAACAAGCGGGAGCCGCACTCTCTGCATTGAAAACCGCAAGCACTAAGCATGATGTCCGGGTGGAGGAGGTGCAGAAGGAGCTCAAGGATGCCAGCACAAAGTGCGAGGACCTTGAGCAGAAAGGCAAGGAGCAAGCCACTAAGATATCCACGCAAAAATCTGAGCTCCAAAAGGAGCGGGTGGGCAGGCGGTTCTTTGAAGGTGATAAGCCATATTTACTGTAGTGTGCCTTTGGTGGTAGTAGGTTTGCGTTGCTCACCCAGGTGTGGCGCTCCGCACGCGCCTGTGCAGACCTCCAAAAGAGTGCAGCGGACGCAAACTAGTTATATGCTTTGTGAGATGAATATGATGAGGCTCGGCTCTGCTGGGCACAGTTTGAAGCCCCCAAGTGCTCTCCTCTTCTGATCGAGTAGATGAAGCAACTAATGGATCTGAACAAGATGGTTGAGATGGCCATGAAGGATCTCTGCATCTGGCTATGGCCTGAAGAGCTGTTATCGGGTAGCTACTTTGGCTTGGTGCAGAGGTTATGCGATGCTGCACCTAAGATTGACGCGGTAAAGCGTTCTACATGCATCGAGGGAGCTTGGATGGCCTTTGCAAGGACCATGGTGCAATGGCCGAGGCTTGATCCGATCGAGATGGCCACCGCACCTCCACCCCCTGGAATGGAGTATAGGCACTCCGAGTGATACCTCTCTGCAGTGATGGAGGGTGCTCGGGCGATAGAGGCTCAATGCTGGAAGGATTTTTTTTATGAATGAGCACGTTGTATATGTATAAAGATTGTTAACAGTTTATAATAAGGCTGCATGGTTCTATCATGTCCTTTTATTTGTTAGTATTTATTTTGACTCCCATGTGGCCATTTTATTTGAAAGTTGCTAGTCATCGGCTTCAGCCCCCACGTAGATACTACGCGGGGTGTTTCAGCCTCCACATCGCGACCCTTAGCCGAGGTATCGGTACCCAAAGGTGGTAGTGCGAGGGGAACAAGGCAATCGGACAGTAATGCTTTATCGCTTTCACTTAGCCGTAGGAGCTTAAACAAATGTGGTGGCTCATGACCAGCCCCCAGTGTTTTGTGATGTCCGGATGTACCGGGGCCGAAGCTAGCATCACATGGTTTGTACAAGTACGAAACCCAACGTACAAAACAAAATAACCTATATCGATTTTTGGGAGCATCCTACGGACAACACCATGGTAGGAGTCCATTGGCCAAGTGACACGTGTCGCAACTACTCCACATTTATAAAGGTGAATCTTCTCCTTTACACGTGATCACTTGACCCCTTCGAGGATGGTATACTACTTGACACTCCTATCATGTGCATGCATAGGTATTGTCGGAGCTTCACAGATGATGAGGAGGAGTGCCATCACCTATGTATGACTACACCATCTGCGAGGGAGGCTTGGAAGAGAATGAAGAAGCAAGGACAAGACTATGGAATTCCCGGACTTTCCGGCCCGCACGGAACCTCCGGACCCTAGAACTTCCGGCCACCTTGACCATAGACATGCCAACTCTCTAGAAACCCCGGAACCTGCCCCGAAACTTCTGGGGCCCGGAACTTTTGGCCCAGCCCGGAGTTTCCGGCCTGCCTGCATGCACCCACTCGGGCCCGAGGCCCATGTACCCCTTTGTCACCCCCACTTCTCCCTAGACTATATATATATTCGTCTCCCACCTCCATTCTAGGGTTATCTATGGTTTTGCTCTTAGATAGTTGAGCCTAGATCCTTCCACTACCTCTCCCATGGAGTATCTGCCTTAATGGAGAAGATCCCCTAGTGGATGTCAAGGCCCCTCACGAGGGAAGATCCTCCGGGATATCAAGGCGCCATCTCCCCATGGGATTTGGGATGAACTCTTCCATGTATCCTTATTTACCTTTGTTGTTCATGTACCTTGTGGATCTTGTGTGTGGTGAGTCTAGTGGATGTGTGATTGGACTTTTTCTTGAGTGTTTACTCTTGTGATTTCACCTTCGTGTTCTTTGTGTTCTTCTAGAATCCCCCTCCAATTCGTGAAAGATCGACACACACGGGCTTGCCCCATATCATTTTGGTATCATGAGCCAAGGTTGATCACATATTTGGAGCCCTACCCCCCATGTTCTAGCCATTAGTTCAAGTTTTTCTCCCCAAATTCGAAAGTTTTCCCAAAAAATAGCCCCAAAAAAATTCTTGCATTTTCTTGTTCTTGTGAGTTTTTGTTGATTTTAATCCATGTATCTAATGTTTGGCAAGTGGATCTACCTCCCTTGGCGCTCCCTAGCCCCAATTTAACCTTTCCCCCCTTCAATTTTTCCGTGGAATTCCGCCCCCGTTTTCAAATACGGAAATTAGGGTTCGTCCTGGAGTTGTTCCCGTGTTCCCCGAAACTTCTTGCATAGCCCGAAACTTCCGGCCCCCGAAACTTCTGGCCTTAACAGAAAGTTTCTCCACATTTTCCCGCCCCCCGCCCCAGAGCTTCTGCCCGGTACGGAACTTCCGGCCTTACCAGAATCATTGCACATATTTCAGCTTCAGCCATTTCACAGTTTCAGGCATAACTTTCGCTCCCGAACTATGATTTGAGTGTTCTTTGGCTTGTTTTGAAGCTATCGACGTGTCCAAGATGCTCACCTTGGTTTTACCATCATTTGACCATTTCAAAGTTTTCAATTTTTGGCAAGTTTTCCTAGGCCCTCCACCATATCATCCGCAAGACCACCATAGTCTTCCGCAACCTAACCCATTTGGTTTACCTTTGCATTTGTGGTTGCTTGAGTTGTGATTTGACTCTCCTAAGGTGTTTCAGCTACTTAGGGACGGTTAATTCTTCATCAACCACCGGTTACTTGTATCGGTTCATCATCTACATCAACCACTGATGTTCGACATCGACGATGACCATCCATCCTTTGAGATCATCTTGAACCGGAAGCAAGGTCAGTTCACCCCAACTTCATGAAAGTATAAGTGTGACAAAGGTATACATTCCATCATACACTTTACCTTTCTTGCCATTACATCTTGTTAGCCCCACCATCTTTGCGATTACCTTCCTGCCCTTGTTGTGTCTCAGGATCTCCTATCAGCAGAACTTGTCAATCTGATGCTGAATGCACCCATATTCCAGAGGGTCGGTAGCTTGCCATTGCCCGCCACTGAAACATTGAGACTAGCTATCTGAGTATTTCTAGCCTTTGCGAAAACTTGTGCACCATAGTGATACAATATCATATTGTTGCATCACTGGAAATATCATATAGTGCAATTGCTTGCTCCCGCGCGTATCTTGTGATATTTATCTCATATAGTTGGTTGAGGCTCAATAAGAATAGTGGAAAGGAAGTCAAGAGTAAAAAAAGCTTCTAAGCAAGAAAGAAAGATCAAATCTTATAAGCAAAAAGAGTTGAGCATGAAAAGAGATAATTGTGCATGAGGATACTTGGAATAGGAAACGTTTTGCTTGCAAAAATAGGATTGGTTCCAAGTGGTGAATTGTGCCCAAATGTGCAATAAGCTAGTGTCTCTCCTTGAGTTTGTGCAACAAGAGCTTTGCTCATCCCTATAGTTGCACTAGCCCCATTATCCCACCGCGTGTGTTTCTCTATTGCCCTCCTCTATATTTGTGATCACTTGCTTTGCATTTTGAGTCTGTTGGAAACATTTAAAATATCTTGGAATTCATTTTGCTTGAATTTTGTGCCACTTGTCCTAACCAAGCCACTCGCTAAGCTTTATGTTGTAGGTGTGAGTGAACAAGTCTGGTACCAATTCCACTATTCTCGCAATTCACAGTGAGTGAAGCGGGATACATCCTCAACTTTGGCAACGGTATCTTGGTATTGTTTATCTCATTTTCGACTCACCTTTACTCGAGTCTTGTGATGGCTAGGCAAAGCACACCATCTTAGGTCTAAAACAACAACGACGAGTTTGATGCCATGAAGAACATCATCGATGCCAAGATGCACGCTCAAATGGAGGAGCTCAAGGCCCTCATGAAGAACCACGCGAGGTCTTCATCATCTTCGAGAAGACGCTCAAGTGCACATGCTCCTGAGCAGCCATCTCCGGCAAGATCACACCGACATAGACACCATCAACGACATGAAGAAATAACAACGCCAACTTGAAGGCGTCCAACAAAGAACAAGTGTGAAGGTCACGAGCTCGACACCATCCACCTCTCAATGAATTCACCACCTACGTTGGCATCTTCGCCAAGCGACTTCAAGGCATCTTAGCCTTTGGACATGCGACATCTTCGCTGATAAGCACTTCAATAGAAGTTCCCCAAGCTCAAGTCCGCGACTTCCATGAGCTACTATGACCTCAACATCGACCATGACATTCCTTTCTATGGGAGTCAAGACCCCGAGGAGTATCTTGAGTGGGAGCGCAAGATGGACCCCTACCTCAAGCTACTTCAAGTCCCTTCCAAAGATCAAGTGAAGTGCACCACACGAAACTTCCACGGTGACGCATCCCCATGGTGGCTTCACACATCTTCTAAGAGCTTCAACATGAGTTGGTCCAAGATGAAGAAAGTGATGCGGCAAGATTTTGTGCCTTCTAGCTAGATGGAACATCTTCAACGCCAATTGGAGAACACCATACACGGATCCAAGTCCATCGGCAAGTACTTCATGATGATGAAGAAAGCCTTGCGACGAGCCGACATGACCGACCCCATGTGGATGAAGTTCTGCGTCATGATGAAATTGAACAACGACACCGCCAAGCCTATCTTCGATAACAACTACAAGTTTCACGACGAACTCTATATTGGTGCTTTCAAGGCGGCACAAGACCTCAAGGCCAAGCCTACTCGACCCCGCGCACACATCACGATGACCAAGCTCTGAGACAACGAGCATGAGGATGGTACCACCAAGATGTCCAAGCATGATGAGCTCCAAGACGACGCTCCCACATCCGACTTCATCGCCATCCCTCTTTGTGGTGTTGACTATGCTGAGTCTACCACGACTCTTTATGACGATGGCGCGACGACGACCATGACTTCAGAGCTACTCAAGGAATATGCTTTGGAGGCGAGCAACCAGGCGGCATTCAAAGAGGACACTTCCATCTTTGGAGGTGAGAGTGACATGATCGAGCATGGGATTTTCCCTTCGGTCATGGAGGAGAGTGATGATGTGCCATCTTCAGCCTTCATCCATGGCGAAGGTGATGAGTTGGTTGAGCATGGGAGTTTCCCTTCGACCACGGTGGCGTATGGAGATGAGTTGAGAGACTTTTGCCACCATATTGAGAGTGAGAGTGCCTTCACCACTAGCCCCATACATGTTGAGTTTCCATAATTCCCATGTGAGGAGATCCACAACCCCCATCACTTGAGTGAGACGAGTGACTCCACCATATGTGAGTTTGAGTGCACCTACTTCGAGGGAGTGTGTGAGCCACCACCACATAGAGAGAGTGAGGTACTTTCCATGGCATGTGAGGCCACTATGGTTTCTAACAACTTAACCTCTACCTCTATCGTGTCTTCTCATTTGGTGCTAGGTCCCATACACGATGACGCTCCGATCCTCGACGACTTTGTCCCTCCTTTGGACAAGACGATGGCCATGGTGGAATATGATGCCCCCATGCCCTCACATGGTTCCATCATGATGAATATGACCCCGAGTTGGTCTATGCCAACTCACCTACACCACATGAGTGGATTGAGAAAGGTAAAATAGGTGAAGGTGATGCTCTTGTCCCACTAGTGGACGATCTTGACATTGATTGCTTGCATGATGTTGATCACCTTATGGGTACTTCACATGCTATGTCTTCTTCATGCTTAGATGTGCCCCCTATTTATGATGAACATGATGATGAGCATGTTGACTTACCTAGTTGTGATGCTATACTCCATAGAATATCATGTGAAAACTCTATTGGTCACATCATGTTTGACAATCCGCTTGACTTGTCATATGCTATACGTGAAATTTACCATATTGCATCTTTGCAATGTCACCATAGTGACTATGCATATCCCATAAAAATTAATCCAATTTGCTCATATGGCATAGATGACAAGCCCAAGGTTATTGGCATTTGTTTTTCTTGTGATGATATTGCCATGCTTCCTTTGTATCATTTGCACAATAATTCTCATATGGCATGCCATGACCACCTAGCTTCAGATATGCATTGTTTTGGATGTTGTCCATATTCTCCATATTATGTTTCCGCTGTTGCACATGAGGAGGCCCCCATAGTTTCCTCATACATGTTAGGAGATTTGGTTCCATCTCATCCATTGCATGATCCCCAAACTTGTGTGCACGATATGCTACCCATGAATAAAAATGCTATTGATGTGCCACATATCTGCATGCTCAATTTGTGTCCCCATCGTGTTATACGCAACAACTATTCCCTCATGATGGATGACATATTCCTATACCATGCATCAAATTTCTTTGAGCATTTCTTATCTTGTGCTAACTTGCACAAGCACATGCACATCCTAATGGATGATGTATACATATACCACACACACAATTTTCCTTTTGTCTTTGTTGTGTGTAGGTACACATGATTACTCATCAACCTCACAATCCCATGAGTTGACGAAAAGAGATCTTGAGAGCACAGATGCTTTGGGATTCATCAGAATGTGTCTCCAACCATTCCCCTCGCGCAAGGACTACGCGCATATATTATACATGGCCCTCACATGGTTATGGCTTCTTGTGCATTTTATATCCTTTGCCCATATTTCCATGTTCACTTTGCATGATATGCTCATTTATATGCCTTTGACATGCATTTGTGACCCATGATTTGCATTACACATGACCCATGCTTCTCGTATTTGTATGTGTATTTGCGAGCTTGGTGGAGATACTACTTGTTCTTGCCATGTTTGCTTTGTGCCCCATGCCTATGACGATATATTGATCATGTTTTGCTCCCATGCTTGCATTATGTCATGTGCATTGTTTATGCCTATTATTTGCTCAAATGACATGATTGACATGATTTCCCCTAGTATGTTGCATCTTCGCACTACTAGTTTGCACTACATGATCACTATGCTTGCTTATGTTGCATCATCGATGTGCTCCTTTTATGCGGTTGATGACAACCATTGCCATGATTTGCACATGACTGATATTCTACATTGTCACATGTCTCCATGTGTTGTCTCTTTCTTGCTATATGATTTTCCATGTATTGAGTGCAACATTGCTATTAATCTTGTTATTGAGATTTCCCCCATAGCTTTCTCACATATTATTGGAGCTTTTGACATATTTCGTGGGAAGCATGCTTGTCTTCCTTCTTTACATCATATGCCGAGTGCCATGAATATAGCCATTGTTGCATCATATTGTTCATGCACTTTTGTTCCTAGTGGTTATGTGCAAGAGAGGAGAACCATCATGATGTATGATGTGTTTATCTACCATGCACATACATCCTTTTCTTTGTTGTGTGTATGTGTAGGATACTTTGACTACATGTCAACTTCCACTTCATGCGAGTTGACGATTCGAGCTCTTGAGAATGAGCCATGCTACATCGACGTGTTTCTACATTGCACTTGCTTGTGCATCAGCGTTGTGACGGACGCACAAGCTCACACCTTCAAGGTGACATCCTTCTTGGGCATGGATATTGCGGCTCATACTAATTGTGTTGCTTGTACCACACCATATATTGGTCATCTTGGACCACTTACTTGCACACATGTTACATACATTGCACCCAGCTTGTGGATTGTTTGCTCTTATCATATGCTTGGTTGCAACAATATGTCCATCCTTCACATTTGTCATGCTACATTGCTTGCTGTATGCTTGACTTGATTGCCTCACACATGATGACCAATTGCTCTTTCTATTGTGTTGAGTGCCTTGCTATCTTCACTATACCATGTGGACATTATGCTTGGATTGTCTTGCACTTTGGATTGCACCTTGTGTTTAAAAACTTCATTCTACTTGGTGTTGCGAATGATTCCTATGCCTATCATAGACCTTTCATTGCTTGCTTTGTGCATACTTTCTAGGCCCATGAGGTAGATGCTTGTTATATTGTCACACATATTTGCATCCCTACCTCACCTTGGCATACTTGCTCCCATGATTGCATTGCTTGTGATCAATTTGTATGCTTACATGCCATGTCACAATCATGACAACAGTTGTGCGGTGATTCACCACTTGAATGCTTGATTTTGCACTAACGCTAACCACATTTGTTTTTCCAAGTGTTTGTTGTACTTGCTCCTTTTAAAGGAATTACAAGATGGCTCGACATTGGAGTGTGCACCTTTAGAGCTTGATGATGATGAGTGCTTGGTGATCGTCCACTTCTACATAGCGACGCCATCTCCTTCCCATGGTGATTTGGATCTTGATCCGAGGATGTGTCTTTCCCAAGGGGAGGGGATGATGCATAGCATCCTACGGACAACACCATGGTAGGAGTCCCTTTGCCAAGTGACACCTGCCGCAACTACTCCACATATATAAAGTTGAATCTTATCCTTTACACATGTTCACTTGACCCTTGAAGGATGGTACACTACTTGACACTCCTATCGTGTGCATGCATAGGTATTGTCAGAGCTTCACAGATGATGACGAGGAATGCCAAAACCTATGTACAACTACACCATCCGCGAGGGAGGCTTGGAAGAGAAGGAAGAAGAAGCAAGGACAAGACTCTGGAATTCCCAGACCTTCCGGCCCGCCTGGAACCTCCGGACCCCGGAACTTCCGGCTACCTCGACCACAGGCGTGCCACCTCTCTAAAAACCCCGGAACTTGCCCGGCCCTGCCCCGGAACTTCCGGCCCAGCCCGGAACTTCTGGCCTGCCTGCGTGCACCCACTCGGGCCCGAGGCCCATGTACACCTTTCTCACCCCCATTTCTCCCCAGACTATATATATATTCGTCTCCCACCTCCATTCTAGGGCTAGCTATGGTTTTCCTCTTAGATAGTTGAGCCTAGCTCCTTCCACTACCTCTCCCATGGAGTAGATGCCTCGATGGAGAAGATCCCTTAGTGGATGTCAAGGCCCCTAACGAGGGAAGATCCTCTGGGATATCAAGGCCCCATCTCCCCATGGGATTTGGGGTGAACTCTACCATGTATCCTTCTTTCCATTTGTTGTTCATGTACCTTGTGGATCTTGTGTGTGGTGTGTCTAGTGGATGTGTGATTGGACTTGTTCTTGAGTGTTTCCTCTTTTGATTTCCCCTTTGTGTTCTTCGTGTTCTTCGTCTTCTTGGTGTTCTTCATGGAATCCCCCTCCAATTCGTGAAAGATCGACACACATGGGCTTGCCCCGTATCACTTCTGCTCGGATTTGCAAACCGGTTCTCGCTTACTATGATGGCCAGTTTTCGGCTTTCCTCCATGAGGTGCTTGACCAGGTGAGCTGGAAACACAATCACAGTGGTTCTCCCTTTGCCCTTTTAGCCGAACGAGCGGAATGTAAGAGGGCAAACAAAGGAGCCGGGCAACCCAACTATTAACCCAAGACATAGTTCGGATCTGATGCATGCAAAGCAAAATCCAAGATGTAGAACACACAATCAGTTGTGCCAAAGTGATGCTTAGGGTGATATTCTAAATTCAATCCTTTGTTCTATTAGCCAATTGCATCGTAATGTATACTGCACAGTTTGGCAAGAAGCGTTGATGAAGGAAGAACAGAGTATGTATAAAATACAGTGAAGTGGCCATGTATAATGGTCTCGTATTTTCTCAATAATTATTATAACTCAAATTGCCGAAGCAACTCTTTACAGATATTTCAAGATGAAATATAAAATTTACAAATGAGAGGTTGCACCAGGGGTCTTTGATTGGTGACTTGACGTCCTCGATGTGCCATGTCGCCAGTCTGCTCCCGTGTCTCCTAGGGTGTTGCATTCCTTTTAAGGGTGATGCTATCATCGAGCGGACCTTGGGAGGAAGATCTTGATAAGTCATCGAAGTATGGACGAGCCTTACGCTTTAGCAGGTCCTTGATGATACCTGTGGTATGTCCGAGGACGTGTACTGGTAGTAGTTCGGTCCAGCCGAACACTTACCCTTTGATGGTTTTTCCCCACTGCTGCCAATGGAATCTTGAGTGCAAAGTTGTGACTTTTTGGCACGTGTTTGATGGGCATTAGGGCTGTGAAATGGGGAGTGTGTCCCTATTTCTGGGGAGAAGAAGATTCTAGGAGTACGGACTGAAATTGAGCTCGTTTGTCAACCTTACGTGCCTTTATGGCAGATTTCGGCGTTTGCCGATCGTCATCGTAATGGAATTTGGCCGCCAGGGCCAATGCATGTTCCTCAGTTCGGAGGGAACACTCTATGTTGCCGTTGACAGTAATGACCCCCTTGGGCCCGGGCATCTTGAGCTTAAGGTATGCGTAGTGTGAGACGACATTAAAGTGAGCAAACCCTATACGACCCAGCAAGGCATGATAACCGCTACGGAAAGGTACAATGTCGAAGATCAAGTCCTTGCTACAGAAGTTATCGGGTGAACCGAACACTACTTCTAGGCTCACAGTGCCCGTGCACCGGGCTTCGACCCCTGGGATCACTCCTTTAAAGGCAGTGTTGCCGGGTTTGATCCTTTATGGATCTATATCCATTTTTTTCACCGTGTCTGAGTAAATTAGATCAAGGATACTTCCTCCATCCATTAGGACTTTAATGAGGTGATAAACATCGATAATAGGGTTTAGGACGAGGGCAACTGAACCCCCATGAAGGATACTGGTCGGATGGTCTCGTCGATTGAAGGTGATCGGGTACGCCGACCATGGGTTATACTTCGGGGCTATGGGCTCTACGGCATAGACCTATCGAAGGGCGCGCTTCCTCTCCTTTTTGGGTATGTGAGTGGCGTATATCATGTTCACAGTCTTTACCTCTGGAGGGAACTGCTCCTATCCACCATTGATCGGACCGCGGGGCTCATCATCGTCCTCGTTATGTGGGCCCTTGCCTTCCTCCTCGGCTGTGAGTTTGCCAGCTTGTTTGAACACCCAACAGTTACAGTTGGTGTGGGTGGCGGGCTTGTCTTGAGTGCCATGGATCTAGCATGGCCACTCCATGATTTTGTCCAGCGGGGTAGGTCCGTTGCGATTGCCTTTAGGAGGCTTCTTTCGCTGCCCGGATCAAGGGTTTCGGAAACCAGCGTTAACGGCCATGTGGTCAGCATCACAATTGTTGTGCCGGCATTTATTTTTGTTGCGTCATGGTTTCCCGTTTCTATCCGCAAATTCGGAGGTGGTGGGATCTTCGGGGTTGTGGCTCCGTCTAGCTAGCCAGTTATGCTCGCTCGCGTAGAAGCAGGTCATGAGTGATGTAAGGGCGGACATGGTCCTAGGCATGTCCTGACCGAGCTGGCGAGTGTAAGTGCATCTAGTGCCCCTTAGTGATTTTGGTTTATTGAAGACTTATAGGTTAAGAGACTGATGCATCTGTAAGTGTACACAGGCTTTTATAAGTCAATGAGGAGTTTGATATATTCGGAGATTATCGACCCCTAAAAATGTATGTCTTCAACTGAAGACTTTGGTGAAGACTTTGGTGAAGACTTTGGTATTCCCTGAATACTTTGAACATGAAGAAGTTGGTGTGACCTTGAAGATATGAACGAGGACTATGAAGCGTGAAGACTTTTGTCCTCGTACTTTCATTTACTTTCTTTGAGTCATAGGAAACACCATACTGCTAAAGGGGCCTGAGGTAATACTAAGGAAAATTTCCAAATGATTCTCAACTAAAAAGCCTCAACCTATCCAATCCTTCGAGTGAAGCCTTTTCAAAATCTCTTGTGGTTCAGCCAAGTTCTCAAGTGACAGAGACAAAGTTCTTCTGGTCTCTGATGAAATTGGTCTGCCTCAGGAGTTAGGATTTCGACAGTGCGAATTGCCTAGAAGTGATGAATATGATAAGCCTGAGGACTTTCATAGTTCAAAATTCCGACCTTTGTTGTGCTTAGCGCCAGCTGTCCCCAATCATCCGATCCACATAATGGTCATATCATTGGGGCATTTATGTCTTATCATGTCAGGTTGCACCCTGGATATAGAAATCCACCCCCACAACCACTAGTTGGTTGTCTGCTCCGAGAGAGAACTGACACTTGTCATTTGAGAGCAACCCATCCTCCGAGGACTTTGAGAGAAAATCATCAGTGAGGAAAAACCAAAATCCAAACCGCCAAACCCAAAGTGATTAAGCATCACTGAAGAGATTGTTCCTATGTGGAATCGACGCTTGTTACCTTTGAAGAGTGTGTATCTTCTAGACAGTTAGGCGTCATGGTCTATTGCATCCTGCAACCAATTGGGGATCATTGAGTGACCTTGGTCAAGAGCATCCAACAGTCAATTGTGGATCGCCGGGTGACCCATTTGTGAGGGTTCTGGAAGTCTACCATGAAGACTTACCACGAGTGTTGGGCGAGGACTGTGTGACCTTAGCTCAAGGAGAATACGGTAATGATTGTGTGTCCTGGGACTGTGTGTCCTCTGGTTTAAATAGCAGGCCGCTCCGAATGAGACGTACGACTGTCATAGCAGTTGGAACTGGGTCATGAAACCATTGTCTTCATCGAGCTACCTGGTTCTATTTCCTGATCCCTTACATTTCCTCATATACTTGTTGATGAAATTGATCTTTACTGTTTGAAGAATTTGACTGATGACTTTCTCAATTTCCTCACCTCAAATTCTTCAAGTTACCTTGTTCCTCACGTGATTATCCTATATCACACTACCTGTAATCTGTGCATGCTTTATTTCATCATGATGACCATGCTACTGCTATGTTTCTCATGCACTTAAGTAATTATTCCGCTGCTAGTTATTCATCACATTTCAAATTCCTCAAGTTGAAATTCCTCAGTGATGAATTTGTAAAAATCGCCTATTCACCCCCTCTAGTCGATATAACGCACTTTCAATTAGTATTAGAGCAAGGTACGCCCTTGTTCTTTGTGATTTTGGTTTAACCGCTTGGAGTTCTAGTTATGTCGACTGCGGGTATGATCAAGGTTTCCGCAGGTTGTCCTACCTTTGATGGGTCAAACTATCGCTACTAGAAGAACAATATGCGCATGCATCCTGAGGCAATTGGCAACGATCTTTGGTACGTTGTGGAAAATGGTGTTCCCTCTATTACTCCCACGGTCAATGCTGCTAATGTGAAGATATTCAAGCAACTTGATTCACAAGCAAAGAATATCATCTGTGGCCATCTGAGCAAAGGTCAGTATGGCAGAGTGAGTGTTTGGAGTCTGCTAAGCATATCTGGGATAGGCTTTCCAAAGTCAACAAAGTTGTTTCCACTCAACATGACTCCCGTGTTGATATTCTTTGCAATCTCTTCAACTTCTTCAAAAGTCTCGACAATGAGAATGTTCATCAAACTTTTGATTGTCTCACTGATATCTCCAATGAGCTTCAAGCATTGGGTGCCACTAACATCACCGACCACGAGGTAGTGAAGAAACTGCTGAGATCTCTTGATTCCTCATTCGATATACTGGCTTTGATGATTCAAGAGCGTGGAGACTACAAGTCAATTGATCCTGGTGATATACTTGAGAGACTCAATACTCATGAATTACAACAAGCTGAGAAGAGAGACTCTACGAGCCAAGCTATGGAAGATCTCGTGCTCCGAAGGGAAAAGCAATTTCCTCATCCGAAGGCGAAGATTCTGATAGTAGTCTTGGTGATCCTAAAGAACTCAGTCACGATCTAGCAATGCTCGTGAGGAAATTCCATAAGTTCTCAAGGAGAGGCCGATTTGGAAAGTCATCAAAAAGTGGATTGAGGAAATCAGATTCCTCAAGCGACTACAAGAAGAGAACTTGTCACAAATGCAAGAAATCTGGTCAATTTATCTCTGACTGTCCTCTCTGGGAAAAAGAATCAAAGAATAAGAAGTACAAAGATGACAGTTCTAATGAGTCAAAGGAAAAAGAAGAAATCTTCAAAGTCCTCATCTTGAAAGTCCTCAACACACAACAAGAATGGTTCCAGAAAGGCTGAGGCTTTCATTGCCAAGGAAATGGATTCTGAATAACAATCTGAAGAATATGAAGAAGAGGAAGAATCTGAGGTAGAGTCGGAATCTGGTGTTGCTAGCCTTGCTCTCGCTAGTGCTTTTGTCAGCAAGTCCATCTTTAACGATGAAGAAAATAACTACTGCAACGACTGTGACATCAATAATGATGAATATTCTCCGACTTACTGCTTCATGACGAAAGGTGTCAAGTCATTCACAGAATGTCCCAATCTTGATGACATTGAATATCCTAGGTGGAAAGTTCTGATGAAGAAGCATCTCATATCAATGAACGATGAGCTATGGACTGTTACTGAACTTGGACTGACTGAACTCTGTAAGATGGAAAATGCTGAGGAAATTTGGAAGTACGCTCAACCTGATGCTTAGGCGAGGAACATCATCTGCTCAAGCGTATCCAGCATCATGTTCAAGGGCATCTATCATATCCAAAACTCAAAGCTCATCTAGGATAGGATCATGGACTTCAATGAAGGCTATCGCGCTTGTCTAGATCCCATGTTCATAAAACTCAAGAAATTCCTCAAAACCCAGGAAGCAGATCTTGGTTCATCTTCCTGACCGTATCTTATGGCAAAAGGTACCAAGGTACACAAGCATAACTCCTCCTCTGAATCAAGTGAAGGTGAATCTGATGAATATGTGAAACCTAGGTATTCCAAACTTACTAATATTACCACTAAGCAACAAAGTGCACTTGAAAAACTTCAGAATCTGTTAGACAAAAGCGATGATCCGTTGAATGAGCAAGTGGATCGAACTCAAACTCTGACTGGTGATCTCAAAAGTCTTTAGTTAAAGTATGATAACTTTCAGAGTCATCATAATGCTTGCTTACTCTATCATGAGAAGCTTTCATGTGAATTTCTTCAAAGAAAGCAAGATCTTGAGAACCTAAGAGTGTCTCATGAGGATCTCCAAATGGAAAACGATTCCTTACTGGCTCAACTGATCAATACCGCTCAGGAAGAATTTGTTCCACCTTGTTTGAAATACATCGAACGTGAAACTGCTAATTGTTCACCTGAATGTTCAAATACTTCTATTGCTGCAAATTCTTCAACTATCCCCGTGGTCACAAATTTCTCATCTGAGTATACCAAAAGTATCACTAATGAAAATACAGGGTTGAAGGAATTGTATGTGATAGGCATATACAAGAGTCTCAAAGGGCATCCAACCCTTTGCGATGTGCTCGAAAAGCAGATCCTGAACAGGAACCCTAGAGAAGAGGGTATTGCATTTGAGACGAAACTCATGCAGACACCTCATGGGTTGCTGCAAAAGGACCTCATGTAGATCCATCCACCTTATCTAGCTTTACTTGTGAAACTTCATATTCCTCTGATGAGTCACTTGACTCCAATACAAATTCTTCAAAAATCAGAAAGGTGAAGTATTTTCCAGATTTGTTGGAACTAACTACAGGAACGGTTCACCTATGAGGAAAATTTGGGTTCCCAAGAGCTACTTCTAAAATCTTCAAGTGAATGTCCTCACGACACCACCTATGACGAAAAGGAACCCCACATCAAATTCCTAATATGGACCAAAGTCTTCACTCGGACAAAATTCCTCAAATGGTCAAAAGTACTATTCTCATGCTAATGCGTCTGTTTCACATGGAAAATCTAAGAGTTCTGAATATGTGCATTATTCTCCAAATCATTATGTTCATAAGTCCTCGAAGAATTTCTTTGCTTATTCATATGAGTACTCTAACCCTCGTCCTATCAAATGGAGTGCACTAGCTTCAATGCATCCTTTCTCATATGGAGCTCGTAGAATGATGCACTCTTTGCCACCCCTTCAGATGTGGGTGCTAAAGAAATTGAAATAATTTCTTTTGTAGGGTCAGGTCTCTAGACGAACTTGAACGTATGATGAATCTGTTGGAGACTTGAGGAAATGCTTGAAGGGACGCAGGCTAATCATGCAGAAATGAATTCCTCATTTCTCACGTCCTCACATTGCTTTACTTAATATGTTGTGTGATGAAATTCTGCCTGGTGAATTTGATGTCATATTCTTCACTCTGAAGCATATGAGTTCGTAAGTTGTACTAATTCATCTGTAGGATGAAACCCCAATTGCTACTGAGTGGGGCCTCGACAGTGGATGCACCAACCACATGACTGGTGACAAGAATCTAGCAATGAATATACCACTTGCCCCATCTCATCTGAAGCATTTCACCTATGCTGACAAAGGAAAAAATCAAGGTATTGGGTCTAGGTAAGGTTGGAATCTCAAAGGACCGACACATGGATAAGGTGATGCTTGTCGAATCCCTTGGGTTCAACCTCATGTCTATCTCAATGCTTTGTGATCTTGATATGGTTGTCATCTTTGGAAAATATCATTGTGTTGTCATCATCGAAGCTGACAATTCCAAAGTCTTCGAAGGCTTTAGGTGAGGAGACTTGTATATTGTTGATTTCTCTATAGGTCCTTGATACGCCTCCAGCGTGTCTATAATTTATGAAGTATTCATGCCATGTTTAAAATAATTCTACATGATTTTGGGTATGATTTATTAGAACTAACCCAGACTGACGCTGTTTTTAGCAGAACTACCATGGTGTCCTTTTTCGTGCGGAAATAAAAGTTCTCGGAATGGGCTGAAAATTTAGTATGACTTTTTCTGGACCAAAAGAGACCCCCGAAGCATTGGAATTGGGCCAGAAGAGCCGCGAGGAGGCCACAAGCCTGCCAGGTGCGACCACCCCCCTGGTCGTGCCTAGCAGGCTTGTCATCGCCTCGTGGCACCCCTTAACGTGAGATCGATGCCAAAATTCCTATAAATATAGAAACCTATGAAAAGAAACCTAGATCGGGAGTTCCGCTACCGCAAACCTCCAGAGCCATGAGAAACCAAATTGGGAGCACCTTTCGGCACCCTGTCGGAGGGGGAAACCATCATCGGAGGCCATCTTCATCATTCCGGTGGTCTCCATGACGAGGAGGAAGTAGTTCACCCTTGGGGCTGAGCATATATACCAGTAGCTATGTGTTTGATCTCTCTCTCTCTCTCTCTCTCTCTCTCTCTCTCTCGTGTTCTTGAGATGGCACGATCTTGATGTACCGCCAGCTTTATTGATATAGATGAATCATATGGAGTTTTCCCATCTCTATCTTGTTGTGATGAATTGAGTTTTCCCTTTGAAGTTTTCTTATCGGAATGAGTCTTTAAGGATTTGAGAACACTTGATGTATGTATTGCGATGGGATATCCGTTGTGACAATGGGATGTTCTATTTATCCACTTGATGTATGTTTTGGTGATCAACTTGCGGGTTCGGTGACCTTGGGAATCTATGCATAGGGGTTGACACACATTTTTGTCTTGACTTTCCGGTAGAAACTTTGGGGCACTCTTTGAAGTTCTTTGGGTGGATTGGATATGATGAATCTGAAATTGTGTGATGCATATCGTATAATCAAGCCCATGGGTACTTGTGGTGACATTGGAGTATCTAGGTGACATTAGGGTTTTGGTTGATGTGTATCTTAAGGTGTTATTTTAGTTCAAACTCTAGGGCTGTTCATGACACTTATAGGGATATCTCATAAGATTGATTAGAAAAGATAACTTTGAGGTGGTTTCATACCCTACAATAATTTCTTTGCTTGTTCTCCGCTATTTGTGTCTTTGGCGTGAACTCTTTGTCGCATGAGAGGTATTTTCATATGATTCAACTATGTCATTATTGTTGAGAGAACTTGCACTAGTGAAAGTATGCACCCTAGGCCTTGTTTTCAAGCATTGCAATACCGTTTGTGCTCACTTTTGATACTTGATACCTTGCTGTTTTTATATTTTCAGATTACAAAAACCTATATCTACCATCCATATTGCACTTCTATCACCTTCTCTTTGCCGAACTAGTGCACCTATACAATTTGCCATTATTGGGTGTGTTGGGGACACAAGAGATTTCTTGTATTTGATTGCAGGGTTATTTGAGATAGACCATCTCCATCCTACACCTCCCACGGATTGATAAACCTTAGGTCATCCACTTGAGGGAAAATTGCCACTGTCCTACAAAACTCTGCACTTGGAGGCCCAACACGAGTCTACAAGAAGAAGGTTGCGTAGTAGACATCAAGTTCTTTTCTCGCGCTGTTGCTGGGGAGGTGAGTTCTTGAAGGTATATCTTTAGATCTTGCACTAATTTTTTTTAGTTTCTTGTGTTTCACTAGGTTGGTTTTATAAAAGAAAACTACAAGAAAAATGGAATTGTGGTTGCCTCATATGCTTCATCTTTGTAATGTCTTTTGTGAAAATGATGGAAAGGAAAATTGTGCTTAAGTGTTGAAGAAGAAGAAGTTATTAAAATGTTTGGCACTAAATATTTGAGTGATGAGCATGATTTCAATATTGTTAGTATGAATTCTCTTAATATTCATGATGCTAATGATATGCAAACCCACAAGCTTGGGGATGCTATGTTTGATGAAGAAGATATTTTTAGTCCCCCAAATTTTGATGAGCAAAACTATTATGATTGTGACATGCCTCCTATCTATGATGATTATTGTGATGACACATATGATGTAAAGAGTAATGCCAACCATGAAACTTGTCATCATGATTTTCATATTCAAAGTGGTTATGTCAATCAAGTATCTCATGATAGTTATTTCGTTGAGTTTGCTCCCACTATTATGAATGAGAAGAAAATTTCTTATGAGGAGAGTAGTAAAATTTCTATGCTTGTAGATCATGAAAATAATTCTTTATGTGCTGGCTATATTTTGGAATTACTTCATGATGCTACTGAAAATTATTACGAGGGAGGAACATATGCTTGTACGAATTGCAATAATATCAAGTTTCCTCTCTATGTGTTCAAAGTTTTGAAGTTGTGCTTGTTTCGCCTTCCTATGCTAGTTGATTCTTGTTCCCATGAATTTTTTGATCACAAAATCCCTATGCATAGGAAGTGGGTTAGAATTAAATGTGCTTGTTATGTGATTCATGATGTTCTTTTGCATGTCTCAAATATTATTCCTATAAGAGCATCATTGAAATCATCATGCCTAGCTAGAAGGCATTAAAGAAAAGAGCTTGTTGGGAGACAACCCAACACTTTAACTTTCTGTTTTTATTTGTTAACATGATTAATATACTGTAGTAATAGTGTTTTTTGTATTTTATTTCAATAAATTGCCAAGTAAAGCCTTTGGGATAGTGTTGATACTTGCTGGTTTGATTCTGTGCAAAAACAGAAAGTTTTGCGTACAATATATTAATTATCTCATTTAACTGGAGCGTCAAAAAATTCTGGAATTTTTACACCACATTTATATGAAAATTCCTTGAGCTTTCCTAATGTTTCGTAATTGTTAGTGTCATTGAAGTAAGGTGATCATTCAGATCTTTACGGACTGTTCTGATTTTTACAGATTCTATTTTGCATGCATAGTTTGCTTGTTTCAAGTGTTCCTATAGCTTATATTGAGTAATATAAATTGTGGTAATGATGGAATACAGCAGGTATTGTGTGATAAAAATTACGAATCTTTTCTTGACAGTACCTAAGTGGATGATCTATCTTTATTACACTAACCCTTCTCATAAAGTTCCGTTAAGTTTTGTGTGATTGAAGTTTTCAAGTTTTGGGTGACACACTGATATGAGGAGAATAAGGAGTGACAAGAACCTAAGCTTGGCGATGCCCAAGGCACCCCCAAGGTAATATTCAAGGAAGATTCAAGCATCTAAGCTTGGGGATGCCCCGGAAGACATCCCCTCTTTCGTCTTCAACACTATCGGTATATCTTGCTTGGAGCTATATTTTTATTCATCACATAATATGTGTTTTTCTTGGAGCATAATTTTATTTTTTTCTCTGTTAGGTGTTATTTATAATCTTGTTTTTCAATAAAAAGTTCCAACAATTTCCTTTAGGATGTTTGAATTGCATGTTTGATGTGTGCTGGGTAAAAACAGAAACTTCTGCGCGTTAACCTCACGCGCCCACTGTTTAAGTTCGCAGTGGGAAGAATGCAACGAGGCACCTGTGTCGACGCACATGGCATCTGTAGCTCTCTGCAATTCTTGCTCGCTGGACTCGTCGTCCTGTTGAACGTCATCATCATCCTCGTCTTGCTTGTCCCGACCACGAGCGGGCCGGTCCATCTGTGGCTTGGCCTTGCCGCGATGACCTCCTTGGCCACCGCGCTTCTTGCCGGATCCCTCCGCACCATCCTGGTCCTTCTCCTTGTCTCGCCTCTCGTATTGAGCTTTTTGCTTCTCAGCAAGCTGCTCAACTTGCCAGTAGTCTTGTAGATCGTGGCCTTTGGCACGATGGATCTTGCAATACTGCTTGACGGAGCCTTCCGGCTTGTCGGCAGCTGCCAAAGCCTGACAGGAGACGCACCCGGCAACATCCTTGCTAGGGTCATCAGCCTTGGCCTTCTTGACGGTGCGAGGGTTGCCGGATCCCTCGATGGCAAATACGGCCTTGCCCTTGCGCTTCTTGTTACGCCGCCGACCCTTCTTTGCTAGGGCGGCGGTGTCCTCATCCTCAGAGCCGACCCCTGCGTCAGCGTCTTTGCCGGGGAGCCTCCTCCCTTCTTTAGCTCGAGCACATTTATCTGCCAGAGCATAAAGCTCGGCAACATCCCTGATCTTGTTCATCACTAGCTCTTCCTGCATCCTGCAGTTGCGCACATTCTGATGGAACGCGCTGATAACAGCGGCAGGATGAACGTCTGGTATGTTGTGGTGTATGCAGCTGAACCTCTAGATGTACTTGCGCAAAGTCTCACCCTCCTTCTGGGGGATGATATGTAAATCACTTTGCCTGGCCAGGAGCCTGATGACCTCCGGTGAAGGTGCCAACAAACTCATGACACAGATCTTTCGTGGGGAAAATGGATCCTTCCGGCAAGTGCATCAACCATGACCTGATGTTGGGCTTAAGTAACAACGGGAAGTAGTTGGCGAGTATCTTGTCATTGCGAGCGCCGGCAGCCTGCACCGCAATGGTGTAGACAGTCAAGAACTCTGATGGGTGAGTCTTGTCATCGTATTTCTCTAGGATCTCTGGCTTGAACATGCGGAAATTGGGCCACTGGACTTGCCGTAGCTCATGAGTAAATGTTGGACAACCCACCTCGTAAGTTAGGGTGGCAGGATACCCTGGCGACGATTTGTCTACAGCAGGCCCCGTGCGCTTATCAGATTGATGGCACGCTTCCCATCATCGCTCGATTGTATCTCGAGCATCTTCCTTGCTTCGTTCCCAAAGAACTTGACGCTGATCATGGCGAGTCCGTGGATCAGACGACGTTGTCGAGTAACCATCGTAAGCGTTGGTCCGTTGAGTCGGTGATCGGCATTGTTGCCATGGAGGAGAGTGCATCGTGGTTGCACCACCGCCGGCCTTCTCATCACTGGCGTGAGCCGGCTCGGTGGACCGAAACTTGTCAGCAAGGTTGAGGAGGCTCTAAATGGTGGCTCTCCATTCGTCGAGCTTCTCCGCGGCAGGAGGGAAGTTCAGGACTAGCTGCGATCGCGCCATTGCTTCTTCCGACTTGGTCGACAGTGAACGGCGCGAAGAACGGGAGGTGCTCTAACTCCTAACCGTGTTAGAAAGAGCGCCGTCATGGTCCTGCGACTGCATGCCCCTCCCACTAGCATGCAGGCATGCATGCTAGTACCGCGCATCTTGGGGGCGATGTGCGTGAGCTTTTTTGTGGGGATGATGGGAACTACCGACCCCGCGGCGCTGCCCTTCGCGTGTGTCCTGGGAAGGTTGCGGCATTCGCATCGGCGTGGGTGCCTTGGAAGGTGCCCTTCCGTCCCCGGAGTTCACCGTACCGCCCATAGGAGGTACAACTCCATAATGAGACCCAGCAACGCGGGGATTTCCGCCACCGCCGTGAGCGTCTCCACGGCGGGCGTCGCAGCTTGCTTGGCTTTGATCATCAGAGCGCCGCATGGGCACAGGGTCCCCGCTCCCTCCGCCGTGCCCACTCCATTGCCCTCCTGGGCGGCTACGGGCATGACGGATGTGGAGGGTTCCACCGCCGTGAAACCTTTCTTCTTGGGAGCCATGGCGATGACGATTATGATGAAGGAACTGACGCGCTAGTCACAAGGTCGGGTTCACGCAACCACCCCCCCTACCTGGCGCGTCAAAGATGTCGGGGGAAGCGACACCTATGGTATCGGAGGGATCCCTTTATGGTTCGGAGGGGAAGAAAGCTCGCACAAAGAGCAGATCGAGTGACCATCGCATGGGAATTTACCCAGGTTCTGGGAGTGCTACCATACCCAACTGCTACTCATGAAGAACGGGCTAGGGGAGCTCCCAAGGTGTAGGAGTCCGAAAAGGTCGAAAAGTCCAAGGTCCAAAACTCCTCTACTATAACGCCTTGGGCCTCCTTTTATACTCTCGAAGGGGTCACCAACAGTGGCGTACAGTACGTACATGGGGTGTACAGTGCTACAATGGTATCATACCTAACACTAATGGTGTGAGACAAACATATTTAATGCTCTGTCAGGCATTCCTAACCGCCTGCGGGACGGGACAGGAGCCCGTCCCATCGGCACCGCTTAGCCTCTCCATCGCCGGCGTCTCGACACGTGCCCAGGCAAGGCGACACCTGGCCTTTGCATTGGCGGGGGGCTTGCCGGGGCTTCACCTTGTGAGGGCCTCGCCTCTGCACTGGCAGGATGGTGGGGCCTTGCCGGGTGCATTCCTTGTCGGGGCTCTGTAGGCCATCCTGGCAAGATCTTGCCGGGGTCCCAGCCTTTGGTCTGTTGACTTGAATGTCTTCTCGATGTTGTTGTATTTGGTTCTTAGTTGCTCCCTGGTAGGCCTTGCCGCTGGTATGGCTACGACTCTCCGTGCACAAGTACGGGGTACTAAAAATTCCATACTTTAGTACACCGACAATATATGAACTATAGGTGGTAAAATTTATTGAAGGTTAGCAAATACCGCATTGGTCACTTGAACCATTCATGGAAAAATATTGAAGGAAGAGAGGATTCACATATAAATATACTATCTTGGACATCTTCTATGATTGTGAATACCCATTAATTATTTTCAAACTTGGGCAAATTAGTTGAAGTTGGACAAGGAAGACAACGTAATGAGTTTGGGTTGCATATATTTGCATAGAAGTCATATTGTTATGGATCCTCCAACATGTGGTGCTTGTTTCCACCTCATACTACCCAAAACTTCCGCACCAAGTAGAAATACTACTTGTGCATCCAAACAACCTTAAACACAAAGTTGTTCCATATGAGTCCACCATACCTACCTATATGCGGTATTTACCTGTCGTTCCAAGTAAATTTGCATGTGACAAACTCTAAACCTTCAAATAATATTCTATTTTGTATGCCCGAATCGCTCATATAATGACCAGGGGTTGTCAGTATCTTCCATGGTAGGTGGGTTATTCTCACGATATGTGTTGATTCACTCTCATTCACGAGGAAGTGACTGGTAATAGGGATTCCCAGTCCCGAAATCAAAGAAAAAAAATTGCAAATAATTAAACAAAACTCCACCAGGAATGTTGTTGGTATGGACGGTACCCGTAGATTCGGCTTGCCGAGGAGTGTGATTGATTGGTGGAGGGGGAGTAAAAACTTTGCCATTCTGTTTGGGAACCGTCTATAATGTATCTACCATGGAAGATACCGAGATCTCTCGGTTTTTATGATGACAATGAAAGTATACCACCCAAAATTATTATTCATCTCTGTTTTAAAAGCTCGAGCTCTGGCACCTCTGCAAATAAATGCTTCCCTCTGCGAAGGGCCTATCTTTTACTTTCCAGTACTTACCTTTACGTAAGAGTCATGGTGCTCTTCACCACTTCCTATATTTTGCCTTTTTCTCTTGGCAAGCGTCATGTGTTGGGGAAAGATCCAAGCATATATGGCCATTCAAATATATTTGATCACGAATTATTATTGTTGACAATTATCTATATGATAAATAAGTTGGGAGGCGAAACTTTAAGCCCCTATCTTTCTCTGTGTTCGACGGATGCCATTTGCTCTAACAATATGCTTTGAGTGTTAGCAATCATGGAATACTATATGATATTTGAGTCTGTGGAATTTGCTAAATTAAAGCTCTTACATAGACCCTTCCTGAAAATAAGATGAATTTCAATTGTTTGGTGACTGAAATCATAGTTTGTTAGTCTATACTTTAACATATGGATAGCTTGTTATTTCATCATGATAAGTTTTATGATATGAGCTACTGTTTATGGTATATAATGATGGTAGAAAAAGTGTTTGGAATTATCATTGATCAAATTTATGCACTATGCTAGCATTCACACTTCATAAATTATTTCTTTTATCATTTACCTACTCGAGGACGAGCAGGAATTAAGCTTGGGGATGCTGATATGTCTCCAACGTATCTATAATTTATGAAGTAGTCATGCCATGTTTACAATAATTCTACAAGATTTGGGTATGATTTTGTTAGAACTAACCCGGACTGACGCTGTTTTCAGCAAAACTACCATGGTATCGTTTTTTGTGCAGAAATAAAAGTTCTTGGAATGGGCTGAAAATTTTGTATGATTTTTCTGGACCAAAAGAGACCCCCGAAGCATTGGAGTTGTGCCAGAAGAGCCACGAGAAGGTCACAAGCCTGTTAGGCACGACCACCCCCCTGGCCGTGCCTAGCGGGCTTATCACTGAATTGTGGCACCCCTTGATGTCAGATCGATGCCAAAAAATCCTATAAATATAGAAACCTCCAAAAAGAAACCAAGATCGAGAGTTCCGCCGCCGCAAACCTCCAGAGCAACGAAAAACCAATTGGGAGCCCGTTCCGGCACCCTCCCGGAGGGGGAAACCATCACCAGAGGCCATCTTCATCATCCCGGCGGTCTCCATGATGAGGAGGGAGTAGTTCACCCTCAGGGCTGAGGGTATATACAAGTAGCTATGTGTTTGATCTCTCTCTCTCTCTCTGTGTTAGTGCATCTAGTGCCCCTTACTTATTTTGGTGTATTGAAGACTTATAGGTTAATGTACTAATGTGTTTGTGAGTGTACACAGGCTCTATAAGTCGATGAGGAGTTTGATATATACGGAGATTATCGAACCCTAAAAATGTATGTCTTCAACTGAAGACTTTGCTGAAGACTTTGTGAAGATTTTGGTGAAGACTTTGTGAAGACTTTGAAAATGAAGAAGTTGGTGTGACCTTGAAGATATGAACGAGGAATATGAAGCGTGAAGACTTTTTTTTGTAGTTTCATTTCCTTTATTTGAGTCATAGGAAACACCGTACTGTTAAAGGAGGCCGAGGTAATACTAAGGAAAATTTCCAACTGATGCTCAACTTCAAATTCCTCAACCAATACAATCCTTCGAGTGAAGCCTTTGGAAATCTCTTATGGTTCGATCAAATCCGTCAGTGACAGAGACAAAGTTCTTCTAGTCTCTGAGGAAATTGATTTGACTGAGGGGTTAGGATTTCGCCAGTGCGAATTGCCTACAAGTGAGGAACATGATAAGCCTGAGGACTTTCATAGTTCGAAATTCTGACCGTTGCTGTGCTTAGCGGCAGCTGTCCCCAATCATAACATCCACATAATGGTCATATCATTGGGGGTATTTATGTCTTATCATGTCAGGTTGCATCCTGGCTATAAATAGCCACCCCCACAACCACTAGTTGGTTGGCTGCTCTGAGAGAGAACTGACACTTGTCATTTGAGAGCAAGCCATCCTCCGAGGACTTTGAGAGAAAATCATCAGTGAGGAAAAACCCACAACCAAACTACCAAACCCAGAGAGGTTGAGCATCACTGAAGAAATTCCTGTGTGGATCCGACACTTGTTACCTGTGAGGACTGTGCATCCTCCAGACGGTTAGGCGCCATGGTCTAGTGCTCCTCCAGTCAATTGGGGATCACGAAGTGACCTTGGTCTAGAGCATCCAACAGTAAATTGTGGATTGTCGGGTGACCAGTTTGTGAGGGTTTTGGAAGTCTACCCTGAAGATTTACCACGAGTGTTGGGCGAGGATTGTGTGACCTTAGCTCAAGAAGAATACGGTAAGGACTGTGTGTCCTGGGACTGTGTGTCCTCTGGTTTAAATACCAGGCCGCTCCAAACCAGACGTACGACTGTCACAGCAGTTGGAACTAGGTCATCAAACCATTGTCGTCATCGAGCTATCTGGTTCTATTTCCTCAACCCCTCTATTCCTCATATACCTGTTGATGAAATTGATTGTTACTGTTGGAACAATTTGACTGAAGACTTTCACAAATTCCTCACCTCAAATTCTTCAACTTACCTTGTTCATCACAGCTTATCCTATATCATGCTACTTACTATTTGTGCATGTTTCATTTCATCATGAAGACTATGTTGTTACTATGTTCCTCGTGCACTTGAGTACTTATTACGCTGCTAGTTATTCAACAAATTTCAAATTCCTCAAGTGATGAATTTGTAAAAATCGCCTATTCACCCCCATTCTAGTCGATATAACGCACTTTCAATTGGTTTCAGAGTAGGTACTCCCTCGTTCTATGTGATTTTGGTTTAACCACCTGGAGTTCTAGTTATGTTGACTGCAGGTATGATCAAGGTTTCCACGGGGTGTTCTACCTTCGATGGGACGGACTACCCCTACTGGAAGAACATGATGCGTATGCACCTTGAAGCTATTGACAACGATCTCTGGTACGTTGTGGAAAATGGTGTGCCCTCTGTCACTCCCATTGTTACTACTACTGATGTGAAGAGATTCCAGCAACTCGATTCTCAAGCAAAGAATATCATCTGTGGCCATCTGAGCAAAGGTCAGTATGGCAGAGTGAGTGCTTTGGAGCCGGCTAAGCTTATCTGGGATAGGTTGTCCAAAGTCAACGAAGGTGTTTCCACTCAACGTGACTCTCGTGTTGATGTTCTTCGCAATCTCTTCAACCGCTTCAAGAGATTTGACAATGAAAATGTTCAGCAAACTTTTGATCGTCTCACTGATATCTCCAATGAGCTTCAAGCACTAGGTGCCACCGATATCACTGACCATGAAGTGGTGAAGAAACTGCTAAGATCTCTTGATTCCTCATTCGATACTCTGGCTTTGATGATTCAAGAACGTGGAGACTACAAGTCACTTGATCCTGCTGATATTCTTGAGAGATTCAATACTCATGAATTCCAACAAGCTGAGAAGAGAGACCTCTACGGGCCAAGCTATGGAAGATCTCGTGCTCTAAAGGCAAAAGCAATTTCCTCATCCAAAGAAGAAGATTCAAACAGCAGCCTTGGTGATCATGAAGAACTACATCAGGAACTGGCAATGCTCATGAGGAAATTCCAGAAGTTCTCAAGGAGAGGTGGATTTGGAAAGTCATCAAAAAGTGTCTTGAGAAAATCAGATTCCTCAGAAGACTACAAGAAAAGAACATGTCATTGTTGCAAGAAGCCCAGTCACTTTATCTCTGACTGTCCACTCTAGGAAAAAGATTCAAAGAAGACGAACAAATACAAGGAGGATAGTTCTGATGACTTGAAGAAAAACAAGAAATCTTCAAAGTCCTCAAAGCACAAGAAGAATGGTTCTAGAAAGGCTCGAGCATTCATCTGCAAGGAATTTGATTCTGAGGAAGAATCTGAAGCATATGAAGAAGAGGAAGAATCTGAGGAGGAATCAGAATCTGGTGTCGCTAGCCTTGCTCTCGCTACTGCTTTCGTCAGCAAGTCCATCTTCAACGATGAAGAATATGACTACTCCAATGACTCTAACGTCAGCAATGATGATTATGCTCCCACCTATTGCTTCATGGCAAAAGGATCAAAGGTACACAAACATCATTCCTCTTTTGAATCAAGTGAAGGTGAATCTGATGAATTTGTGAAACCTAGCTATGCTAAACTTGTTAAAATTGCCACTAAGCAACAAAGTGCACTTGAAAAGCTTCAGAAAATGCTAGACAAAAGCGATGATCTGTTGAACTATGAAGTGGATCGGACTCAAACTCTGCCTGACGATCTCAAAAGTCTTCAGACAAAGTATGATAACCTTCAGAGTCATCATAACGACCTCCTAGACAATCATGAGAAGTTTTATTATGAATTTCTTCAAAGAAAGCAAGATCTTGAGAAACTGAGGGTGTCACATGAGGATCTCCAAAGGGAAAACGATTCCTTACTGGCTCAATAGATCAGTACCGCTCAGGAAGAATTTGTTCCACCTTGTTTGAAATGCATCGAACGTGAAACTACTAATTCTGCACCTGAATGTTCAAATGCCTCTATTGCTGCAAATTCTTCAACTATTCCAGTGGTCTCAAATTCCTCATCTGAGTATACCACAAGTATCACTGATGACAATGCAGGGTTGAAGGAATTGTATGTGACACGCATGTACAAAAGTCTCAAAGGGCATCAAACCCTTTGCGATGTCCTCAAAAAGCAGATACTGAACAGGAACCCTAGAAAAGAGGGTATTTCCTTTGTGAGGAAACTCAATGCTGATGGATCCTACTGGACACCTGAGAAGTACCCCAAAACCTCATGGGTTGCTGCGAAAGGATCTCCTGTAGATCCATCCACTTTATCTGTATTTACTTGTGAAACTTCATATTCCTCTGATGAGTCACTTGACTCCAACTACAAAATCTTCAAAAATCAGAAAGGTGAAGTATTTTCTAGATTTGTTGGAACTAACTGCAGGAACGGTTCTCCTATGAAGAAAATATGGGTTGCCAAGAGCTACCTACAAAATCTTCAAGTGAATGTCCTCATGACATCACTCATGAATAATAGGATCCCAAGATCAAAGTCCTCACTTGGACGAAATTCCTCAAATGGCCAAAAATATCATTCTCATGCTAATGCTTGTGTTTCGCAGGGAAAAATATGTGCACTATTCTTCAAACCATTATGTTCATAAGTCCTGAAAGAACTTCTCTGCTTATTCATTAGAGTACTCTAATCCTCGCCCTATGAAACGAAGCGCACTTGCTTCAATGCCTCCTTTCTCACATGGTGCTCGCAGAATGATGAACTCTTTGCCACCCCTCTATATGTGGGTGGTGAAGAAATTGAACTAATTTCTTATGCAGGGTCAGGTCTCCAGATGAAACTGAACATCTGATGAACTTGTTGGAGACCTGAGGAAATGCTTGAAAGGACGAAAGCTAACCATGATGAAATGAATTCCTCATTTCTCATGTCCTCACACTACATGCTTACTATATTCTGTGATGAAATCCTATCTGATGAAATTGATGTCGTATTCTTCACTCTAAAGCATATGAGTTCGTAAGTTGTACTAATTCATCTGCAGGATGATACTCCAAACGCTATTGAGTGGGTCCTCGATGGTGGAATGACAAACCACATGACTGGTGACAAGAATCTATTGATGAATTTGCCACTCACTCCATCTCCTCTGAAGCATATCACCTATGCAAACAAAGGAAAAAAGCAAGGTATTGGGACTTGGTAAGGTTGCTATCTCAAAGGACCGAACCATGGATAAGGTGATGCTTGTTGAATCCCTTGGGTTCAAGCTTATGTCTGTCTCAATGCTTTGTGATCTTGATATGATCGTCATATTTGGAAAATATCATTGTGTTGTCATCATGGAATCTGACAATTCCAACGTCTTCAAAGGCTTTAGGAGAGGAGACCTGTATATTTTGATTTCTCTACAGGTACTCAACCTGCCACATGCTTACTTGCAAAATCTTCAGAAGGCTGGCTGTGGCATCGATGACTTGGACATGCAGGTATGAGGAACTTGCACACGCTCACGAAGAAAAAGCATGTCATTGGCATCGAGGGTGTCAAATTCCTCAAGGACCACCTCTACGGTGCATGTGAATCTGGGAAGATGACTAGATCCAAGCATCCCTCGAAGACAATCATGACCACGACTCGACCCTTTGAATTACTTCACATGGATCTCTTTGGCCCCACTCATTACTCCATACTAACAAATGCTTCAAGTTTGTATGGCTTTGTCATTGTTGATGATTACTATTGTTACACTTGGGTTCATATTATTCAGTACAAAAATAAAGTGCAAGGATGTCTTTAGACGATTTGCTTCAAGGGCCTCCACCAAATTCGGCGTCAAGATCAAGCATATTAGGAATGATAATGGGACTGAATTCAAAAACACTAATCTTGATGAATATCTTGATGAACTTGGTATTACTCATGAGTTGTCTGCCCCTTATACTCCTCAACAGAATGGCATCATGGAGCGCAAGAATAGGACTCTAGTTGAGATGGCTCGCACCATGCTTGATCAATACAAGACTCCTTGTCACTTCTGGCCCGAGGCAATTGATACTGCATGCCACATCACCAACAGGGTATATCTTCACAAATTCTTCAAGAAGACTTCATATGAACTTATGACTGGCAAGAAACCCAATGTAAGTTATCTCAAAGTCTTCGGTGCAAAATGCTAGCTCAGAGATCCTCACCACAGTTCTAAGTTTGCACCAAAAGCACATGAAGGTTTTATGCTTGGTTACGGAAAGGACTCGCACACCTACAAAGTCTTCATCACCTACCTTCCCAAGGTTGTTGAAACTGTAGATGTGCAGTTCGATGAAACTGATGGCTCGCAAAGAGAGCACCTGCCTTCTGTGTTTGATGAACAATCTCCTAAGGAATCCATTAATCTGAAGACAAGTGAAGATATCATACCCACTGAGGAAGTCATTCCAACGAATGAAGACTTTCATGTTGATACACCTGAAGAAAATGGTGCTGAAGGAAGTCCTCGGCCACATCAACCTGCTCATCCTAGAGTTGCAAATGAAGTGCAAATTGACAAAACCGTCGATGACATCAATGCACCAGGTCCCCTCACTTGCTCAAAAGCTTTACATTTAACTAACTTTTGTGGGCACTTTGCCTTTGTATCTATCATAGAGCCCACCAAAGTTGATGAAGCATTCAAGGAGCCTGAGTGGATTCAAGCTATGCAATAGGAATTGCATCAGTTCAAGCTCAACAACGTGTAGGAACTTGTCAAGTGGCCACATCCTCGCAAACATAACATCATAGGTACCAAGTGGATCTACCGCAACAAGCAAGATGAAAATGGCCTTGTGGTGAGGAATAAGGCTCGTCTAGTAGCTCAAGGCTACACGCAGGTTGAAGGAATTGACTGTGATGAAACATTTGCACCTATTGCTAAACTTGAAGCTATTCGCATATTGCTTGCTTATGATAACCATCATAATATCATCTTATATCAAATGGATGTGAAAAGTGCATTCCTCAATGGTAAGCTTGAGGAAGAAGTATATGTTGCTCAACCGCCAGGTTTTGAAGACCCTAAGCATCCTGACAAAGTCTTCAGACTCAACAAGGCCCTCTATGGCCTCAAGCAGGCCGCTCGGGCGTGGTACGACACTCTGAAGTAATTCCTCATGAAGAAAGGCTTCAAACCCGATTCACTCGACCCATCTCTTTTCACAAAATCCTATGACAATCAACTGTTCATATGCCAAATATATGTGGATGATATTATCTTTGGCTGTACTAACAAACGTTACAGTGATGAATTTGCCTATATGATGAGTGAAGAATATGAAATGTCTATGATGGGAGAGTTGAAATTCTTCTTAGGTCTTCAAATTCGTCAGCAAGACAATGGCATCTTCATCTCACAAGAGAAATACCTCAAAGAAGTTCTGAGGAAATTCGACGTGCAAGATTGCAAAGGCGTCAAAACTCCAATGCCTTCAAAAGGCCACCTCTGCATTGATGAAAATGGTAAAGATTTCGATCAGAAGGTATACCGCTCCATGATTGGTTCATTATTGTATCTATGTGCATCTAGGCCTGATATTATGCTAAGTGTTTGCATGTGTGCCCAATTCCAAGCAACACCGAAGGAATCACACCATAAGGCTGTGAAACATATTCTTCGATACTTAGCTCACTCACCAACACTTGGATTATGGTATCCCAAGGGCTCAAATCTTCACCTCGTCGGATACTCTAATGCTGACTATGCTGGAGATCGCGTGGATCGCAAGTCAACTTCAGGCACATGTCATTTCCTTGGACGATCCTTAGTCTGTTGGTCCTCGAAGAAGCAGAACTACGTCTCACTCTCTACTTCTGAAGATGAGTACATTGCTGCTGGCTCATGTTGTGCTCAGTTCCTATGGATGAAGCAAACCCTCAAGGACTACGGCATCAAGTTGAAGAATGTGCCTCTCTACTGTGACAACGAGAGTGCCATCAAGATTGCATACAACCCAATTCAGCACTCCAAGACCAAGCACATCCAGATTCGTCATCACTTTCTTCGAGATCATGTACTCAAGGGCGACATCTCCATGGACCACATCCCCACTGAAGAACAACCGGCCGATATCTTCACAAAGCCCTTGGATGAAAAGAGATTTTGCAAGTTGCAGTGTGAGCTAAATATCTTCGAATCTTCAAATGTTCGTTGAAAAAGGACACACATCCTAACACTTATGCAAAATTGATGACTTAGATGTGCAACACACGAAGTAGCGTTTTTCTTCAATCAATGAAGAATAACCCTCTAAGTGTGAAGAAATTAGTGAAGAATTTGATTCTCAGAACCCTACGACAATTGTACGCGGTGTCTGAAATCATCATCTTATACGGTGGGTCATGCCACCAACCAAAGTTGAAATTCTTCGAAATTGAGTTTTTCGTCATTTTTGCAAATTCTTCAAATTATCAAATTCCTCAACTTTTCAAATTCTTCAAACTTTGAAACTCATGTTCTTCATTGACTATATATATATATATATATATATATATATATATATATATATATGAGTTTTCAATGTCCTCAACAACATTCACTTGTTGCTAATTCTTCAAGTTGATTTTCATCTAAGTGAATGTGATCGGACCCTTTCCCCATCTATGCTAAACTCAACCCAGTCTGTTCACAAATTCTTCATATGCATTCTACTTTGAAGCTCATTCAAAGTCTTCACTGTGTCCTTGACAGCTGAAGAATTTGCGAACGGAAGATTTGAAATTTTCACTATCAAAAATTTCAGCGGTTCCCGCTCAAACAATTCTGATTCCCGCGCCTGGATAACCCACGATCCCCCACTATCGCCACCTCCAAGTATGTGGGTGACACCTGTCGCGTGAAGAGCAAGGGTCAGGGGCAATCTTGTCCAAAATCTTTGGGAAGATTGTTTTTCACTAACTCTATAAATAACCCCGCCCCTTCAACTGTGCTCGGTCACTCCTCATCTCAACCCTCTCCTGAGCTCCAACCTAGCGCTGCCGCTAAAGTCATCGTCGCCGGTGAGGAAGAGCTTCACTGCCTCGACCTCGGCGTCGCCATACTCGCATCGGCCGCGAAAGTCCTCACCTCGCCTCTGCTGTAGCTGTCTCCCTCTGCCAAGCTAGGGCACTTCCCAATCTCATCTCTTGTTCGTCGAGTTCTTCACCAGGGTAAATAAAATTTATTTTTACTGCCCTCATTTGATCCTCAAATGCTGTTCATATTCCTCAAAAGGTGTTTATTCTTCATGAACCTTATTCTAAAAGCACCTTACGTCTTCACATACTTGATGTTTTTCCCTAAGTAATGATTTTCTTCAAAATTCCTCAATTGTGTGAATCCTCAAAATTTGCACAACTCTGGAACCTGAGACAAAGAACACTTAGTGAAATTTCTCAAGACACCCATGGTCAAATTCCTCTCACCTATTTTATTTAGAAAAATTTCTGAGAAAGCATATGACCTCTTCAAATTCCTCGCACCTATACTCTGTTCACAGGTACAACATGTCCGCTGATGAATCACTAGGTTCTCATCAACTTAACTCATTTGTAGCGCTCCTTGAGGAAAAACGGTGTACTTCTTCAGAGTCCTCAGGAGTTCAAATTCCTCAAGTGAAGAAAATGGCTGACGAAAGGAAAACTCGGAAAGGTGGAAAGAAGCCAGATGTGCACACTGCCTTTGAGATTCCAGATGACGTGTATGAGGAATACTGCACACCCGATTAAGAAACTCATGGCAAAGAAACGACCAACCAGAGAAAAAATCGTCTACAGAAAATTGAGAGAAGATGGGCAAGGGAATGGAAGGAATATCGTTATGTGACTCCAAAATACATGATGAAATTTGTAGTGAAACCTCCTTGCAGCAGGCCTCCCCTTGCTCCAAATCAAATTGCTGATCCCACTAGCCTCAAGACTGGTGAGGACTTTCCTCACATGTGGGAGAAGCAGCAAGCCAAGCTGGCGAAGAAAGCCAAAGAAGCAGTGAAGAAATTCAATGAAGATTCTGCTGCTGCTGCCTCTACCGGAGCCTCTGCAAGTGCTCTGAAGAAAATCATGATGAAGAAATATGCATTGAAGACAAGTTCTTGAACCTCAAAACCTTCACAGCTTACAAATTCTCAGCCTACAAAGTCTGCAGCTGCTGGAACGGTTGCTACTCAGTCTTCTGCGGTAGCTGCAAAGTCCTCAACCCAGTGCATCTAGCATCATGTAAGAGGACTGAGGGATTCTCAAGAGTTCCAAAGATCTCAGCAAGCCCCTCTACTACAGCAAAGTCTTCAACTAGGCCTTCTGCATTCAAGGTGAAGAAAACTGTTGGACGAGGTCAAAGACCAAGTCCTCACTCAAGCAACGCTGTGGTAACCATACCCTCAGGATCTAAGGATGATGATGATGATGAAGCTGATGATCAGGAATTGGAAGAAATCATCAGGCAAAGTCAGCAAAGGGCTGCTATAGCAAAGGGTAGTTTTGTTCCTCTCATGCTGGATCCCAAGATGATCCTCAACTTCATCGATATATGGCATGAAGACCCAAGCACCCCACTTTCTTCACTAAATCTACCTCTTGGAGTGGATCATGTCCTCACCCACTTCATCTTTGAAGAAAAATGGAAGAGAGAGCAAGGTCTAAGAGCTAAGAGGAACATGGATCGGAAGGAAAAGTTTCTGAGAGACAATGTGATGAATTTGACCCCAAAACAACTCGTCACTGTTCAGTCTAAAATTCGCACACTCTCTGAGGATCAAGAGAGATATGCTGCTGAATGGAAGGGCACCAAGGTGAGATTCGCCAGGGCTGCTCAAGCTGCACTGAAGGATCACAACACTAGGGTTGCAGCTCGATCGCAACCACAAAATCCTCAGGCTGATGAAATTCCTCAAGCTACTGATGAAATTGCTCAGCCTGATGAGACTGCTGATGGAAATGCTTCTGCACCAGAAGCAACTGCCAATGCTGCTGAGGAAACTCAGACCACTGATGATCATGCCAGGACAACCACCACTGTTGTGCCTGAAGAAACTAAAAGGCCAGCTGAAGCTTTTGCTGCGCCTGAGGAAACTGAACACACCAGGGCGGCTGCATCAGTCGTTCCTGAAGAAACTGACATTGGTGAGGAAAAGACTCAGCACCTGCCTACGAACTTGTACCATTTGGGGTGGAATATGTCATCGTAGATGAAGATGAAGATCAGTCTGCTACTTCGACAGAGCAGATTGATGAGAAAATTGAAGTTGAAGACATTGCTTCCAAAGGTATCATCGCCCTAGCTCCAGTTCACTGCTGAAGAAGATGGAATTGAAGAAATTGATGAGGACGTAGACATTGGCAACACAACTCCTATCATCAATGATGAATATTGGGAATCAACACACCCAAATTCACCAATAACTACTCCTCTGACACTGATTCCTCAGTCGCCTGCTCCGACAGAAGAAATACATGAAGAATCTGCTAATCTGACCACCAAAGTCACTAAAGAAATTCCAGCTGCAACAGCTGATGATCTTGATGCTCCCCCCGCAATTAAGGAACTAGCTCTCCAAATCATTCTGTGTGAAGGTGTTCCTCCCGTGCCAAAGGAGATTAAGGGGTGCTTCAAGTGAAATCTTCAACCGAAGCCAAGAATGCCATTCAAAGGCTCAGTTCACCCCAAATTCCTCAAGAGCAATTTCTTCAATGAACGTATGTTCTTCACTGGTCCAAATCCCTATGACTTTGCAAGGGCCAGTCGCAATAGATTCTAGACGGCAACACAGCTCAACTACTATGCATCAGTTCTGTTTGAGAAGAAGAAAGTCTTCGAGCACCACCAAATTCCTCATGCTGGCATGGAAACCCTTCCATCATTCACACCGGTGCTCCAGGTTCTTCATGATGCAGGCATTGTCCCATTCTACATCGACATCTGTGACTGGAATGAAGAATTCATTCTTCAGTTCTATGCCACATTACATATGAGTGGAAATGCTTCAGACGTTAACTCCTGGATATTGGACTGGATGACAGGATCAACACACTTCACTGCTCAAGCTTCTGAATGCTTCAGTGTGTACCAGTTCCAATTCCCTCAGATGAAGCTCGCAAATTGTTTGATGAGCATGCACTTCCAAATCAGCTGATGCAAGTGTTGATGAAGACATTGCCTCCTAGAAAGCATCAACGAAAAACCTTCCTAGTGAAGGATCTGCTATATGTGCCCAGGACTGTCTACCGTATACTCACAAATATGCTATGTCCTTAGAAGGGCCACAATTCCGAAGAAGAAGAAGTGGAAGGAGTCATGAAGAATATGCTCTTCAACATCATTCAATGGATTCCCATTGACTTGCACGACTTCTTCATGAGGACTTTGGCTAGTGCTGCTTTAGCTCCATTTGAACAGAAGCCCTATGCGCCTTGGATAATGAAATTCATCAGGTCAAAGTCCTCAATTCCCTTCAAGGCTAATTTCCTGAACCACTTTGGCTTCCTGCCTCCAATTGAAGTCATCAAGAGCATAATTGCCTCAGTTGAAGGAAAAGGCAAGGCTGTCATTGATGAACGCACTCGTCCATTGGATGGACAGTTTCGCAAAGCCGCTTCTTTCTCCACCAATGATGACAGTGCCACTCAAGACTCCGATGCAAAGGCCTCAGCTCACAAACCTCAAGAGTCTACCCCTCGTGTGATGACTGATCGCGAGCTTCTACAAAGTCTTCATCAGAAGGTCGATCGCAATCATAAGTGGGTGAAGCGCCAACTTGGTTACATTGTGCAGAACATGACTGTGACGCAGAACACTGTGAAGAGGAATCACTACTATGTGCATGAAAACCTCAACCGCTCTTGGACCGTACTGTCTCACCTCATGTCTTCTCAAGAACCGGATGAGCTAGATCTTGAGGAACATCCTGACTAGGCTCGTTGACCTCAGAAGAAATTCAAGAAAGTTCAAGTTCCTCTGATGGTCACAAGTTCATTTTCTTCATCTCGAGAGCGCGATGACGATGAAGACATTGACAACACTGCGGCAGGCCCTGCATGGACAAACAACCCCGACAACGCTGGCACTCCTTCCTCACCAACACGATGAAATTCTTCAAAGGGGCGTTAGTTCTCACTTTTTTGTCCCTTTTGGTCTTCGATGACATAGGGGGAGAAAAATTGAGTTAGTCTTCAAGCGGGTCTCTCTATATGGGCTATTTTTGTTTAAGTTACAACTCTCGCTCTTCTAAAACTTTTGTTGGTTGAGTTGTAAACTTCAGTTCGATGGTGGTCTAACACTTTTGAACTATTTCCTCGCATGTTTACTTCCTCAAGTACCTTAATGCATACATGCTGAATTTCGTCAGACACCATTTTCCTCACGCATTTCAAATTCTTCATATCATATGTTCGAATGCGTGTATGAATTACAAGATATAAGGGGAGTTCTCCATGTTTTCACCTGCCATGTGCATTTGCAGTCCAAAGCAAATTCCTCAAATATGCACATCTTCAGGGGGAGTTCTTCTATATCTTGCAATCAAATTCCTCAAACTAAGTACTTTCACTTCATATGTTTATCCCTGTTGAAAACTTAACCTATTTGTCATCAATCACCAAAAAGGGGGAGATTGTTAGTGCATCTGGTGCCCCTTAGTGATTTTGTGTATTGAAGACTTATAGGTTAAGGTACTAATGTGTTTGTGAGTGTACACAGGCTCTATAAGTCGATGAGGAGTTTGATATATCCGGAGATTATCGACCCCTAAAAATGTATATCTTCAACTGAAGACTTTGCTGAAGACTTTGTTGAAGACTTTGTGAAGACTTTGGTGAAGAATTTGAGAAGACTTTGAAAATGAAGAAGTTGGTGTGACCTTGAAGATATGAACGAGGAATATGAAGCGTGAAGACTTTTGTTTTAATAGTTTCATTTCCTTTATTTGAGTCATAGGAAACACCGCACCGTTAAAGGGGGTCGAGCTAATACAAAGGAAAATTTCCAACTGATGCTCAACTCCAAAATGCTCAACCTATACAATCCTTCAAGTGAAGCCTTTGGAAATCTCTTGTGGTTCAGTCAAATCCATCAGTGACAGAGGCGAAGTTCTTCTGGTCTCTAAGGAAATTGATGTGACTAAGGAGCTAGGATTTTGCAGTGCGAATTGTCTACAAGTGAGGAACATGATAAGCTTGAGGACTTTCATAGTTCGAAATTCCGAGCGTTGTTGTGGTTAGCGCTAGCTGTCCCCAATCATAACATCCACATAACGGTCATATCATTGGGGGCATTTATGTCTTATCATGTTAGGTTGCATACTGGCTATTTATAGCCACCCCCCCCCCACAACCACTAGTTGGTTGGCTTCTCCGAGAGGGAACTGACACTTGTCATTTGAGAGCAACCCATCCTTCGAGGACTTTGAGAGAAAATCATCAATGAGGAAAAACCCACAACGAAACAACCAAACCCAGAGTGATTGAGCATCACTGAAGAAATTCCTGTGTGGATCCGACGCTTGTTACCTTTGAGGATTGTGCATCCTCCAAACAGTTAGGCGTCATGGTCTAGTGCTCCTACAGTCAATTGGGGATCATGAAGTGACCTTGGTCTAGAGCATCCAGCAGTAAATTGTGGATCGCCGGGTGACCAGTTTGTGAGGGTTTTGGAAGTCTACCCTAAAGACTTACCACGAGTGTTGGGCGAGGACTGTGTGACCTTAGCTCAAGGAGAATACGGTAAGGACTGTGTGTCCCGGTACTGTGTGTCCTCTGGTTTAAATACCAGGCCGCTCCAAACCATACGTATGACTGTCATAGCAGTTGGAACTAGGTCATCAAACCATTGTCTTCATCGAGGTATCTGGTTCTATTTCCTCAACCCCTCTATTCCTCATATACCTGTTGATGAAATTGATTGTTACTATTTGAAGAATTTGACTGAAGACTTTCACAAATTCCTCACCTCAAATTCTTCAAGTTACCTTGTTCATCACTTCTTATCCTATATCACGCTACATACTATTTGCACATGTTTCATTTCATCATGAAGATTATGCTATTACTATGTTCCTCATGCACTTGAGTACACTTATTCCGCTACTATTTATTCATCACATTTGAAATTCCTCAAAGATGAAATTCCTCAAGTGATGAATTTGTAAAAATTGCCTATTCACCCGCCTCTAGTCGATATAACGCACTTTCACTCTCTCGTGTTCTTGAGATGGCACGATCTTGATGTACCGTGAGTTAATTGATATAGATGAATGATATGGATTTTTCCTCTCTCTATCTTGTTGTGATGAATTGAATTTTCCCTTTGAAGTTTTCTTATCGGAATGAATCTTAAAGGATTTGAGAACACTTGATGTATGTCTTGCGATGGGATATCCGTGGTGACAATGGGATGTTATATTGATCGACTTGATGTATGTTTTGGTGATCAACTTGCAGGTTTCGTGACCTTGGGAATCTATGCATACGGGTTGGCACGCGTTTTTTTCTTAACTTTTCGGTAGAAACTTTGGGGCACTCTTTGAAGTTCTTTGGGTGGATTGAATATGATGAATCTGAAATTGTGTGATGCATATCATATAATCAAGCCCATGGGTACTTGTGGTGACATTGGAGTATCTAGGTGACATTAGGGTTTTGGTTGATGTGTATCTTAAGGTGTTATTTTAGTACGGACTCCAGGGCTGTTCGTGACACTAATAGGGATAGCTCATAAGATTGATCAGAAAAGATAACTTTGAGGTGGTTTCGTACCCTACAACAATTTCTTCGTTTGTTATGCGCTATTTGTGACTTTGGAGTGAACTCTTTGTCATACGAGAGGTATTTTCATATGATTCAACTATGTCATTATTGTTGAGCGAACTTGCACTAGTGAAAGTATGCACCCTAGGCCTTGTCTACAAGCATTGCAATACCGTTTGTGCTCACTTTTGTTACTTGCTACCTTGCTGTTTTTACATTTTCAGATTAAAAAAACCTATATCTACCATCCATATTGCACTTGTATCACCATCTCTTCGCTGAACTAGTGCACCTATACAATTTTCCATTGTATTGGGTGTGTTGGGGACACAAGAGATTTCTTGTATTTGATTGCAAGGTTGTTTGGGAGAGACCATCTTCATCCTACACCTCCCATAGATTGATAAACCTTAGGTCATCTAGTTGAGGGAAAATTGCCACTGTCCTACAAAACTCTGCGCTTGGAGGCTCAACACAAGTCTACAAGAAGAAGGTTGTGTAGTAGACATCTATCCTCGGCCTGCCAAGTGCCTACTTGCAAAGTCCTCAGAAGGCTGACTATGGCATTGACGACTTGGACATGCTGGTATGAGGAACTTGCACATGCTCGTTAAGAAAAGGCACGTTATTGGTTGAAGGTGTCCAATTCCTCAAGGACCACCTCTGTGGTGCTTGTGAGTCTCGGAAGATGATCAGATCCAAGCATCCCTCAAAGACAATCATGACCACTACTCGGCCTTTTGAATTGCTTCACATGGACCTCTTTGGCCCCACTCATTATTACTAAGAATTCCCCAAGTTTGTATGGCTTTGTCATTGTTGATGATTATTCCCGTTACACTTGGGTGCATATTATTCTGTACAAAAATGAAGTGCAGGATGTCTTCAGACGATTTGCTTCAAGGGCCACAACAAACTTCGGCGTCAAGATCAAGCATATCAGGAGTGACAATGGGACTGAGTTCAAGGACACCAATCTTGATGACTATCTTTATGAACTTGGTATTACTCATGAGTTATTTGCCCCATATACTCCTTAGTAGAACGGCATCGTGGAGCACAAGAACAAGACTCTTGTTGAGATGGCTTGCACCATGCTTGATGAATATAAGACTCCTCATCGCTTCTGGCCCGAGGCAATTGATACAGCTTGCCACATCATCAACAAGGTATATCTTCACAAATTCTTCAAGAAGACTTCATATGAACTCATGACTGGCAAGAAACCCAATGTAACTTATCTCATAGTCTTTGCTAAAAAATGTTTGATTAGAGATCCTCACCATAGTTCTAAATTTGCACTGAAAGCACATCAAGGTTTTACGCTTGGTAGGGCTCGCACACCTACAATCTTCAACACCTACCATGACAAGGTTGTTGAAACTGTAGATGTGCGGTTCGATGAAACTAACAACTCACAAAGAGAGCACCTGCCTCTTGTGCTAGATGAAAAGTCTCCTGAGGAATCCATTAAGTTGAACGCTACTGAAGATGTCATACCCACTGAAAAACCTCAACCTACTGAGGAAGTCATTCCAACCAATGAAGATTTTCATGCTAATACACCTAAAGAAAATGGTGTCAAAGAAAATCCTCAGCCACGTCAACCTGCTCATCCAAGAGTTGCAAATGAAGTGCAGATTGACAAAATCATCGACGAAATCAATGCACTAGGTCCTCTCACTCGATCAAGAACTCCACATTTACCTAACTTTTGTGGGCACTTTGCTTTTGTCTCTATCATAGAGCCTGCAAAGGTTGATGAAGCATTCAAGGAGCCTGAGTGGATTCAAGCTATGCAAGAAGAATTGCATCTATTCAAGCTGAACAACATGTGGAAACTTGTCAAGCGGTTAGATCCTCGCAAGCACAACATCATAGGTACCAAGTGGATCTACCACAACAAACAAGATGAAAATGTCCTTGTGGTAATGAATAAGGCTCGTATTGTAGCTCAAGGCTATACACAGGTTGAAGGAATTGACTTTGATGAAACTTTTGCACATGTTGCTAGACTTGAAGCTATTCGAATATTGTTTGCTTATGCTAACCATCATGATATCATCTTATATCAAATGTATGTGAAGAGTGCATTCCTCTATGGTAAGCTTGAGGAAGAAGTATATGTTGCTCAACCCCAGGTTTTGAAGACCCTAAGCATCCTGACAAAGTCCTCAGACTCAAGAAGGCCCTCTATGGCCTCAAGGAGGCCCCTCGGGCATGGTACAACACTCTGAAGGGATTCCTCATGAAGAAAGGCTTCAAAACGGTTCAATGGGCCCAACTCTGTTCACTAAAGCCTATGAGAATGAATTATTCGTGTGCCAAATATATGTAGACGATATTAACTTCAGTTGTACTAACAAACATTAGAGTGATGAATTTGCCTATATGATGAGTGAAGAATATCAAATGTCTATGATGGGGGAGTTGAAATTCTTCTTAGGTCTTCAAATACGTCAACATCACAATTTCATCTTAATCTCTCAAGAGAAATACCTCAAGGATGTTCTGAGGAAATTCGACATGCAAGACTGCAAAGGCGCCAAAACTACAATGCCTTCAAAAGGCCACCTCTGCACTGACAAAAATGGTAAAGATTTCGATCAGAAGGTATATCACTCCATGATTGGATCTTTATTGTATCTATGTGCATCTATGCCAGATATTATGCTGAGTGTTTGCATGTGTGCCCGTTCCAAGCAACACCGAAGGAATCACACCATAAGGTTGTGAAACATATTCATCGATACTTAGCTCACACACCAACGATTGGATTATGATATCCCAATGGCTCAAATCTTCACCTCATCGAATACTCAGATGATGACTATGCTGGAGATCATGTTGATCGCAAGTCAACCTCAGGCACATGTTATTTCCTCAGACGATCCTTAGTCTGTTGGTCCTCGAAGAAGCAAAACTACGTGTCACTATCTACTACTGAAGCTGAGTATATTACTGCTGATTCATGTTGCGCTCAGTTGTTGTGGATGAAGCAAATCCTCAAGGACTATGGCATCAAGGTGAAGAATATGCCTCTCTTTTGCGACAATGAGAGCGCTATCAAGATTGCTTACAACACAGTTCAACACTCCAAGACCAAGCACATGCAGATTTGTCATCATTTTCTTCGAGATCATGTACTCAAGGGTGACATCTCCATCGACCATGTGGACACTGAAGAACAACTAGCTGATATCTTCACTAAGCCCTTGGATGAAAAGAGATTTTGCAAGTTGCGGTGTGAGCTAAATATCTTAGAATCTTCGAATGTTCTTTGAAAAGACACACATCCTAACACTTATGAAAAATTGATGACTTATATGTGCAACACACGAAGTAACATTTTTCTTCAATCAACGAAGAACAACCGTGAACAAATTAATGAAGAATTTGATTCTCAGAACCCTATGACAATTGTACGTGGTGTCTGAAATCATCATTCTTAACGGTGAGTCACGCCACCAACCATAGTTGAAATTATTCAAAGTTGAATTTTTCATCATTTTGCAAATTCTTTTAATTTTAAATTTCTCAAGTTTGCAAATTGCACAAATTTTCAAATTCTTCAAACTATGAAACTGATGTTCTTAATTGACTAGATACATATATATATATTTGAGTTTTTAATGTCCTTGACAACATTCACTTTTTGCTAATTCTTCAAGTTGATTTTCATCTAAGTGAATGTGATCGGACCCGTTCCCCCTCTATGCTAAACTCAACCCAGTGTGTTCACAAATTCCTCATATGCGTTCTACTTTGAAACTCGTTCAAAGTCTTCACTACGTCCTTGACAGTTGAAGAATTTGCGAACGAAAACTTTAGAATTTTCACTATCAAAATTATCGGTGCTTCCCGCTCAAACCGTTCCGACTCCCATGATTGGATAACCCACGATCCCCCACCATCTAAACTACATAGTATGTGGGTGATGCATGTCGTGTGGAGAGCAAGGGTTAGGGGCAATCTGGTCCAAAATCTTCGGACTAGTCAGTTTTCACCTCCACTATAAATACCCCTTCCCCTTCCACTATGCTCGAGTTACTCCCCACTTCCCTCTCTCTCCCTAGGTTTGACCTAGCGCCTCTACTAAAATCGTTGCCACCAGAGAGGAAGAGCTTCAGTGCCTCGACCTCGCCGTCGTCGTACTCGCATCGGCCACGAAAATCTTCACCCCGCTGCCGCTGTAGCTATCTCCCTCTGCCAAGCTAGGGCGTGGGAGATCTGAACTGATGAGCTTCTCCACTTCCTCTCATTGTTCGTCGTGTTCTTCATGAGAGTAATTAAAATCTAATTTTACCGCCCTATTTCGATCTTCATGTTCTTACACAAATTCCTCAAAGGTGTTTATTCTTCAAGTATCATCTTCTTAAACACCCTATGAGCTTATTTCCCTTGATGTGTTTCTCTAAGTCATGATTTTCTTCAAGATTCCTCAATTGTGTGGATCCACAAATCTGCACAACCTTGGAACCTAAGTCAAGAACACTTAGTGAAATTCCTCAAGACACCTATGGTCAAAATCCTCAACTTGATGTATTTTGAAAAATTTCTGAGAACACATATGTCCTCTTCAAATTCCTCGCATCTATACTTTGTTCATAGGGACAAAATATCTACTGACAAATCACTAGGTTCTCATCAACTTAACTCATTTGCAGCATTCCTTGAGGAAAAATTGTATACATGTTCAGAATCATCAAAAGTTCAAAGTCATCAAAGTGAAGAAAATGGCAGATGGGAAAAGACCTTAGAAGGGTGGAAAGAAGGCTGAACAGAACACGGCCTTTGAAATACCCGAGGATTTATATATTGGTTACCGTACTCCTGATGAAGCCATTCATGGGAAAGAAACAAAGGAGCAGAGGAAAATCAGAATTCACAGGATTGAACGAAGGTGGATGAAGGAGTGGAGAGAATACCTTTATGTCACTCCCAAGTACATGAAGAAATTCACACTCAAACCTCCTTGCAGAAGGGCTCCTCCTGCTGCTGATCAAGAAGTTGATCCCACTAGCATTGCTCGTGGTGAAGACTTTCCAGCTGAATGGGTTGAGCATCAAAGAAAACTTCAGAGAACTGCCAAAGCAGCAATGAAGCAATTCAATGAACACTCTACTGTTGTTTCCTTTGCCGGAGCCTCTGTTAGTGCTTCGAAGAAATCCGTAGTGAAGAAGTCTGCGATGAAGCCAAAGTCCTCAACTTCCAAGTCCGCACTACAGAATCCTCAAGGAAGTTCTTCAAAATCTACTACAATGCCCTCAATTGCTGCACAATCCTCAGCCATAGCAACAAAGACATCACCTCCAGTGCATCTTGCAACTTGTTAGAGGACAACAGGTTTTGCTATTGCTTCAGGGGCCTCTGCAAGTTCATCAGCCCAAGCATATTTCTCAACTAGTCCTCACCCAAAGCTACTGCTGGACGAGGCACTCGACCAAGTCCTCACCCAAAGAAAGTTATGTTCCAGGTACCATCGAATTCTTCAGATGATGAAGCTGATGATGAGGAACTTGAGGAAATCATCAGAAACAAGCAAGAAAGAGTGGCTCAAGCTAAGGGCACTCAAATTCCTCTAATGATGGACCCAAAGACTATGCTCAACTTCATCAACATTTGGCACCAGGACCCAAACACTCCGATTGATGATTTGAATATTCCTCATGGTCCAAACCATGTCCTCACTGATTTCATTGCTGAAGAAAAATGGAAGTATGAGAAGGCTCGACAAACCAAGAAGGCTCAGTACAAGAAGGAGCACTCCTTGAACAATAATGTCCTAAAGCTTTCTCCAGAGCAACTTGTGACTATGGAATCTGAGATCAAAGGTCTCAGTGATCAATTCAATCGCTACAATGCTGACTGGCAAGGTGCCAAGGTCAGATTCATCACAGTGGCTGACAAAGCCATCAAGGACCACAACAGGAGGGTTGCAGCTCGATCGTAACCAAAAATTCCTTAGGCTAAATCCTCTGCTCAGCCTGCTGAAGAAACTGCTCGTGCAATTGAAGAAATTCAGGCTGCTATAGAACCTATCAGGGCAACCTCCACTGTTGCGCCTGAAGAAATTGCCAGACCACCTGAAGTTTTTGCTGCGCCTGAAGAAATTGTTCCTCCTTCACCCTCTGCCGAAACTGCAAAATCTTCAAGGGTGAAGAATATCAACCTCCCTTCTGCAAAAGAAACGAAGAAAACAAAAGCAACGGAGAAGAAGGCTGCTAAGAGAAGAAAAGCATCCACTTCAGATTCCTCAATCTTGAAGAAGTTGAAGACTATGCCAAGATCTTCAACTGAGCCTATTGATGCTACCCCAATCTCCTCCATGCCTGCCTATGAGATAGTTCCATTTGGTGTTGACTATGTCATCCCAAATGATCAAGATGAAGAAGATCATTCTGTTGCTTCCTCGGAGCAGATTGATGAAGAAATTAAGGTGGAAGCAAATGCTTCAACCCCTCTGGTATCATCGCTCCAGCCTCAGTTAACTGCTGAAGAGGCCGGCATTGAAGAAATTCAAGAGGACATGGACATTGGTAATACCACTCGACTGATCAATGATGACTATTGGGAAGCTACACACCCCAATTCTCCAATGACCACTCCCCTCACCCAAATTCCTCAGTCACCATCCCAGACTGAATAAATTCATACAAGATTTGATGATTTGTCCACACCTCTCACTATAATTCCTGAAGATACTCCAGCTGCATCAGCTGAAAAAATTCCTGCTCCTACTACACCTCAGGAACTTGTTGTTCAAATTCCTTAGTCTGAAGAAGTCCTGCTATGCCAAAGGTAATTGTGGGCCGCTTCAAGCCAAATCTTCAGCCGAAGCCAAAAATTCCATTCAAAGGCTCAAAGCGCCCCAAGTTCATCAAGACGAATTTCTTCAACGAGCACATATTCTTCACTGGGCCAAATCCATATGATTCAGCAAGGGTCGGTCGCACCAGATTCTGGACCCCTACACAGATGAATTTCTATGCATCAGTGTTGCTCCACAAAGAGAAAGTCTCCGAGAATTAGCAAATTCCTCATGCGGATATGGAATCTATCACATGCTTCACACCGGTGCTCGTAGTTCTACATGATGGTGGAATTAATCCATTCTGTGTTGACATATGTGATTGGAATGAAGAGCTCATTCTTAAATTCTATGCAACCTTGCACATCATAGGTGATGTTACTGATGTCAATTCTTGGATTCTGGACTGGATGACTGGATCCACTCACTACACTACCCCAAACTCTGAATTGCTTTGAGCTGTGCCAATAGCAATTCCCTCAGAAGGTGCAAGATGCTTGTTTGATGAACCTAAATTGCCCAATCACATAATGCAAGTGCCGAGGAAGCCTTTGGCTCCTGGAAAACCTCAAAGGACCACCTTACTTGTGAAGGATTTCCTCCATGTACCCAGGACCGTATACCGCATTTTGACCAAAATCATGAGTCCTCTCAAGGGTCACAACTCGGAAAGAGAAAGTGGGGGTAATCATGAACAATATGTTATTCAACATTATTCTTGGGATACCCATGAATTACCATGATTTCTTCATGAGGACTTTGGCCATTGCTACTACAGTGATAACCCACAAGTATAGGGGATCAATTGTAGCCTTTCTCGATAAGTATGAGTGTGGAACCGAACGAGGAGCTAAAGGTAGAACAAATATTCTCTCAATTTCTATCGACCATCGATACAACTCTACGCACACTTAATGTTCGCTTTACCTAGAACAAGTATGAAACCAAAAGCACTTTGTAGGTGTGATAGGATAGGTTTGCAAGATAATAAAGACCACGGAAATAAAAACTAGGGGCTGCTAAGATAAAGAAACAACTAAGTTAATTTAACGAGTGTGGAAAAGTGGTGGTAGGAGTTGCGGAATTGTCCCTAGGCAATCGATAACTAGACCGGTAATCATTATTGCAATTTTATATGAGGGAGAGGCATAAGCTAACATACTTTCTCTACTTGGATCATATGCACTTATGATTGGAACTCTAGCAAGCATCCGCAACTACTAAAGATCATTAACGTAAAACCCCAACCATAGCATTATAAGGTATCAAGTCCTCTTTATTCCCATACGCAAACAACCTACTTACTCGGGTCTGTGTTTCTATCACGCACGCCACCCACCATAAGCGAATCATAATCATATTGCAAACCCTACAAAAGGGAACCCTCACGCTTGCGCGAAACAGAGAGCACCATAGGACAGCACCAATAATAAAACATGCAACTTAAACCAATCATGATCATCAATCAACTAATAGGACAAAATATATCTACTTAGACATCATAGGATGCCAACACATCATTGGAGAATAATATGAAGCATAAAGAACCATCTTCAAGTAGAGGGTATAGCGGGTTGCAGGAGAGTGGACTGTTGTAGATAGATGGGGGAAGGTGATGGAGGTGTTGGTGAAGATGACAGAGTTGTTGGAGTAGATCGCTGTCACGATGATGGCCCCGGCAGCATTCTAGTGCCACCGACAGAGAGGGGGAGCGAGCCCCCTCCTTCTTCTTCTTCCTTGACCTTGCATCTAGATGGGAGAAGGGTTTACCCTCTGTTCCATGGCATCCATGGAGGCGTAGGGGCGAGAGCCCCTCCGAGATTGGATCTCTCTCTCTGTTTTCTTCTGTTTCTACGCTCCCAGATTCTGGTCTTTCACCGTTTCTTAAGTATCCGGTGATCCGTAACTCTGATCGGGCTGAAATTTTCAGGGCCTTTTCCTTATAAATATATCCTTCTTGCGGCCAAAGGAAAGCTCCAACCAACCTACAGGGTGGCCACATGCCCTCTGGGCGCGGCTAGGGGGTGGGCCATGCCTAGCAGGCTTGTGACCTCCTCGAGCATCGTCTCGCGTTGATTCTTTTTCCCAAAAATCACATATATTCCAAAAAAATCTCCATAATTTTTTATCGCGTTTGGACTTCGTTTGATATGGATTTTCTGCAAAACAAAAACATGCAACAAATAGGAACTCGCACTGGGCACTGGATCAATATGTTAGTCCCAAAAAATAGTATAAAAAGTTGACAAAAGTATATTAAAGTTGTAGAATATTGGCATGAAACAATCAAAAATTATAGATACAACGGAGACGTATCAGCATCCCTAAGCTTAATTCCTACTTGTCCTTGAGTAGGTAAATGATAAAAAGATAATTTTTGATGTGGAATGCTACCTAGCATAATCTTGATCATATAGTCTAATCATGGCATGAATATTAAGATATGAGTGATTCAACGCAATAGTCTATATTGACATAAAATAGTAATACTTCGAGCACACCAACAAGGCAATCGTGTCCTTTCGAAATAACATGGCCTTAGAAAGTTATCCCAACAAAATCATATGGTCTAGCTATGCTCCATCTTCCCCACACAAAGTATCTAAATCATGCCCAACCTCGATGAACAAGTCAAGCAATTGTTTCACACTTTTATGCTCTCAAACCTTTTCAACTCTCACGCAATACATGTGTGTGAGCCATGGATATAGGACTATAGGTGGAATAGAATATGGTGTAGGTTGCAAGGAAAAAGGAGAAGATAGTCTCACATCAACTAGGCGTATCAACGGGCTATGGAGATGCCCATCGATAGATATCAATGTGAGTGAATAGGGATTGCCATGCAATAGGTGCACTAGAGCTATAAGTGTATGAAAGCTCAAAAATAAAACTAAGTGGTCATGCAAATGATGAAAATTCCACTAGCTATATGAAAGTGACAAAATAGGAGACTCTCTATCAGGAAGATCATGGTGCTACTTTGAAGCACAAGTGTGGAAAAAGATAGTAGCAATTGTCCCTTCTCTCTTTCTCTCATTTTTTCAATTTTTTCCTTTTTTTATTTTTTTTGGTGGGCATATTTGGCCTCTTTTGTTTATTTGTGCTTCGCTGGCCTCTTTTATTTTTTGTAAACTCCGAAGACTCATCCCAACTTGTGAGGGATTCATAGCTTCCATTATCCTTTTCTCACACGGGACAAATGCTCTAATAATGAAAATCATCACACTTTTATTTACTTACAACTCGATACCTAGCACAAAATATGACTATATGAATGCTTCCGATAGGATACCGGGATGTGCAACGATCTAGCCTAGCAAATGACATCAAAAAACAGACAAGCCATGAAAACATCATGCAAGTTGTCTTACGATCATGCAAAGCAATATGAAAATGATGGTGCATGTCATACTAAACGGAACGGTGGAAGTTGCATGGAAATATATCTCGGAATGGCTATGGAAATGCCATAATAGGTAGGTGTGGTGACTCCTTTCAGGAAGGTGCATGGTGGCTATTTTCAGGAAGGTGGGTTTGATGCACCGGCGAAAGTTTCGTGGTACTATAGAGGCTAGCAAAGGTGGAAGGGTGAGACTGCGTGTAATCCATGGACTCAACATTAGTCATAAAGAACTCACATACTTATTGCAAAAGTCTATTAGTTATCAAACAAAGCATTAGACACATGCTCCTAGGGGAGAAGTTGGTAGGAGTTAACCATCGCGCGCTCCCGACCCTCACACAAAGGTTGACAATCATTAAACAAATCATGGTCTGACTTCGTTACATAACAGTTCACCATACGTGCATGCTACGGGAATCAAAAACTTCAACACATGTATTTCTCCAATTCACAACTACTTACTAGCATGACTCTCATATTGCCATCTTCATATCACAAAACTATTGCAAGGAATCAAACATATCATATTCAGTGATCTACAAGTTTTATGTAGGATTTTATGACTAACCATGTGAATGACCAACTCCTGTTAACTCTCTAAATAGATATAAGTGAAGCATGCGAGATTTAACTCTTTCTAGAAAAGATATGCCCATGCTCTAACAAATATAAGTGAAGCAAAAGAGCATTCTACAATGGCGGTTTTCTATGTGTGAGAAACAGGCAATCCAAACTTCAAATGATATAAGTGAAGCACATGAAGCATTCTAAAAAGCCATACTCAAAAGATATAAGTGAAGTGAATGAAGAATTCTATAAATCAAACAAGGACTTTATCATACCAGCATGGTGCATTATTAAATAAAAAATAAAAAGCACACAACACTCCAAGATTTACGTATATCATGCGATGAATAAAATTATAGCTCCAAGTAAAATTATCGATGGTTGTTAGAAGAAAGAGGGGATGCCTTCCAGGGCATCCCCAAGCTTAGTTTGTTGGGAGTCCTTGAATATCACCTTGGGGTGCCTCGGGCATCCCCAAGCTTAGTCTCTTTCCCCTCCTTATTCCTTCATCCATCGTGATCTCACCCAAAACTTGAAAACTTCAATCACACAAATCTTAACAAAACCCTCGTGAGATCCGTTGGTATAATAAAGAAAATCACAACTTTATGTACTGTTGCCAACCAATTCATATTTTATTTTTGCATTGTAGCTACTGTATTATAATTTTTCATGGCTTATACCACCGATACAATCGATAGTTTCATCAAAACGAGCAAAACAATGCATCAAAAACAGAATTTTTCTTAAACAGGACAGTCTGTAGAAATCTGAACATTCACCATACTTATGTAACTCAAAATATTCTGAAAAATTAGGAAAAAATAAAAAAATTGCATATCAGTACTGTGCAAAAATTTCAGAAACTTTTGACATTCCAGTAAAAAACTTAAATTCACGCATTATAGCCAAAGTTTCTGTTTTTGCACTACACACACCAAACAAGCAATCTAATCATCCTAAAGGGAAATCTTGGTACATTATTTTTATAATACAATGGATTTATACAAGGGGATAATTATTATTTTTGAAAATTTTCTGTAATTGAGATTCACAAGGTTTCCATGGGCAAGGACAAAGTTCAAGGCTAGCTCCCACTTTCACAATGCTCGTCTCTCTCACTTTCAATTTTCTTTTTGAAAAAGTTTTAGGTTCCCCTCTTTATTTATTTTTTGTTTTTAAACTATATAAAAGCACACAACAAAATTAAATGACTCTCTAAAACTTCCGGGTTGTCTCCCTGGCAGTGCTTTCTTTAAAGTCATTAAGCTAGGCATAAAGTGCTCAAGTAATGGATCCACCCGGATCCCAAGGTATATCAAAGCCAATTTTAATTAACAATGATTTGTAATTTAGTATTGAGCACAAAGTAACATATATCATGCAACAACGAAGTCTAACTCTCTCCCTATGCATCGGCATGTCATAAAAGAACAATCCATGCACACAAAGTAAAGGCCAATGCATAGTATAAAAAGTTTTTTGCAATTTTATCATATTGGAAACATAGAGAGGTGGATATGTAGTTCCTCTCTCATAATAATTGCAAGTAGGAGCAGCAAGCACATGCATATTATATCTATCAAAATCATCATGTGTAATAGTAAAAGGCAACCCATCTATATAATCCTTAATAAGTGCAAACTTCTCCGATATAGTGTACTTGGGAGAATTCAAAAAGATAATAGGACTATCATGCATGGGTGAAATACCAACAATTTCATTCTTAACATAAGGAACTATAGCAAGTTCATCTCCATAAGCTTCTTCAATGTTGGCATCATGGCCACAAGCATAGCAAGCATCAAGTTCATCAAAAAGGGATATTTCAAATGAATCCAAGGGATCATAGCAATCAACATAGCATTCATCCTTCGGTAAGCACGAAAGGAAATTAAACAATGTATGAGTTGAATAGCTACTCTCATTAGAAGGTGGGCACGGGTAGCTAATCCGCTCTTCCTCCTTTTGTTCTTCGCTCTCCTCCTCATCTTTTTCATCTAATGAGATCACAGTTTCAGTAATTTCTTCTTCCATCGATTCCTGGAAAATATTAGTCTCTTCCAAAGCAGCAGTCATTCTCTCAATAAATGCATCAATATCGGAATTATATTCATAATTCTCATAGCAATATTTAAGTATAGCAAAAAATTTAGGTCTATAAACAACATCATCATAATTTTCACACTTCTCAAACAAAGATTCAATTTCATAAGCACACTTAAAAGCAACGAATTCTTCTATTCGTTCCACATCATTGTAATCATAAATACCATTAGCATAAGAAGCCAAGGGTTCATTATCATTAAATTTACATGAAAAAGGAAGGTGTTGAGCCTTCGTCCTAGAGCAACAAGTATAATCATATCTCTGGCATAGATTCCAAGCATACCATTTCAACATATAAATTTGATCCCATAACAGTTTCCCTTTTTGAGATAAGCGATAATCCCTAAAGTATTCACATTGATCCAACGTGTATCCCATTATCAAGTTGAATGGGGTTTTCTGAGGATTATCAAAGTAGTGCATAATATCTTTCACATAACGAGCATCAAGGGTTTTAGGAGGTTCCCCATCTCCATGAGTACCAAGTACACCTAATTTTTTGGTATTTCGTGTTCCATATCCATAACTAAATATAGAGAACACCTTAGAACAGCAAATAAAATCTACTTAGTGATAAAGCAAACAAGCACACACGATAATATTCACCCCATTGCTCCGCGGCGACGGCGCCAGAAAAGGTCTTGATAACCCACAAGTATAGGGGATCAATTGTAGCCTATCTTGATAATTAAGAGTGTGAACCCAACGAGGAGCTAAAGGTAGAACAAATATTCTCTAAAGTTCTATCGACCATCGATACAACTCTACGCACGCTTAACGTTCGCTTTACCTAGAACAAGTATGAAACTAGAAGTACTTTGTAGGTGTGATAGGATAGGTTTGCAAGATAACAAAGAGCACGTAAATAAAAACTAGGGGCTGCTAAGATAAAGAAACAACTAAGTTAGTTTAACGAGTGTAGGAAAGTGGTGGTAGGAGTTGCGGAATTGTCCCTGGGCAATCGATAAGTAGACCGGTAATCATTATTGCAATTGTGTATGAGGGAGAGGCATAAGCTAACATACTTTCTCTACTTGGATCATATGCACTTATGATTGGAACTCTAGCGAGCATCCACAACTACTAAAGATCATTAAGGTAAAACCCAACCATAGCATTATAAGGTATCAAGTCCTCTTTATTCCCATACGCAAACAACCTACTTACTCGGGTCTGTGTTTCTATCATGCACGCCACCCACCATAAGAGAATCATAAGCATATTGCAAACCCTACAGCGGGGATTCCTCATGCTTGCGCGACATAGATAGTACCAAAGAACAGCACCAATAATAATAAATGCAACTCAAACCAATCATGATCATCAATCAACCAATAGGGCAAAATAGATCTACTCAGACATCATAGGATGGCAACACATCATTGGATAATAATATGAAGCATAAAGCACCATGTTCAAGTAGAGGGTACAGCGGGTTGCGGGAGAGTGGACTGCTGTAGATAGATGGGGGAACATGATGGAGGTGTTGGTGAACATGACGGAGTTGTTGGAGTGGATCGTCGTCATGATGATGGCCCTGGCGGCATTCCGATGCCACTAGGAGAGAGGGGGAGAGATCCCCCTCCTTCTTCTTCTTCCTTGACCTTCCCCCTAGATGGGAGAAGGGTTTACTCTCGGGTCCATGTCCTGCATGGCGGCGTAGGGGCGAGAGCCCCTCCGAGATTGGATCTCTCTGTGTTTCCGTCTGTTTCTGCGCTCCTAGAGTTTGGCCTTTCATCGTTTTTTATATATCCGGAGATCCATAACTCCGATCGGGCTGAAATTTTGAGGGGATTTTCCTTATAAAAATATCTCTATTGAGGCCAAAGGAAAGATACAACTGACCTAAGGGGTGGCCACAAGACCTCTGGGCGCGGCCAGGGGGGTGGGCCACGCCTAGCAGGCTTGTGACCTCCTCGGGCATAGTCTCTCGTTGATTATTTTTCCCAAAAATTACGTATATTTCCAAAAAAATCTCCGTAATTTTTTATCGCGTTTAGACTTCGTTTGGTATGGATTTTATGCAAAACAAAAAACATGCAACAAACAGGAACTGGCACTGGATCAATATGTTAGTCCCAAAAATAGTATAAAAAGCTGCCAAAAGTATATGAAAGTTGTAGAATATTGGCATGAAACAATCAAAAATTATAGATACGACGGAGGCGTATCATACAGCTCCATTTGAATTGAAGCCTTATGCTCCTTGGATCATGAAATTCATCATATCAAGGTCTTCAATTCCATTCAAGGCTGATTTTCAGAATCACTTCAGCTTTCTGCCTCCAATCGAAGTCCTCAAAGAATACATTTTCCTCAGTTGAGGGAATAGGCAAAGCTGTCATTGATGAAGGTACTCATCCATTGGATGGCCTGTTTCGTAAAGCTGCATCTTATTCCACCAATGATGACACTGCTACCCAAGATTCTGCTGCAAAAGACTCAGCACAAAATCCTCAAGAAGCGGCCCCTTGTGTGATGACCGATGGAGAGATTCTCCTAAGTCTTCATCAGAAGGTTGATTGCAATCACAAGTGGGTAAAGCGTCAGTTTGCTTCAATTCTTCAGAACATGACTATGACATAGAACTCTATGAGGAAAAATCACTACTATGTGCATGAAATCTTTGAGCGCACGTGGGCCATTCTCGCACATCTCGGGACTCCCGAGGAACTCAAGAAGATGGACTTTCAGCAGAACTTTCACTAGTCTCATCCTCCTCAAAGGAAATTCAGAAAAGTCCAAGTTCCTTAGCTAGTTACAAGCTCATATTCTTCATCACGCGAGGCGGATGAAGCTGAGGATATTGACGATACTGCGGGAGGCCCTGCTTCGACAAACGACCCCGACAACGCTGGCGCTCCTCCATCACCTTCAAGATGAAATTCTTCAAGGGCGTTAGTCCTCATTTTTTTCATCCCTTTTGGTCTTCGATGACAAGGGGGGATTTGAGTTAGTCTTCAACCAGGTCTCTATATATGGTCTCTTTTTTGTTTAAGTTGCAACTCTCACTCTTCAGAAGCTTTTTTTGGTTGAGTTGCAAACATAAGTCTGATGGTGGTCTGACACTTCTGAACTACTTTCCGCATGCTTATTTCCTCAAGTACCTTAATGCATGCATGCTAAATTTCATTAGACACCATTTTCATCATGCATTTCAAATTCTTCATATCATATGTTAAATGCGTGTATGAATTACAAGATATAGGGGGAGTTGTCCATGTTTACAACCTGCCATGTGCTTTTGCAGTCCAAAGAAAATTCCTCAAATATGCACATTTTCAGGGGGAGTTCTTCTATATCTTGCAATCAAATTCCTCAAACTTAGTACTTACACTTCATATATTTATGCCCATTGAAAACTTAACCTATTTGTCATCAATCACCAAAAAGGGGGAGATTGTAAGTGCATCTAGTGCCCCTTAGTGATTTTGGTGTATTAAAGAGTTATAGGTTAAGAGACTGTTGCATTTGTAAGTGTACACAGGCTCTACAAGTCAATGAGGAGTTTGATATATTCGGAGATTATCGATCCCTAAAAATGTATGTCTTCAACTGAAGACTTTGGTGGAGACTTTGGTATTCCCTAAAGACTTTGAACATGAAGAAGTTGGTGTGACCTTGAAGATATGAACGAGGACTATGAAGCATGAAGACTTTTCTTTTCATAGTTTCCTTTGAGTCATAGGAAACACCGCACTGTTAAAAGGGGTCGAGGTAATCCTAAGGAAAATTTCCAACTGATGCTCAACTCAAAAGCCTCAACCTATTCAATCCTTCGAGTGAATACTTTTGGAAATCTCTTGCAGTTTAGTCAAGTTCTCCAGTGAAAGAGACAAAGTTCTTCTGGTCTTTGATGAAATTGGTCTGACTGAGGAGTTAGGATTTTGCCAGTGCGAATTGCCTACAGGTGTGGAATATGATAAGCCTGAGGACTTTCATAGTTCAAAATTCCGATCGTTGTTGTGCTTAGCGCCAGCTATCCCCAATCATCTTGTCCACATAACATTCATATCATTGGGGGCATTTATGTCTTATCATGTCAGGTTGCACCCTGGCTATAAATATCCACCCGCCCACAACCACTAGTTGGTTGGCTGCTCCAAGAGGGGACTGACACTTGTCATTTGAGAGTAACCCATCCTCTGAGGACTTTGAGAGAAAATCATCAGTGAGGCAAAACCCAAATCCAAACTACCAAACCCAATGTGATTTTGCATCACTGAAGAGATTGTTCCTATGTAGAATCGACACTTGTTACCTTTGAAGAGTGTGTATCTTCCAGACGGTTAGGCGTCGTGGTCTAGTGCATCCTGCAGTCAATTGGGGATCACTGAGTGACCTTGGTCTAGAGCATCCAACAGTCAATTGTGGATCGCCGGGTTACCAGTTTGTGAGGGTTTTGGAAGTCTACCCTGAAGACTTACCACGAGTGTTGGGAAAGGACTATGTGACCTTAGCTCAAGGAGAATACGGTAAGGACTGTGTGTCCTCTGGTTTAAATACCAGGCTGCTCTGAACCAGATGTACGACTGTCACATATAGTTGGAACTAGGGCATCAAACCATTGTCTTCATCGAGCTACATGGTTCTATTTCCTCAACCCTTACATTTCCTCATATACTTGTTGATGAAACTGATCGTTACTGTTTGAAGAATTTGACTGAAAACTTTATCAATTTCCTCGCCTCAAATTCTTCAAGTTACCTTGTTCCTCACCTGGTTATCTTGTATCACGCTACCTATAATTTGTGCATGCTTTATTTCATCATGATGACCATGCTACCTCTATGTTTCTCATGCACTTGAGTACTTATTCTGCTGCTAGTTATTCATCACATTTCAAATTCCTCAAGTTGAAATTCCTCAGTGATGAATTTGTAAAAACCGCCTGTTCACCCCCCCCTCTAGTCGATATAACGCACTTTTAGCGAGAAAGTCATTCGTCCTGAATATTGTGCTTGAAAGAGGCTATTGCCTCAGCATCTGGGAAATTGACGATCTGGTTTTTCTTGGTCAAGAACCGATTCCAGAATTGTCGAGTGACTCTTCTGCCTTCTAGACGATGTTGCTTAGATCGGAGGAGTCCGCCTTAGAAGTTAGATTGGAATACATCCTCAAGATCCTCCCAGCTCCCGATAGAATTTTTGGGGAGGCTGTTTAACGAGTGCCGAGCTAGCCCCTTAAGTTTTAGGGGTAGATACTTGATGTTGTGGAGATTGTCTCCTCGTGCCATGTGAATGTGGAGGAGGAAATCCTCGATCCATACTGTTGGGTCATTTGTCCGATCGTATTGCTCTATGTTCATGGGTTTAAACCCTTTCAGAACTGATGCTGCATCACCTCATCGCTGAAGCACAGTGGGTGGGCAGCACCTCTGACCCGGGCCATACCGGTAGTCAGCGCCTAGTCTGGCTCGGTTTTGTTCTCGGCCTTTATTGCTGCGGTCGAGCCACGGCTGGTATCCATCCCGTCTATCAGGGGAGTACCTTCTAGATTTGCAGATGGATCTCGTACGACTTGTTCTATAATCCAGGTCGTGTCGCAGGTCGTACCTGTCCTCAGGCTCTATTGGCTCTTTTCCCCTTCTATGGGGTATCACTGGCCTATAACCGGTGTTGCTAACTGTCCTATCTCATCCTCGGGGAGGGAGGTCTGGCTGGTTGTATGAAGTGTGCTTGGGAGACGGTGTATTAGGGACCTCGTCGTCGAATTGTGATAGTAGCTGTTGGCATGAATAGCTCTTGGGTTGGTCCAATAGACCGGTACTGTATCCTTCCTCAGCTGATAGGACCCTCGTCCATTTGTCATTGAGGGTATCTTGTTCGGCCTTAAGTTGTCGTTCTTTTTCCTTCAGGCTTCGGGTAGTGGCTATAAGTTGTTGCCTAAACCAATCCTAATCCTCAAGGTTTTTGGGGACGGTGAACTCTTCGGTTTCCGTGCTATCCTCCTAATCTACAGGGGGAGGTAGCTTTCATCCTCGGAATTGTTAGATCCTCAAGGTCGTGCTAGTCCTCCGGCCTCTCCTGGTCCTCTAGCGACTGCTCGGGGATATCAAGATCGTCGAGGTCTTCCGAGGTGACTCTTTCCCTGATACCAGCAATAGTTTCCCTTCCCTTTTTTGCCTTCGATCGTTTGCACGATTTCCGGTGCCTTGACGGTGCTTCACTCGATTTTTCACCATTGTTTGTGGGTGTGTGCTCGTTGTTATCGGCTGGGGTATCCACCATGTAGACGTCATAGGTGGAGGTGTTAGTCCATCGCCCGGTGTTGACGGGGTGGGAGCGCAATCCTTTTAATCCATGTCTTCTGCCTCCTCGAAGGCGTAGTCCAACATATCGGTTAAGTCCTCGACAGTGGCTACGAAGTGGTTGTTGGGTGGGATGAAAAATTCCTCTTGACCCGCCTTAAGACCGTTGTGAACATGGATCGGGGTTGGTCGTCAGTAATTTTCGTCGATAAGATCCGATATAGAGCCTCGTTGATTGTCGAGAACTCAATTGGGTGAATCTGCTCACAACTTTCGGAGTTAACCTCCGATGCGTCCACACAAGAAGTGTGTTCGGCAGAAGCTGGTCCCCTACCATCTGGTGATATGGATGGATCCGGACAAAAAGCCAGATCACCGTCGGGGTTGGTCCCCTGGGCGAGATCGAAAGCGAAATCCGAGGTTAAGACCTCGGAGTCCTCAGGTGCATCAGATGAGTTTGCGATCCCGATGAGCGAAAGATCGCCCCGAGAGTCTATGGAGAAATCTAGGTTCCCAAACCTGACCTCTTGATCAGAGGCAAAACTCCCGACCTGGCCAAGACGGTCGGTCGGGTTAGCGTGCAGCACAATGCTGCCAAAAGCAAAGATTTGTCCAGGCACAAAGGAGTCCATGTTATGGAGTTCTTCGTTAATGACAACGCGAGCCATCGATTTCTCTGGCGATCACAGTGGAACTCTCAATGAAAGCACCAATGCCAGTGTCAAAACCGGTGGATCTCGGGTAGGGGGTCCCGAGCTGTGAGTCTAGGATGGATGGTAACAAGGGGACGAAGTAGACGATGTTTACCCAGGTTCGGGCCCTCCTATGAAGGTAAAACCCTACGTCCTGCTTGATTATATTGATGGTGTGAAGGTTACAGAGTTGATCTACCTCTAGATCAGATAGCTAAAACCCTAGATGAGTTTCTCCGCCCTACATTCTAAAACCCTCCCGATTTATATAGACACCGGGGGGTACCTAGGGTTTACACATGACAGGTCTCCTGTCGGGGATGGCGATGTTGATTGACTCATCTTGACTTGGAGTGCACAATGCACCTTCGGGACTTGCTTCTAGAACATGGGGTCTCAATGTATCCGGCCCTTCCTGCGATAGTTAGAGAGTGGCCCACCAGGCTGGCCTATTGGGAGATAGGCCAGCGGCCCGAGGACCCCTTAGTCCAGGACTCCCTCAATCCCCATTGTAGGGTGTTGCGATATGTTCATGATTTTCCTGTGGTGGGTTGCTTGAGTGATAGAATCATAAACCCGAGTAGGTGGGTTATGGCGTATGGGAGCAAAGAGGAGTTGATACCTAATGCTATGGTTGGGTTTTACCTTAATGATCTTTAGTAGTTGTGGATGCTTTCTAGATTTCCAATCATAAGTGCATATGATCCAAGTAGAGAAAGTATGTTAGCTCATGCCTCTCCCTCATTGCATATAACAAGTATCTATCGTATCATCTTCAATTGCCTAGGGACAATCTTTCTCTTGTGTCACAGAAAGATTGTTACAAAACTATTTACTTTTATTGGTCTTTTATTAAAACAATACCTAACTTTTATTTCCACGTTCTTTATTATCTTGCAAAGTACTTCTAGTTTTATTCCTGCAAAGTAGTTTCATACTTGTTCTAGGTAAAGCAAACGTTCAGTGTGCGTAGGGTTGTATCGGTGGTCGATAGAACTTGAGAGAATATTAATTCTACCTTTAGCTCCTCGTTGGGTTCGACACTCTTACTTGTCAAAAAAAGGCTACAAATGATCCCCTACACTGGTGGGTTATCAAGACCTTTTTCTGGCGCCGTTGCTGGGGAGCAATAGCGTGGGGTGAATATTCTCGGGTGTGATTGTTTGCTTTATCACTAAGTAATTTTTATTTTCTGCTATTAGTTGTTTTATATCTTTAGTCATGGATATGGAACATGAAACATCAAAACAATTAGTGGTACTTTCTACTCATGGAAATGAGGAACCTCCTAAAACCCTCGATGCTAGTTATGTGAAACAGTTAATTACTCCTTCGATAATCCCAAGAAATTCTCAACGAACTTTATAATGGGATACACATTGGATCAACATGAGTACTTTAGGGATTATCGCTTATCTGAAAAAGGGAAACAGTTATGGGATCAAATTAGAATACTAGAATGGTTTGCTTGGGATGCATGCTCGAGATGTGACTTTACTTGTTGCTCTAATATAGAAGCTCGACACCTTCCCTTTCAATGCAAATTTAATGATAATTAAACCTTAGCTTCTTATGCTAAAGGTATTTATGATTACTATGATGTGGAACGAATATAAGAATTTGTTGCTTTTAAAGGTGCTTATGAAATTGCTTCTTTGCTTGAAAAGTATGATGATGATATTTCTTACGAATCTGAAATTTTATCCATACTTAAATCTTGCTATGACAATTATGATTGCAATGCTGATATTATTGAATTTATTGAAAGAATGGTCGCTTCCTTGGAAGAGATTAATATTTTGCTGGAATCTATGGAAGAAGAAATTGCTGAAACTATGAGGTCATTAGATGAAAAAGATGAGGAGGAGAGCGAAGAACAAAAGGAGGAAGAGCAGATTAGCTACCCGTGCCCAACTTCTAATGACAGTAACTCTTCAACTCATACATTGTTTAATTTCCCTTTGCATTTACTGAAGGATGAATGCTATGATGAAAGCTATGATGATTGCTATGATCTCGTAGATTCATTTGAAATATCCCTTTTTGATGAACTTGATGCTTGCTATGCTTGTGGCCATGATGCCAATATGAATTATGCTTATGAACAAGAACTGGCTATAGTTCCTTATGTTAAGCATGAAATTTTTGCTATTGCACCCACACATGATAGTCCTATTATCATTTTGAATTCTCCCAACTATACTATATTGGAGAAGTTTGCTCTTGTTAAGGATTATATTGATGGGTTGCGTTTTACCACTACACATGATGTTTTTGATGAATATAATATTGCATGTTCTTGCTGTTCCTATTTGCAATTATTATGAGAGAGGAACCAAATCTTCACCTCTCTATGTTTCCAATACTATGAAATTGCAAGAAACAGTTTATACTATTCACTGGGATTTACTTAATGTTCATGAATTGTTATTGTGTGACATGTGGATGCATAGGAAGAGAGTTAGACTTTGTTTTCACATGATATATATAACTTTGTGGTCACTACTAAATTACAAATCATTGCCAATTAAAATTGGCTTTGATATACCTTGGGATCCGTGTGGATCCATTACTTGAGCACTCTATGCCTAGCTTAATGGCTTTAAAGAAAATGCTGCCATGGAGACAGACCGGAAGTTTTAGAAAGTCATTAATTTCTATTGTGTGCCTTCATAAAGTTTAAAAACAAAAAATATAGAGGGGAACCAAAAACTTCACAAAAGGAAAGGGTGAAAGTGAGAAGAGACGATGAACATCGTTGAAGTGGGGGACGTCCTTGAACTATTGTTCATGCCCATGGAAACTTTGTGACTCTTGAATCACGGAAACTTTTCCAAGAAAAAAATGATCCCCTTGTACAAATTGATTGTATTATAAAAATAATGTGCCAAGATTTGCCTTTAGATGATTAGATTGCTTGTTCGTATATGCGGTGCAAAAACAGAAACTTTGGCTGTAGTGCGTGAATTTTCATTTTTTTTACTGGAACGACAAAAGTTTGTGAATTTTTAACACAGTATTGATACACAAATGTTTTCATTCTTCCTAAGTTATCAGAATTTTTGGAGTTACATAAGTGTGGTCAAAGTACAGATTACTACAGACTATCCTGTTTAAGACAGATTCTGTTTTTGATGCATTGTTTTTCTTGTTTTGATGAAACTATCGATTTTATCGGTGGTATAACACGAAAAGTTATCAAACAGTAGGGATAATTCAAATATAAAATATGAATGAGGTTGAAACAGTACTAAAGTAGTAATTTGCTTTATTATACTAACGGATCTTACCAGTCTTCTGTTAAGTTTTGTGTGGATGAAGTTTTCGAAGATCGAGGAGGTCTCGATATGAGGAGAAGAACGAGAGGAGAGAGTTAAATCTTGGGGATGCACAAGGCATCCCAAGTAAATATCCAAGGATACTCAAGCATCTAAGCTCGGGGATGCCCTGGAAGGCATCCCATCTTTCTTCAACAAGTATCAATATGTTTTCGAATTCGTTTCATTCATGGGATATGTGCAAATTTTAGAGCGTCTTTTGCGTTTAGTTTTCAATTTTCTTTTATGCACCATGCTGGTATGAGATAGTCCATGGTCGATTTATAGAATGCTCACTGCACTTCATTTATATATTTTGAGTATGGCTTTATAGAATGGTTTATATGCTTCACTTATATCATTTGAAGTTTGGATTGCATGTTTCTCTTTAGATAGAAAACCTTATGTGAAGAATGCTCTTTTGCTTCACTTATATTTATTAGAGCATGGTCTTTTGTAGAAAGAATTAAACTCTCGTTCTTCACTTATATCTATTTAGAGAGTCAATAGGAATTGGTCATTTGCATGGTTGGTCATAAAATCCTACATAAAACTTAGGGATCACTGAATATGATAAGTTTGATTCCTTGCAATAGTTTTGCGATATAGAGATGACAATATGTGGGAGGTACTAGTGGATGATCGTGTTGAGTAAGATATTGGTGTTAGGGTTTGTGATTCCCGAAGCATGCACATATAGTCTGTCATTATGCTAGGAAGTTGGAGCACAATTTATCCTTGATTGTCTATCTTTGTGTGAAGGTCGGGGGGCGCGATGGTTAACTCCTACCAACCTCCCCCTAGGAGCATGCGTAGTAATGCTTTGCTTCGAGAGAGATAATAAAGCTTTTGCAATAAGTATGTGAGTTCTTTATGACTAATGTGAGTCCATGGATTATACGCATTGTTACCTTTCTACAATTTGCTAGCCTCTACGGTACTGTGCATTGCCCTTTCTCACATCGAGAGACGGTGCAAACTTTGCCCATGCATCCCAACCCCGTGATATGATACGCTCTATCACACATAAGCCTTATTATATCTTCCTCAAAAAAGCCACCATACCTACCTATTATGGAATTTCCATAGCCATTCTGAGATATATTGCCATGCAACTTCCACCTCCTCCGTTTTGATGACTTGTGCACTCATTGTCATATTGCATTACATCATCATATGATAGCTAGCATAGTGTTTCCATGGATTGTTCGTTTTTTTGATATCTTTCCTATGCTAGATCATTGCATTCATATAGAGTCATACTTTGTTCTATTGTCATTGTAATATTGAGTTGTAAGTAAATAGAAGTGTGATGATCATCATTATTCATTATTAGAGCATGCCTAGTGATGAAAGGATGATGGAAACTATGATTCCCCCACAAGTCGGGATGAGGCTCCAGACAAAGAAAGAAAAAAAGAAAAAGAAAAAGGAAATAAATGAAATGAAAGAAGAAGGAATAGGTGCGTGCTAATTCCACACTTGTGCTTCAAAGTAGCACCATGTTTTTCATATAGAGGCTCTTGTGTTGTCACTTTCATACACTAGTGGGAATTTTTTATATAGTTAGATGCATACCCACTTAGTTTTCATATTGAGCATTCATACACTTATAGCTCTTAGAGCATCCGTTGCATGGCAATCCCTACTCCTCACACTGATATCTATTGACGGGCATACCAATAGCCCGTTCATACGCTGAGTTGGTGCGGGACTTTCTTCTCCACTGTTACCCTTTTGAAACCTACCACCATATTCTATTCCACTCATAGTGCTATATCCACGGATTGTGCTCATGTATTGCGTGAGAGTTGAAAATGCTGAAGCGCATTAAAAAGTATGAACCAATTGTGTGGCTGACACCGGGGTAGTACATGATTTATACTTTGTGTTAAGAACACAGAGCATGGAAAGGCTATATGATTTTGTAGGGATAGCGTTCTTTAGCCTTGATATTCCGAAAGACATGATTTTTTGTTGGGATGCCTGAGTATTAATGTCTTTATGTCAAAACAAGACTATTGCTTTGAATCACTTGTGTCTTAATATTCATGTCGTGATTAGATATATGATCAAGATTATGCTAGGTGGCATTCCACATCAAAAATTATCTTTTTTTATCATTTACCTACTCGAGGATGAGCAGGAATTATGCTCGAGGATGTTGATATGTCTTCGTTGTATCTATAATTTTTGATTGTTTCATGCCAATATTATATAACTTCACATATTTTTGGCAACATTTTATATGATTTATTGGACAGACCTATTGATCCAATGCCTAGTGCCAGTTCATGTTTGTTGCATGTTTTCTGTTTCACATAATATCCATATCAAACACAGTCCAAACGTGATAAAAATTATGGAGATTTGTTTTGGGAATATTTGAGAATTTTGAGAAGTGGAATCAATGCCAACGGAGGCCCACAGCCCCCACAAGACACCAGGACAGGGCCAGGGGGCCACGCGCAGCCTGGTGGGTTGTGCCAAGCTCGTAAGTCGGTTGGAGCTCTCGTTCGGGTGCAAGGAAGCTAATTTTTGGATAAAAATACCCTAAAAATTTAGCCGATCGGATTTACGGATCTCTAGTAATATAAGAAATGGTTTTGGCCAGAAAATAGGAACATGAAATATAAGAGAACAGAGAGGGAGATCCAAACTAAGCCCCTCCACCGCCATGGAGGACATGGACCGGTGGGGGAACTCTCCTCCCATCTAGGGGAGAGGCCAAGGAAGAGGAAGGAGGAGGAGGGTTCTCTCTCCCCCTCTCTCTCTCCCAGTGGCACCGGAACACCGCTGGTGCAAGCATCGTGACGCCAATCTACATCAACAATCTTGCCGCCTTCAACACCAACTCTCTCCCCCTCTATGCAGCGGTGTAACACCTCTCTTCCATGTTGTAATCTCTACTTAAACATGATGTTCAACTCCATATGTTATTTTACAATGATATTTGGCTATCCTATGATGTTTGAGTAGATCTCTATTGTCCAATGGGTGGTATGATGTTATGGATGTGAGTTGTGTGTTGATATGGTGATGTCCTATGGTGCCCTCAGTGTCGCGCAAACGTGAGGGATCCCCGATGTAGGGTGTTGCACGTCCATGATTTGCCTATGATGGATTGCTTGAGTGACAAAAGCAAAACCCGAGTAGGTGGGTTATGGCGTATGGGAGTAAAGAGGACTTGATACCTAATGCTATGGTTGGGTTTTACCTTAATGATATTTAGTAGTTGCAGATGCTTGCTAAAGCTTTAATCATAAGTTCATACGATCCAAGTAGAGAAAGTATGTTAGGTCCTACCTCTCCCTCATTACATATAACAAGTATCTATCGTATCATATTCAATTGCCTAGGGACAATCTTTCTCTCGTGTCACAAAAATCTTGTTACAAAACTATTTACTTTTAGTGTTCTTTTATTAAAACAGCACCTAAATTTTATTTCCACCTTCTTTATTCTCTTGCAAAGTACTTCTTGTTTTATTTCCGCGAAGTAGTTTCATACTTGTTCTAGGTAAAGCAAACATTAAGTGCGCGTAGAGTTGTATCGGTGGTCGATAGAACTGGAGAGAATATTAATTCTAACTTTAACTCCTCATTGGGTTCGACACTCTTACTTATAGAAAAAGGCTACAAACGACCCCCTAGACTTGTCGGTTATCAATGACACCAACCGGGACTAAAGATTTTGTGTTTCAGGGTTTAGGTATTTTGGTTTTATTGTTTATTTTTCATTTCCATTGTGTGTTTTCCATTTAATTCTTTTCCATTTCAAACATATTTTACGCTACCACATTTTCACATGTTATGCATATATAATAGAATTTCTCATATAAGCAATCATATATCATAGAATTTCTCGTACGACCACATGCATACACACACAAACACACACAAACACACACACATATATATATACAATTTCTCCTACAATTTGCACATCATTACATGCAGGCATTAGGTGAAATGGTATTTTCGGTCGAGATATATGACCTGTTCAAGCAAAAATCCCACAATTTCCTCTTGAATTTCTTGTATGCAGTCCTTTGGTAGGAGCTGATCCTGCATCTGCGGCATCTATATATAAAGAAGGAGATCAATATGAATATGCATGTTAGTTGTGTGTATATGTATTGGATCATGATAAACAAATATGAATGGTATTTACGTACCCAAAGATCTCTTGCAGTTTTGCTGCTTTCGGTCATAAAGCGAATGTTCTCGCAAACGTAATGTGCACATAAATTAGTCCCCTATGCCTGCCTCATGCACTTTACGAGAATAGAATTCAATCAGATAATAATGAATCATGACAATGGTATATAAACTAGAATTAAAGAGATGCGCGGACGTCGCTAGTACTACTTAATTACCTTGGCTTTCGGCATTTCAGCTCTATTTTCCATTCACCAGTGACCTCTTTGATGAAACGTTTCCAATTCCTGCCCGGCAAACAAAATGAATAAAGGAGTTATTAATTACTTGATATCAGGAAATGAACTAATAAAGAAGCTGACATAGTGCGTACATGATTGAAATTACCTTTCGAGCAATGAATGCAAGCTTATATATTCTTCAGGGTCTTTACTTAGCGAGACCAGTACTTCAACAGTTCCATCGTCAACTCTAATCATTAGAAGGATCCAGTGGAAGCTGCGCACATGATTTGTATAAGCGGGCATGCATAACTCATCAACTACACTTACATCAAGTATATATAAAAGCAAAAATAGAATTTGTAATACAAGACAGTAACACTCACTCGAAGTTCCAAGATAAAAGTATTTCTTGTTGGTATTTAGGGCCTTCAAAAAATTTAGAAGCATCTTCTCCCTGTCTCTAGCGTGGCTTCTTAACACTTCTTCATTAATAGTATTTGGGTTAATGAACCTAATGCCATAGACTCCATCTCTTTTCAATTCAAAAATCTTCATTCTGCATAATACCACACAAAAGAATATAGTGAGTATAATCATAGGCAATAAACAAGCTGAGCTAGAGACTTAAATTATAGAAAGAAATCACTTACAGACAATAGCAACTGAAGATAGATTTTTCGAGTGCTTTCTGATTGAATAACAGAAAAACTTCTTCATTTTCAATCCACAAATATTTTTCACTGATGTAATGCTCTTTCTTGACTTTCACCATGAGGCTCTGTCCCCCAACCTTTACTTTTGTCATGTACTAGTCATGCAAGTTGTGCATTTGCATTGTTAGAAGCTTCTCCTCGTCAGGACTGACCAGAGGGTTCCCGGGGACATATTTCCATGCTAGTTCCTTCAGATCCAGCGGTGGAAATTCCTTGACCTCTAGGAATTGTTCAACGGTGATACCGAGCAATCTAGCATTCTCTCTATCAGCGTCGGTTATTACCATGTTATTGGTACTCACCTTGAGCGGGCTGATCGATTGGACAGCCTGTTCTCCGAGCTGGGAAAGAGTTTTCTAGCATTTACTACTATCGCTCGACTTCTGTCTTTTTTGGGATTGATATGACTTGGTAATATGGTGTTCATAGTCTGATACCGGCCTTTTCTTTGCTGGTTTAGCTGCATCAATAAAGTGTTGTATGACTTTGTGAGGTACTTTCTCCTTTGGCGGCAGGGGCAGTTTCGGTCCAAAATGGGCATGTGAATCAATAGTAATTTGTTCATTGGTTTCCTCGTCAGTCTTCTTGTAAGCTAACTTCTTTTTGGCAGGAGGCTCGGGTTTCTTCTTTGGTGCTCTCCTCCGCTTTGGACTCGACGAAGCTCGATATCGCGTACTCGTGCTAGGCTCCGTCTTGAGGTGGGATGGATTCGGTTGGTGCGGTGGACATTGATATGGCGGACTCACCCTGCTCTCCGTCTCGGGGTGGGGTGGAGTCTGCTGACGCAGCGGACTTGGAGGAGGAGTCGGTGGCCTTGGCACCGAGTTTGGAAATACGATGAATTCCTTTTTCCACACGATGATACCACTCATGGCTTCTCCCAGTGTCTGCTCCCCTTGACCTCCATGGTAGTCAAGATCCTGTGATTCACATCCCAACAGAACTGCATCCACCCCAACACGAGCATAGCCAAGTGGAATCGGATTGCCGTGGAGTGCTTCAGGTGCATTCGGTAAAGCAAAGCCATGCGCCACCTTCATGGGTATATTCTTGACTTTCACGTGTAGCACACAAGGTGTCGACTCTAGGATATCATCCATGGGGTAGCGAGCCATCAGTGCATCATCGGCCGGTACCCCCATGGAACCCACGCTGCTTTTCGACATAGATGATGGAATGGTACCATCCAATGTTGGATCTGGTTGCTCCTGCTATTGAGACGCGCCTTTCTGGCTAAGTTTGTAGATTTCCTCCTCCTGCATGTTATATTTGTGTTCCAAGTCCTTATTCCGATCTACTTCATGCTTATTCTTTCAATCCAAAAACCCGAGAAGCCACAGAACCATGCCTTTGCCTCGTGTTCATCCTGGGTGTTCAGGATTCTTGAGGGCGCGTGAAAGCTCGTCATTCTCTCTCTCTCTAGCTGGTACACACCCGCTCGAGCTTCTTCTATTGCTTTAAGTAACTCCTTTGTGGCTTCTTTAAGACTCGCCTGTTCAAGAACCTCCCCTCTCTTTAGGTCCAACTTTCCCTCATGTGCATAAAACGAAGTCCTGCACCTCTTGGGCCAAGTCTCTGTTACTGGAGTGACCCATGCAACCTTCATGTTTCTCTCGGATTCATCCCAATTAGGCAACCTAGACTTGTAGCCACCTGGCCCCAGACGATGGTGCCACATTTTTTGTCGGCATTTATCTTGTTTATTCTCGACCATTCCTTAGCGGCATGTGATTCCTTGAACTTCACAAATTCGTCCCAGTCATCTTGTAACTTCACATATTCTCCTTTGAATTCTGGAGTCTTCTTTCCGTCTTTCACATAATTGATCCATAATATTTTCTTCTGAGACTGGAATTGTGTGGCCATCTTCTTAAGAGCACACTTCTTGACTTTCTCCCGTTGGACATCTGTGAGACCCTCTGGTAGGGTGAAATGTTTCATGAGCGCCTCCCAAAGCAGATTTTTTAGTCTTGGGCTGACAAAAGAAACTTCAAGATCTTTTGGCTGACTCCATTCTTTAATGATGATCGGGATTTGCTCCCTAACAATAACTCTGCATTGACGTATAAATTTGTCTGCATTCTGTTTAGGAGCAATCGGTTCGCCGTCTGCTCTCATTTGATCAATGATGTACTTTATGTCTTCTTTCAACTTTTTTGTCGGGCAATGTTTAACCCTTGTAGAAGATTTGCTCGACCCATAGGGCTAAAAGAAGAAAGATTCATTAATATATACAAATCAATCAATATATCTGATGATCACAAGAGGGAAAATTAATACCTTGCCGGAATGTGATAAATGGACAAAAATTGCTTCGCCATCGTCATTCTCAGCTGGTTCGCCTTCGTATCTTGGTTGTTCTTCCTCGATTCCCTCACCGGATGGGTTACGGTATTGTGATCCATCATCTACTTCATTCTCATCGTTTCCAAGCGTATCAGGTCGTACATGGTATTATCTTGATCACGGTCTCTGTCTCTACCGTCCATAGCTTGACTAATCCAGAACAAATGTAAAACAATTAGAATGCATTCAATAAGCAGAATTGGAGATATGCAAATCAATACAAGGCAATGCAATAATACGATCATGTAATATCACTAATACATCATCGAATAGTATCACTAATACATCTTGAATATTATTATATAATATCACTAATACATCATTGAATGTTATCACTAATTCATCTTGAATAGTATTATATATAATAACTAATACAGATCCAGTTAACGTCACGCACCGCAGGCGGTGAACACCCAAAGAGAAGGAACCATGACAGGATCATGGCTCGGGTGTGATCCCTGAAGAACCTGCCAGGTATTGGAGAATCTGGCGTCCAATGCAGCCATGTAGCGTCAAACGCGCTCGTCCTCCTCCTTGACAAGATGATGTCCCAACTCTGGGGGGGCGGCTCCCTCCGCATCGATAGTGGTCGACATGACTGCCACCAAAGAATCTCCGGGTTGACGACAGGATCCTGATTCCTCACCAAGCTATGCACCCCGGAAGGTAGCAACTCCCAGTGCCAGCCCGGCGGAGCCCAGTCTCGGACATGCTATCGCCTATCAAGCAGGTGGTCGCCGGTGCCTAGTCGATGGCGAGGATGCGGGCCGGTCATCTCCGAATTCGAGAACAAATTCTACAACTATTTAAATTCCTACTATTTAATTAAATTTATTAAAGATGATTGCATTTAATAAAGAAGATTTCTACTTAAGTGATCATCAAGGACTCCTCCCCGGCGATCGTCGAGGACTCCTCATCGGCGATCGTCAGGGACTCCTCCTCTCCGGCGATCGTCAGGGACTCCTTGAGGTTCGTCGACTCGGGACTCGGGGTTCGCCGACTCGGGATTCAGGACTCCTCAACAAATAAAAAAACTAATTTTTTTACAACTAAAACAACAAATTAACAAAAAAAGTAAAAGAACTAATAAAAACTAAAACAAAAACAAACGGGGGCAGTCCAGCGGCGCCGGCGCACGTGGCCGCGGAGGCCGCGGTGGCCATAGAGGAGGGGGCAGGATCTCACCAGTGACGACGGCTCAGGGAGGAGGCGCGTCAGTGATGGGTGCCCGGGGAAGAGGCACGGGCGGCGATGACAGGGCTCGGGGAGGAGGCGCGGGTAGCGTCCAGCGTTGGTGACGGCAACGATGTCGACGAGGACAAAGAGGCGCGCAGGGAGCCTCGTGGCGTCCGGGACATCGGCGTTGGGGGATGGGGAATTAAAACGGCTAAGTCCCAATTTATATAGAGGGACCTCTAATCCCGGTTGGTGGCTCCAATCGGGAATTAAGACCCCCTTCAGTCCCAGTTGGAGCCACCAACCGGGACTAAAGAGCCCTTTTTTTGGCTCCCGCGTGGGAAGGGACCTTTAGTCCCGGTTGGAGCCACCAACCGGGACTAAAGGTCTATTTCCTTTTTTTTGTTTTTCTAAACAACAAAGTTCAATTTTTAGATTTGGAATAACTATTAGAGTATTTATAGTTTTTGAATGAACCTGTTTGATTGAGGTCAAAAATATATAAACTCTCTATTAGTGCCTCTAGTTTTAGAAATTAAATAGTTTAAATTTGAATTCTTGTGAAATTTGTGTGAATCACTAGTTAGTGAATAACTTTAGTTCAAAAATAGATTTTTAAGTGATTGTTTTTCCTGTTGTTTAATATTAGTATGTTTTATCAGTATATTCAATTTGGGAATTTTTAGGATATTTTAAAGGGATTTTTATTTCTATGCCCCTGGTTCCTTAGCTCTACTCATTCATCCCCACGCTCTTAACTTTTGATCACTTTCCCCACTCCCTTGTCCGAAACCCTAAGAACAGGTTACAACGGACGTTGCCATTGGGTCAATGCCTCTGACCGTTAACTCTAACGAGTGGGACCGGTTTCGGTGGACTGTTGGGCGGAAGCGCGCCACTCCCTTCATCTCCTTTTGCATGCGTCTTTTCACAGGCGCCCGCCACGTCGGGCTGACGACACGGCCCCACGCAGACTCGTCGGGAAACCTGACAGTCCGACGGGCGTCTCGACCGTCGGCGTGGTGTGAACACCACATGGCGCTGCTTTGAATCACCACCCAAGGCCATTCCTTGGAAATTTAAGCCGGTCGTCGTCCCCTAGCCCTTGCATATCCTCCTCCTCCCTGCACCCTGCCACCGCCTGATCCCATAAGCCTCCTCTCGCACTTCAATCGCCGTCAGGATGGTCTGGCACCTCATCACCACATACACGTAGCTCACTCCAGAGCGGCGCCTGCAAATCAAGGCAGAAATGCAGGCTCACCACGCCGCCCGCATCGATGCGGGTCTCCCTCCAGATACGCTAGAGACAGAGGAGGAGGAGCATCAGCTAATGCCCATGGAGGAGACCGCCCGGAGGCGGAGGCGGAGGTCGCCGTCGACCAGCCGAAGGAGATGGCGGAGCAGCAGGCCATCCTGGATTCCATCCATATGAGACCAAGGTGGAGGCCAACCGTCGGCTCGTCCGGCAGAGGCAGGCGGAGGCTGATGCCATGTTCGACGAGCTAGAGGCGAAGACAGAGGCACAGGAGGCGGCAACGGAGCAGCCGCAGGCGCCAGAGTGGGCAGAGCTGCAACAAGCAGCCATTTATCTACCGGACGGCACTGAGATCATCCACATCTCCGACGAAGAGTAGATGGGTTTTATTATGTAGTAGTATGTAGGTTTTACATCCTACATGCTTTTGTATGATTTTTTTTCCTTTCTGAATATGAGATATCCGGTTGTGTAATGATGTTTTCTATCTAATATGAACCATGGTGATGTTGAAAAAGATGCACAGCCAGAGGGCACTAAGAGACAGAGGTCTCATGGACATGGTTCACAAGTCTGCCAAGCCAGAGTTCACAAGTCCCCTTCTCGAGCCTTGCAGGGGACGGCAGTGCCAGCGGTGACACAAGGCAATCACCAGCAGTGGAGAGGGCAATGGCCTCCACCATCTGTGCCTGGTAACCCGCCTCCTCCTCCTCCTTGCGCCGCTCTTCCTCCTCACTTTCGCGGAGGATAGCTAACAGGTCCGTTATGGCAGATCCAACGATGCAAAAAAATGACGCAATTTGACGGCCCAACCAGAGCTTTGTTTCCTTTTGGGCCCAATAACTACGTTTTTTTCGTGAGTCAATGGTGGGCGAGCAGCCGAGCACAACCAATAGGATCGCCTCTCGCGGGTCGTCCCATGATCCAACGATGCGGAGCCGCCGATATGATCAGACGGCTGACGTTCGGAGCTAGGGTTAGGAGGGGTTTTGAGCTGGTCAACGGGGTTTCCAAGGCTTTGACTGAGCATAACTAATTTAAAAAAAAGTCGAAAAAATATGAAACATTTTCCGTTCATTGTTTTATAAGACACACTAACTAGAAAAAAATACTAAACATGGTATACGGTTGTTTTCAAAAAAAAGCCTAGCTGGCATGATTGGGGTCAAATGAGCATCATTAATATAAAAAAATCAAAACAATATAAAACATGCGCACAATGTTGTCTTCTGTGACATGTTACCAACCAAAAATCATAAACTTGGTCTATGGTCATTTTCATGAAAAAAAACTTCACACATATGAGCTATCACGTACAACATTTCATAGAGTTCAAGGAGAGAAGGTAGGGTTACCTTCTGTTTCTGAAAAATTTAAAAAAATCAGAAAAATCACCAAAGCTTTATTTCAATGTGAATAAGAAGGATCTGAACTTAGTTTTCCATTTTCATATTTTAAACGTGTTTTAATAGTTTTTATATTAAAGCATATTTCTTCAAAAGAAATGTAAAAATATGAAGATTAATTCAAAAAATAGTGAGACTTCGAATCTGCACTATATAGATTGAATAGGTGTTAATGAAAAAATATTTGGCTCATTTAGAGTAGGTCCAAAAAACTTGATTACAAATGGGGTTGTTTACCCTAGCCTGGGAGCTCATTTGGAGCACATTTATCAAATTCAAATTTCTCTAACCTCCTCTAAATCACCTTAATTTATTTTGCATTTTTTTGAATTTATGTTGTCCTGTCGAATGTTTTTTTTGCTCTGTTTATATTGTCCTGTCGAATCACCTCAATTTATGATGTCCTGTCAAATGTTGTTTTTTTCTCTGTTATTGGAATATTTGATAAGTGATGGACTATATAGATAGCCATACCAAGCATGTGTGATCATTGTAGCATCTAAACTCAGAAAATAAACACTAGAACAAGTCATAGCCGACAAATTTAAAAGCGTACACACAAATACCCAATATAGATAGTCATACCGTCATAGTACCATACCATGCATCCATAGATAGTTCACACACAAAGTTCACCAAAAGTACGTAAAACACATCATCACATCACTTGGGAAGGGGAGTCAGGGCTTTCTCGAGGGCACCATGCATCCCCCTAATCTTGTAGTCCTCGTCGTGGATGGCTACATCTTCTGCATGAGCTAGAAGGTGAGCGAAACCGACGGACTTTGTTTTGACTTGGTGGTGTGGTAGGGGCAGCGCCAAGTGTTGGTCTTGCTTTTGTAGTAGTAACCATCTCCCTTGGCCCTGATCTTCTCCACTTCCTTCGCTTTGAAGCACGCAAAGTTGCCGTCGTCCACATCCACATCTTCTCTAGAGACATACTACACACACGAATGAATTACATTAATACATTATAGATTCATATACACCATGTCAAAGGAACTAAATGAACAAACTAAATATCAAGTTGGCTTACCTCATACCCTTCATCGTCACCATACCCTGGATCGTACGGGTCCTTGAACCCAGTATGGTCCAGCTTCCTCTTTTTTTCCCAACTATCGTCCTCTTAAATATACAATTACACCCATCACTAGTAAATACAGAAGCCAATTGAAAATTTAGATATGCACACATGACACATTGATCATAGGGATAATATACCATGATCCTATTTGCATTTTCCATTGTCATGCACGCACATTGAACAACAGAGCTAATATAACTACATATTGTGGAAAACTTTATATACTAATGAATCAAATAACTTCTGAATCAATGGATTCCATTTGGGCATATGACATTCAAAACCCCAATCTACGTAGCATTCAAAAACAAATCTAATAGGGACCCAATAAGCATACATGTGTGTAGCATTAAAAAACCCAATCTGTGTAGCATTAAAAACAAAATCTAATAAGCATACATATGTGTAGCATTGAAGCATAGAGATCCCTATCTCTCATACAGATATATCTAGCATTTTTGCAAAGCATGTAATCCAAAAAACCCTAATACAAAAAACCCAATCCCCCCATACAGAAAACCCCAGCCCATCTGTCAAACCAACTACTCTAACCATCTGTACTACTATACGAATAAAAATCTAACCAATGCAACTAACTATACAAGCTAAATATTGGAACTAACAAGCAAGTTCCAATACCTCCTGCTCCTTCCCAGGCTGCGCATCGGGATGGAGTGCGCCGCTCGACGCCGTCACCTTCAGATCCGGCGGCGCTGAGGCGGAGCCCACCACCTCCTTCTCCACATTCGCAGTAGTTGCGAGTTTCCCCGCACCACCATGGAAACCGACAACGTCCTTCACTTCATCCGCGGTCATCGCGCCCTGCAGCTCCACTACTAGATCTTCGGCCGCTGCTCCGGCATCACCATGAGTGTCTGCCATCGGACAGATGGAGGCAATGAAGGTGAGGAATAGGTTGCGATGGGGGAGAGCGAGGTGGTGCGGTGGAGGTAGTGGAGGAAAGCGAGACGACACGGTGGGAGAGAGGAAGACGATGCGGTAGGGAGGGGATTTGGGAGAAATGGTAGGGGCGATGCGCCGAGAGGAGGTTCCCCCTATTTATACGACGGGGCGTTTCGGGCAAGTCCCATGGACACGTCCTACCCCATGACCGTGGTCAGCTCCATGCACGGGAGCGGCCCCACTCGTCAGAGTTAACGGTCAGAGGCATTGACCCGACGGCAACGTCCGTTGTAACCTGTTCTGAGGGTTTTGGGCAAGGGAGTGGGGAAAAGTGAGCAAAATTTAAGAGCATGGGGATAAATGAGTACAACTAACGATCCAGGGGCACAGAAATAAAAATCCCTATTTTAAATAGGTGTTTTAATCAAAACCAGATTCTGCTTAACTCTTTTGGTTTTATAACTTCATCTGTTACAAAGGCATTTCATGTTTTTAACTTATTTCAACTCTAGACTTTTTCTGCATTCAATATGCACCACTCTAAGTTGCATCATCAAATTTTAACCCTTTCTAACTTCATTTGCTATTTTTTCATCCATTTAATGAATTGTTTTGAGCTAAATGACCCTGAAATTAAAAAGCACTACAAATGAACTCTGAAAAGGTTGAAACTTGGCATGGTATCATCATTTCACCCACATAGGAAGGCTAAAAAGTTGAGAGGCTTACGGCAAAAATTGTATGCACTTCGTGTACAAACTGGACCATCTACTTCGAAGTATGAGGGTTTCGGACGAAAACTCATCTGTTACAAAGGCATTTCATTTTTTGAACTTATTTCAACTCCAAACTTTTTATGCGTTCAATATGCACCATTCTAAGCCACATCCCCCAATTTCAACCATTTCTAACTTCATTTGCTATTTTCATCCATCTAATGAATTGTTTTGAGTTGAATGACCCTAAAATTAAAAAGCACTACAAATGAACCCAGTAAAGGTTGAAACTTGGCATGATATCATCATTTCAACGACATAGCATGTGCTAAAAACTTGAGAGGCTTGTGGAAAAAACTGGATGCACTTCGTGTACAAACTGGACCACCTACTTCGAAGTATGAGGATTTCGCATGAAAACTCATCTGTTACAAAGGCATTTCATTTTTTCAACTCCAAACTTTTTTTCCTTTCAATATGCACCATTCTAAGCCAGATCCTCAAATTTCAACCCTTTCTAACTTCATTTGCTATTTTCATCCATTTAATGAATTGTTTTGAGCTAAATGACCCTGAAATTGAAAAGCACTGCAAATGAACCCTGAAAAGGTTGAAACTTGGCATGGTATCACCATTTCACCCACATAGCAAGTGCTAAAAAGTTGAGAGGCTTACGATAAAAATTAGATGCACTTCGTGTACCAACTGGACCATCTACTTTGAAGTATAACGGTTTCGGACGAATACCCATCTGTTACAAAGGCATTTCAGTTTTTTACTTATTTGAACTCCGGAATTTTTGTGCATTCAATATGCACCATTCTAAGCCACATCCTCAAATTTCAACCATTTCTAACTTCATTTGCTATTTTTAATCCATTTAATGAATGTTTTGAGCTAAATGACCCTGAAATTAGAAAGCATTACAAATGAATTCTGAAAAGGTTGAAACTTGGCATGGTATCATCATTTCAACCACATAGCATGTGCTAAAAAGTTGAGAGGGTTACAACAAAAAATGGGTGCACTTTGTGTACAAAACTAGACCATCCCGGCTACTCACTAGAGAAGAAAAATGATGACGGTGAAGCCAACACTACTAGGAGAATGCTTATAGATAGGATTTTAGCAGTAGCGCCTATTAATGGGATGACGCTACTGCTAATTAGTAGTAGTGCTGTTAGGGAAAAGCGCTACAGGTATTTGGTTAGCAGTAGCACCGGACTATGGACCGGTGCTACTGCTAATAGGTCCCATCCCGATCGACAGGGGTGACCTGTAGTAGTAGTGGCTGTTAGGGAGCAATGCTGCTAACCGTGTATCTGTAGCGCTCTTCATGTCCTAGGGCTACTGCTAATATGTCCCCTCAACTTGTCATCTTCCCCCGCGCGCCCTCACTCCTCACTCTCAGATCTCTCCCTCGCGCCGCCACTCCCATGTCCCCGTGCTGGCGCTCCGACGCGCCAACCCTCCCCACGGGGCGGCTCCTACGTGGCCTCCCTCGCCACGCGGTAGCTCTCCATCCCGGACCTCCCCACACGGCAGCTCCCCATGGTCCCGGTCATCCCCACGTGGCGGCTCCCTGTCCAGGCCCTCCTCGCGCAGCATCTCCCCGTGGTCCTAGTCATCCTCACGTGGCGGCCCGCCATCCAGGCCATCCACGCAGCGGTATCTTTCCCTCTCCCTCCTCCCTCCCATGGATGGATGAAATTCAGATGGTTAGATGAATGGATGGATCAAATTTAGATGGTTAGATGGATGGATGATGTGAATGGATGCATTTAGATTGTTGTGAATGGATGCATTTAGATGAATGGAGGCGTGCATTTAGATGGATGGATGGATGCATTTAGATGAATGGATGCATATAGATGAATGGATGCATATAGATGAATATATGCATTTGGATGAATTGATGCATTTATATGAATGGATGCATATAGATGAATCGATGCATTTAGATGAATGGATGCATTTAGATGAATGGATGCATGCATTTAGATGGATGGATGGATGCATTTAGATGAATGGATGCATATAGATGAATCGATGCATTTAGATGAATTGGTGGATTTAGATGAATGTATGCATATAGATGAATCGATGCATTTAGATGAATGGATATATTTAGATGAATTGATGCATATAGATGAATGGATGCATATAGATGAATCGATGTTTTTAGATGAATTGATACATTTAGATGAATCGATGCATTTAGATGAATGGACGCATTTAGATGAATGGATGTATATAGATGAATCAATGCATTTCAGGGATTGCATCTAAGCAAATGTCATGCCAAATTTACAGGGATTTCCATGTCTCCTAAACGTTCTCGTGAACAGGAGTTTGAGTGGTAGAGGTAGTTGGTGGCGCGGGGAAAACTGATTGACGATGCAGTGTTCGGATGGAGAGATTGTATGCGGGAAATGAAAGAGGCGGAGAATAAGTTACGGGAGACTCGGAGTGGTTACTGGGAGCAGGAATTCAATATGTGCAAGAGTTATGCCGAAACACAACTAAGAGTTGCCGCAGACGTCATCTTCATGGAGGCCAACGCTGCAGAGCATGCTCAGATGTCGCCTCAGAATACTCCCCACTTGGTTATGGAATGGGCGCTACAACAAGTGACATCTTCCTGCCCGACTCAGAGAGCCCAATGGGGAAGTGTAATCGGGATACTTCCGTCGAGAATGCCCCCTCCACCACCAGATTCTGCTCATTAATAGTATTATACTAAGATTATGCTCTAGTTTAAGGTTAAATAGTATTGTATTAAGAGTAATAGTATTGTAGTAAGATTAACAGTATTGTAGTAAGATTATTGTAAGGATATTGAGGTCTAGTTATCTGTTTGAACTCAAGTTGTCATCAATTAATATATGACACTTATGCTTACATATGACACTGTTGCTAGCTACATGGGACCTACCAGCGATACTGCTAGCTACATTAGTGATGTCTTTATCAGTTAGCAGTAGTCAGTTAGCAGTAGCACTAGTTAAGAGGCGCTACTATAAAATTTATCTATAGCACTGGGAAAACAGCACTACTTCTAAGAATTAGTTGTAGTGCCTTAGCACTAGTGATGCCGCCAGCTCTACTAATATGTGTATTTCCAGCGCTGCTAGTAGGTTTTCTCCTAGTAGTGCAATCACATCCCACAGTGGGATCTTGGGGTACAAAACTTTTTATTCGCATGTGTCCCTTGATTATTGTGCCGTAACCATGGACAATATTCATCATTTAACAGGATGCTTGGGTCGTTCTTCACTGTGAAGGGAGGAATTTCATCAAACTTTTCATAATCTTTTGACATGTTTGTCTTGTCCTACACTCCCACGATGTTTCTTTTCATAGAAAGAACTATGTAGCGCTTTGTCTCATCGTATGATGTATCTGCTTTCTTATCTTTTCTTTTTATCGGTTTGGTAGACATGTCCTTCACATAGAAAACTTGCGCCACATAATTGGCTAGGACGAATGGTTCCTCTGTGTACCCAAGATGGTTGAGATCCACTGTTGTCATTCCGTACTTCGCAAGTTTTCTCAGATTGACCCATTTGGACCGGAACAAAGGTACCTTCAAATTACCTCCATAGTCAAGTTCCCATATCTCATCTATATAACAATATGTGTCCTTTTCCTTGGTGTTTGCCGCATCGTCAAAGCAGACACCACTGTTTTGGTTGGTGCTCTTTTTATCTTGGGCGATCGTATAAAATGTATTCTCATTAATCTCCTACCCTTGGAAAGTCAATGTAGTCGAAGATGGTCTCTTGGCCAACAAGTACATGTCATCTTCAACATTATCGTCATTCATGAGATGTGTTCGCAACCAACCGCCGAAAGCCTCAATGTGTGTACGTTTAATCCAGGGCTCAAACTGCTCCAGGTTCTTGGAGCGTTTAATATCCATGTGTTTCTCGATATATGGGATCACCAAGGTAGAATTTTGTAGAACTCCGTAGTGTGCTTGCTCCCAAGAATGCTCGTCCCTACATATTATTGATTTTGGTCCAAGCGTGCCTTTTCCACGCAGTCTCCCGTCATGCCGCGATTGAGGAACACTAATCGGCTTAGTGTCAGGAATAAAGTCAACACAAAACTCAATAACCTCCTCTATTTCATGGCCCTTTGAGATGCTTCCTTCTGGCCTAGCACGGTTACGAACATATTTCTTTAACACTCCCATGAACCTCTCAATGGGGAACATATTGTGTGGAAATACAAGGCCCAGAATGGCAATCTCTTTGACTAGGTGAACTAGGACGTGCATCATAATATTGAAAAAGGATGATGGGAACACCAACTCGAAACTGACAAGACATTGGACCAAATCATTCTGTAAGCTTAATAGGATTTCTGGATCGATTACCTTCTGACAAATTGCATAGAGGAATGAACATAGCTTCACAATGGCTGATCGAATATTTTCTGGTAGAAGCCCCCTCAACGCAATCGGAAGCAATTGCATCATGATTACGTGCCAGTCATGAGACTTTAGGTTCTTGAATTTTTTTTCTCTACAATATTTATTATTCCCTTTATATTCGATGAGAAGCAAGACGAGACATTCATACTGAGAAGGCATTCAAAAAATATTTCCTTCTTTGCTTTGATAAGAGCATAGCTGGCAGGACCTTGATACTGCTTTGGATGCATGCCGTCGTTTTCGTGCACACATTGATGGTCCTCATGTGCCTTTGGTGTATCTTTTGTCTTCCCAAACACGCTCAGGAAGCCTAGCGGGTTCACACAAAGATTCTTCATCACGTGCATCACGACGATTGCAGAGCAGACCTCTAGGACTTTCCAATATTCTAGCTCCCAAAATATAGATTTCTTCTTCCACATGGGTGTGCATCCCTCAGCGTCAGCGGAACAAATTTTCCTCCAGTACCCTTTCCAAATATTACTTGTAAATCCTTGACCATATCAAGTATGTCATCACCAGTACGGAGGAAGGGCTTCTTCCGGTGGTCTCTCTCACCTTTGAAAGGCTTGCCTTTCTTTCTTAAGGCATGCTTGGTCGGAATAAATCGATGATGTCCCAGGTACGTATTCTTCTTGCATTTGTCCAAATATATACTTCGAGTCTCATCTAAATAGTGCATGCATGCATGGTAGCCCTTATTTGTCTGTCCAGAAAGGTTACTAAGAGTTGGCCAATCATTGATGGTTACAAACAGCAACGCTCGCAGGTCAAATTCCTGTTGTTTGTGTTCATCCCACACACGTACACCTTTTTTATTCCACAGCTGTAAAATTTCATCAACTAATCGCCTATGTGAACATGTCGCTGGCAATCAAACGACAGAGAACCCGGGCCGACATAACTAGTCATAGAACCCAAGTGGCACATCCGTACGGAAACAGGTATACGTAACCCAGCAATGCAGGTGTCGGCCTCAAGCGTGTGTAGATGAGTCATAGCAAGCTACAAGGACTCCATTACGCCATGAGACATAAATGCCATCACTGCACGTAGACGAGTTGTAGCAGGCTACAGGGACTCCATTACACTGCGAGACATTTCCCCGAAGGGACAGACACAGCAGCAAAGAAGGATACATGTCGGTCAATCAATGTGTCCGGAGCAGTAGCAAGCTACCATGGCTCGGTGGAAGCACAAAGAGGCAATTTCCTGTAAAGAGTACTACTAAAGGCACACGACTAGGTGTCAGATCCCATACATACCGTTGCATGTCACACATACGCACGACATGCCCGATATGCATAGATACAACTATGGCATCACAACATAACCATACAACAACACAACTTTCATATAAGAGGCTCAGACGAGCCTTGCATAATATGTTCTTACATATAGGGGTCTCATGACCCGACACTCAAGTCATACAAACAAGTTCATACAAACCAAGCGGAAGCATAAAGCTGTCTGAGTACAGACAGATGAAAGGGTAAAAAGGCACATGGCCTGACTATCTACAGCCTGCCACAGGGCATAAGGTCGTAGCTGGGACACCACCTATTCGGCATCGTCGACATCTGGAAAGAACCCAGCCGTTGGGTCATGGGTCTCATCTGCAACATTTATTAAGCAAACATGAGTACAAACATACCCAACAAGTCTTTAAAGCAGCCTAGGCTAATCATGCTCATGTGTCAACAAAGGGGGGTGGTGGAGTTTATGCAGCAATGCCCGCTTTGACTCATGGCTAACCTACACTACACAATGTTAACTCTTTGTTTACATTTTAGATATCGCACACGAGTCCATTAATTCCATAACAATACACCACCATGGATTCACTTCCCTCTCCTGGAAGAGTGCCATCCATGGTACTCACACTTGTCTTGATATTTTTATGAGTATCCATTTGATTATCTATGTACAACATAAGTTTTCCAAGTAGTCCATATCCGAGGATGCAGCTATTCGAATAGTTTCATACCTTGCAGGGGTGTACTTCTTCACACACGCTCTCGCCACTTATCGCTATGTGCTCATAAAACCATGCACCTCAGCAACCTTCAAGCAGAAGCCCAGCAAGGGAGTCGGTCATGACCGTCAATCACATAAGACCTCTAGTCCAGGTTATTGCCTATTTGAGACTGAACCCGTACGGAAGTCCGGCCGAAGTTTCCGCTATGGCCCCAAACGATGTGCGCAGGGTTCCCAAGAAAGCAAGATTGCTGAACTCACGGCTATAGGCATCCACGGACAGTCTGCCCTGGGTGAAAGCACAGAATTCCTCTCTCTTGCGATCCATCAGCCCTTCCGGGATGTGATGGGTATGGAATGTCGCGCTGAATTCTGCCCAAGTTGGTGTGGGGCCTACGAGACGCATGGCTTCATAATTTTCCCACCATAGATTGGCGGGTCCTTCCAGAAAGTAAGTAGCAAAGGTCACCTTGTTGGCTTCGGACACATTGGCAGCCCGGATCTTGCGGAACATGCTGGTCAGCCAGTCATCCGCGTCGAGTGGGTCGACAGAATGATGATACTTAGGTGGGCACAGCCTGACGAAATCACCGAGTGACACGCCATCATTGAGTTCATTGCGGGGAACACGTGTTGTGTTCTGCTCAATTCGTTCCAGCAGCCTGTTGGTCTCCCTTTTATTCCGTTCAGCTTCTAGCATCACTTCCGCCAAAGAAGGCGCATGTGGCAGGTTCTCTTGACTTGACTGGCTTCCCTCGCCCTTCTCGGGGGCAGGCACGGGGTTATTCCTAGTTGCCACCATCCTGGGAAAACAACCCATAGCTTAGACATAGAGGACATCAACTCTAAGACATGAGATAAGGAATGTACTGGACAACATGGCATGCAGGGTAAACACCCAAACAACATGGAAATAAAAACTGCCATATGAACACCATGATTCATACACACCATGACATAGTTCAGTACAAGCCCAGGCTGAAAGCAAACTACAGAGAGATGACACAACTCATCGGAGGCATTACAAGCTTCCTATACATTATCTATCCACACCTCCGGAACTCAACTCTCAACCTCAATCATATCCCACAAGACACGCAGGACTGTGGCGAAACGATTACTAACATCCACGTACTCAAGCATCGCCGTAGAATGCCTCATATAGGTTACCCCCGTGACCCGGGAGCTGAACCTGAGGATCCGGAAACACTCTAGCCTGTGATCCCAGGAAACCGTAAGGACACGGATGTGGCCTTGGTCCCCTCGTTGGCGGCAACAGTGGTCCTCGAAGAGGGGTGATGCCTCCAACATCGGACCAGTCTACGTGTGTTGGCAAATGAGTCTGCGATGGGGTCAGCATCTCCAAATCTCCATAGCCTGTCTGCACGACAGGTGCCAACTGCATCAAAGCTATCCAAAGACGTGCACGGGTGGCATATAGCTGTTGGGGAACGTCGCATGGGAAACAAAAAAATTCCTACGCACACGAAACCTATCCATGGTGATGAGAATCTACAAGAGGGAGAGTCGATCTACGTACCCTTGTAGATCGCTAAGCAGTAAGCGTTAAGAAACGTGGTTGGTGTAGTCGTACTTCTTCGCGATCCAAATCGCCGAGCGTCCCGCGATCTCATCACGATCCGTCCCACGATCCAATCACGATCCGTTCCGTGAAATCATCACGATCCGTCCCGCGATCTCATCACGATATTGATCACAATCTGTCCCACGAACTCATCACGATCCGTTCCGCGATCTCATCACGAACCGTCTCGCGATCTCGATCACGGTCCTTCCGATCTAGCGCCGAACGGGCGACAACTTCGCGTTCAGCACACGTGCAGCTTGATGAAGATTTCCACCATCTTGATCCAGCAAGAGGAGGTGGAGATGAGAGAGAGTTCACCGGCAGCGTGACGGTGCTCCAGTGATGGTGGTGTAGCAATTCCGGCAAGGCTTCGCCTAAGCACTGCAGAAAACCGATCTAGAGGAGCACTGGTGAATGGGTAGCACGTGGCCGTAAAATCTGTGCAAAAACCCTCTATTCCACCAATATATATAGGAGGAGAGGAGAGGACGGCTGGCGCAAGGAGAAACTCCAATAGGAGTCGGCCGAAGCTAAGGGGGAGGAGTCCTACTCCTCCTCCACTCCTAGTAGGAGTAGGACTCTTCCTTTTAGCCTTTTTTCCACCTTTTCCTTTAGGACTTTTGCCTCCTGTGCCATGGGCCTTATTGTGGCTGTTCCTCTAGCCCAATAAGGACTGGCTATCACTCTCCACAGCCCATGGACCCTCTGGGGTCGAAATACCCCTCCCGGAGGTCTCCCGGTACACTATCGGCACTCCCGGTACACTACCGATGAGCCCAAAACTTTTCCGGCGACCAAACTGGGACTTCCTATATATGAATCTTTGCCTCCGGACCATTCTGGAGCTCCTCGTGACGTCCGGGATCTCATCCGGGACTCCGAAAAACCTTCAGTCACCACCATACATAACTCTACACTACCGAAACATCACCAAACCTTAAGTGTGCAGACCCTGCGGGTTCGAGAACTATGTAGACATGACCGAGACACCTCTACGGTCAATAACCAATGGCGGGACCTGGACGTCCACATTGGTTCCTACATATTCTACGAAGATCTTTATCGGTCGAACCTCTATGTCAAGGATTCAGTTAACCCCGTATAACGTTCCCTTTGTTCTTCGGTATGTTACTTGCCCGAGATTTGATCGTCGGTATCTCCATACCTAGTTCAACCTCGTTACCGACAAGTCTCTTTACTTGTTCCGTAATACAAGATCCCGCAACTAACAATTAGTCACATTGCTTGCAAGGCTCATTGTGATGTTGTATTACCGAGTGGGCCCCGAGATACCTCTCCGTCACACAGAGCAACAAATCCCAGTCTCGATCCATGCCAACTCAACAGACACCCTCGGAGATACCTGTAGAGCACCTTTATAGTCACCCAGTTACGTTGCGACGTTTGATACACACAAGGCACTCCTCCGATATCCGTGAGTTGCATGATCTCATGGTCATAGGAACATATACTTGACATGCAGAAAACAGTAGCAATAAACTGACACGATCATATGCTATGTTTGTAGTTTGGGTCTTGTCCATCACATCATTCTCCTAATGACGTGATCCAATTATCAAATGACATCTCATGTCCATGGCTAGGAAACCTTAACCATGCTTTGATCAACGAGCTAGTCCATTAGAGGCATACTAGGGACATGGTTTTGTCTATGTATCCACACATGCATTTAAGTCTCCGATCAATACAATTATAGCATGGATAATAAACGATTATCATGAACAAGGAAATATGATAATAACTAATTTATTATTGCCTCTAGGGCATATTTCCAACAATAGCTCCATGCAAAGGGCACGTGCATCACGATCCCTGTTCTCCAACATTTGAGCAGTCACCTGCAACCTAAGGTCCTCTTGAGAATGATCATAGTAGGATGCGCTAAGATAACCATCCTCTCCTCCCATAGAAGCAGGAACATAATAGAACTCTGCGTTCTGAAGCAGACCATGGTGAATCCTCATGATAGTCAACATGGTATAGGTGGCCTCCTGAACTGCCATGTCTATGGTGACACCTAGACCATAAATCCAGTGAAGCGGCTCTACAGCTCCAGGATATGAAGGATATATCTTAACAGTACACAGATACTAACTCTGGCTGAAGTCTCGATACTGTTCCTCCACTATGTACTCTGGGTACCAATGGTAGCCAGCCTCCATCATAACTCTAACCAACATGGCCATGTGGCCCGGTACATTGATGCACCTGTTCAGACGGACCACCTGACGGGAAGGATGAGGGGGCATCTGAAATAGAGAATGTTGCAAAGACATTAGAGACTCTAGCAGAAATTGGACAGCATAACGGCTGTAATTGCTCAAAAAGGATTTTTGAGACAACTGCAAAAGATTGGAAAGGCATAACCACTCGACTTTATAGACTCAAATCTCTTCTCCATCTGTTTGTCACACCAACAATACTCAAATACCGACACTCACTTGTAGACAAGCTAGCTAGTGGTCCATGGTTAGTAACTCATCATCCTAAGCAATAGATGAGAAGCCTAGTTCTTATCCCTGTAGAAAAGATGAGAATGACTCAGAATAGAATAACTTGGGAAGAGGAGTAAAAAGAGCCTTACGTTCCCTTCCACAATCAATTCCCCTACTTTCTCTAGTGTTTCTAGACTCATATTCGACCGGTTTGGCTTGGTACTCCTACAATCAGTCAGGCTCTTATACCAACACTGTCGGGACCCTGATCCTAAGTCATATGAATCCAGGATGTAACCTATCACATCACTTTGTGTCCTCACGCACGGTAAGCTCCACAGCTGCAGCCTTACCTTAGCCAGGACCGTTTGCGTCTTTTGGCTCACGTATGTGAACATGTCGCTGGCAATCAAACCATAGAGAACCCGGGCTGACATAACTAGTCATAGAACCCAAGTGGCACATCTATACAGAAACAAACATACGTAACGCAGCAATGCAGGTGTCGGCCTCAAGCGTGTGTAGACGAGTCATAGCAAGCTACAAGGACTCCATTACGCCGTGAGACATAAATGCCATCACTGACGTACACGAGTCGTAGCAGGCTACAGAGACTCCATTACACTACGAGACATTTCCCCGAAGGGACAGACACATTAGCAAAGAAGGATACATGCCGGTCAATCAATGTGTCCGGAGCAGTAGCAAGCTACCATGGCTCGGTGGAAGCACAAAGAGGCAGTTTCCCGTAAAGAGTACTACTAAAGGCACACGACTAGGTGTCGGATCCCATACATACCGTTGCATGTCACACGTACGCACGACATGCCCGATATGCATAGATACAACTATGGCATCACAACATAACCATACAACAACACAACTTTTATGTAAGAGGCTCAGACGAGCCTTGCATAATATGTTCTTACAGATAGGGGTCTCATGACCCGACACTCATGTCATACAAACAAGTTCATACAAACCAAGCGGAAGCATAAAGCTGTCTGAGTATAGACAGATGAAAGGGTAAAAAGGCACATGGCCTGACTATCTACAGCCCGCCACAGGGCATAAGGTCGTAGCTGGGACACCACCTATTCGGCATCGTCGACATCTAGAAAGAACCCACCCGATGGGTCATGGGTCTCATCTGCAACATTTATTAAGCAAACGTGAGTACTAATGTACTCAGCAAGTCTTTAAAGCAGACCTAGGCTAATCATGCTGATGTATCAACAAAGGGGGGTGGTGGAGTTTATGTAGCATTGTCAGCTTTGACTCATGGCTAACCTACACTACACAATGTTAACTCTTTGTTTACATTTTAGATATCGCACACGAGTCCATTAATTCCATAACAATACACCACCATGGATTCACTTCCCTCTCCTGGAAGAGTGCCATCCATGGTACTCACACTTGTCTTGATATTTTTATGAGTATCCATTTGATTATCTATGTACAACATAAGTTTTCCAACTAGTCCATATCCGAGGACGCGGCTATTCGAATAGTTTCATACCCTGCAGGGGCGTACTTCTTCACGCACGCTCTTGCCACTTATCGCTATGTGCTCATAAAACCATGCACCTCGGCAACCTTCAAGCGGAAGCCCAGCGAGGGAGTCGGCCACGACCGTCAATCACATAAGACCTCTAGTCCAGGGTATCGCCTATTTGAGACTGAACCCACACGGAAGTCCGGCCGAAGTTTCCGCTATGGCCCCAAACGATGTGCGCAGGGTTCCCAAGCCCATCATTCGAGTGACCCTTGGTACACCGTGCCACTGCCTACCGCGTTGTAACCCACCCCTAGAATCAGTGCTACGCACTGACTCCAGCATGCTATAAACACCAGAAACTACTTGCAACTCATGGACTAAGGACTAAGCGACTGATAAGTCGAGAGGGTCAATTAAGTATCCCAACATGTGGTAGTATCTAGTCTTGGATCACAAACACAGAACTCAGTTCCTAACAACGGTCCCAATGAGACAACCCGCTATGTACTCCTACTTAGCCTCTCATCGCTACCTTTACCAAATCGGGTTCATCATAAACTTATCACATCATAAGGACATTGTTTCACTCCAGTTCATCACCCAGATGAATCAGACCTGACACAACTCTAAGCATAGCAGGCATAGCAAAAAGCACATCATGGCACAAGCATCTACCAGGTATGCTAGGTTGCAAGGTTTAGCTATTTACTGTGACAATGACAGGTCATGCAAAGGAATAGGTTCATCTACCGTGTATGACTGACAAGTGAACGTTGGTTCTAATGCAATAAACAAGAGCAGGAGCGAGAGAGTGGGATGTTATCGGAATGGTCAAGGGGGTTACTTGCCTTGCTGGGTAGCGGGAAGGTTCTCTCCTTCGTTGGAAAACTCGGGGTTATCCTCAGAAGTAGGGCCTACCATAATGCAGATAAATACCAATAAATACACGCAAGTGCAGCAATATGATGCATGATCATGGCATGATAGCATGTATGGATGAGCTAATGCAACTAGTGTTCAAGTTAATTTTAAATGAGTTTGAATATAGGTTCAAAATCGTTCTTCATTTCAAATTCCATATACTAACCTATTAGTAAATATCAATGTTCATCTACTTAGGTTGCTCTAGCATGCATGATAATAGCACCATTGGATTCATTGGATTTTTCTGCTAAATTTTCATATATAAATTATTTTCATGTGAGTTAAAGATTAATTTATATGGATTTTTGAAGTTTTAAATGTTTTTTGGAATTATTTTAAAACTAGAAATTGCTTTTATTGCATCAGCCTGATGTCATCATGGCGTCAGCAGGTCAGCTGACCAGGCCAGGTCAAACCTGACAGGGTGGGACCCACTGGTCAGTGACCCAGTCACTAACAGATTAATTATTTTAACTAATTACTAATTATATTAGGGTAGGGCCCACAGGTCAGTGGGCCATTAGTTTCATTAAATTAACTAATTAAATTATTAATTAGAATTTGACTAACAGGACCCGGCCCCACCTGCCAGTGACCCAGGGGTCAAACCCCTGGTGGTCAAATTGGTTAACTCGCCGGCGTTGTGCCGCCAGCGATGCCAGGAACGGCGGAGGGGGTCGAGATTCCTCCTCCGGCGACCAAATGGACGGCGGAGGGCACCAAACTGCTCTGCTTGCTCGCACGCGTCGAGCCCGACACTTCCCAGAGGCTGGGATGGCCGGAGTCGGCGACGGCGATGAGCATGGCGGTTGTCGGAGCTTAGACGAGCACGGGCTCGTCGAACCAGAGCGAGACACGGCCGGAACCAGGCACCTACAAGCACTGCACGGCCCCATGAGCTCGATGGTGGACCTTGATGGACCAACTGGTCACCGGAGCATCGCCGGTGACAAGCTCGTGCGGCGGCCGTTCGGGAGCTGGACGGAATCGGGGCTACAAAGGGGGAAAAGGCTGGGAAGGAGAGGGGAAAGAGCCGAAAGCTCACAGCGGACTCGTAGCCGTCGAAAGCTTGCTCGGGGAGGGCTCGGAGACGGCGATCAACGGCAGCGAAGCTTCGGGTCCAAGGAGGAAGACGAGCTCGGGGACGGTGCTTCGGGGCTCCTAGTGATGCGCGGCTCGGCGAGGAGGGAGAAGACGACGAGGCGGAGCGATTGGAGGGCTCAGAAGCGAGGGGGAGCGGCTAGAACTGCGGCAGCGAAGCTATGGCACCGGCGGCCATGGCAGAGCAGAGGAGGGGGAAAGCAGAGAGGCGAGCGAGAGCGAGAGGGAGAGAGTGATGGGGATGGCTCTAGGAGCTTATCCTCGTCACGCTAGCGAGGGGAGGCAGGCAGGTAGCTACCGGCGTGGAGGCACAACCGCGCACGTGCTTCGGCCACACGCCGGTCCTCCTGGCCACTAGGAGGACGACGATGGAGCTAGGCCAGCTGGGCCGGCCCAGGTTCATCCTCCCTTTCTTTTGTTGCTTTATTCTTCATTTTCTTTTCTATTTTCCTATTTCTGACATTTGTTTTATTTTTTTTCAGGTACAATTGCTTTGATAAAATATCCAAACATTTTATATATTGAAGTTTGAATATTTCAAACTTATCTAAAAAGTTTCAGGATATTTTGGAAACTAAAATAATGATAATGCTTTATTTGGTATTTTCAGAAGCTTTATTATTTATTTTTAAATTGCTTCGGTTGTTCAAATATTTAGAATGGCCCCTGTTATAATCATGTCCATATTTATGAGACATAGGGAACATTTTAGATGGGCATTTTGGATTTGTTGAATTTTCACAAACTTTGAATTGGTTTGATTCAATATGAGCTTGGGGTTTCTTTTAGCCCCCATTTCATGTTGATGAAAAATTGAAACATGATGCAACACCCATCCTGTTCCAATGACATCTAGCTAGGGATGTGACACAATTACATAGGATGAATGGTGGCTTAAAATAATGCCCACAGAACGGAACTCTTCGCTAACAGATTTTAGTTATTAACGTGATAGCCATTTGAGAGCAAGAAATTGACATGATGATAAACGTCTACCTAGCAACCAGAGGCATGGCATCAAAGTAGACATATTGTAGAACACATCTCATGAAGAAACCATATGGAAAAGACCTACGATTTAGGTGCAATCATCCACGCAAGTTTTGAAAAAAAAACAGATTTAACGATTACTATGGGATGCACTTGCAACAAGTATATGGGCATGTAAATGAATCCTAATGCACAAACAAAGGGTACCATCATGTAGATCATGTTGAGTAGATCAAATTCCAAATAAAATTTATCTCCAACCGATGCACATCCGCAAAGTTATGGGCAATCAAAAATGCATACATGCTGATTAAAACAGGCACTTCCAAACTTAGAGAAAAATTACCCTCACGAGAATCTAGACGAAGGGGTTCACGAATGACTCGGTGCGAGACAGCAGGGTTCGAGGACACGTTTGTATCGACGGATCCCAACGTTCGAGGATGGGCCGATCCTGGCGGCGGCCATGGTCGTGGCCGGCGATGGAGGAGGCCGAGCGAGGAGATCCGAGGCAAGGCCGACGGGTCGGGGTGGCGCTCGGGCCCAGACCTGGTCGGAGATGGGGCGAGGGTGGCCAGCGACGGCCCGTTCCGGTGAGCTCTAGGTGGCGGCGATGTCGGGACCACGAGAAGGCGGCTTGGCGCAGCAGCGAGGCGAGCGGCACGTAGCGGTGGGGCGAGCTGCGCGCGACGGCGGCGGCGGGCGACTACGGCGGCGAGGCTACAGCTACGGTGGCTTGCTGGCGCAGGCGAGGCACAGCGGCATGGAGATCTCCTGGGTGGCGCTCGGGGCTAGTGGGAGGCACAGGCGCGCGGGCCGTGGCGGTCCCTGGTGGCTAGGAGGCGCTGGGGGCGAGGTGGCTCTTGGTGGTTGGTGGAGGGCGGCTCCGGTGGCGACGTGGCAGCCTCAAGTTGTCCACAGGGACGTGGCGGCAGCGCCAAGTGGCGGCAGTGGAGAGGTGGGAAGGTGGCTGGCGGCACGGAACCCGAGGAAGAGTAAGGTGGAGGCTAGGGAGGCCATTTTGGATGTGGGGGTCTTCCTTTTATAGCAATTTTCTAGGGTTAGGTTTTTTTATTTGTTTTCGGACCGTAGGATCGCGATCCGACGGTGCCGAGCGGAGGGGTAGGTTAGGTGCGCTAGTGGTCTGTGGAGTGGGGTTGGGCTGAGATGAGAGGGGAGGTTTGCAACTCGGCATAAGTTTTGAAATACTGAAATGTTCGCTGAATAACCGATGATGGTGCCGCTACGGTCGACCGTTTGGGTATCAAACGAACTCTGATTACAATGAAATTTAGCAGGCAGCCTACCTACAATATAACAAGATCGCATGCCAAGTTTTAACAATCCAAGAATATTTTACACGCACTTCTGAAAACAATATTTTATCGATGCCGCGGGCGCATGCGTGTGTGGTTGATCTCGAAATGGTCGACGACACGAACGGAGAGAACCGGCAGCTACGAACGGATGCAAGTTCTAAAAAATAAGTACCGATGTTATGCAGATGATGTGAATGATGCGATGATGAATGCGACAATAAAACAAACCACATGACGAGAATGGAAATAAGAGGGGAATCTTTTGGAGCGTCGGTCTCGGGCTGTTACAACTCTCCTTCACTACATGAGTATCTCGTCCCGAGATCTAGAATGAGACGGGGAAGAGAAAGAGCAAGAGGTAAAACTTAGTTGCTTCTTTGAAAAACGAGTGAGACCAATGAAACAAGAAGGTTGGAAATAGATGAAGAACGACATGAGGAACAAGCAAGAATTCAAAAGAAATTTCGACAGCACTTCGATAGGATAGAGAGGAAAAAAATTATATGACGAAAAGAAATTGAAAGAGAGGCACCAAACTTCGGTTGGATTAGAATCAAAACTTCATAACATGGAAGGATCATGAAAAGATTTCATAGCACTCTAGTTAAATGGACAAGCAAGGGGAGAACATGATCTTAATCAAACTTGATGTGAGTTGAAAACAGCAACATCACAATGCCTCCGGAACAAAAGAATAGCAGCTAGATCTTTGGAGAGAAGAGAACAGAGAAGAAAATGACAACTCTACCACAATGAATTTGAAAGGCACCCTTATAAACAAAGGGATGAACAGAGTTGTTGGAGCATCAACAATGAAAATAATATGCTTGATGTGGGCTTACAGACAACATCTCAAAATAATGAGGTGATAACCAGCCACTAACGGAAACAAAGACTGGTTGGGAGCAAAAGAGAAGAAAACTTCTTTCACCAAGAAGAGGAGGAGAAAATTTGGGATCATTTATGACACCATGATAGCAACAATCCTTAGGAAATGCTTTAGGTGAAACCCAACCCAAGATAACTCTGAGAAGACATGATGGGTTTACTTATCTCATACTTGACAATTTTCCTTCAAGACTCCTCATAATCAAGAATTTAATAACACCATCTGTTGGGGATATAACCCAATGGTAAGACCCGCCCAGGTGGGGCCGGGTCATACCTGGCGGCTCATAACCCAGACCAAGACAAATGGTACAAGAGACGTAGGCCTAGACATACGGCGGCTTACCAGGATGAGCCAGGACAAAGGCCCAAACGGAAGGTGGCATGAAGTCCCGGGCGGTTAAGCCACCCGGAGGCGGCTTGCCCAAGATGGTAAGGCGACATAGAGATAGAGTCAGATACATTGTAAGAGTCGGTATGAGACTTGTGTAACCCGTGGTCTTGACATCCTATATAAAGGCAAGACCCGGGGCGACTTAGACAGGAACCAACTAATCGAGAACTAGGTCAAGCGAATCCGCTCCCTTGTAATCGATACTCCAATCAATACAACACAATCAGGACGTAGGCTTTTACCTCTTCTTGAGGGGTTGAACCTGGGTAAACCCATGTCCTTCATCCCAACCAATCCCTTTGAGTCCATCACCTTAGCGATGGCCTCGAACATAAGTCCTCGGACATCTGCCATGATAAAACCATGACAGTTAGCACCCATCGTGGGGCTAGCACTCGATGGTGTTGAGTTCTCAAAGGGCTCTCTCCCAGGGATCGAGGGGCACGTTGTTGGCCGGATTAACAAAAGTCGTCACGGCTGGCTCTAGATCGACGATGCCGGCTAGGGCCCCGAGGTCGACTCTGTCGAGTACGGATTCCGAGTTCCCTTCGGTGGAATCCACGTCTTCATCAGCAAGATCGGCGGATCTACACCCGGGCCGGACGTCTGCACCAACATCATTGAGCCGGCTCGGCGCACGCAACACGCCCGACACGTGCAACCCGCCCGGGCTGACCCAGGCAGGAAGCATGTCTTCGTCGGCTTCACTCAGGGCACGGATCTTGAGGCTTCCATGTCACAGGAGACTCTCGTATGTTTGGAGGATGGATCTTCGAACGGAGAGATGGAATAAATCTATCAGCTTCACGATGGCAGGCTCGGGGGCTACGACGAGATTTACCCCGAGTCGGAGCGTCTTGAGCCAGACGATCATGGGCCGCCGATTCATGTGGTCGTCTTCATGACGGGCTTAGCACCGGGCCCGAGCAGTACAGCCGCCGGGGCATCAGGGTTGGGGGCTGACCTGCCGCCGGCTCAGGTTCTTCTGGATCTGATGAACGAGCTTACAGCCCTGATGGCAACTGAGGTCATGGCTGAGAATCAAGCCGCTGGACCGCAGAAATCGCAAGACTGGAGGACCATATGACTCAAGTCCAATAGGGGATCGGCATGTTGAAGGCTCACATGGATGCGGAGGCGGAGCACCTTAAGGCGGATGCTTTCTGCCTCGAGCTGGAGCAGCAATCTACAGTGGCAGTTCAGCGGATGAGGCACCAGTCCCGCTTGCCGGAACAGTACGAGGCCAGAAACCTTTTTAACACGCCGGGAACGGGACGGACAACGGAAGTACCTAGAAGTCGGTCGGCGGCTCGACAGTAGCTTAACCCGCCCTGACGGAACCAGGGCGCACCAATGGCTTTCCCAACACCGACGGGTCATTATTCAAACCCGGGGGAGAACATGGTGGCAGCAGCAACCCAGCTTGGAATGATCCCTATCCCAGACGAGGCGCCTTTCGCAGAGGAGGTGCGGAATGCTATTGGATACCTGCAGAGAGCGATGGCCCAGCAGGAGAAGTACACCTATAGCCTGAGTCGCGTGCATTCAACCCCCATCCCCAGTTGTAGCTTCAGCCGGCATTATGAGTCGCCAGCGGTTTCTAGCAGTGATCGGCACCTGGGCCCGCCGCAGGATGATCAGGCAGTTCTGGATGCTCAGGCGCTGGTGGACTGGGCGAGAGCACAGCGAGAGGCGGCGGCGGCTCATCAAGAACAGGCACCTTCCATCTCGGTGGGAGTCGGAGTAACCACCAGGGTCGTGAGAGTGTCGTGCTTAGTGCCGGCTTTGTGGAACGAGCGTCTGCTGAAAGATTTCAAGGGCCCTCGCAAGGTCCCAAATTACACTGCTAACCTGCCTCCGGAGGCTTGGATTGAAAGCTATGATCTGGCCATGGAGATGTTAGATGTCAATGATGTAGTATGTGCCAAGTATTTTATCATGATCCTGGAAGGGCCGGCTCGCACGTGGTTGAAGGGTTTGCCACCTAACACCATTACTTCCTGGGCCGAGTTAAAGGCGAAGTTCATCAAAAACTTCCAAGGAACGTGCAAGCAGCCCATGACGATTGTGGATTTGGATCATTGTGTGCAACAGGAGGAGGAGTCGGCTCATCATTGGGTCCGGCGGGTCTCAACTATCATCCACTCGTCTAAACAGATTATGACGGCTCAAGCAGTTTTGATTCTGGAGAAGAATTGCCACTTTACGCCTCTGAAGCAAAAGCTTGGCCGGCTTAAGCACTCGTGTTAGGACATGGGGGAGCTCATGGCGGCTCTCACGAAGTATGCCGACTCTGACAATATGAAGGATCCAGGCTCTGATGAGGAGAAGCCCAGTCAGGGTAAGAAGAATAATAATGGCAAGAGTTTGGCGGGCAATGGCAGCCAGGGCAAGAGGAAGAATCTGGATGGCGGGTCAGAATTGGCGGCCAACACCAGCGCCGGGAACAATCGTGCTAAAGGCAACGAGAATTTCAGACAACCATTTAATAAGGGTAAAACTCCTTTTAACTTGGAGGACATGCTCAATAAACCCTGTCCAGAGCACAGCCGGCCTGATAGGGTGGCGGGTCACACGTGGAGGAATTGCCACATTATGCGACAGTTTCGGGACTACAGTTTGCAACAGCATCACAACAATGGTGGTGGCCCACCAGGCGGCTCAGGACCAGGCGGGTCAGGAGCTGGCCTTGGTTTTGGCGGCTCAGGGTCTGGCTATCAGGGCCAGGGCAATCAAGGAGGGCATCTTCAGCAATCTGGTGGCAATAATCAATAGCAGGGTAACCAGTCTGGGTATCAGAGTAATCCGAAGCAGCTTGGCTTGGGCAGTATCATGTTTTCACAACCAGCCTTGACAGGCGAGGTCAGAAGTTGCAGAAGCGGGCGGTTAATGCGATCACTCCGGCTCACCTGCAATATTTGAAATGGTGTGAATATGACATAACTTGGAGCAAAGAGGATCACCCGGCACGTGTTGATGACCCAGGGCGAATGGCTTTGGTAGTTGCCCCCCAAGTGGGAGGATATGTGTTTACTAAGGTACTTATGGATGGTGGCAGCAGCATCAATATTCTGTACTATGACACTTTTTGCCGGATGAAGTTGCTTGATAAGGATCTTAGGCCTTCCTCGACAGTCTTTCATGGTGTGGTGCCTGGCAAGTCAGCATATCCAGTGGGCAGGATCTCTTTGGAAGTCACCTTTGGTGACGAATACAACTACAGGGTGGAATCCTTGTGGTTTGAGGTGGTAAAAATTAAGAGTCCATATCATGCTCTGTTTGGACGGCTGGCTTACACCAAGTTCATGGCTAGGCCTTGTTATGTCTTCTTACAACTCAAGATGCCCGGTTTGAACAGGACGATTATAGTGCATGGTGATCGGAAGACGGCTATTGAGTGTGAGGAAGGAGACGTAGCTTATGCAAAGTCGAGTTGCGCCGAAATAGAGCTCCAGTTTTATAAGGAAAATGTTGACCCAGAGGACATGACTCCGCTCAAAAAGCCTACCACAGAATCTGACCCGCCCCTCAAGTTTTCGGTGGATGATACCAAGTTGGTGGACTTCACTCCGGGCAACTGGAATATGCACCTCGCATGGCGGTCAAGTCTCAATCCTTGGTGGATTTCACAAATGATTAGACAGAGGGTCAGGCGCCCAAGGAAAAGCCGGATAACACATATTGGACAATCCACTTTGATGCATCCAGGCAACCGGAAGGATCAGGGGCAAGGGTTGTCTTAACTTCCCCTAAAGGCGACAAGTTCTGTTATGTGCTAAGGTTAATGTTTCCTTGTACTAACAATGCAGCTGAGTATGAAGCTCTGCTTCATGGCCTCCGGGTGGCTAAGGAGATGAACATGAGCCGGGTTAGGTGTCTCGGTGACTCAGACCTCATAGCCTAGCAAGTTTCAGGCACATGGGATTCCAAGGACCCACGGATGGTGGCTTATCGTCAGGTGGTGGATGTCATTGCTAGTCAATTCAAGGGTTATCAGGTGGATCATGTTGATCGTCGCAGAAACGAGGCAGTTGACGCCCTGTCAAGGCTGGGTTCTCAGCGTAAGTTGGTACCGCCTAGCGTTTTTTTAGACGTACTACATCACCCGTCAGTTAAGGTACCTTCAAAGGAAGACTTGGCTATACCTGACCCGAAGGGGCAGCTAGTGGCGGATCTACATGCTATTCCTGACTGGACTGTGCCTTACCTGGCATACTTGACTTGCGGCGAGTTACTTGAGGATGAAAACTTGGCAAGACAGATCGTCAGGCGATCTAAGTCTATGACAATCATCAATGGTGATCTACATAAGTGCAGCATTACCGGTGTCTTTCAACGTTGTGTTTCACCGAAGGAAGGCAAGGAAATCTTGAATGAAATTCACGCTCGCGATTGTGGTCATGCCGGCTCAAAGTCTCTGGTGGCCAAGGCTTTTCGACATGGTTTCTTCTGGTTGACGGCTCATCAAGATGCAGAAGACCTGGTTCGCAAGTGCGATGGGTGTCAGAAGTTTGGCATGCGTGCTCATGTGCCGGCTCAGGAGTTGCGCATGATTCCAATTACCTGGCCATTTGCAATATGGGGGCTTGATATGATCGGGCCTTTCAAGAGATCCACGGACAAGAAGACCCACCTCTTGGTGGCAGTGGATAAATTTACCAACTGGGTAGAAGCTGAGCCGGTCAGCAAGAGTGACGCGGCTATGGCGGTTCAGTTTGTTAAAAAGCTGATTTACCGCTTTAGTTACCCTCATAGTATCATCACAGATAATGGTACAAACTTATCCAAGGGGGCTATGCAAGCGTTCTGTGAAAGTGAGCACACCGGACTTGACGTTTCTGTGGTTTCTCATCCACAATCAAATGGTCAGGCGGAGCGTGCTAATCAGGAAATCTTGCGAGGTATCAAACCCCGGCTTATGGTTCCTTTGCAACAAACGTCGGGTTGTTGGGTAGAGGAATTACCGTCCGTCTTATGGAGCATCAGAACTACTCCCAATAGATCAACAGGCTATACGCCTTTCTTCATGGTTTATGGCGCAGAAGCCGTGTTACCAAGTGATATACGTCATGACTCTCCACGGGTGGCAGCTTACGTTGAAGCGGATAATGAAACAGCACATCAAGATGCGTTGGATGCCTTGGAGGAAGAGCGTGATCTGGCGGTGGCTTGATCGACGATGTATCAGCAAGACCTGCCTCGCTATCATAGCCGCAGAGTTAAGACCCGGATGTTTCAAGAAGGCGACTTGGTGTTGCTGTTGATTCAAGATTAGACAGATGCACACAAGTTATCCCCTCCATGGGAAGGACCTTTCATGGTCAGCAGAAATCTCAACAACGTGTCGTATTACCTCATTGACATACGAGACGAATCAAGCACTTCTGGGTAGGAGACCCACCGGTCGTGGAACATAGCTCATCTGCGGCCTTATTATACTTGAGTTGTCAAGACTTGACATTGTACACCATCATTGTACATATCATATATATATATATATATGAATAAAGTTGGCATCCCTGCAAGCTGGGGCCTCTGCCGTTTTGCGTATCTCAGTTTGCGCAACAGGTCATCTAGGGGGCTTCCAACCCATCGGGTTTAGCTTATCAGACCCTATTGATCAGGCTCTTAAGCCAAAGTTAGGCGGGTTATATACCCAAAAAGTTGACTCCGTCAATAGATCATCTAGGGGGCTTCCAACCCATCGGGTTTAGCTTATCAGACCCTATTTATCAGGCTCTTAAGCCAAAGTCAGGTGGGTTATATACCCAAAAAGTTGACTCCATCAACCGATCATTTAGGGGGCTTCCAACCCACTGGGTTTACCTTATCAGACCCTATTGATCAGGCTCTTAAGCCAAAGTCAGGCGGGTTATATACCCAAAAAGTTGACTCCGTCAACAGATCACCTAGGGGGTTTCCAACCCACTGGGTTTAGCTTATCAGACCCTATTGATCGGCTCTTAAGACAAAGTCACGTGGGTTATATACCCAAAAAGTTGATTCCGTCAACAGATCATCTAGGGGGATTCCAACCCACTGGGTTTAGCTTCTCAGACCCTATTGATCGGCTCTTAAGCCAAAGTCTGGCGGGTTATAAACCCAAAAAGTTGACTCCGTCAACAAGGTCATTTGGGGGCTTCCAACCCACCGGGTTTAGCTTACATACCCTCTTGATCGGCTCTTAAGCCACCGCAAGCTTGGGTTAAACCTGCCTATAAGCTGATGCTGCTCCGCTAGGTGACCCGCCGAACTCTTACCAGTTAATCTCGCTTAGAGACCCTAAGCCGGTTCAAGGAAGTTAACGGCCAATCTTGATAGAGACCCTGTACTGGTTAAGGTTAAATCGGCGGCTCTTGTCATGTGAGGGTCGGCTTATGGAAAGCGAGGATAAACTCTCTCATCTACTGCCGACTCTCCGCTATGTGGCTCGTTTCGTACTCTTAGACAGTTAATCTTTTAAAGACCTACACTTTTTAAGGTTAAAACGACGGATTTATGTCACGTGAGAGGCATTCTATGGGCTACCAGGGTACTCATGCCCTGACGCATCTCTTTCTGGGATGTTATGCTCCTATCAGTTAATCTCGCTTAGAGACCCTGAGTCGTACAATAAAACTGATGGCCAATCTCGATAGAGACCCTGTACTCATAAGGAGTTCTAGTAGCGAGTCCACCCAGAAGAACCGGCACATGGGTTATTAAAAAAAGCACGTCAGGAAAGATATAACATCTCTGGGTTGAGCTATTCTAAGCCGCCCTCATAACAGTGCGGAAAGTATTCTGCTCTTACAGGTTGTTTTCTTAAGAAGAACCGCCACGACATCTAGTATGAATTGAAGCACAAGGCAGACATAATATATTGAGCCGTGCGATTTCCTCTGTGCACGATGGCACAGTTCACGCAAACAAGGTTTCCTAAGGCCTATTACAACGCTCTCCTCAGAGCTCAAAAAGCAATACTTAAAGTTTTTTACACCGCTCAAAGTTTGGCGGGTCAAAGAAGCCGGTCTATACCATGGCAAGATAAAGTTGATCAGCTGGACGGTGGGTCATCCTGCGGTGGTTTTTTGACCTCCTCGATCTGGAGATTGTCCACGTCCCAGTTGCAGTTGGTTAAAGCTTCAAAGTTGGCCTCTTCAAAGAGGGGATATGGGTCAATGTCAGGGGCAAAGAGATGCTTACGGCGTGTAGGAGTTAAATCCATGGCCTCAAAGGTTGGGCCACGCACTTGCTTGTTCTCAACATTGTAAGCTGCCTGATATGTTGACAAATTCACTTCTTCTACCAACACTGATGCAAGGACCCTAGAGGCCTTCATACAACGAGCATAGTCGGCTTCTGTGAATTCTGAGCCATCGTCCTTCTTTGACGGAAAGCCATACATCATCTCTTAAGGAGTTAGCTCCAGGGCAAAGGCTAAAGCCTGACTTATTGCTGCAATGGCCCCCTTCCGGGCGGCTGATTTTTTGAGTTCTTCGATTTGCTTTGGCAGAGTTGACAGCACTACTATGACTCCTTTCATGAACTTGGGGATGCTTTCTTTGTTCAACATAGCTTTGATAGTGCACAGAGTCCCGCAGTAGAATTGCTCTGACAAAGTGTAGACGGCTTTCAACTGCAACAGGCTGTTAGCACCAAGTTGACGGCTTCTTTGACCTACACAAGACGGATTTTATGTTATAAGACGCCTATGCAAATTTTCAAGCAAGGATATTGCTTGAGTCCTTAGTACTTACCAAAGATAGCAGCAGTCATCTTTGAGATATGGCGCTTCAGGGAGTGCAACTCATCGGATACGACCATGAGCTGCTGGTCAGCATCGTCTGCACGTTTGGCCAGGGCAGTTTGCTCTGTCTCAGCAGCCTTCTTGAAGGAAGCAAAATCAGATTGAACTTTTACAAGTTCTTCGACGGCAAGCCGACACTTCTCCTCTGCTTCACTTCGGACGGCTTGCTGGGAGGCCAGATTGCTCTTTAAGCCGGTCAGTTCAGACTCGGCATTGTTTAAAGCTTCTTGTGACATACAAAAAGCAAATGAGGGGTAAGTCGCCAGGATAACATATTACCAGATAGACAAGTTAAGAAAATATAATGCAAGTCTCAAGTAGATTGCGAGCAATATGCTCGACACTTGGGGGCTAATGTTTGTTTGTTCTCCAAGACTACCAGTAAGTTCCGGCTCATCTTCATCAAGTTAAGCCGGCACTTGGGGGCTACAGCGATGTTTTCAAAGTCTACAAGGAAGTTCCGGCTCATCTTCATCAAGTTAAACCGGCACTTGGGGGCTACATATGGCTCTTCTTTCAATCTACAAGGAAGTTCCGGCTCATCTTCATCAAGTTAAGCCAGCACTTGGGGGCTACATATGGCTCTTTGTTCAATCTACGGGGAAGTTCCGGCCCATTATTTGTATACTGACCCGAACTTGGGGGCTACCATTGGTCAACTACTTAACACTAAGTACCGGCTCAATATTTACATATTAAGCCGATACTTGGGGGCTACATGCTAAGTGGTTCTACTTATGACATGGATTGGAAGACCCGGTTTACCATTAGCAAATATTAAACTAGCTCTTCGGGGCTAAATAAGGGTATAAGGAAAGGCAGGAGTACCTCATATATTTTCTTCATCAGATTAACAAGTTTGAGCTCCATATTCTGGCTCATGGAGAGACGGTTCAAATAACCGGCATGTAGTTCGTCGACAGTCAATTTCTCCAGCACGGGGAACTCAAAGTTCAGTTTGTTAGAAGCTTTAGTTTTCTCAATGTGCTTTGTCAGCACATGAGGTTGAGGAGTTTGAAAAACGGTACCGGTAACGATGACGTTCGGAAGAATTGGATCATCGACGGTCGTTGAAGGGCTTGGCAGCTCAGAATTGGTTCTTGGAGGACTCTCGGTTGCTGCCTCATGGGCCGCCGGCTCGACAGAACGACGATCATCTTCAGGAGCATCCTTCGAGGCTACAGAGGGATCCGCGTGTGCTGCAGGAGAGTCCGGCTTGGCAGGCTCCGGTTCTTGGGTAGTGGGGGCAGAGCTAGACCCGCCAGTCTTACTTCGTTTTGCTTGAGCCCTGGAAAGCACAGAAGGTTATCTTATAAAGTTCAAGGATGACAAAGGATATGATGCAAACATGAAGGCACGTACTCTGGGTTGATCTTTAGAGGCGGCAGCTTAGTTGCCATAGAGTCGTCTGATGAAGGGGGCGATTCCTGAAAGCAGTTAAAGCAATATAAAGATAGAGTGAAGTTGTAAGGCAAGGTTGACAAAATTAAACGAAGTCAAACAAATACCTCAGCCAGCCATTTCCACAGAACCGGAGAGTGGGACAACCTGGCCATAAGATCTTCAGAGCCGGCGCTCTGGGTCTGGCGTTGGGAGAGGTGCTGTTGCTTTTTCAAAATAAAGTTGGGGTCTAGATAAGAAAGAGGATGAGAAAATGGAACATTTCGGACGAACCGCTGTATCTTCTTTGGTGGAAGACGTTCTGAGTCAGATGAAACAGAGGTTACCTCAGGAACATTGGCGTGGCTTGTCTCTGTTTCGTCCTGTGAAGTTATTTCTGTCGGTAAGGTGCATAATAAGACGGTCATGAGAGTTTAAGTTCTACCTCTGAGTTGTCAGCCTCAGGCTGCTCTTGAGGTATAGTTTTCTTCTTTCGTCCACCGGCCTTTTCCTTCGACTTCTTCGGAGGAGCGACGTATTTCTTTTTCCAGAAGCTGGAATTAGCCTAAAAGTAAAAGCCGGGTAAAGAGGTTAAAGATTGCAAACATACATGGATAGCTAACGCAAAAGCAAGGAGATTGAGAGTCGCCCTTACATCTGGGGGCAGGTTTGCGGCACAGAAGGGTGGTAATCCAATGGTACAGCAAGATTCTTGAGACTCGTGGATAAGGCATTTGATGGCGAAAACGTTGTTTTCTTCTGACAAAGTGGTAGGATTAAAGTAGAGGGGGTCATTGGCATCACCCGTATATTCACACATGAGACGGTTTCTCCGGCTCGGAGGCATGACTCTCCAAGAGATCCAGCAGCGGTTAGATCAATCCCTATCAGACCATTGGCCATGAGTGCTCTAATTTTGGCGAAAGTCCGAGCATACTTCGCCCGTTCGGAGGCTGACATCCGGTTAGGGAGTTCAGTTGTGGTGTGGAGCCGGGTCGAACGATAACCCGGCAATGGATGTTCACCCTTTGGAGAAGTGTCTTTACAATAAAACCAGGTTCTTTTCCAGTCCTTGGGGTGACTTGGCATCCGAACAGTCGGAAAGGTCACATCCCGTCTTCTTTGAATGGAGACTCCGCCGAGCTCCAAGCTTGGGCCAGCCGCCACATCTGTTTGGCGGTTTACATAGAAGAACTCACGGAAGAGGTCAACTGACGGCTCTTCTTGTAAGTAAACTTCACAAAGGAATTGGAAGTTGCACATGTTTGAGACGGAGTTAGGTGCAATGTCTTGAGGATGCAGCCTGAAGAAATGAAGGACGTCTCGGAAAAATTTAGAGTCGGGCGGGCCGAAACTGCTCGCAAGGTGATCCACAAATATGACTACTTCGCCTCTTGGGGGATGGGTTTCTTCTCATTGCCTGGAACCCGCCAATCAATGACGTTTTTGGCTGGCAAGGTCCCTGCGTCTACGAAATCTTTCAAAAACTACTCAGAGATTGCAAAGCCGACCCAATTATAGGAAGAGGACGCACGAGGCATAATGGCGTCTTGAAACTGTGGAAAGTAACAATGCGCGGCGAGTTAGAAGGTGACAGACAACTAAGGGCAGCTGACGAAATCTAAGTTCTACGAAGCTAAGCCGCCAGTGCAGTTTATGACGAGAGACGGAAGTTTATATGGCGGGTTAAGTTGGCAGAGCAATGAAGCAAAATACAACTAAGTGTGGAAAACAGGTTTCGCATGCTATCTTTATAATTGCACATCTATAAACAGAAAAAACTGATTTATTGCAAACCTAATGACGAACTGAGGAAGAACTAACAAAGTTCGAGTGCAGTAAAAGGAAGCAACTACAGATCTGTATTATGCTATTGCTGATTTCCTACGATTTACCGCAACGGGAAGATGATCATTACAAGATTTAGTGGGTTATGTGTCGTTGAGCATTACAAAGAACTTGCGCTCTAACGGGGCTACAGAACTCCATGGATTTGTCGCACTAAGCTACAGATCTAGGGGATGGAGAAAGACATACCAGAAGTGATGCAGCGGTCACGGGCAAGACTCTGGTCCGTTTAGGTTGATGCAGCGGCCTAGGGCGACGACGGCGATGAAGCTTCACCGGAGTGAGGGAGCTCGGGGGAGATGGCGTCGAGAGGAAGAAGAAGAGGCGCAGGTGGCAGAGGAAATGAGAAAGACCCTTCGTGGTCCTATTTAAGAGGCTGGAAAGTGGAAAAGGGCGCGAGAATCAAGGCGATGGAAACTGACCGACCAAGACAGATACCTCGATTTTTCGGGTCGTCAGTTTAATGATGAAAAGATCCATTGTGGTCGCCAGGGAATCTTTTTGGCATATCCGGTATGACGTCATGACGGGTTACATATCTTACTTTCAGGTGATGAAGAGTGAGACTCCCCGCCAAGTAAAGATGGAAGATTGACATGAGCAAGCTCAAATCAACCTGGGGCCTAATGTTGGGGATATAACCCCGTGGTAAGACCCTCCCAGGTGGGGCTGGGTCATACTTGGCGGCTCATAACCCAGACCAAGACAGATGGGCTAAGAGATGTAGGCCTAGACGTACGGCGACTTACTAGGATGGGTCAGGACAAAGGCCCAAACGAAAGGTGGCATGAAGACCCGGGCGGTTAAGCCGCCCGGAGGCGGCTTGCCCAAGATGGTAAGACGACATAGAGATAGAGTCAGACAGGTTGTAAGAGTCGGTATGAGACTTGTGTAACCCGTGGTCTTGACCTCCTATATAAAGCGAGACCCGGGGCAACTTAGACAGGAACCAACTAATCGAGAACTAGGTCAAGCGAATCCGCTCCCTTGTAATCGATACTCCAATCAATACAACACAAGCAGGACATAGGCTTTTACCTCTTCTTGAGGGGATGAACCTGGGTAAACTCGTGTCCTTTGTCCCAATCAACCCCTTTGAGTCCATCACCTTAGCGATGGCCTCGAACATAAGTCCTTAGACATCTGCCATGATAAAACCACAACACCATCTCAAAAGACAATGGATAAGGAATTGAACTTAGAAATCCAAGAGGAAGAACACTTGAGTGTCTCCAACAAGAATCTTGAAGAACAATTCGAGAAGAATTACATCCTTCCACCATGAAGAACCATCAGGAAGAACTCCGGAATGACAGGATGATAGAAAAGAATTGAAGGTTGCAAAAATACAAGATTGAGGACTTGTTATGATTTAGATGAAGCTTCACGAAGAGATATTTCAGCAACTTGAACTCCGGAAAAAGAAAAGAAGAACCACTTAGAATTGAGATTTTTTGATATGATGCACAACTCTAGAAGAAGAATTAAATCACTTTGATGAAACAGAATAAGAATTATGTTATCATTAACCTTCATCAAGTTAATTGATGACAAGCAAAGGATTTAGCACACAACTTATTCTTCTTGAAAAGATTGAAGACACAGACACGAACTTCAAGAAGTCTTGAACGAGAACACTGGTAAGAATTCACAAACGAATGAGGATACTAGGAATTAATGAAGATACATGAGAAATAAGACACCATGATCGGCCTAGAGGAAAACTTAAATTAGGCACCGGAATACTTGAGATACGACGAAGAGACAACAATTTAGAAGAATTGAGAATGAAAGTTGAAGGCTGAGAATGAAGAAATCTTCTGAAATGATGACCTTAGGAGGATCGAGAAACAAGAATAACAATCAATGCTCCGAATAGATATGAAAAGGGATTACTCATTCTCGAAAACAATTAAGAGGATATCACTAAGCTAAAAACATGAATCTCCAAGAACAGACCAAGATTTAAGAGAGACTCTTCTTTGGTCTTCAATGCTAAAAATGATGGCGAGAAACACCACCAAGATTTACTGAGACACTCCAGAACAAATGAATAAAGAAGGTTGAGCCAACCATGAAAATGATTTAGAAGAAATCTTCGAGAATGAATATGACTGATGAAATCATTCTTACGTCATATTGGAAAGGAGTTGAGGACATCTCCGTAAGATTAGAAGAGCTAGGTAAGATCCTGGGGACAAACCTGTGGGTTATGGGCACACTGAAAGGAACTCCGTTGAAATGAATGCTTAGAAAGAGAGATTGCACATGTACAAATGGAAACTTGATGAGGTGAGAACCCTCGAAATAATCTGGAAGGATTGAATGAGAACATGAATCTTTTAAGATATCTTCAACACTCCGGATAGAATAGGGAGATATGAAAACCTAGAGAGGCTTGATAAAGAATTTCAACACGAGAAAGCATTTAGAGAATGAAAAGGATATGATGAACACCGAGATCTTGAATTGAATGCGCCGGGAAGGGAACAATAATAAAGAAATGATGAATTCGAATTACTTGAGGATCTTCACAATGAATCACTGGATACAAAACAAAAGAAAAGATAGCGGAAGCATCACAAGAATAGAAAAGACACTTGGATGAGAATTCAATCATTGAAGAAAAAGGGCGGGAGGGTGAGGGAAACAAAGAAAACTTGGGAGGGATGAAATGAACTCCCAAAATAAATATGAGGGTCGATCTTGCAAATATTAGAGAGGATTGAATTATCGTGAAGAGAAGCACACCGGATGAAAAGAATTAATTTTACAACTTGATTGAGCAAAGAATTAGCATTCCCAGAGAATATGAGAACGCATCTGAGGAAATATGAAATCACCACTTGACACTGAAGCAACTCAAATTATCATATTCAAAAACAAAACAAAGGATGAGGATTGGGAAACAACCCAGAACAAATACATACCCATTATGCACTTGCTGGAAAGATAATCCTAGGTACCTACTTTAATTACCACCTAAGAATTTCTGAAGTCTTTCTTGTTTATGCGATTCGGGTTGCGGACCCAGGAACCTACCCTAGGTAATCAGCTGCAACTACACCCACAACCTTCCACATCATAATTCAAGAGACTCCGCAAACTCGTCTACCTGAGACGCTTGTAATCACGATGATACTAAGCATGGCAGTACCCCGGACGCCTCCCCAGTACTAGGTGACTCCGATCTTATCTAGCCACGACAAGTATTGAAGCAATTTTGAACACCCTCCGTCCTGAGATACTAAGGAAACTGAATGATAACGATGTCCAAAAATCCCTTGGAGCTCTAGTCCTCGATAATAGGAGGCACCAAGTATAGAACTCCATCACATCGGCATCATATAGATTCCAAAATATCCGCATGAACCTAAAAAAAATTGAGCGAGAAGAAGAGTAGAATTAAAATTCCTAAGTCGTAATTCCTCACCAGAGAATAGAACAGAAGTAAAAATAATCCTACTCTCTGATATAACAAGACTCAAAATAGTTTTTCACTAGACTCGACTCAACCAAGTTCGATCAATCAAGGGGGCTCCTAGGTCGGTACAGGCTCTAATACCAACTTGACACGCCCAAGATGCGACCCTATCCTTATTTTGGCTCGAGGGCCTCAACAGGGATATGAGCACATCTCGTTGTGTTGCAAGAATGGATATCATTACAAGTACATGTACAGAAGAGATGAGTATATGGAATTGGCTTACACTCGCCACATGCTACATCAAGGTCACATCAATACAACAACATATTCAAACCTCATGCATAAGGGTAGGGTACGACTACGGACGAAACCAACTGATAAAATGACATTCATCCTTGCTATCCCAGGTTGCCGCCTAGAACCCATCCTAGATCGATGAAGAAGAAGAAGAACTCCAAATCAAACAAAGCATCGCTCTCACGTCAAAGCATTGCATTACCTGTACCTGCACCTGTTGTTGTAGTAATCAGGGAGCCATAGGGACTCGGCAATTTCATTTCCAAGGGTATCAAGACTATTAAAGCTTAATGGGTGAGGTAAGGTTGTGTGGTGAGGCAGCACCAAGCGACTAAGCATTTGTTTGAGCGGCTAACTTACAAATACAAAAAGTAAAGTGTGGTGCTCTATGCATAATGTACGTGAACTAGTAATGATCACTAACTGATCCTGAAACCCTACTTATGTCAAACATAACCCCACCATGTTCTCTCTCGGATAAGGACACATGAGAAGGGACAGTCACTGTTACGCACACGGTTGGTGTATTTTATTTGAGTTTACTTCAAGTTTGCTATGAGCGGGTGTTAAACAAAGTTTCCAAGTTGACACATAACCGCGGGCATGACTTTTCGAAAGATTTAACCCTGCAGGGGAGCTCCAACTAGTCCATTACAAATTAACCACATGACGTGTTGGAATTCCTCAATCACGGAATCACCCGTAGTAATTGCGGCATCCCGATGGAAAATCTCAACTCCAAGATAGCCAGAAGTGTCATCGAAATCCCACGCGCAAGATGTTCGAGAAAGGTAAAACAAGTCCAGCAAGGCCGCCCGATGTGCCGACAATCCCGATTGGAGCCGCATATCTCATTCTCAGGCCATGGCGGATAAGCAACGCGTACGGAGGCCTGGTAGAAATCCCCCGAGTTGCGGCTGGGTGGCCCCACACAGTGCTCTATTTTGGACCAGCACTAGCAGCACTGGGCCCCTGTATTATGTTAAATTAATCCACGAGGGGGTGACCCTCTATGCTTTAATAAGGTGATCAATATTATTATGTTAAGGCAAATGTAGTACCAAAGTTGGGCCTTGCCACAAAAGTTTTATCCTAAAATGAAAATCAAGGGGGTGCCCATAACAACCCCGAGCATGTTAGGAGCCCTCAATTATGGAACATAACACCGGTTCACAAGTAGCTAGGGCGGCAAGAGTGGAACAAAACACCAAGCAAAAGGCCAAGCCTTCCACCCTTTACCAAGTATATATGTGTATTAAATAAAATAGCAATAATATTGCGATAACAAAATAATGTCCATGTTAACACATGGAAGCAATTGCACCTGCAGCTAGAAATGCTATGAGAAGGGTTGAGCAAGCAGTAACATAGTCAAAAAAAAGTTTTGCTGGGAAGGTGGAGGGTTATAGGCTTTTCATGGCAATGTTCGGAGGCTTGACAAACAAGTCATAGGTAGCAAGACATAACAATAAAATCGGGACAACTAGCATAGCAATGATAGTAGTGGTATCCAGGGAAATGTGTCATCTTGCCTGAGATCCCGCTTGGAAGAAGAACGATCCATGAAGAAGACGATCCAACGTAGTCGAACTCTATCAAGAAGGAACAACCCGAACACAACAATCAACATGCGGTACACCACAACATATGCATGACATGATGTGCAACAAATATGATGCATGTCCAGTTTAATTATGCAAGGCATGGCAAGCACAACAATCAACTTCTACACATTAAGTGAAGCTCAATATGCAACGAGTTGCATATTGACGAAACTTCACATTCGAATTATTTAGTTAACTCCCGTTTATTTACTCGGCAAGGTTAAATGTTGATAATCATGTCAAGAGGTGAAGCATAAATAAACTACTCTATCTAGGCATCTTAAATGAGGTCGGAAACAACTTATAGCATTTCCGAAATGACCTCATATGCATATTATGATTTTGGTCCAGATCTGTCCTAAGCATGTTTTATATATGTTAAACAACAATATAAAGTGTGTCATGCGAGTCTACATGTCATTCTAGTCGATTTACATATATGGAACATCCCAAACGGAGCTACGGTCTAAAAGTTATGACACGCGCAAGATAATATGTCATGAATGCAAAATGCATGAAAATGACAAAAAAAACATTTCAAATCATGAATGCAGCAAGATATTATGATACTACATGAAATTCTAATCAAGTTTCATATATGGCGTGCCCAAAACGGAGCTACGGTTCAATCAAAACAACCAACACAAGTTTTTATGAAACCTGTCCAAAACAACAACATGGCATTTTGCAACCCACAAATCAACAAACTACAGCCACCTAAAATACACAATAAGGACATGGTGGTGAAGCCTACATGATGCTCGACAATTCATCTATTAACAGAAAGTTGTTTAGAAGCATGAATCAATAGGAAATGAGCTCACAAGAAAACATATTGAACTAAGCAGTTTTCAGACTTAGTGAAAATTAGAGTGGACATGTGCAGTAGTTTTTTTAACAGATTGACATATTGAAAAACAGAATTAATTATGATGCTAAACCTATTCACGCAAACTACTGGCACAACATGATAGGCAACAACATGCTTAACAAAAGACTTCTTGGTGGCAACCACAAAAGACTCCTAGATCAATAGCAAATCGCATGGCAACATGGCAACAGAATAACAGTTTCAGACATAGTGAAATTTAACCATCTCCCAAAACTGCAATATTGACTAGGCATATCGACATGGCAATAACAGTATCATAACAATTACTTATGAGCATGGCAAGGACACTAACAGCAACTAGACATGACACTCTTAAAATCATTTCATTGGCACAATTACATAGGATGAATGGTTGGCTTAAGATGATGCCCACAAAACGGAACTCTTCATTAACAGATTTCAGTTATTAACGTGATAGCCATTTGAGAGCAAGAAATTGACATGATGATAAACTTCTACCTAGCAACCAGAGGCATGGCATCAAAGTAGACATATTGTCGAACACATCTCATGAAGAAACCATATGGAAAAGACCTATGGTTTAGGTGCAATCATCCACGCAAGTTTTGAAAAAATAACAGATTTAATGATTACTATGGAATGCACTTGCAACAAGGATATGGGCATGTAAATGAATCCTAATGCACGAACAAAGGGTACCATCATGTAGAGCATGTTGAGTAGATCAAATTCCATATAAAATTCATCTCCAACCGATGCACATGCGCAAAGTTATGGGCAACCAAAAATGCATACATGCTGATTAAAATAGGCACTTCTAGACTTAAAGAAAAATTACCCTCGCGAGAATCTAGACGAAGGGGTTCATGGACAACTCGGTGTGGGACACTAGGGATCGAGGACGCGTTTGGATCAAGGGATCCCAGTGTCCGAGGATGGGCCAATCCCGGCGGCGGCCATGGCCGTGGCCGGCGATGGAGGAGGCCGGGTGAGAAGATCTGAGGCAGGGCTGACGGGTCGGGGTGGCGTTGGCCCAGATCTGGTCGGAGATGGGGCGAGGGTGGCCGTCTACGGCCCGTTCAGGTAAGCTCTAGGCGGCGACGAGGTCGGGCCCGCGAGGAGGCGGCTTTGCGCGGTGGCGGTGCGAGCGGCGTGCAACGGTGGTGCGCGAGGGTGCGGTGTCACGCCCAAGATGCACGCCTATCCATATTAAGACACAAGACCCTCGCAAGGTATAGAGGCGCATCTTGCCGTTAGCAAGTATAGTAACACTGCATCATACATTACAGAAGAGATGAGTATACAAGTTGGCTTACACTCGCCACATGCTAAATTACAATTCCACTCACAGTTCAATCATCAAGAAGAAAACAGGGTCCGGCTACGGACGAAATCAAATGATAAAACAGATGCAAATGAAACTATCTCGCTGCCCCAAAGATCATGACCAGGTCCTCTACTCATCCGGATACGTCACGTACATCCTGCCTCTTTCTTCATCATATTCCCACTGGAGCTGGGTAAGATCATCCTGCACGTACTCATCTGAACCTGTACCTGGAGTGTTGTAGTAAACTGTGAGCCACAGGGGACTCAGCTATCATGTGCCCGGGTACCTAGACTATTCAAGCTTAAAGGTTGGGATGGGGTAAGTGTTTAGTTTGCAGCATCACTAAGCATATATGGTGGCTAGCTTACGCAACAAGAAATAAATATGAGTGGCCTACGAAGAACGATCGAATCTAGTATAATCTCTAAGAGATCCTGAACACTTACTTACGTCAATCATAACCCGACCGTGTTCTCTCTCGGATCATGTTCACGAGCAGAGACGATCACGGTTACTCACATGGTTGGTGTATTTTAATTAGAGTTTACTTCAAGTTTACTATAACCGGGTGTTAAACAAATATCCAAGTTGCCACATAACCGCGGGCACAGCTTTCCAAAAGATTTAACCCTGCAGGGGTGCTCCAACTAATCCATTACAAAATTAACCACACTCCATGGGAATGCCTCGACCACGGATCTCGCGATCATCATAGGTGATTCCAAAGGAATTCCAACACCTCGAGTAAACCCGAAGAAAGTCACACTCCACATGCAAGACATTCAATAAAGGTAAAACAAATCCAGCAAGACCTCCCGACATGTCGACAAACCCGATAAGAGCCGCGTATCTCATTCTCAGGACATGATAGATGAGCAATGGTTACCACGCCAATCACCGAGTTGCCCCGGGTGGCATTAATAAGCTGCTCTGGATTGGACCAACACTCATGAGGAGCACTGGCCGGGGGGTTGATTAATTATCCATGGGTTTGCAAGACCCTATGCAATTTATTAAGTTGTTAAGAAAATGTATTACCAATGTTGGGTCTTGCCAGACAAATTTTAATCTCAACCGAATGAACAAGGGGGTCCCCATAACAACCCCGAGCATGTTAGGAGCGCAAAGTATGGAAAACATAACACCGGTAACAAGGAACTAATGGCGGTAATAGCGGAACAAATCACTTAGCAAAAGGCCAAGCCTTCCACCAATACCAAGATATATATGTGCATTAAATTAAATAACAGAATTTATTGTGATATCCAAATCCATGTTATCACATGGAACAACCTGCACCTGCAACTAAAAATTCTATAAGAGGGGCTGGGCAGCGGTAACTTAGCCAATCAAAGGTTTGCTAGGATGTGGAGGTTAGCGGCTGTCATGGCAACATGGGGGCTGATATCAAGTGGTAGGTAGGGCAATTGTAACGATAAGAGCGAGAAACTAGCAAGCAAAAATAGTATCGGGATCCGGGTATGATCATCTTGCTTGTTGGTTCTTTAGTAGAACAAGTAGCGGGATCCTCGTAGTGGTACTCTCCTGGGTCCTCGTTCTTAGTATCAACACTCGTGTCTACCCAAGATAAACAGAAACAATAAACATCCAACCAAGGTGCAATGCACAACCAAGATGATGCATGATTCATTTTATGAGAAGTAACATGGCAATCCAAATCTAGTCAACTTCCACATGCAAAGTTTGTATATTAGTGAATCTGGACAGAACCTCATGTCAAGTTATTTAGACATGCATGAACATTGCAAATATGGATGGATCATGCAAAATCGATAGAAATGCATATAAAGAACACAAGAAACGGAGTTACGGTTCTCACGATACGCTCACGACAAGGTACGGAGGCAAAATCACAAGACCACCAAGCCATGCACTAATTCTTGGCATTCCAAGGCATCCACTGGATAGGTGATGAAAAATCAGTCACAATAGCCTCAAGAATCAATCAATTCCATGGAGCATAGCTCCCACAAGTCACAAAACAATAAAACACCAAATCTACCACTAAACAACAACATAGCAACTTCTACAGATCACAACTTGAGCTACAGGAACCCTACAGCCACAAACAAGGCATGGACAGAATCTAATCAACAAATAAATCAATTCATCCAACTACACAACCAGAAAAGGAGCCACACACCAATAAGCAAGAAGCAATCAAGTTGACATGATGAAACAGTTTTCTGGGACTTGGTGAAAATTCCAGTTATCTGGAATCTGAAAACATAAAGTAGCAAGTTCACAGCATTGGTTAAATATGCTAGAGAGCTCCTATTGGCATGAAAATTAATAGGATGGTATAAGACAATAACTACTACAAATAACTAACACTGAGCATGCTCAAATTCACAACACATTACAAGATATCATCCACTCTACATGGCATAAAAATAACAGTAGATTCTCAGACTTGGCAGTTTTTAGCATGATGAAACAGAAACATCAAGTAGGCAACTTAACAGCATGGTTCCCACTTATGTGGGTTATTAACATGTAAAACAAAAATACCATGGCATAATAGATACAAAACACTAGCACTTCCTAGTTAACACAACTCCCAAAGCAAGCATGGATTAATTCAAGCAAAAATGAAAAAATGCCATCTCAGCTAAAATGACAGATTTATGAACTTGCTCAAAAGTGAATCTGAGAGTTCCAATGGATTCATTGGCTCTTCCTACCCCAGAAACATGGGTCAAACTCATATGCTCATGTGAGACACAAGACACAACAAGATGATGCAACAAAGGGGTATTTCAAGTGGGGAAACCCACTAGTCCCCTCTACACACACACACACTCAACAAGGCACACACACACATGCTCCATATGCCTAAGGGCATATGAGCACAAGCTCACTCATGACCATACCATCCAAGAGGGGGGTCATCCACTCACTTACTCACAAGCACCAATATGCACAATGCATAAGGCACTCACACCACTCACATGCACAAGTGCACATGGCACATACACTCACATACACACAAGCTCATGTGTGGGTGGGTGTTCATACACACATATGCACACATATATGCACAAGGCATATATGCATAGGCATATGCATATGATACACACACACACATCCTCACCCACTTGCACATAAATACACAAGCACACATGCATGTGTATGCACCACCTAGGTGGCACATACACACACAAACATACATACATATGAACTAACACATACATGCATACACTCACACTCAAGCACTTGCATATATACACTAGGTTACACACATGCCCACAACACACACACATGTACATGCTCGCATGCACATACACACACACCTACACACAAGACACACCCACACACATATAAGGGTGTATGCAAGAAGCACACACACATATCCTACATTACACATACACCCACATGCATATGTGCACCTCACAAGCACAAACACACACACATGCACACAAATGTATATGTGCAAGGCACACACACACTCCATACATCAACAGGAAAAAAATATCTACATGTAAAAAGCACCTACACACACTAATACATGAGAAAAGAGGAAGACAAAAAGAAAAACAAGGAGAAATAAAACAAAACAAAACAAAAGGGGAGGGTTTGGGGGTCGAACCCCTAACCTCCTGGTCGCTCCCCTAAGCCCAAACCACTGCGCTACGCACTCGGATGCTAACATAGGAGGGGTACTAGCATTCTAATACACACACGCACACTAACTAACTGACGAAACTGAATTTAGAACGGGGCGCCGGCGACACACGATGGCGACGACGAATCCCGGTGACACACAAGCTCTCCGGCGACGCGGACTGGCAGAGGAGGAAGCGGGAAGATTTGGGACCCTGTTCCCGCGCTTGGGAGCCACGCACACGGAAAACATCGATCCACACGAGCTCGAGCAGGAGCGCGGCGGCGATTCGCATGGCGGCGACATATGCGCTACGCTAAGGCAACGGCAAGGGGGAAGGATGGGCTGAGCACTCATAGAGGGGGTTCGATGAGCAGTCGGTCACTCCGAGGTCAAGGACGGGGAAGAAGACTCGAAGAAGGCCGGCGACGGAGTTCCTCTGCTTGCAGCCGATGGCGACGACGGGGCGGCACAGCAGGGGTTCTCACCATGCCCTAGCGCCAGGAACGGGCGCAGGAGCATCCCTGGACCGGCTCACCATTGGCTTGACGAGGAAGAAGCAGCGGCAGGACGGGAACGAAAGCAACGAGGACCGGCGACCACGACGGCTACTCTCTCTGAATTCTCTACTTCAGAGACTTACCTGAAGGGAAAAAAAGAGAGAGGAGGGAGAGGAATGGAGAGGCGGCGGCGAGGAGGAACCCTAGCGAGGGCACGGACGCCTAGGGGCTAAATAGGAGTGGAGGAGAGGCTCGGCGTGGCCACAGTGTCCATGTGCGCCCTCCACAGAGGAGGACCGGGCGCTCGGAGGAAGAAAAGGCGAGGGGAGGGGACACGACGAGAGGGCCCGAACTCTGCCAAGCTAGAAAGGAACACGACGCTCGCTCGCACGCTCTCTGCGAAGGAATGGGCCAAGCCCACTCTGAGCGAAAAACAATAGAAAAGGGGGGATTTTGTTTTATAATTAAAAGGAAACAACACAAATAACCCCAGGGTGAAAGAAAAGAAATAATGACAAAACAAAATACCATGATACCAGAGAAAACATGAACTATCTAATAAAATTAGTAAGTTGATTTATAGAGCAAGTAATTTTAATATTATAAAAAAATGGCAGCTCCTGTTTTATTTAAAACACAAAACAACAAACCCCAAATAACAAAAGAACAACACTCTAAATTAATAAGAATATTAGGGCCACCTCTTGGACATTTTAAACATTTTAATAAGACAATTAATTCTGCTCATAAAATTAATATGAAGATAGGGGGAGATGGGAGGTGATGTTGCAAGAGAAAAGAGAGGGGAAGAAGAAGAGGATTTGCAAAACAAGACTCCAACCACACACAACACATAACCAACACACTCACCACCAACACATCATAGCAAGAAACATGAAAACAATCATGGAAAGAAGAATGAAAAGGATGCATGATGAAATGATGCATGAATGCAAACCACACATGAATGACAAGGTGCTCATCATACATAGCTCATGACACAAGGTTCATACAATGGGGTTACATGCCAAATAAGGTAGGGACAACACTTGGGCTATCACATGCGGCTACGGTGGCTTGCCGGCGCGAGCGAGGCACGGAGGCATGGACACCTCCTAGGCGGCGCTTGGGGCTAGAGGGAGGTAGAGGCGCGTGGGCCGGTTCGGGCCCAGTCGGGGCCACGGCTAGCTGCTGCGGGCGGCAGCAGGCCCAGGCGGCTGGGAGGCGCTGGGGGCGAGGTGGTGCTTGGTGGTTCGTGGAGGGCGGCTCCAGTGGCGACGTGGCAGCCTCGGGTTGTCCATAGGGATGTGGCGGCGGTGACAAGTGGAGGCAGTGGAGAGGTGGGAAGGTGGTTGGCGGCACGGATCCCGGGGAAGAGGAAGGTGGAGGCTAGGGAGGCCATTTTGGACGTGGGGGCCTTATTTTATAACAAATTTGCTAGGGTTAGGGGGGTTTATCTGTTTTCGGACCGTAGGATCGCAATCGGACGGCACCGAGCGGAGGGGTAGGTTAGGTGGGCTAGTGGGCTGTGGAGAGGGTTGGGCTGAGATCAGAAGGGAGGTTTGCAGCCTGGCATAAGTTTTGAAATATCGAAACGTCCGCTAAATAATCAATGACGGTGTCGCTATGGTCGACCGTTCGGGTATCAAACGAACTCTGATTGCGACGAAATTTGGCAGGCAGCCTACCTACAATATAACAAGACCGCACGCCAAGTTTCGACCCAATCCGGGAATTCTTTTATACGTACATATGAAAATGATATTTTATCGATGTCGTGGGCGCGTGCGTGTGTGGTTGGTCTCGAAACGGTCGACGACACGAACGGAGAGAATCAGCAGCTACGACCAGATGCAAGTTTTCAAAAACGAGTAGCGATGCTATGCAGATGATGCAATGATGAATGCGACAATAAAACGAATCACATGACGAGAATGGAAATAAGAGGAGAATCTTCTGGAGCGTTGGTCCCGGGCTGTTACATGCACACTACCCCACCTATTCTATTAGTGGGGCGTGCAACTTTGTTTGTGGTTTTGGTCAACTGCCCAGCATTTGATTTGTAACTTTTTCCTAACTCCTGATGCACATCAACGGCTAGAAAACTAGTCGGGCCAAAAGATAAAATTGCACATCTCACTGGACCGGAGAGAACTTGATTGACATACTCAACTGAGATATTGTTGCATGTCATTTGAACACCTTACCATTCTCTTCCTCTTTGATGCCGCATCATATCATGCTCTAGCCTCCTCACTTGCATCTTTGTACGTGACTAAGACATTGAAGAGGACAAACATGAGTGGGTGTAATAATGGACACAAGCATGGTTGTATCTGTCTTCTTCCTCATGCATCCCTGGATGATGCTATGTGAGCAAAGCTTGATGTTGCCTCCACACTTTCACCTCAGCGAAACAAATTTATTTAAAGCCAAGAGCTTGTAGAAGCAATGGTCGGGAAGTTGTTGATATAGACTAGAAGACGATGACGGCATTGATCTGCATAGCAAATCATCGACGAGAATAAGACATCGAAGAGAGCATGCAAATACTTAAAATATGACAAAAGTTGACCAGGTCCAGGAGAATCCCTCGAAGACACACTTTCACTTTCCTTCCACCTGCACTAAGCATAGTGATGAAACTGTGATTTGTGGGGAAGGGTATTATGCCTAAGCTAGGCAATCCTCGCCACCCCGATGAAGATACAAAGAGTCCCTGAAAACAGCCTAAACCAATGATGAGTGATATTTCTACGCTCATCATACCATTGTTGAAACCGGATAATTTCTGAATTTTCAAGAAAATCACTATCATATTGCCACTAATGTCTAATGAATGTGAGAAATCATGAAATCCTTTGTTTAGTTTGTTTTCATAGAAAAAGACCCTAAACATGTACAGTTGATCATACCAACAGCCAGAAGCTCTGGGAGATCCAACCGTCCAACATTTATAAAGGATCCAGTGACAAGATCCCAATAGAATGAGGAGAGCACCATTCACGAACCAGAACCATCTTCCAACCCTAGTTGTTGTCATTTCCCATTTCATCTCCATGGCCCCCAGTGTCACCATCACCATAGCAACCCCACTCCAAGTTAGCCATACTTGTAGTAGTGTGTCGCATCTGGCAATCATTATAAGACATATTATTAGTAAAACATTTCTCTTTATCACTAGTAGAAAACAGGGCTTTGAAACGGGCCAGAATATTGCATTAGTCCTAGTCGTGTTACGTACCGGGACTAATGGGTGCATTAGTCTCGGTTCATGAGGCCAGGGCACTGGCCGGGCCTCGACAGGAACTAGTCCCAGTTTGTCTAACCCCTTTAGTCTCGGTTCTAGACACGAACCAGGATTGAAGGACCTCGCTCCTGACCCAGCCCCTTTAGTCTCGGTTTGTGGCTCGAACTGGGACTAAAGAGGCCCATTTAGTCCCGATGATAGCCACCAACTAGGACTTATACAACGCCTATATATATGCTCGCCCCTGCCCACTCACTCCTCTATTTTTTTGACGGCCGGCGTGTGGGAGGTGTGCTGCTCTCTGTTCTCACCTCCTATACACATGAGGTGTTCGATGAAATGCTGCAGCCACACTTAAGCTTTCTCCTCTCCAAGCTCGACCTCCAAGCTACATTTTCCCCCAAGATTTGTTTAGGTTTGGCGATGCACCAACTACACAAGTGTTGTAAAAGGTTAACGACTTCATCATTTTATCTCTCACTGCAAGTTTAGCTCATTTCAAATGCTCTAGAAGCAGAGTGTGGTTTGTGGGTTTCAGTGGAGGAGTGTACTTTTGTTTTAATGTGATGATGAACTTGTTAATTTGATCACTTCTCTATTCATGATGTTCTATAATGGTTTTTGATACATTTAAGTATATAATGCACACAGATGAACCAGGAATGGATGTACGGTGACCGACGCACCTCCGAGTACATTGAGAGTCTGCATAAATTTCTCAAAGTGGCCGAGGCAAACAAGCAGAATTGTTTTATGTATTGTCCATGTACTATATGTGAGAATACAAAGGATTACTCCAACTCTAAAACCCTTCACTTCCACCTGCTTGAGAAGGGTTTCATGCCACACTATAATGCTTGGACCAAGCAAGGAGAATGAGGGGTTATGATGGAAGACAACAAAGAAGAAGAGGATGATGATAGCTATCGTCCTATTTACCCTAAATACGGTGATACTGCAATGGGGGAGGCTGAAGATCAAGAGGCACCAGATGTGCCCGATGATGATCTTCATCGGGTCATAGTTGATGCACACAGAGAATGCGAAAGTGAAAGGGAGAAGTTGAAGTTTGATCGCATGTTAGAGGATCACAAAAAAGGGTTGTATCCAAAGTGCAAAGATGGCAACACAAAGCTCGGTACCACACTGCAATTGCTGCAATGGAAGGTAGAGAATGGTTTGTCTGACAAGGGATTTAAAAAAATACTAAAAATAATGAAGAATAAGATTCCAAAGGATAACGAATTGCCTGGCACTACGTAAAGATCAAAGAAGGCTCTCTACCCTCTAGGATTAGAGGTGCATAAGATACATGCATGCCCTAATGATTGCGTCCTCTAACGCGGTGAGTACGAGGAATTGAACGCATGCCCGGCATGCAGTGCATTGCGGTATAAGATCAGACGAGATGATCCTGGTGATGTTGAGGGCAAGCGCCCTAGGAAGAGGGTTCCTGCCAAGGTGATGTGGTATGCTTCTATAATACCACGGTTGAAATGTCTGTTCAGAAATAAAGAGCATGCCAAGTTGTTGCAATGGCACAGGAAAACCCGTAAGAAAGACGGGAAGTTGAGAGCACCCATTGACGAGTCGTAGTGGAGAAAAATGGAGAGAAAGTGGGAGGACTTTACAGGTGACGGAACGAACGTATGGTTTGGTTAAAGTGCAGATGGCATTAATCTTTTTGGGGAGCAGAGAAGCAACCATAGCACATGGCCCGTTATTCTATGTATCTATAACCTTCCTCCTTGGTTATGCATGAAGCGAAAGTTCATTATGATGCCAGTGCTCATCCAAGGCCCTAACCAACCCGGCAATGACATTGATGTGTACCTAAGGCCATTAGTTGAAGAACTTTTATAGATATGGAATGGATAAGGTTTACATGTGTGGGATGAGCATGAACAAGAGGAATTTTACCTGCGAGCATTGTTGTTTGTAACCATCAATGATTGGCCTGCTCTTAGTAATCTTTCTGGATAGTCAAACAAGGGATACTACGCATGCACGCACTGTTTAGATGATATCCAAAGTATATATTTGGACAAATGCAAGAAGAATGTGTACATGGGACATCGTCAATTTGTTCCGAACAGGCATGCGGTAAGAAACAAAGGAAAGCATTTCAATGGTGAGGCATATCACCAGAAGAAGCATGTCCTCCGTACTGGTGATGAGATACTTGATATGGTCAAGGATTTAAAAGTAACCTTTGGAAAGGGTCCTGGCGGACAATCTGTTCCGACTGACACTAAGGGACGTGCACCCATGTGGAAGAAGAAATCCATATTTTGGACCTACCCTATTGGAAAGACCTAGAGGTGAACTCTGCAATTGACGTGAGGCACATGATAAAGAATCTTTGCGTGAACCTGCTAGGATTCTTGGGCGTGTATGGGAAGACAAAAGATACACCGGAGGCACGAGAGGACCAACAACGTGTGCACGAAAACGACGGCATGCATCCAAGGAGGATATAATAAAAACTTTCATGAAGATCATGGGACAAATTAAACTTGATTCTTTGTAATAGTTTTGAAACATGATGATAGTAATATGTGAGTCATGTTAGTACGTAATTATGCTTAATAAGAATATTGGTGTTAAGGTTTGTGATTCCCTATGCATGCACGAAAGTCAATAGTTATGCAATGAAGTTACATCCTACTTGTGGTGCATTATTCGGTGTTAGTTATGACTCAATGCTCACTTATGTGATTTTTCGTTCCTCGGTTTGGTTGCTTCCCAATCTATTTGCTAGCCTTCATTTGTACTAAGTAGAATACTACTAGTGCATCCAAAATCCTTAAACCAAGTTTTGCCTTATGAGTCCACCATACCTACCTATATGCAGTATTTCCATGTCGTTCCAAGCAAATGTGTATGTGCCATCTCTAAATCTTCAAAATAAATTTTCTCTTTTGTGTGCTCGTATCGCTCATGAAACGGTGGGGAGTATCCAATAGTTTTCCATACTAGGTGTGCTATTCTTGATATGTGTTGATTCACTATCATTCACGAGAAAGTGGCTGGTATTCGGGATGTCTAGTCCCATGCTCAAAAGTCAAATCAAAATATAATTAAATAGAACTCCCCCAGGAATGTTGTTGGTATGGACGGTACCCGTGGATTTGGCTTGTCATGGAGTGTGATTGATTGGGGGAGGGGGAGTAAAAAACTTTACTATTTTTCTTGGGAACCGCCTATAATGTATCTAGCATGGAAAGTATTGTTAGATAATTCATCGTTTTCGTTGACAGAAAAAGCATGCCACTCAAAATATTTTTCTCTCTCAATATAAACCTTGAGCTCTGGCACCTCTCCAAATCCCTACTTCCCTCTGCGAAGGGCCTATCTATTTACTTTATGCAATTTTTATTTTTGCTTTGAGTCTCCATTTTCTCTTATAAGCACCAACTAGGGGGCACTATGGTCGTACTTGAGCATTGGGCATAGCTAATATTTGTGTGTGTTCCATGAATGGATCAATGATTGAGCATGACGGGCTAGGGATAACTTTCTTTGGTGTTGATATTTTGAAAGACATGGTTGCTTGTTGACATGCTTGAGTATTGAAGTCATTATGTTAAAAACTAGACTATTGCTTTGAATTATTAACAAAGTCCAAATGTCCATGCTATACAAAGAAGAAAAGATTATGATGAACATGTTAGGCAGCATTCCACATCAAAAATTCTGTTTTTATGATTTACCTACTCGAGGACGAGCAGGAATTAAGCTTGGGGATGCTAATACGTCTCCAACGTATCTATAATTTTTGCTTGTTCCATGCTGTTATATTATCATTCTTGGATGTTTTACAATCATTTTACTACAACTTTACATTATTTTTGGGACTAACCTATTAACCTAGAGCCCAGTGCCAGTTCCTATTTTTCCATGCTTTTGGGTTTTACAGAAAAGGAATATCAAACGGATCCCAAATGGAATAAAAATCTACGGTGAATTTTTATGGACCAGAAGAAGCCAGGGAGAGTTGGAATTGGGCCAGAAGACCCATGAGGCAGCCACAAGCCTCAGGGGCGCGCCCACCCCCCTAGGGCACGCCCCCCAGGCTTGTGACTCCCTCATGGCCCATCCTAACTCGTTTCCACCGCCATAAATTCCTATAAATATAGGAAACCCCAATGCAGAACCTAGATCGGGAGTTCCGCCGCCGCAAGCCTCGAGAGCCACGAAAAAACAATCTGGATTCCGTTCTGGCACCCTGCCGGAGGGGGGAAAACCATCACCGGAGACCATGTTCATCATCCCGACGCTCTCCATGATGAGGAGGGAGTAGTTCACCCTCGGGGCTAAGGGTATGTACCAGTAGCTATGTGTTTGATCTCTCTCTCTCTCTCATGTTCTTGAGATGGCACGATCTCGATGTACCGCGAGCTTTATTGATATAGATTGAATCATATGGAGTTTTCCCCTCTCTATCTTCTTGTGATGAATTGAGTTTTCCCTTTGAAGTTTTCTTATCGGATTGAGTCTTTAAGGATTTGAGAACACTTGATGTATTTCTTGCGATGGGATATCTGTGGTGACAATAGGATGTTCTATTGATCCACTTGATGTATGTTTTTGGTGATCAACTTGCGGGTTCCATGACCTTGGGAATCTATGCATAGGGGTTGGCACACGTTCTTATCTTGACGTTTCGGTAGAAACTTTTGGGCACTCTTTGAAGTTCTTTGTGTTGGATTAAACATGATGAATCTGAAATTATGTGATGCATATCGTATAATCAAGCTCATGGGTACTTGTGGTGACATTGGAGTATCTAGGTGACATTAGGGTTTTGGTTGACGTGTATCTTAAGGTGTTATCTTAGTACGAACTCTAGGGATGTTCATAAAACTTATAGGGATAGCTCATAAGATTGATCAAAAAAGATAACTTTGAGGTGGTTTCGTACCCTACAATAATTTCTTCATTTGTTCTCCGCTATTTGTGACTTTGGAGTGAACTCTTTGTCGCACGAGAGGTATTTACATATGATTCAACTATGTTAGTATTGTTGAGAGAACTTGCACTAGTGAAAGTATAGACGCTAGGCCTTGTTTCCAAGCATTTATACAATGTTTTGCTCGCCGTTTACTATTTTTCACCTTGCTGTTTTTATATTTTCAGATTACAAAAACCTATATCTACCATTCATATTACACTTGTATCACCATCTCTTTGCCAAACTAGTGCACCTATACAATTTACCATTGTATTGGGTGTGTTGGGGACACAAGAGACTCTTTGTTATTTGGTTGCAGGGTTGCTTAAGAGAGAACATCTTCATCCTACACCTCTCACAGATTGATAAACCTTAGGTTATCCACTTTAGGGAATATTGCTATTGTCCTACAAAACTCTGCGCTTGGAGGCCCAACACGAGTCTACAAGAAGAAGGTTGTGTAGTAGACATCATAATGTCTTGTCAGCTTCGAGTTGGTGTTCCCACCATCCTTCTTCAATATCATGACTCACGTCCTAGTTCATCTAGTCGACGAGATTGCCATTTTGGGTCATGTATTTATACACAATATGTTCCCCTTTGAGAGGTTGATGGGAGTCTTGAAGAAATATGTTCATAATCGTGCTAGGCCATAAGGAAGCATCTCCAAGCCATCAAACAGAGGAGGTTATTGGGTTTTGTGTTTACTTTTTTCCTGACCTTTAGCCGATTGGTGTCCCTAAATCGCGGTATGAGGGGAGACTGAGTGGAAAAGGCAAGCTAGGAGCGAAATCAATAATATGTAGGGACGGACATTCTTGGGCGCAAGCACACTACACAGTTCTATAGAATTCTACCTTGGTGGCCCTGTATGTGAATGAACACAAGAATATTCTACGCTGGACACACCCAGAGCAGTCTAATGACTAGATTACACGTGAACACATCGGGACTTTTGGTGATTAGTTGCAAATGCATCTCATGCGTAACAACACTATTGCGGATGACATGTACTTGTAGGCCAGGACACCATCTTTGACTGTATTGACTTACCGAGGTTACAAGACAAATGGTAATACATTTTACAAGATCGCCCAAGATAAAAAGAGCACCAACCAAAATAGTGGTGTCCACTTTGATGAAGCACTCACTAATAGGGCAAAGGACACATATTATGGTTACAAAGAGGAGATATGGGAACTTGACTATGGACATGAATTTATGGTCTCTTTGTTTAGGTGCAAATGGGTCAATATGTCAGGAGGTGGCCTATAGTTAGACCCGCAGTACGGAATGACAACAGTGGATCTCAACAATCTTGGGTACACAAAGGAACCATTCGTCCTAGCCAATGATGTCGCGCAAGTTTTCTATGTGAAGGACATGTCTACCAAACCGAGAAAAAAATAGATAAGGAAGCGGATACATCAAACGATGAGCCAAAGCGAAACATAGTTCTTTCAGGGAAAAGAAACATCATGGGAGTAGAGGGCAAGACACACATGTCTGAAGATTATGAAAAGTTTCAAGAAATTCCTCCCTTCACAGTGAAGGCTCACCCAAGCATCTTGTTAAACGATGACGATTATCCATGGTTACGGTGCAATAAGCAAGGGACACACGCGAAGAAAAAGTGAAGACTTTCTCTCCACAACTATTCTGATGATGCCTTTCATCTAGAGTATTACTGCAGTTACATGTGAAGAAATGAAATCCTTTCATAATAGACGAGTTTTCGTCCGAAACCTTGATACTTTGAAAGCGATTATTTAGTTTGTAAACGAAGTGCATCAAGTTTTTCATGTAACCCTCTCAACTTTTTAGCACATGCTATGTGGGTGAAATTATGATACCATGCCAACTTTCAATCTTTTCAGAGTTCATTTGCAGTGTTTTTGAAATTCAGGGTCATTTTAGCTCAAAATAAATCATGAAATGCATGAAAAATAGCAAATGAAGTCAGAAAAGGGTTGAAAGGTGATGATGTGGCTTTGAATGGTGCATATCGAATGCAGAAAAAGATTTGAGTTAAAATATGTTTTAAAAATTGAAATATCTTTGTAATAGACGTGTTTTCGTCTGAAACCTTGATACTTCAAAAGAGATTGTCCAGTTTGTACATGAAGTGCATCAAGTTTTTCCTGTAACCCTCTCAACTTTTTAACACATGCTATGTGGGTGAAATCATGATACCATGCCAACTTTCAACCTTTTCAGAGTTAATTTGCAGTGTTTTTCAAATTCAGGGTCATTTTAGCTCAAAATAAATCATGAAATGCATGAAAAATAGCAAATGAAGCCAAAAAGGGTTGAAAAGTGATGATGTGGCTTTGAATGGTGCATACTGAATGCAGAAAAAGTCTTGAGTTAAAATATGTTTAAAAATGAAATCCTTTTATAATAGATGAGTTTTCGTCCGATCAAAGTTATTTAACTTAATATTATATAAAATTTGGGCAACTAAAATTATCAAAGTTATTTTTGTTAAAAACTTTAATAGCAAAAAGAATATTCATAAAGTATTTTTGGTTAAAAAATTAAGAGCAAAATTTTTCATAAGTATTTTTTGTTAAGAACTTTTAATATGCAAAAAATAACATAAAAATGCCCACCTACTAGGCAACCATGGCCTGCATACAACTAGTAACCCAATTTACATGGGTCAGGACGCAGGCCCATGGGGCAAGTAGGACCGACAAGGCAAAGTCAGTTAGGCATGCAATGCCTGCGATAGAGAGGAGCTCAATGTGGTAAGTGCAGCCGCGCTTATAAACTAGACACGCTTATAAACTAGTACAAGCACTCCTCGCTCGGCGAGGTGGGACTAAACTCCCACCGTGCCAGGAACAGGGCTTTAGTCCCGGTTGGTGGATCCAACTAGGACTAAAGGCCGCCCTTTAGTCCTAGTTGGATCCACCAACCGGGACTAAACCCTGGGCTTCCCGCCCTTTCGCCTGGCGAAAACTACCTTTAGTCCCGGTTGGTGGTACGAACTGGGACTAGGGGGGCCTTTAGTCCCGGTTAAAGCCATTAACCGGGACTAAATGTTGGGGTATATAAATAGGACCAAAAGCCATCTACAGTATTCGATCTCCATCTCCCTCGACGGTGCCGTAGATGACCTCGATGCCGTCGGGCTGCCAGATCTCGCGTCGCCTCTCCAAGCCCGCTCCTCGTCGCCGACCCCATCGCCGCCTCCGATGCCGTCCTCGTCGCCGCCCCCGACGCCGTCATCGCCCCATCGCCACCCCCCGCCATCGCCGCCCCGTTGCCTCCTAGGTGAACAGCCGGCCACACTGTCATTCCCCTCCTCCTATTCCCCCTCCCCGCGGTCACCGTCGTCACCCGCGTCTGTCGCCAGCCGAAGCAGTGGCGGCATGGGATTTGATTATATAGGAAATTTGTTTCATAGGATGGGATTATATGATAGTATTATCTTGGGATAGGATTTGATTATTTCTCTACCGGCCAAAGCATCTCAAATTTGTAGGAATATATAGGAAATTTGTTTCATAGGATAGGATTATAGGATAGTATTATCATAGGAATATATAGGAAATTTGTTTCATAGGATATATAAAAAAGCATACCTTAATTAGTCCTCCTTTTGGTTCATAGGATAGGATTATCATAGGAATATCTAGGAAATTTGTAGGAAATTAGATGGCATGCATCTCAAAATCGGGTCTCGTCGTCGACCCAGATCTTCTTTGGTGGCGGTCGCGTGGGCCACTATCGGTGCAGAGGGAGCCAACCCCCGCGAAGGTGGTACGTCACCGTGTCAGGGAGGAGGATGAGCACGTCCGTCGCAACATGGCTGCGTTGGACGCCAGGTTCTCCAATACATGGCAGGTTATTCAGGATCTCACCTAAGCTATGATCCGGTGATGGTTCCTTCTCTGTGGGTGTCCACCGCCTGTGCCGTGAGACGTCAACTCGATCTGTATTGATTAATGATATTATATGATGATATTCAAGTTGTATTAGCGATAATATTCAATGCTTAGTTAACTGGATTATTCGAGTTGTGTTTCTTAGGTTGCAATAAGGCATGTCATGTTATGAGTTTTTAAAAGATTCACATTATATATCATAACTTACATGTATGAACTATTATACATTCGTAAATGAAATATAAAAAAGTGTTAATTGCATTTTCTTACGTTTGGTAACTGCTTGGGCTTATTAGGGACCATGAGGCATAAGATCTGCAAGGTGTGCCAAAACTCATGTATCGACGGTCTTGAAACTACAGTGCAGTTTGAGATATTTTTGAGAAAGGGATTTGAAAAATCAGTGGTAACGGTCTTTAACTTGAATTTGTATTGAATTCTGATCATTTTTTTAAAAAATTTACTCACTTTATTGTTGATTATTAACTGATGCATAGTGTGTTCCATGCAACATAAGGGAGGACTTCAACAATTCATATGGTAACATGTTGTATTTTGAGGATGAGGAGGAGCGTGAATTCAAATTGGATATGCGCAAAGAAACAATAAAACCATCATATATGGTGATGGATGGGAGCAGTACATTGCAGTGAACAGTTTTAAAGGAGGAGAACTTGTAGATTTTTCCTTAGTAGGAGAGGTGAATAGGTTAAGGACATTATATGTCCAAAGCGATGATGATGATGATGATGACGATGAAGAAGATGACATCGTCAGCCAAGATGACCAAGATGACATCGATAGCCAAGATGAAGATGAGGACATCCAAGATGAAGATGAGGACATCCAAGATGAAGATTAGGACAACCAAGATGAAGAGGAGGACATCGAAGATGAAGATGATGGTCCTATCATTTTTGCATTTTTTTTTCTCAAAGGATGAAGAATCTTACTCGGGATGATAAAGCTAGTGTGAAAGAAATGTTACCATCCTCTTCGGCATTCTTGGGGAAGCCCTTTGTGCACCGTCTAACAAAAACAAACATGGTCAAAAAAGTTATGGTGAGATGTTTTATATTATTTCATCTCTTTTTGGTCATAACAAAGTATGGTGAGATGTCTAACATCTGTGCTCTCTATTTTTTCTTAATGATGGGGTCTTCAGAAGTTACCTTTGAAGATGTTTTCTGGAGTGGACATCCCAGCCATCGGCATTACTGGAGTAATCCATGGACGAAGAGGGCCTGTCACAAACGTCGAATACAACATAGACCCTGACGGGTGCATATCATTCCACAAGGCCGGCTGGCAGGAGTTCATCAAGGGAAATAGAGAACTAAGGGTGGACACCCTTGTGGTAATCACTATAAGGAAGAGCAACCACGAGGACTACCAGATGATGGTTGTTGTTGACCATGTTTAGAACTAAGTCATGAATATATCGGCTGGAGAACTATTAGTTAATTAATTAGTATGTTAAGATGAATGTGATACATTGATTTTTGTTTCTTAAGTTGAACAACTTTCAAGTGATACGGGTGATTCTTTCTATATATTGATCATGACTATGTTATGTAATGGTTCTTTCATTGCTATATGTAGTAGCTAGCGTCGAGTTGAATGAAAAGCATAAAATAAAAATGGTAAATACAAAAATATTAGGGGAAACACAATATTAAAACCCCTAAACCCCTCCTTTAAAAAACAGAGTCTGTCGGCTGCTGACGCGTGGCTGCCTTTTAGTCCTAGTCGGTGTTACCAACCGAGACTAAATGTCCTCCTACCAGGCGCCCCACGGCGGCCATGTGGAGATCCTTTAGTCTCGGTTCATAAGCCAACCGAGACTTAAAGTGATCGACATTAGTCCCGATCATTTTGTCCCAGTTGTAGAACCGGGACTAAAGGCCCTCTGGAACTGGGGCTGATGCCCTGTTTTCTACGAGTGTATGTATTCCCATATGATTTCTCATGTGATCTGATTGTCTTTTCTACGGCAGTGGGTTGAGGCACAACCTTGCATCCCGATGTATTTTACAAGGGGTCAAAGGAATGACTTTGAATAATTAACCTCATGTATGTGTCCAATTGCAATGGAGTTGTCTCTTGTCTCATTCTCGTTCTACGACTCTACGGGTACCCAGGATCATGGAGATCGGTCCAGGGGGAGGTAAGGAGCGGTGAGTTCATGGAATGCTACTCTAGATACGAGTGAGACAAAGGTTTAGTACGATGTCGAAAGCCAATCCTTGGGGATTCATGAGGTGTAGTCATTAAACACCCAATGCTTTTGTCCGAATATTTATTCTTCATAATCGTGGTAACCCCACAAAACAGTAAGGGCCTCTCGTTGGACAACTAACTCTTGATGCAGGTTGCACACCAGTTAAGATGCAATTTGGACATATCCCCCACTTCATCACGTCACAAGCACATCTTAATGGTGTCTTCAAGAGCACAAATTAAGTTCATTATGATCCCGAGTACAAGTATATAGTTGTTAGCACCAAGACCTCGTACCCATGCCTTTATAATTCTAGTGTTTACACCCCTAAGGTAGTTAAAGGTCTGGTTGGAAAACTGGAATTTCATTATCTTGCAAGAACTTGTTATATCCTTTGTCATAGTGCACATCCTCTCGTGGGTTCGGTAACTCTGGGTCACTCCTTGGGGAAAAGGAAGGGAACCTTCACTATCCAAACAGGATCTCAAAGGGCATCAACCAACACATCCATGTTGTTGGACGCCCAATCTAAACCAGATGTTGAGCTAACCATAATCTAAGATGTCGTCTTTGTGGTCCTTTGGACACCATCAACACATGAAACATACCGACGAGTGTTGTTGGTCTAGAACCGCTGTTGCCATCCTCGATCTGTCGTAGTCGGCCAACCCATTACACTCCCGGTGCATAGATCCGCCCTCCCGTCACCGACACTGCATTGGATTTGTCTAATGACTCCCTCTAACAGTGAAGACAAGATCAAAGAAGCATGTAGTGGCTAGGTGTTTTGCATGAGAGGAAAGCACATCTCACTATATTATGAATCCAACCCATTGTTGCGTGTCATGGGATCTATAGCCATGTTTATCTCATTGAGCCTCCAAAATGCTAGAGCCTCCTTCCATGTCGATTCCAAGCCAGACCATGTCTTCTCGAGCACCAGAGAAAAAGCTAAATATTTGAGTTTTCTTGTGTCAGGAGAGTAGGTCTTAGTCCTTTTGCTAGACCTTTCACTGTGTCGGTTGCTCTACTTTCCTGATATGATGTACTAATCATGAACCTTGTGTTGTTCCATCTCTCATAATCAATGAAAAGGCAAAGCTTTCTGAAAGTGCATGTAGTCCCCATGTGTGGTTTTGGCAATTGATGACAATCCTAATGGACTAATGTTTGCATTAAGTTATACATTTGACGGAAAGTTCCATTTGCAATGCATGAAGAATATTGGATGAATTGAAAGATGTTTGTTACATGGTTGATGCAAGAAGGAGATTGAATGGATTCGGAATGAATGTCATATACATATAGTTGTGCATCAAGGTTGAGCCATGATGGATCATGATCTTGAGAGAATGATTAAAGAGAAGAACTCTACATATGGCTTGAAGTTAGGATCATGATGTGCTCATATATTGAGTCATGGATGATTATGGCTTGAAGCAAGTAATTCATGTGAATAATTCGTTGTGCCTCTCAAGAGATTCTGATGGAGCATGAAGGAGAACAAATGATGACCAATATGGTATTCATGGATAAACTCTATATGTTCATATGATAATTGAGATATGGGTAATCATGTCTTGAAGAAATGAAGCATAGTGAAGAATTCAATATGGCCTTCAAGGCATCAAGATTAAGCATGGAGTAAAGATAAAGGGTTAGGTTATTCTCATGGGCTCACATCAAGAGAGAGATTCCAAGTGTCCATGAGAGGATGACATCAAGTGTTCATGATCATGGTTGACAAGGGCAAGTTCAAGATGACCATCCCGAAGGATCACATGCTTGAAGCTTGTGGATGATCGCATGATGGACAAAGTGAAGATGAATACAAAGCAGAGCTTCCCACATTGTGTATGGAAGAGCTACTTGAAGACTTCACCAATGTCTTGCCTTCAACTTGAGCCAAGAAGAAACATCAACATCAAGCTCAAGTGAAAGGCTCGAGTCAAAGGTATTAGTTCCTTTGGCGTTAGTGTTGTGGGGTGATGACCACCGAAGAAACATATACACTCAAGTATGGATTCTCGATAGCTATGTAGTCTAGCTCTTTTATGATTCTTGAGTTATAGGGATCCCGCACTATTAAGAGGGGATCAAAGGGGTTCGTGATGGACTTGCTCAAGTCAACATCTTCTATTTCTACTTCCTCACATCATATTCGAACATAGGCATATTTCACACCTATCTAGTAAAAATACAATATGCCTATACATCTATCAAAGAAAATCCAAAGCCAAATAGGTTACCCAAATACATCATAAAAGCTTTGCATAATTTGCATCCTCCATTTTGGTTCATCTTGGGTGGTTCTCTATGTGAGGACCTGGGCTTTTTCCATACCTTCAAAACGAGCCCAAGATCAAAATCGGAGTCCGGATGTGAAAGTTATGCATGTTTTACTTTTGGGGTGCCTGCAGTTTTTGTGTCCCCCGGATATCCGGGATCCTCCCCGGAAATCCGGGCCGCCGATGTCCAGAAACTATAACGAAGTGTTGTTTGTGTCCCCCGGATGTTCGGGGCCTTGTCCGGATGTCCGGGGCCTCAACTTTAGCCAGATCTCCGAGGCCTTGGCTAGATGTCCGGGCCCTGTACCTTGATTATGTTTTTCTATGTTCGTGTGCACACTTTAGAGCCGCCGGATGTCCGGCCCGACACAGCCACTTACACTACAATGGCCATATTTGCACCCACACTATACATACCCCTTCACCACTTCGTGGAGGGGTTGAGCAACACATTCATATGAACCCTGGAACACAAAAAGGCTCCATCTCACTTCTCCTACACCAAATCTTAGATCCCGGAGAGATTCGTGAGAGTTCTTGAGAGATTTTCCAATCAAGTGATAGATCCACTCCCTCTCCCTCTCTTGACCAAAGGAATTCGTGATTTGAGCAAGTCTTCAGCATTTCCCCCTTGATCTTGTTACTCTTGGAGGTTGGAGACTCCTAGGCGGTAGGAGTGCTCCGGTGAGGAATCAACTTGTGATTTGTCCCTCGGAAAGTTTGTGAAGGTTTGGAGGCCGCCTCAAGGTCTACCACTAGTGGATGAGAATCGCCTTCGTGGTGATATCTCAAGGGGAGAATAGGGTGAGCCTTCGTGGCGTTGGTGTACCTTCGTGGTAACATCCACTTCTCTAACGGTGACTAGCTTCCCTCCAAGGAAGTGAACATCAGGATACATCCTCGTCTCCGTGTCTTCGGTTATTTCTAACCCTAGCCACTACTTGTGGTTTACTTTGGCCACTTGACCTTGCATTCACTATATATATTGTTGTCCTCATTATATTGTGTTGGTTACCATATCCTAGAGATTATTTAGGCAAACACTTTATAGTCCGCAATTCATACTTGCTACTATTGATATATCTTGTGCTTAGTGTGAATTGCTAGCTTGTAACATTCATTCCCATGTCTTGTGATATATATTGAGTAAGTTTGTGTAACTTACTTGTGCTTACTCATATCCTCGTTGTTCCCATCTTGTTTATCCTATGTTGTTGGTGCACTTAGTGAGCCAAGTATATTTAGGATTTGTGCTTGAAAAGTATCCGCTTAGTTTATTTCCGCATTAGGATATAGCCAAATCCGTAAAAGATTTTAAAAACGCCTATTCAACCCCCCCCCCCTCCCTCTAGGCAACATCGTGGTCCTTTCACTTTCTCTTATTTCTTGAAAAAATAGTAAGGTGATTGTGTGGGAACAAAGTAGACCAAGTAATGACCAAATATTGGGACACGAAAAAGATTCAAAAAATGAGAAGTAGGCTCTCAATTTTGCTAACTCATTAATCATTGTAAAAAGGTGATTTGTGATAATAAAAATGAAATTGATACTACACATGCTTGTGCCATCATTTACAACTTTATTTGTGTAATACAGTTATATCCTTTTTTGTGGGTTTCATCTAGATCCTTAGCTAGAATGTTTTTCTTGCTCAATCAAAACAAGAACATGAATGAAGAACAATAGAGCACATTACACAAGATGGACTAATGCGAGTATGTTTTCCATGTCATTTCGGTCATCCATTTTTCTATGACCTGTACCTATCCAGAAACCCAAGCAGTCATCACTCCCCCTGATGAGGCTACGGCCCCCCTCCTCCTCCTCCTCCTCCTGCCTCTCTGGCGGTGGAAGAGGGTGAACCTTTGATCAGTGTTATGGCGTTGTATTTAGGCCTCTTAGGATTAGAGTTTCGTCCCGGTCGACGATCCTATGGTGACGATGGTGGCATTGTGCAAATTAATAATAAGTTTTCCTTGACTCTCCGCATGTCTTGTGGGTATAGATAGCGAGGGTCGTCTGGTCCTACTCTTCTAGGGTAGTAGATCTAGTTATGTCTATCTGTTATGTAGGTGGTATTCAAATTTCTCTTTCAGAGAAGTGCACGTCGCTGATTATTGTCTTGGTCCTCTCGATCTTTCTCTAATCGGCAACGTTCAGCCAACTTTGGCGTCGCTGATGAAATTGTGAGGTTATGTCTTCTCAGATATCTTTGGCTTGATTTGGGTGGTCGTGTGATATTTCTTAAAAGTATCTATAATTTTTTATTGTTTCCTATTATATTTATACCATTTTGGCATAGTTTTGGCATCAATTTATATTACTTTCGGGACTAAGTTGTTAATTCAGTGTCCAGTTCTAGTTGATGTTTTATGCTATTTTTGTAATTTTCAGGAAAATCAAATTTATCGCACCCAAAAAAATCCAAAAAATAGTGGAGGGACCTCCCCCCCCAACCCATGTGAGGAGATCTGTGAGCTTGTCGTGTGCCCCCTCGACCTCCATTCCACCACCTCTCAATCCATGTGCCTTTCAAAACTTTGAAGTATTTTTCTGCCTGAACTTTACTGCTGCCACACACCTCTTTTTCTTGGTGATCCAATCTTGAGTTCTTTTCTAGTACTCTACCAGTTGGAGAATTCTTCACGCTGGAGATCTCCATCAACTTGAAGGCCAAGATGATCGCCCAAGAGTAGTTTCCTTTGGATTATGAGTCTCTAGCAGTAGCTCGATGGTTCTATTTCCATTGCTTCTCAATACAAATATCACGTGAGATGTCCTACATGATTGTGATCCATCTAATGTAATATGTTGGTGTATTTGTTTGGATATGATGAATTGTCACTTTATCCATGAATCTTTTTGAGATCTATTTGTTTTCTCGGGTGCATAATTCATATTCATATATGTTCTCTGATCTATTCTTCTTTCTTTGGCCAATTTTGGGGTTCGATATTTAAGAGAAATTTTTGTATGATAGTTGGGTTTAGACATGCAAGTAAGCTACCACAGTGATAGAATGCAAATATGGTTGCATAAGTGTCCTTTGGACGGAGGGTGAAACAATATATCATCTACTTCATGTGATCATACTCATTGCAATACTCTATTTCTTACATAATACTTTAGGATGCATGCTAGATAGTGGTATTGGGTGGGGTTTTAGCTACACATGGAACTGGATAATGATCTATTGATTTACGGACGTGATGCTCGCATGTTAGTTATGCCATGAATATTCATACTCAAAAAAACGACAATTTAGTCATTGCCCAAGTGTGGTTTGTTTACCACACCATGTTTTCTTTTGCATAGAAACCTCCAGTGAACTTATGGACCCCGGTCCATTTTCTTCCATAAAGCTTTCAGTCTCAATGAACCTTCCTTACTTTCTCGGTTTACATTCCCATTAGTTTTCATCAAATCTTTCAACCTTGTGTTTAATCCTTCGTACGAGATATGCTCCAAAAATAAATAAGGTGATTTTAGTTCAAATTTGAACTAAAACCACATCACTTATTTTGGGGCGGAGGAGTAACTAGAAAAGCTAGTAATATTGTCAACCTCATTAGTCTTGTTGGGGGGCAAAATGATGTCTTGTGTTTGTGTGTGCATGTACTAATAAATGGTTGTGCCGCTTAGCTCATGTTGGTTCGATAAACTTTGAGACAATTAAGGGAAATAGTTGTTTGCTACAAATCGTTGCACTTGGGACCCAAAAACTTCCTAGTGGAGAGGAAGCACCATTCAACCATATTCATCACTTTTTCCTTAGTACGATTGCTTGTTTTCCTAATCATTATTGTCGTCTCTTCTTGCTCCAATCGACAACTTTCTAGATGCTGCATCGTTAATATTTTATAGGCTCCAATGATGTTTCAGAGGTCTATAGGTGGGGTTGAGCTTCGCTCACGACTGGTGAGTGCAGGATGAAGATGATGTCGTCTTTCTAAGGTCGAACGTAATTTTTAATTTTTTTGGAATGACCTTGTAAGTATTGGATGCCTTGGGCCTTTTCGCAAAAAGGGTGAGTATGTTTTCCGCCAGTTAGATTTTTTTATGGATAAGGATCCCTATCTATTATAAAGGATCATAAGAAGTGCAAATCACTCCAAACATAATAATCATGCATCATCTAAGGAGCACTATTGCCACCAGAATGAGCCACTGACTCGTTACTCCCCTACCGGAGTCGACTTGACCTTACCGGTGATAGTTGAAAAGTCTTCATGCACAAGCCCCGTAAGGACCAACGCCCTAGTGGCGCAGTTGTCGCCATTGAGCGACTGAATCAATCTGAAATGCCTGACACCAAATTCCGTTGGTGCACATGTACGATTAGAAACCCTAACCTCACCACTCCAAGGAGACGATTAATCTAAGCGGGAGCTCTGTCGACTCCTGCCCATTGGATGAACTCAAGGAGGATCAATGCCCATTAGACCATCTTAGAGATGAAGCGATGCCTTTTGTCGGAACGCCTCTCTTCTATACTACTACCCGGAACTGAGACATCGGGATCCCCTTCCCCACCATCGGCTGACTAAGCGACGGGTAGGGGAAAGATGGATCCGTGGGCTTATCGGTGAAGTTTTGGGGAGGAGTTGATAATATCCTAGCACTCTGAGGTGTACCCATCGGCCATGTGGTGAGTAGTTTATAAGGGCATGTCCAACACAAACCCACAAATTTGCTCTGCATCAGTCTGCAGATACTGATGCAAGAGGCCGCCATCTAACATTGCCCTCATGCATTTCAACAACTATTTGAACCAATAGAACAAAATTCTTGCAAACCGGACGGCTTTTGATATAAACCAGACGAAGTTCATTTAAAATAGGATAATTTTTACATAAAACCATAGAATATTTGTTCCGATGAACTAAAATCCCTAAAACAAAAATCCTAAACTACCCTATACTTGACGGTGACCTCGTAGGTCAAGTCGGGTTGTCCAGCGGCTCCTCCTCTGCCATCTTCGTTGGATCCGGTGTCGGAGTCGTTGTCATCGGGATTTGGGCATCGGAAGGGGGCGGCGTCACGTCAGGGCTTCCCGACAACCGTTCGACGCTCGGGGATGATCCTTTTTGCTTCCTCCTGCGTCCTTCGCAGTGCGGTCACGGCCACCGAGGACGTGGGCTGAGGGAGAGGGTGGCGGTCCTTGCAGGAGACAACGTGGCGGCGGCGATCTCGCTGAGAGGACACTCCTCGCTGTACTTGGTCATCTCCCGCCGAGGTGGTGGAGACAACGATTGGCCATCTCAAATGTCGTCACAGAGCGGTCTAGGGCCCAGGCGTACGCCAGATCCGAGTCCACCGAGATGTGTGGCGACGGGACGTCGGAGTCCGTGAACTTGGACCGGCGCGTCGCATCGCGCATGTCCCATCGACGCTGCTCCCCGTCGGCGTAGTCTTGCGCCGTCTTGGCGCTTCGGGACGACGAATAGTTTCCCCCTCTGTTATCGAGGTAGTGAGTGGTGCTCCCCCTTCTCCGCGATCACATTGGTGAGTGGTGCTCCTCCTTGACACGTTGGGGCGGCGGAGAGATCCAGTCCTCCTTTATGCGTCGGGGCGGTGACGAGAGAGGCTCCTCCTTCATGCAACGTTCGATTTGGACGCCGCAGTTGCGCGACGGAAAACGCGGAGGGGATGTCATCTCTGGCTTCACATGGATGAGCGTCCCCGGTAGTCCCACCAGTTCGTTCAAGTGGAGGACAAAGTGACAGAGCATCAACTTCATATGTTGCTCATACTCCTAGTCTGTGACGGCGCACACCTGGGTATGCACCGCCGGCATGGACTGCTACTGCAACGGCTAGTCCTTCTCGTCGCCGGAGGAGATGTAGATCCATGCCTTCTCTGAGGAGCCGCCTCTAGATGAAGACGATGACCCCGGAGTTCGAGGGTGGCGGCGCCACAATCCTCTAGAGCCCATCCCGGAGCAACCGCCTGCAGGCACCGAGGTCCACGACTTGCCCATCGCTGGTGTTGTGGAGGAAGAGGGGCGGGGAGGGGAGGAGGAGGAGGAAGTGCGGAGATATTGCGACGTGGAGGGTGCCGGAGTACGGCTTAAATAACCGCGGCCAGGCCATGGAAGGGCTACTCAACCGCTTCAATGCGGCCCAGTGGCCAGAGTTGGTTCCTCGGGAAGCTACGTCTACATTGCAGCAACAACTCCCGAAAGATCGCGCTAGTCAACGTTGTCCTCCCGTCGGTCACATCACGACATCAATGTCGGCCGCTGCATGCTCTGGACCGGCATTGATGCGGCGCAAGAAGCAGTGCGTGCATCAAAAAGGAAGCATGGAGAGGTGGTGGGGATGTTGGGTGGGCCAGGATGGTCAGACGTGGGCATGGTAGCGATCCAAATGTCCATAAAACACCTCACGTTTGTCACTCGTTTACAAAAAAACATGTTTAGGCTGCCCGACGAATCGATATATATTCGTGATGGATGACATTCGCGGTCCGTATCGGACCTAAGTCGGCGGTTCGTTAATCGGGGTGACCACGGTCGACCCTGTTTATTCAAGTCGCACATAATTACCACTATGCACAGTTTTCTATCCGTCGTAATCAGAGACAAACCTGAGACTGTCATGTTACTCACCCGTTTCATGAAGTGGACTTGAATAGTAAAACGGAATACAAATAAACAAAGGTTATTAAACTAAATACTTTAGTTATCAACTTCTCGCAAATTAACCTGTGATTGATTGGATGGTTAAAGGACAGTGGTATCCCCAGTTCATCAGGGTTTAAGTCCTGATGCTTGCATTGTTCCTGAATTTATTTCAAAATTTACGGTGATGCGCATTCAGTGGGAGGAGACGTTCCTATCGACAACGAGACGTCTACGATGACTTCATAAATCTCAAGATGATATGCCGGCCTAGTCTTTCGAAGGTGCTCGTAGGGGTAGGATGTTCATAGTGATGAGTGTATGCGCGTGTATATAACCGCTTGCATTTGTACTGTGTTCAAAAAAATTTACCAACTTCCCATTTTAGTTTTTTCTTGAGACAAAATTTCCCATTTTAGTACTAGTAATTATAAACTCGAGTTATCATCTGCAGAAATGGACACTGGTTGACGGGCCCAAGAGCAACCAGTTTCCAACATTTGGCCCACCCAAACCAGACTGCACCACCGACCAAACCCTACAAATCTCTACACCAGCGCCGCCACTCGTCGGTCACACACTCCTCACTCCTCATTCCTCGATCGCCCTTCGCCGGGCTCCTCGCGCCGTCGGCGGCCATGGACGCGGAGCAGCTCCTGCCGTACATCTACACCTGCCTCCCCGAGCCACCCGTCTCCGACACCGCCCGCCTCGCCGCCAGCCGTGCCGCCCCCGACCACGGCGTCGACCGCATCAGCGGCCTCTCCGACGCGCTCCTCCACGACATCGTCTCCCGCCTCCCCTTCAAGGATGCCGCGCGCACCGCCGTGCTCGCCACGCGCTGGCGCCGGGTCTGGCTCTCCGCGCCGCTCGTGGTCGTCGACACCCACCTCCTGGACCACTGGCCCCCGACACGCGCCGACGCGCCGGCCGTCACCGCCGCGGTGTCGCGCGCCCTCGCCGCGCACCCCCGGCCCTTCCGCTGCGTCTACCTCGTCTCCAGTCACATGGACGGGTACCAGGCCCAGCTCAAGCGCTGGCTCCGTCTCCTCGCGGCCAAGGGAGTCCAGGAGCTCGTCCTCGTCAACCGCCCCTGCCCGCGCGAGGTGCTTCTCCCCGGCACGCTCTTCCGCATCGCCACCCTCACCCGCCTGCACATCGGCGTCTGGAAGTTCCCGGACGCGGCCTGCCTCGGCGACGCCTCCTTCCCCAACCTCCGCGAGCTGGGCATCTTCAGCGTCGCCATGGAGAACGGGGACATCGAAGCCGTCGTCGCCACGAGCCCCGTCCTGGAGATCCTCAACATTCAAGGGAGCGTGAAGGGGTTGGGTCTCCATCTCATCAGCCAGAGCCTCCGGTGCGTGCAGATCTGCGATTCTGTGATAGAGAACATCGTCGTGGTTGACGCCCAGCGTCTCGAGCGGCTCATCATGTACAATGTCCGGGGATCTCTCAACCCTGCCAGTGTCCTGCGGACCGGGATCAAGATTGGCAATGCCCCCAAGCTGGATGTGTTCGGGTACCTGGAGCCAAGAAAGTACGTGCTTCAGGCCGGAGACACCATCATCATGGTACATCTGCATCACCTACATACCAACATTTTCCCATTTAGCATCACCTACGTTCCAATGTGCATCACCTAAATTTTCCCATTTGTTCTATCGGCTAAGACGTGTAATTCAATGACTTATCTTTCTTTGTTGAATTGGGTGCATTCCATTCTAGCCTGGGATGAAGCCAAGCGCAAGCACTATGTTTACAAGCGTGACTATCCTGAGCCTGAATGTGCGTTTTGGAGTCCACGATGATGCCAATATGGTGGCCACCTTCCTGAAGTGCTTTCCCAACGCATCGAGTCTGCATATCAGGGTACTGATCTTCATCACCACCTACTAGCATTATACATGCATCTTTACACTTGTGTTGCTGGCTTGCTGCTACAATACATAATCCATCAGTGGTTGAACTGTTCACTGATCTAACCAATTTGCAGTGTGAACAATGTGATGATCCCACTGGCAAGGTCAAACCTAAGTTCTGGGAGGAGGTTGGTCCCATCGTGAGTGTCATGTTGCGCATAGGGGTGATGACTATCCGTGAATTCAGAGGGGAGGATGGCGAGATGGCTTTTCTCAAGTATTTCTTCACGACCGCGAGGGCACTGAAGTATGCGGGGATCATCTCCCCCAATCCAAGCTTCTCTTTAGTTTCAAAGAACTATGCATGCTCCAAAGCAAACTATCTGACTTCTCTGAAGTGGGCCACTCAATGCTGCGGACTCATGGTGTATGGGAGTTCAGATCCTGAAGGAGGCAGACCATGGTGCTTCAAGACCGGAGCAGATTTTTCACGCGACCCTTTCTCGTGGTGAAGTCAAAAGCTCCAACGTATCTCATCGTCCAAAGCTTAATGTATGTGGGAGTGCTTGGTGTTAATCGTTTGGAACATGGAACAAGCCACAAGGTATTGTTTTGGTTCGTGTTTATGATCAGCCTGAATTGTTGAGGTTAGTATATATAGTTAGTAGTGCTGCGGGTGTGCTAAGATAAGAAATCAGTGCTCTCTATGCATGTGTTTTGTTCAAGTAGATGAATGTTGCTTTAGCATCTGATGGGTTTATCTTGGTGGTGATGGACTGATGGTTGCCTGATAAGTCATGTAAGTGATGAATGGTGCAAACTAACCTCGTTGCCAGATAATGTTGGTGATGGTTGCCTGGTAATCTCGTTGGCTTATGCACTGGGGATGAACTAATGCATGCATGTGGCTACTGGTTGATAGCAGTGTTGCATGCGATCATGCAGATAGATGAAGTTGGTCGATGCACGCGGGTCTAGGTTTGGTGAGTTGGCTCAGCTGCTCCCCTTCCGACAGCATGCGTGCAGGGTATACCAGATAGATGATCTCCATGCGGAAATACCATTTGGTTAGGCTTCATGTGTTGTTAATATGATCGTCTAATTTAAAAAACCCAAAATGACCGTGTCTTCTTAGTTCCATTCTCTTGCACTTCCTGTCCATGTCTCACGTTAGATGCCTTCGTTTCCCTCGAACCACCAGGGCCTTCTCCAACCAACCTTTTAATTCCAATTTGAATTTGATTCCATTGAATAGAGAGAGGTAGCTCATCAGGTTTTTTCCAGTTTAAGAATCCAGTGTTCCCATGCAACCTTAATATCTCAATTTGATGACATTGCATACACCCATGTAGGAGTATTTAACCAAAAACTACCACAATTCATTGAACCGTGCCTACAAACTACCACTTTATGATTTTGTTCCGAAAACTACTACTTTTTTGCTTCTGTGACTAAAAACTACCATGTGTGTAAATCAACCGATTCATCCATTTTAAACGCGTTTATGATAGACCCGGCCTGCATGTAAGTGCTGCTCGCCCGGCGCAGGGGGTGCGCGGCAGAGCTGCTGCTCGTCGGCGCATGCGGGGGGGGGGGGGGTGCCTGCTACTCGTCGGCGCAGGGAGTGCGCGCAGGAGCTGCTGCTCGCCGACGCAGGGAGTGTGTGGAGGAGCTGCTGCTCGCCGGCGCAAGGGGTGCGCGGCGGAGCTGCTGCTGCTCGCCGACGCGGGGTGGGGGTGGGGGTGCGTGCTGCTCACCGACGCAAGGAGTGCACGGAGGAGCTGTTGCTCGCCGGCGCAGGGGGTGCGCGGCGGAGCTGCTGCTTCTCGCCGGGGGGAGGGGGGTGAGCAGTGGAGCTGCCCGTGCTCGCCGGCACAGTGCGAGGCGGAGCTGCTGCTGCTCGCCGGTGCAGGGGAGGGAGCGGGGTGTTGACTTACGATGCCATGTCAGCACTTACATGCGAGCCGAGTCTATCATAAACGCGTTTTAAATGGGTGAATCGGTTGATTTACACACATGGTAGTTTTTAGTCACGGATTAGGAAAAAAATGGTAGTTTTTGGGACAAAATCGTAAAGTGGTAGTTTGTAGGCACGGTTCCATGAATCGTGGTAGTTTTTGGTTAAATACTTCCCATGTAGCTCATTAAGCTTTTTTTATGACGGAACTAACGAGCTTCATCCAATGGGGAATCATGCATGGTTGTGCACCAGACAAGATAGACAAAGAAAACTAGAGCTACCTAGGTATATTGTGGCGAATGCCTACAGTACAATGCACATGGTTGATCTCATGTGAAGCATGATTTAGTCAATATTGGCCCTGATGATTATAAGCGAACTACAATTTTTATATAGAAAATCAATTATGAGTGAACCACTCACGTTTTATTTTTCTTTGTGGGCTATTTTTTTATGAATGCACATATGTAGTTGCTATAGTTGTTTTAGGTTTAGGCAAGGGTTGAGATGTCTCTACTATCTCTACTAAACGCTTTTTTTCGTCTCATATCATCTCGATGATATACAGTCAAGGTAATAAATTAACAAAACAAAAATCACACTCATTTTCAGTCCTTTCATCAAAATTTCTTTAGATGCTTACTATAAACAATATTTCTTTCAAACAAAATTATTTATCATCAATTTGTACTATGTTGCATAAATTTTCTCATGTTTTTAAACATCAAATCATTTGTCAATAGTTCCCGTAGCAACGTGTGGGATATAATATAGTTTATTCTGAATGAATGGCGGAAGTATGATTTGCATTGTTCTTTTTTCTACCGTGCAGTGCTTTGTAAATCATTCTGAAAACAAATTCTCCATCTAACAGAAATAGATCTTCAGCGTTGTGAAAAATGTCCTCATCTAGTTTAAACATGATTTAGTAACTCTACGCTGGGAAAGAATTAACAAAATCTATCGAAGACTTATGCGATTTGATTCTAGGCAAAAGTCTATATGAATGTTTTCCGTTTGATTTATTTATTTATTTATTTTCTATTTGAGTTTCGTTTTATGTTATCCACACTCCGTGCAACATGTTGCTTGGCGTGAGCAACTGAAGTTGCACGTCCGTGTGTATTGACGCGCAACTACATATCAATTGTTAACGCACAACTAGGCACGCACAACTGCATTTCATTTTAAAAATACACGGTGTTATTTTTAAACACACACTGAACATTTTTCAAAGAAATGTCAAATATTTTTCTAAATACACGGTGATTTTTTTATAAATGTGTTATACACTTCCTAAGATACAAGCCGGCATTTTTTAAATACATGGTGAAAATGTCCCGAGCACACTTTTTTCAAAACATGTTAAATACACTCTAAAATATAACTGCATGGTAAAGGTTTTTTCTTAAACGTTGAGCATTCTGTATGATATACATTGATTTTTTTTACATACATCATGATCATTTTTGAACATATGATGACTTTTTTAGTTTCTTTCCCGAAAAATACAAATATTTTATGATACATATACAATCACATTATAACACACAACAATAAACTTTTAATACATGATGATTCTGTTTAAACAGTACATGGATATAGTTTAACACATGGTGTTTTAAAAAAAATCATGCACATTTTTAATACATGATGAATATTTTTTAAATACGCATTGAACATTTTTAATAGAGAATGAACACCTTTCAATGTATGGTTAAAGGTTTTGAATTGCACTATGATTTTCCTTTTGAAAAATAAATGAATTTGTTAAATACATGAGAAACGGTTTTAAATTTTCCGCTTAATTTTTTTTTTACACAACGAACACTTTGTAGAAAGTGTTCACAAATTTAAGAAGAAAATACATGTAACTATAGAAAGTGATAACACATGATGACCATTTTTACGTTACACGATAAAAATGTTTGAAATACGCTATGAATATTTTTTAGTGCACGACAAACAAGATTTTACATGCATGGTTAATATTTGTTCGAATGACATGTTTTTTTATCCACAAACAGTTTTTCAACATACATGATTTTTTAGATCATGTATTTTACCCACAAGAATAGAAACATGAAAATAAAATTTAAAGATAACCGAAAAATGAAAGAAAATAAACAAAATAATAAAGTGTCCGCTCCACCACGAAATAGCAGTGCCCACCAGATCGTACACTCCGTCATGTGCAACCCACCGAAATGTTCACCCACGGCTTCGTCAGCTCTCATTTATCGACCAATAAATGCCTCCAACATGGCAACATTGCGTTGTTCCATTGATCCTCGTAGCAGGAGCATGCAAACTCGTCAAGCATATCGCCCCTCTCACCTTGCCACTTTATTTATCACTAACTGGCCCAATTCCTTCTTGAGCTCCATGGGGCTTGTTTTATGAAAAATTCAAATCATATTTTGAAGTTTCAAAAAATCTAAAACATATACATTTGTTTTTGCCACTCTAGCTTTTGCCCACTTTGCTTATGTCATTCTAGAATTTGACATATCACTTTTTCCACTCTTAGCTTTTGACAATACATCACAATTGTCATTCCGTGGCAAATGTAATAATTCTTCATTTCACTTTTGCCACTCTTAGATTTTGACAATGTATCACAATTGTCACTCTAAAATTATTGCTTTTGACATGAAATGGTAATTGTGATGTATTGTCAAAAACTAAGAGTCGCAAAAGTGATATGTCAAATTCTAGAGTCGTATAAGTAAAGTTGACAAAAACTAGAGTGGCAAAAACGAAGTTTTTCCATAAATGTATACTAAATTACCGTAAATTTAATGATGAGATAGTCTTTGGTGCGAGATGCACAAAGAAAAAAGTATGGACTTGTATAGTGAATAATAATGCATGTGATAGAAATCTATGATTTTTTTGTGTAGCTCTTATCAAAATTTACAGAGATGTAATATAAATCCCTAAGGTCCATGTGTATCTTTTTTCATATTTTCATAAACTTTGAATATATATATACATATATATATATATATTATTTTACTTCTTTTTCGAAAATAGAGGTACGTTTAGCTCGAGCTGGAACAGTCATTTTCTACCTCCATACTCCACCTTATTATACTAGTAGCTTTCATCAAGTGAATTTAACAGTCTACCTCAAAATAAATATAGCTAAGAAGATACTACTAAATGGGCCCAAGAGCATCCAGTTGCCAACATTTGGCCCGCTCGAAGCAGACAACACCACCCACCAAACCCTACATCTCCTCGCCACCGCCGCCACTCAGTCACACACGCACCTCGCTGCTCACTCGTCGCTCGCCTCTCCGCCCGAAACCCTAGCCGGCGGCCATGGATGCGGAGCAGCTCATGCCGTACATCTACACCTGCCTCCCCGACCCGCCAGTCTCCGACATCGCCCGCCTCGCCGCCCGCCGTGCCGCCCCCTACCACGGGGACGACCGCATCAGCGGCCTCTCCGACGCGCTCCTCCACGACATCGTCTCCCGCCTCCCCTTCAAGGACGCCGCGCGCACCGCCGTGCTCGCCACGCGCTGGCGCAGGGTCTGGCTCTCGGCACCGCTCGTTGTCGTCGACACCCACCTCCTGGACCACTGGCCCCTGACCCGCGCCGACGCACCGGCTGTCTCCGCCGCGGTGTCGCGCGTCCTCGCCGCGCATCCCGGTCCCTTCCGCTGCGTACACCTCCTCTGCACCCCCATGGACGCGGGCCGCCCCAAGCTCAAGCGCTGGCTCCGTCTCATGGCCGCCAAGGGCGTCCAGGAGCTCGTCCTCGTCAACCGCCCCTGCCCGCGCGAGGTGCTTCTCCCCGGCACGGTCTTCCGCATCGCCACCCTCACCCGCCTCTACGTCGGCGTCTGGAAGTTCCCTGATGTGGCCTCCCTCGGCGACGCCTCCTTCCCCAGCCTCTGCGAGCTCGGCATCTTCAGCGTCGTCATGGAGGACGGGGACGTGGAAGCCGTCGTCGCCAGGAGCCCAGTTCTGGAGACCCTCAACATTCAAGGGAGCATGAAGGGGCTGGGCCTCCGCCTCGTCAGCCAGAGCCTCCGATGTGTGCAGATCTGCGATTCCGTGATGGAGGGCATCGTCATGGTGGACACCCCCTGCCTCAAGCGGCTCATCCTGTACAAAGTTCGGGGATCTCTCAACCCAGCCAGTGGCTTGCGCACCGGGATCAACATTGGCAATGCCCCCAACCTGACAGGGTTCGGGTACCTGGAGCCAGGAAAGCACGCCCTTGAGGCCGGCGGCACCATCATCATGGTAGATCACCTACCTATTTTTTTTTCCATTTATTCAATTGGCAAAGATGTTCAATTCAATGTCTGATCTTGCTTTGTTGAATTGGGCGCATTCCATTCCAATCCAGCATGGGGTTAAGCCAAGCGCAAGCACGATGTTCACAAACGTGAGTACGCTGAGCCTGAATGTGCGTTTTGGAGTCCACGATGATGCCAAGATGGTGCCCACTTTCCTGAAGTGCTTTCCTAATGTGTCGAGTCTGCATATCATGGTACTCATCCTCATCACCACCTACTATAGGCTCCTAAAACTATACACAATAGAAAAAAAAAATAGCATGCCATTGCAAAATAGTGCCGTCCTTGTAATACGCTATTAGTGTGCTATATCGCGCTATCGCTTGCTATTCGAGACATCGTACGTTGATTTACATAGCAAGACATTGCTTAGAATGCTATAGCATGCTATTAGCAGAGCTACTATTTTTTTCAGTTATTATCCATCATCTTTTTACTGTTGCTGCTACAATGCATGATCCATCAGTAGTTGAACTGTTCACTGACTTAACCAATTTGCAGTGTGAAAGATGTGATGAACCCACTGGGAAGCTCGAACTTAAGTTCTGGGATGAGGTTGGCCCTATCGTGAGCATTATGTTGCGCATCGATATTATGACTATCCGTGAATTCAGAGGGGAGGAAGGCGAGATGGCTTTCGTCAAGTACTTCTTGCAGAACGCAAGGTTGCTGAGGCATGCGGTGTTCATCTTCCCCAATCCTAATTTATCTTCAATTTCAAGGGCGAAAGGGCGCTCCATAGCGAGCAATCTGACTTCTCTGACATGGGCCAGTACCCAAGGCTGCGGGATCATGGCGTATGGGAGTACAGATCCTGAAGGAGGCAGACCATGGTGCTTCAAAACCGGAGCAGATCTTCCTCGTGACCCTTTTGCCTGGTGAAGTTAAGAGCACCAGCGTGTTTCATCATCAAAGCTTAAGGTCCGTTGTAGTGGTGAGTGTTCTTTTGCAGCATCGTACAAGCGATCGTTTTGGTTTGTGTTTATGAAGACCGGGCAGTGTTCTTGGTTCTAGCATGATTAGCTTGAAGTGTTGAGGTCAGTGGTGCTACTGTTCATGGACTATCAGTAGTTCAGTACTCCCTATGCATGTCAGTATGTGTTCTGTTTAAATAGATGAATGATGCTTTAGCTTCTGCTGGGCTAATCTTGGTAGTGATGCTTGCCTGATAGAACCAGATCGTAAAACTGGTTGTTGTTTGGCTTCAATGAAATGGGACATGGTGAAAAGCCCTGACGTTTGCATGCATGATCCTCCTGGTTGAATCTAATCTCTTTGGCTTAACTAGTGGTTATGCTTTGATAGAACTTACATATATACCTATATAATACGTACGTGCTAAGCGAACGCGATGGACTATCAGTACTGCTGCTGTTCATGGTCTATCAGTACTTCATATGCATGCCAGTACGTGTTTTGTTTAAGTAGATGGTGAATGTTGATTTAGCTCTGCTGGTTTTATCTTGGAGTGATGGACTGAATGTTGCCTGATAAAACTAGATGGTAAAACTGGATGTTGTTTGGCTTCAATGAAACGGGACATGGCGAAAAGCCCGGACGCTGGCTAACACAAAGCATGCATGAGCCTGCTTGAAACTAATCGCGGTGGCTTAAGCAGTCAGGGTGGTTAGACGGAACTTACTTCCGCCGTCTTAAAATGTAAGACGTTTATTTTTACACTATCCTCAGTCACGGCAGATCGAACCTTGTTGTCTGGTGATTAGTGTTACGTTAGTGAGTCTAGGTTAGGTTAGTGGGTTATGCTTCACATCCAATCGCATGCGTGCTGATCAACTTAAGTGTTATAAGTCTGGCATGAAAGTGCTTCCATTTTACATGTGTCCTTCCTTCCATTTTACTTCCCACGTCTCCGCGCATTGCCGTTGCTCCCCTGGCGCTCCGCCACCGTTCCTCTCGCGCCGCCGGGGATCGTCGGGCTTCCGCGGCGTTCGTGAACGCCCGTTCGACGCGTAGAATCGACGCCTTCTTCGCGGAGGTTTGATCCGGTGACATGCCACTCGGCCTCAGCACCTTCGACACCGTCCACAAGGCCGCCCTCGTGTACGACGTGGTGGCGTGGCGCCTCCGGCACTGTCGTAGGGAGATGAATTTCCTCGAGGTGGCGACGCGGGAGCGGGCGGAGAGTCTAGCGCCTCCCCTGCGGCTTGTCACTGACGAGGACCGTCGCGAGAACCGGAGGCGGGAGCGTCGCCTCCGCATCGCCGAGACGGACGAGGTGGCCATGGCAGCGTGCCGCGAACGGTTCCCACAGGACATCATCGACGAGCGCGCATTCTTCGTAGACGAGCGTGCATTCTTCGCGGAGAGGAGGGCAAAGAGAGCTGCCTATCGCGAGGACAAGCGTATGCGAAAGGCGGCCGCGGAATTCAACATCGACCTTGTAGAAGCGTCGTCTTGGGACCCCCAACGACGAATGCTTTCTTGATGCCTTCATCCAGATTTCGTCATGGACAGTTCGGAGGAGGACATTTTTACATCGGACTCGGAGGACGACGAGTAGTTTTAGCGCGTCTATGTATTTTATTTATGAATGTTTTTATTTATGTATCGCGTCTATGTATTTTATTTATGAATGTTTTTATTTATGTATCGTTGAATTATGCAAAATTTGAATCATACTATGTTTGATACTGCGCATACTAGTTTAGCGCGTCTACTGAAGCGTCCCGTGCACGCATAATTTTACCGCGGCCGCTGGAACCAGCGATATCTGGCGCACTAAAAAACGCTGTGCTAAAAGTTTTTTTGCGCGTCGCGGGTTGCATGCCTGTTGAAGATGCTCTTACTATTCTAAAAACGGTTTTGTTAAAACACATCTAGATATGAGATAAATATTGCACATCTAAGTCTTATATTATTGATCTTACGTGAAGATTTATGTAGGTATTTTTTTTATGTTTGATTTAGTCATTTAAATACGCAATAATTATATCACATTAGATGTGTTATAAATGTTGACGCCAGATTTTTATCTATTCCGTTTAATTACGAATGTTGCCCAAGAGAAAACATCATCGGTACCACTAAACAGTCCGATTAGTCACCTATCTGGTGAACTGTTTGGCCGACGCTAAGCTCGCTGGTCTTCATTTGATTCTGGGCTTCAGATAGGAGCTGATGCTAAACTCGTTGATGAAACGGATAAGCCGCTCCAGCTCTGACGACGACGTCCCCAACTCCATCACATCCAGCCTCAACTGCTGCGCCATGGCTTGAGCCACCCCCATGATCTCGTCGGACTCCATGACCTCCCACACCGTCCTCTCCACGGCGCCTCTTTCACATACGTCCTTCATGTCCAGCCCCATCCTCCACACGGCGCCCACAAAGCGGCTGTTGGTCTGCTGGTCGAGGAAGAAGGGCCAGCACACCATCGGCACGCCCTCGACGGCGCACTCCAGCGTCGAGTTCCATCCGGCGTGTGTTAGGAAGCAGCCCACCGCCCGGTGCCGCAACACGTCCCGCTGAGGAGCCCACTCGACGACGCGCCCCTTGCCGCCTTTTGCTGCCCCGACGGCTTCTCGGAGGAGCGCGGAGCTGGTGGTCGTCTGGACCATGTCCGGCCGGAGCACCCAGAGGAAGGCGTAGCCCGTGGCTGCTAGGCCGGAGAGGAACTCGGTGAACTGCTGGTGCGTGATCACGGCGACGCTCCCCAGGCTCATGTACACGACGGACCGGTCCTCATGGCCGTCCAGCCAGGCCATGCACCCGTCGTCCTCCCGCCACAGGCTCGCGCTCGCGGAGAACCTCGACCTCGCGTGCAGTGGACCTACGGCGAAGACGTCGCTTGTGCGCGACGCGATGTGGGCGAGCGCTTGCCGCTCCATGGACGCGGCGGTGTTGATAATGAGCGCACGTGCGGCCTTGCAGCTACGGGCGGTGACCTCGGCAAGCTTGAGCACCATGGGGTCTCCAACTCCATCGCCTTGTTCAGCGCAGTGGAGCCCACGAGGAAGATCTCGTCGCCGGAGGATGCCCTCCATCCCCGGAACGCCACACACCGGGTCGTCCGCGGGGAAGGCGGTCTCGCCGAGCTGGACGAGCTTGGGCATGGACAGGAGCGCCAGGTAGCTGCACGCGCTGTTCCCGGCGAAGGCGAGCGCCGGGACGCCGAGGTCCTCGGCGATGTTGATGGCGAACGGCATGTTGCCGTCAGCGACGACGCATGTCACCGGCGCATCGGGGGCAGAACGAAGCGACAAGAGCAGGGCGCGGTACGCGGCGCTGCCGGTCTCGCACATGGACTCCATGAGCTGCAAGAAGCTGCGGGGGTGGTCATCGGGAAGGCCGTCGGGGAGGGAAAGCAAGCGTAGGCCCGGCAGAGGCGGCTGGGCAAGACGGCGGAGGTTGTGGTCGGTGTGGAGGAAGGTGACCTGGACGCCGGCTTCAACGAGGGCGGTGGCGAAGTGGAGCATGGGGTTGATGTGTCCCTGCCGTGGCCAAGGGAAGACGAGAACGTTACCCCGGCGTCCATCTCATCTCACCACTGCGGCAACGAAATCGGCAGGTCGTCCAACTCTCAGATTTATAGGCTTAGCTGGCGTCCCATAAGCGGCATGCATGGAGGAAGAAACCATTTGGAATTAGAACACTATATGATCTACGTACTAAATTACTTTTAGCAGGCCATCTGGTCCTTTATTGCCAAGATTACCTGGCTCATCAGTGTCATCACCATATTGATTGAGTTATAGAGACTGTGGAGTACTAGTCACTCGTGCCAAATGCGGAGCTAGATGCTGCTCCTCCTTTGGGCGGCGGAGGAGAGATCGAGATGCAAGCCCAAGCGGTGCTACACGCCACGTCATTGATGACAACCTACATCAAATTGCACATGTGCACAAGAGCCACACTGTGGTAGTTAATTATTTTTATGTTTCAGAATCCCAGTTATAAAGAATAATGCGGCTATATACGGAAGAAAATAAATAAATTTATATTTTAAAATATATTTATATACATTCTTATGTAGTTCGTATTGAAACTCCAAAATACTTACATTTATAAATAAAGATGGTACAATAGAAGCAACTTCTAAGGTGGAAAATACTGCTTCCTCCATTCCTAAATATAAATCTTTTTAAAGATTACGATACAGACAACATATGAATGAATGTAGACATATTTTAGAGTATACATTCATTTATTTTACTCTGTATCTAGTCGATAATGAAATATCTATAGACTTATATTTAGAAATGAAGAGAATAGAAAAATATAAATATTGGACTGCGGATGTCTGATGGATGCTCCATATTCACAAACTCCGGCTGGTGGTGCTTGAGCTCGGTTCATTTCCTGCAAACCCCTGGACAAACACCCAACAACCTGAAAATTTTGGATTGAATTTTACATTTATTTTTTCTGCAGTACCATGACGTGACAGCGCAAAAGAGGTTCAAGAATCCATTGTTTAAAGACGGAAATCCGTTATTTTTTGGGTTTTTTTACCCCATATTGTAGGTGCATCTCAAAAGATAGGAAAGATCTCTCTCTAAGCACCATATTGTATGACTTTCATCGAATGTGACTTTTCATGGAATTCTATAGGGATCTGTAAGATCAAAAAATATGGAATTATGTTTAATCACATTAAATTAAGTATTCACTTTTCTTATTTTTCCTGTTTGGGTCGAAAATCCCGTATTTTCCATATCCATATGATCAAGTCCTTAGGTTTTTGAAATTGTGTAGTATAAAAAGAAGTGTTTCGTATCACCGCTATTTGACTCAGATATGTTCTAAAAAGGTCAGCGGTATTCCGAATTGTTTGTTGACACATACAAAGTAAGGAAAACCTCTAAAATAATTCGGATCATTCTCTAGATTTTAGGGAAATTTATTTAAAATGTATAGACTACACTCCTTTTAATAGTGTGATTTCTCCTACGACTCAAATAAAACCAAAAAACATTCGAGTCACTGGAAAACCGACACGTTTTTCCTTTTTGAAATAGAGGGATACCCATATGCATATACATTCACTGAGAAACTAATGTCCTGCGATAAACTTGACAATTGACATTAGTCCCACTAATCAAACCATCAACAACAAAATACAATTAGAGTTTGGATGCATGTCAGTAGTTAACAAGTTCCATTTTGAACACTCTTGATTAGCTTGTGTGTTCAATCTTCACAAAAAAAAACTATTGTTGATAGTGTGCGTTATTATTTCATCCCAATATGTACTTATTTCGGAGTGACAATGAGAGACATTGTTGTTTACCCTCGAGGTTGTCTTGATCCTAGGGCTAAGAACATCATTGAGCAATTGCAGAGAACTTCATGATATTTACCTCTTCCATGTAGTAACATATGTGAGGGGTATAGACCCATACTTTGACCCTTTTTGTATGGGCAATGAGACACTTCCTCTATATCAAGATATAAGATGTTTTTTATACTCCCTTCATATCTGACAATGTCTTATATTTTGATACGGAGAGAGTATTCATTAACTCACTCACGTCAAGAAACATAGAAAGGTCTCGACTGTGATGAAAATCATACTATTTGTTTATGCGCTATCAAGACAAATTTGAACTTTAGGATGGTAACAACTATGTAGCCTTGTTCTTTTATTGACTAACTACTATGGATCACCAGCACCACGTTCTTTTTATTAAAGCAGTACAAAAAATTTACAATGGAGGAAAGAGAAAGAAAGACCAAAGAATGTAAAAAGATAAGACATGGCCTCATTATCATTTCATGTGCATAACCATTATTTAGGCAACGATATATGAATCTTTTTCTGTGGTTTCCAAAGCAATTTACGAGGATATCCGTGCAAACTATGCGATTGATGATGATGCAACAAAAATAAACGTTTTTCATGTAGACTATTGTAGTGAACTTGTAGTCTTCCAAACGAAAGGATACCACATCCTATGCTTCTCAAAAAGCACAGTTGGAAACCAATTAGAAACGTACAGTTGTACATATGTGAGAAGCTCATTTATGCTTCCGTAAGAAGTTCGACGCACAACACTGTGCTTCTGCGAGAAGCAGGCAGAACCATGCTTCCGAACAAAAGGAAAACACATACTATGCTTCTAGAAAAGGCAAAATTACAATTTTGCTTCCCAAAAAAAACTGAAAAAAGCGCAACTGTGCTTCCGAGTTTGTCTTTTTATTTGGGCTTTTTTGTCTTTTTTTTTGTTTCCTTTTTTGTTCCAATTCCCGAATTTTCCAATTCTTTTGCGAAAAGAGGTTCGTTGAAACCGTTTTTTGAAGATGAAAAATATACTAACATGGGTTCAAGTATCGAAAATCTCAAGAAATCCAACGATGGAAAAGTTTCGTGATTTGACTGCACAGTTTAAAAGGTAAAACATTTTGAAAAGACGAATCTACAGAAAAAAAATCTTGTGTTGCGGCAAGTGGCGAACATGCATTGTGCCACTTGTCACTAGAGAAGGTGAGAGTGGCATTTAGAAATGGTACCCCTTAATTAATGATTTCGATGTTTTCCCTATGCTTTTTAGTTCCACTTCTTTATGAGCTGGTTTTCTCCCTTTTGCAGGCTATGTGGGTAGTGTGCATGTGTTTCTCTCTCGCAGCGATACAGACAACATTGTCGCCTCAAGGAATCTCTAGTGATCTGACTCACTAGGATAATTACAAGACAATCTCTCTTTTCGTGGATACGCATTGTAGCGTGTCATTGCATTTGATAGGTTGGAATGAGATACAGGGTGCATCCATCTAAGACGTACACAAGCCGGCATTAGAGAGGGTGCAAATTGAGTAGAAGGAGAAGGGTAATCAGCCTCGATACAAAAGATTCGGGTTACATGTAAGATTTAAGCTAGACCCTTGGCGGCAGCCCTTGCCCACAGACGCGCGTCATCCTTGATCTTGAGCACTAGTCATCGGTGGACGGGCACACACCGTCGAATATCGCCACGTTGCGTTTGTCTTTTTTGTACAAGAGTAGTTTTAATTATCGGGCTTGTTAAAATTAATCGACTGAGACTTCGCGCAATCGACACTATAATCCGTTGATCTCGCATCAAGATTCGTGAAATAATTTTTTTATTAGTTTTTTTCTTTTTGCATACTATACTACTTTGAGACCTGGACGCTCCCTTTAATTATATCTTGAAATATTATATAAACAATGTAATTTTCGAATCTCACTATTCTCGAAAGGTTCATAATTGTTGATAATTTTTGAGGCATTTCTTGAAATGGTTCACTATTGCTGATCTTTTTTGAGGCATTTCTTGAAATGGTTCGCTATTGCTGCTCTTTTTTGAGGCAATTCTTGAAATGGTTCACTACTGCTGATCATTTTTCAGCCATTTTTTCCTTCGCTGATGAATCGTGCATTGTCTTGGGACTCTTGGCCTCTTGGGCATCATGCACTGTGGGCCGAAAAAAAAAAACTCTGCCCACGGCGAAGCAACTGTGGAATCAGCAATTCTTCCTGTATTTGTACCTCCTGGCGCAGCTCCCGAACGCGATCAGATTCAGGCAACCAAGTCCGGCCATCATCCAGAAGAAGCGATCCAGATGACCTTCGTTCAGGTCCTCGGGGATCCACCCCGGATTGCCGCCGGTCGCCGTCGCCCACTGCACGGCTGTCAGTAGGAAGGAGCTCAGGTAGCCGCCGGCCGCTACCGCGAGGAGCGCGAGCGCGGTGCACACGGTCTTCATCGCTGCCGGCGCCTGGCTGTAGAAGAAGTCGAGCTGCCCGATGGTGGTGAGCAGCTCGCCCACGCCCACCAGCGCGTACTGCGGCGCCTGCCACAGCACGCTAGTCGAGTTTGGCGCCCCTGGCGCCGCCTTCGCCGCGCGGAGGCGCGCCGTCTCTAGAAGCGCCGCGGCGGCCATGGCGAGCACCGGCATCGCGAGGCCGGCGCCGATCCTCTGCAGCTCCGAGATGCCCTTCTCTCTCCCAGTGAGCCTTCTTGCCGCCGGAACGAAGACCCGGTCGTAGAGAGGGACCACGACGATGACGGTGATTATATCGAAGGTGGACATGGACGCCGGCGGGACGCGCACGGAGCCGACGGTGGCGTCCATCGCCCTGCCTTGCTCGACGAACGTCGACGAGACCTGCACCGACACGGCATAGAAGAAGACGACGGTCGCCCAGAGCGGCAGCATCCGCACGAGAATCTTGAGCTCCTCGACCTGCGTCACGACGCAGAGTCTCCACGGGCTGCTCCGCGCCGGCGCCTCCACCTCCTTGTCCGAAGCCACGACAATGGCGGCCTTGTCGAAGAATCTGGTCAAGCAAGCAGCACATCAGTCCAGTGGTACCAAGCACAAGCACGCGAGGAAAGCTCAGAGGATTGTAGTAACCGAACTGACCGGAGATCAGTGGTGTGCTTGATCCTCGGAACTCCGATTCCGAAGAGGTCGTCCTTGGGCATGTCGTAGAGCAGAGAGCTGTCAGCCGGCGTCTCGACGCCGAACTTCCTCACGGCGGCGACGATGACCTGGCACACTCTGGTGAGCGGGCTGCCGCGGGTCCGCTGAAATCTGTACTTCCGCGACGCCGCGACCAGGCAAGACAGGCCGGCGGCCAGGACGAGCGCGGGGATGGTGAGGCCCAGCGCCCAGCCGTAATGATCCTGCACCCACACGATGCCCGTGCTGGATATGAGCGACGCGCAGTTCATGTTGAACACGTACCAGTTGAAGAAGGAGCCCTTGGTCGCGCGCTCCGACGGGTCGCCGTCGTCGAACTGGTCGGCGCCGAAGGACATGAGGCACGGCCGGAGTCCGCCCAACCCTCCGGCAATCATGTAGAGGCCGAGAAACAAGACGAACTCCTGGACCGACAGGATGTTTGACGAGGTGAGGCCTCTGAACGACACGCCGTTGTCGACGAGCAGCGGCAGGTACGCCGAGAATGCTGTCATGAGCATGCCCTGCAAGCGAAAACAGAGACCATTGATTGCAGGTGCAGAGTGATTAATTGCTCCACTGAGAGTGGGACATGACATAGAGTGGCTACGTACTGCGACGCCGATGAAGCAGGAGACGACCATGGTGCGGTACCTTCCGCAGTAGGAGTCGGCGACGACGGCGCCGCCGAGGGGCAAGAGGAAGCATGTGGCCTGCCAGGTGGACACGTTCCTCGCCGCGGCGACGTTGCTCTGGCCCAGGACGCCGGTGAGGTACGTGACGAGGTTGTAGGAGATGCCGTAGAAGGCCAGGCAGTAGCAGAACTCGGTGCCTGCATGAGCACCATCCTCCCAACTCCCACGATTAAAACCTCCTGAATTAATCATCTGGCAAAGAATTTTACTAGTGCTTCGGAGAACAGGTGACAAGAAATAAGTTACCAAGAACTGAGCGGCATGCGCGCCATCCGCCTGTGCGATTCCTCAGCGCCAGGTTTCCGTCGAAATCAAGGGACCCGTCGGTGGTGTACGCCTCCGTTGCCTGCGGCGGCAACCCCGACCACAATTAACAGCGAACGTCATCCGATTTATGACGAGAAAGCAATTGAACCACAGAAACAAGGATTTATGACGAGCGGCGGAGGGGGGCAAGACCTCGACGGCGAGCAGGGGCACCGTGTGCTCGCCGGCGGGGGCCATGGCGGGAGCTCGGGAGCGCACGCCTCTCGCTCGTCCGATGCTTCAGATTCCCTTGGAGGCAGTGCGGTGGGTGGGGATTACTGTAATCTTGTACTGTACTAGCTAGTCTGGCGGACACATCCTGGCAACCGGAGTGGCTACGGATGCGAGGTAGCCTATGCGCCAGTGATTGAGCTGCTCCTTGGAAACATTTGAGGGCGACAGCAACCGAACATGTGAAATGCGGACGGGGCAACCGCCAAGGCGCCAACGAGAAGCATCAGGGCCGCAAATCGCAGATGAAACCATGTTTTTTCTGATCCAGCGACTGTGCGTACCTATCTTTTGGGATGTTCGGTTCATGCTAATGCCTTCTCCCTTTTTGGGATGACACCACTGATTTTTTTTCTTCAAGAAAACTTTCAATGTATTTCCATATTTAATTATGACAGTGCAACGAATAAAAGAAATAATAAAAATTATGTCAAAATCCATAGACACCAGTGATTTGCAGTAGGTAAATGATTCGCGAGCTCTGAAACTGCTATAGCGATTTTTGTTTGGCGAGCTCTGAAGCTGCTATAGCGATTTTTGTTGGAATCGGCGAGATGAAAAGCTGCAACCAGACGGACAATTTGCTAGGACCGACGTCAAGCAATGGTCAGCGATTTTTTTTTATGTCAAATCGAGCACACATTCCGTCTTTCAGATGTCGTCAATGCAGACCATAATCTGTATCTGCTTCTGAACTACCTCTCAAGCTTCGCGTTGACGCTCGAGCAAACATGTGATAAAGATTGCAGTAATTTAGCGTGCTAAAAAAAGATAAACCGACAATCTACACGATCATGTGAGCGATTGCATGTATGATCGGAAATAGCTGACGCACGCATGTACAGTGTACAAACAGGCTCACAACAATATTTAATAGTAGTATAGTTTAACACTAGGGTCGAAGAAGCGCGACGTGAGTCGCGTCCGTGATCATTTCTATCTGTATTTTATAATCATACCGCGCTGACTAGTCCCTGCGGCTGATGGCGTCCCACGGCCGTGGCCGGCGCCTGACTTTGGCATTTAGGCCGCTGCCGCCGGCAGAGACCTATGCGGCTGGGGGCTCGAGTGGATCGCGCTACTCCTGTCTAGGTTCGGAGTATGGTTCCTCGGACGAGGAGAGTCCACCGGCCGTTGGTGTTCGGATGGCGCTCGATGTCCTGGATCAACGTGAGGAACACTCGGAGTGGACTCCGGTGGTAAACAGGAAGAGGAAGACGGAGGCGGAGATAGTTCAACAGTTTTGGGTTGACGCCGGCTTCCCAGCTCCGGAGTCTCGCTTCTGGGAAACACATGCTTCTTCGTCGCCGGCGCCAGGGCACGATGAGATAGTGTCTTCAAGTACCAGGGAGAAGGAGATCTCCACGGTGGAGGACTCGCCGGATCGAGCACATCCTCCGCCAGCCGGTTCGACCGGACTGACGGAGCGGAAGGCACCGGCGTCTCCGACTGGTATCCGCGTTTCGCGCGGTCCCTGCATGGGCACCTGGAGGGGGCCCCTCCCTCCTCGTCGGGTTACTCCGCCGTCGGTGCTAGGGCAGTTCCTGGCCACTGCCAAGGTGGTCTCCAAGGCGGGACACTGTGCATCGCCGGCGCCAGAGATCTCTACGAGTGCGGTGGCCAGATCGGAGACAGTTATGGAGACGCGAATTCAGGATTTTCAAAACCAGCCATCGTCGTCGAGTGGGCCAGTCCTGCATGCGGTGCATGCCTCGGGCCACGAGTTTACATGGGCCTGGTTGCGTCACCGCACTCTGGCCAGGTAACCCTAGACAGCCGGCCTTGCTTACGATCGAAAGTACAACGACAACGCCTCCGTCGTCGCCTCCGTCGCACGCAGACGACTCGCCTTCGATCTCCACCGCTCCAATCATCATCCCGCCGGTGATCCCAACTCCCTCCGCCTCCACCAGCGCCGGGCCATCGCGCACCTACGCGGTGGTCGTCGCGTCCAGGCTGCGGTCAATGGCGGGTGTGACCCCTACGCCGCGGCACAGCTCGTCCACTGGTGGGCAAGCATCAGGGCCTCCCGTTCGTAACTCCTTCGTGGGGTTGGACCCCGCGTCTTCTCGCCTACCTACTGCGGGGTTTGGCACGGCCGGCACCTCGGCTCTTCCTCAACAACAGCTAGGGCCGGCTTCTGCGTATGCATACGGTGGAGTGCAGTACCCGATACAAGGCCAAAGAACGCATTATGCAACGCAGTACGGGCCTGCTCCCACATACATGGCTCAGGCTACAGGGACGACATCCCCTGCTCAGTTCCAGACTGGGGGTGCTCCGGTTCAGCAACAACAAGCACTTTTCACTGTAGGCCACCAGGGCGTTGCTCAAAAGCGTAAGAAAAAGAAGAAACAACAGCCTCACCAGCAACTACTTGGTGGTAACATGCACCAGGGCTTTCAATACCCAACACAATACATGACTACTCAGCAACAATCTCCGAACCAGTTTGTACCCCAGCAACTAATGCAGGCACAACAGCTTGGGCATGTTCAACACACCGGATCACAGATGCAGATGCCAACGCAACAGCCGCACGGACAAGTACAACCTATTGCCCAGGGGATCCTCCCAAGGGTAAAGCCAAAAAAGGGGTTCGTTGTTGGAAGTGTGCAGTTGACATGCATGTAGATAAGGATTGTCCGGTTCAGCATTATTGTTATATTTGTGATAAAATTGCACATCCAACGTTGCGTTGTCCCATTCTTAAGCTCCCAAAGCCTCATGCTTTTGTTTCGGGAGTGGGTGCTGAAGAGACTTATTTTGCTCAGATACCTGATTGTGTTGTGAAAGAGCACCTGGCGCCGACTCAAACTCTTATCGCTTGAGTTCGCGTTAGCGGTATCATGGTGCCTGCAAGCATTATTGAGAGCCAGATTGCGAGGAGATGCCCGGTTCAGACTCAGTGGAAGTGGGAGGCCATACAACATGGGAAGGATGGTTACCTTGTTAGCTTCCCCTCTTTTGAGGACCTGGATAGAGTGGACGGTATTCAGATGAATGTGCCTTCCCTTAATGCCCATATCACAATTTGTGCATGGAAATCTCAGGAGATCCCACATAAATTGGAACTCAAGCAGGTTTGGGTTCACATCGACGGTGTCCCTCACACAGTTCGTCACTTTTTAGGTCTCTGGGCAGTTGGCACTTTAATGGGCAAGACCTTGACGTTGATCTCGTCAGCCTGAGACGTCGTGGGATAGTCCGTATTCTGATAGCCATGACTAACACTCAGATTTTGTCTAAGAAGAAGGATGATGTTGGACATTTCGTTTCCACGGATGTGGTGGTTAAACTCAAGGGCTATGCTTTCACGTTCAGAAGGGGACCGACAGAATTCATACCGGATCCGGATTTTGTTCCATTTATTTGCAGACGAAAGGGCGACGATGCGGATGATGATAACACTAGTAAGGAACAGGGTGATGACATGGATACTTCCGAGCATGATACTCTCTCCTCCAACCGGCAGTCATCTACGTCGGCTTCTACTAAGAATGTTCAAATGACTCAAGTGCAACAGCGTGGGCTAGCGACTGTTGTTTCTCCGAGTGCACAGAGACCCGACCCTGTAGTCTTGGCGGTGACTCCTTTTAATTCCTCTCCACAGACTCGAGAGGTATTCAGCTGCTAGCGGATCTTCGGGCGAATTCCGTGTTGCGGGGATGCCTTGAACGATCACCAGAGTTGAAGCATAAGGAGACCAAGTCAACGCCTGCTCGTGCGACAGTTGCCGCTACTACGATGAAGCCTTTGTTGCTGCAAATTTTGTCCGCAGGTACTGTGCCACCTCACGCTGCGGATGAGGAGCTGGCAGGCAGACTCACATGCTCGGATGCACACACACACGCTGCTGCTCTGCATGGGAATACATGCATAGACGGTGTACACAACAACGCTGGTGTACTGCATGCAAATGCATGCATGGATGGACCTAAGTTGAGTCAGCTTGCTCGTCTGGTTGTGAAGCCAGTGTGCACGGGATCAGCTGGGGCCCCTCCAGCATTTATGCCGAGCCAGATGGTGCCAACCCTGGCTGGTCACACGAAGACAGCGTCGGCCACAAGGACGACCATGGACTCAGCAGAATACACGGTCACTACGGCGACTGCAACCACAGACATAGTGGTCCACTCGACGACTGCGTCAGCACACTCGGTGACCGCGCATCCCTCGGTGAAGGGGACCACGGTCATGGTGGACACCTCGATGCCTGCGGCCATGGACATGGCGGATCCCTTGGTGCCCGCCGCGGCACAACCGACGTCTGCGGCTACTTCACCGACAGCGGCGTCTTCATGCATGACTCCGTCCGAGACTGTCGGGGAGGGGATTGCTACACCACCCTCACCCCCTCCTCCGGCAGCGAACCTTGTGCGACTACCTTCATCGGGAGTGACACCTATCCGCCGGAGCAATCGGCATACAGCTGCCGACGACGGGATGATGGATACCGATGAGGACTCCTTGGTCAAGGCTATGCGGCGTAAAGCAGCGCAGAACCTAGACAACCAAGGTATTATGTCGTCACCCAAATCCTTTTTATCTTTTTCTGCGACATCCATCATTTCTAAGTTGAATAATGTGGGTGTTAGTCTAGGAAGTAACGAGAATGATATTTCTGTTTCGACAAACGCTTTGAGGCATTTGGAATATGACCGTCTGAAGGTTACTCCACAAGTTTCTAGCAAGTCTTTTGTCTCACAACTAGATGAGGAGGAATTGCATGCCACATCAGATGGTCAATTACTCTCTCATTTAGTTGGAGAAGTTTCAGATGTGGGTCTAGATGAACCCGGACTTAGTTCATTGATTGAGCTTCCAGCTTTCGGACGTAAATCAAAGGCCTCCCGTTCCAAAAAAGGTCGCAAAACCTCAAAGAGGGCTAAATTTTCTACATCTCCTATTGTTTCCTCACGAATGGCATGTTCTTTAATAGCAGAGGTCTTGGTGACTTGGCTAAGCATTTATTCATTGCGGAGTGTAATACGGAATATAATTTAGACTTTTTGGCTATCTCTGAAATGGGTAGACATGATTTTTCAGTAAGTCTGCTTGACCGTCTTTCTGGAGGGATAGACTTCACTTGGATTTCACGACCGCCTAGAGGTCGTTCTGGGGGCATTTTACTTGGCGTAAACACAGGGACTATGGATGTTAGCTAGTTCAGATGGTGGTTTTCATATTAAACTCCATCTTCGCAACAAGGCTGATAACTTCACATGGACTCTCGTAGCCGTGTATGGTGCAGCCCAGGATGAGTTCAAGGCTGACTTTCTCCGTGAATTGGTTAATTTGGCAAAAGATAATCCACATCCCATTCTTATTGGGGGTGATTTCAATTTGCTACGATTTCCAAATGAGAAAAGTCGGGGCAGGTTTGATGAGCATTGGCCTTTCCTTTTCAATGCTGTCATCGATAGCCTAGATCCGCGAGAGGTTTCAATGATTGGACGATAGTTCACTTGGGCTAACAACCTTCCGGAGCCGACATATGAGAAACTAGATCGCGTTTTAATGGATACTGAATGGGAATTAAAATTCCCTATGGTTTCTGTTCGTGCTCTACCTCGCATCGAGGCTCTCTCAGACCATGCATCCATCCTCTTCACTACTGGTTTAGCACGCCCACAGTAGAGACGCAAGTTCAAGTTTGAACTTGGTTGGTTGCAACGGGATGGCTTCCATGACATGGTCAGGGAGGTGTGGGAAAAGCCAGTTGCTGGACATACCCCAATACAAAAATGGAATAACAAAATACGTTTACTGCGTAAATTCCTAAGTGGTTGGGCTAGGCATACAACGGGTATCCTGAAAAAAGAGAAACTTCGTCTTTCATCTATTATTGATGAATTAGAAGCTCTAGCAGAGGTCAGACCTCTATCTGTGCACGAAATCGACATCAAGAGTCAATCTAATGCACAGATAGCTCGCATACTGCGTGAGGAGGAGCTCAAATGGTACCAACATTCAAACTCTCAATTTATCCTGAAAGGTGATTCGAATACTACATACTTTCATGGCGGCGCCAATGGTAGACACGGGAAGAAACTTATTCATACCCTACATCAGGAGGAGGGTACGATTGAGGGGCATGAGCAACTTAAATCTTATATCACTAATTTTTATAAAAACCTATTTGGAGCCCCAAAGGAAGGAAACTTCTCGATGGATGAGTCCCGAATGGACGACATCCCCTAGGTCTCTGATGAGGAAAATAGCCTTCTAACAGCCCCATATTCTGAGGAGGAAGTTAGGAAGGCGGTTTTCCTAATGGAGCACAACAAAGCCCCAGGTCCGGATGGTTTTCCTGCAGAGTTCTATCAGAGCTTCTGGGAAGTCATCAAATCGGATCTCCTGCTTTTGTTTGGTGACCTACATGTTGGCCAACTAGAATTGTTTCGCTTAAACTTCGGTGAGATTATTTTATTACCTAAGGTTAATGAGGCTGTAAGGATACAACAATATAGACCTATCTACCTCCTTAATGTTAGCTTTAAAATATTCACGAAGGTTGCGACGATTAGGCTAAATTCGATTGCTGAACGTGTGGTTCGGCCTTCACAGACCGCTTTCATGCAAGGCAGAAACATCCTAGATGGAGTTGTTATCCTTCATGAAACGATCCACGAACTGCATCGAAAAAATTTGAATGGGGTGGTACTCAAAATTGACTTTGAAAAGGCTTATGACAAAATCAAATGGACCTTTCTTCAACAGGCTCTAAGAATGAAAGGTTTTTCTGCAGAGTGGTGATCTATGATCCATAGTTTCGTTTGTGGAGGTAGTGTGGCCATTAAAGTCAATGATGACGTGGGGCCCTATTTCCAAACGAAAAAAGGATTGAGACATGGTGACTCAATATCGCCCATGCTATTTAATATAGTGGCGGATATATTAGCTGTCATGATTGAGCGTGCCAAAGTTGACGGTCAAATTGATGGGGTAGTGAATCATCTTGTGGATGGTGGTCTCTCTATCCTTCAATATGCCGACGATACTATTCTCTTCATGGATCATGACCTAGAGAAAGCGAGGAATCTGAAATTAATTTTATCAGCATTCGAGCAACTCTCGGGTCTTAAGATCAACTTCCATAAAAGTGAATTGTTTTGTTTTGGCGAGGCTCGGGACGAGGCCCATCTATACGCTGACCTGTTCGGATGCGGGTTGGGCCAGTTTTCAATCACATATTTGGGGATACCGATACACTATCGGAGACTCACAAATGCTGAATAGAAACACGTCGAGGAGAGACTGCAAAAAAGATTAAGCAGCTGGAAAGGTAAACTGCTATCTCTAGGCGAAAGATTGGTCCTCATAAATTCAGTACTAAGAAATATGGTACTATATATGATTTCCTTCTTCCAATTGCCGAAAGGAGTATTAAAAAGATTGGATTACTTTTGATCAAGATTCTTTTGGCAAGGAGATAGCGAGAGAAAGAAATATCGACTGGTTAAATGGAGTGTGGTTTGCCGTCCCAAATACCAAGGCTGGTTGGTCATTCATGACCTTGAGGTTAAGAATAGGGCCTTCCTTGGCAAATGGTTGTTTAAGTTATTGACTGATGATGGTGTATGGCAAACCCTCCTAAAAAGAAAATATGTGGGTTCAAAGGCGATATCCCATGTATACTGGAAGCCTGGGGACTCTCACTTTTGGGCAGGCTTAATGGCTACGAAGAAATATTTCTTCCGCTATGGATCCTTCTCGATTAAGGATGGCTCGGAAATTAGATTCTGGGAGGATAAGTGGCTAGGTAATGCTTCACTCCGGGAACAATATCCAGCTCTGTACAATATTGTGCGTCACAAGGGAGATACCATTGCCACGGTTTTGGAATCATTTTCGCCAAATGTGACGTTCAGAAGAAATTTAATTGGACCCAGACAACAATCGTGGAACACTCTGCTTCAGCGGTTGTCCACAGTGGAATTGTCACAAGGGTCCGATGTGTTTCATTGGAATCTACATGGGAATGGACAATTCTCAGTGGAGTCCATGTACAAAGCTTTGCTCCAATCTGATGTGCCAGTTGATAATAACAAGAAGATTTGGAAGATGAAGATACCTCTTAAGAATAAAATCTTTGCATGGTATCTTCGTCGCGGAGTCATTCTTACTAAAGATAACCTTATTAAGAGGAATTGGCATGGAAGTGCGCAATGTGTTTTTTGTCAACATGATGAGACAATAAAACATTTGTTCTTTCAATGCAAATTTGCTCGTTCTATATGGTCAGTCATCCAAATAGCTTTTGGCTTGTATCCTCCTTGCGGTGTTGCTAATATATTTGGCAACTGGTTACATGGGATTGAACACAGGTTTAGAACTCTTCTTAGGGTGGGAGCGCTTGCCGTTATTTGGTCGCTTTGGCTATGTAGAAATGATAAGATATTTAATGGTAAAAATACTTCTCTTATGCAGGTTATCTACAGATGTACCGGGACGCTTCGTTTATGGTCGTCTCTATAACGTGTGGAGAATCGAGGCCTGTTTACGGAGGTGTGTACACGATTGGAGGCTACGGCGAGGGATACTTTTACCCAACATGGGTGGCAACATGATGTTAGGACTGGTCCCCCTATGGCTTAGACGTTATACAAACTCTACATGTTTCTTTGTATTTCGCCGTTTTTATTTTTGGTTTGTGTGAGTGAACTTTATTTGGCTGTGTGCATCTCAGTTATGCAGAGGCCGGGTGTAATGCTTAAACCTTTTAAGTAATAAAGCGTCCCTTATCAAAAAAATCAAAATAAACAAGAAAACAACATGTATTACGTGATAAAATAAAATGAAGAGGAGAACATAAATTATATTTTTACCATATGATCTACGTAGACATGTAACCAACATTAAATGATTTGGAAAATTAAGCAAACCTGCTGGCCTATGATTTTTTTTTCGTATGTTGTTTTGGTTTATTGGGGTGTATTCTTCGAAGTTACAATTTGGATGTATTGTTTTGGGTTACAATTCGGTTGTTGTTTCTTTTTATGGTTCGGATGGGTTAAAGTTTTTAGTTTATTCTGATTTCCGTTTCACCGTTTTTTCTGTTCCGGATTAGTCGTGGTTGCTGTTTTTGTTTATTTTAGTTATTGTCTAGGTTAGCAATTCTAGGTTTATTTAGATATTGTCCGGGTGTTTTTTTGGGCAATTGCTAGTGAACTATTGCTGATGTCGCGATATAAAAATGGATAGTAATTGGTCAAAAATTTATTTTCCGAACGAATTACGATTGAGATGGTTCTGCGTCGGTACGCTGTTGAATAGACATGATGTGTAGAAAAATTCTAAATCTTAACCTTCCTCTATATGAGGACGCGATGGTGGACGAGGAAGAGAGAAATGATGTGTAAAAAAATCAGTTCTTTTCTAAGGTGCATATTTTTTCTGCCGTGGAAGCTAAAAAAAATAAGGGAAGATTAAATTATTTGAGATGCATTGTTTAAAAAGGCACTGCTCATGCAATGGTACTATTCACAACCATTCAGTGTTCCCACATGTTATTGCTCGGTATTACTGTTCACATAACTGAATAATAGAAGGTAAAGAAAAAATTAAAAGCACTACTATTCACAGCTGCCCACATAATTGGACATTAGAAGGTAAAAAAAAGTAAAAAACCCTAGAAAGCTTCCCGTTTTAGTACATAGTATATTTGTCCTACGAGTCGATACACAGTGGATTTTTTTAACACAAATATACGGTGGCTTTCCTCCACGTGGTGGTGAAGAAAATTTAGTGTAGATGAGTCAGGAAAATAAAAACAGACCAAAACGAAGGATGGAATTAATGCTAGGAAATACTTTATAAAAAAATGCTGGAGAAAACTGTTTTTAAGGGATGTCAGCAGAAAAAATTAAGACCCTGAGAAGTGTCACGTCACGCGTGTGACATAAACACATAACAACTTCGAATGTTTGACAAGTTTAATTACGCGAGGATGTCAACTTTAATTGTCAAGCCAGTGACAGCTTTAGTAATAAAAAATGTCAGGTTGGAATACTTACACACGGATGACACTTATCATTGCAAACTTTATTCATAGGCGGTAGTAAAACAGGAGAACGTATACAACCTGCCGCCACAAGAAACACACGCACGTATATATGCGTGCGCAGCTTAGAGCAAACCACGTTTATTTAGACGTCCACCATTCAGCCGTACACCCACGCACGGGCGCGTACGTATCAGCTCGATGGCGTCGTCGACCTTACGATTAACCAGACATTACATTACGTAGACCGCCGCCCACCGGTGCCTGGCAACGTGCCCAATGCCGGCCACACGGGGCGGAGCGCGCGGGCGGGCGGTCAGCACTTGGGCCTGGGGAGGCCGCACGCGGCGACGACGCTCTGCGCCCTGGGGCTGTTGACGTACCCGCGGTACGCCGGGTCGCGCGCGTACTGGCACAGGCACGCCCGCTGGGAGCGCAGCCGCGCGCAGCACCCAGGCGTCACCGCGCTGCCCAGCATGATGGCGCCCACGCACGGGCTCAGCGCGCCGGCGTCGCAACCCGCCGCTGCCGCCGTGTCCGCGGCGAGCAGGCCGCAGAGGACGAGCACCAACATGCACACCGCCGCCTTGTTGTTGCCCATGGTGACTTGCTTTGCTTGCACGGTGTTGGCGATCGAAGTGCTGGAGCAGGGATCGGCGAGCGAGATGGTGAGTTGGCTGGTACGTTTTGTGTGCGGGTTCGATCGATCAGTATTTATAGGCTGTGTCGTGCATGCATCTCGTCTGGAGAACGCATGGGAAGAAGGATCGATCGGGATGGACGCGGATACGGGCGAAGCATGGGCGACGATGCTGCCATGTTTCGGTTCATGGTACTGCGACTAGGCGCGCATGGCCATGCATGTGCACCGGGACACGGTGCAAAAATACTAATTGTGCTGGGGTCTTTGGCTATATGCATGCGGTGTGATTTTTAAACTCAAAGCATGAAAGTTAGCAATAAAAGAAGACGAAAGTGAATTCAAAAACAAAATATTGCTTGTGATATGGGTACAAAACAACACAAGAATGTAACAGAAAAATCAACACAAATTTTGAATTCAAACTTGACAGGGGTCGGCCGCGTGGACGCGTACCCGCTCAAATCATAAATTATGACGTCCACTCTCCCATCAAGAGGAGACGGTAAGTAAATGCGCTTATTATGTGCAATGTGAGCTATTGACCTAGGACACGAGCCTTACTGATCACCCATCGACTCCGTCCAGGTAAGTTTTTTTCAAAGTTCTCGTACCCTTCATTTATATATACGTCTTTCCCAAACCCATCTTCTTAATCGTTCAGAATGGGACTAAACTAAATGTAACTAGATTATACGTTGTTACGGAAATATTTTGTAAATTGAAAGTAATGACATAAAAAAACTATAAGTACATATCATTTATTATGTTCGATTACTATATAGTTATAAAATATTTATTAAATATGAATAGCATAATAGAACGGAAATTCTTATGTATGTTTGCATGTTGAGATGAGTCTTTTTTTCTTGCTTGTTTCATGGTTCTTTTAGTTTAGAGACAATGGTGACCCTTTTTTTCTTTGAGGGGTTGAGACAATGATGACTTGGTTCCTAGTCTCAATTGATCAAACATTGGGCCTAATATTTTCCGACACTGACCCAGTTGCATCTAGCCCATTATCACAAAGCCTACAACTTGATGCCCCGCGGACACTCAACATTCGGTGTTGTCGTCGTTTTTTTTTTTTGCTAAGCACAGTATAAATGTAAACGTTCGCCGAGATCCACGACAAACTCAGCTAGCCGGTGAGTCGTCCCATCCGTACATGCTTGAATATAGTAAAGAGCTCAGACAAACTCAGTTTGCTCTTGTAAAGAGCTGAATATAGTAGCAGGATCAATTGATATACCACGGTACATCCGTACATGCTTGACGATGGCCAAGATGGTGATGATTGATGAAGAACAAGTCGATGCCGTCGAACAGCCTCCTCTCTTCGCAAATCATGACCGGCCGGGAGCTAACGATGCATGCACAGACTGCGTATTATGATCCCTACGATACGGGAGGATAGGGAAATACGTGAATTATTTCTTTTTTTCCATAGAAAAGGTGAGGCAGCCGTTGGATGTAAAAATAGCCAGAGGGAGGGAGCAGGCAAGCCGCGTCCGCCTGTTAGGAGTTAGACTCCGAGATGTGTCCGTGTAGCCCGAGTGCGTGCACTCGATGCGTCGTATTTTTTTGTAGTTGTCCCAATTACAAGTCAATCATCAACTCGTAACTAGGATGTACCGTATTTTTTTGTAGTGGTTCCAATTGCATGTCAACCATCAACTCGCAACTAGGAGAAGGAGGCGTATATTGGTATGGGCCCGGTTACGAGTCAGCCATCTATTCGCATCTGGGACACCATATCAACCATCGACTCGCAACTCTTTTATCTCCACATTAAATTCAACCATTTTTATTTCTCTTCAAGACAATCATTGATACAAAATATTGGAAAATAAAATGATTTTTTGTGCAACCATAATTGATATTATCATGGCTTGCTCATTGAGGACTGAAAACAAACAGCAAGCCATCCTTCAGAAAATTTTCCTATTTTCAAATTTTAAAAATGCTTGAGTTTCAAATGTACGCAAATTTGAAAACAAAATCATGTTCATGTTCATGGTTCTAAAAAAGTATGTACACAAATCCAATAATGTTCGCATGTTTCAAATTTTGTTCGGAGTTTTTATAAATATATTCATGGTCCTAAAAATGTTCATATTCATGGTCTAAAATTTTGTTCAAGTTTCAAACAATATTCCCATTTAAAAATAGTAATAATAATAAAGGTTTGAATTTTCATAAAATGTCCGAGCTTTTACAAAGTATTTACAATGAAAAAGGCCCGAGTTTAAAAAATACCCACTTTAAAAAAAAATCGTGTTTTGAAGTATTGAAAACCGATATCTAATCTGTCGCTGCTGATGCTTTCTTAATGTTCTGCGTTTCACTTGGTACACGTAATCTAGTCACGTTAAGTTGTTATTAGGTTCCTTGTTCGATCTATGGTGCCCTCACCTTTTTATTATTTTTATAGTTTGAAGTGCAAAATGAACTTGGCCAGTCCCTGTACGAAGGAAAACACACCGGGGCACCCAGGGCGAAGGGGAAAAAACACCATCAAACGAAAAAACAAATAAAATGCCACAAACAAAACTTAGATGTGTCCTAGACACATCCTATATATAATTCCATTGCAAAAATTGGCGAGCATGGCATAATGGTGTTTTGCGCATACGTTGCTGCTTGGTCCTTAGTCCAGTCACATTTGATGAGTAATTGTTTCAGTAGTTCCAATATCTGCATATACGATGCACCATACGTCGCATTTCGCGGAAGTCGCCGCTCTCGATCATGGCGCGCCAACTCCGACAAACAAACCTGAGCCTTGTAAGAGTGCGGATCGACATCCAACGTAGCACCAGTGACATGGCGAAGATTATGTCTTGGTGCGTCTGCCCTGGATGGGCCATGCTTTCCTTGTACAATGTGGGATGTCCTAATACCATACGTTCATGAGAGAGCAAGCCACTCTGGTCCAGGAGATTCTCCATATCGCCGGTCTCAGGGTTGTATGCGCACAACCCGAAATCCGCCGCGGAGGCGAAGTGGCCGCGTGGTTGTGCGAGTACTACGCGACGACCGTGGTCGATATGGTGAGTGGGCTGGGGAATCCATGGGTGCGCATGAACAGTAAGACCTCCGACGACGACGTTTCCAGGTCGATTATGCAGTGCAGATCCCAGGTGCTTGTTTCATGCCTCCTTAGTAGCCAGATGTAGTAGAGGTGTGGCTGTGCCCACTCAACCTTCTTGATTACCGAGCTAAAGAGGCACAGCCGCCCGTCCATCTCCGTCAAGTAGTGTCCAAATATGCTATTTGTATGCTCGTTGAGCGGGAGCTGAACGGTCCCAAAAGTTTCGTCGTTGAGAGAAAAAGTGGCGATGAACGTCCAGCTTGGCCGTTTCCGCCAGGAGTCTAGCTTGCTCCTGGCCAGCCAATGCACATAACCTTGTGCAAATACGCTCTTGTCATCTCGCTTTACCCAGCCCGGCGGTCTCTCCCGGGCACCTCCGTTCGCCGGCCTCCAGAGCCCCCCGGAATTTACCACGTAGACCTCGCATCCAGCGCCAGATGCCGGAAGATTATCAGCGTCGGATCCACGGTAGTAGACACGTACAACTTTGTGCTTCTTACTGATCGTGTCGTAGCCGATCCCTAGTCTCGCATACCGACACTCATCTACAGTGCTGCGTATGTACCGGCCCTCTGGTAGGGCCGCCATCTGGCCAGTGGACGGGTTGAACACGAAGTGCATCCGTGCACCGATGGCTTCGACAATGACCAGGCCGCGGCACTGCGTGGTGACGACGTGTGGGACGAGATTCTCTGGATCGGTGTTCCAGCGGTTGAGTGTGGCGAGACGCCGCATTGGACCGCGGTGGCGCCGTGGACCTCCATGAGCGTGGTGCAGCCAGTGTATTCCGGCGACCACGCGTGGATCTTCGGAAGCGACTTACGAGACAGCGAAGCTTGCATGATGAGAATCTTGGGGCCGCCGTGACGGTTGGCGAGACGGAGGTGGCGGTCGGCGAAGTCATCCGTGGAGAGGGTGGCCGCCCAGGCGCGAGACAGGCAGCGGCACCGGAGCACCGTCTTGGCCGGTAGCCGTGCCAAGATGTCCTCGATGACATGGTCTGGGAGGAGGGGGCAGCATGGCTCCACCATAGCCATGGCGTCTTGCTGGACGGTGGACGGCGGCGGAGGTTGGTTTGAAGCACGCGCACGTCGGAGCAGATCGATCTTAAGGCTAGAGCGACGGAACGAGTACGCATATATATAGCATTATAGCCACGGATCGATGCGGTTTCGGCGCGATTCAGGCTGTCCGTGTCCAGGTCGGAACAAATTCCTCTACCGGATGGTATCCTACAGCATCAATACAAGAGGAGGAATAACAGTGGGCTAGCTTTGCACTTAAAAAACAGCAGCCCGGAATCATGACATAGGCTACACGGAAATCTTTTGTACGCTTTTGTCACATTTTTCTTCGTGAAGTATTTTGGGGACTACTATGCATCCATCGGTTGATCCACATGAAACATTCGTCACCTCGATGGCCGTTTGATGTATCTACACGCGGTTCGATCGTTTCCACCAATCTATTAATTCCTGAAACAAGCACTTTGTTATAGAATAATTTTGGACCCATTAATTTCTGAAACAACGGTCGAGTTGCGAAAACAAACGCTTTGTTGCAGAATAAATTTGCAACATAGATGAGGTTGCAGAAAGCAAGTCTTAAATTACAAAAATGCTTTCGAAATAGGTGTGGAGTTGCAAGCACATGAAGTGCGTGAGGGTGGCTCCTGACCGCCCGATTAAAATAGATCGGACGTCCACGGAGACGGTCGATGTGCATGGAAAGATCAGCCGGGTGAACACAAGAGTTTCCCAAGTATTTTTTAGGGGAACTTTATAAAGCTTTAAGATTGTTTTGTTTTGAACGTCTAGTTTTGTAGTACGATAGATGGTCATGATTCTTTTAGGAATGCGAGCAGCTATTTCAGAATTTTACTCAAAAGTAGTAAAGTTAGCTTTTGTACAAATTGCCATGTTTTAGTTTTGCGGACACATCCAATGTTTTGAGAACTAGCAAAGTCGCCCGCCTAATGTGTGGGCTTGAATTTTATGATTTTTTTTCACCCTGATACAAGTTTTATTGTAGGTATGTTTGGTTGGCTTGCTTATTCTTTTGCTATTTTCATATGCGTATAATTATATTATGTCTTCTAAAGTAAATAGTTCTTCCTCTCTATAGAAGGCAAACTAATTAAAAAATGCAGTACAATTATTTCTGATATTGGGAAATTAATAGTAATACATACACCTTTGTAGCAAAATTACCGACAACTACAATACCAAATTACTATTGTTGAGCACACAATACAGTATGTCTTCATGTTGTATCTATTGCAGTTCCGTCTAGGATTTGATTTATATGCTAAAATGCACGGTAAATGTCACACACGAGACATGAAATGCGCCGGAAAATCAAACATGTGATATAATGGTGATTGCTTACCGTGAAAAAAAAATTCGAGGCGAAACGATGAACTCACAATTAGCACGTCTTCATTTCAAAATTAGAATGATACGGGGCGTCGATCTTTCACGAATGGGAGGGGGAAACCTCAAGAACACGAAGAACATGGGATGAACGGGAAGAGATCACAAGAGGAAACACTCAAGAACAAGTCCAATCACACATCCACTAGACTCACCACACACAAGATCCACAAAGGTACATGAACAACAAAGGGAAAGAAGGATACATAGTATAGTTCATCCCAAATCCCATGCGGAGATGGGGCCTTGGTATCCCGGAGGATCTTCCCTCGTGAGGGGCCTTGACATCCACTAGGGGATTTTCTCTCATAGAGGCATCTACTCCATGGAAGAGGTAGTGGAAGGAGATAAGCTCAACTTACTAAGAGCAAAACCATAGCTAACCCTAGAGAGGAGGGGGGGGGGGAGGAGGAGGTCCTCATATAGTGCTAATAGAGATAGGGGCGAGAGAGAGAGAGAGAGAGGATAAATGGGCCTCGGGCCCGTCCGTGAGCGCAGGCAGGCGCCGGATGTCCGGCCATTTACGGGGTGCCGTATGTCCGGGTTGTGGGGCCGGATGTCCGGGGCTCGGTTGTCGTCTCCGCTCGATTCAGGTGTGGAGGCGCCGGATTTCTGGGGAGGAGCGCTGGATGCCCGTTCTGTCTTGTGGCGCCGGATGTCTGGGGGTCGGCCCGGATGTCAGTGGGATCACTAGAAGAGTATGTCTAGAGGGGGGGGGGTGTAAATAGACTACTAGCGGAAATTTAAAATCTACACAAGGTGCAAAGTTAAGTGTTGGCAGATTTTAGCATATATAGCAAGTCTAGCACACCCTACACATGCAAGTCATCAAGTATAGCAGCGGAATGTAAAGACATTGCACATGGAAGTAAGGAGTATAGATAGGGAGATCAAACACATAAAGGACACGAATATTTTTCCCGTGGTTCCGATAGGTGGTGCTATCGTACGTCCACATTTATGGAGTCTTTAGCCCATGGAGGGTAACGGTCGCGAGAATCCACGGAGGGCTCCACCCATAAGGGTCCACGAAGTATCAACCTTGACTATTCCATAACGACTTCCGTCCATGAAGGACTAGCCTCACTCAGGGTAGATCTTCACGAAGTAGGCGATCTCCTTGCCCTTACAAACTTATTGGTTCACTCCACAACACGAAGTAGGAGGCTCCCAAGAGACACCTAACCAATCTAGGAGGCACCACCCTCCAAAAGGTAATAGGCTCGATAATGTCGATGAACTCCTTGCTCTTGTGCTTCAAGATGATAGACTCCTCAACACACAATCACTCTCTCACAGATTTAGCTTTGGTGGAAGAGATTGATTGGGTGGAAAGCAACTTGGGGAGGCTAGAGATCAAGATTCATATGGTTGGAATGGAATGGTATGATCTCAACACATGAGTAGGTGGCTCCCTCTCAGAAAATAGGATGGGGCAAATATGAAATAGTTCTGAGTGCTTCTCTTGCGAGTGAGTGGTGGTGGAGGGGTATATATTGGCATCTCCAAAAATCCAACCGTTACACCTATGAAGTTAGACTCAGTGACACCAATGTGTTAATCTTGGTGGTACCGAGTTGCCTCAAAGGTAGCAACTTTTGAATCTCGGTGAGACCGATACATAAAACTCGGTTGCACCGATAAGGTGACCAACGGTCAGATTGGCAGACTTGGTGACGCCGATTCAACAAACTCGGTGGGACCAATTTTGTGAATTTGCATAATAAAAAGTTGGCAACCCAAACTCAATGGCACCTAAGCAAAATCGGTTGCACCGAATGGCTAGGGTTTGGCCGAGTCTGTCTAAGGCTGAGAATCGGTGGCACTGAGTGGGGAGTGTCGGTTGCACATATTTTCGATATTTGGCTTTGGACAGACTTTTGTGGAAGAGCTTGTGGGTGAATGTGGTGACTATCACTTGTGCATGTATGAGCATTTTGTTCACCAACAGTACCTTACCCCCTTTTAATAATATTGGCTTCCCTATGGACTCAAAGTGATTTCTCACAAAGTAAAGTGTAGAGTCCTCTTGCTTGGAGCTTGGCCAATGCTATCTCTTCTCCTTCTTCATGGGGATACTATCCACACTCCTTTTTGCCAACCCATCTCTCTTTATGGACTTTACCTGAAATATACTAGATGAAAGTATTAGTCCAAGAGACAATGTATGTTGTCATGAATCATCAAAACCACCAAGGGAGCATATTGTGCTTTCAGTCTCCCCCTTTTTGGTAATTGATGACAACATACAATCAAAGCTTCAAATAAAGATATGCATTTATATAATGAAGACTTTGAGGGACACATGACTTAGACTTGCTTCCCCTAAATGTGTGCAATCCCTTTAAAGGATAGTTGCTTTGGAATGCATGGACACACATGTAGTGGAAGAGATATAAGAAGTCATGTGTATCTTGGTCATATGCATCAAATGTATATGAATGAGGTGCATCCTTGATCAAGACTTCACTCTTGCAAACAATATGTGCAAGAAGCAAGAGATCATCTTGATCAAAGATATGATGCATATACTTACCTTGAGGTCTTCTGCATTCTAGTAATAGATATACACTTGAGAAAACAATGTTTGGAAACACAAGAGTATTCTACAAATCAAAAGCAATAGAACTCAAAAGTACCAAGATATGGAGAACATATAGAAGGTAGTATTCCTTAAGATTGATATGTCTCCAAGATCATATAGAACTTTCTCCCCTTTATATATGAAAATGGTGGATCATTCTCTCCCCCTGAATCTTAGCATGTGGATATTGGGATTGGATAGGGTGAGAAAATTCTAACATGAGTAGTCAAATGAAATAAACACATCTTTCTGCCCCTACTTTGGTGTTCTCCCCTTATTTATATAGGTGTAAACTTTTTATATTCTGCTCTCCTCCTAAATTATATCCCCCCTTTGCATAAGCATGCATCTCCCTCTTTAGCTTTGAAGCTTTGGTATTTCTCCCCCTTTGGCAACAATTGCCAAAAAGGTCCGATCTAGGGTTAGATACAAGGATCATTGATTAAGAAGGGATCCTTGAGTAAAAGGGTCATAGAATGTAGGATTCATAGAATATGAAAATCATGAGAAAAATGAGGGAATCATTGAAAATAATTTCTCTCCCTTTGGCTAAACTGAAAAATTTGTAGAACTTCTCCTCCTTTGAGTTAGGGATCCTTGAATGTATTTCTCCCCCTCTTTTTTTAAAGAAGGGATCATCGAAGAAATGAAAATATGACAGAAGGATTACAAAGATTTACAGATACAAACACAGACTGAAACATGATAGTAACTCGGTGGCTTCGAGACGAATTTGTCGGTGATACCGATGTGGTGTTATGCAGCTCATCTGCTGAATCGGTATAACCAAGTTCTTTGCATCGGAGGCTCCGAGGCATAAAACAGAAACTTGGCAAAGTTTGAGAAACTTGCAAATTTGTGAAAATTTGTAACAAGGAGTCAAAACAAATTTGTAAATGAAATGCAAATAATTTACAAAGAGGTATCAACTAGAGAAGATTTGAATGGTTCCAAGAAATTTTGCAATAGATAATGAACCAACCAAGATTCTTACCTAGATGGGCAGTGACAAGATCACCTATATTAGAGTATATTGACTTAGGAGGCAAGCAAGAATACTTGATCATAGGTCATACTCATCGTTAATCTCAAAATGGGGTTACCATTTTTCGATTAAGCATTTCAATGTCTTCATATCACTTGAGTTGCTTTATCTCATGACTTGGAGTAAATCCTTTTTCAAGGATATGAGTACATACCTTTGAGTGATATTGTTGACGTAGTTTGTACGTGAACTTGATGAGGATGCTCGATGTTGATGAAGATCATCTTGAGTTGGGAGGAATCCTTGTTGTTTTCGTTCACTTTTGACCTACATAGGTTAGTCTCGCAAGAAAGAACATGATATATCCAAATGACTTGATACCAATTGTGAGTTGATACCAGTTGAGAAATATATGTCAAGGATATGTTTTGTTGTCTACTTCCTTTCATCATCAAAGCGAGGTGTGGATACTTGGTCATGACAAGATTGCTTAAGATATGAGTTGATGGCAATCTTGTGGAGTGTTGTTCATCCAAGTACCTACAAAAGGGTTAGATGCAAGACAAGGGAGCATATAATTCCAAGATATATGATATTCAAGATAATATTAGCATGGAATAAACAATGAAGCTCATCCCCTTGCATGCATCCGAGTGAGCTTATCTCAAGTTTGAAGCATTAATGATGTTAAACTCACTCCTTAAGTGTCAAAACACTTTTTCATCAAGTGGCTTAGTAAAGATATCAGCCAATTGCTTGTTAGTGCGAACATGCTTAAGATTAATATCTCCTTTGGCAACATGATCAGGAATGAAATGATGTCGAACTTGAATATGCTTGGTTCGATAATGTTGCACATGATTATGACCAATCTTAATAGCACTTTCATTGTCACAAAGTAATGGCACATTTTTAAAATAGATTCCATAATCATTAAGCATTTGTGTCATCCATAATAATTGTGCACAACATGATCCAGCAGCAATATATTCAACTTCATAGGTAGATAGAGATACCGAGTTTTGTTTCTTGGAATACCAAGACACAAGAGATCTACCAAGAAATTGACATGTACGCGATGTGGATTTTCTATTAACCTTGTCTTGATCATAGTCTGAGTCGGAGTAGCCAACAAGATTAAAAGAAGATCCCTTGGGATACCAAATGCCAAAGTTTGGTATATGTATCAAGTATCTCACAATGCGTTTCATAGCCTTATGATGACATTCTTTGGGTGCATCTTGATATCGGGCACACATGTACACACTAAGCATAATATCGGTACGGGATGAACATAGATATAGCAATGAAGCAATCATTGATTGATAAACCTTTTGATCAATTGGATCACCCTCCTTAGTAAGATCATCGTGTTCTCTAGTGGGCATGTGAGTTTTCATACCTTTGCACTCTTGCATGTTGAACTTCTTGATTAGGTCCTTGGTGTACTTTGTTTGAGAGATGAATGTATCCTCTCTCGTTTGCTTGATTTGTAGACCAAGGAAGAATTTCAGCTCACACATCATAGACATCTCATACTTCTCTGACATCAACCTTCCAAATTTATCACTAAATTGTGGGTTAGTAGATCCAAAGATAATACCATCCACATACATTTGGCACACAAATAATTCACCATTAACTCTCTTTGTGAAAAAGGTTGCGTCAATTTTACCAATTTCAAATCCTTTTTCAATAAGAAACTTCGTTAGGCATTTATACCAAGCACGAGGAGCTTGCTTAAGACCATATAAAGCTTTGCTAGGTTTGTAAACATGGTCAGGTTACTTAGGATTTAAAAAACCAGGTGGTTTCTTAACATAGACCTCTTCTTCAATCTCACCATTTAAGAATGCACTTTTAATATCCAGTTGGTAAAGCGTGATATCATGGTGATTGGAATAAGCAAGAAGAATTCGAATGGCTTCTAGTCTAGCAACGGGGGTGTAGGTCTCACCGTAGTCCATACCTTCGATTTGCATATATCATTGGGCTACGAGGCAAGCCTTGTTGTGTACGACTTGATTGTCTTCATCTTGCTTGTTTTGAAATACCCATTTCATGCCGATAATGTTTTGCTCGTCCTTGGTCTTCTCCATGAGTGTCCAGACTTCGTTCTTTTGAAGTTGTGAAGCTCTTCATGCATAGCATTCACCCAATCCGCATCTTCAAGAGATTGTTCAACCTTCAAGGGTTCAATGCTAGAGATGAAAGAATAATGCCCACAAAAGTTAGCCAAGCGAGTTTTAGAGCGAGTGATCCTCCGTGTTTGTATATCACCAAAGATTTGGTTCAGAGGATGGTTCTTGGTCAATTGTGCTCAAACTCGGGGTAGCTTTTGTTGGAAATATGCCCTAGAGGCAATAATAAAATGGTTATCATTATATTTCCTTGTTCATGATAATTTTTAATTATCTATGCTATAATTGCATTGTCTGGAAACACATTACATGTGTGGATACATAGAGAACACTATGTCCCTAGTATGCCTCTAGTAGACTAGCTCGTTGATCAAAGATGGTCAAGGTTTCCTAGACATTGACATGAGATGTCATTTGATAACGGGATCACATCATTGGGAGAATGATGTGTTGGACAAGACCCAAACTATAAACATAGCATATGATCGTGTCAGTTTATTGCTATAGTTTTCTACATGTCAAGTATCTATTCCTATGACCATGAGATCATGCATTCACTGACACTGGAGGAGTGCCTTGTGTGTATCAAACTTCGCGACGTAACTGGGTGACTATAAAGGTACTCTACAGGTATCTCCGAGAGTGTCTGTTGAGTGGGTATGGATCAAGATTGGGATTTGTTATTCCGTGTGACGAAGAGGTATCTCAGGGCCCACTCGGTAATACAACATCACAACAAGCCTTGCAAGCAATGTGACTAAAGTGTTAGCCACGAGATCTTGTATTACAGAACAAGTAAATAGACTTTCCGGTAATGTGATTGAACTAGGTAGAGATACCGACGATCGAATCTCGGGCAAGTAACATACCGAAGAACAAAGGGAACATCATACGGGATTAACTAAATCCTTCACATAGAGGTTCAATTGATAAAGATCTTCTTAGAATATGTAGGAACCAATATGGGCATCCAGGTCCCGCTATTGGTTATTGACCGTAGAGGTGTATCGGTCATGTCTACATAGTTCTCGAACCCGCAGGATTTGCACACTTAAGGTTCGGTGACATTTCGGTAGTATAGAGTTATGTATGATGGTTACCAAAGGTAGTTCGGAGTCCTGGATGAGACGGACGTCACGAGGAGCTCCGGAATGGTCTGAAGGTAAATATTGATATATAGGAAGTCCTATTTTAGTCACTGGAAAAGTTTCGGGCTCATCAGTAGTATACTGGGAGTGGCGAGAGGGTACCGGGGGACCATCGGGAGGGGTGTCTTGACCCAAGGGCCTCATGGGCTGTGAGAGGAGGCAAACCATCCCCTGGTGGGCTGGTCGAAGCCTCCCCTAAGGGCCTATGCGACTGGGGTGAAGGGAGGAGGCAAAAGCCCAAAGGTGGAAAGATTGCCAAGTGGGGAAGGAGACCTACTAGGAGTAGGATTGGAGTCTAACTCCCTCTCCTCCCCATTTCAGCCGAACCAAAGGGAATCCCTAGGGCGCAACCTCCTCTCCCTCTCCTCCTATATATACTAGAGGTTTAGAGATGAGGGCTAACCCTAATTGCCGCGTGCTTCCTCTAGATCATCTAGATCGGTTTTCTCGTCTAGTCTAGTTCGGCGGTGCTTAGGCGAAGCCCTGCCGGAATAGTTCCACCATGATCGCCACCATGCCGTCGCGCTGCCGGAGAACTCATCTACCTATCCTCTCCCTCTTCCTGGACCAAGAAGGCGGAGGTTGTCATCAAGCTGTGCATGTGCTAAACGTGGAGGTGCCGTCCGTTCGGTGCTAGATCGGGACAGATCGTGATTGGATCACGGGACGCTCGACGATTTGGATCATGAAGACGTTCGACTACATCAACCGCTTTTCTTTACGCTTCCCACTTAGCAATCTACAAGGGTATGTAGATTCACTCTCCCCCTCGTAGATTCTCATCACCATGGATAGATCTTGCGTGTGCGTATGAATTTTTTTGTTTCCCATGCAACGTTCCTCAACAGTGGCATCATGAGCTAGGTCTATGTGTAGATGAGATGATGAGTAGAAAACAAAGGATTTTGTGGGAGTTGATGCTTAGATTGATTCCTCCCTTGGTCGTGTTTTGATTCAGCGGTATTGTGGGATGAAGAGTCCCGGACCAACCTTAGTCGTACGCTTACGAGAGACCGGTTCCATCTACTGATGTGTAACTTTATTGCATAAAGATGGCTGGCGGGTCTATCTCTCCTACTCTAGTTGGATCGGATTCGACAAAGGCGGTTCTTGAGAAGGTTGAATAGCAATTTATGTATCACCGTTGTGGTTTTTTGCGTACGTGAGAATTGTTCTTGCTAGATACCCATAGCAGCCACGTAAAACTTGCAACAACAATTAGAGGACGACTAACTTGTTTTTGCAAGGTATGTTGTGATGTGATATGGCCAATTACATGATGAGATATATGTGATGTATGGGATGATCATGTTTTGTATAGAATATCACGACTTGCATGTCAATGAGTATGACATCCGGCAGGAGCCATAGGGATGTCTTTAATTATTTTTCCCGTTTTTTGCTTTACTTTATTGCTATGAGTTAGCAATAGTCGTGGAAGCAATAGTCGGCGCAACAACCCCGATTGCGAAACGTTGATGGAGATCATGGTGTCATGTCGGTGACGATGGAGATCATGTCGGTGCTTTCAAGATGGAGATCAAAAGCACAAGTTCATGGCCATATCATGTCACTTATGATTTTCATGTGATGTTAATCCTTTTATGCACCTTGTTTTGCTTAGGACGACGGTATCATTATAAGGTGATCCCTCACTTAAATTTCAAGATAAATTGTGTTCCCCCCGAGTGTGCATCGTTGCGGAAGTTTGTCGTGTCGAGACACCATGTGATGATCGGGGGTGATAGACTCTACGTTCACATACAACGGGTGCAAGCCAGTGTTGCACGTGCGGAACACTAGGTTAAACTTGACGAGCCTAGCATATAGAGACTTGGCCTCGGAACACAAGAGACCAAAAGGTTGAACATGAGTCATATAGTAGATATGATCAACATGATGATGTTCAACATTGAAACCACCTCAACTCACGTGATGATCGGACTTGAGTTGGTGAATTTGGATCATGTATCACTCAGATGACCTGAGGGATGTCAATTTGAGTAGGAGCTTTAGTAATTTTATTATGTAAACTCATTATCTTGAGCAATAGTCTTAGTAACCTTTGCATATTTATGCTGTAGATTAGTGGCTCGCGCAGTAGCACCCCTGAATTTTAATGCGTTCCTAGAGAAAGGTAAGTTGAAAGATGGTGGAATTAACTTTGTGGACTGGGCTCGTAATCTGAGGATTATCCTCATAGATTTCCAGAAGGCTTATGTCTTTGATGCACCGCTTGGTGATCCACCTGCTCCAGTTGAGTCTGTAGACGTTGTGAACGCCTAACAGACACGTTCTGATGATTACTCAATGGTTCAATGTGCAATGTTGTATGGCTTATAACCGGGACTTCAAAGATGTTTTGAACGTCATGGAGCATATGATATGTTCCAGGAGTTGAAGTTTATCTTTCATAAGAATGCTCGGATCGAGAGGTATGAGACCTCTGATAAGTTCTATGCTTGTAAAATGAAGGACACCAGGTCTGTCAGTGAACACATACTCAGAATGTCTAGGTATTCCACCTGTCTGGCTGAATTGGGAATGCCACTTACGACTGAGGCGATCACTGACAGAGTTCTTCAATCATTGTCACTGAGTCTGAGATTCAGAAGGAGCATCAAGTGTTGATGGTCAATAAAACCACTAGTTTTGAGAAGAATGGCAAGGGCAAGAAGGGTAACTCTAAGAAGAGTGGCAAAACAGTTGCCCCTCCCGTGAAGAAACCCAAGGCTGGGCCCAAGCCAGAAAGTGAGTGCTTTCATTGCAAGGGAACTGGTCACTGGAAGTGGAACTGCCCCAAGTATCTGTCCGACAAGAAGGCGGCCAACACCAAACAAGGTATATATAATATACATGTTATTGATGTGTACCTTACCAACTCTCGTTGTAGGGCCTGGGTATTTGATACCAGTTCGGTTGCTCACATTTGCAACTCAAAATAGGAGCTACGTAATAGACGAAGGCTGGCAAAGGACGAAGTGACGATGCGCGTGGGAAATGGTTCCAAGGTGGATGTGGTTGCCGTGGGCTCGCTCGCTCTTTGATTACCATCGGGATTAGTGATGAACTTGAATAATTGTTATTTAGTGCCCGCGTTAAGCATGAACATTATATATGGATCTTGTTTATTGCGAGATGGTTACTCATTTAAATCAGAGAATAATGGTTGTTCTATTTATATGAGTAATATCTCTTATGGTCATGCACCCAATGTGAGGGGTTTATTCATATTGAATCTCGATAGTGATGATACACATGTTCATAACATTGATGCCAAAAGATGTAGAGTTGATAATGATAGTATCAGTTTCTTGTGGCACTGTCGTTTAGGTCATGTTGGCGTAAAACACATGAAGAAGCTCCATGCTGATGGAATTTTGGAGTCACTTGTTTTTGAATCACTTGACACATGTGAACCATGCCTCATGGGCAAGATGACTAAAACACCGTTCTCTAGAACAATGGAACGGGCAAGTGACTTATTGGAAATCATACATGCTGATGTGTGCGGTCCAATGAGCATTGAGGCGCGCGGTGGATATCGTTATTTTCTCACCTTCACTAATGGTTTAAGTAGATATGGGTATATTTACTTAATGAAACACAAGTCTAAAACGTTTGAAAAGTTCAAGCAATTTCAGAGTGAAGTTGAGAATCATCGTAACAAGAAGATTAAATTCCTACGATCTGATCGAGGAGGAGAATATCTGAGTTATGACTTTGGAAGTCACTTAAGACAGTGTGGAATTGTTTGACAATTGACACTGCCTTGAACACCACAACGTAATGGTGTGTCCAAACGTCTTAATTGAACCTTATTAGATATGGTATGCTCTATGATGTCTCTTGCCGATTTGCCACTATCATTTTGGGATTATGCATTAGAGACAGCTGCATTCACTTTAAATAGGGTACCATCGAAATCCATTGAGATGACGCCATATGAACTATGGTTTGGCAAGAAGCCAAAATTATCATTTCTTAAAGTTTGGGGATGTGATGCTTATGTCAAAAAGCTTCAGCCTGAAAAGCTAGAACCCAAAATGGAGAAATGCGTCTTCATTGGATACCCAAAAGAGACAGTTGGGTATACCTTCTATCTCAGATCCGAAGGCAAAGTGTTTGTCGCGAAAAATGAAACATTTCTTGAGAAAGAGTTTCTCTCGAAACAATTGAGTGGGAGGAAGATAGTACTTGATGAGGTTGTTGAACCTTTGTTTCAAACAGAGAGTTGTGCAGCGCAGATAGATGTTTCTATGGAGCCTACAATAGTTGAAGAGGAAGTTAATGGTGATGATCATGAAGTTTCTGATCAAGTTACTATCAAACCTCATAGGTCGACAAGGGCACGTACTGCTCCTGAGTGGTACGACAACCCTGTCTTAGAGGTCATGTTGTTAGACAACTATGAACCTATGAGATATGGAGAAGCGATGGTGGGCCCGGATTCCGAGAAATGGTTAGAGGCCATGAAATCCGAGATGGGATCAATGTATGAAAACAATGTATGGACTTTGGAAGTATTACCTGAAGGGCGAAAGGCCATTCAGAGAAAAGGGATCTTTAAGAGGAAGACGGATGCGGACGGTAATGTCACCATTTATAATGCTCGACTTGTGGCAAAGGGATTTTCACAACTTCAAGGAGTTTACTACGATGAGACCTTCTCACCCATAGCGATGCTTAAGTCCGTCAGAATCATGTTAGCAATGGCTGCATCTTTTTACTATGAAATTTGGCAGATGGATGTCAAAACAACGTTCCTTAACTATTTCCTTAAGTAAGAGTTTTATATGATACAACCGGAAGGTTTTGTCGATCCAGAGAATGCTGACAAATTTTGCAAACTCCAGCGATCCATTTATGGACTGGTGCAAGCATCTCGGAGTTGGAATCTGCATTTTGATGAGGTGATCATAGCGTCCGGGTTTATACAAGTTTACAGAGAAACTTGTATTTACAATAAAGTGAGTGGGATCTCTATAGCGTTTCTAATATTATATGTGGATGACATATTGCTGATTGGAAACAATATAGAAATGCTGGAAAGCGTGAATGAATATTTGAACAAGAGTTTTTCAATGAAGGACCTAGGAGAAGATGCTTTCATATTAGGCATTAAGATCTATAGAGATAGATCAAGACAATTAATAGGACTTTCATAGAGCACATACCTTGATAAAGTTTTGAAGAAGTTCAAAATGGATCAGTCCAAGAAAGGGTTCTTGCCTGTGTTAAAAGGTGTGAAGTTTAGGAAGACTCAATGCCCAGTGACTGCAAAACATAGAGAGAAGATGAGTGTCATCCCCTATGCTTCCGCCATAGGCTCTATCATGTATGCAATCACTACAAGAAATATGTTAACTTGTGACCTTCTATCAGTGACCCTGGAAGAAATGGTCTTAAATCTATGACCATTTGAGAGCAATTGGTCGTAAGCTGTCCGAGGGGCTCCAAACCCTGAACCCTAATGACCATAGTGGACAAAAAGGTCGTAATTTCATTATAGGAAATGGTCGTAAAGTAGATATCACTGGTCTGCTGCCTTATTTCGAGCTAATAACAACCATATAAATGGTCACTACACTTCCATTCGAATGCATTAGGATGATTAGGCAGCCACCTCAGCAACCTCGCTTATGTGTCATTGCTTATGTGTCATTTTTCCTTACTTGTCGTTCAACAGAGATCACACACTGATACGGGGGACCCATTTGACAGCACAAGCACACACACTGACAGGCGGGACCGAGCGCCAAATTCGTTGTGTAAAAACTTTGCCCGAGCGAGGACTCGAACGCACGATCAATGGGTTGTGGCTGCTTGTTCACTACCACTAGGCTAGATAGGGATTACTGTCCATCTACCAGAATGACTCTATATATTATATAAAACATTGCTTGTCTTTTGCCAGATCTAAGTCATTGACATGTGTGACCTATTCCCAGGATCGGACAGAGCCAACACTTAGCCAAAATTTCTAGGTCTTCCACGACAACGGCGACGATGGAGGCGACGCTGGGGGCAATCGGCGGGGGCGGGGGCAGGGGCGGGGGTGGGGCAGGGGCAGGGGGGGCCGAGGCCAGGAGCGGAAGCAACCGGCAGGGGCAACCGACGGTGGTGGTGCCGAGGCCGCTTGCCTCGACCACGACAGGAACGGCGACCTCGCCCACGCATGGGGGACTCGCTGCCGCCGAGCATGGGGGAGTCGCCGTCGCCGCAAGCAGACCTCGCCCACGTATGCACCCCTTTCCTCCCCCTCTCCTCTCTTTTGATGTAGATTTGTTAGGAGAATCTCCACACACACACACTGATTTGATCTAGATTTGTTAGGATAATCTCCACACACACACACACTGATTTGATGTAGGTTTGTTGTAAGCTTGGAAAAATCTCTTGGAAATGTCGTTGATGAATTTGGTAGAAATTGTGAAGAGAATTTCTATTGATGAAATTTTTAGGAGGATTGATGTTGATGAAATTGTTAAGAATTATTTTGGAATTTAGTCGATTGTTAGCGGTGAATTACGTTGTTAGCAATCACTAGATCATAGCTCAAGTTGGTCTTTCATGTAAATTTGTTAAAGAACATCAGCTCAAATCTGTTAAAGAACATTAATATTGATGTAGATTTGATGTAAACTAGGAAAAATCTCATTGAAGTAGAGTTTGGTAGTTAGCATATGAAGTTGGGTGCCTACCTTATTTTATGAATTTAATGTTGATGCACTTAGATTGGTTGCTAAGTTGCAACAATTTATTGTCTTTGGTAGATGGACAGAAGTTGGATTCGAAAAGGAGTTAGAAGGTTTTCCGAAGAACATATGAAGGGAGTTAATGAATTTATGCAATCTATTCAGGAAATTTTTGCCAAGGATGCTGTCATTCTTTGCCCATGCTGCGAATGCCTCAGCCGTTCAAGAAGAGCTGAAGGAACAATGGAAGATCATCTACTTCTTAATGGGATGGCCAGCACATATGATAGATTGATATACCATGGAGAACCTTTAGATGGACAACCTCAACATACTGAAGACGATACGTAGGCCCCTCATATGATGGGTGGTGGTGATGCTGGCATTGATTTTATGGAAAAGATTTTGCGAGAGAATGCTGGTTTGGAGGAAGAGGATGGGCATGAAGATGATAGGATTCCTGACCTATTGAAGGATCTGTACAACTCTGAAGACCGTGCTAATGGTCAGAAGTTGATGTTTGCTAAGGTGTTAGAGGAGGCGAAGCGCGCATCTCATGAACTGGGTAATTTTTCAAGATTTACCTTCACCGTGAAGTTACTCCACATCAAGTCCTTCTACCGGATTAGCAATGCTACATTCAATGCAATACTCCGCCTTTTGACCTTGCAATTCCCTGATAGCTGTGTTCCCAGGTCTTATGATGAAGCATTGAGCATAATCTGCAGGTTGGGGCTAGGTTATGTTTCAATACATGTGTGCCCAAATAACCGTGTCTTGTTTCGGATGGATTATGCCAAGCATGATAACTGTCCAAAATGCAATGCCTCTAGGTGGAAAGATGCTGAAGGGAAGAAGTCAATACCGAAGAAGGTACTGAGGCACTTTCCGTTGATACCAAGGCTGCAGCGGATGTTTATCTCGAACAAATCATCGCTGGAGGTACAATGGCACAAGTTGAAGCGGCAACCTATGGACAATGAGCTAAGCCATCCAGCAGACGGAGAGGCATGGAAAGAATTTGACCATATTCATATAGATTTTTTTGTAGATCCAAGGAACATAAAACTTGGCATTGCCACTGATGGCTTTAATCCATTTGGGAACATGAGCGCATCTTATAGCATGTGGCCTGTTTTTGTGGTGCCGTACAACCTGCCACCATGGGCATGCATGGATCAGTCCAACATCATGATGTCGTTGCTTATCACGGGTCCAGAGTCTCCAGGAAAGGATTTCGATGTCTTTATGGAGCCCATCGTAGAAGAACTGCTCCAACTCTGGAATGGTGTACCTACATATGATGCCTCGAGTTCGGAAGAAAACTTCAAACTACGTGATGCAATCATATGGTCCATCCATGATTTCCCGGAGCTGCACACTCTGTCTAGGAGGATCATAGTGGGTTATCAGGCCTGTGTCCATTATGAGAAAGACCCTTTCTCAAAAAGAATAAGGAGAAAGATCTGCTATATTGGGCACCGCCGCTTTCTTCCTCGAAACTATCGCTAGCGAAGAAGCAAAGATTTTAATGGTGAGAATGAAACCCGTGACAAGCCAACTGAATTCACTAAAGAAGAGCCGGAGCAGCAACTTGAAAAGGTGAAAGATGTGAGACCAGGAAAGCTTGCAAAGAAAAGAAAGCGTGAGGAAGGTCAATGCTGGGACCGGAGGTCTTGTTTGTGGGACCTGCCATACTGGGCTGATCTGAAATTAAGGCATAATCTCGATGTAATGCACATTGAGAAAAACATATGCGAGAATATGCTAGGGACGTTTCTGAAAATTGAAGGGAAGACAAAGGACACAGTTAGTTCTAGGCTTGATTTGGAGGACATGGGCATAAGAGAAGATTTGCATCTACAACATGATGAAGATGAAGATTCATTTGAAATGCCACGAGCATGGTATACAATGAGTAAAGAACAAAAGCTTGCATTCTGTGAATTCATAAGAGCGGTGAGATTTCCAGATGTTTATGTTGTTAACCTAGCAAAGTGTGTTACTTTTTATGGATTCAAATTTTCAGTACTAAAAACCCATGATTGTCACATCCTCCTCCAAAGGATTTTACCGGCAGGCCTCTGAGAAATCATGGACAAGGATATATATGAAGCGGTTGCTGAGCTGGGATTTTTTTAGAGAACTGTGCTGCAAAACACTCAAGTTAACTGTTCTGCAAAGACTTGAAATAGAAATCCCAATTATTCTTTGCAAGCTCGAGAAGAGTTTCCCTCTAGCTTTCTTCACTATGATGGTCCATTTGGCGGTGCACTTACCAAAAGAGGCAGTGCTTAGAGGCCCTGTGCAATATGGTTGGATGTACCCAATCGAAAGAAGGCTGCTTGCTTGTAAGCGTTATGTGCGAAACATGGCAAGACCTTCAGGTTCGATTGCTGAAGCATATGTCGTTGACGAGTGCTTGACGCTTTTGCTCTAGATACTTTGGCGATGTGGAAACAAGATGGAACCGGCCAGGTAGAAATAGAGAGCGGTCTGATTCGCAAAGTGGTGATGTCCCGTATTTCAACCATGGTGTGAACTTTCTTGGAGCCTCACAATACTTGGAGGCTGGTGATGAGTATGACAAGATTGTTTGGTATGTGCTTAGCAATTGCACTAAGGTTCTACCATATATCGAGTATGTTATATCTTGTGCACTCGTTATATTTTTTTGCTTGGGTTGGCACCATCCTAATGTTTTAATTCACATGTTTTGTTGGCATTGCAGAAAATGCAAGGAAGAGTTAAAACAAGAAGAATTCCAGATCAATGTTGATATAAGGGTTGCCAAGGGATTTGCTGGATGGTTTATGAATCATGTGAGATCTTTAGCCACATGTTTTATGTTTTATGTGTTATTCACCAACCGTTAAATACCATTGTTGCTAAATGGTTTATTTGTGCAGATTGGAAAGTTGCATGAGGAGAAGAAGGTCAATGATGATCTATTTGCTTTGGAATGCTTACTGGATAAGAGAGTGAGAGTGTATTCAGCATGCATTGCTAACGGTGTCCGGTACCACACCGTTGACCGTGAGGAAAGAAGGAAAACACAGAATAGTGGAATCATCACTAAGGGGTGACATGATGGTGAGAACATCGACTTCTATGGTCAGTTGAGAAGCATCGTAGAGTTGCAGTACAACTCTAGTGGAGGCATCCATCGCTCGGCTGTCTTATTTTGCTATGACTGGTTTGATCTTGGTGGCAAGAAGAAGGGACACTCTTTTGTCAAATATGATGGCCACTTCAAAAGCATTAACACTGGAAGGTGCTGGTATAAGAATGATCCCTTTATTCTATCAGCACAAGCAACAATGGTGTTTTATCTGCTAGACACTTTTTTGCACGAAAAATGATGAGTTGTGCAAACCTTTCAGCACAGACACTTGTGGAGTGTGACTGAAACTAAAATGGAAAAGGGCCCCGGTGGTAGTGGACTAACATACTAGGATGATGACTCTACCGAAGTTCCGGTGCGAGCTGATGATGACTCTATGGAAGTTCCGGTGCAAAGCAGAGTGCGAAGGGACCGTGAACGTGTGCTCGTTGATGCTGCAATAGTTGAAGGCATTAAGAAAAGAAGAAAGGTGGTAGCGGATGGACATGAGAGCGGGGATGTGGAAAACAGGACTGATCATACTATGCTGCAATATTGTAGTGATGATGAGGAAAACATGAGTGGGCATAGAGTTCCTTGTTTTGGTATCGACAATGATGAGTAGCGAATGGACATGAAGGTAAATTTTGTCTCCTTGGTGACCTAATACTATTACTGCATGTTCCTTGTTTTGATTGGTGATCAACCTTCTCTATAGTTTTTGTTGATGTGATCCCGATGTAGTTTTTGTACTACAATTCTCTCCAGGTAGAAAAATGCATGAGACTTTGGTGATGAAGAGGCGATGGTGAAGATACAATGCAAAATCATGTAGTTTTGGTGGTCATGATGGCTCTAGTGATGGAGAGGCAAAATGCATAGTGGTGATGTAGTTTTGGTGATGGCTCTAGTAGTTTTGGTGCCATTTTATTAGTTTTGGTTAGAACTGTTGGTTGTGATGTGATCCTGATTCAAAATGTTGTCTTGTAATGCAAAAGATTGCAAAATGATGTTCCTAAAGTTTTTTTGAACTGAATTGAGATGTTGTTTTCAGAGCTGTTTTTCATACTATTTTTAGAGATCCTGAAGTTTGCTCTCCATGGCCGCGCTCCATCAGACAGCCGTCTGATCCTAGGCGCGGCTCCATCAGACAGTGAGCAAAAAAATATGTTCGAGCGGGGGCTCGAACCCATGACCTAGTGCTTATTTCACCAGGTTTCTACCACTGGGCTAGGAAGAGGCTGTTGGTTTTGTACTCTATGCCCACCCTTTTCAATATATCAAACCGGTCACGTATCAAACACAAAACTCTGGACCCACTCTTTTCCCCACTCCTACTCTCCACTCGACCCGCTCCACCTCTCCACTCGACCCACTCCTCCTCTCCTCCGCCAGCTCCTTCCTCTATCATCACGGCCGACTCCTTCCTCTCTCTCCATCGCCGACTCCTTCCTCTCCCCTGAAGTATGAATCCGCCGACTCCTTCCTCTACCTATAACTTAGTTTTCTGCTACTATTTAGATTAGGGTTCTTGCCGCCGCCTAGATTGGATTCGATTAGATTAGGTTAGGGTTTGATTAGGATTGGATTAGATTAGATAAGGATTGGATTATATTAGGGTTTGATTATGATTGGTTTAGGTTTCTTGCCGTCGCTGTTTGGAAATTAGGGTTAGCTTTGCTAGTAGCAAAATATGATATGGTTTAAATTAGGTAAAGTAGATAGATTAGGTTTCTTATCTACTGTTGAGGCCATCTTAATGTTGATGTTTTTGGTAGTAGAAAAATATGGAGTGAGTAGAAGAAGAAAACAGTTGTTCATGTTTTTGCCATCAGAAATGTCCTCGTTTTCTCAGTTTTGCCATCATAAACTTGGCTCTGTTCCAACTATGTCCAGTCGTGTTTATGGTAACTTGTTGTTTAATTACAATGCTGATTTTCAGAGAGGAGGCGAGGTTGCCACCACCGGCTACGCTCTGCCATGCCAAGAAGTAAGATGGCCGGCTTGGAAGGTTTCGAGTTCTTCGATATCATAATTGAGAAATCTTGCAGCAGGCTGGTATATTCAAGACAAGATCTCCCCTTCACCCATCTCTGTATCATCACTTTGTTGTCTAGTGCTTAATCGGCACAATTAACCAATACTTGACCTTTGCTGCAGAGGCTTCCTGACAAGTTTGCGAAGATGCTTGACGACAGTGAGCCTTAGAAAGTGAAGCTGCAGGGGGCCGGCTGCAGGCTTCGCAGGCTGTGGGACGTGCTGGTGGTGTTCGACACCGAAGGCCACATGTACCTAGGGCCCGGCTGGAAGTATTTTGCCCGTGCCCACGACCTGCAGCTTAGGCACTTCCTTGTATTCCGCTACAACAGTGATGCCATCCTCACTGTGAAGGTGTTCGACAACACCATGTGCTGTAGGTACTACCAGCACGACGACGATGCCAATAAGCTCTCTGCCTCTCTTCCTCCTATCCTTTTGGCTTCGTTTTGAGGACGACATCGATTGCTAAAAAACTTTGTTGCATTTGTAGGCAATGGGAGCAGCAATGGGGATGACGAGGAGCAGAGCGGGGAAGAAGAGGAGCAGAGCGGGGAGGTGCAACCTATTCTGGCTGACGACGACCTTGCTATGGTGGTGGGTGACGACGACCTTGCTATGGTGGTGGCTGATGACGACCTTGGGATGGTTGTGCCTAACGATGACCTCCCGATGGTAGTGGCGCCAGCGATCCCACAGCTGGGAGACAGGACCAGGCCAATTGTGGTAGAGGAGTACATTCGCCCCGTCGGCATTCGCCACTCTGAGCGCATCAGGATGATGAAGGAGAAGAAGGAGAAGGAGTGAAGATGCTAAGAAATCAAGTGGCAATGTTAAGCATGTTAATCTGAACATGTCAATGTTAAGTATGTCAGGTTTAAGCTTGTTAGTGTAAACCTCTTAAGTATGACAGTGTCAACCAAGCTTAGTTTGAAATTGATGACAATTGAAATTTTGTGCATGCTCATGGATGCTCAAGTATGACAGTGTCATCAGAACATGTCAGTTTCTTAATTATGAATATTTAGTTTGGTAATTATACGTTTTTGTGCATGCTCATGTATGAAACAATATAAGTTTCATTTTGTGATTGTTAAAAACATTATTTTTCATCATAGAATCACCAACACCTACGCATGATCCAACCGTCAGCCACGTACGGCCGCCGCGACAAGTTCCGCCGGTTTTTGAAAACACCGTAAAAAATTCAAAAAATGGGAGACCTCCGCGTCACATCATAAAATGTGGCCTACCAATTTGCAAAAATATTAAACTTAGAATACCGATGATTTCTTGGAAAAGTGTTCTAAAAAATGACCTACCATGAACAAAGATTCATGGCTTTCAAGCCGAACAAGCAATGATATGGCCACATTCGTTGAATAGTTTGTGATAACATGCCCAAATTTGGCACATGCCTCCATCTTGTGATGGAAAACAATGTTGCCAAAGAGAGGTTCCAACTTGTTTCACAAAAAAACATTTTTCATTTTTTGAATGTCAAAAAACACATGTTTTTCGTGAAGCGGCTACAAAGAGAGACATTCCAAATGGCGCCATTCCATGTATATCTCAAAGTAGACCCTATTTTACGTGCGGTCGCAAAAGATCATGCATTTCCGACCCTCATAGCTACTCCCGGCCATTCAGACAACCATCGATCGAATTAGTTGGAACCGGCTGGAATTTGAACTATGGGTCCTCCATAGCTTGCCCGTTATTTTTGCTAAAAATCATTTTTAGCTTCACAGGTAGGCATTTCATCATAGAATCACCAACAGATATGCATGATCAAACCCTTAGCCATGGACGACCGACACGACAAGTTCGACCGATTTTTGAAAACACCGTAAAAATTCAAAAAAATTCGAAAAAATGGGAGACCTCTGCGCCACATCATCAAATGTGGCCTACCAACTTGCAAATATATTAAACTTGGAATACCGATTTTTTATTGAAAAAGTGTTCTCAAAAATGACCTACCATGAACGAAGATTCATGGCTTTCAAGACAAACGAGCAATGATATGGCCACATTCGCTGAATAGTTCGTGATAATATGCCCAAATTTGACAAATTCCTCCATATTGTGATGGCAAACAATGTTGCCGAAGATAGGTTCGACCTTGTTTCACAAAAACAACTATTTTCATTTTTTGAATGCCAAAAACACGTGTGTTTCATGAAGCGGCTACAAAGAGAGACATTCCAAGCGGCGCCATTCCATGTCTATCTCAAAGTAGACACTATTTTACGACGGTCGCCAAAAATCATGCATTTCCTACCCTTGTAGCTACTCCCAGCCATTCAGACAACCATCGACCGATTCGGCTAGAACCGGCTGGAATTTGAACTATGGGTCCTTCATAGCTTGCCCGTTATTTTTGCTAAAAATCATTTTTAGCTTCATAGGTGGGCATTTCATCATAGAATCACCAACAAATATGCATGATCAAACCCCTAGCCACGGACGACCGACGCGACAAGTTTGACCGGTTTTTGAAAACACCGTAAAAAATTCCAAAAAATTCAAAAAATGGGTGACCTCCGCGTCACATCATCAAATGTGGCCTACCAACTTGCAAAAATATTAAACATGGAATATCAATATTTTCCTGAAAAAGTGTTCTAAAAAACAACCTACCATGAACGAAGATTCATGGCTTTCAAGCCGATCGAGCAATCATATGGCCACATTCGTTGAATTGTTTGTGATAATATGCCCAAATTTGGCACATGCCTCCATCTTGTGATGGCAAACAATGTTGCCTAAGAGAGTGTCGTGGTTTCGTCATGGTAGATGCCATGGGTAGGCTTATCGAGAGGGGCCGAAGGACGCCGGCGGGCTCCGGGAGCGGGGTTAGGCACAAATGGTGACGGACACGCGATGTACCCAGGTTTAGGGCCCTCCGTGGGAGGTAATAACCCTAGTCCTGCTTGGTCTAGATTAGGTGATGGTGAGATTACAACGATGCTCCTGGAGCTATATGATCAAGGAGGAAGAAGGAACTGGCTGTTCTCCTGCCTCTATGCGTGCGTGCGTGTGATGAGTGGGAAGATGGAGCGAACTTGGAACCCCCTTGCATGGGGGTGGCCCGGGGGGTTTTATAGGCCAACCCCCAGGTTACAATAGGGATAAAAGGCCGTGGAGGCCCCCAGCCGGCAGCCTCTCGGGCCGGCTGTGGGGTCTTGTCGCTGGTAGGTCCCGCCGGCTGAAGGTTCCTGTCTGGAGCCGGCGGGGCCCACACGGTGGGTCCCGACGCCGGTCATGTCGCAGCACGGCTCGTCCCTTGTGGTGTCGTCTTGTGGCGTCCGGCCGAGGTCAACGGCCCGGCCAGTTGCCCTGTAGCCAAGCCGGGGCAGGTAATGGAGTGGTTGGGGCATGCCGACACTCTTGGAGGCCCGGTCGCCGTCCGCCAGGGCCAGAGGCCCTAACGCCTTCACTGTGGCCATGCGGGCGCTGGCCCCCAATGGGATGGGGTCCACTATTGCTGCACAGGTCCTGGCGATGGTATCCAATGCCCAGCCGGCTGGGGGGGCCAGGCGGCAACATCCCCAGCCGGCTAGCGCGTCGTAGCCGGTGGGAGCGCAGCCGGAGGGCCCTGGCTGGAGGGTCGTGGCCGTCAAGGCATAGCCGGGACGCTAGGAGAAGTAGGCCATCCCTTAATCACGTTTGGTGGGCTAGAGCATGGGAGTGTTTGAGGATACCCCGGGGTTATCCCCCCGTCAGTAGTCCCCGAAGCCGGGGAGGCCCGCCGATGGGTCACGGCGGTCCTCGCCGGCTTGAAGATCGCTTGTGCGCCAGGGGATGTCCTAAGGGCCGGGTGACGCCAGCAGGCGGCAGCCGGCTCCGTAGCCGGCCGAAACCATGCGCGCCGCCTCAAGTCCTCCGCCGGGCAGAAGAGTTGCGCCACGCGGAGGGAGCAGCGGGCCGCAGCCTGACAGGCCACATGACGGAAAAGACCGGACCGCGGGCCCTCCACGACCGCGACCTCGATCCGCGCGTGCGGATCTCGCACGACACGGGCGGGCGGTTGGGGTTCCCGAGCGCCATGATGACCGCCCCACATGCTTCGGGAGTCGTGGGGGTCATGCGCGATGGGTGTGCTCCCCACGACCACCCGCGCAGGGTATAAAAGGGGGAGGAGGGCGAGAGGAACGACCTGTTTACTCCCCTCGCCCCCGTCGCTTCGATCTCGTCCCCCTGCCCCCCTCGCCGTGAGAGAGAGAGACAAAGAAGGATAAGTAGGGTAGAACTCGCGAGGAGTCCGCACCGCCGTCCGCCACTGTAGAGAGCCCGGGCCGCCGCCAAACCACCGCGCCACCGTCGCGACCGCACACCCCCACCACGACCATGGCGAGCAAGGGTGCGTGGGACGGCAGCAACGTCGACGAGACGTTCATCGAGCATCTCCGCCACCGCCGCAAGCCCCCAGCGGAGGAGCACTTGGAGGCGCGACCGCCCGGGGTGGAGAACTCCCCAGCGCCGCAGGAAGGCGAGGTCGTGGTCTTCGCCGACCACTTCCACCGCGGGCTGGGACTGCCGGCGAGCGCGTTCTTCCGCTGGTTCCTAACGCACTTTGGCCCGCAGCTGCACCACCTCGCCTCCAACGCCATCTTGCAACTGGCGACCTAGCCGTCCTCTGCGAGGGATACCTGGGGGTCGAGCCGAGGCTCGACTTCTGGTGCCGGCTGTTCTTCCTTAAACGACAGACGACAAAGGACCCGACGACGCAGCGGATGGTGATGACTGCCTGCGGGGGTGCCTCGATCCACATCCGCAAAGGAACCGGCTTCCCCAAGCTCCCTCTACACGAGTCGGTGAAGCGCTGGCAGTAGGGGTTCTTCTATGTGAAGAACGTGAAGCCGGAGGAGGACTTCGTCAACCTCCCCGACTTCAACAACCACCCACCGACCACCATGTTGAACTGGCGGACGACGCCGCCCCAGGCGCCCAAGACGGCCGACCGGCTCTGTGCCCGCCTCCTCGAGCTGACCAGGCCGGAGGGGCTAAAAGCCACCGACCTGCTGGCAGCGATGATGGCGCGCGGGGTGGCGCTGCTGCAGCACCGGCCGCACCTCATCTGCCAGATAGGGGGACGCCACGACCCTTGCGGGCTCTCCACCAAGGAGCTAAAGCCGGCTCACGTGGCGAGGAAGGTGAACGCCATCACGACGGCGAAGATGAAGGAGGGCGAGTGGCAGTGGGGAAAGATCCCTTACAGCCGGAGCCACCCGGCGCCGCGGGTAAGCACTCGATCGGCTCCTTCCCCCACTCTTTTGCTACTGTAGGATTATTCTCGCTTTGGTCTGACAGCGCGCTGTCCGGCCTGCCTGCAGAAGTTCCCGCTCCTGTAGAACTACGCGGAGCCGGCGCCCGACACGGCGGATTCGGACCTCGAGGAGGTGGAGGACGCCGACGACGTGGAGCTGGCCGTCTCCGGGCGAGCCCGCGCGTCGGAGACAGGTGACGCCGAGACAGAGACGGAGGAGGCCGACGAGGCCGAATCGACGAGTGAGTCTCCTCCCCAGATGCATCTACGGGCCTGGCCCGATGACGATGCTGAGCAGGAGCCGCCTCGTGCCGTAGAGGCTCTGGAGGAGTTTTCGGAGGGGGAGGTCATGACACCGCGGAGGCGGCTCCAGCCATGGAGGCCTGGTCGTGGATGACAAAGGGAAAGGGCCGACCGCCCCCCAGCCGGCGCCCAAACGCGTAGCGACCGCGCAGCCGGGCGGCAGCCGCGGAGGCGGCAGCAAGAACCAGAGGGTTGCCCTGTCGGGGCCCTTGAGGCGGGCGGTCCCTGTCATAGTTGGGTAAGTTCACCTCCCTCCCCACCTCAGTTTGCCTCCCGCCATCCTCCCTCCCCGCCCCTTATCTTGCTGCTACCAGGGAGGCGCGCGCGCTGGGAAAGACCCCGGGCAGCAGGACGGAGAGGGCGGCACCGTCGATGACAGTCGAGGCGAAGGAGCGCCAGGCATGGCTCAATCTCGAGGAGGCCGAGCGGGAGCGGCGCGCCGAGGAACGCCGCCGGTGGGAAGAGGCGGCGAGGAAGCAGGGGGGAGCCAGCGGGGAGGCCGCTGATGGCGCGTGGGAGACATTCCCTCGCGACCCGGAGGAGAGGACGTCGGGCCTCCACATGTAACATCTCAAATTTTGGAATGTTATAATAAATATATGATTGATTGTTGGTTTGCTTGAGTGATTGAATTGAGTGAAATTTGAAACTTTTCAAAACTTTTGAATGAGAGGGAATAAAATGACTTCCGCATTTTCTTTTGAATTCAAATTCTTACCTTTCAAATTAGTGAGAGAAGATGACATGACTTCTTCAACATGAAAAGATTTGGAAAGGGAATTTTAAAACTATTTGAAAATTTCTCATATGGAGTTTCACTTTCATATTTGAATTCCCTATTTGAGTTTGTAAGCATTCAAACCCCTTGACAAGTTTTTGAGAGGAGTAACAGGACACTCCAAACCAGGGGTAATTTTGTGAAGTATTTGAACCATAAAACCCAAGGGGTTATTTAAAAAATATTTGCAAAAATAAATAAAGCCATTTAGGCATTTTCTGAAATCAATTTTTTAAACTATTTAATTTGGCCGTGGAAAAATGTTCATTAAATGGCATTTATTTCCCTGATCATTTTGGTATATAATAATTTATTTTTTGAAATGTTTTGATGGCCATAAAAGAGATTTCAATGCTCTGGCAATTAATAAAAGGAAAAGAGTTAACGTGTATTAAAGCCCACCGGCCCACTGCCCATAACTCCTCCCGAAATCCCTCTGAACCGGCCACCGCTGACCGCGCCCCCCCTCCCTCTCTGATGCGTGGGACCACCGACCGACCGAGCCATCCCCGCGGTCATCCCCTCCACCGCGCCCCTGACCTCGCCGGAGATCCCTCCCGCGACGGTTTCGCCTCCACCTGCTTTCTCTCGACCACCCGTGGCCCTATAAATACCCCGGCCTCCATCCGCAGCCCAATTCACCCCGAAACCCCCTCTGCTCTCACCAGAACCACCCCGCACGACCTCGCCGGAGTTCGGTTCTCAACCGAAGCCACCGGAGGTCGTGGCCGACGCCTTCCTCACCTCCACTCCCCTCCGACGCCACCTAAGAATGCCGGAGACTCACCGCTGCCATTTGAAGCCCTCGGACGCCGCCCCCGACCACCGCTGCACCGTCTCTGAGCATCTCCGACTTCCGGCCGCCATCGACCTCGCCGAAGACCCCGACCCCTCCTCTGTAAGCCACCGCCCCCTCCTCAACCGTTGGATCTAGATCAACGATCCAGATTAGAACAATTAAAACACCGAAACGTTTTCTTCTAATGTTCAGTCATCCGCCACAAACACCCGCACGTGCACTCTTTCGACCAATAGGAAGCCGCCACGTAGCCCATGTCCGTTAGATAATTTTTTTCTTTTTCTGTTTTTGTTTTAGAAAACAGAATAAGTTCTGTTTTTATTTTTGTTACATCCTTTAAAATATTTAGAGTTTTTGATTTATTCTTTTTGCAGTGTGTCACAAATTTTATGTAGTTTCTGTAGATATCAAGTTTGACCCTATTTGAATAATTTAAAATTGATTTGAGACAGATTTGATTGAAATCTTATTTTCTGAATATCTTGAGTTTAAGAATATATTTTTAGTTGCTTCTTTTTGCTACATGTCACTAGTGACATTAGTTATTAACAGGTAGAATTTGAGGAATTTTTAGAATAATTTAAAGTAGTATTTTCAACCAAAACAGATTCTGTTTAGTTCTTTTTAGGTTTATTTCTAATTCTTTTGTTTTAAATTGTTTTAATTTGTTTTATTTTATATTAGTTAATTACTTTTAACTTGTTTTCTATTAGATAGCAATAGTACTTCAACCTAATCTATTTTATGTTATTTATTATTTTATTGCATGGAATCAATTCTAGTTCAATTATAACTTGCAATTGATTTCCATTTGCTAGTTTGATTTTGCTAATTGAAAATATCTTTAATAAAATTTGTTTTATAAAATATACTTTCTATTAACTTAGTTGTTTTATATTTTGTTTTATCTTATCTTATTATTCTTTTATTTTATTTGTTTTACTTTTGTTAAGTTTAATAACTAGTAAACTCTTGTTGTATTTGTGTTGTTTTCAAAGATCATAGTTGTTCTTCAAAAGTAATTCTTTTTGCTAAATATTTACTAAAAATACAATTGATATATTTTATTTTGTTTTGTGTTTTTCCTTTTGAAAATAGGATGTACTGTAGAGAAAACCAACTTTGGTTGTGTTGATGAAGTTTTATTAATTTTAACTTTTGTCTTAAGTATTTCCTTCATCACAACCTTGTTGTTTTATGTTTTGTGATACCTTGGTGAAGTTTTGTTGTTTTGAGTTTTGTCTTAAGTATTTCCTTCATCACAAAACCTTAGTGTTTACTCTTCTGTGTTAGAATTGATTGCTAGCATGATTGCTTATATGAATGCCATGTTTGATTTTATATAGATTTTCACCGGAGAGTGACGAATAGTCTATCAAGTAATTTTCTGAGAGCGATATTATCTTCATTAACAGTACAGGAAAGTTCAGTTTGACCATCTTGTTCATACCTATGTTTTATTGCATGTAGTGACATCATTCAACAAAATCCCTCTAGTAGTGTTATTGAAATTCTTGTAGTTGAGTAGAATGCATGAGGTAGGAACCCACCACTTGTTACTAAAGCCCCGGGAACGCTAGTTAGACCAATGCTATGCTAAAGTAGACGGGGTTTGGTATGAGTGTTCATGAGTGGTGTGAGAAGGAGGACTCTATGTCAAGACGATAACTTCATGAAGGCATCTTCAAGTCCTGCATCTTCAAGACCTCAAGACTTTGAGACTCGAGAAACAAGTTTTCAATACACACTACTGGGTGAAGGATGGTTGATTGGGCATCCCTGGATAAACCAATGGATGGCCGGGATGCATGGAGAAGTGCCATGACATCTTGCGGAAAGCTTCACCCAGACTCAAAGAGAAGGATGAATACTTCATGCCCGAAAGCTTACCTAGGTAGCCACAAGTCATTATGGGCTATGGCTTGGTTGATCTTTGTTGTGACTCTGGCTGGGCAGTGCTACGAGATGTAGTCGATGTTAGGAATGGATGGGCACTGACAGTAGTCAAGGAAACACTCTGAAAGACCATGTTTCGTTTGTCCTGTTCTCAAACACCCGGCAGTGCGAGGACTTACCAGGAGGGAACGAATCTTGTGGGTAAAGTACACAACACTCTACAGAGTTAAACCTAATCGATTAGCCGTGTCCCCGATTACGAACAATTTGAGCTTCTAGACTTGGATCTATCTCTGAAATCTCCACACTGGATTGATAATTAATTGTGGGAAACTTATGATACTTGTGGGCATTGAGACATCGGTTGGCGGAACCATGTCATGTTAGGTAACTCTATAGTGAAAATTCCTGATATTCCTTTGTTGTAGGAAAACAAAATAAAATCAGCTTTTATGCAAAAACTCAGACACAGAGCCACAAAGCCTTATTGCATATAGAATAGTCTTTATCTTCTGTTCTACTGTGGTGATCTTGCCGGTACATTCAATATACTGACCTACAGGGCTGCAACGTCTTATGTTGCAGATAAGCTCTACGACGGGTAAGAGTACGATTCAGGGTTACGGTCTACACTCAACCTGCCGTTGGTGTTTATTGGGACTCCACTCCCGTTGACTGTTTCCGCTGAAATTTTAAGGTATATATCAATTTTACGTTAATTACACATGATTACACTTTGATATATACATTGATGTACTGTGTGTGCCAGCATACTGATCTAGGGATGGCACAGAACACATAGAGGCTTGACTCGTTTTGAGTCGGGTCGCTACACCACGGCTCCGGGCGGTCCGCAGAGGCCGGCGTGGAGGCCGCGGAGGACGCGGCGGAGAGGGGCCACAACGCCGCCCAGCCAATGGCGCACGACGCGCCACCGGCGATGGACGATGCCCCGCCGGAGGCGGGCGACATGTCGCCAGGGGCAGAGGAGCCACCCCCAAAAGTGCCAGCGTCGGGGACACCGGTCCCTGAGCCGCCGGCGTCGGGAACACCGGCTCCCGAAGTGCCAGCCCTAGAGGTGCCAGCACCGGACGCGAGCCGGCCAGGTGTTGCCGGAGGCGGAGCGCCTCAGGCAAGGGCCGCGATGACCGAGGAGACGACTGCGGTAGGCGCGTCGATGGTGACCGCCGGCGTGGTGGCGACGATGGGGGCCGGTCCCGTCGTGGTCTCCAATGATGGAGGGCCTGCGGACGGGGGCCGGCCACAGCAGACATGGGAGACGGCCGGGGGCTCGGCCTTTGGCGAGCCGCCGAACACCCTCGGGACCGCGGTGGCTGCCGTCGTGGAGGCCTTCGCCGCTTGCCGCACCCAGGCGACGCAAGACGCCCGGGCCGCCAAAGACCGGCTGGTGAGCCTGGAGCAGGCGGTCGCGGTGAGTTTTCCTTTCTTTTCTTCTGTCTTCTGCCTTCTTTTCTTTTTTCCGATGGGGACGCGCCGGCGCACCCACTGGGTGTAGCCCCCGAGGCTCGAGCCGGCTAGGGTGCAGGCGGGTCGAGCCTAAAGCAGCCATGCTGTTTTTGTTTTGCAAGCGGCGCACGATCATCGGGTGGCTGCGTACAACACCCTGCTGGGGTTGTACCGAGGGACCGAGAACCAGCTTGCCGTCATTTCTGTGGACCTGCAAGGTACGTGCCATTGCACTTTCAGTGGGGGGGGGGGGTGTAGCCCCCAGGAATCAGGCCGGCTGCCTCGGAGGCAGGCTGAATCCCTTTGTCGTTACTTTCTGACAGCGGAGGTTTCTTCGTATAAAGCCACCCACGCCAAGACGGTCAGCCTCCTGTGTTAGGTGGTGCGCCTTCACGAGGAGCGAGACTCTATGGCAGCCGAGTGCCGCCGGTTCCGCGAGAAGGCAGAGGGGGTGAGGGCGGAGCGGAAGGCACTCGAAGAGGCTCATCGCCGAGCATTGGCGGACCAGGAGGTGGTTCTCCGCCGGGAGGCGGAGGAGCAGGAGAACGTGCTTCGCGAGAAGCTAGAGGCCCAAGACGCCGCGCTGGCCAAGGTGGCTAAGGAAGTGCAGGAGGCCCGGGACGAGAACGAGCGTCAGCGGCAGGAGGCATCGGCCCAGGAGGCGCAGCTGCAGGAGCAAGGTCAAGAAGTGGACCAGATGCTGCGCCGTAAGTCTTTTGCCCTTCTCCCTTTTTTGCATCTTCCTCTCCTTTCGCCTCATGCTTACCTCCCCTCCCTTCTTAGGACTCTTCCCCGGCACGCAGGAGGCCATGGATGCGGCCGTGGAGGCCGACCGCGAGGCCCGCCGGGCAAAGGGGGAAGCTGTTGGGGAGCTTGCCCCCTGGACCCTGGACGAAGTGGGAACCGCCGCCGCCGCATGCCTAACGGAGGTCGTCCGCGCCACGAGACGGCTCCAGGTGGCTGGCTTGGCGCTGTTCCGCACCCTCTGGCCCAGCACGGTGGATCCGGACTCCATGACCCGGCTCGCTAGGTGGCTGGAGTTTGGAACCGCGCGGGTGAATGCCTGGAGGGCCTCCGTGGCACGCGCCGGTACGGAGATGGCGCTCCACGTCGCCAGGTCATGGTACCCCGAGCTTGACTTGGGTCTGCTCATGGCCCAGCGTGCCGGCACCGACGCGAAGTTGTTGGCGGTGGCAGGCGAGCTGTAGGTGCGGGCGAGCGAACTCGCGTCCTTTGCCCCGTGGGACGAGTACGTCCCGGAGAGCGGTGTGGACGGCACGGTGATTCCAGAGGACCAATATGGGCTCACCTGGGACGACCCGGAGGGGAGCAAAGCCGAGATGAAGGACAGGGGGTCCGACACCGATGACTATGCCCGTCCGAGGCGGCTCTGGATGTGGGAGCCTCCACTTCGGCCGCCCTGGGAGCGCCGGCTTCGAAGGCGCCAACACCGCCGGCCCCAGGGGCGTGAACGCCGCCGGCTCTAGGAATGCTGGCACCGGAGGAGGGCCGGCCCGAAGCTGCCATCGTTTGGGCCTTCCCTTTTTTCTGCAATTTGTTTAGTACCGGAATTCCACCCACTGGGGGTGTATTTAAAATGTATGTAATGAACTTGTGGCCGTGGGCCTTTTTTATCTTCTGAGTTTTATGTCATTTATCCTTTGTTGAATAATGTGCGTGCCGGCTCTTCTTTCGCCTTTCGCCCTTTGACTTGCATTCACGCGCCGGGATTCCTTTCGGCTTCTACCCTGCCTGCCGGCCAGCCGGGAGCAGGTCTGGGACAGGGATGGGGCTTCGTCCTTGGGAAAAAGCAGCAAACTTTTAGAGTCAGCCGGCTAGTGCTAGGTCGAGCCGGCAGAGGCCGGTTACTAGGAGTAGTGTGGTTCTGTTAGGCCGGTTCGGTTGCCACGCGTCGGCTAGCCATTGTGTGGGAAGTTTCTTCGTACCCCGTGGCCCCTTCAGCCGGACAGCCGGGAGCCGGTCTATAGCTGGTTAGGGAGGGGAGGCGAAGGATTGCTAGCCCACACAATTTTTCCGCCTCGGGAGGGAACCGGTTGAGCCCCTGGGCTCGGGAGACAGACCCGGTTGAAGCGCCTTAGAACGACGGGAAAAAACTTTGGAAAAGACGAAAAGGGGCGTGCCCCAAGCACCGGCTTGGGGCCCCTGTTGTATTCATAGGCCCAAAAGGGGAGGATACATACGATGGTTCTTAGCAATAAAACGGACGGAGGAGCACCACGTTCCACGGGCGCTCCGTCTCCTCGCCGGAGGCGTCTCTCTTGCGCTTCTGCAGCTTCTGGGCGTCTATCAGGTAGTATGCGTTATTGTGCAGCGCCCGTCTGACGATGAATGGGCCCTCCCATGGGGAGGACAGCTTGTGTTGGCCGGCAGTTCGCTGGATCCACCTGAGCACCAAGTCCCCTTCGCGGAAGGAGAGTGGCCGGATCCGCTTGCTGTGGTAGTGCCGGAGCTTCTGTTGGTAGATGGTTGTCCGGCTCAAAGCCAGTTTGCGGGCTTCCTCCAGGAGGTCAACACCGTCTTCCCTTGCCTCCTTTGCGTCCTTCTCGGTGTACAGGGTAACCCGAGGCGAATCGAACTCGATGTCGGTGGGGATGATTGTCTCGGACCCGTAAACAAGAAAGAACGGGGCGTAGCCGGTCGACCGGTTGGGCATGGTCCGGAGGCTCCAAAGGACAGCCGGTAGCTCCTCGACCCAGCAGCCGACCGACCGGACCAGTGGTGTCACGAGCCGGGGCTTGATGCTCGACAGGAGCAGGCCGTTTGCCCTCTCGACCTGGCCGTTTGACTGTAGGTGGGGGACGGATGCCAGGTCGAGCCGGATGCCCCGCCTTGAGCAGAAACACACTAGCACACCCTTGGCGAAGTTCGTGCCATTGTCGGTGATGATGTTGTGGGGGACGCCGTAGCGGACCGTGATGTCTTTGATGAACCGGACGGCCGTGGGGCCGTCCAGCTCCTTGATTGGCCGGGCCTCAATCCACTTGGTGAATTTATCGACGGCAACTAGCAGATGTGTCATGCCGCCTCGGGCGGTCTTGAAGGGTCCCACCATGTCCAGCCCCCAGACGGCGAAAGGCCATGAAAGGGGGATGGTTTGGAGGGTGGTAGCCGGCAGATAGCTCTGCATGCTGAAGCGCTGGCAGCCCTCGCACTTGTCGACCAGTTCCTTGGCCGCCTCTAGGGCGGTCGGCCAGTAGAAGACGTGGCAGAACGCTTTGGCCACCAGGGACCTGGAGGCAGCATGATGCCCACACTCGCCCTGGTGGATGTCGAGGAGGATCTCTAGGCCCTTCTCTGGCTCGACGCAATGCTGGAAGACACCGTGGTGCTGCGATGAACCAGCTTGCGGTTGATGATGTTGTAGGCCGGGGCCCGATGCTGAATTTGCCTTGCAGTGGCCTCGTCGGAGGGGAGCTCACCGTGCTGGAGGAACGTGAGGATGGGCTGGGCCCATGATGGAGCCGAGACAAGGGCCGGCTCAGCCCCCGGGACTGGCTCGTCAGTCCCCGGGACCTGCTCGCTAGCCCCCGGGGGTGAGGAAGCGGCCGGAACATCATCCGTCATCATGACGCTGACGGTCTTGGAGCCGGCACGCGCAGAGGTGGACGACTCGATCGTCGTGGCGGAAAGCGCCGGCTCGAAGGCGGGTGGTGATGGAGCCGGCAGAGCCGCCGCAGCCGACGGGGCTAGTTGGGCATCCAGCTCCGCTGAGGTGCCGGCCTCGCTTGCCGGAACAAAGATGGACTCCGATTCAGGAGAGGGCTTGATCGAGGGCTTCAGCAGCCGCTCGAGGGAGACGCCGACTGGGATGGCCTACCGGGTGGAGCCGATCTTGGCCAGCGTGTTGGCCGCCTCGTTGTCCGTGCGGGGGACGTGCTGGAACTCGCAGCCCTCGAAGGAGCCAGTGAGCTGCTATTCGAGGAAGAGGTAGCTGACCATGTTGGCATCCCTAGAGTCCCATTCGCCAGAGACTTGTTGCACCACGAGGTCGGAGTCGCCGAAGCAGATGATGCGCCGGATGCCGATCTCCTTAGCGAGCCATAGGCTATGGACGAGGGCCTCGTACTCGGCCACGTTGTTGGAGGCAGCGAAGTGGATCTGGAGGGCGTAGCGGAGCTGGTCGCCTCTGGGAGATGACAGGACGATGCCGGCTCCCAGGCCGGTTTGCATCTTTGAGCCGTCGAAGTGCATGCACCAGTGCGTGGAGTCGGGCGGAGGCGGCACGAACTGGGTCTCGGCCCAGTCGATGAGGAAGCCGGCCATCGCCTGGAATTTGATGGCAGTGCGGGGTTCGTACTGAATCTTGTAGTCGGCAAAGGCAATGGCCCATTTGGCGATCCGGCCGGTGGCATCCTGGCCGGCCATGATTTCGCGCAGCGGCGCTGTGCTCACGACAGTGATGACGTGCTCTTGGAAGTACTGCTTGATCTTCTGGGCGGCGAAGTATATGCCGTAGCACATCTTCTGGTAGTGGGGGTAGTTCTGCTTGGAGGCGGAGAGGACCTCGCTGAGGTAGTAGACGGGGTGCTGCATCGGCAGTGCCTTGCCCTCCTCTGTCTGCTCCACCACCAGGATGACGCTGACGAAGCGCGTGGTGAGCAGGGGCTCCTTGTCGGCCGGCGCGGCCAAGATGGGCGCGCTGGTGAGAGCCCGCTTGAGGCCGCGGAACGCTGCGTCCGCCTCGTCGGACCAGTCGAATAGGGCTGGCTTCTTCGAGAGGTCCCCGCCCGGCTCGACTAGGACCGACTTGCATAGGAGCCCGTAGAGGGGCAAGGCCTTCTCGCCCAGCCGGCTAATGAACCGGCTGAGGGTGGCAAGGCAGCCGGTGAACTTCTGTACGTCGTGGAGCCAGACAGGCTTGGGCAGGCGCTCGATCGCCCGGATCTTCCCAGGGTTAGCTTCGATGCCGCGGGCGGACACGAAGAAACCCAACAGTTGGCCGGCTGGGACGCCGAAGACACACTTCTCCGGGTTAAGCTTGATCTTGTACTCGCGCAAGTTGGCGAACGTCTCTCGGAGGTCGTCGAGGAGGCTAAAGTGCTTCTTGGATTTGATGATGATGTCGTCCATGTAGACGTGGACGTTCCTACCTATCTAAGGCAAGAGGCACTTCTGCATGCAGCGCTAGAAGGTGGCGCCAACGTTCTTCAAGCCGAAGGACATGGTGATGTAGCAGTAGGCCCCGAAGGGGGTGATGAAGGAGGTCTTGAGCCGGTCGGCCGGGTCCAGCTTTATCTAGTGGTAGCCGGAGTAGGCATCCAGAAAGGACAACAGATCGCAGCCGGCCGTGGAGTCGATGACTTGATCGATCCGCGGCAGGGCGAACGGGTCCTTGGGGCACGCCTTGTTCAGGCTCGTGTAGTCGATGCACATGCGCCAGGTCTTGTTTTTCTTCAGCACCAGGACTGGGTTGGCCAGCCAGTCTGAGTGGAACACTTCCATAATGAAGCCAGCTGCGAGCAGCCGGGCGATCTCTTCTCCGATAGTGCGCCGCTTCTCCTCGGAGAAAGGGCGCAGGGGTTGCTTGACCAGCTTCGCATCCGGCCGTACGTGCAGCTTGTGCTCAGCGAACTTCCTCGGGACACCCGACATGTCTTTGGGGGACCATGCAAAGATGTCCCGATTCTCACGGAGGAAGTCGACGAGCTCGCTTTCCTATTTGCATTCAGGCGCGAGCCGATGGTCACACACTGGGTGGGGTTGGCCGGATCGAGCGTCAGTTGCTTGGTGTCCTTGGATGGCTGGAACGAAGCTTCGCCAACCGACTGGGAGGGAGGAGCCGGCACGGCCGGCTAGGCAGAGGAGAGGGCCACCAGCCGGTCGAGCTACCGCTTCTCCTCCGCTATCTCCAGGGCCTCGGCCAGCCGACTGCCGTCTCATGCACATGCGACTGACATCTAGTACTTGCCGGCGATGGTGATGATGCTCTTGGGGCCCGACATCTTGAGCTTGAGATAGGCGTAGTGGGGACCGCCATGAACTTGACGAGGGCTGGCCGGCCCAGCAACGCGTGGTAGGGGCTGTCGAGGTCGACCACCTTGAACGAGATTGGCTCGCGGCAGAAATGACTGGCGTCGCCGAAGAGGACGTCGAGCTTGATCTTGTCGACGAGGGTGCAGGACTTGTCCGGCACGATGTCGTGGAAGACGGTCCGGCTTGCCTTCAGGTCCTCCACCTTGAGCCCTAGCTTGAGCAGCGTGTCCATGTAGAGGATGTTGATGCTGCTGCCCCCATCGATCAGCACCCGCGAGAAGCGGCACGAGCGTTTGTCGGAGGTGATGGTGGGATCGAGGACGAGGGCATAGCAGCCGGGGTTTGGCATCACGGCCGGGTGGTCCGCCCGGCTCCAGGTGATCGGCTTCTCAGACCAATGCATGAATTGGGGAGTTGCGGGGATGGTGGCGTTCACCTCACGGTGGAGCCAACACTGGGTGTGCTTGTCCGTCTCCTCACTGGTGCAGATGACGTAGCAGCCGTCATGCTCAGGGTACTGGTCAAGCAGCCGGCCATCATTGCGAGCTGGGGCCGGGGCCGCTCGAGCCGGACCGGGAGCTGGAGCCGGAGCTTGGGCCGGGGCCGGTGCGCGAGCTGGCGGCGCGGGGGGAGCCGGGAGGCCGTCCCCTCATGCCAGACGCTGGGAGAAGCTGCATCACCGGAGCGTGTGCGTGGCCGGCTTGGCGCCAGAGTGGTTTTTGTAGGGGAGGTCAAGCATTTGCTCGAAAGTCAGCCTGGGCTTCCAGGCAGCCTTGTCGGTGCGCTAGCGCTGACCGGGGGCCTAGCCAGCCGGCTGCTCCTCCTCGATGGAGGCGACCTGCCGGCTCTCGTAGCGGGAGTCGGGCTGGTCGTTCTTGCGCTTGCCGTCCCGCTGCTGCCGGTTGTCGGCCGCCGCCCGCGGCGCGGTGGGGGGCGCAACCGGTTTGGCTGGTGCCTTAGCTTTCATCCTCATTGAGGAATCGGCCATGGCGTATTTGTCCGCTTTGGACATTAGGTCTGCCAGGGAGGTTGGCTCGGAGCATAGGAGTTTGTGCTTGAGAGGGGAGCCATCGCAGCAGCCTTCGATGAAGTACTGGATGGCTTGTACCTCGTGCACTCCCTCGCATGAGTTGCGGAGCTCGGTCCAACGCGTGAGGTAGTCGCAAAGGGGTTCTTCCGGCCCCTGGACGCACATGGATAGCTCGCGGGGCTGGCCGGGCCGTTTGTAGGTGCCGGTAAAGTTGTGGACGAAAGCTTCCTCGAAGTCTGTCCAGGTGTTGACGCTGCCGGCGGGCAGGCTGTTAAGCCAGGTGCGGGCCGAGCCGATCAGCGTGAGGGGGACGTAACGGACGGCTACGCACTTGTTTCCCCTGGCAATGCCGACGGCGGTGGTTTAATCTATCAGCCAGTCCTCCGGCTTGGCGGCCCCGGTGTATTTCGGGGTGTCGCGAGGAAGGGTGAAGCCGGGCGGAAAGGGCTCGTTGCGGATCCACGGGCCGAAGCAGGCTGGGCCTATCGAGCCCTCCTCCTTGAGGAGAGCCGACTATGCCAGCCGGTCGAGACGGAGCCGGGCGTCGTTGTCGCTGTGGGGGACGCGTGGTCCGAGCCGGGCCGCTAGCTCGGGAGGGACGGCCGGTGGGATGGACCGTGCTGGCTCTTGCCGCGGTGGCAGGGTGTGCTCGCAGGTGCGTCGGCTGCCTGCTGCCGGCGCCTCGTCGCGACGGTTGCTGCGGGCCGGGTTGTTGCTACGCCGGCTGTTCACAGCCAGCTGCTCATTCCCGCGCGAAGGGGCGCGCTAAACGTTGCTCCCCCGAGAGTTCCGGATGGAGGGACGAGGGTCGCTGGAGTGCTGAGCCGGCCGGCGTTCAGCAGCACCAGCGTCCTTGCCCTCGGGGCGGGGGAACTCGGAGCCGGCCCCGCCAGGGGCGAGCCGGCCTGTTGCGCGTTGGTGGTGTCGACGAGGTCCTTGATGTGCTGCTCGCGCGTGGCACGTTCCTCGCCCTCCAAAGTTGCCAAGTCCTCGTAGGCAACCTTGGCGGCACGCAGGTTGGCTGCGGGGTTGTCGTAGACGGGGAGGCGTCTGTCGAGGATTTCCGCGACCACGCGGCCGTGCTCCCGCACGACCCCACGCCGACTGGGCTCGGGGCCAGCCGGGGTGAGACCGTACGCGGAGTTGTATTCCCGCTGCGCGGCCTCCATCCGGCGTCGCTCGGCGACAAGGGCGCTGGCGTCTTCGAACAACAGGCGACGGGCTGCCTCCAGCTCGGCTCTAGCGGTAGCCGGATCTGCCATCGTGGCGATAGGAGTGCCAAGACCTCGGAGGGTGGCGGCGAACGGGTCGGAGGTGCTGGCGCGAGCCGTGGCTGCGCCGGCCTCGGCCGCTTGCGCACGGCCTGAAGTGGTGGAAGAGGTGGCGACCATCACTCCCACGCGAGTGTGGGAGCCGATGGCCTCGCCCGTGGCGAGCGCGCCCACGGACGAGGGAGGCTTGGTGCAGTTGAGCACCCAGCTAGGGTACTCGTCGGCCATCGGTGCCTCAGCGAGGCTCAGCTTGCTGAGCTTCCCGGCAAGCGCGGCAATGTTGGACACGAGGTTGCAGCCGAGGCACTCGTTAGAGACGCTGGCCGTGCTGCCCGCGGGACCTGCTGTAGCAAGCCCCACGAGCATGCGGTTCTTCCCGGACGCGAGGCGGCCGGGGGAGGTGGTGAAGGGCCCCGCCCAGAGCGTGACTCCGGCCGATGCCGCGGACGGCCCCACGGTGGGTGCCAACTGTCGTGGTTTCGTCATGGCAGATGCCATGGGTAGGCTTATCAAGAGGGGCCGAAGGACGCCGGCAGGCTCCGGGAGCGGGGTTAGGCACAAATGGTGACGGACACGCGATGTACCTAGGTTCAGGGCCCTCCGTGGGAGGTAATACCCCTAATCCTTCTTGGTCTAGATTAGGTGATGGTGAGATTACAACGATGCTCCTAGAGCTGTATGATCGAGGAGGAAGAAGGAACTAGCCGTTCTCCTGCCTCTATGCGTGCGTGCGTGTGATGAGTGGGAAGATGGAGCGAACATGGAACCCCCTTGCATGGGGGTGGCCCAGGGTTTTTTATAGGCCAACCCCCCGGATTACAATAGGGATAAAAGGCCATGGAGGGCCCCAGCAGGCAGCCTCTCGGGCCGGCTGTGGGGCCTGCCGGCTATGGGGTCTTGTCGTTGGTAGGTCCAGCCGGCTGAAGGGTCCCGTCCGGAGCCGGCGGGGCCCGCACGATGGGTCCCGACGCCGGTCACGTCGCGGCACGGGTCGTCCCTTGTGGTGTCGTCTTGCAGCGTCCGACCGAGGTCAGCTGCCCGGCTGGCCGCCCTGTAGCCATGCCGGGGTAGGTAATGGAGTGGTTGAGGCGTGCCGGCACTGTTGGAGGCCCGGTCGCCGTCCGCCAGGGCCAGAGGCCCTAACGCCTTCACTGTGGCCATGCGGGCGCTGACCCTCGATGGGATGGGGTCCACTGTTGCCGCGCAGGTCCTGACGATGGTATCCAATGCCCAGCCGGCTAGGGGGGCCAGGCGGCAACGTCCCCAGCTGGCTAGCGCGTCGTAGCCGGCAGGCCTTGGCCGGAGGGTCGCGGCCGGCAAGGCGTAGCCGGGACGCTAGGAGAAGCGGCCCGTCCTTTAAATGCGTTTGGTGGGCTACAGCAAGGGAGTGTTTGAGGATACCCCGGGGTTATCCCCCCGTCATAGAGGTTCCAACTTGTTTCACAAAAAAAAAACCATTTTTCATTTTCAATGCGAAAAACACGTGTAAGGAAAGCAAGGGCTCTGAGCTCTTATCCCTTCATGGGGAAGAGCGAAAGCCCTCAGTCCGGGGTTCTAGGCTGCTTAAGTAGAGTCAGCAGCCGTATGCCCCGGATAGGGGAGACATGGCCTTTAGGCCGTATCGACCCGATGCCGAAGGACTTTTCCTAGTCTCGAGGAGTGAATCCGAGAGGCGTGAGTGGAGCAACTGAGTGGCTACTGTAAGCCGTAGAGGCGAGGGAATTTTTCGTGAAGCGACTACAAAGAGAGACAGTCCAAATGACACAATTCCATGTCTATCTCAAAGTAGACCCTATTTTACGGGTGGTCGCCAAAAATCATGCATTTCCGACCCTCGTAGCTACTCCCGGCCATTCAAACAACCATCGACCGATTCAGCTAGAACCGACTGGAATTTGAACTGCGAGTCCTCCATAGCTTGCCCGATATCGTTGCTAAAAATCATATTTAGCTTCACTGGTAGGCATTTCATCATAGAATCACCAATAGATATGCATGATCAAACTCCTAGCCATGGACGGCCAACGCGACAAGTTTGACCGGTTTTTTAAAACATCGTAATTTTTTTGAAAAAATTCAAAAAATGGGAGACCTCCGTGTCACATCATCAAATGTGGCCTACCAACTTGCAAAAATATTAAACTTGGAATACCGATGTTTTATTGAAAAAGTGTTCTCAAAAACGACCTACCATGAACGGAGATTCATGGCTTTCAAGGCGAACGAGCAATGATATGGCCACATTCGTTGAATAGTTTGTGATAATATGCCAAAATTTGGCACATGCCTCCATCTTTTGATGTCAAACAATGTTGCCAAAGAGAGGTTCGAATTTTTTTGACCAAAAAAACATTTTTATTTTTTGAATGCCAAAAACACGTGTTTTTCATGAAGCGGGTACAAAGAGAGACATTCCAAATGACGCCATTCCATGTCTATCTCAAAGTAGACCCTATTTTACTGGAGGTCACCAAAAATCATGCATTTTCGACCCTCGTAGCTACTCTCGGCCATTCGGACAACCATCGACCGATTCAGCTCGAACCGGTTGGAATTTGAACTATGGGTCCTCCATAGCTTGCTCGTTATTTTCTGCTAAAAATCATTTTTAGCTTCACAGGTAGGCATTTGATCATAGAATCACCAACATATATGCATGATAAAACCCCTAGCCACGGACGGCCGACGCAACAAGTTCGACCGGTTTTTGAAAACACCGTAAAAAAATCAAAAACAAAAACAAAAAAATGGCAGACATCCGCGTCACATCATCAAATATGGCCTACCAACTAGCAAAAATACTAAACTTGGAATGCCGATGTTTTGTTGAAAAAGTATTCTAAAAAACGACCTACCATGAACGAAGATTCATGGCTTTCAAGCTGAATGAGTAATGATATGGCCACATTCGTTGAATAGTTTGTGATAATATGCCAAAATTTGGCACATGTCTCTATCTTGTGATGGCAAACAATGTTTCCGAAGAGAGGTTCCAACTTGTTTAAAAAAACCATTTTCATTCTTTGAATGCGCAAAACACGTGTATTTCGTGAAGCGGCTACCAAGAAAGACATTCTAAACGGCGCCATTCCATGTCTATCTCAAATTAGACCCTATTTTATGGTCGGTCGCCAAAAATCTTGCATTTCCGACCCTCGTAGCTACTCCCGGCCATTCAGGCAAGCATCGACCGATTCAGCTAGAATCGAGTGGAATTTGAACTGCGGTCCCTCCGTAGCTTGCCCGTTATTTTTGCTAAAAAATCATTTTTAGATTCAGAGGTAGGTATTTCATCATAGAATCACCAACAGATATAAATGATCAAACCCCTAGCCGCGGCCGGCCGACGTGACAAGTTCGACCGGTTTTTGAAAACACCGTCAAAAATTCAAAAAAATGGGAGACCTCCGCGTCACATCATAAAATGTGGACTACCACCTAGCAAAAATATTAAACTTGGAATACCGATGTTTTCTTGGAAAAGTGTTGTCAAAAACGACATATTATGAACGAAGATTCATGGCTTTCAAGCCGAACGAGCAATGATATGGCCACATTCATTGAATAGTTTGTGATAATATGACCAAATTTGGCACATGCCTCCATCTTGTGATGGCAAACAATGTTGCCGAAGAGAGGTTCCAACTTGTTTCACAAAAAAACCATTATTCATTTTTTGAATGCCCAAAACACGTGTTTTTCGTGAAGCGCCTAGAAAGAGAGACATTTGAAACGGCGCCATTCCATGTTTATCTCAAAGTAGACCGTATTTTATGGGTGGTCACCAAAAATCATGCATTTCTGACCCTCGTAGCTACTCTTGGCCATTCAGACAATCATCGACCGATTCAGCTGGAACTAGCTGGAATTTGAACTGCGGTTTCTCCATTGCTTGCCCTTTATTTTTGCTAAAAATAATTTTTAGCTTCATAGGTAGGCATTTCATCATAGAATCACCAATAGATATGCATGGTCAAACCCCTAGCCACGGACGACCGACGCGACAAGTTTGACCAGTTTTTGAAAACACTGTAAAAAATTATTATTTTTAAAAAAAATGGGAGACCTCCGCGTGACATCATAAAATGTGGCCTACCAACTAGTAAAACTATTAAACTTGGAATACCGATGTTTTCTTGAGCTATTTAGTATGATTTTAACCATTATTTCTACAAAGTTTACAAAAAAACCTAAAATTTTCTGCCTTCAAACCGAATAGAATTTCCCTCCCACCCCAAAATTTTCCCTCCACTCTCCCAAAATTTCCCTCCCTCTCCCAAAATTTCTGTCCCCTCCCTCTCCCACTAACAGGTGGGACCCATCACTCCCTCTCCCAGTAACCCGCGGGATCCCCCCACTCCCCAAAATTCCCTCCCCTCTCCCCGACGAACCCTAGCTTCTCCCTCCCCACTCCATGCCGATGACAAATTCCTCCCCAGCTCCATGTCACCTCCTCCACTCCCTCCCCTGCTCCGTGCCGCCCTGCCGCCCCTCTCCCCTCTTCCCAAAGACAAATCCACCCTTCACTCTCCCCTCGACGATGGCGGCTACATCAACGACATCGACGGCTACATTGACCGCCCCGACTACGACTACATCGACGACGACGACTACATCGATGACGGCGGTTGCGTCATCCACATCATTGACGATCGACAACGGCAGGTATTTCTCCCCTTGATCCATATCCCCTTGATCTTCTAGGGTTCAGTAGATCCCCCTCCTGGTTGATCTAGGGTTAGGATTCGATCGATATACGATCACTTGGTGGTTCTTGTTCATGTTCATGGGACGGATTCTAGGGTTAGGAGCTCCTGGTGGTTCTATCGATCCCCCTCCTGGTCAATCTAGGGTTAGGACCTGCTGGTGGTTTGTTCGGTCCCCCTCAGGTAGTCTGCTTCATGGTGTTAGGGTTCAGATTGATGGAGAGGAAGTGCATGATGTTAGGGGATGGATCTACGGGCATGGGGATAGATAAGGAAGTGGATGATGTTAGGGGATGACCTCCCTCTGGTTCATGTTGCTTGCTAGCATACATGGTTAATTAGGGTTTCCATCAGCAGTACTTGCTTGTATCAGTAGCACTTGGAGAGGAAGCACTAGGGTTTGTATCAACAATACTTGCTTGCTTGCTGCTTTTCAATTTCCTTCCTTGCTTGCTTGTTTGTATCAGTAGCACTATGCTTGTTTCTATTAATAGCACTTTGCTTGCTTGCTTGCTTGTATTAGTAACACTTATGCACTTTGCTTGCTTGCTACTAGGGTTTGTATCAACATGTACTTGATTGCTTATAGCACTTTGCTTCATTATTCTTTATGTTGTTACATCTTATAGGCTTGTTGATGCATTGACTGCTTGGGTGCAGTCATCGTTTGATTTTCTGTTACATTAATGTTGGCAATGATGTGTTGGGCCCTGCATTGAGGGAGAAATCTTCTAAATTGCCTGCATAATCATGATTTCAAGGCCCAGTATTAGTGGTAACACTACTTACTTCTTTATTCATCAACTGTTGGGCAATCAGTTGCTTGAATGCATAAGTTTGCCTCCATTAGGGAAAACAGCTTGATGTAGTGAAGATATTAAGAGATGCTTCATAACTTTCCAGTGTACATGCATGCTTGTTTAGTGCACTTACATGTTTGCTTAATTAATAACACTACATCACTATATTATTGATCCATCAAGTTTGCTTCACATGTATTCCATGTATGTGCAATGCTGGCAAATGCTTTCCTTTATTGATACAAGTGCATCATTTTAATTTATCCCTGTTGTATCTGATTGTTGTTTATTCTTTTTTGCAAGCACCACCTCAAGATCATCAATGCAAGGATGACAAGGTCAAATATTCAGCCAACCATTGGTATGCAACTTGCTCCTTGTGGTTATACTATGAGTTTCAGAAAAGACGTGTCTTAATATGATGAGTAAAATGTTTTGCTGTAATAGTATGCAACTTGATCCTTGTGGTTATACTGTCAGTTTTATAAAATATCTGTCTTAATATGATGAGTGAAATGTATTGCTGCAATAGTATGCAACTTGCTCCATGTGGTTATACTGTCAGTTTTATAAAATATGTGTCTTAATATGACGAGTGAAATGTACTGCTGCAATCTGAATAAGCTGTCTTAATTGTGCCTGTTTGCTGTTAGTCTTTCGTACCCGAATAACTAGGATTAAATGATAATAAAATCTCATAAGATATGTTTGGCTGTCTATCCATGCATTCCAACCATTCACCTAATAGTTATGTTTCCTTTATCATGCAAAGAAGAGCCTCTCACCGAGTACGAGAAGGTTAGGGCTAGAAATATGATGAGGAACAGTCGGATGTTCCAGTCCCTTGGCATCGGTGCAATAGCGTCGATGATTGGGAAAACAAATGATGTACAAGAAGGTAGAGCTGATGTGGTTCAAGAAGGTAGTGGAGTTATCAATGATGACCCAGAGCACAATCCTAAGGAGGATGAAGTTATTGATGTCGAGCAAGTGGATGATGTTGTAGTGCAGAAGACTGTTAAGGTGCAAACTCTATCCTGCTTGGAGGGTTGGGGTTCTTGTATGCTTTGTGTTTTCTTGTGCTCACATATTTGTCTTGTGATGTAATGATTTTTTCTGTGCTATTTGTATGAGGCACTGAAGGAATCTAGGAAGAAGATGCCAGGTGTTAGAAGACAGCCAACAAGAAGAGGAAGAGCTCAAAAACATCTGCTACAATGCCTCCAGGAAGGGTGATGGTCCCACCTCCAGGACAAACAAAGAGGATCCTGGAACCTGATGAACCGTCCCCTGCTAGTGTCACGAGGTAGAAAGCAAAGATGGCGGTTACGACGGACCATCAGGAAAGTCCACTGCACATGGACTCTGAGAGTTGGGTGCAAATGGGTGATGAGTTTCTGCCCATGGATGATGAAACTACTCGGTGCATGGATGAAAGAGGCACTGTCTGCCTAGATGAAGGAGGAGCTATCTGCATTGATGAAGCATGCACTTTCCACACAGAACTCAGCCCTAATGCACCTTCTATTGACAGGAATGTTGTCATACGTGAAGAAGAACACCAACTTTTGCTTCAATCAGGCAAGTTCACCTTTGCAATGCTCTCTTTTACTAGTGCATTTTTCCAAATGGAAGTGATCATGTATGGTTACCTGTTTAGCAGAACCATTCCTGCATTTGTCGATTTCTCTTCTAATTTATGAGTTCAGTTTCATTTTCAGATGCAATGACTACCAAGCTTAGACAGAGAAAGGGTAAAGGGCTAGAGAGAATCACCAAGTCGCTTGGTTGCAAGGTGCCTATCCAAATTGTTGAAGCGATGAAGCATCCAGAGAAGCCTCTACAGGCAGCAAAGCTTGCTTCTGAGTGTGGACTCGTTGCAAGAACCCATCTGCCGGTTCTTCCTCACTTCAAGGAATACAAAAAATGCTAATCTATTGGAGAACTACATTGGGGAAGTTGCTGTAAGCTACTTGTTTCGTAGTTAATGTGCTATCTATTTTCTGTTACACCTATGTATGATCACTAATATTGTTCCTACCTTATTTGCTGTCTTGGTAGGAAAATTTTGAGATGAACATGGAATCGAAGACTATCAAGACCGGGTGCAAAGATATTCTGTAGAAAAATTCAAAGAACAGACACCATTAGATCAAGAAGAAGTATTTTGATACCGTAGCAGCAAACAAAGTCAGCATCAAATCTCCGGTGTCGGATCTAACGGACGGTGAATGGCAAGCTCTGGTGGAGATGTGGTCTACCCCAAGACACAAGGTTTGTCTCTGCTTTGTCTGCTGCTTTATGTTCTGCACATGATATGCTAGTGCTAGATCATGCCGATAGTATGCTTTTTTGTAGGAAACCTGTTTGTCGAACAAGATGAATCGAGAAAAAGTTGTGTACGCATAGAAAACTGGTTCCAGGCACTACACAACACACCTTTTTGCCACTGTGAGAACTTTTGTCTAGAGACCTTACCGTTTGATCCTCGTTGAAGAACATTTTTGATTCTTGCTGAATAACATTTTGATTTTTGTTGAAAATCATTTCAAAAAGAAGAGAGGAAGGGTGAGGAGCTGTTTGCGATTGACTTATTCAAGGCCACCCACAACATCAAGAAGCACGGGTTTTTGGAGCAAGTAAAGAAAGCTATAGTAAGTCACTCCATGCTTTGACCAACCAGTTCAAACTTTTGTCTAGAGCCTAAGATAGGTTTGGTATGCTTTGTTGCTGTTTGCTAGAGCCTAAGATAGGTTTGATGCTATTTGATTCACACTTCTGTCATGCCCCGTTTGATTCACAACCAGTTCAAACTTCTATCATGCCCTGTTTGATGTTGTTTGACTGGTTTGTCCAGCCAGTTCAATCTTATAGAGCCTAAGATAGGTTTGATGTTGTTTGACTAGTTTGTCCAGCCAGTTCAAACTTCTACCATGCCCTGTTTGGTTCATAGCCAGCAAGAACACAAACTATGTTCCATGCTTTGATGTTGTTTGCTAGAGCCTAAGATAGGTATGGTATCTCAACAAAGATATCAGAATGTTAGTTTGATGATCGGCTCACTCGGGAAGCCATCTTATATATGTTGGAAATACGCCCTAGAGGCAATAATAAATTAGTTATTATCATATTTCCTTGTTCATGATAATCATTTATTATCCATGCTACAATTGTATTGATCGGAGACTTAAATGCATGTGTGGATACATAGATAAAATCATGTCCCTAGTATGCCTCTAATGGACTAGCTCGTTGATCAAAGGATGGTTAAGGTTTCCTAGCCATGGACATGAGATGTCATTTGATAACGGTATCACATCATTAGGAGAATGATGTGATGGATAAGACCCAAACTACAAACATAGCATATGATCGTGTCAGTTTATTGATACTGTTTTCTGTATGTCAAGTATATGTTCCTATGACCATAAGATCATGCAACTCACGGATATCGGAGGAGTGCCTTGTGTGTATCAAACGTCGCAACGTAACTGGGTGACTATAAAGGTGCTCTACAGGTATCTCTGATGGTGTCTATTGAGTTGGCATGGATCGAGACTGGGATTTGTTACTCCGTGTGACGGAGAGGTATCTCGGGGCCCACTCGGTAATGCAACATCACAATAAGCCTTGCAAGCAATGTGACTAATTGTTAGTTGCGGGATCTTGTATTACGGAACGAGTAAAGAGACTTACCGGTAACGAGGTTGAACTAGGTATGGAGATACCGACGATCGAATCTCGAGCAAGTAACATACCGAAGAACAAAGGGAACGTTATACGGGATTAACTGAATCCTTGACATAGAGGTTCGACCGATAAAGATCTTCGTAGAATATGTAGGAACCAATGTGTACGTCCAGGTCCCGCCATTGGTTATTGACCGTAGAGGTGTCTCGGTCATGTCTACATAGTTCTCGAACCCGCAGGGTCTGCACACTTAAGGTTCGGTGACGTTTCAGTAGTGTAGAGTTATGTATGGTGGTGACCGAAGTTTGTTCGGAGTCCCGGATGAGACCCCAGACGTCACGAGGAGCTCCGGAATGGTCTGGAGGTAAAGATTCATATATAGGAAGTCCTAGTTTGGTTTTCGGAAAAGTTTCGGGCTCATCGGTAGTGTACCGGGAGTGCCGGTAGTGTACCGGGAGAGCCGGTAGTGTACCAGGAGACCGCCGGGAGGGGTACTTCGACCCCAAGAGGTCCATGGTCTGTGGGAGAATATTAACCAGCCCTTAGTGGGCTGGGAAAACAGCCACAAAGGCCCATGGCACAGGAGAGAAAGTCCTAAAGCAAAAGGTGGAAAATCAGCCAATAGGAGGCAATCCTACTCCAACTAGGATTGGAGGTGAAGTAGGATTGCTTCCCACCTCCTATTTCGGACGACCCAAAGGCCTTGGCTGCCTATCCTCTCCTCTCCTCCTATATATACTAGTGGATTGGGTGGTTTTTGGACAGAATTTCCGGCCACGTGCTACCCGTTTCACCGGTGCACAGTTTCTCCTCTAGATCGGTTTTCCGCAGCGCTTAGGCGAAGCCCTGATGGAATCATTCCACCACCATCACCGGAGCGCCGTCACGCTGCCGGTGAACTCTCTCTCCTCTCCACCTCCTCTCGCTGGATCGAGACGGTGGAGATCATCATCAAGCTGCACGTGTGCTGAACGCGGAGGTGCCGTCCGTTCGGCGCTAGATCGGAAGGACCGTGATCGAGATCGCGAGACGGTTCGTGATGTGATCACGGAACGGATCGTGATGAGTTCGCGGGACGGATCATGATGTGTTCGCGGGACGGTTCGTGATTGGATCGCGGGACGCTCGGCGATTTGGATCGCGAAGAAGTTCGACTACACCAACCGCGTTTCTTAACGCTTCCCGCTTAGTGATCTACAAGGGTACGTAGATCCACTCTCCCTCTCGTAGATGCTCATCACCATGGATAGGTTTGTGTGTGCGTAGGAATTATTTTGTTTCCCATGCGACGTTCCCCAACAATATAGAACCACCATTCTAGGCTTAATCACGCCATCATATTGTTCCAACTGCATGTCTCCAAATCACATAAGTGTGTACACTTGCTATAATGAATCTATTATTGATAATACCTACGTGCAGATTCAAATAATGCTTTCAGGTTACTAGTCATCATCTTCTTCTGTTTGAGTTTGAGTAAAATATCTATGTATAGATTTTGTGTGCTGGTTTGGTGGCATTCTTGTTTGGTTTGGTTTGCAAAATGTGAAATAGATCTGCCACTAATGTCTTATCATTTTCCTCCATATGCTAGCTTGAGATGAAAAAAAGGAAGGATGCGCCGGTACCAGAAGGTGAAGAGCCAAAGTCTGTTGTTGAAATTGTTGACAAAGTACCCAAGACCAAAGTAAAGCATAGCACATTCCTCAGGAATGTTGGGCTCCAGTCATCTATGAATAACTTGGGCAAAGCAACTGCTGCTGTGGCTGCTCATGTTCGTGATCTTGAGCAGATGCTGGAGAGGTCGGAGCTTCAAGCTGAATTGATGCAAGAAGAAGTGGCGGCAATCAAGTTGAAGGCGGCAGAAGCTGAAGCTGCACGCAACAAGGAACTTGAGCTGCCGCGCAAGAAGTCTCAAGAACATGATGAGAAGTTTGCCCACTTGATGGCTCTCTTTGGAGCTAAAGAAGTTTGATGGCATTGAAGTTTGTATTTGTTGCTATGGCTCTCTTTGCTACTATGGTTTTATGCAGTTTGTCTTTGAATTGGTTTGTGCAGGTGGGTATGGCAATATTGGTTTGAACCTGTGAACCTGGGAGCACTTGTGAACTTGGGAGCACTTGTGAAATATGAACCAGGGAGCATTTTGCAGTCTGTAGGATCTTGCTGTTATGTGGACCTAGGAGCATTTTGTGAACCTGGGAGCTGTTATGTAAACCTGTTATGTAGTCTCTAGGATCTTGCTGTTATGTGAACCTGTGAGCATTTTGTGCACTCGTTTATAGTTATGTGAACCTGCTATGTGGATCTTGCTGTTATAAGCACTTGTTTATAGTTATGGGAGCAATTGTTTATAGTTATGTGGAGCACTTGCTGTTTGAAGTTATGCGTTTTCTGAAATTATGCAAAATATGAACCTGGGCTCTGAAAAGGCTGAGGCCCAAACAAGAATTATGCTAAAAAGGCCTGGGCCTGAAAGAAGAGCCAACTTAAAAAAAACTAGTCTGTATAAGCTGGGCCAGGCCAAGGCCCAAACAAGAACTAGAATAAAAAGGTTGTGGCCCAAAAAAATAGTTGACTAGGAAAAAAAACTGGTTTGTAAAAGGCTCAATCCCAGAAAATAAAAGGCCAAATTATTGGGCCAGACCCATGCAACTAAGCAAAATAAAGAGGAAAAAACATCAAATTGGCTGAATTATTGGGCTTGGCCCATGTAGATGGCCGAAATGGACCGGGCTATTTCTAATTTATGACCTTCTCATTTGGTCGTAATCTTGCCACGTCAGCTTGCCACGGTGGATTTGGCATGGCGTAGGTGGATTGCTAGTGACCAAAATAATTGGTCGTTGATTCTATGACCTATTTTTTGGTTGTAAAAGTCTACGACCTTTCCAGAAGAAAGGTCTTAATTTCCATTAACGACGGTCAGCTTTTGACCATCAGTTTTTTGTCACAAAAAGGTCACAAATGGAAAATAGTGACCAATAGTGATGGTCGCAAGTTGACATATTTCTTGTAGTGAATGCTGTGCACAAGACCCGATGTCAGCCTTGCCATAAGTATGGCTGGAAGGTTTCAAAGTGATCCAGTAATGAAGCACTGGACGATGGTCAAGAATATCCTTAAGTACCTGAAAAGGACTAAGGAAACATTTTTCGTTTATGGAGGTGATCAAGAGCTTGTCATAAAGGGTTATGTTGATGCAAGCTTTGACACTGATCCAAAAGACTTTAAGTCGCAAACCAGATATGTATTTATTCTCAATGGGGGAGCGATAAGCTGGTGCAGTTCCAAGCAGAGCGTGGTAGCAAATTCTACATGCGAAGCGGAGTACATCGCAGCCTCAGAGGCGGCGAAGGAAGGTGTCTGGATGAAGGAGTTCATGACAGATCTTGGAGTACTTCCCAATGCACCGAATCCTGTGGATTTGTTCTGTGATAACACTGGTGCCATTGCCCAGGCCAAGGAATCAAGGTTTCACATGAGGACCAGACACATAAAGCGACGCTTCAATTCCATCCGTGAGTACATCAAGGAGGAGGACATAAATATTTGCAAAGTGCACATGGATCTGAATTCTGTAGACCCATTTACTAAACCTGTTCCAAGGGCTAAACACGATCAACACCAGAACTATATGGGTGTTCGATTCATTACAATGTAAATCACATGGTGATGTGAGCTAGATTATTGACTCTAGTGCAAGTGGGAGACTATTGGAAATATGCCTTAGAGGCAATAATAAAGGGGTTATTATTATATTTCCTCGTTCATGCTAATTGTTTATTATCCATGCTACAATTGTATTGACTGGGAACACATCACATGTGTGGATACATAGACAACACTATGTCCCTAGTATGCCTCTAGTAGACTAGCTCGTTGATCAAAGATGGTCAAGGTTTCCTAGCCATTGACATGAGATGTCATTTGATAACGGGATCACATCATTGGGAGAATGATGTGATGGACAAGACCTAAAATGTAAACATAGCATATGATCGTGTCAGTTTATTGCTATAGTTTTCTGCATGTCAAGTATCTGTTCCTATGACCCTGAGATCATGCAACTCACTGACACTAGAGGAGTGCCTTGCGTGTATCAAATGTCGCAACGTAACTGGGTGACTATAAAGGTACTCTACAAGTATCTTCGAGAGTGTCTGCTGAGTGGGTATGGATCAAGACTGCGATTTGTTACTGCATGTGACGGAGAGATATCTTAGGGCCCTCTTGGTAATACAACATCACAACACCCCTTGCAAGCAATGTGACTAAAGTGTTAGCCACGGGATCTTGTATTACGAAACGAGTAAAGAGACTTGTCGGTAACGAGATTGAGCTAGGTATTGAGAGACCAACGATCGAATCTTGGGCAAGTAACATACCGAAGAATGAAGGGAACAACATACGAGATTAACTGAATCCTTGACATAGAGGTTCAACCGATAAAGACCTTGGTAGAATATGTAGGAACCAATATGGGCATCCAGGTCCCGCTATTGGTTATTGACCGTAGAGGTGTATCGGTCATTTCTACATAGTTCTCGAACCTACAGGGTCTGCACACTTAACATTCAGTGACATTTTGGTATTATAGAGTTATGTATGGTGGTTCCCAAAGGTTGTTAGGAGTACCGGATGAGATCCTGGACGTCACGAGGAGCTCCGGAATGGTCCATAGGAAAAGATTGATATATAGGAAGTCATGTTTTGGTCATCGGAAAAGTTTCGGGCTCATTGGTAGTGTATCGGGAGTGGCGGGAGGGTACCTGTGGACCATCGGGATGGGTGTCTCGACCCAAGGGCCTCATGGGCTGTGAGAGGAGGAAAACCAGCCCCTGGTGTGATGGCCAAAGCCTCCCCTAAGGGCCTATGCGATTGGGGTGAAGGGAGGAGGCAAAGTCCCAAAGGTGGAAAGATTGCCAAGTGGGGAAGGAGTCCTACTAGGAGTAGGATTGGAGTCCAACTCCCTCTCCTCCCCATTTCAGCCGAAACAAAGGGCAGCCCTAGGGCGAAGCCTCCTCTCCCCCTCCTCCTATATATACTAGAGGTTTAGAGGTGAGGGCTAACCCTAATTACCACGTGCTTCCTCTAGATCATCTAGATCGGTTTTCTCCTCTAGTCTAGTTCGGCGATGCTTAGGCGAAGCCCTGCCGAAATAGTTCCACCACCATCACCGCCACGTTGTCGCGCTGCCAGAGAACTCATCTACCTCTCCACTCCCTCTTTCTGGATTAAGAAGGTGGAGATCATCATCGAGCTGTACGTGTGCTGAACGCGGAGGTGCCGTCCGTTCGGCGCTAGATCGGGACGGATCGTGATTGGATCGCGGGACGCTCGACGATTTGGATCGTGAAGATGTTCAACTACATCAAGCATGTTTCTTAACGCTTCCCGCTTAGCGATCTACAAGGGTATGTATATCCACTCTCCCCCTCATAGATGCTCATCACCATGGATAGATGTTGTGTGTGCGTAGGAATTTTTTTATTTCCCATGCAACGTTCCTCGACAACTTTGGCTTGTTAGTTAGAGGAGCTTCTTCTTGAAGTCATCTCCATTATCTTCGTTGTTGTGGAAGTGGTCATCTCCTTGAGGTGGTGGTGAAGGAGGTTGTGGTGGATCTTCAAGATGTACTTCCTCCTCCTATTCATCTAGCCTTGTACCACTTTTGGATGCTTCCATGTTGTTTTGTCAGTAGCCTTGATCCCAAGTACGAGCTTCCACTTGGGTTGACGAAGTACTTTCCTACACCTCCATGGGATGAATCTTGCTGATGGGAAAATCTTGGATAGCTTCCGAAGGATCTTTATCACCTACATCATTTTGCAATTGTTCGACTTGCGAACCATTAGACTCATCAAACTTCACATCTACCATCTCTTCAACTTTCCAAGTGAAGTTTTTGTAGACATGGTAGGTGTGAGAGTTCGATCCATAACCAAGTAGGAAACCTTCATGAGACTTGGGAGCAAATTTAGCACGACAATGCTTATCAAGAATGTAACACTTAGAGCCGAATACCCAAAAGCATCCAACTTGGGGTTTGTTACCGGTGAGAAGCTCATATGCCGTTTTACCGAGAAGCTTGTGAAAGTAGAGTCGGTTTGTGGCATGACATGGTGTTTCCATGGTTTCTACCCAAAAGTGTCTTGGCGTCTTGTATTCGTCAAGCATCATTCTTGCCATCTCAATGAGGGTTCAGTTCTTTCTCTCAACAACTCCATTTTGTTGAGGCGTGTATGTAGGCGAGAACTCATGTGAGATACCCTCTTCGTCAAGAAAGGTATCCACATGGGTGTTCTTGAACTCTGATCCGTTATGTAATGCCCGGATAATTAAGCTACAGTAATCCCACGCTAATGATGCCTTCTCATTGCTTTTACTGTTGTTAATCTCATTTTTGTTTCAAATCGTGATGAGATCAAATTCAAGTTAAAGTTGAAAACTAAAGTTTCAAATTACCAAAACAAAAATGTTCAAAATGCGGTAATAATGCATAGGTAATTGTGTTGTAGAAATCAACATTCTTGAAAGTAATTAAATACACTAAATTAAAATAAAACTAAAACAGAAATTTATAATTAAAAAAATAAAACAAACAAAAAAAATAAGTAAAAGAAACCCCCTCCCCCCTGGGCCGAGGCCCAGCCTAGACCGGCCTAACCGGCCAACCAGCCATCCCACACCCACCCCGTCTATTACCCACCTCACCCCACTAACCCTAGCCATCAACTGAACCCTAGCCCTTGCCCCCACTCGCCCCCTGCCACTTCTCAAGCATGCGTTTGTTTTCGTGAAGAGGAATAGGCGATGCAACAAAGTAGATAAGTATTTCCCTCAGTTGTTGAGAACCAAGGTATCAATCCAGTAGGAGATACAAGCAAGTCCCAATAGGTGTACCTACACAAAGAATCAAACTCTTGCACCCAACTCTATAAAGGGGTTGCCAATCCCTTTAAGGTTACTTGCAAGGATGAGATCTGACAGAGATAGATTGCTTGAACGGAAAGTAAAATAAATGGTAAAAATAATGCAGCAAATTATTTTTGGTATTTTTGTTTTTAGATCTGAAAGTATAAGATGGAAAATAGACCCGGGGGCCATAGGTTTCACTAGAGGCTTCTCTCATGAAAGCAAGTATTACGGTGGTTGAACAAATTACTGTCGAGCAATTGATAGAAAAGCGAATAATTGTGAAGATATCCAAGGCAATGATTATGCATATAGGCATCACGTCCGTGTCAAGTAGACCGAAATGATTCTGCATCTACTACTATTACTCCACACATCGACCGACTCCTGCATGTATCTAGAGTATTAAGTTTATGAAGAACAGGGTAACTCATTAGGTAAGATGACATGATGTAGAGGGATAAACTCAACAAATATGATGAAAACCTCATCTTGTTATCCTTGATGGCAACAATACAATACGTGCCTCGCTACCCCTACTTTGTAACTGGGTGAGGACACCGCAAGATTGAACCCAAAACTAAGCGCTTCTCCCATTGCAAGAATTACTAATCTAGTTGGCCAAACCAAACCAATAACTCGAAGAGAGTTGCAAAGATATGAAATAATGCATATAAGAATTCAGGAAAGACTCTAATAATATTCATGGATAATCTGAACATAAACCCACAATTCATCGGATCTCGACAAACACACCGCAAAAGAGTATTACATCGGATAGATCTCCATGAAGATCATGAAGAACATGGTATTGAAGAGCAAAGAGAGAGAAGAATACATCTAGCTACTAGCTATGGACCCTAAGGTCTGTGGTGAACTACTCACGCATCATTGGAGGGGCAATGGAGTTGATGTAGATGCCCTCCGTGATCGAATCCCCATTTGGCAGATTACCGGAAAAGGCTCCCAGATTGGATCTCTCGAGAACGGAGGCTTCTGGCGGCGGAAAAGTGTTTTCATGGGTTCGCTTGATAATAATGGAATATTTGGGAATTTATAGGATGAATATTAGGGTTGGGAGAGCTGCCGTGGGTCCACAAGCCTATGGGGCGTGCCCTACCCCTTGGGCGCGCCCGTAGGGCTTGTGGCTTCATAATGGCTCTTCTGCCTTGGTTCTCAAGTCTCCTCCTTCGTTCTGTTCCATAAAAAATCATTCCGAAGGTTTTATTCCATTTGGACTCCATTTAATATTCCTTATCTGCAATTCTCAAAAACAAGGAAACAACAAAAACTGGCACTAGGCTCTACATTAATAGTTTTTTTCGCAAAAATAATATAAAATAGCATATTAATGCATATAAAACATCCAAAACAGATAATATAATAGCTTGGAACAACAAAAGATTATAGATAAGTTGGAGATATATCAGCATCTCCAAGCTCAATTCCTGCTCGTCCTCGAGTAGGTAAATGATAAACGGAATTTTTGATGTGGAATGCTACCTAACATATCTATCCATGTAATATCCTTTATTGTGGCATGGATATTCAGATCCATAAGATTCAAAACAATAGTCTAATATTGACATAAAAATAGTAATACTTCGAGCACACTAACAAGGCAGTCGTGTCCTTTCGAAATAACATGGCCTTAGAAAGTTATCCCTACAAAATCATATGGTCTGGCTATGCTCCATATTCCCCACACAAAATATCTAAATCATGCACAACACCGATGAACAAGTCAAGCAATTGTTTCACACTTTTGGTGTTCTCAAACCTTTTCAACTCTCACACAATACATGAGCGTGAGCCATGGATATAACATTATAGGTGGAATAGAATATGGAGGAGGTGCAAGTAGAAAAAGGAGAAGATAGTCCCACATCAACTAGGTGTATCAATGGGCTATGGAGATGCCCATCAATAGATATCAATGTGAGTGAGTAGGGATTGCCATGCAACAAATGCACTTAGAGCTATAAGTGTATGAAAGCTTAAAAAGAAAACTAAGTTGTCGTGCAAGATGAATATCCACTAGTTATATGAAAGTGACAAAATAGGAGACTCTCTATCATGAAGATCATGGTGCTACTTTGAAGCACACGTGTGGAAAAAGGTAATAGCAATCATCACTTCTCTCTTTCTCTCATTTTTTTTATTTTTGTGGGCTTCTTTGGCCTCTTTTTTTTGTTTGGGCTTCGCTGGCCTCTTTTATGCTTTGTAAAGTCCGGATATTCATCCCAACTTGTGAGGGAGTCATGGCTTCCATCATCCTTTTCTCTCACGGGACATTGCTCTATTAATGAAAAATCATCACGCTTTTATTTATTTATAACTCAAAAAAAAGAAATTACAACTCAATAGCTATGACAAAGTATGACTCTATATGCAATATGAAGTGATGGTGCAAGTCATGAAAAACTACATGGTGGAAGTTGCATGGATATATATCTCAGAATGGCTATGGAAATGCCATAATAGGTAGGTATGGTGGCTGTTTTTAGGAATATATGGTGGCTGATTTGAGGAAGGAGGGTCTGATGTACCGGCGAAAGTTGTGCGGTACTAGAGAGGCTAGCAAAGATGGAAGGGTGAGAGTGCGTATAATCCATGGACTCAACTATAGACATAAAGAACTCACATACTTATTGCAAAAGTCTATTAGTTATCAAAAAAGCATTAGACGGATGCTCCTAGGGGATAGGTTGGTAGGAGTTAACCATCGCGTGCTCCCGACCCTCACACAAAGGTTGACAATCATTAAACAAATCATGCTCCGACTTCGTTACATAACGGTTCACCATACGTGCATGCTATGGGAATAACAAACTTTAACACAAGTATCTCTTCCAATTCACAACTACTCATTATCAAGAATCTCATATTAGCATCTCTATTATCTCAAAACTACATGGAAGGAATCAAACTTCTCATAGTATTCAATGCACTTAATATGAAAGTTTTTATTATATCCCTCTTGGATGCTCATTATATTAGGACTAAATTCATAACCTAAACAAATTACCATGCTATTTTAATAAACTCTCAAAATAATATAAGTGAGGAATGAGATTTCAATAATTTCTATAAAATATAACACCACCATGCTCTATAAAGATATAAGTGAAGCACTAGAGCAACATTGCCTAGCTCAAAAGATATAAGTGAAGCACATAGAGTATTCTAATAAATTCACGATTCAGCGTGTCTCTCTCAAAAGATGTGTGCAGAAAGTATTATTGTGGCAAAACAAAAAGCAAAGACTCATATCATACAAGACGCTCCAAGAAAAACACATATCATGTGGTGAATAAAAATATAGCCTCAAGTGAATTTACCGATGGATTGAAGATGAAAGAAGGGATGCCTTCTGGGGCATACCCAAGCTTAGGCTTTTTGGTATCCTTGAATACGACTTGGGGTGCCTTTTGCATCCCCAAGCTTAGGCTCTTGCCATGCTTTGTTCCATAATCCATCAAATCTTCACACAAAACATGAAAACTTCACACCACAAAACTCAACAGAAAACTCATGAGATCCGTTAGTATGAAAAGATAAACCACCACTTTAGGTACTGTTGTGAACTCCTTCTTTTGTTGTATTTGTGTAATACCTACTGTATTCTAACTCTGCCATGGCTCATACCCTCCTATATGACCCATAGATACAACAAAATAAGCAAACAACACAAAGAAAACATAATCTGTCAAAAACAGAACAGTCTGTAGAAATCTGTAAACTTCGAATACTTATCGAACTCTAAAAATTCTGAAAAATTAAGAAAATCATGGAAATTGGTATATAATCGTTTAAAAAAATATCATATCAATTCTACATTCTTAAAAAATTGGAAAATTCCTGGACTGAATGCAAACATTTCTGTTTTTCAGCAAGATCAAATCAACAACTACCATAGATCACCCCAAAGGTTCTACCCTGCTCAAACAGTAAATAAAACACAAAAACACAATTAGTAAAGAAGTAATAATGTGCAAAACACACCAAAACAGAAGCAAAAAGCAGGAAGTAAAATAAAATTGGGTTGTCTTCCAACAAGCGCTATTGTTTAACGCGCCTAGCTAGGCAAAACGCAATAGATCTAGGTATTGTCATCTTTTATATGCAATCCATAAGTAGCTCTCATGATAGATTCATAAGGTAATTTTATTTTCTTTCTAGGGATGTGTTCCATGCCTTTTCCTTAATGGAAATTGGAATCTAATATTCGCTTCCTTCATATCAATAATTGCACCAATCGTTCTAAGGAAAGGTCTACCAAGAATAATAGGACATGTAGGATTGCAATCTATATCAAGAACAATGAAATCTACAGGAACATAATTCCTATTTGCAAAAATAAGAACATCATTAATCCTTACCATAGGTTTCTTTATAGTGGAATCCGCAAGATGCAAATTTAAGGAACAATCATCAAATTCACGGAAACCTAACAAATCACATAAAGTTTTTGGAATCGTGGAAACGCTAGCACCCAAATCACACAAAGCATGGCACTCATAATCTTTAATCTTAATATTAATAGTAGGTTCCTACTCATCATATAGCTTTCCAGGTATAGAAACTTCCAACTCAAGTGTTTCTTCAAAAGCTTTCATCATAGCATCAACAATATGTTTAGTAAAAGCTTTGTTTTGATTAAAAGCATGAGAAGAGTTCAACATGGATTGAAATAAGGAAATACAATCAATTAAAGAGCATCTATCGTGATTAAAGTCCTTGAAATCCAAAAGAGCATCTATTGTTCATTGCTATTTAAACTTTTGACCTCTTCAATCCCACTTTTATCAATCTTAGCATCAAGATCTATAAACTCCGAATCATTGGGATGACGTTTAACTAGAGTTGACTCATCTCCAGTCCCATACTTATCAAGATTATTATTGGAAAAAAAGATTAAATAGGAGTCACATCAATCACTTTAAGATCTTCATCAATGTTATCACGAGAACACACTTTTTCAAGGCATTCACGCTTAGCACGTATTCTAGCGGTTCTTCCTTACACTCATCAATAGAAATTCTCATGGATTTTAAAGACTCATTAATACCATACTTGGGTGTAATATATATAATTTTTAAAGAATAAATCTTAAGAGAAATTCTATCAACGTTCCTATCCAAATCATCAATCTTGAGCAATTTTTCTTCAATCATAGCATTGAAACCTTTTTGCGTACTAATGAATTCTTTAATATTATTATAGACATCATAGGGCATTTTTTATAATTTCCATAAGAATTTATGTAGGAATTACCAGAATTGTTAGATGAATTACTAGGAAACGCCCTAGCATTGACATTACCTCTATAAGCGTTATTACCAAAATTGTACCTACCAACAAAATTCACATCCATAGGTTCATTATTATTTCCACTCAAATAATACAAAGGCATATCATTGGGATCAATAGGAGCACTCTTACTCGCAAACAATTTCATCAATTCATCCATCTTTTCACTCAAAGTATTAATCTCTTCAATAACATGCACTTTTTTTACTAGTATGAGATCTTTCGGCGTTCCATTGAGAGTAATTTGCCATAATATAATCTAGGAGTTTAGTAGCTTTTCCTAATGTGATTTCCATAGAAGTACCACCCGCGGCGGAATCTAAAAGATTCCTAGAGGCAAAATTTAATCCAACATAGAAAATTTGTATAATCATCCATAAACTCAAACCATGCGCGGGGCAATTCCTAATCATAAGTTGTTGGAAATATGCCCTAGAGGCAATTATAAAATGGTTATTATTGTATTTCCTTGTTCATGATGATTGTCTATTGTTCATGCTATAATTGTGTTAACCGGAAACCATAATGCATGTGTGAATACATAGACCACAATGTGTTCCTAGTGAGCCTCTAGTTGGCTAGCTCGGTGATCAATAGATGGTAACGGTTTCATGACCATGGACATTGGATGTCATTGATAATGGGATCACATCATTGGGAGAATGATGTGATGCACAAGCCCAATCCTAAGCATAGCACAAGATCGTGTAGTTCGCCTGCTAAAGCTTTTCCAATGTCAAGTATCTTTTCCTTAGACCATGAGATTGTGCAACTCCCGGATACCGTAGGAATACTTTGGGTGTGCCAAACGTCACAACGTAATTGTCTCGCTATAAAGGTGCACTACGGGTATCTCCGAAAGTGTCTGTTGGGTTGGCACGAATCGAGACTGGGATTTGTCACTCCGTCTGACGGAGAGGTATCTCTGGGCCCACTCGGTAAGACATCATCATAATGAGCACAAAGTGACTAAGGAGTTAGCCATGATATGATGTGTTATAGAATGAGTAAAGAGACTTGTAGGTAACGAGATTGAACAAGGTATAGGGATACGGACGATCGAGTCTCGGGCAAGTATCATACCGGTAGACAAAGGGAATTGCATACGGGATTGATTGAATCCCCGACATCGTGGTTCATTCGATGAGATCATCGTGGAGCATGTAGGAGCCAACATGGGTATCCAGATGCCGCTGTTGGTTATTGATCGGAGAGGTGTCTCTGTCATGTCCACGTGTCTCCCGAACCCGTAGGGTCTACGCACTTAAGGTTCAATGACGCTAGGGTTATAGGGAATTAGTGTACGTGGTTACCGAAGGTTGTTCGGAGTCCCGAATGAGATCCGGACATCACAAGGAGTTCCGAAATGGTCTGGAGACAAATATTTATATATAGGAAGTGAGGTTTTGGTTACCAGAAAGGTTTCGGGCGTCACCGGTAACGTACCGGGACCACCGGAAGGGTTCCGGGGGTCCATCGGGAGGGGGCCCGGGCCCCGGAGAGCTGCCTGGGCCAAAGGTGGAGGCAACCAGCCCCTAGGTGGGCTTGTGTGCCCCTCCCACCTGGCCCAAGGCGCAGCAAGGAGAGAGGGGGGCAAACCCTAGGCCCAGATGGGCCCTAGGCCCACCCTAGGGCTGCTAGGGCTGCCGCACCACCTCTCCCTCCCTTGGGCGCCGCCCAAGTCCCATATAGGTCTGCCGCCGGCCCCTAGGATGGGAACCCTAGGGCGCAGTCCTCCCTCCTCCTCCTCCTATATATAGTGGTGCCCTTGGGGCTGTTTGAGACAAGACTCTCTCTCCCTCTCGGCGCAGCCCTACTTCTCCTTCTCCTCGTTCTCCGTAGTGCTTGGCAAAGACCTGCCGGAGACCAGACTGCTCCACCGTCACCACGCCGTCATGCTCCCGGAGCTCTCCCTCCACCTATCCTCCCTCCTTGCTGGATCAAGGCATAGGAGACGTCACCGGGCTGCACGTGTGTTAAACACGGAGGCACTGTTGTTCGACGCTAAGGTCGGAGTCCACCGCGATCTGAATCGCTACGAGTACGACTCCACCAAATGCTTTCTTGTAATGCTTCAGATTAGCGATATTCAAAGGTATGAAGATGCAATATCTTCCCATTCGTTGCTAGTTTCTCCATAGATAGATCTTGGTGATCATAGGAATTTTTTTGATTTACTACTACGTCTCCTAACAGTGGTATCAAAGCTAGGTCTATGCGTAGAATCTATGCACGAGTAGAACATAAAGTTGTTGTGGGCGTTGATCTTGTTAATTTGCTTACCACTACTAGTCTTATCTTTATTCGGCGGTATTGTGCGATGAAGCGGCCCGGACCAACTTTACACGTACGCTTACGTGAGACCGGCTCCACCGGCTGACATGCACTTGTTGCATAAGGTGGCTAGCGGGTGTCTGTCTCTCCCACCTTAGTCAGATTAGATTCGATCAAAAGGGTCCTTATGAAGGGTAAATAGCAATTGGCATATCACGTTGTGGTTTTAGCGTATGTAAGAAACATTCTTGCTAGAAACATATAGCAGCCACGTAAAAACTTGCAACTACAAATTAGAGGACGTCTAACTTGTTTTTGCAGCATATGCCTTGTGATGTGATATGGCCAAAGGATGTGATGTGATGCATTGTGATGTATGAGATTGATCATGTTCTTGTAATACGATTCACGACTTGCATGTCGATGAGTATGACAACCGGCAGGAGCCATAGGAGTTGTCTTATTTTATTGTATGACCCGCGTGTCAATCATAAACACCATGTAATTACTTTACTTTATTGCTAAACGTTAGCCATAGTAGTAGAAGTAATAGTTGGCGAGACAACTTCATGAAGACACGATGATGGAGATCATGGTATCATGCGAGTGACAGTGATAATCATGGTGCCCCAAAGATGGAGATCAAAGGAGCAAGATGATATTGGCCATATAATGTCACTATATTGATTGCATGTGATGTTTATCATGTTTACATCTTATTTGCTTAGAACGATGGTAGTAAATAAGATGATCTCTCAATAAAATTTCAAGAAAGGTGTTCACCCTAACTGTGCACCGTTGCTAAATAATTTGATTATGTGAACTTAATTATCATGAATTTAGTCTAAAATTGTCTTTACAATCTATGTTGTAAATCCATTGGCCAACACTAATTTCACCCTCAACTTCAACGCGTTCCTAGAGAAAACCAAGCTAAAAGATGATGGAAGCAACTATGCGGACTGGGTCCGTAGCTTGAGGATTATCCTCATAGCTTCAAAGAGATTTTATGTCCTTGATGCACCACTAGGTGACCCACCCATTTTCCCAGTGGACCAAGACGTTACGAATGCTTGGCAATCACGCTCGATGATTACTCCCTTGTTCAGTGCGGCATGCTTTACAGTTTAGAACCGGGGCTCCAAAAGCGTTTTGAGCAACACGGAGCATATGAGATGTTCCAAGAGCTGAAATTGGTTTTCCAAGCTCATGCCCGGGTCAAGAGTTATGACATCTCCGACAAGTTCTTTAGTTGTATGATGGAGGAGAATAGTTCTGTCAGTGAGCACATACTCAAAATGTCTGGGTTGCACAACCGCTTGATTCAGCTGGGAGTTAATCTCCCGGATGACTCGGTCATTGACAGAATCCTCGAGTTGCTTCCACCTACCTACAAGAGCTTTGTGATGAACTACAACATACAAGGTATGGAGAAGTCCATTCCCGAGTTGTACTCGATGCTGAAATCAGCAGAGGTCGAGATCAAAAAGGAGCATCAAGTATTGATGGTGAATAGGACCACTTGTTTCAAGAAAGGCAAGGGTAAGAAGAACTTCAAGAAGGACGACAAAGCTGTTGCCGCGCCCGGTAAGCAAGTTGTCGGGAAGAAGAACAAGAATGGACCCAAGCCTGAGACTGAGTGCTTTTATTGCAAGGGTACCGGTCACTAGAAGCGGAACTGCCCCAAGTACTTAACGGATAATAAGGCCGGCAACGTTAAAGGTATATGTGATATACTTGTTATTGATGTGTACCTAACCAGCGCTCGTAGTAGCTCCTGGGTATTTGATACCGGTGCAGTGGCTCACATTTGTAACTCCAAGAAGGAGCTGCGGAATAAGCGTAGAGTGGCAAAGGACGAGGTGACGATGCGCGTCGGGAATGGTTCCAAGGTCGATGTGATCGCCGTCGGCACGCTACCTCTACATCTACCTTCGGGATTAGTTTTAAACCTCAATAATTGTTATTTAGTACCAGCTTTGAGCATGAACATTGTATCTGGATCTCATTTGATGCGAGATGGCTACTCATTCAAATCTGAGAATAATGGTTGTTCTTTTATATGAGAGAAATGTTTTATGGTCATGCCCCGCTAGTCAATGGTTTATTTTTGATGAATCTCGAACGTGATGTTACACATGTCCATAGTGTGAGTACCAAAAAGTGTAAGGTTGATAACAATAGTCCCACTTAGATGTGGCACTGATGCCTTGGTCATATTGGTGTCAAACGCATGAAGAAGCTCCATGCTGATGGACTTTTGGATATAGTCTCTTGATTTCGAATCATTTGACATGTGCGAACCATGCCTCATGGGCAAGATGACCAAGACTGCGTTCTCTGGAACAATGGACTGAGCAACTGACTTGTTGGAGATAATACATACCGATGTATGCGGTCCAATGAGCGTCGAGGCTCGCGGTGGCTACCGTTATGTTGTCATCCTCACTAATGACTTGAGCATATATGGGTGTGTCTACTTAATGAACCACAAGTTTGAAACCTTTGAAAGGTTCAAGGAATTTCACAGTGAGGTAGAGAATCAACGTGACAGGAAAATAAAGTGCCTACGATCTGATCGTGGTGGAGAATATTTAAGTCACGAGTTTGGCACGCATCTAAGGAAATGTGGAATTGTTTCAAAACTCACGCCACCTGGCACACCTCAGCGAAATGGTGTGTCTGAACATCGTAATCGCACTCTATTGGATATGATGTGATCTATGATGTCTCTTATCGATGTACTGCTATCATTTTGGGGATATGCATTAGAGACTACCACATTCACTTTAAATAGGACACCGTCAAAGTCCGTTGAGACAACACCGTATGAATTATGGTTTGGAAAGAAACCTAAGCTGTCATTTCTAAAAGTTTGGGGATGCGATGCTTATGTGAAGAAACTTCAACCTGAGAAGCTCGAATCCAAAGCGGAAAAGTGCGTCTTCATAGGATACCCCAAAGAGACTATTGGGTATACCTTCTACCTCAGATCCAAAGGCAAAATCTTCGTTGCGAAGAAAGGATCCTTTCTCGAGAAAGAATTTCTCTCGAAAGAAGTAAGTGGGAGGAAAATAGAACTTGATGAGGTAATTGTACCTCCACTCGAACCGGAGAGTAGCACAGCACGGGAAGTTCTTTCCTTAGAACCTACACCGGAAGGAGAGGAAGTTAATGATGATGATCATGAAACTTCAGATGAAGTTACTATTGAACGTCGAAGGTCCACTAGGACACGTTCCGCACCAGAGTGGTACGACAAACCTGTCCTGGAGATCATGTTGTTGGACTACAGTGAACCTTCGAACTATGAAGAAGCAATGGTGGGTCCGGATTCGAACAAATGGCTTGAAGCCATGAAATCCAAGATAGGATCCATGTATGAGAACAAAGTATGGACTTTGGTGGACTTGCCTCATGAGAAGCGAGCCATTGAAAATAAATGGATCTTTAAGAAGAAGACTAACACGGATGGTAATGTGACCGTCTATAAGGCTCGGCTTGTCGCTAAGGGTTATTGACAAGTTCAAGGAGTTGACTACGATGAGACTTTCTCACCTATAGCGATGCTGAAGTCTGTTCGAATCATGTTAGCAATTGCCGCATTTTATGGTTATGAGATCTGGCAAATGGACGTCAAAACGGCATTCCTTAATGGCTTCCTAAAGGAAGAACTGTATATGATGCAGCCGGAAGGTTTTGTCGATCCTAAAGATGCTAACAAGGTATGCAAGCTCCAGCGATCCATCTATGGGCTGGTGCAAGCATCTCGGAGTTGGAACATTCGCTTTAATGAGGTGATTAAAGCGTTTGGGTTTGTACAGGTTTATGGAGAACCCTGTATTTACAAGAAAGTGAGTGGGAGCTCTGTAGAATTTCTCATATTATATGTGGATGACATACTGATAATAGGAAATGATATAGAAATTTTGGAGAGCATAAAGGCCTACTTGAATAAATGTTTTTCAATGAAGGACCTTGGAGAAGCTACTTACATATTAGGTATTAAGATCTATAGAGATAGATCGAGACACCTCATAGGCCTTTCACAAAGCACATACCTTGAAAAAACATTTAAGAAGTTCAATATGGATCAGTCCAAGAAGGGGTTCTTTCCTGTGCTACAGGGTGTGAGATTGAGTATGACTCAATGCCCGACCACGACAAAGGATAGAGAACAGATGAGTGTCATCTCCTATGCTTCAGCCATAGGCTCTATTATGTATGCCATGCTGTGTACCAGACCTGATGTGAACCTTGCCATAAGTAAGGTAGGGAGGTACCAAAGTGATCCCAGAGCGGAACACTGGACAGCGGTCAAGAATATCCTGAAGTACCAGAAAAGGACAAAGGACATGTTTCTCGTATATGGAGGTGCCGAAGAGCTCGTCGTAAAGGGTTACATCCATGCAAGCTTCGACATAGATCCGGATGACTCCAAGTCACAAACCGGATACGTGTATATTTTGAACGGAGGGGCAGTCAGCTGGTGCAGTAGCAAGCAGAGCGTCGTGGCGGCATCTACATGTGCAAGGGAGTACATAGCCGCTTCGGAAGCAGCAAAGGAAGGAGTCTGGATGAAGGAGTTCATCACCGACCTAGGAGTGATTCCCAATGCGTCGGGCCTGATTATTCTATTCTGTGATAACACTGGAGCTATTGCCCTTGCCAAGGAGCCCAGGTTTCACAAGAAGACAGGACACATCAAGCGCCGGTTCAACTCCATACGTGATTACATTCAAGAGGGAGATATAGATATTTATAAAGTACATACGGATCTGAATGTCGCAGATCCGTTGACTAAACCTCTCTCACGGGCAAAACATGATCAACACCAGAATGCCATGGGTGTTCGATTCATCACAATGTAACTGGATTATTAACTCTAGTGCAAGTGGGAGACTGTTGTAAATATGCCCTAGAGGCAATAATAAAATGGTTATTTTTGTATTTCCTTGTTCATGATGATTGTCTATTGTTCATGCTATAATTGTGTTAACCGGAAACCATAATGCATGTGTGAATACATACACCACAACGTGTCCCTAGTGAGCCTCTAGTTGGCTAGCTCGTTGATCAATAGATGGTCACGGTTTCATGACCATGGACATTGGATGTCGTTGATAACAGGATCACATCATTGGGAGAATGATGTGATGGACAAGACCCAATCCTAAGTATAGCACAAGATCGTGTAGTTTGTTTGCTAAAGCTTTTCCAATGTCAAGTATCGTTTCCTTAGACCATAAGATTGTGCAACTCCCAGATACCGTAGGAATACTTTGGGTGTGCCAAACGTCACAACGTAATTGGCTGGCTATAAAGGTGCACTACGGGTATCTCCAAAAGTGTCTGTTGGGTTGGCACAAATCGACACTGGGATTTGTCACTCCGTGTGACGGAGAGGTATCTCTGGGCCCACTCGTTAAGACATCATCATAATGAGCTCAAAGTGACTAAGGAGTTAGCCACGAGATGATGTGTTACGGAATGAGTAAAGAGACTTGCCGGTAACAAGGTTGAACAAGGTATAGGGATACGGACGATCGAATCTCGGGCAAGTATCATACCAGTAGACAAAGGGAATTGCATACGGGGTTGATTGAATCCCCGACATCGTGTTTCATCCGATGAGATCATCGTGGAGCATGTAGGAGCTAACATGGGTATCTAGATCCCACTGTTGGTTATTGACTGGAGAGGTGTCTCAGTCATGTCTACGTGTCTCCCGAACCCGTAGGGTCTACACACTTAAGGTTCGATGACGCTAGGGTTATAGGGAATTAGTGTACGTGGTTACCGAAGGTTGTTCGGAGTCTTGAGTGAGATCCCGGATGTCATGAGGAGTGCCGGAATGGTCCGGAGACAAAGATTGATATATAGGAAGTGAGGATTTTGTTACCGGAAATGTTTCGGGCGTCACCGGTAACGTACCGGGACCACCGGAAGGGTTCTGGGACCGGAGGGGCCATGGGCCCCGAAGAGCTTCCTGGGCTGAAGGTGGAGGCAACTAGCCCCTAGGTGGGCTGGTGCGCCTGTCCCACCTAGCCCAAGGTGCATCAAGGAGAGAAGGGGAAAACCCTAGGCCCATCCTAGGGCTGCTAGGGCTGCCGCACCACCTCTCCTCCCTTGGCCGCCTCCCAAGTCCAATCTAGGTCTGCCGTCGGCCCCTAGGGTGGGAACCCTAGGGCGCATCCCTCCCTCCTCCTCCTCCTATATATAGTGGTGCCCTTGGGGCTGTTTGCGACACAACTCTCTCTCCCTCTCGGCGCAGCCCTACTTCTCCTTCTCCTCGTTCTCCGTAGTGCTTGGCGAAGCCCTGCCGGAGACCACGCAACTCCACCATCACCACGCCGTCATGCTACCAGAGCTCTCCCTCAACCTCTCCCCCCTCCTTGCTGTATCAAGGCGTAGGAGATGTCATCGGTCTTTGGCGCTAAGATCGGAGTCCACCGCGATCTGAATCCTATGAGTACGACTCCACCAACCGCGTCCTTGTAATGCATCCACTTAGCGATCTTCAAAGGTATGAAGATGCAATCTCTTCCCAGTCGTTGCTGGTTTCTCCATAGATATATGTTGGTGATCGTAGGATTTTTTTTGATTTACTACTACGTCTTCCAACATAAGTTTCATCCTTTCCCAAGATTGTGCAACATGCTCATGATCAAGTTGCTTAAAATTCATTATATCGTTTCTAAGGGACATGATTTTAGCGGGCGGAAAATACTTGGAAATAAAAAGCATCTTTACACTTATTCCATGAATCAATACTATTTTTAGGGAAAGATGAAAACCAAGTTTTAGCACGATCTCGTAGTGAGAACGGGAATAGCTTCAATTTAACAATATCATTACCCACATCTTTCTTCTTTTGCATAGCACACAACTCAATGAAAGTACTTAGATGGGATGTGGCATCTTCATTAGCTAGGCAGGAAAATTGTTCTTTCATAACAAGATTGAGCAAAGCAGCATTAATTTCATAAGCTTCTGCACTAGTGGAGGTAGCAATTAGAGTACTAATAAAATCATTATTATTAGTATTGGAAAAGTCACACAACTTGGTATTCTCTTGAGTCATCGTGACAAAGCAAGCAATCAAGCACACAAGCAAGCAAAAAGCAAATAAAAGACGAACGAAAAAGGGCGAATAAAAAGGAAAATCTTTTTGGTATTTTCTGAAAATCGTTTTAGAAGTGGGGGAGAGGAAAATGAGAGGCAAATGGAAAATAATGTAAATGCAAGAGATGAGCTTGTGATAGGTACTTGGTAGGCTTGATGCTGATCTCCCCGGCAACTGTGCCACAAATCCTTCTTGCTACTTCTCGAGCATGCGTTGGTTTCCTTGAAGAGGAACGGGTAATGCAGCAAAGTATATAAGTATTTCCCTCAGTTTTTGAGAACCAAGGTATCAATCCAGTAGGAGATACAAGCAAGTCCCCAATAGGTGTACCTACACAAAGAATCAAACTCTTGCACCCAACGCTATAAAGGGGTTGTCAATCCCTTTAAGGTTATTTGCATGGATGAGATAAGATAGAGATAGATTACTTGAACGGAAAGTAAAACAAAAGGTAAAAATAATGCAGCAAAGTATTTTTGGTATTCTTGGTTTTAGATCTGAAACTATAAGATGGAAAATAGACCCGGGGGCCATAGGTTTCACTAGAGGCTTCTCTCATGATAGCAAGTATTACGGTGGGTGAACAAATTACTGTCGAGCAATTGATAGAAAAGCGAATAATTATGAAGATATCCAAGGCAATGATTATGCATATATGCATCACGTACGTGTCAAGTAGACCAAAACGATTCTATTCTACAACTATTACTCCACACATCGACTGACTCCTCCCTGCATCTGGAGTATCAAGTTCATGAAGAACAGAGTAACACATTAGGTAAGATGACATGATGTAGAGGGATAAACTCAAGCAATATGATGAAAACCCCATCTTGTTATCCTTGATGGCAACAATACAATACATGCCTCGCTACCCCTACTTTGTCACTAGGTGAGGGCACCACAAGATTGAACCAAAAACTAGGTACTTCTCCCATTGAAGGAATTACCAATCTAGTTGGCCAAACCAAACCAATAACTCCAAGAGACTCAAACAATATTCATGGATAATCTGAACAGAAACCCACAATTCATCGGATCTTGACAAACACACCACAAAAGAGTATTACATCAGATAGATCTCCATGAAAATCATGAAGAACATGGTATTGAAGAGCAAAGAGAGATAAGAAGCCATCTAGCTACTAGCTATGGACCCGAAGGTCTGTGGTGAACTACTCATGCATCATCGGATGGGCAATGGAGTTGATGTAGATGCCCTCCGTGATCGAATCCCCCTCTGGTTGATTACCGGAAAAGGCACCAAGATTGGATCTCTCGGGAACAAAGGCTTCTCGCGGTGGAAAAGTGTTTTCGTGGTTTGTTCTTATAATAATGGAATAATTGGGAATTTATAGGACGAAGATTAGGGTTGGGAGAGCTGTCGTGGGCCCACAAGCCTGTGGGGCGCGCCCTACCCCCCTGGGCACGCCCCTAGGGCTTGTGGCCCCATTGTGGCTCTTCTGCCTTGGTTCTCAAGTCTCCTGGTTTCCTTCCATTCTAGAAAAAATCATTCTGAAGGTTTTATTCCGTTTGGACTCCGTTTAATATTCCTTATCTGCAATTCTCAAAAACAAAGAAAAACAGAAACTGGCACTAGGCTCTACATTAATAGGTTTGTCCCAAAAATAATATAAAATAGCATATTAATGCATATAAAACCACCAAAATAGCATGGAATAATAAAAATTTATAGATACGTTGGAGACATATCACCCCCCGTCGCCTCCCACTCCCCACCTCGCTCTCCCTCTCCTCCCACCGATTTGGATCGGGATCCGAGAGGAACTGCCCGCCGCCGCCGACTACTCCCACCATCACCTCCTCGTCGACGCCGGACCTCGCCGGCCTCCTCCCCACTGGACCTTCTCGCACCCCCTCTTGCTCCCTATCCGGATCTGGATCGAGGCAGAGCGCCGCCGCTGCTTGCACCTTCTCGCTGGCGCCTGGTTGCCCCTCTGCCGTCATCGCACCTCATCCCCGCCGGCCTCCTCGAGCCTCGCCGCACCAGCCATCCTGCAGCCGCTGGCAAGCCCTCCCGGGCTCCGCCCGTCCTCCCCCCTTTCCCCTCGCTTCGGCCACGCCCGTAGCCCGCACTCCCCGTCACCAGCACCATCGCGCGGGCTGCATGTCGCCATCACTGCTGCGGCCTTGCACGGCTCACGCCCCATGCCCTGTCCCCGCTTCCACCCGCGGCCCGTGCATGCCCGGCGTCATCGCACGCTCGCCGTGCCGCCCGACACCGCCGCCCCACGCCATCACCACCTCGCCGGCCACCACCGCGGCCTCCCTGGTGGCCGACCAGGTGGGTCCCACCCCTTAATTAATTTGATTAATATTAATTAAACAATAATTCAAACTGTGTCACTCATATGTGGGGCCCACTAGTCAATTTGACCAGTCAACCTTGACTGTTAACTGCTGATGTCAGCATGGCATCATGCTGATGTCATAATTCTGTTTATTGAATTAAAATAACTATTTTAATTTCTAAATATTAATAAATATTTAAAAATGAATATAAAATAATACGTAACTTGGATGAAAACAATTTAAGCATGAAAGTTGTTTAAAAAATCCTACGAATCCGAATACGCAGACCGTTCGTTTATCACGTGCTCCTATCATAACAAACATGTAACTTTTCCATCTGTTTCATCTGTTCGGTTGTAGCCCGAGACCCGAAAAATAGCATCAGATATTCTTCCAAACCGTCTGCGACGTCTAATACTGCGTTAGTGCATGCCTAGCTCTGCTAATTGCCATGTCATGCATCATGTTTCATCTATGCTTTATATTTATTGTTTCTCCCCCCTCTTCTTACCAGTAGACCCCGAGGCTGACGCTGCTGCCGGGTACGACTACGCGCCTGACGATCAGCCTTTTTCCGCAGAGCAGCAAGGCAAGCGACCCCCTTGAGCATTCTGATATCGCCCATTTCTTTCCCTCTCATTCTTGCATTAGATTTTGCTACTGCATTAGCTAGCTCCTATTTCTGATGCATAGCATGTTTTTGATAAACTGCTACTATAGCTGTTGCTATATCAACTGCTTAGTATAGGTTGATCAATGAATCCCAGTGACCCCTTAGTCCAAGTTGCCCCTGCTTCTTCATCGACGGCTCGGTGACTCAAAGACTCGGTAAGCGGACCGACAAGCCATGCCCGTCACATTGACCGCACACCCCTTATTTGCATGACTCTACAGAGCTACTATCAGTACCGAGGGTGACACCTCGTGAAGTACTCATGATGCTAGCTATGTAGTGCAGCTAGTCGGTCGTGGTTATCGAGCGTGATTCCTCCTTCAGCACTCCTGACGATGACTTTGTCGTGCAAGCCCTCAAGCGTGAGACCCTCAAGGGTGATTCCTCTAAGTCCACCTTGACGGTTTCATCAACCGGGGCCCTTTGAGGGTGATTCCCCAGGTTCCGTCTTGATGTTTTATACACACAGTTACTATGAACTGGTTACAGAAACATGTTGGTGATGGGTCGGCCCTGAGGGGTACCCATGGTTTGACGATGATGAGGCGTGGACGGGCAAGCATCCTCGAGACGGGGTGACGGGACCGCACTTCATGGGTCGCGGTCATCCCTCATTAATAAAATGCTAATGAGTTGGGTATTTGATCTGAGTTGGTCATTTTACCTTTTTGCACTAACCTTCACGTGAGAGGAGTTATGGGTTCCCAGTGTCTTTGTATCAACCGAAGCTCTTTGGACGTTAACAATGGAGTGGCGCGCGGCCGAGTGGTCTGCAATGACATTGTGCTTGTAATTAAGAGGTTCTAGGATTGACCTTAGCCGCCCTCACATCGTGCGCTTAGGATTTAGACTATCGGGCTGGCCTCTCTATTGAGCCTAGGTGAGGCGACGACGTGTTGATCTTCGAGGCCGGGCATGACCCAGAAAAGTTTGTCTGACCGAAGGTGATCAAGCATGATGGAAAACGTGGTGCACCCCTGCAAGGATGAAATTAACTATTTGAATAGTCGTGTCCACGTTAACAGGACGACTTGGAGTTGTACTTTGACCTTCTACAACTATAATTGTGACCTTTAAATTGAAATGAATGATTGGCTCCGGGATTGCTTCCTCGCAGGGAGTCAAGGAAGAATCTTTGGGCGTGGTCACTTAATAAAATTTGCTACAATAATATTGTTATATATGAGATACCAATCTACTCTCTTCAAATGTTGCAAGATGTTGAAGATGTTAGTCCTCGATAGGACTAGGCCTTTTCCCTCATTCTTTCTATTCTGCAGTCAGCCTAGCTATAACACCATTCCTTAATAATGTTGCATACTTAGCATAGTTCTGATGTCAGTCTTGCGAGTACTTTGGATGAGTACTCATTGCTGCTTTGCTTTATCTTTCCCCCTTGATACGATTCTGCGTTCAGACAATGGAGCCCAGGAGATGGAGTACACCGGAGATGACTACTATACCATTGCTGAAGCCTACTACTACGTGGAGGCTGCCCCCAACCAGTAGTAGGATAGGAGGTTCCTAGGCAGGAGGCCTCGCCTCGTTTGATCTGTTGCTATGTTTGTTCTAGCCTTCTTAAGGCAAAACTTGTTTAACTTATGTCAGTACTCATATATTATTTGCTTCCGCTGACTTGTTCTTGTCGTGCTTTGTATTTGAGCCCTCGAGGCCCCTGGTTTGTAATATGAAGTTGTATAACTTTATTTTGTGTCTAGAGTTGTGTTGTGATATTGATTAGTAAGTCCCTGATCTTGGTTGCACGCATTTGCATGTATGATTAGCATACAGTCAAATTGGGGGCGTCACAAGTTGGTATCAAAGCCGACTGCGTGTAGGTAGCCCCCTTTCCAACTCCTTGGCTGAAGTTGAGTCTAGTCATTGAAAAACTTTTACCAACATAGTTGTGTGGCTTACAGGCCCACATCTCAACCGAGTGGTATTAAGATCTTTTATTCCTCGTCTATACTCTGGGTTCTATTCTCTCTTCTCTTTTGGGTTAAAGATTTTGCTAACTCTAACTTTAGGTTCTTGCATCTACTTACACCTGGAGAGCCCCTCATTCCAGATGATGTCTTGATTCGTCAAAAGATTCCGACGATACTCTCCGATGTTCTCTCGAGAACTTGTGTTCATCGCTCTTGCGATTACCTTCTACCATCAACCTCCCTACGCTTATCGGTCGTTCGTCCTCAGTTGTCATGGGTTTCACAAAATCCTTTGAATTTCTATTCGATCTTCCAAATCCTCAATAGCCTTTGACTCTTGACCTGTCTCATCTGCTTGCATTATTGTTAATTTCTTATGGCTAGCAATATTTATTAAATCCTTTGTCATTGTCATTTGATTTTATTGATTCCACCTGTGTGTGAATGCATGTAGTTATCAATTGTTTCTCATAAATTATCTTTCTGGCTCACACGTCTTTCCAAACATGAGTTGGTTCTCGACAATTCAACTTTGATTGATTGTCCATCTAAGTCCCTTCAACTAATCTGTATTGGTCGAAGCACCTGATTCTGATACACCAAATTGGGAATCTTAATTCCTATCGTTATTTAAACATTGAATTATTGGATGTTCTATAATATGATACCTTGCATTCTTTCTCCCTCTGATTGAGTATCGATACTCTCATCAGGTCCTTTGTGGACCGACAGACCCATTGTTGGGTTATTATCTGATAGCATCCTTCACGTTCAAAATTATTGTGATGTTCTTCCACTGATACATGATGTCATTTGTAAATTATGTCTTCTCCCTCTAGTAAGTTGTATCCTATGCTTTTGTCAGCCATGCTTTGTTGTGTAACATGTATTAATTACTCTTTAAGCTTGTGGTATATGTTCCTAAGATGCCCCTATGGGTTGGACCTATGCCTCCCTTAATTCGTGAACCCAACAATTTTCATGAGTCATACTGTCTTGGTGTTTTGCCAGTTAAACTTTCAAAACTACAACTTCATCAAAGGCGAGGTCTAAATGGAAGGTGATGCATTGATGAAGCGGGAGTCGACCTTGAACCTTGTGTTCATGCCCATGGAAACAATGTTGATCTTATCATAGAAGCTTCACCTTTCAATAATCATTCATTGTATGATTTGATCTTGTCCTTTGCAATCATGGTTCTGACCATGTTGTTCTACGTCGATTTCATTCTCAGACAGGTTAAAGTGCTTGTCTTCGATAGATCAATACAGTAGTCAAACCTTTATTCTGATCTACTTCTGAGTTTTATCCCTGGTATCTCGGAATATCACGGACCTATATAACTTCTTATGAGCTCCTCATCAACTATGATATTTCACTAATTCCAGTTTCCTCGTGCTCTGAGTTGTTGCACAATTAAGGATACCGATATCTGAATCAGGTACGCATTGTGATTCAACAACTCTTAGTAATCTTCTTTGGTTATGAGTTGTACTCGATCATGTCATCCCAAACTATTAAATGCTAAAGCCGGTTATATGCCTTGAATGCATTAAATGAGTCGCCTCTTGAAGGGATTGAAAACATTCCATTTGTTTAGGATTTCCAAGATGTTTTTCTGGAAGAACTTCCAGGGATCCCCCATGCTTGAGCTGTTGAGTTTGTCATCGACTTAGTGCCAGGCACAACCCCTATTGCGAAGCGGCCATATAACATGCCTCCACATGAACTCCTTGAACCGAAACAAGAAATCGATGATTCGCTTCATCAAGCGTTCATTCGCCCAAGTTCCTCTTATTGGGGAGCACCTTCTCTCTTTGTCAAGAAGAAAGATTCTATGAATTGATTGGTCCAAGATTACCGTCCCATTGATGTCTACTACACAACCTTCTTCTTGTAAACTCGTGTTGGGCCTCCAAGCGCAGAGTTTGGTAGGACAGTAGCATTTTTCCCTCAAGTGGATGACCTAGGATTTATCAATTCATGGGAGGTGTAGGATGAAGATGGTCTCTCTGAAACAACCCTGCAACCAAATAACAAAGAGTCTCTTGTGTCCCCAACACACCCAATACAATGGTAAATTGTATAGGTGCACTAGTTCGGCGAAGAGATGGTGATACAAGTGTAATATGGATGGTAGATATAGGTTTTTGTAATCTGAAAATATAAAAACAGCAAGGTGAAAACTAGTAAAAAGCAAGAAAAATGTTGTATTAATGCTTGGAAACAAGGCATAGGGTCCATACTTTCACTAGTGCAATTTCTGTCAACAGTATTGGCATAGTTGAATAATATGTAAATACCTCTCGTGCGACAAAGAGTTCACTCCAAAGTCTCAAATGTCGGAGAACTAACAAATAAATTATTGTAGGGTATGAAACCACCTCAAAGTTATCTTTTCCGATCAATCTTATGGGCTATCCCTATAAGTGTCACAAACAACCCTAGAGTTCGTACTAAAATAACACCTTAAGCTACACATCAACCAAAACCCTAATGTCACCTAGATACTCCAATGTCACCACAAGTACCCATGGGATTGATTATACGATATGCATCACATAATTTCAGATTCATCATGTTCAATCCAACACAAAGAACTTCAAAGAGTGCCCCAAAGTTTCTACCGGATAGTCAAGACAAAAATGTGTGCCAACCCTTATGCATAGATTCCCAAGGTCACGGAACCCGCATGTTGATCACCAAAACATACATCAAGTGGATCAATAGAACATCCCATTGTCACCATGGATATCCCATCGCAAGACATACATCAAGTGTTCTCAAATCCTTAAAGACTCAATCCGATAAGAAAACTTCAAAGGGAAAACTCAATTCATCACAACAAGATAGAGAGGGGAAAACTCAATGTGATTCATCTATATCAATAAAGCTCGCGATACATCAAGTTCGTGTCATCTCAAGAACACTAGAGAGAGAGAGAGATCAAACACATAGCTAATGGTACATACCCTCAACCCTGAGGGTGAACTACTCCCTCCTCGTCATGGAGAGCACCGGGATGATGAAGATGGCCTCTAGTGATTGTTTCCCCCTCTGGCAGGGTGCCGGAACGGGCTTCTGATTGGTTTTTCGTGGCTCTGGAGGTTTGCGGCGGCGGAACTCCCGATCTTGGTTTCTTTTCGGAGGTTTCCATATTTGTAGAAATTTTTGGCGTTGGAATCACGTCAAGGGGTGCCAGAGGCGATGACAAGCCCGCTGGGCGTGGCCAGGGGGTGGCCACACCTAGCAGGCTTGTGACCTCCTCGTGGCTCTTCTGGCCCAACTCCAATGCTTATTGTGTCTCTTTTGGTGCAAAAAACATCATACTAAATTTTCAGCCCATTCCGAAACCTTTTATTTCTACACAAAAACACACCATGGTAGTTCTGCTGAAAACAATATCACTCTGGGTTAGTTCTAATAAAATCATACCAAAATTATACAGAATTATTGTAAACATGGAATGAATACTTCATAAATTATAGATATGTTGGAGACGTATCAGCATCCCGAAGCTTAATTCCCGTTCATCCTCGAGTAGGTAAATGATAAAAGAAATCATTTATGAAGTGTGAATGCTAGCAAGTGCAAAAGTTTGATCAATGATAATTCCAATCACTATTTCTAGCATCATTATGTATCATAAATAGTAGCTTATCTCATAAAACTTCTCATGATGAAATAACAAGCTAACCACATGTTAAAGTATAGACTAACAAACTAGGATTTTAGTCGCCACACAATTGCAATTCATTTTATTTGAAGGAAGGGTCTATGTAAGAGCTTGGATTTAGCAAATTCCACATACTCAACTATCATATAGTCTTCCATGATTACCAAGACTCGAAGCTTATTTTTAGAACAAATAGCATTCATCAAACATAGAGAAAGATAGGGGCTTAATGTTTCGCCTCCCAACTTATTTATCATATAAATAATTGTCAACAATAATAATTCATGATCAAATATATTTGAATGGCCTTATATGTTTGGATCTTTCCCCAACACATGATGCTTGCCAAGATAAAAAAGGCAAAATATAGGAAGTGGTGAAGATCACCATGACTCTTAAGTAAAGGTAAGTACTAGAAAGTAAAAGATAGGCCCTTCACAGAGGGAAGCATTTATTTGCAGAGGTGCCAGAGCTCGAGCTTTTAAAACATAGATGAATAATAATTTTGGCCGGTATGCTTTCATTGTCACCATGACAACCGAGAGATCTCAGTATCTTCCATGCTAGATACATTATAGGCGGTTCCCAAACAGAACGGTAAAGTTTTTACTCCCCCTCCACCAATCAATCACACTCCACGGCGAGCCGAATCAATGGTTACTGTCCATACCAACAATATTCATGGGGGAGTTTTGTTTAATTATTTGCATTTTTTTCCTTTCATTTCGGGACTGGGAATCCCTATTACCATCCACTTTCTCGTGAATGATAGTGAATCAACACATATCGTGTGAATAACCCACCTAGCATGGAAGATACTGACAACCCCTAGTCATTATATGAGAGATCCAGGCATACAAAATAGAATATTATTTGAAGGTTTAGAGTTGGGCACATGCAAATTCACTTGGAACGGTAGGTAAATACCGCATATAGGTAGGTATGGTGGACTCATATGGAACAACTTTGGGTTTAAGGGTGTTTGGATGCACAATTAGTATTTCTACTTGGTGTGGAAGTTTTGGCTAATATGAGGTGGAAGCAAGCACCACATGTTGGAGGATCCATAACAATATTACTTCTATACAAATATACCCAAGCATAACTCATTACGTTATCTTACTTGTCCAACTTCAACTAATTTGCTCAAGTTTGAAAATAATTAATGGGTATTCACAATCATAGAGGATGTCCAAGATAGTATATTTATATGTTAAATCTCTCTTCCTTCAATATTCTTTCATGAATGGTTCAACTGACCAATGCGGTGTCTACTAACTTTCAATAAATTTTACCACCTATACTTCTTATATGTGAAGTCATTATTCCCCATGGGATAAGCATATAAAACATATATAATTTCAGATTTATGATATTCAATTCATTCAACCATTTACTCATAGGATATGAGTGAAGCACGACAGTAAATGAGAAAACTACTCCAAAACATATAAGTGAAGATCAATGAGTAGTCAACAAATTAAGTAGATATGTGAGGAATTTCTCTCTCTCTATCTAAATAAAGATATGTGAGGAATTTCTCTCTCTCAGATCTGAGTATTTTATTCAACAGCAAGCAAAATAAAAATAGCACTCCAAGAATAGCATGCATCATGTGGACGAATAAAAATTTAGGCTCAACATAGGCTAACCATAGTTGACGAAGAGAGGTGGGAAGCGTAGAATCCCAAGCTTAGATGCTTGTGACTCCTTGAAATATTTACTAGGGGTTCCTTGGGCATACCCAAGCTTGAGCTTTTGTATCTCGTTCAATCCTCTCATATCATGGTTTCACCTATTCTCAAAACTTCATCCACACAAAACTCGACAAGAACTCGTGAGATAGGTTGGTACACATAATAATAAATCAACTCTTTATGTACTGCCAACACAAGTTGCACAATAATTTTCAAACATTAGGTATTGTATACTATAATTTCCACCATTTATATCTACCAATATAGGCTATGGAAACTATAGGACAAGTAAATAACAAAACTATGACATCAATATGTACAAACAGAACAGTCTGTAACAATTTATTATAATAGCATACCTATTTTACTCAAAAAATTATGAAAAATTATGAAATTCCATAAAATTTATATTAAAATACTGTGTAAATATTTCAAATATTTTCCACGTTCCAGTAAAATACGAAAATTCAAACACTACAGTGGAAGTTTATGTTTTTACCCAACACATATCAAAACATGCAATGCAAGCATCCTAAGAAAATTGTTGGAACTTTTTACTGAAAAACAAGCTTATAAATAATACCTAATATAAAAAATAAAATAAAATTATGCTCCAAGCAAAACTCATATTATGTGACGAATAAAAATATAGCTCCAAGTGAGATATACCGATAGTGTTGAAGACGAAACAGGGGATGCCTTCCGGGGCATCCCCAAGCTTAGGCTCTTGAGTATTCCTTGGATGTTACATTGGGGTTCTTTGGGAATCCCAAATATTAGGTTCTTTTCACTTCTTATTCTCCTCATATCGGTATCTCACCGAAAACTTGAAAACTTCAATCACACAAAACTTAATGGAACTTTGTGAGAAGGGTTAGTGTAATAAAGATAGATCATCCACTGAGGTACTGTCAAGAAAAGATTCATAATTGTTCTCACATGATACCTAATGTATTTATTCATTACCACAATTTATATTACTCAATATAAGCTATAGGAACACTTGAAACAAGCAAACTATGCATGCAAAATACAATCTGTCAAAAACACAACAGTTTGTGAAGATCTGAATGATAACCATACTTCCCTGACTCGAAAAATTCTTAAAAAATAGGTCAATTCAAGGAATTTTCATAAAAAAATTGTGAATTTTTTTCATAATTTTTGATGCTCCAGCAAAATCAGTTAATTCATATACTGGACGCAAAAATTTCTGTTTTTGCACAGAATCAAACAAGAAAGTATCCACACTACCCCAAAGGCTTTTCTTGGCACTTTATTGAAATAAAAGACACAAAACATGATTACTAAAGTAGCTTAATAATGTGAAAACATAAAAACAGAAGGTAAAAGTGTTGGGCTGTCTCCCAACAAGTGCTTTTCTTTAATGCCTTTTAGCTAGGCATGATGGTTTCAATGATGCTCACATAGGAGTAATATTTGACACATGCAAGAGAGCATCATGAATCACATAACAAGCACATTTAAGTCTAACCCACTTCCTATTGTTGGGGAACGTTGCATGGGAAACAAATATTTTCCTAAGCACCCGCAGGACCTATCCATGGTGATGAGCATCTACGAGAGGGAGAGTGGATCTACATACCCTTGTAGATCGCTAAGCGGGAAGCGTTAAGAAACGCGATTGGTGTTGTTGAACATCTTCGCGATCCAAATCGCCGAGCATCCCGCGATCTCATCATGATCCGTTCTGTGATCCAATCACAATCCGTCCCGCGAACTCATCACGATCTGTCCTGCGATCTCATCACGATTCGTCTCGTGATCTTGATCACGGTCCTTCCGATCTTGCGCCGAACGGACGGGACCTCCGCGTTCAGCATCCTTACAGCTCGATGATGATCTCCACCTTCTTGATCCAGCAAGAGGGAGCGGACAGGTAGATGATTTCTCCGGCAGCATGACGACGCTGTGGCGATAGTGGTGGAGCTATTCCGGCAGGGCTTCGCCTAAGCACTACAGAAAACCAATCTAGAGGAGAAACTATGCACTTGAGGGTAGGGTTGCACATGGCAGAAAAACTAGTCCAGAAACCCTAAAACCTCTAGTATATATAAGAGGAAGAGAGGAGGAGTCTTGGTGAAAGGTCCAAGCCCTCTAGGCTTCAGCCGAAGTGGGAGGAGAGGAGGAATCCTCCTCCAATCCTAGTAGGACTAGGACACCTTCCCTTTTTGCCCTTTTTGCATTTTTCCACCTTTTCTCTTTGGGATTTTCTTTCCTAGGCGCATGGGCCTTGTGTGGGACTTCCAACAGCCCACTAAGGGATGGTATTCACTCTCCCACAACCCATGTAGCCTCTTGGGTCGAAATACCCCTCCCGATGGTCTCCCGGTACACTACCGGCACTCCCTGTACACTACCGATGAGCCCGAAACTTTTCCGGCGACCAAAATAGGACTTCCTATGTATCAATCTTTACCTCCGGACCATTCTAGAGCTCGTCATGACGTCCGGGATCTCATCCGGGACTCCAAAAAACCTTCGGTCACCACCATACATAACTCTATACTACCGAGACGTCACCGAACCTTAAGTGTGCAGACCCTGCGGGTTCGAGAACTATGTAGACATGACCGAGACACCTCTACGGTCAATAACCAATAGCGGGACCTAGATGCCCATATTGGTTCCTACATATTCTACGAAGATCTTTATCGGTCGAACGTCTATGTCAAGGATTCAGTTAATCCCGTATGATGTTCCCTTTGTTCTTCAGTATGTTACTTGCCCGAGATTTGATCGTCAGTATCTCCATACCTAGTTCAACCTCATTACCGACAAGTCTCTTTACTTGTTCCGTAATACAAGATCCCGTGACTAACACTTAGTCACATTGCTTGCAAGGCTTGTTGATGTTGTATTACCGAGTGGGCCCTGAGATACCTCTCCATCACACGGAGTAACAAATCCCAGTCTTGATCCATGCCAACCCAACAGACACCCTCGGAGATACCTGCAGAGTACCTTTATAGTCACCTAGTTAGGTTGTGACGTTTGATACACACAAGGCACTCCTCCGGTGTCAGTGAGTTGCATGATCTCATGGTTAGAGGAACAGATACTTGACATGCAGAAAACAGTAGCAATAAACTGACACGATCATATGCTACATTTGTAGTTTGGGTCTTGTCCATCACACCATTCTCCTAATGAGATGTGATCCTGTGATCAAAATACATCTCATTTCCATGGCTAGGAAACCATAACCATATTTGGTCAACGAGCTAGTCTATTAGAGGCATACCAGGGACATGGTTTTGTCTATGTAACCACACATGCATCTAAGTCTCCGATCAATACAATTATAGCATGGATTATAAACGATTTTCATGAACAAGGAAATATGATAATAACTAATTTTTTATTCCCTCTAGGGCATATTTCCAACACCTATGCATAGGGATTTTGTTAGCAAACAAATCATTGGAACAAGAATCAACTTGCATAGGAAGGCAAAACAAGCACAACTTCAAAACTTTGAACACATAGAGAGGAAACTTGATATTATTGTAATTCCTACAAGCATATGTTCCTCCCTCATAATAATTTTTAGTAGTATCATCAAGGACTTCCACAATATAAAAATCACATAAAGCATTCGTTTCATGATCTACAAGCATAGACATTTTACTACTCTCCTCATAAGCAATTTTCTTCTCATTCATAATAGTGGGAGCAAACTCAACAAAATAACTATCATGAGATACTTGATTGACATAACCACTTTGAATATTAAAATCATGATGAAAATTTTCATGGTTGTAATTACTCTTTACAACATACTTGTCATCACAATAATCCTCATAGATAGGAGGCATGTCATAATCATAATAGTTTTGTGTTGGAAATATGCCCTAGAGGCAATAATCAATTAGTTATTATCATATTTCCTTGTTCATGATAATCGTTTATTATCCATGCTATAGTTGTATTGATCGGAGACTTAGATGCATGTGTGGATACATAGACAAAACCATGTCCCTAGTATGCCTCTAATAGACTAGATCGTTGATCAAAAGATGGTTAAGGTTTCGTAGCCATGGACATGAGATGTCATTCGATAACGGGATCACATCACCTGGAGAATAATGTGATGGACAAGACCCAAACTACAAACATAGCATATGATCGTGTCAGTTTATTGCTACTGTTTTCTGCATGTCAAGTATGTGTTCCTATGACCATGAGATCATGCAAGTCACGGACATCGGAGGAGTGCCTTGTCTGTATCAAACGTTGCAACGAAACTGGGTGACTATAAAGGTGCTCTATAGGTATCTCTGAGGGTGTCTATTGAGTTGGCACGGATCAAGACTGAGATTTGTTACTCCGTGTGACGGAGAGGTATCTCAGGGCTCACTCGGTAATGCAACATCACAACAAAGCCTTGCAAGCAATGTGACTAAGTGTTAGCCACGGGATATTGTATTAAGGAACCAGTAAAGAGACTCGCCGGTAACGAGATTGAACTAGGTATGGAGATATCGACGATCGAATCTCGGGCAAGTAACATACCGAAGAACAAAGGGAACATCATACGAGATTAACTGAATCCTTGACATAGAGGTTCAACCGATAAAGATCTTCGTAGAATATGTAGGAACCAATGTGGACATCCAGGTCCCGCCATTGGTTATTGACCGTAGAGGTGTCTCGGTCATGTCTACAGAGTTCTTGAACCCGCAGGGTGTGCACACTTAAGGTTTGATGACGTTTCAGTAGTATAGAGTTATGTATGGTGGTGACCGAAGTTTGTTAGGAGTCACGGATGAGATCCCGGACGTCACGAGGAGCTCTGGAATGGTCCGGAGGTAAAGTTTCATATATAGGAAGTCCTGTTTTGGTCGCCGGAAAAGTTTCGGGCTCATCGGTAGTGTACCGGGAGTGCCGGTAGTGTACCAGGAGTGCCGGTAGTGTACCGGGAGACCTCCGGGAGGGGTATTTCGACCCAAGAGGCTTCATGGGCTGTGGGAAAGTAATAACCAGTCCTTAGTGGGCTGGTGGAACAACTACAATATGCGCATGTGGCTGGAAGAAAGAAACCCAAAGGAAAAAGGTGGAAAAAAAGGCAAAAAGGAGGAATCCTAATCCTACTAGGAGTGGAGGAGGAGAGTCCTCCTCCACCTCCCACTTCGGCCGAAGCCTCCAAGGCTGGCTCTCCTCCTCCCTCCCTCCTATATATAATGGTGGATTTCTAGGGTTTTGCACTAGATTTTACGGCCACGTGCTACCCGTTCCACCGGTGCTCCTCTAGATCGGATTTCTGCAGTGCTTAGGCGAAGCCCTGCTGGAATTGCTCCACCACCATCGCCGGAGTGCCTTCATGCTGCCGGAGATATCTTCTACCTCTCCGCTCCCTCTTGTTGGATCGAGAAGGCGGAGATCGTCATCAAGCTGTACGTGTGCTAAACGCGGAGGTGCCGTCCGTTCGGCGCTAGATCGGAAGGACCGTGATCAAGATCACGAGACGGTTCGTGATGAGATCGCGGAACAGATTGTGTTGAGTTCACAGGATAGATCGTGATCAAGATCATGAGACGGATCGTGATGAGATCGCGGGATGGATCGTGATGAGTTCACGGGACGGATCGTGATTGGATCGCGGGACGGATCGTGATGAGATCGCGGGACGCTCGGCGATTTGGATCGCGAAGATGTTCGACTACACCAACCGCATTTCTTAATGCTTCCCGCTTAGCGATCTACAAGGGTATGTAGATCCACTCTCCCTATCGTAGATGCTCATCACCATGGATAGATTTGCGTGTGCGTAGGAAATTTTTTGTTTCCCATGCGACGTTCCCCAACAGTGGTATCAGAGCGAGGTTTATGTGTAGATGAGATCTCGAGTAGAACACAAAGAGTTTGTGGGTGTTGGTGCTTAGATTGCTTCCTCCCTTGGTCAGATTTTGGTTCAGCGGTATTGTGAGATGAAGCGGCCCGGACCAACATTACTCGTACGCTTACGAGAGACCGGTTCCCTTGACCGCAACTTGTTGCATAGATGGACTGCGAGTGCCAGTTTCTCTCACTTTAGTTGGATCGGATTTGACAAAGGCGGTCTTTGAGAAGGTTGAAAAGCAACTAGTATATCACCGTTGTGGTTTTGGCATAGATGAGAATTGTTCTTGCTAGATACCCATAGCAGCCACGTAAAACATGCAACAACAATTAGAGGACGTCTAACTTGTTTTTGCAGGGTATGTTGTGATGTGATATGGCCACTTACATGATGTGATATATCTGATGTATGAGATGATCATGTGATGTATAGATTATCACGACTTGCATGTTGTTGAGTACGGCAACCACAGGAGCCATAAGGTTGTCTTTAATTATTGTATGACCTGCCTGTCAATCATTAAACGCTATGTAATGCTTTACTTTATCGCTATACGGTAGCAATAGTAGTGCCGGTGACAACCCCGATGGTGACACGTTGATGTAGATCAAGCTGATGGAGATCATGGTGTCATGCCGGTGACGATGGAGATCAAAAGCACAAGTTCGCGGCCATATCATGTCACTTATGATTTGCATGTGATGTTAATCCTTTTATGCACCTTGTTTTGTTTAGGACGACGGTAGCATTATAAGGTGATCCCTTACTTAATTTCAAGATAAATTATGTTCTCCCCGAGTGTGCACCGTTGCAAAAGTTCGTCGTGTTGAGACACCACGTGATGATCGGGTGTGATAGACTCTACGTTCACATACAACGGATGCAAGCCAGTGTTGCACATGCAGAACACTCGGGTTAAACTTGACGAGCCTAGCATGTATAGACATGGCCTCGGAACACAAGAGCCCTAAAGGTCAAACATGAGTCATATAGTAGATATGATCAACATGATGATGTTCACCGTTGCAGCCACCTCAACTCACGTGATGATCGGACTTGAGTTTGTGAATTTGGATCATGTATCACTCGAATGACCGGAGGGATGTCAATTTGAGTGGGAGTTCTTCAGTAATATGATTAATTGAACTCATTATCATGAACATAGTCAATAGTGTCTTTGCAAATTATGTTGTAGATTACTTGCTCGCGTTGTAGCTCCCTTGAATTTTTATATGTTCCTAGATAAATAGAGTTGAAAGATGATGGTAGTAATATTGTGGACTGGGTCCGTAATCTGAGGATTGTCCTCATTGCTGCATAGAAGGCTTATGTCCTTAATGCACCTCTCAATGCGCCAACCCCTCTAGCGTCGTCTGTCGATGTTGTGATCATCTGACAGGCACGTTCTGATGACTACTTGATAGTTTAGTGCGTCATGCATTACGGCTTAGAATTGAGGCTCCAAAACGTTTTGATCGTCACCGAACATATGAGATGTTTCTAAGAGCTGAAATTAGGATCTCAGGCTCGTGCCCGTGTTGCGAGATATGAGATCTCCAACAAGATTTTTTGCCTGCAAGATGAAAGAGAATAGCTCAATCATTGAGCATGTGCTCAGATTGTCTGGGTGCTACAATCGCTTGAATCAAGTGGGAGTTGATCTTCCAGATAAGATAATGATTGATATAGTTCTCCAAGTCACTGTCACTAAGCTACTAGTACTTGGTGATGAACTATAAAATGCCAGGGATAGAAATAATGATTCCTGAGCTGTTCGCGATGTTGACACCGCGAAGGTAGAAATGAATAAGGAGCATCAAGTGTTGATTGTTAGCAAAACCACTAGTTTCGAGAAGGGCAAGGGCAAGGAGGGAAAGTTCATGGATGGCAAGATAGTTGCTTCTCTAGTGAAGCAACCCAAAGTTGAACCCAAACCCGAGATTAAGTGCTTCTATTATGAGGTGAGCGGTCGCTGAAGCGGATACCCCCTAGATACTTGGTAGATAAGAAGGCTGGCAACATCGACAGAAGTATATTTGATATACGTGTTATTGATGTGTGCCTTGCTAGTACTCCTAGTAGCACCTGGGTATTGGATACCGGTTTGGTTGCTAAATGTTAGTAACTCGAAGTAAAAGCTACGAAATAAACAGAGACTAGCTAAGTGTGAGGTGACGATGTGTGTTGGAAATGTTTCCAAGGTTGATGTGATCAACATCGCACGCTCTATCTACTTTAGGATTTAGTGACAAACCTAAATGTTGGTGTTTGCGTTAAGCATGAACATGATTAGATCGTGTTTATTGCAACACGGTTATTCATTTAAGCTAGAGAATAATGGATTATTCTGTTTACATGAATAATACCTTCAATGTTCATGCACCCAGTGCGAATGGTTTGTTGAAATCTTGATCGTGGTAATACACATGTTCACAACATTGATGCCAAAAGATACAAAGTTAATAATGATAGTACCACATACTTGTGGCACTGCCGCTAAATGTCACATTGGTATAAAGCGCATGAAGAAACTCCATGCAGATGGATCTTTAGACTCATTCGATTTTGAATTGGTTGAGACATGCGAACCATGCCTCTTGGGCAAGATGACTAAGGACCACGTTTTTCGGATTGATGGAGCGGGCAAGTGGTTTATTGGAAATGATACATGTTGATGTATGCAATCCAATGAGTCTTGTAGTGTGCGGTGGGTATCGTTATTTTCTTACCTTCACTGATGATTTGAGTATATATAGTGGATATTTACTTAATGAAACACAAGTCTGAATTGTTTGAAAGGTTCAAGCAAATTTAGAGTGAAATTTAAAGATCATCGTGACAAGAAGATAAAAATGTCTGCGATGAGATCGTGGAGATGAATATCTAAGTTACGAGTTTGGCATACAACTTTAGACAAAGTGAAAGTTGTTTCACAACTCACGCCACCTGGAACACCATAGTGTGATGGTGTGTTCGAACGTCATAGTCATACTCTGTTGGATATGGTGCATGCTATGATGTCTCTTATCGTTTTGCTACTATAATTTTGGGGTTATGCATTAGAGACAACTACATTCACTTTAAATAGGGCACCATCTAAATCCATTGAGATGACACCGTGTGAATGATGGTTTGATAGAAACCTAAGCTGTCATTTCTTAATGTTTGGGGCTGCGACGCTTGTGTGGAAAAACTTTTTCACCTAATGAGGTCGAACCCAAAGCGGACAAATGCATCTTCATAGAATACCCTAAAGAACAGTTGGGTGAACCTTCTATCTCAGATTCAAGTGCAAAGTGTTTGTTGCTAAAATGGATCCTTTCTCGAGGAAAAGTTTCTCTTGAGAGAAATGAGTGGGAGGAAGATAGAACTTGATGAGGTTGTTAAACCTTTGTTCAACCTGAGAGTAGCGCAGCACAGGAAGATGTTTCTGTGAAGCCTACGTTAGTTGAAGAGGAAGTTAATGATGATGATCATGAAGCTTCAGGATCAAGTTACTATCGAACTTCGTAGGTCGACAAGGATGTGTACTGCTCCTGAGCGGTACGACAACCCTGTCTTGGAGGTCATGTTGTTGGACAACAATGAACCTACAAGCTATGGAGAAGCGATGATGGGCCCGGATTCCAACAAATGGTTAGAGGCCATGAAATCCGAGATAGGATCCATGTATGAAAACCAAGTATAGACTTTGGTAGACTTGCTCGTTGGACGACAGGTCGTTGAGTACAAATGGATCTTTAAAATGAAGACAGATGCTGATGGTAAATGTCACCATTTGTAAAGCTCGACTTGTTGCAAAGATGTTTGTGACAAGTTCAAGGAGTTGACTACGATGAGACTTTCTCAGTCGTAGTGGAGCTAAAGTCTTTTGGAATTATGTTAGCAGTTGCTGCATTTTTCAATTATGAAATCTGGCAGATGGATGTCAAAACATCATTTCCTTAACGGTTTACTTGAGGAAAGGTTGTATGTGATACAACCAGGAGGTTTTGTCAGTCCTAAGGATGCTAAAAGGTGCGCAAACTTCAGTGATCCTTCTATAAACTGAAGCAAGCATCTTGGAGTTGGAATATCCACTTTGATGAGTGATCAAAGTTTTGTAGTGTATACAAAGTTTGGGAGAAGCTTGTGTTTACAATAAAGTGAGTGGGAGCACTATAGAATTTCTGATAAGTATATGTGGATGACATATTGTTGATCGGAAATAATGTATAATTTCTGGAAAGCATAAACGGTTGTTTGGAAAGTGATTTTCAAAGGAAGACCTGGATAAAGCTACCTAATTGTTGAGCATCGAGATCTATAGAGATAGATCAATATGCTTTATGAGACTTTCAATGAGTACATACCTTGACAATATTTTGAAAGAGTTCAAAATGGATCAGTCAGAGAAATAGTTCTCGCCTGATTTGTTAGGTGTGAAGTTGAGTGAGACTCAAAGCTCGACCACGGCAGAAGAAAGAGAAAGGACGAACGTCGTCCCCTATGCCTTAGCCATAGGCTCTGTATAGTATGCCATGCTATGTACCGCACCTATGTGTGCCTTTCCATGAGTCCGTCAAGGGGTACAAGAGTGATCCAGGAGTGGATCACTTGACAGCGGTCAAGATTATCCTTAGTAACTAAAATACTAAGAAGATGTTTCTCGATTATGGAGGTGATAAAGAGTTTGTCGTAAAGAGTTACGTCGACGCAAGCTTTAACACCAATCCGGATGACTCATGGTAGCAATCTAGATACGTATACTGGAGAAGCCATTTGGAATAGTACCAAGTGGAGTGTGGTAGCAGTGTTTACAGTATGACATAGAGATTTGCAAAGTACACACGGATCTGAATGTCACAAGCCCGTTGACTATAAGACCTCTCTAACATGCAAAGCATGATCGAGCCCCAGAACTCATTTTGTGTTAGATTCATAACAATGCGAATCACATGGTGATGTGAACTAGATTATTGACTCTAGTGCAAGTGGGAGACTGTTGGAAATATGCCCTAGAGGCAATAATAAATTAGTTATTATCATATTTCATTGTTCATGATAATCATTTATTATCCATGCTATAATTGTATTGATTGGAGACTTAGATGCATGTGTGGATACATAGACAAAACCATGTCCCTAGTATGCCTCTAATAGACTAGATCGTTGATCAAAAGATGGTTAAGGTTTCCTAGCCATGGACATGAATTGTCATTTGATAATGGGATCACATCATTAGGAGAATGATGTGATGGACAAGACCCAAACTACAAACGTAGCATATGATCGTGTCCGTTTATTGCTACTGTTTTCTGCATGTCAAGTATGTGTTCCTATGACCATGAGATCATGCAACTCACGGACATAAGAGGAGTGCCTTGTGTGTCTCAAATGTCGCAACGTAACTGGGTGACTATAAAGGTGCTCTATAGGTATCTCTGAGGATGTCTGTTGAGTTGGCATGGATGAAGACTGGGATTTGTTACTCCGTGTGACGGAGAGGTATCTCAGGGCCCACTCGGTAATGCAACATCACAACAAAGCCTTGCAAACAATGTGACTAAGTGTTAGACACGGGATCTTGTATTACGGAACGAGTAAAGAGACTTGCCGGTAACGAGATTGAACTAGGTATGGAGATACCGACGATCGAATCTCGGACAAGTAACATACCAAAGAACAAGGGGAACATCATACGGGATTAACTGAATCCTTGACATAGAGGTTCAACTGATAAAGATCTTCATAGAATATGTAGGAACCAATGTGGACATCCAGGTCCGCCATTGGTTATTGACCGTAGAGGTGTCTCGGTCATGTCTACAAAGTTCTCGAACCCGCAGGGTCTGCACACTTAAGGTTTGGTGACGTTTTGGTAGTATAGAGTTATGTATGGTGGTGACCGAAGTTTGTTCGGAGTCCCGGATGATATCCCGGACGTCATGAGGAGCTCCGGAATGGTCCATAGGTAAAGATTCATATATAGGAAGTCCTATTTTGGTCGCCAGAAAAGTTTCGGGCTTATCGGTAGTGTACCGGGAGTGCCGGTAGTGTACCGGGAGACCTTCGGGAGGGGTATTTCGACCCAAGAGGCTTGATGGGCTGTGGGAAAGTAATAACCAGCCCTTAGTGGGATGGTGGAACAACCACAATAGGCCCATGTGGCTGGAAGAAAGAAACCCAAAGGAAAAAGGTGGAAAAAAGGCAAAAAGGAGGAATCCTAATCCTACTAGGAGTGGAGGAGGAGAGTCCTCCTCCACCTCCCACTTCGGCCGAAGCCTCCAATGCTTGGAGGCAAGTCTGCCTCTCCTCCTCCCTCCCTACTATTTATACTGGTGGATTTCTAGGGTTTTGCACTAGATTTTATGGCCACGTGCCACCCGTTCCACCGGTGCTCCTCTAGATCGGATTTCTGCAGTGCTTAGGAGAAGCCCTGCTGGAAGTGCTGCACCACTATCGCCGGAGCGCCTTCACGCTGCCGGAGAACTCTTCTACCTCTCTGTTCCCTCTTCTTGGATGGAGAAGGCGGATATCGTCATCAAGCTGTACGTGTGCTGAACGCAGAGGTGCCGTCCGTTCGGCACTAGATCGGGAGTACCGTGATCAAGATCACGAGACGGTTCGTGATGAGATCGCGGAACAGATCGTGATGAGTTCACGGGATAGATCGTGATCAAGATCGTGAGACGGATCATGATGAGATCGCGGGATGGATCATGATGAGTTCACGGGACGGATCGTGATTGGATCGCGGGACGGATCGTGATGAGATCGCGGGACGCTCGGCGATTTGGATCGCGAAGATGTTCGACTACACCAACCGCGTTTCTTAACGCTTCCCGCTTAGCGATCCGCAAGGGTATGTAGATCCACTCTCCCTCTCATAGATGCTCATCACCATGGATAGATCTGCGTGTGCATAGGGAAATTTTTGTTTCCCATGCGACTTTCCCCAACATTTTGCTCATCAAAACTTGGGGGACTAAAAATATCTTCTTCATCAAACATAGCATCCCCAAGCTTGGGGCTTTGCATATCATTAGCATCATGAATATTCAGAGAATTGATACTAACAATATTGATATCATGCTCATCACTCAAAGATTTAGTGCCAAACATTTTAATAACTTCTTCTTCTAACACTTGAGCACAAATTTCCTTTCCATTATTTTCACGAAAGACATTAAAAAGATGAATAATATGAGGCAACCTCAATTCCATTTTTTGTAGTTTTCTTTTATAAAACCAAACTACAGAAAAACAAGAAACTAAAAGATTTGATTGCAAGATCTAAAGATATACCTTCAAGCACTCACCTCCCTGGCAACGACGCCAGAAAAGAGCTTGATTTTTACTACACAACCTTCTTCTTGTAGACTCGTGTTGGGCCTCCAAGCGTAGAGTTTTGTAGGATAGTAGCAATTTTCCCTCAAGTGGATGACCTAAGTTTTATCAATCCATGGGATGTGTAGGATGAATATGGTCTCTCTCAACAACCTTGCAACCAAATAACAAAGAGTCTCTTGTGTCCCCAACACACCCAACACAATGGTATATTGTATAGGTGCACTAGTTCGGCGAAGAGATGGTGATACAAGTGTAATATGGATGGTAGATATAGGTTTTTGTAATCTGAAAATATAAAAAAAGCAAGGTAAAATAGCAAGCAAAATGTTGTATAAATGCTTGGAAACAAGGCATAGGGTCCATACTTTCACTAGTGCAATTTCTGTCAACAATATTGGCATAGTTGAAAAATATGTAAATACCTCTCGTGCGACAAAGAGTTCACTCCAAAGTCTCAAATAGAGGAGAACTAACGAAGGAATTATTGTAGGGTACGAAACCACCTCAAAGTTATCTTTTCCGATCAATCTTATGGGCTATCCCTATAAGTGTCACAAGCAACCCTAGAGTTCATACTAAAATAACACCTTAAGCTACACATCAACCAAAACCCTAATGTCACCTAGATACTCCAATGTCACCACAAGTACCCATGGGCTTGATTATACGAGATGCAACACATAATTTTAGGTTCATCATGTTCAATCCAACGCAAAGAACTTCAAAGAGTGCCCCAAAGTTTCTACCGGAAAGTCAAGACAAAAATTTGTGCCAACCCTTATGCATAGATTGCCAAGGTCACGGAACCCGCAAGTTGATCACCAAAACATACATCAAGTGGATCAATAGAACATCCCATTGTCACCACGGATATCCCATCGCAAGACATACATCAAGTGTTCTCAAATCCTTAAAGACTCAATCCGATAAGAAAACTTCAAAGGGAAAACTCAATTCATCAAAACAAGATAGAGAGGGGAAAACTCCATATGATTCATCTATATCAATAAAGCTCGTGGTACATCAAGATCGTGTCATCTCAAGAACACGAGAGAGAGAGAGAGAGATCAAACACATGCTACAGGTACATACCCTCAGCCCCGAGGGTGAACTACTCCCTCCTCGTCATGGAGAGCGTCGGGATGATGAAGATGGCCTCCGGTGATGGTTTCCCCCTCCGACAGGGTGCCAGAACGGGCTCCGATTCGTTTTTCGTGGCTTTGGAGGTTTGTGGCGGCGGAACTCCCGATCTGGGTTTCTTTTTGGAGGTTTCTATATCTATCGGAATTTTTGGCATTGGAATCACGTCAAGGGGTGCCATGAGGCGGTGACAGGCCTGTTAGGCTCGACCAGGGGGGTGGTCGCACCTGGCAGGCTTGTGACCTCCTCATGTCTCCTCTGGACCAACTCCAATGCTTCAGTGGTCTGTTTTGGTCCAGAAAAAATCATACTAAATTTCCAGCCCATTCCGAGAACTTTTATTTCTGCACAAAAAATGATATGATGGTAGTTCTGCTGAAAACATCGATAGTTCGGGTTAGTTCTAATAAAATCATACCGAAATCATATAGAATTATTGTAAATGTGGCATGAATGCTGCATAAATTATAGATACATTGGAGACGTATCACCATCAACCAAGCAACGATTCAAAACAAATATTCACTTCCTCAGATCAACGATCTGTATGATCAACTTGCTGGTTCATTAGTGTTTTTGAAACTCGATTTGAGGTTGGGTTACCATCAGATCCTATTTCGTGAAGAGGATATTCCCAAGACTGCATTTGTTACTCACTATGGTTCATATGAGTACACCATCATGTCCTTTGGCTTAACCAATGCTCCAGTGACCTTCTCTCGCCTGATGAACTATATTTCATGGATTACCTCGATAAATTCGGCATGGTTTATCTAGATGATATCCTGGTTTACTCCAAGAATAAAGAAGAGCATGCTGAACATCTTCGTCTTATACTGGAGAAGCTTTGAGAACATCAGCTATAAGCCAAATGTTCCAGTCTGAGTTCTGGATGCCCGAAGTGACCTACCTTGGTCATGTGATCTCCAAGGATGGTATTGCGGTCAACCCTGAATGAGTTTAGGCTATTCTTGACTGGACTCCCCCGAAGAATGTCAAGCAAGTCAGAAGTTCTCGGACTCGCTAGCTATTGTTGTCCATTCATCGAGAACTTCTCCAAGATTGCCAAGCCCTTAACCAATCTGCTTCATAAAGGTGTTAAGTATGAGTGGACAGAAAAATGTCAGGAGAGATTTTAAGCACTTTAGGACAAGCTGACATCTGCTCCAGTGCTTGCTCCTGCGGATACTCATAAGGACTTTGTCATTTATTGTGACGCTTCGCATCAGGCAATAGGCCGTGTCCTAATGCAAGAACGCAAACTAGCTGCTTATGCCTCTCGTCAGTTGTGTCCTCATGAAGAGAACTAACCAGTTCATTACCTTGAACTTGCTGCAGTAATACATGCACTGAAGGAGTGGCGGCAATACCTTGTTGGTAATCGTTGCAAGATCTACACCGATAACCAAAGTCTAAAGTACCTATTTACTCAACCAGATCTGAACCTCCATCAACGGAGATAGATGGAGCGCATAGCAGATTACAACGTGGGTATTTCTTATACACCAAACAAGGATAATGTAATGGCTGATGCTTTGAGCCGCAAGTCGTACTGCAATCACCTTCAAGTTCATAAGGTTCACCCCCTTCTTGAAGAAGAATTTTGCAAGCTGAACCTCCATATTGTTCCTCAGGGTTATCTCGCTCCCACTCCTGAGGGGTCCTACAAAATGAACCTCCATGTTCTTTCCCAGGGTTCTCTTCATACCCTGGTTGCTAAACCAGATCTTGTGGACGTCATCAAGTGGATCGAGAGGTGTGACAATGAAGTCGAGAGGATTAAACTCGATCTAAGAGAAGGAAAGCCCTCATCCTTCATTATTGCTGAAGATGGCGCTTTGTACTTCGAAGGCCACCTAGTGGTACTGAGTAAGGAGAAAAACAATGATATGACTCAGGAGGTCATGAAGGAAGCACTTGACACTCTGCTGTCTATTCATCCTGGTAGTACCAAGATGTACCAAGACATTCGTCAAAAATTCTGGTGGTCTAACGTGAAGCAAGACATTGCACGCTATGTTTCCGAATGTGATATCTGCCGTCGGATCAAAGCAGAGCATCAAAAGCATGCTGGAACTCTGCAACCTATTTCTATTCCTGAATGGAAATGGGTTCATTTCGAAATGGACTTCATTACTGGTCTTCCCAGGTCGCAGAAAGGTAATGATGCTATTATTGTCGTAATTGGTCAACTTTCCATAGTTGCACAGTTTCTAGTCGTCAAAGAAACGATAAATTCTAGTCAGGTGGCAACTCTCTACATGTCCAAAGTTGTTTCACTCCATGGTATTCCATTGGTGATTAGTTCAGACCGTGGCAACTTATTCACTTCAAGATTCTAGGCAAGTTTCCATGAAGCTATGGGAACTCATTTTTCATTCAGCACTGCTTTTCACCCTTAATCCCAGGGTCAGGTTGAAAGAGTTAACCAGATTCTTGAAGAGATGGTTCGAGCTTGTGCCATTTCCTTCGGCGAGAAATGGGAGGAATCTCTCCCATATGCCGAGTTCTCCTACAAAAATAGCGATCAAGCTAGTCTGAAGATGGCTCCCTTTGAAGTGTTATGCGGACGTAAGTGTCGAACTCCTCTAATTGGTCAGAAACTAGGGAACATACACTTATCGGTCCGGATATTATCCAACATGCTGAAGATCAAGTCCACATTATTCATGCAAATCTGAAGGTTGCTCAGTCTCATCAGAATAGTAAGTATGACCGACATCACAAGGATATGGTCCATCAACCTGGCGAAAAGGCTTATCTTTGAGTCATGCCAATGATAGGTGCACACCGCTTTGGTATCAAGGGCAAGCTAGCTCCTCGATATATTGGTCCTTTCACTGTTCTCGAAAGGCATGGTAAAGTGGTATATCAACTGGAACTGCCATCAAACCTTTCTCAAGTTCGTGATGGGTTCCATGTGTCAGAGCTTCGTCGCTGCTTCAATGATCCTATCTGAGTAGTGGATTATGATATGCTTGATCTGCAACAAGACCTTTCTTATAAAGAGCAACCGGTCTGCAACAAGACCTAAATGTCGGACTCGTGAGAAGACTTCCAAATTCTTCAAAGTGTAGTGGGAAGATCATTCTGATGATGAGGACACTTGGGAATGCGAAGATCATCTTCGTGAAGAATACCCCGGGCTCTTTCCTTCTACTTCTTAATTCTCAGGACGAGAATTCTTGTTAGTAGGGGAGAATTGTAATGCCCGGATAATTAAGGTGCAGTGATACCACGCTAATGATGCCTTGTCATCGCTTTTAGTATTTTTAATCACATTTTTGTTTCAAATCACGATGAGATTCAAATTGAAGTTAAAGTTGAAAACTAAAGTTTCAAATTACCAAAACAAAAATGTTCGAGATGCGATAATGCATAGGTAATTGTGTTGTAGAAAACAACATTCTTGAAAGTAATTAAATGCACTAAACTAAAATTAAACTAAAGCAGAAATTTATAATTAAAAAATTAAAACAAAAAAAGTAAAAGAAACCGCCCTCCCGCATGGGCCAAGGCCCTGCCTAGACCGGCCCAACCGGCCAGCCCACATCCACCCCGGCTATAACCCCCCTCACCCCACTAACCCTAGCCATCAGCCGAACCCTAGCCCCTGCCCCCACTCCCCCCCGTTGCTCCCCACTCCCCACCTCGCTCGCCCTCTCCTCCCCCTGATTCAGATCAGGATCGGGGAGGAACCGCCCGCCGCAGCCGGCTCCTCTCGACGTCGCCTCCTCGCCTCCTCGTTGACGCCGGACCTCGCCGACCTCCTCCCCATCGGACCTCCTTGCACCCACTATCGCTCCCAATTCGGATTTGTATTGGGGCAGAGCGCCGCCGCCGCCCGCTCCTTCTCACTAGCGCCTGGTAGCCCCCTACCATCGTCGTACCTCATCCCCGCTGGCCTCCTCGAGCTCGCTGCCCCATCCACCAGGCAGCCGTTGGTGAGCCCTCCTAGGCTCCTCCCATCCTTCGCCTTTTCCCCTCGCTTCGGTTGTGCCCGCGGCCCGCACTTTTCATCGCCCGCGCCAAACGTCACCGCCGTCGCTGCGGCCCCGCGCCGCTCATGTCCCGTGCCTTGTCCCCGCTTCCGCCGTCATCGCGCGCTCGCTGCGCCGCCCATGCGTGCTCGCCATCGCCCTCGCGCCGCCCGACACCATCGCCCCACGTCGTCGCCACCTCGCCGGCCACCACACCGACCCTGCCGATGGCCGACCAGGGCACTGGCCGTGGAGTCGGCCACCCCTGCCTTTTCGGTTAGTGGGTTAATCCCACTAACCCGGTCCATAGAGACTAACAACGGGGGCCCACTGCCCTAAAATGTTTTAATAAAAATAAAAATGAATAATTAGTTAAATTAATTAATTAATTAATTAGTGAATTAATTAATTAGGTAATTAATGAGTTAATTAGATGATTAAGATTAATTAATTAAATTGTGAATTAATTAAGTTAAATACTATGACACGTGGGTCCCACCGCCTTAATTAATCTGATTAATATTAATTAAACAATAATTAAAACTATGTCATTGACATGTGGGACCAACTGGTCAATTTGACCAGTTAACCTTGACTCTTGACTACTGATGTGAGCATGGCATCATGCTAATGTCATAATTCTGTTTATTGAATTAAAAATAATCTACTTTAATTCCTGATTATTAATAAAACTTTAAAAATTAATATAAAATAGTATGTACCTCGGAAGAAAATAATTTATACATGAAAGTTGTTTAGAAAAATCCTACGAATCTGAATACAATTTCTGGTCGTGTGTCACGTGCAACTATCATAACGAACATGGAACTTTTCCATCCGTTTCATCTGTCCGGTAGTAGCCTGAGACCCGGAAAATATTCAGATATTCTTCCAAACTGTCCACGACGTCTAATACTGCGTTAGTGCATGCCTATCTCTTCTTATTGCCATGTCATGAATCGTGTTGCATCTGTGCTTTATATTTACTGTTTCTCCCTCCTCTTCTTACCAGTAGACGCCGAGGCTGACGCTGCTGTCGGGTACGACTACGCACCTGATGATCAACCTTCTGCCGCTGAGCAGTAAGGCAAGCAACCCCCCTTGAGCATTCCGACATTGCCCATTTCTTTCCCTCTCATTCTTTCAATAGATTTTGCTACTGCATTAGCTAGCTCATATTTCATATGCATAGCCTAATTTTGCTAAACTGCTACTATACCTATTGCTATATCAACTCCTTAGTATAGGTTGATCAATGAATCCCCTGTAACCACTTAGTCCCAGTTGCCCTGCTTCTTCATCGACGACTCAAAGACTCGGTTAACCGACTAACAATCCATGCCCGTCACATTAACCGCACACCCCTTATTTGTACGACTCTACATAGCTACTATCGAGTACCGAGGGTGACATCTCGTGAAGTACTCATGATTGTAGCTTTGTAGTGCATCTAGTCGATCGTGGCTATCGAGGGTGATTCTTCCTTCACCACTCCCTACGATGACTTTGTCATGCAATCCCTCAAGTGTGGGACCCTCGAGGGTGATTCCTCTAAGTCCACCTTAACGGTTTCATCAGGCGGGTCCCTTTGAGGGTGATTCCTTACGTTCCGTCTTGATGTTTTATACACACAATTACTATGACTGGGTTACAGAAACATGTTGGCGATGGGTCGGCCTTGAGGGGTACCCATGGTTTGATGATGATGAGGTCTAGACGGGCAAGAGAGGCCCTCGCCACACATCCTCGAGATGGGGCGATTTGACCGCACTTCATGGGCCACGCTCGTCCCGCATTACTAAAATGCTAATGGGTTGGGTATTTGATTTGAGTTGGTCATTTGACCTTTTCACACTAACCTTCATGTGAGAGGGTTATGGGTTCGCGGCGTCGTTGTATCAGCCGAAGCTCTTTGGACGTCAGCAATGGAGTGGCACGTGCCCGAATGGTCCGCAACGGCATTGTGCTTGTAATTAAGAGGTGCTAGGACTAACCTCAGCCGCCCTCACATCATGTAGGAGTGCAAAGGGTGAGTGGGCCCATGACCCCTGCACGCTTAGAATTTAGACCGACGGGATGGCCTCTTTGTTGAGCCTAGGTGGGGTGAGAACGTGTTGAACTTCGAGGCCGGGCATGACCCAAACAAGTGTGTCCGGCCAAAGTTGATCTAGCGTGATGGAAAATGTGGTGCACCCCTGCAGGGATCAAATTAACTATTCAAATAGCCGTGTCCATGGTAACAGGATGACTTGGAGTTGTACTTTGACCTTCTACAACTATAATTGTGACTTTTAAATTGAAATGAATGATTGGCTCCGGATCGCTTCCTCGGAGGGAGTCGACGAAGAATCTCTGGGCATGGCTACTTAATAAAATTTGCTACAATAATATGGTTATATATGAGATACCAATCTACTCTCTTCTAATGTTGCAAGATGTTGAAGATGCTAGTCTTCGATAGGACTAGGTCTTTTGCCCTCATTCTTGCTATTCTGCAGTCAGCCCAGCTATAACCCCATTCCTTGATAATGTTGCATACTTAGAATAGTTCTGATGTCAATCTTGCGAGTAACTTGGATGAGTACTCACCACTGCTTTTCTTTCTCTTTCCCTCTCGATACAATTCTGTGTTCATATGACGGAGCCCGGGAGATGGAGTACGCCGGAGATGACTACTACACCATCGCCGGAGCCTACTACTACGTGAAGGCTGCCCCCGACCAGTAGTAGGATAGGAGGTTCCTAGGCAGGGGGCCTCGCCTCGTTCGATCCATTGTTATGTTTGTGCTAGCCTGCTTAAGGAAAAACTTGTTTAACTAATGTCTGTACTCAGATATTATTTGCTTCTGCTGACTCATGCTTGTCGACCTTTGTATTCGAGCCCTCAAGGCCCCTGGCTTGTAATATGAAGTTGATGACTTTATTTTGTGTCTAGAGTTGTGTTGTGATATTGATTAGTGAGTCCCTAATCTTGGTCGTACTCATTTGCGTGTATGATTAGTGTACAGTCAAATTGGGGGCGTCACACATTATCACTTCGAACCTTCTTGATCTTCACTCCAAATTGATTTTGCGCTTTGCGTGAAAAGTTCTTGCAGTTCTTTTGTACCTGCAACTTATCATCAAGAAAGAATACCCACGTAAATCTGGAAAAATCATCAACTATAACTAGACCATAAGAGTTTCCACCGAGGCTCTTGTAAGCATTGGGACTAAAAAGATCCATATGAAGTAATTCGAGTGGTCTCTCCTAGTGGTCATGATGTTCTTGACCAGATGACTTCCACCTACTTGCTTTCCTGCTTGACAAGCACTACAAAGCCTATCTTTGTCAAAGATAACATCTTTAATATCAAGAATGTGATCGCCCTTGATAAGTTTATCTAGATTGCGCATGCCTACATGTCCTAGACTTCTATGCCATAGCCAACCTTTAGATGATTTTGCAATGAGATAAGTACGAGGTTGGGCCTTTTTAGTGAAATCGACAATGTATAGATCACCTCTATGAATACTGGTCAAGACAATTTTGTGATTATCAAATCTAAACACTTGGCAATCTAGTTTAGTAAATAGCACATTGAATCCGAAGTTTGCTAGTCTAGATACGGAAAGAAGATTCTAGCCAAGGGATTCAACAATCATCACATTTTGAATGGATCTATCATGAGATATGGCCACCTTACCAAGGCCAAGTACCTTACCCTTAGAGTTGTCTCCAAAGGTCACGTACTTCCGAGGACCTTGATTAGGCGTGATCTCTTGGAACATGTCTTTATCACCAGTCTTGTGATCCGTGCGTCTCTGTCGAGAATCCACTCTTTTCCACCAGACATGTAATCCTTGAAGTTTGCCATTAGACTTAGATTCTTCATGATCTTTTCATGCTCAATGTCGAACAACTCATCTTCATCATAGTAGCCATGTTATTCATTGTCATCATTTGGTGGAATCTCCTCATCATAGAAACCAAGAGACTCATTAGAATCGTAACCATGACAATGTTCAAGTTTATGAATGTGAATGGCTTCACTAATAATGTTGTTGATAGTGGTGACATATCCTTTAGCACGCATAAGATCACGAAGCTCAAATAGGCAGTTATCGAAGTTTGGATCACTAGGCTTCATTTTGTGAAAGGCAACCGTTTTATGAACAATTTCATCAAGATTACTTAATGAAAGATTTGGATATCATTTCTCAAAATTAGTCCACAAAGTTTAAGCACATGGAAAGTTCTTCAATTGAGAAAGCACGAATCTTGGTAAGCCTCTAACAATAAGATTGATAGTTCTAAGGTTACCAAGCATGTTAATTTCCTATTCATGTGTGGGATGCAATTCATCAATGGGGAGCACATAGGGATTTTCAATATGTTTTCTCAAATGGAATTTGTCAAATAGATCAATCATGGCATTCTTCCATCGACTATAGTACTCCCCATCAATAATGGGGACTCTACAATACAAACTCTCAACACTAGACACATGCATCTTCCTCCACGGTGATGAAACCAAAGCAATGGAGACCAATTCTCTGATACCAATTGTGGGATCACCAGAAGAATATGTCTAGAAGGGGTGAATAGACTACTAGCAGGAATTTAAAATCTACACAAGGTGCAAAGTTAAGTGCTGAGAGATTTTAGCATATATAGCAAGTCTACCACACCCTACACATGGAAGTCATCAATCATAGCAGCGGAATGTAAAGATATTGCACATGGAAGTAGGAGTAGATATAGGGAGATCAAACGCATGAAGGACACGAGGATTTTTCCCGTGGTTCTGATAGGTGGTGCTATCATACGTCCACGTTTATGGAGTCTTCAACCCACGAAGGGTAATAGTCGCGAGAGTCCACAGAGTGCTCCACCCATAAGGGTCCACGAAGTAGCAACCTTGACTATTCCATAACGGCTTCTGTCCACGAAGGACTAGCCTTACTCGGGGTAAATCTTCATGAAATAGGCAATCTCCTTGCCCTTACAAACTTATTGGTTCACTCCACAACATGAAGTATGAGGCTCCCAAGCGACACGTAACCAATCTAGGAGGCACCACCCTCCAAAAGGTAATAGGATCTATAATGTCGATGAACTCCTTGCTCTTGTGATTCAAGATGATAGACTTCTCAACACACAATCACTCTCTCATAAATTTTGTTTGGTGGAAGAGATTGATTGGGTGGAAAGCAACTTGGGGAGGCTAGAGATCAAGATTCGTAGGGTTGGAATGGAATGGCATGATCTCAACACATGAGTACGTGGCTCTCTCTCAGAAAATAGGATGAGGCAAGTATGGAATAGTTCTAAGTGCTTCTCTTGCGAGTGAGTGGTGGTAGAGGGGTATACATAGGCACCTCGAAAAATCCAACCGTTACACCTAATAAGTCAGACTCAGTGACACCGATGTGTTAATATCGGTGGTAACGATTTGCCTGAAAGGTAGCAACTTTTGAATCTCGGTGAGACCGATACATAAAACTCGGTTTTATCGATAAGGTGACCAACGGTCACATTGCCAGACTCGGTGACAACGATTCAACAAATTCGGTGGGACCGATTTTGTGAGTTTGGGTAACAGAAAGTTGGCAACCCAAACTCGCGGCACCGAAGCAGAATCTGTTGCACCGAATGGCTAGGGTTTGGCTGAGTCTGTGTGAGGCTGAGAATCGGTGGCACCGAGTGAGGAGTGTTGGTTGCACCGATTTTGGATATTTGGCTTTGGACAGACTTTTGTGGAAGAGCTTGTGGGTGAATGAGGTGACTTCCACTTGTGCATATATGAGCATTTTGTTCACCAACATTACCTTACCCCCTTTTAATAATATTGGCTTTCCTATGGACTCAAAGTGATTTTTCACAAAGTAAAATGTAGAGTCCTCTTGCTTGGAGCTTGGCCAATGCTATCTCTTCTCCTTCTCCATGGGGATACTCTCCACACTCCTTTTTTCCAACCCATCTCTCTTTATGGACTTTACTTGAAATATACTAGATGAAAGTATTAGTCCAAGAGACAATGTATGTTGTCATGAATTATCAAAACCACCAAGGGAGCATATTGTGCTTTCATTGTTCGGCCTGGAGTGGCTGTGTCTGCGAGGTTCGGGCGCCTTGCGCCGGATTTCTTGGGAAGAAGCCCCGGATGTCTAGGCGAGGCCGGATGTCTGGAGGCCGGCCGGATGTCCAGCCGTTGTAGCTTGTCCCCAACTTTGTCTTTTTTCGTCTCCGATTGCACGCTTCCCTCGCGGATGGTGTAGTAGTATGTAGGTGTTGGTACTCCAACTTGTCATTATGAAGCTCCGACAATACCTATGCATGCACACAAGAGGATTGGCAAGTAGTATACCATCCACGATGGGATGAAGTGAATACATGTAAAGGAGATGATTCACCTTTATGTATGTGAAGTAGATGTCGCATGTGTCACTTGCCAAAGGTACTCTTGCCATGGTGATGTCTGTAGGATGCTCCGCATCATCCCCTCCCCCTTGGTAAAGATCCACTCTCGGATCAAAATCCAAATCATCATGGGAAGAAGATGGCGTCGCCGTGTAGAAGTGGACGGTCACCAAGTACTCATCATCATCAAGATCTAAAGGGGCACTCTCCAATGTCATGTCGTCTTGTAATTCCGTTAAAAGGAGAAAGGACAACAAACACTTGGAAAAACAAATGTGGTTAGCGTTAGTGCAAAACCAAGCATTCAAGTGGTGAATCACCACACAAGTGTTGTTATCGTGCATAACATGTGGCCTGACAAGGGATTGTGACATGGCATGTAAGCATAGAAATTGAGCATAAGCAATGTAATCATGGGAGCAAGTATGGTACGGTAAGGTAGGGATGCAAATATGTGTGAAAATATAACAAGCATCTACCTCATGGTCATGGCAATCATGAACAAAGCAATCGACAAAAGGTATATGGTAGGCATAGGAATCATTCACAACAACAAGTAATACGAAGTGTCTAAACACAAAGTGCAAGACAATCCAACATAATGTGCACATGGTGTAGTTAAGGTAGTGAGGCACTCAACACAATATATAGAGCGAGTGTGCAACATGTGTGGGGTAATCAAGTCAAGCATAGCAATAATATCGTGCAAGCTAGTAGTGTGAAGATGCAACATACTAGAGAAAATCATGGCAATCGTGTCATGTGAACAAATAGTGGGCATAAATAATGCACATGACATATCACGAGAACAAACAAAAAGCAAGAGAAAACCATCATCATAGCCATTGGTCAGCAAGCAAACATGGCAATAATAAGGGATATCTCCACCATGCTTGCAAACACACATACAAGTCATACAATCAAGTGTCGTGTGAGATGCAAAGCATGGGTCAGAAAAGGATGGCAATGGCATATTAATGAGCATATCATGCAAATGAACATGGAAATATGGGCAAAGGATATATAATGGAGAATAATCCATAACCATATGAGAGCCATGTAGAAGAGGTGCCCGTAGTCCTTGCACAAGGGTAATGGTTGGAGACACATTCTAGTGAATCCCAAAGCATCGGTGCTCTCAAGAGGTCTTTTCGTCAACTCATGGGATTGTGAGGTTTACGAGTAATCATGAGTACCTACAGACAACAAAGGCAAAGGGAAAATTGTGTGCGTTTGGTATATGCACACATCATCCATTAGGATGTGTATGTGCTTGTGTTCATTAGCACAAAATATCCAATTCTCAAATAAATTTGAGGCGTGGTATAGGAATACGTCATTCATCATGCAATTACAGTTATTATGCTCAACATGATTGGGACACAATTTAGAGAAAGTATGTGGCACAAGCATTTTATTCATATTAATGGCAAGCATATTGTGCACACAATGAATGGGATCATGCAATGGATGTGATGGAACCAATTCTCCTAATATGTATGAGGAAACTAAGGGGGTCTCCTCATGTGCAATAGCGGGAGCATAATATGGAGAATATGGAAAACATCCCAAACAATGCATATGCGAAGCTAGGTGGTCATGGCATGTCATATGAGAAATATTGTGCAAATGATGCAAAGGAAGCATGGAAATATCATCACAAGAAAAACAAATGCCAATAACCATGGGCTTGTCGTCTATGCCATATGAGCAAATTGGATTGATTTTTATGGGATATGCATAGTCACCACGGTGAGATTGCGAAGATGCAATATGTGAAATTTCACGCATAGCATATGACAAGTCAAGCGGATTGTCAAACATGATGTGACCAATCGAATTTTCACATGATATCCTATGTAGTATAGCATTGCTACTAGGTAATTCGACATGCTCATCATCATATTCATCAAAAATCGGTGGCACATCTAAGCATGAAGAAAACATAGCATGTGAAATGTCCATAAGGAGATCAACAACATGCAATCAATCAATGTCAAGATAGTCAACTAGTGGGACAAGAGCATCAACTTCACCTATTTTACCTTTCTCATTCCACTCATGTGGTGTAGGTGCGGTGGGAGAAACCAACTCGTGGTCCTCGTCATCATGATGGAACCATGTGGGGGGTGCATCATCATCCACCGTGGCCAGCGGCATTCCCATTGGAGGGATGGAATCGTCGAGGGTCGGCACGTCGTCATGCATGAGAGCTTGTACCAAAGAAGAAGACACAATAGGAGTAGAGGTTAAGTTGTTAGAAATCATGGTGGCCTCACGTGCCATCTGAACTACCTCACTCACTAGGTGTTGTGGCTAACTCACTCCCTCTAGGTAGTTGCACTCATACTCACAAATGGTGGAGTCACTCATCTCCCTCAAGTGGTGGGGGTTGTGGCTATCCTCACATGGAAAGTGTGGCAACTCATCATATATGGGGCTAGTGGTGGTCACTCATCATCTCATGGGGAATGCACTCAATGTCACATATTGTGGAGTCACCATCTCACTCATGTGGTGGTGGCTCTCCTCACATGGAAACTAGGGCATCTCGTCGTATGTGGGTGTCGGAGAGATGTAGGCGTAAACTTTCGCTGCCATGGTTGAAGGGATAGTCCCATGCTCAATCGTCTCGTCGTCGTCGTCGTGGATGAAGTCCAAAGATGACACATCATCACTTGCCTCCATGAACGAAGGGAAAATCCCATGCTCGGCCATCTTCCTTGGGATGCTTCTGAAGATGGAAGGGCCATCCATGCATGTAGTCGATCACCTTGATCTTGGTGTCACGGCTTTTCCTTGGTGCTGATCTTGGTCTTTGCGCACTTGTTTCCTCGAAGATGTGCGACTTGAGCGTCTATGCCGTGACGATGACGAAGGGGAAGAAGACTTGTAGTTGCCCACCATGTGTCGAAGTTTCTCCATGTGTGCGTCCACCATGTCTCTCGTCCGAGCTTCGGAGTGTTGTATGTCGATGGCGATTCGCTCGTGTTGTTGGTTGATGTGGTTTCTCATGTCGATGTAGTAATCGAAGGCCGAAGATGATGTGCTTTGCCCAGTCATCACAAGACTAGAGCAAAGGTGAGAGGGAAATGAGATAAACAATACCAAGATATCGTTCCCAAAGTTGAGGATGTATCCCGTTTCACTCAATGTGAATTGAGAGAATAGTGGAATTGGTACCGGACTTGTTCACTCACTCCTATAACATAAAGCATATCGAGTGGCTTGGTTAGGACAAGTGGAACAAAATTCAAGCAATTGTTAATTCAAGATATCAAAATTTTTGAGGAAGATCCACAAAATTGCAATGCAAAGCAAATAGATCAATAGCTATGGTGGCACTAGGAACACACACACACAGAGATAGATAAATGAGATCCTCACAACCAAGGAATGAGCACCAAAATGTGATAGACCTGGGAAAAGCTCGTGTTGCACGGATACTAGAAGAGACAATAGCTCGATTGCTCAAATGGGCTAGATGCACGCTTGTGCACCAACCTAAGAGAGTAAGTGTGCCGTCTTCAATCCCAATTATGCTATGTATGTATGATCCAAGTGTATGTAGTATGCAAATGGCTCAATGCTATTTCTATTGCTTATAAGCTCTTTTGTATCTCCTCTTTTGCTTAGAAGTTCTACTCTTTTTGTTTTTTCTATGCTTGATGCTCGAACCAAGATATGAGACACGTATGATGGATATGCATGGGAGAGACTTATGGCACAATGTAGATGACAAGATGTTTGCATGCTAAATGTAGCTATGCGACATAAGAGTATCACTAGGGTGCATAAGTAACGTGGCCCGACAATTCTCAACTCGCTAGTCTCAATGGGTAAGGTACACAATAGGCTCGAAATGATCAAATCAATGGCAAGGATATAGACAATGATGTCGTCGAGGTTACCGTCCTTGCTTACGGTTGGGGTGTCAAAAGGCAAAGTGGTTGTTGTCGATGTCGAGGCCGAGGCGCTGATGAGTAGAGGTGTTGTTCATGTACAACCGTCCCTAATTATCTGAAACACCTTAGGAAATGGAAACCACAACTCAAAATCTCAAACAAAATTGGGTTAGGATGGCGAAAGTTTATGGTGGAAAGGTTATGCGAAAGTTATGGTGGAGGCCTAGGAAAACATGCCAAAATTTCAAAACTGTGATGGAGTCAAATGATGATGAATCTATTTTGGTGGAATGAAGGGTGTCAATAGCTACAAAATGAGCTAAAGAACGTCAAAATCGGAGTTCGGATGAATTACTTATGATCAAAAGGGTGAAACACGAAAGACTGAGTTCCCAAGGGCCGGACATCCGGGGAGTTAGGCCGGAAATTCGGGACTTGATGTCCAGAATCGCCTGATTTGTGTGCTCCATGGCTCGGATGTCCGGTCCGATGGCCCGGATGTCCGGCCCGAGCCTGACGATTCCAAATCACGATTTGGGCATGGGTACTCGATTTGGGGCTGAAATTTCGATCTCGTGGGTCAAAATTGATGGGGAAAAAGAAAAAGTAGGGTGGATTGGGTGGTGGGAAAGCTAGATCTACTTGCGAAGCACGAAATCCATGGATCAAAATCAACAAAATCTCACAAGAACCAACAAATCACAAAAAAATTGGTGAGACTATTTTTGGTGGGGATTTTCGAATTGGGACGAAATGAAACAAAATTAGGCTAGAAAACAAAGGGGAGGACTCCAAATTCGTGAGAACGTGGCTCTAGGTACCAATATGATATGGGGCAAGCCCGTGTGTGTCGATTTTTCATGAATTGGAGGGGGAAACCTCAAGAACACGAAGAACGCGGGGAAGAACGAGGAGACATCACAAGAGAAAACACTATAGAACAAGTCCAATCACACATCCACTAGACCCACCACACACAAGATCCACAAAGGTACATGAACAACAAAGGGAAATAAGGATAAATGGTAGAGTTCATCCCAAATCCCATGGGGAGATGGGGCCTTGGTATCCCAGAGGATCTTCCCTCGTGAGGGGCCTTGACATCCACTGGGGGATCTTCTCTGACAGAGGCATCTACTCCATGGGAGAGGTAGTGGAAGGAGCTAGGCTCAAGTTACTAAGAGCAAAACCATAGCTAACCCTACAGAGAGGGGTAGGAGGTCCTTATATAGTACTAGTGGAGATAGGGGCGAGAGAGAGAGAGAGAGAGAGAGAGGATACATGGGCCTCGGTCCCGTCCATGCGCGCAGGCAGGCGCCGGATGTCCGGCCTGGGGCCAGATGTCCGGCCATTCACGAGGTGCCGGATGTCTTGGCTGTGGGGCCGGATGTCTGGGGCTCGGGCGTCGGCTCCACTCGATTCAGGTGTGGAGGCGCCGGATGTCCGTCCTATCTTCTGTTGCTGGATGTCTAGAGGTCGGCCCGGATATCCAGCCTAGAGTGCCAGCGTCTATGAGGTTCGGGTGCCTTGCACCGAATTTTTGGGGATGAAGCACTGGATGTCCGGGCGGGGCCGGATGTCCGGCCGCTGTAGCTTGTCCACAGCTTCGTCCTCTTTCGTCACCGCTTCCACGCATCCCTCGCAGATGGTATAGTAGTACGTATGTGTTGGCATTCCGCCTCACACGAGAGGAGTGTCAAGTAGTATACCATCCATGAAGGGGTCAAGTGAACACGTGAAAATGATATTATTCACCTTTATGTATGTGATGTATATGTTGCACGTGTCACTTACCAAAGGGACTCTTGCCATTGTGATGTTCGTAGGATGCTCCGCATCATAGAATGTCTTCATTTCAAACGAAATTATGTTCTTCGTCCACACGGGCGTTTAGAGGCAACCGTTTGCATAGGCCTTTCCACGCGGCGACATGGGATCTTTTTCCATAGGCCTTTGAAAAGTGCATATTGAACACACAAAACGTATGGAGTTAAAATAAGTTATTAAAAATGAAATCTCTTTGTAATAGATTAGTTTTCGTTCGAAATCCTCATACTTCGAAAGAGATTGTCCAATTTGTACACGAAGTGCATCCAGTTTTTGCCGTAACCCTCTCAACTCTTTAAAAGTTGGTATGTGGGTGAAAGTATTATGTCATGCCAAGTTACAACCTTTTGAGACTTCATTTGTACTGCTTTTCAAATTCAGGGTCATTTAGCTCAAAATAAATCACTAAATGCATGAAAAATATCAAATGAAGCCAGAAAGGGTAGAAAAATGATGATGTGCCTTTGAATGGTGCATATTGAACACACAAAAAGTGTGAGTTAAAATAAGTTATTAAAATTAAATCCCTCTTTAATAGATGAGTTTTCATCCGTAACCCTCATACTTCAAAAGAGATTGTGCAATTTGTACACGAACTGCATCCAGTTTTTGCTGTAACCCTCTCAACTCTTTACAAGTTGGTATGTGGGCGAAATTATTATGTCATGCCAAGTTACAACCTTTTGAGAGTTCATTTGTACTGCTTTTCAAATTCAGGGTCATTTAGCTCAAAATAAATCATTAAATGCATGAAAAATATCAAATGAAGTCAGAAAGCGTAGAAAATTGATGATGTGCCTTTGAATGGTGCATATTGAACACACTAAAAGTATGGAGTAAACATAAGTTATTAAAATGAAATCCCTCTTTAATAGATGAGTTTTCAACCGAAACCCTCATACTTCGAAAGAGATTGTGCAATTTGTACACGAAGTGCATCCAGTTTTTGCCGTAACCCTCTCAACTCTTTAGAAGTTGGTATGTGGGCGAAATTATTATGTCATGCCAAGTTACAACCTTTTCAGAGTTCATTTGTACTCCTTTTCAAATTCAGGGTCATTTAGCTCAAAATAAATCATTAAATGCATGAAAAATATCAAATGAAGTTTGGACGGGATGAAAATTGATGATGTGCCTTTTAATGGTGCATATTGAACACACAAAAAGTATGGAGTAAACATAAGTAATTAAAAATGAAATCCCTTTGTAATAGATGAGTTTTCGTCCGAAACCCTCATACTTTGAAAGAGATTGTCCAATTTGTACACGAAGGGCATCCAGTTTTTACCGTAACCCTCAACTCTTTAGAAGTTGGTATGTGGGCGAAATTATTATGTCATGCCAAGTTACAACCTTTTCAGAGTTCATTTGTACTCCTTTTCAAATTCAGGGTCATTTAGCTCAAAATAAATCATTAAATGCATGAAAAATATCAAATGAAGTTAGGACGGGATGAAAATTGATGATGTGCCTTTTAATGGTGCATATTGAACACACAAAAAGTATGGAGTAAACATAAGTTATGAAAAATGAAATCCCTTTGTAATAGATGAGTTTTCGTTCGAAACCCTCATACTTCGAAAGAGATTGTCCAATTTGTACACGAAGTGCATCCAGTTTTTGCCTTAACCCTCTCAACTCTTTAGAAGTTGCTATGTGGGTGAAATTATTATGTCATGCGAAGTTACAACCTTTTGAGAGTTCATTTGTACTGCTTTTCAAATTCAGGGTTATTTAGCTCAAAATAAATCATTAAATGCATGAAAAATAACGAATAAAGTCACAAAGGGTTGAAAATTGATGTTGTGCCTTTGAAAGGTCCATATTGAACACACAAAAAGTATGGAGTTAAAATAAGTTATTAAAAATGAAATCCCTTTGTAATAGATGACTTTTCGTCCGAAACCCTCATACTTCGAAAGAGATTGTCCAATTTGTACACGAATGGCATCCAGTTTTTACCGTAACCCTCTCAACTCTTTAGAAGTTGGTATGTGGGCGAAATTATTATGTCATGCCAAGTTACAACCTTTTTCAGTGTTCATTTGTACTGCTTTTCAAATTCAGGGTCATTTAGCTCAAAAACAATCATTAAATGCATGAAAAATATCAAATGAAGTCACAAAGGGTTAAAAATAGATGATGTGCCTTTGAATGGTGGATACTGAACACACAAAGAGTATGTTGTTAAATTAAGTTATTAAAAATGAAATACCTTTGTAATAGATGAGTTTTCGTTCAAAACCCTCATACTTCGAAAGAGATTGTCCAATTTGTACACCAAGTGCATCCAGTTTTTGCCGTAACCCTCTCAACTATTTAGAAGTTGGTATGTGGCCGACATTATTATGTCATGCCAAGTTACAACCTCTTCAGAGTTCATTTGTACTCCTTTTCAAATTCAGGGTCATTTAGCTCAAAATAAATCATTAAATGCATGAAAAATATGAAATGAAGTCAGAAAGGGTTGAAAATTGATCTTGTACCTTTGAATGGTGCATATTGAACACAGAAAAATTATGGAGTTAAATTAAGTTATTAAAATGAAATCCCTCTATAATAGATGAGTTTTCATCCGAAACCCTCATACTTCGAAAGAGATTGTGCAATTTGTACACGAAGTGCATCCAATTTTTGCCGTAACCCTCTCAACTCTTTAGAAGTTGGTATGTGGGAGAAATTACTATGGCATGCCAAGTTACAACCTTTTCAGAGTTCATTTGTACTCCTTTTCAAATTCAGGGTCATTTAGCTCAAAATAAATCATTAAATGCATGAAAAATATCAAATGAAGTCATAAAGGGTTGAAAATTGATGTTCTGCCTTTGAAAGGTGCATATTGAACACACAAAAAGTATGGAGTTAAAATAAGTTATTAAAAATGAAACCCATTTGTAATAGATGAGTTTTCGTCCGAAACCCTGATACTTCGAAAGAGATTGTCAGATTTGTACACGAAGTGCATCCAGTTTTTGCCTTAACCCTGCCAACTCTTTAGAAGTTGCTATATGGGTGAAATTATTATGTCATGCCAAGTTACAACCTTTTGAGATTTCATTTGTACTGCTTTTAAAATTCAGGGTCATTTAGCTCAAAATAAATCATTAAATGCATGAAAAATATCAAATGAAGTCAGAAAGGGTTAAAAATTGATGATGTGCCTTTGAATGGTGCATATTGAACACAGAAAAAGTATGGAGTTAAAATAAGTTATTAAAATGAAATCCCTGTGTAATATATGAGTTTTCATCCGAAACCATCATACTTCGAAAGAGATTGTCCAATTTGTACACGAAGTGCATCCAGTTTTTGCCTTAACCCTCTCAACTCTTTAGAAGTTGTTATGTGGGTGAAATTATGATGTCATGCCAAGTTACCACCTTTTCATAGTTCATTTGTACTCCTTTTAAAATTTAGGGTCGTTTAGCTCAAAATAAACCATTAAATGCATGAAAAATATCAAATGAAGTCAGAAAGGGTTGAAAATTGATGATGTGCCTGTGAAAAGTGCATATTGAACACACAAAAAGTATGGAGTTAAAATAAGTTATTAAAAATGAAATCTCTTTGTAATAGATGACGTTTCGTTCGAAATCCTCATACTTCGAAAGAGATTGTCCAATTTGTACACGAAGTGCATCCAGTTTTTGCCGTAACCCTCTCAACTCTTTAGAAGTTGGTATGTGGGAGAAATTACTATGGCATGCCAAGTTACAACCTTTTCAGAGTTCATTTGTACTCCTTTTCAAATTCAGGGTCATTTAGCTCAAAATAAATCATTAAATGCATGAAAAATATCAAATGAAGTCATAAAGGGTTGAAAATTGATGTTCTGCCTTTGAAAGGTGCATATTGAACACACAAAAAGTATGGAATTAAAATAAGTTATTAAAAATGAAACCCCTTTGTAATAGATGAGTTTTCGTTCGAAACCCTGATACTTCGAAAGAGATTGTCAGATTTGTACACGAAGTGGATCCAGTTTTTGCCGTAACCCTCTCAACTCTTTAGAAGTTGCTATATGGGTGAAATTATTTTGTCATGCCAAGTTACAACCTTTTGAGATTTCATTTGTACTGCTTTTAAAATTCAGGGTCATTTAGCTCAAAATAAATCATTAACTGCATGAAAAATATCAAATGAAGTCAGAAATGGTTAAAAATTGATGATGTGCCTTTGAATGGTGCATATTGAACACAGAAAAAGTATGGAGTTAAAATAAGTTATTAAAATGAAATCCCTGTGTAATATATGAGTTTTCATCCGAAACCATCATACTTCGAAAGAGATTGTCCAATTTGTACACGAAGTGCATCCAGTTTTTGCCTTAACCCTCTCAACTCTTTAGAAGTTGTTATGTGGGTGAAATTATGATGTCATGCCAAGTTACCACCTTTTCATAGTTCATTTGTACTCCTTTTAAAATTTAGGGTCGTTTAGCTCAAAATAAACCATTAAATGCATGAAAAATATCAAATGAAGTCAGAAAGGGTTGAAAATTGATGATGTGCCTGTGAAAAGTGCATATTGAACACACAAAAAGTATGGAGTTAAAATAAGTTATTAAAAATGAAATCTCTTTGTAATAGATGACGTTTCGTTCGAAATCCTCATACTTCGAAAGAGATTGTCCAATTTGTACACGAAGTGCATCCAGTTTTTGCCGTAACCCTCTCAACTCTTTAGAAGTTGGTATGTGGGAGAAATTACTATGGCATGCCAAGTTACAACCTTTTCAGAGTTCATTTGTACTCCTTTTCAAATTCAGGGTCATTTAGCTCAAAATAAATCATTAAATGCATGAAAAATATCAAATGAAGTCATAAAGGGTTGAAAATTGATGTTCTGCCTTTGAAAGGTGCATATTGAACACACAAAAAGTATGGAATTAAAATAAGTTATTAAAAATGAAACCCCTTTGTAATAGATGAGTTTTCGTTCGAAACCCTGATACTTCGAAAGAGATTGTCAGATTTGTACACGAAGTGGATCCAGTTTTTGCCTTAACCCTGCCAACTCTTTAGAAGTTGCTATATGGGTGAAATTATTTTGTCATGCCAAGTTACAACCTTTTGAGATTTCATTTGTACTGCTTTTAAAATTCAGGGTCATTTAGCTCAAAATAAATCATTAACTGCATGAAAAATATCAAATGAAGTCAGAAATGGTTAAAAATTGATGATGTGCCTTTGAATGGTGCATATTGAACACAGAAAAAGTATGGAGTTAAAATAAGTTATTAAAATGAAATCCCTGTGTAATATATGAGTTTTCATCCGAAACCATCATACTTCGAAAGAGATTGTCCAATTTGTACACGAAGTGCATCCAGTTTTTGCCTTAACCCTCTCAACTCTTTAGAAGTTGTTATGTGGGTGAAATTATGATGTCATGCCAAGTTACCACCTTTTCATAGTTCATTTGTACTCCTTTTAAAATTTAGGGTCGTTTAGCTCAAAATAAACCATTAAATGCATGAAAAATATCAAATGAAGTCAGAAAGGGTTGAAAATTGATGATGTGCCTGTGAAAAGTGCATATTGAACACACAAAAAGTATGGAGTTAAAATAAGTTATTAAAAATGAAATCTCTTTGTAATAGATGACGTTTCGTTCGAAATCCTCATACTTCGAAAGAGATTATCCAATTTGTACACGAAGTGCATCTAGTTTTTGCCGTAACCCTCTCAACTCTTTAGAAGTTGGTATGTGGGAGAAATTACTATGGCATGCCAAGTTACAACCTTTTCAGAGTTCATTTGTACTCCTTTTCAAATTCAAGGTCATTTAGCTCAAAATAAATCATTAAATGCATGAAAATATCAAATGAAGTCATAAAGGGTTGAAAATTGATGTTCTGCCTTTGAAAGGTGCATATTGAACACACAAAAAGTATGGAGTTAAAATAAGTTATTAAAAATGAAACCCCTTTGTAATAGATGAGTTTTCGTCCGAAACCCTGATACTTCGAAAGAGATTGTCAGATTTGTACACGAAGTGCATCCAGTTTTTGCCTTAACCCTGCCAACTCTTTAGAAGTTGCTATATGGGTGAAATTATTATGTCATGCCAAGTTACAACCTTTTGAGATTTCATTTGTACTGCTTTTAATATTCAGGGTCATTTAGCTCAAAATAAATCCTTAAATGCATGAAAAATATCAAATGAAGTCAGAACGGGATAAAAATTGATGATGTGCCTTTTAATGGTGCATATTGAACACACAAAAATTATGGAGGTAAAAATAAGTTATTAAAATTAAATCCATGTGTACTAGATGAGTTTTCATCCGAAACCCTCATACTTCGAAAGAGATTGTCCAATTTGTACACGAAGTGCATCTAGTTTTTGCCGTAACCCTCTCAACTCTTTAGAAATTGCTATGTGGGTGAAATTATTATGGCATGCCAAGTTACAACCTTTTCAGAGTTCATTTGTACTGCTTTTCAAATTTAGGGTCATTTAGCTCAAAATAAATCATTAAATGCACGAAAAATATCAAATGAAGTCAGAAAGGGTTCAAAATTGATGATGTGCCTGTGAATGGTGCATATTGAACACACAAAAAGTATGGAGTTAAAATAAGTTATTAAAATGAAATCCCTCTATAACAGATGAGTTTTCATCCGAAACCCTCATACTTTGAAAGAGATTGTGCAATTTGTACACGAAGTGCCTCTAGTTTTTGCCGTAACTCTCTCAACTCTTTAGAAGTTGGTATGTGGGCAAAAGTATTATGTCATGCCAAGTTACAACCTTTTCAGAGTTCATTTGTACTCCTTTTCAAATTCAGGGTCATTTAGCTCAACATAAATCATTAAATGCATGAAAAATATCAAATGAAGTCAGGACGGGATGAAAATTGATGATGTGCCTTTTAATGGTGCATATTGAACACACACAAAAGTATGGAATAAAAATAAGTTATTAAAATGAAATCCCTCTGTAATAGATGAGTTTTCATCCGGAACCCTCATACTTCGTAAGATATTGTCCAATTTGTACACGAAGTGCATCCAGTTTTTGCCTTAACCCTCTCAACTCTTTAGAAGTTGCTATGTGGGTGAAATTATGATGTCATGCCAGGTTACCACCTTTTCATAGTTCATTTGTACGACTTTTCAAATTCAAGGTCATTTAGCTCAAAATAAACCATTAAATGCATGAAATATATCAAATGAAATCAGAAAGGGTTGAAAATTGATGATGTTCCTCTAAAAAGTGCATATTGAACACACAAAAAGTATGGAGTTAAAATAAGTTATTAAAAATAAAATCCCTTTGTAATAGATGAGTTTTCGTCCGAAACCCTCATACTTCGAAAGAGATTGTCCAATTTGTACCCGAAGTGCATCCAACTTTTGTCGTAACCCTCTCAACTCTTTAGAAGTTGCTATGTGGGCGAAATTATTATGTCATGCCAAGTTACAACCTTTTTAGAGTTCATGTGTACTCCTTTTCAAATTCAGGGTCATTTAGCTCAAAATAAATCCTTAAATGCATGAAAAATATCAAATAAAGTCAGAATGGGATGAAAATTGATGATGTGCCTTTTAATGGTGCATATTGAACACACACAAATTATGGAGGTAAAAATCATTTATTAAAATGAAATCCATGTGTAATAGGTGAGTTTTCATCCGAAACCCTCATACTTCAAAAGAGATAGTGCAATTTGTACATGAAGTGCATCCAGTTTTGGCCGTAACCCTATCAACTCTTTAGAAGTTGGTATGTGGGCGAAATTATTATGTCATGCCAAGTTACAAACTTTTCAGAGGTCATTTGTACTCCTTTTCAAATTTAGGGTCATTTAGCTCAAAATAAATCATTAAATGCATGAAAAATATCAAATGAAGTTAGGACGGGATGAAAATTGATGATGTGCCTTTTCATGGTGCATATTGAACACACAAAAAGTATGGAGTAAACATAAGTTATTAAAATGAAATCCCTCTATAATAGATGAGTTTTCGCCCGAAACCCTCATAGTTCGAAAGAGATTGTCCAATTTGTACACAAAGTGCATCCAGTTTTTGCCTTAACCCTGCCAACTCTTTAGAAGTTGCTATGTGGGTGAAATTATGATGTCATGCCAAGTTACCACCTTTTCATAGTTCATTTGTACTCCTTTTCAAATTCAGGGTTATTTAGCTCAAAATAAATCATTAAATGCATGAAAAATATCAAATGAAGTCAGAAAGGGTTGAAAATTGATGATGTGCCTTTGAAATGTGCATATTGAACACACAAAAAGTATGGAGTTAAAATAAGTTATTAAAAATGAAATCCCTTTGTAATGGATGAGTTTTCGTCCGAAACCCTCATACTTCGAAAGGGATTGTCCAACTTGTACCCGAAGTGCATCCAACTTTTGCCGTAACCCTCTCAACTCTTTAGAAGTTGCTATGTGGGCGAAATTATTATGTCATTCCAAGTTACAACCTTTTCAGAGTTCATGTGTACTCCTTTTCAAATTCAGGGTCATTTAGCTCAAAATAAATCCTTAAATGCATGAAAAATATCAAATGAAGTCAGAACGGGATGAAATTGATGATGTGCCTTTTAATGGTGCATATTGAACACACAAAAATAATGGAGGTAAAAATAAGTTATTAAAATGAAATCCATGTGTAATGGATGAGTTTTCATCCGAAACCCTCATACTTCGAAAGAGATTGTCCAATTGGTACACGAAGTGCATCCAGTTTTTGCCTTAACCCTCTCAACTCTTTAGAAGTTCCTATGTGGGTGAAATTATGATGTCATGCCAGGTTACCACCTTTTCATAGTTCATTTGTACTACTTTTCAAATTTAGGGTCATTTAGCTCAAAATAAACCATTAAATGCATGAAATATATCAAATGAAGTCAGAAAGGGTTGAAAATTGATGATGTTCCTCTGAAAAGTGCATATTGAACACACAAAAAGTATGGAGTTAAAATAAGTTATTAAAACGAAATCCCTCTGTAATAGATGAGTTTTCATCTGAAACCCTCATAGTACGAAAGAGGTTGTCCAATTTGTACACGAAGTGCATCCAGTTTTTGCCTTAACCCTGCCAACTCTTTAGAAGTTGCTATGTGGGTGAAATTATGATGTCATGCCAAGTTACCACCTTTTCATAGTTCATTTGTACTCCTTTTCAAATTCAGGGTTATTTAGCTCAAAATAAATCATTAAATTCATGAAAAATATCAAATGAAGTCAGAAAGGGTTGAAAATTGATGATGTGCCTTTGAAAGGTGCATATTGAACACACAAAAAGTATGGAGTTAAAATAAGTTATTAAAAATGAAATCCCTTTCTAATGGATGAGTTTTCGTCCGAAACCCTCATACTTCGAAAGGGATTGTCCAACTTGTACCCGAAGTGCATCCAACTTTTGCCGTAACCCTCTCAACTCTTTAGAAGTTGCTATGTGGGCGAAATTATTATGTCATGCCAAGTTACAACCTTTTCAGAGTTCATGTATACTCCTTTTCAAATTCAGGGTCATTTAGCTCAAAATAAATCCTTAAATGCATGAAAAATATCAAATGAAGTCAGAACGGGATGAAATTGATGATGTGCCTTTTAATGGTGCATATTGAACACACAAAAATTATGGAGGTAAAAATAAGTTATTAAAATGAAATCCATGTGTAATAGATGAGTTTTCATCCGAAACCCTCATACTTCGAAAGAGATTGTCCAATTTGTACACGAAGTGCATCTAGTTTTTGCCTTAACCCTCTCAACTCTATAGAAGTTCCTATGTGGGTGAAATTATGATGTCATGCCAGGTTACCACCTTTTCATAGTTCATTTGTACTACTTTTCAAATTTAGGGTCATTCAGCTCAAAATAAACCATTAAATGCATGAAATATATCAAATGAAATCAGAAAGGGTTGAAAATTGATGATGTTCCTCTAAAAAGTGCATATTGAACACAAAAAAAGTATGGAGTTAAAATAAGTTATTAAAATGAAATCCCTCTGTAATAGATGAGTTTTCATCCGAAACCCTCATACTTCGAAAGAGATTGTGCGATTTGCACACGAAGTGCATCCAATTCTTGTCGTAACCCTCTCAACTCTTTAGAAGTTGGTATGTGGGCAAAATTATTATGTGATGCCAGGTTACAACCTTTTCATAGTTCATTTGTACTCCTTTTGAAATTCAGGGTCATTTAGCTCAAAATAAATCATTAAATGCATGAAAAATATGAAATGATGTCAGAAAGGGTTGAAAATTGATGATGTGCCTTTGAATGGTGCATATTGAACACTGAAAAAGTATGGAGTTAAAATAAGTTATTAAAAATGAAATCCCTTTGTAATAGATGAGTTTTCGTGCGAAACCCTCATACTTCGAAAGAGATTGTCCAATTTGTACCCGAAGTGCATCCAACTTTTGTCGTAACCCTCTCAACACTTTAGAAGTTTCTATGTGTGTGAAATTATTATGTCATGCCAAGTTACAACCTTTTCAGAGTTCATTTGTACTGTTTTTCAAATTCAGGGTCATTTAGCTCAACATAAATCATTAAATGCATGAAAAATATGAAATGATGTTAGAAAGGGTTGAAAATTGATGATGTGCCTTTGAAACGTGCATATTGAACACACAAAAAGTATGGAGTTAAAATAAGTTATTAAAAATGAAATCCCTTTGTAATAGATGAGTTTTCGTCCGAAACCCTCATACTTCGAAAGAGACTGTCCAATTTTTACCCGAAGTGCATCCAACTTTTGCCGTAACCCACTCAACTCTTTAGAAGTTGCTATGTGGGTGAAATTATTATGTCATGCCAAGTTACAACCTTTTCAGAGTTCATTTGTACTGCTTTTCAAATTTAGGGTCATTTAGCTCAAAATAAATCATTAAATCCATGAAAAATATGAAATGATGTCAAAAAGGGTTGAAAATTGATGATGTGCCTTTGAATGGTGCATATTGAACACACAAAAAGTATGGAGTTAAAATAAGTTATTAAAAATGAAATCCCTTTGTACTAGATGAGTTTTCGTCCGAAACCCTCACACTTCGAAAGAGATTGTCAGATGTGTACACGAAGTGCATCCAGCTTTTGTCGTAACCCTCTCAACTCTTTAGAAGTTGGTATGTGGGCGAAATTATTATGTCATGCCAAGTTACAACCTTTTCAGAGTTCATTTGTACTGCTTTTCAAATGCAGGGTCATTTAGCTCAAAACAAATCATTAAATGCATGTGCCTTTGGAAGGTGCATATTGAACACACACAAAAGTATGGTGTAAAAATAAGTTATTAAAATGAAATCCCTCTGTAATAGATGAGTTTTCATCCGAAACCCTCATACTTCGAAAGCGATTGTCCAATTTGTACACGAAGTGCATCCAGTTTTTGCCTAAACCCTCTCAACTCTATAGAAGTTGCTATGTGGGTGAAATTATTATCTCATGCCAAGTTACAACCTTTTGAGAGTTCATTTGTACTGCTTTTCAAATGCAGGGTCATTTAGCTCAAAATAAATCATTAAATGCATGAAAAATATCAAATGAAGTCAAAAAGGGTTGAAAATTGATAATGTGCGTGTGAAAGGTGCATATTGAACACACAAAAACTATGGAGTTAAAATAAGTTATTAAAAATGAAATCCCTATGTAATAGATGAGTTTTCATCCGAAACCCTCATACTTCAAAAGAGGTTGTCCAATTTGTACACGAAGTGCATCCAGTTTTCGCCTTAACCCTCTCAACTCTTTAGAAGTTGCTATGTGGGTGAAATTATGATGTCATGCCAAGTTACCACCTTTTCATAGTTCATTTGTACTTCTTTTCAAATTCAGGGTCATTTAGCTCAAAATAAATCATTAAATGCTTGAAAAATAACAAATGGAGTCAGAAAGGGTTGAAAATTGATGATGTGTCTTTGAAAGGTGCATATTGAACACACAAAAAGTATGGAGTTAAAATAAGTTATTAAAAATGAAATCCCGTTGTAATAGATGAGTTTTCATCTGAAACCCTCATACTTTGAAAGAGGTTGTCCTATTTGTACACGAAGTGCATCCAGTTTTTGCCTTAACCCTCTCAACTCTTTAGAAGTTACAATGTGGGTGAAATTATGATGTCATGCCTAGACACAACCTTTTCAGAGTTCATTTGTACTACTTTTCAAGTTCAGGGTCATTTGGCTCAAAATAAATCATTAAATGTATGATAAATATCAAATGAAGTCAGAAAGGGTTGAAAATTGATGATCTGCCTTTGAATGGTGCATATTGAACACACAAACAGTATGGAGTTAAAATAAGTTATTAAAAATGAAATCCCTTTGTAATAGATGAGTATTCTCCAAGACCCTCATACCTCGAAGAGATTGTCCAATTTGTACACGAAGTGCATCCAGTTTTGCCGTAACCCTCTCAACTCTTTAGAAGTTGCCATGTGGGTGAAATTATTTTATCATGCCAAGTTAAAACCTTTTCAGAGTTCATTTGTACTGCTTTCAATTTCAGGGTCATTTAGCTCAAAATAAATCATTAAATCCATGAAAAATATGAAATGATGTCAGAAAGGGTTGAAAATTGATGATGTGCCTTTGAATGGTGCATATTGAACACACAAAAAGTATGGAGTTAAAATAAGTTATTAAAAATGAAATCCCTTTGTAATAGATGAGTTTTCATCCGAAGCCCTCATACTTCGAAAGAGATTGTCAGATTTATACACGAAGTGCATCCAGTTTTTGCGGTAACCCACTCAACTCTTTAGAAGTTGCTATGTGGGTGAAATTATTATGTGATGCCAAGTTACAACCTTTTGAGAGTTCATTTGTGCTGATTTTAAAATTCAGGGTCGTTTAGCTAAAAATAAATCATTAAATGCATGAAAAATATCAAATGAAGTCAGAAAGGGTTGAAAATTGATGATGTGCCTTGAATGGTGCATATTGAACAAAGAAAAAGTATGGAGTTAAAATAAGTTATTAAAAATGAAATCTCTTTGTAATAGATGAGTTTTCATTCGAAACCCTCATATTGCGAAAGAGATTGTCCAATTTGTACACAAAGTACATCCAGTTTTTGTCGTAACCGTCTCAACTCTTTAGAAGTTGGTATGTGGGCAAAATTATTATGTCATGCCAAGTTACAACCTTTTGAGAGTTCATTTGTACTCCTTTTCAAATTAAGGGTCATTTAGCTCATAATAAATCATTAAATGCATGAAAAATATCAAATGGAGTCAGATCGATGAAAATTGATGATATGCCTTTGAATGGTGCATATTGAACACAGAAAATTTATGGAGTTCAAATAAGTTATTAAAATGAAATCCCTCTGTAATAGATGAGTTTTCATACGAAACCCTCGTACTTCGAAAGAGATTGTGCAATTTGTACACGAAGTGCATCCCAATTTTGCCGTAACCCTCTCAACTCTTTAGAAGTTGGTATGTGGGCGAAATTATTATGTCATGCCAAGTGACAACCTTTTCAGAGTTCATTTGTACTCCTTTTCAAATTCAGGGTCATTTAGCTCAAAATAAATCATTAAATGCTTGAAAAATATCAAATGAAGTCAGAACGGGTTGAAAATTGATGTTTTGCCTTTTAATGGTGCATATCGAACACACAAAAAGTATGGAGTAATAATAAGTTATTAAAACAAAATCCCTACGTAAGAGATGAGTTTTCATCCGAAACCCTCATACTTCGAAAGAGGTTGTCCAATTTGTACACGAAGTGCATCCAGTTTTTGCCTTAACCCTCTCAACTCTTTAGAAGTTGCTATATGGGTGAAATTATGATGTCATGCCAAGTTACCACCTTTTGATTGTTCATTTGTACTCGTTTTCAAATTCAGGGTCATTTAGCCCAAAATAAATCATTATATGCATCAAAAAATATCAAATGAAGTCAGAAAGGGTTGAAAATTGATGATGTGCCTTTGACAGGTGCATATTGAACACACAAAAAGTATGGAGTTGAAATAAGTTATTAAAAATGAAATCCCTTTGTAATAGATGAGTTTTCATCCGAAACCCTCATACTTCGAAAGAGATTGTCCAATTTGTACACGAAGTGCATCGAACTTTTGCCGTAACCCTCTCAACTCTTTAGAACTTGCTATATGGGTGAAATTATTATGGCATGCCAAGTTACAACCTTTTCAGAGGTCATTTGTACTGCTTTTCAAATTCAGGGTCATTTAGCTCAAAATAAATCATTGAATGCATGAAAAATATGAAATGATGTCACAAAGGGTTGAAAATTGATGATGTGCCTTTGAATGGTGCATATTGAACACACAAAAAGTATGGAGTTAAAATAAGTTATTAAAAATGAAATCCCTTTATAATAGATGAGTTTTCGTCCGAAACCCTGATACTTCGAAAGAGATTGTCAGATTTGTACACGAAGTGCATCAAGCTTTTGTGGTAACCCTCTCAACTCTTTAGAAGTTTCTATGTGGGTGAAATTATTATGTCATGCCAGTTACAACCTTTTGAGAGTTCATTTGTACTGATTTTCAAATTCAAGGTCGTTTAGCTCAAAATAAATCATTAAATGCATGAAAAATATCAAATGAAGTCCGAAAGGGTCGAAAATGGATGATGTGCCTTTGAATGGTGCATATTGAACACAGAAACAGTATGGAGTTAAAATAAGTTATTAAAATGAAATCCCTCTGTAATAGATGAGTTTCATCCGAAACCCTCAGACATCGAAAGAGATTGTGCGATTTGTACACGAAGTGCATCCAATTCTTGCTGTAACCCTCTCAACTCTTTAGAAGATGGTATGTGGGCGAAATTAATATGTCATGCCAAGTTACCACTTTTTCAGAGTTCATTTGTACTCCTTTTCAAATTCAGGGCCATTTAGCTCAAAATAAATCATTAAACGCTTGAAAAATATCAAATGAAGTCAGAAAGGGTTGAAAATTGATGATGTGCCTTTTAATGGTGCATACCGAACACACAAAAAGTATGTAGTAAAAAAGTTATTAAAATGAAATCCCTTTGTAATAGATGAGTTTTCATCCGAAACCCTCATACTTCGAAAGAGGTTGTCCAATTTGTACACGAAGTGCATCAAGTTTTTGCCTTAACCCTCCAAACTCTTTAGAAGTTGCTATGTGGGTGAAATTATGATGTCATGCCAAGTTACCACCTTTTCATAGTTCATTTGTACTACTTTTCAAATTCAGGGTCATTTAGCTCAAAATAAATCATTAAATGCATGAAAAATATCAAATGAAGTCAGAAAGGCTTGAAAATTGATGATGTGCCTTTGAAAGGTGCATATTGAACACACAAAAAGTATGGAGGTAGAATAAGTTATTAGAAATGAAATCCCTTTGTAATAGATGAGTTTTCGTCCGAAACCCTCGTACTTCAAAAGAGATTGTCCAAGTTGTACACGAAGTGCATCCAGTTTTTGCCGTAACCCTCTCAACTCTTTAGAAGTTTCTATGTGGGTAAAATTATAATGGCATGCCCAGTTACAGCATTTTCAGAGTTCATTTGTGCTGCTTTTCAAATTCGGGGTCATTTAGCTCAAAATAAATCATTAAATCCATGAACAATATCAAATGATGTCAGAAAGGGTTGAAAATTGATGATGTGCCTTTGAATGGTGCATATTGAACACACAAAAAGTATGGAGTTAAAATAAATTATTAAAAATGAAATCCCTTTGTAATAGATGAGTTTTCGTCCTAAACTCTCATACTTCGAAAGAGATTGTCAGATTTGTACACGAAGTGCATCCAGTTTTTGCCGTAACCCTCTCAACTCTTTAGAAGTTTCTATGTGGGTGAAATTCTTATGTCATGCCAAGTTACAACCTTTTGAGAGTTCATTTGTACTGATTTTCAAATTCAGGGTCGTTTAGCTAAAAATAAATCATTAAATGCATGAAAAATATCAAATGAAGTCAGAAAGGGTTGAAAATTGATGATGTGCCTTTGAATGGTGCATATTGAACACAGAAAAAGTATGGAGTTAAAATAAGTTATTACAAATGAAATCTCTTTGTAATAGATGAGTTTTCGTTCAAAACCCTCATACTTCGAAAGAGATTGTCCAATTTGTACACGAAGTGCATCCAGTTTTTGCCGTAACCCTCTCAACTCTTTAGAAGTTGGTATGTGGGAGAAATTATTATGTCATGCCAAGTTACAACCTTTTCAGAGTTCATGTGTACTCCTTTTCAAATTCAGGGTCATTTAGCTCAAAATAAATCCTTAAATGCATGAAAAATATCAAATGAAGTCGGAACGGGATGAAAATTGATGATGTGCCTTTTAATGGTGCATATTGAACACACAAAAATTATGGAGGTAAAAATAAGTTATTAAAATGAAATCCATGTGTAATAGATGAGTTTTCATCCGAAACCCTCATACTTCGAATGTGATTGTCCAATTTGTACACGAAGTGCATCCAGTTTTTGCCTTAACCCTCTCAACTCTTTAGAAGTTGCTATGTGGGTGAAATTATAATGTCATGCCAGGTTACCACCTTTTCATAGTTCATTTGTACTACTTTTCAAATTCAGGGTCATTTAGCTCAAAATAAACCATTAAATGCATGAAATATATCAAATGAAGTCAGAAAGGGTTGAAAATTGATGATGTTCCTCTGAAAAGTGCATATTGAACACACAAAAAGTATGGAGTTAAAATAAGTTATTAAAATGAAATCCCTCTATAATAGATGAGATTTCATCCGAAACCCTCATACTTCGAAAGAGATTGTGCGATTTGTACACGAAGTGCATCCAGTTTTTCCGTAACCCTCTCAACTCTTTAGAAGTTTGCTATCTGCGTGAAATTACAATGGCACGCCAAGTTACAACATTCTGAGAGTTCATTTGTACTGATTTTCAAATTCAGGGTCGTTTAGCTCAAAATAAATCATTAATTGCATGAAAAATATCAAATGAAGTCACAAAGGGTTGAAAATTGATGATGTTCCTCTGAAAAGTTCATATTGAACACACAAAAAGTATGGAGTTAAAATAAGTTATTAAAAATGAAATCTCTTTGTAATAGATGAGGTTTCATTCGAAATCCTCATAATTCGAAAGAGATTGTGCAATTTGTACACGAAGTGCATCCAGTTTTTGCCTTAACCCTCTCAACTCTTTAGAACTTGCTATGTGTGTGAAATTATTATGTCATGCCAAGTTACAACCTTATGAGAGTTCATTTTTACTGCTTTTCAAATTCAGGGTCATTTAGCTCAAAATAAATCATTCAATGCATGAAAAATATCAAATGAAGTCAGAAAGGGTTCAAAATTGATGATGTGCCTGTGAATGGTGCATATTGAACACACAAAAAGTATGGAGTTAAAATAAGTTATTAAAATAAAATCCCTCTATAATAGATGAGTTTTCATCCGAAACCCTCATACTTTGAAAGAGATTGTGCAATTTGTACACGAAGTGCCTCTAGTTTTTGCCGTAACTCTCTCAACTCTTTAGAAGTTGGTATGTGGGCAAAAGTATTATGTCATGCCAAGTTACAACCTTTTCAGAGTTCATTTGTACTCCTTTTCAAATTCAGGGTCATTTAGCTCAACATAAATCATTAAATGCATGAAAAATATCAAATGAAGTCAGAAAGCGTAGAAAATTGATGATGTGCCTTTGAATGGTGCATATTGAACACACTAAAAGTATGGAGTAAACATAAGTTATTAAAATGAAATCCCTCTTTAATAGATGAGTTTTCAACCGAAACCCTCATACTTCGAAAGAGATTGTGCAATTTGTACACGAAGTGCATCCAGTTTTTGCCGTAACCCTCTCAACTCTTTAGAAGTTGGTATGTGGGCGAAATTATTATGTCATGCCAAGTTACAACCTTTTCAGAGTTCATTTGTACTCCTTTTCAAATTCAGGGTCATTTAGCTCAAAATAAATCATTAAATGCATGAAAAATATCAAATGAAGTTTGGACGGGATGAAAATTGATGATGTGCCTTTTAATGGTGCATATTGAACACACAAAAAGTATGGAGTAAACATAAGTAATTAAAAATGAAATCCCTTTGTAATAGATGAGTTTTCGTCCGAAACCCTCATACTTTGAAAGAGATTGTCCAATTTGTACACGAAGGGCATCCAGTTTTTACCGTAACCCTCAACTCTTTAGAAGTTGGTATGTGGGCGAAATTATTATGTCATGCCAAGTTACAACCTTTTCAGAGTTCATTTGTACTCCTTTTCAAATTCAGGGTCATTTAGCTCAAAATAAATCATTAAATGCATGAAAAATATCAAATGAAGTTAGGACGGGATGAAAATTGATGATGTGCCTTTTAATGGTGCATATTGAACACACAAAAAGTATGGAGAAACATAAGTTATGAAAAATGAAATCCCTTTGTAATAGATGAGTTTTCGTTCGAAACCCTCATACTTCGAAAGAGATTGTCCAATTTGTACACGAAGTGCATCCAGTTTTTGCCTTAACCCTCTCAACTCTTTAGAAGTTGCTATGTGGGTGAAATTATTATGTCATGCGAAGTTACAACCTTTTGAGAGTTCATTTGTACTGCTTTTCAAATTCAGGGTTATTTAGCTCAAAATAAATCATTAAATGCATGAAAAATAACGAATAAAGTCACAAAGGGTTGAAAATTGATGTTGTGCCTTTGAAAGGTCCATATTGAACACACAAAAAGTATGGAGTTAAAATAAGTTATTAAAAATGAAATCCCTTTGTAATAGATGACTTTTCGTCCGAAACCCTCATACTTCGAAAGAGATTGTCCAATTTGTACACGAATGGCATCCAGTTTTTACCGTAACCCTCTCAACTCTTTAGAAGTTGGTATGTGGGCGAAATTATTATGTCATGCCAAGTTACAACCTTTTTCAGTGTTCATTTGTACTGCTTTTCAAATTCAGGGTCATTTAGCTCAAAAACAATCATTAAATGCATGAAAAATATCAAATGAAGTCACAAAGGGTTAAAAATAGATGATGTGCCTTTGAATGGTGGATACTGAACACACAAAGAGTATGTTGTTAAATTAAGTTATTAAAAATGAAATACCTTTGTAATAGATGAGTTTTCGTTCAAAACCCTCATACTTCGAAAGAGATTGTCCAATTTGTACACCAAGTGCATCCAGTTTTTGCCGTAACCCTCTCAACTATTTAGAAGTTGGTATGTGGCCGACATTATTATGTCATGCCAAGTTACAACCTCTTCAGAGTTCATTTGTACTCCTTTTCAAATTCAGGGTCATTTACCTCAAAATAAATCATTAAATGCATGAAAAATATGAAATGAAGTCAGAAAGGGTTGAAAATTGATCTTGTACCTTTGAATGGTGCATATTGAACACAGAAAAATTATGGAGTTAAATTAAGTTACTAAAATGAAATCCCTCTATAATAGATGAGTTTTCATCCGAAACCCTCATACTTCGAAAGAGATTGTGCAATTTGTACACGAAGTGCATCCAATTTTTGCCGTAACCCTCTCAACTCTTTAGAAGTTGGTATGTGGGAGAAATTACTATGGCATGCCAAGTTACAACCTTTTCAGAGTTCATTTGTACTCCTTTTCAAATTCAGGGTCATTTAGCTCAAAATAAATCATTAAATGCATGAAAAATATCAAATGAAGTCATAAAGGGTTGAAAATTGATGTTCTGCCTTTGAAAGGTGCATATTGAACACACAAAAAGTATGGAGTTAAAATAAGTTATTAAAAATGAAACCCATTTGTAATAGATGAGTTTTCGTCCGAAACCCTGATACTTCGAAAGAGATTGTCAGATTTGTACACGAAGTGCATCCAGTTTTTGCCTTAACCCTGCCAACTCTTTAGAAGTTGCTATATGGGTGAAATTATTATGTCATGCCAAGTTACAACCTTTTGAGATTTCATTTGTACTGCTTTTAAAATTCAGGGTCATTTAGCTCAAAATAAATCATTAAATGCATGAAAAATATCAAATGAAGTCAGAAAGGGTTAAAAATTGATGATGTGCCTTTGAATGGTGCATATTGAACACAGAAAAAGTATGGAGTTAAAATAAGTTATTAAAATGAAATCCCTGTGTAATATATGAGTTTTCATCCGAAACCATCATACTTCGAAAGAGATTGTCCAATTTGTACACGAAGTGCATCCAGTTTTTGCCTTAACCCTCTCAACTCTTTAGAAGTTGTTATGTGGGTGAAATTATGATGTCATGCCAAGTTAGCACCTTTTCATAGTTCATTTGTACTCCTTTTAAAATTTAGGGTCGTTTAGCTCAAAATAAACCATTAAATGCATGAAAAATATCAAATGAAGTCAGAAAGGGTTGAAAATTGATGATGTGCCTGTGAAAAGTGCATATTGAACACACAAAAAGTATGGAGTTAAAATAAGTTATTAAAAATGAAATCTCTTTGTAATAGATGACGTTTCGTTCGAAATCCTCATACTTCGAAAGAGATTGTCCAATTTGTACACGAAGTGCATCCAGTTTTTGCCGTAACCCTCTCAACTCTTTAGAAGTTGGTATGTGGGAGAAATTACTATGGCATGCCAAGTTACAACCTTTTCAGAGTTCATTTGTACTCCTTTTCAAATTCAGGGTCATTTAGCTCAAAATAAATCATTAAATGCATGAAAAATATCAAATGAAGTCATAAAGGGTTGAAAATTGATGTTCTGCCTTTGAAAGGTGCATATTGAACACACAAAAAGTATGGAGTTAAAATAAGTTATTAAAAATGAAACCCCTTTGTAATAGATGAGTTTTCGTTCGAAACCCTGATACTTCGAAAGAGATTGTCAGATTTGTACACGAAGTGCATCCAGTTTTTGCCTTAACCCTGCCAACTCTTTAGAAGTTGCTATATGGGTGAAATTATTTTGTCATGCCAAGTTACAACCTTTTGAGATTTCATTTGTACTGCTTTTAAAATTCAGGGTCATTTAGCTCAAAATAAATCATTAACTGCATGAAAAATATCAAATGAAGTCAGAAATGGTTAAAAATTGATGATGTGCCTTTGAATGGTGCATATTGAACACAGAAAAAGTATGGAGTTAAAATAAGTTATTAAAATGAAATCCCTGTGTAATATATGAGTTTTCATCCGAAACCATCATACTTCGAAAGAGATTGTCCAATTTGTACACGAAGTGCATCCAGTTTTTGCCTTAACCCTCTCAACTCTTTAGAAGTTGTTATGTGGGTGAAATTATGATGTCATGCCAAGTTACCACCTTTTCATAGTTCATTTGTACTCCTTTTAAAATTTAGGGTCGTTTAGCTCAAAATAAACCATTAAATGCATGAAAAATATCAAATGAAGTCAGAAAGGGTTGAAAATTGATGATGTGCCTGTGAAAAGTGCATATTGAACACACAAAAAGTATGGAGTTAAAATAAGTTATTAAAAATGAAATCTCTTTGTAATAGATGACGTTTCGTTCGAAATCCTCATACTTCGAAAGAGATTATCCAATTTGTACACGAAGTGCATCCAGTTTTTGCCGTAACCCTCTCAACTCTTTAGAAGTTGGTATGTGGGAGAAATTACTATGGCATGCCAAGTTACAACCTTTTCAGAGTTCATTTGTACTCCTTTTCAAATTCAGGGTCATTTAGCTCAAAATAAATCATTAAATGCATGAAAATATCAAATGAAGTCATAAAGGGTTGAAAATTGATGTTCTGCCTTTGAAAGGTGCATATTGAACACACAAAAAGTATGGAGTTAAAATAAGTTATTAAAAATGAAACCCCTTTGTAATAGATGAGTTTTCGTCCGAAACCCTGATACTTCGAAAGAGATTGTCAGATTTGTACACGAAGTGCATCCAGTTTTTGCCTTAACCCTGCCAACTCTTTAGAAGTTGCTATATGGGTGAAATTATTATGTCATGCCAAGTTACAACCTTTTGAGATTTCATTTGTACTGCTTTTAATATTCAGGGTCATTTAGCTCAAAATAAATCCTTAAATGCATGAAAAATATCAAATGAAGTCAGAACGGGATAAAAATTGATGATGTGCCTTTTAATGGTGCATATTGAACACACAAAAATTATGGAGGTAAAAATAAGTTATTAAAATTAAATCCATGTGTACTAGATGAGTTTTCATCCGAAACCCTCATACTTCGAAAGAGATTGTCCAATTTGTACACGAAGTGCATCTAGATTTTGCCGTAACCCTCTCAACTCTTTAGAAATTGCTATGTGGGTGAAATTATTATGGCATGCCAAGTTACAACCTTTTCAGAGTTCATTTGTACTGCTTTTCAAATTTAGGGTCATTTAGCTCAAAATAAATCATTAAATGCACGAAAAATATCAAATGAAGTCAGAAAGGGTTCAAAATTGATGATGTGCCTGTGAATGGTGCATATTGAACACACAAAAAGTATGGAGTTAAAATAAGTTATTAAAATGAAATCCCTCTATAATAGATGAGTTTTCATCCGAAACCCTCATACTTTGAAAGAGATTGTGCAATTTGTACACGAAGTGCCTCTAGTTTTTGCCGTAACTCTCTCAACTCTTTAGAAGTTGGTATGTGGGCAAAAGTATTATGTCATGCCAAGTTACAACCTTTTCAGAGTTCATTTGTACTCCTTTTCAAATTCAGGGTCATTTAGCTCAACATAAATCATTAAATGCATGAAAAATATCAAATGAAGTCAGGACGGGATGAAAATTGATGATGTGCCTTTTAATGGTGCATATTGAACACACACAAAAGTATGGAATAAAAATAAGTTATTAAAATGAAATCCCTCTGTAATAGATGAGTTTTCATCCGAAACCCTCATACTTCGTAAGATATTGTCCAATTTGTACACGAAGTGCATCCAGTTTTTGCCTTAACCCTCTCAACTCTTTAGAAGTTGCTATGTGGGTGAAATTATGATGTCATGCCAGGTTACCACCTTTTCATAGTTCATTTGTACGACTTTTCAAATTCAAGGTCATTTAGCTCAAAATAAACCATTAAATGCATGAAATATATCAAATGAAATCAGAAAGGGTTGAAAATTGATGATGTTCCTCTAAAAAGTGCATATTGAACACACAAAAAGTATGGAGTTAAAATAAGTTATTAAAAATAAAATCCCTTTGTAATAGATGAGTTTTCGTCCGAAACCCTCATACTTCGAAAGAGATTGTCCAATTTGTACCCGAAGTGCATCCAACTTTTGTCGTAACCCTCTCAACTCTTTAGAAGTTGCTATGTGGGCGAAATTATTATGTCATGCCAAGTTACAACCTTTTTAGAGTTCATGTGTACTCCTTTTCAAATTCAGGGTCATTTAGCTCAAAATAAATCCTTAAATGCATGAAAAATATCAAATAAAGTCAGAATGGGATGAAAATTGATGATGTGCCTTTTAATGGTGCATATTGAACACACACAAATTATGGAGGTAAAAATCATTTATTAAAATGAAATCCATGTGTAATAGGTGAGTTTTCATCCGAAACCCTCATACTTCAAAAGAGATAGTGCAATTTGTACATGAAGTGCATCCAGTTTTGGCCGTAACCCTATCAACTCTTTAGAAGTTGGTATGTGGGCGAAATTATTATGTCATGCCAAGTTACAAACTTTTCAGAGGTCATTTGTACTCCTTTTCAAATTTAGGGTCATTTAGCTCAAAATAAATCATTAAATGCATGAAAAATATCAAATGAAGTTAGGACGGGATGAAAATTGATGATGTGCCTTTAAATGGTGCATATTGAACACACAAAAAGTATGGAGTAAACATAAGTTATTAAAATGAAATCCCTCTATAATAGATGAGTTTTCGCCCGAAACCCTCATAGTTCGAAAGAGATTGTCCAATTTGTACACAAAGTGCATCCAGTTTTTGCCTTAACCCTGCCAACTCTTTAGAAGTTGCTATGTGGGTGAAATTATGATGTCATGCCAAGTTACCACCTTTTCATAGTTCATTTGTACTCCTTTTCAAATTCAGGGTTATTTAGCTCAAAATAAATCATTAAATGCATGAAAAATATCAAATGAAGTCAGAAAGGGTTGAAAATTGATGATGTGCCTTTGAAATGTGCATATTGAACACACAAAAAGTATGGAGTTAAAATAAGTTATTAAAAATGAAATCCCTTTGTAATGGATGAGTTTTCGTCCGAAACCCTCATACTTCGAAAGGGATTGTCCAACTTGTACCCGAAGTGCATCCAACTTTTGCCGTAACCCTCTCAACTCTTTAGAAGTTGCTATGTGGGCGAAATTATTATGTCATTCCAAGTTACAACCTTTTCAGAGTTCATGTGTACTCCTTTTCAAATTCAGGGTCATTTAGCTCAAAATAAATCCTTAAATGCATGAAAAATATCAAATGAAGTCAGAACGGGATGAAATTGATGATGTGCCTTTTAATGGTGCATATTGAACACACAAAAATAATGGAGGTAAAAATAAGTTATTAAAATGAAATCCATGTGTAATGGATGAGTTTTCATCCGAAACCCTCATACTTCGAAAGAGATTGTCCAATTGGTACACGAAGTGCATCCAGTTTTTGCCTTAACCCTCTCAACTCTTTAGAAGTTCCTATGTGGGTGAAATTATGATGTCATGCCAGGTTACCACCTTTTCATAGTTCATTTGTACTACTTTTCAAATTTAGGGTCATTTAGCTCAAAATAAACCATTAAATGCATGAAATATATCAAATGAAGTCAGAAAGGGTTGAAAATTGATGATGTTCCTCTGAAAAGTGCATATTGAACACACAAAAAGTATGGAGTTAAAATAAGTTATTAAAACGAAATCCCTCTGTAATAGATGAGTTTTCATCTGAAACCCTCATAGTACGAAAGAGGTTGTCCAATTTGTACACGAAGTGCATCCAGTTTTTGCCTTAACCCTGCCAACTCTTTAGAAGTTGCTATGTGGGTGAAATTATGATGTCATGCCAAGTTACCACCTTTTCATAGTTCATTTGTACTCCTTTTCAAATTCAGGGTTATTTAGCTCAAAATAAATCATTAAATTCATGAAAAATATCAAATGAAGTCAGAAAGGGTTGAAAATTGATGATGTGCCTTTGAAAGGTGCATATTGAACACACAAAAAGTATGGAGTTAAAATAAGTTATTAAAAATGAAATCCCTTTCTAATGGATGAGTTTTCGTCCGAAACCCTCATACTTCGAAAGGGATTGTCCAACTTGTACCCGAAGTGCATCCAACTTTTGCCGTAACCCTCTCAACTCTTTAGAAGTTGCTATGTGGGCGAAATTATTATGTCATGCCAAGTTACAACCTTTTCAGAGTTCATGTATACTCCTTTTCAAATTCAGGGTCATTTAGCTCAAAATAAATCCTTAAATGCATGAAAAATATCAAATGAAGTCAGAACGGGATGAAATTGATGATGTGCCTTTTAATGGTGCATATTGAACACACAAAAATTATGGAGGTAAAAATAAGTTATTAAAATGAAATCCATGTGTAATAGATGAGTTTTCATCCGAAACCCTCATACTTCGAAAGAGATTGTCCAATTTGTACACGAAGTGCATCTAGTTTTTGCCTTAACCCTCTCAACTCTATAGAAGTTCCTATGTGGGTGAAATTATGATGTCATGCCAGGTTACCACCTTTTCATAGTTCATTTGTACTACTTTTCAAATTTAGGGTCATTCAGCTCAAAATAAACCATTAAATGCATGAAATATATCAAATGAAATCAGAAAGGGTTGAAAATTGATGATGTTCCTCTAAAAAGTGCATATTGAACACAAAAAAAGTATGGAGTTAAAATAAGTTATTAAAATGAAATCCCTCTGTAATAGATGAGTTTTCATCCGAAACCCTCATACTTCGAAAGAGATTGTGCGATTTGCACACGAAGTGCATCCAATTCTTGTCGTAACCCTCTCAACTCTTTAGAAGTTGGTATGTGGGCAAAATTATTATGTGATGCCAGGTTACAACCTTTTCATAGTTCATTTGTACTCCTTTTGAAATTCAGGGTCATTTAGCTCAAAATAAATCATTAAATGCATGAAAAATATGAAATGATGTCAGAAAGGGTTGAAAATTGATGATGTGCCTTTGAATGGTGCATATTGAACACTGAAAAAGTATGGAGTTAAAATAAGTTATTAAAAATGAAATCCCTTTGTAATAGATGAGTTTTCGTGCGAAACCCTCATACTTCGAAAGAGATTGTCCAATTTGTACCCGAAGTGCATCCAACTTTTGTCGTAACCCTCTCAACACTTTAGAAGTTTCTATGTGTGTGAAATTATTATGTCATGCCAAGTTACAACCTTTTCAGAGTTCATTTGTACTGTTTTTCAAATTCAGGGTCATTTAGCTCAACATAAATCATTAAATGCATGAAAAATATGAAATGAAGTCAGAAAGGGTTGAAAATTGATGATGTGCCTTTGAAAGGTGCATATTGAACACACAAAAAGTATGGAGTTAAAATAAGTTATTAAAAATGAAATCCCTTTGTAATAGATGAGTTTTCGTCCGAAACCCTCATACTTCGAAAGAGACTGTCCAATTTTTACCCGAAGTGCATCCAACTTTTGCCGTAACCCACTCAACTCTTTAGAAGTTGCTATGTGGGTGAAATTATTATGTCATGCCAAGTTACAACCTTTTCAGAGTTCATTTGTACTGCTTTTCAAATTTAGGGTCATTTAGCTCAAAATAAATCATTAAATCCATGAAAAATATGAAATGATGTCAAAAAGGGTTGAAAATTGATGATGTGCCTTTGAATGGTGCATATTGAACACACAAAAACTATGGAGTTAAAATAAGTTATTAAAAATGAAATCCCTTTGTACTAGATGAGTTTTCGTCCGAAACCCTCACACTTCGAAAGAGATTGTCAGATGTGTACACGAAGTGCATCCAGCTTTTGTCGTAACCCTCTCAACTCTTTAGAAGTTGGTATGTGGGCGAAATTATTATGTCATGCCAAGTTACAACCTTTTCAGAGTTCATTTGTACTGCTTTTCAAATGCAGGGTCATTTAGCTCAAAACAAATCATTAAATGCATGTGCCTTTGGAAGGTGCATATTGAACACACACAAAAGTATGGTGTAAAAATAAGTTATTAAAATGAAATCCCTCTGTAATAGATGAGTTTTCATCCGAAACCCTCATACTTCGAAAGCGATTGTCCAATTTGTACACGAAGTGCATCCAGTTTTTGCCTAAACCCTCTCAACTCTATAGAAGTTGCTATGTGGGTGAAATTATTATCTCATGCCAAGTTACAACCTTTTGAGAGTTCATTTGTACTGCTTTTCAAATGCAGGGTCATTTAGCTCAAAATAAATCATTAAATGCATGAAAAATATCAAATGAAGTCAAAAAGGGTTGAAAATTGATAATGTGCGTGTGAAAGGTGCATATTGAACACACAAAAACTATGGAGTTAAAATAAGTTATTAAAAATGAAATCCCTATGTAATAGATGAGTTTTCATCCGAAACCCTCATACTTCAAAAGAGGTTGTCCAATTTGTACACGAAGTGCATCCAGTTTTCGCCTTAACCCTCTCAACTCTTTAGAAGTTGCTATGTGGGTGAAATTATGATGTCATGCCAAGTTACCACCTTTTCATAGTTCATTTGTACTTCTTTTCAAATTCAGGGTCATTTAGCTCAAAATAAATCATTAAATGCTTGAAAAATAACAAATGGAGTCAGAAAGGGTTGAAAATTGATGATGTGTCTTTGAAAGGTGCATATTGAACACACAAAAAGTATGGAGTTAAAATAAGTTATTAAAAATGAAATCCCGTTGTAATAGATGAGTTTTCATCTGAAACCCTCATACTTCGAAAGAGGTTGTCCTATTTGTACACGAAGTGCATCAAGTTTTTGCCTTAACCCTCTCAACTCTTTAGAAGTTACAATGTGGGTGAAATTATGATGTCATGCCTAGACACAACCTTTTCAGAGTTCATTTGTACTACTTTTCAAGTTCAGGGTCATTTGGCTCAAAATAAATCATTAAATGTATGATAAATATCAAATGAAGTCAGAAAGGGTTGAAAATTGATGATGTGCCTTTGAATGGTGCATATTGAACACACAAACAGTATGGAGTTAAAATAAGTTATTAAAAATGAAATCCCTTTGTAATAGATGAGTATTCTCCAAGACCCTCATACCTCGAAGAGATTGTCCAATTTGTACACGAAGTGCATCCAGTTTTGCCGTAACCCTCTCAACTCTTTAGAAGTTGCCATGTGGGTGAAATTATTTTATCATGCCAAGTTAAAACCTTTTCAGAGTTCATTTGTACTGCTTTCAATTTCAGGGTCATTTAGCTCAAAATAAATCATTAAATCCATGAAAAATATGAAATGATGTCAGAAAGGGTTGAAAATTGATGATGTGCCTTTGAATGGTGCATATTGAACACACAAAAAGTATGGAGTTAAAATAAGTTATTAAAAATGAAATCCCTTTGTAATAGATGAGTTTTCATCCGAAGCCCTCATACTTCGAAAGAGATTGTCAGATTTATACACGAAGTGCATCCAGTTTTTGCGGTAACCCACTCAACTCTTTAGAAGTTGCTATGTGGGTGAAATTATTATGTGATGCCAAGTTACAACCTTTTGAGAGTTCATTTGTGCTGATTTTAAAATTCAGGGTCGTTTAGCTAAAAATAAATCATTAAATGCATGAAAAATATCAAATGAAGTCAGAAAGGGTTGAAAATTGATGATGTGCCTTGAATGGTGCATATTGAACAAAGAAAAAGTATGGAGTTAAAATAAGTTATTAAAAATGAAATCTCTTTGTAATAGATGAGTTTTCATTCGAAACCCTCATATTGCGAAAGAGATTGTCCAATTTGTACACAAAGTACATCCAGTTTTTGTCGTAACCGTCTCAACTCTTTAGAAGTTGGTATGTGGGCAAAATTATTATGTCATGCCAAGTTACAACCTTTTGAGAGTTCATTTGTACTCCTTTTCAAATTAAGGGTCATTTAGCTCATAATAAATCATTAAATGCATGAAAAATATCAAATGGAGTCAGATCGATGAAAATTGATGATATGCCTTTGAATGGTGCATATTGAACACAGAAAATTTATGGAGTTCAAATAAGTTATTAAAATGAAATCCCTCTGTAATAGATGAGTTTTCATACGAAACCCTCGTACTTCGAAAGAGATTGTGCAATTTGTACACAAAGTGCATCCCAATTTTGCCGTAACCCTCTCAACTCTTTAGAAGTTGGTATGTGGGCGAAATTATTATGTCATGCCAAGTGACAACCTTTTCAGAGTTCATTTGTACTCCTTTTCAAATTCAGGGTCATTTAGCTCAAAATAAATCATTAAATGCTTGAAAAATATCAAATGAAGTCAGAACGGGTTGAAAATTGATGTTTTGCCTTTTAATGGTGCATATCGAACACACAAAAAGTATGGAGTAATAATAAGTTATTAAAACGAAATCCCTACGTAAGAGATGAGTTTTCATCCGAAACCCTCATACTTCGAAAGAGGTTGTCCAATTTGTACACGAAGTGCATCCAGTTTTTGCCTTAACCCTCTCAACTCTTTAGAAGTTGCTATATGGGTGAAATTATGATGTCATGCCAAGTTACCACCTTTTGATTGTTCATTTGTACTCGTTTTCAAATTCAGGGTCATTTAGCCCAAAATAAATCATTATATGCATCAAAAAATATCAAATGAAGTCAGAAAGGGTTGAAAATTGATGATGTGCCTTTGACAGGTGCATATTGAACACACAAAAAGTATGGAGTTGAAATAAGTTATTAAAAATGAAATCCCTTTGTAATAGATGAGTTTTCATCCGAAACCCTCATACTTCGAAAGAGATTGTCCAATTTGTACACGAAGTGCATCGAACTTTTGCCGTAACCCTCTCAACTCTTTAGAACTTGCTATATGGGTGAAATTATTATGGCATGCCAAGTTACAACCTTTTCAGAGGTCATTTGTACTGCTTTTCAAATTCAGGGTCATTTAGCTCAAAATAAATCATTGAATGCATGAAAAATATGAAATGATGTCACAAAGGGTTGAAAATTGATGATGTGCCTTTGAATGGTGCATATTGAACACACAAAAAGTATGGAGTTAAAATAAGTTATTAAAAATGAAATCCCTTTATAATAGATGAGTTTTCGTCCGAAACCCTGATACTTCGAAAGAGATTGTCAGATTTGTACACGAAGTGCATCAAGCTTTTGTGGTAACCCTCTCAACTCTTTAGAAGTTTCTATGTGGGTGAAATTATTATGTCATGCCAGTTACAACCTTTTGAGAGTTCATTTGTACTGATTTTCAAATTCAAGGTCGTTTAGCTCAAAATAAATCATTAAATGCATGAAAAATATCAAATGAAGTCCGAAAGGGTCGAAAATGGATGATGTGCCTTTGAATGGTGCATATTGAACACAGAAACAGTATGGAGTTAAAATAAGTTATTAAAATGAAATCCCTCTGTAATAGATGAGTTTCATCCGAAACCCTCAGACATCGAAAGAGATTGTGCGATTTGTACACGAAGTGCATCCAATTCTTGCTGTAACCCTCTCAACTCTTTAGAAGATGGTATGTGGGCGAAATTAATATGTCATGCCAAGTTACCACTTTTTCAGAGTTCATTTGTACTCCTTTTCAAATTCAGGGCCATTTAGCTCAAAATAAATCATTAAACGCTTGAAAAATATCAAATGAAGTCAGAAAGGGTTGAAAATTGATGATGTGCCTTTTAATGGTGCATACCGAACACACAAAAAGTATGTAGTAAAAAAGTTATTAAAATGAAATCCCTTTGTAATAGATGAGTTTTCATCCGAAACCCTCATACTTCGAAAGAGGTTGTCCAATTTGTACACGAAGTGCATCAAGTTTTTGCCTTAACCCTCCAAACTCTTTAGAAGTTGCTATGTGGGTGAAATTATGATGTCATGCCAAGTTACCACCTTTTCATAGTTCATTTGTACTACTTTTCAAATTCAGGGTCATTTAGCTCAAAATAAATCATTAAATGCATGAAAAATATCAAATGATGTCAGAAAGGCTTGAAAATTGATGATGTGCCTTTGAAAGGTGCATATTGAACACACAAAAAGTATGGAGGTAGAATAAGTTATTAGAAATGAAATCCCTTTGTAATAGATGAGTTTTCGTCCGAAACCCTCGTACTTCAAAAGAGATTGTCCAAGTTGTACACGAAGTGCATCCAGTTTTTGCCGTAACCCTCTCAACTCTTTAGAAGTTTCTATGTGGGTAAAATTATAATGGCATGCCCAGTTACAACATTTTCAGAGTTCATTTGTGCTGCTTTTCAAATTCGGGGTCATTTAGCTCAAAATAAATCATTAAATCCATGAACAATATCAAATGATGTCAGAAAGGGTTGAAAATTGATGATGTGCCTTTGAATGGTGCATATTGAACACACAAAAAGTATGGAGTTAAAATAAATTATTAAAAATGAAATCCCTTTGTAATAGATGAGTTTTCGTCCTAAACTCTCATACTTCGAAAGAGATTGTCAGATTTGTACACGAAGTGCATCCAGTTTTTGCCGTAACCCTCTCAACTCTTTAGAAGTTTCTATGTGGGTGAAATTCTTATGTCATGCCAAGTTACAACCTTTTGAGAGTTCATTTGTACTGATTTTCAAATTCAGGGTCGTTTAGCTAAAAATAAATCATTAAATGCATGAAAAATATCAAATGAAGTCAGAAAGGGTTGAAAATTGATGATGTGCCTTTGAATGGTGCATATTGAACACAGAAAAAGTATGGAGTTAAAATAAGTTATTACAAATGAAATCTCTTTGTAATAGATGAGTTTTCGTTCAAAACCCTCATACTTCGAAAGAGATTGTCCAATTTGTACACGAAGTGCATCCAGTTTTTGCCGTAACCCTCTCAACTCTTTAGAAGTTGGTATGTGGGAGAAATTATTATGTCATGCCAAGTTACAACCTTTTCAGAGTTCATGTGTACTCCTTTTCAAATTCAGGGTCATTTAGCTCAAAATAAATCCTTAAATGCATGAAAAATATCAAATGAAGTCGGAACGGGATGAAAATTGATGATGTGCCTTTTAATGGTGCATATTGAACACACAAAAATTATGGAGGTAAAAATAAGTTATTAAAATGAAATCCATGTGTAATAGATGAGTTTTCATCCGAAACCCTCATACTTCGAATGTGATTGTCCAATTTGTACACGAAGTGCATCCAGTTTTTGCCTTAACCCTCTCAACTCTTTAGAAGTTGCTATGTGGGTGAAATTATAATGTCATGCCAGGTTACCACCTTTTCATAGTTCATTTGTACTACTTTTCAAATTCAGGGTCATTTAGCTCAAAATAAACCATTAAATGCATGAAATATATCAAATGAAGTCAGAAAGGGTTGAAAATTGATGATGTTCCTCTGAAAAGTGCATATTGAACACACAAAAAGTATGGAGTTAAAATAAGTTATTAAAATGAAATCCCTCTATAATAGATGAGATTTCATCCGAAACCCTCATACTTCGAAAGAGATTGTGCGATTTGTGCACGAAGTGCATCCAGTTTTTCCGTAACCCTCTCAACTCTTTAGAAGTTTGCTATGTGCGTGAAATTACAATGGCACGCCAAGTTACAACATTCTGAGAGTTCATTTGTACTGATTTTCAAATTCAGGGTCGTTTAGCTCAAAATAAATCATTAATTGCATGAAAAATATCAAATGAAGTCACAAAGGGTTGAAAATTGATGATGTTCCTCTGAAAAGTGCATATTGAACACACAAAAAGTATGGAGTTAAAATAAGTTATTAAAAATGAAATCTCTTTGTAATAGATGAGGTTTCATTCGAAATCCTCATAATTCGAAAGAGATTGTGCAATTTGTACACGAAGTGCATCCAGTTTTTGCCTTAACCCTCTCAACTCTTTAGAACTTGCTATGTGTGTGAAATTATTATGTCATGCCAAGTTACAACCTTATGAGAGTTCATTTTTACTGCTTTTCAAATTCAGGGTCATTTAGCTCAAAATAAATCATTAAATGCATGAAAAATATCAAATGAAGTCAGAAAGGGTTCAAAATTGATGATGTGCCTGTGAATGGTGCATATTGAACACACAAAAAGTATGGAGTTAAAATAAGTTATTAAAATGAAATCCCTCTATAATAGATGAGTTTTCATCCGAAACCCTCATACTTTGAAAGAGATTATGCAATTTGTACACGAAGTGCCTCAAGTTTTTGCCGTAACTCTCTCAACTCTTTAGAAGTTGGTATGTGGGCAAAAGTATTATGTCATGCCAAGTTACAACCTTTTCAGAGTTCATTTGTACTCCTTTTCAAATTCAGGGTCATTTAGCTCAACATAAATCATTAAATGCATGAAAAATATCAAATGAAGTCAGGACGGGATGAAAATTGATGATGTGCCTTTTAATGGTGCATATTGGACACACACAAAAGTATGGAATAAAAATAAGTTATTAAAATGAAATCCCTCTGTAATAGATGAGTTTTCATCCGAAACCCTCATACTTCGTAAGATATTGTCCAATTTGTACACGAAGTGCATCCAGTTTTTGCCTAAACCCTCTCAACTCTATAGAAGTTGCTATGTGGGTGAAATTATTATGTCATGCCAAGTTACAACCTTTTGTGAGTTCATTTGTACTGCTTTTCAAATGCAGGGTCATTTAGCTCAAAATAAATCATTAAATGCATGAAAAATATCAAATGAAGTGAAAAAGGGTTCAAAATTGATGATGTGCCTATGAAAGGTGCATATAGAACACACAAAAAGTATGGAGTTAAAATAATTTATTAAAAATGAAATCCCTTTGTAATAGATGAGTTTTCGTCCAAAACCCTCATACTTTGAAAGTGATTGTCGAATTTGTACACGAAGTGCATCCAGTTTTTGTCGTAACCCTCTCAACTCTTTATAAGTTGGTATGTGGGCGAAATTATAATGTCATGCCAAGTTACAACCTTTTCAGTGTTCATTTGTACTGCTTTTCAAATTCTGGGTCATTTCGCTCAAAAAAATCATTAAATGCATGAAAAATATCAAATGAAGTTAGAAAGGGTTACGAATAGATGATGTGCCTTTTAATAGTGCATATTGAACACACAAAGAGTATGTTGTTAAAATAAGTTATTAAAAATGAAATACCTTTGTAATAGATGAGTTTTCGTTCGAAACCATCATACTTTGAAAGAGATTGTCCAATTTGTACACGAAGTGCATCCAGTTTTTTCCGTAACCCTCTCAACTCTTTAGAAGTTGCTATGTGCGTGAAATTATGATGTCATGCCAAGTTACCACCTTTTCATAGTTCGTTTGTACTCCTTTTCAAATTCAGGGTCATTTAGCTCAAAATAAATCATTAAATGCATGAAAAATATCAAACGAAGTCAGGACGAGATGAAAATTGATGATGTGCCTTTTAATGGTGGATATTGAACACACACAAAAAGTATGGAGTTAAAATAAGTTATTAAAAATGAAATCTCTTTCTAATAGATGAGTTTTCGTTCGAAATCCTCATATTTCGAAAGAGATTGTGCAATTTGTACACGAAGTGCATCCACCTTTGGCCTTAACCCTCTCAACTCTTTAGAAGTTGCTATGTGGGTGAAATTATTATGTCATGCCAAGTTACAACCTTATGAGAGTTCATTTTTACTGCTTTTCAAATTTAGGGTCATTTAGCTCAAAATAAATAATTAAATGCATGAAAGATATCAAATGAAGTCAGAAAGGGTTGAAAATTGATGATGTGCCTTTGAATGGTGCATATTGAACACACAAAAAGTATGGAGCTAAAATAAGTTATTAAAAATGAAATCTCTTTGTAATAGATGAGTTTTCGTTCGAAACCCTCATACTTCGAAAGAGATTGTCCAATTTGTACACGAAGTGCATCCAGTTTTTGCCGTAACCCTCTCAACTCTTTAGAAGTTGGTATGTGGGCAAAATTATTATGTGATGGGAAGTCACAACGTTTTCAAAGTTCATTTGTATTCCTTTTCAAATTCAGGGTAATTTAGCTCTAAATAAATCATGAAATGCTTGAAAAATATCAAATGAAGTCAGAACGGGATGAAAATTGGTGACGTGCCTTTTTATGGTGAATATTGAACACACAAAAAGTATGGAGTAAAAATAATTTATTAAAATGAAATCCCTCTTTAATAGATGAGTTTTCATCCGAAACCCTCATACTTCGAAAGATATTATTCAATTTGTACACAAAGTGCATCCAGTTTTTGCCTTAACCCTATAAATTCTTTAGAAGTTGCTATGTGGGTGAAATTATGATCTCATGCCAAGTTACCAGCTTTTCATAGTTCATTTGTACTCCTTTTCAAATTCAGGGTCATTAGCTTAAAATAAAACATTAAATGCATGAAAAATATCAAATGAAGTCAGAAAGGGCTAAAAATTGATGATGTGCCTTTGAAAAGTGCATATTGAACACACAAAATGTATGGAGTTATAATAAGTTATTAAAATGAAATCCCTCTATAATAGATGAGTTTTCATCCGAAACCCTCACACTTCGAAAGAGATTGTGCAATTTGTACACGAAGTGCATCCATTTTTTGTTGTAATCCTCTCAACAGTTTAGAAGTTGGTATGTGGGCGAAATTATTATGTCAGGCCAAGTTACAACCTTTTCAGAGTTCATTTGTACTCCTTTTCAAATTCAGGGTCATTTAGCTCAAAATAAATCATTAAATGCTTGAAAAATATCAAATGAAGTAAGAACTGGTTGAAAATTGATGTTGTGCCTTTTAATGGTGCATATTGAACACACACAAAAGTATGGAGTAAAAATAAGTTATTAAAATGAAATCCCTCTGTAATAGATGAGTTTTCATCTGAAACCCTCATACTTTGAAAGAGATTGTCCAATTTGTACACGAAGTGCATCCAGTTTTTGCCTTAACCCTCTCAACTCTATAGAACTTGCTATGTGGGTGAAATTATTATGTCATGCCAAGTTACAACCTTTTGAGAGTTCATTTGTACTGCTTTTCATATGCAGGGTCATTTAGCTCAAAATAAATCATTAAATGCATGAAAAATATCAAATGAAGTCAAAAAGGGTTGAAAATTGATGATGTGCCTGTGAAAGGTGCATACTGAACACACAAAAAGTATTGAGTTAAAATAAGTTATTAAAAATGAAATCCCTATGTAATAGATGAGTTTTCATCCGAAACCCTCATACTTCGAAAGAGGTTGTCCAATTTGTACACGAAGTGCATCCAGTTTTTGCCTTAACCCTCTCAACTCTTTAGAAGTTGCTATGTGGGTGAAATTGTGATGTCATGCCAAGTTACCACCTTTTCATAGTTCATTTGTACTCCTTTTCAAATTCAATGTCATTTAGCTCAAAATAAATCATTAAATGCATGAAAAATATCAAATGAAGTCAGAAAGGGTTGAAAATTGATGATGTGCCTTTGAAAGGTGCATATTGAACACACAAAAAGTATGTAGTTAAAATAAGTTATTAAAAGTGAAATCCCTTTCTAATAGATTAGTTTTCGTCCGAAACCCACATACTTCGAAAGAGATTGTCCAATTTGTACACGACGTGCATCCAGTTTTTGCCGTAACCCTCTCAACTCTTTAGAAGTTTCTATGTGGGTGAAATTATTATGGCATGCCAAGTTACAACATTTCCAGAGTTCATTTGTACTGCTTTTCAAATTCAGGGTCATTTAGCTCAAAATAAATCATTAAATCCATGAAAAATACGAAACGGTGTCCGAAAGGGTTGAAAATTGATGATGTGCCTTTGAATGGTGCATATTGAACACTGAAAAAGTATGGAGTTAAAATAAGTTATTAAAAATGAAATCCCTTTGTAATAGATAAGTTTTAGTTCGAAACCCTCAAACTTCGAAAGAGATTGTCCAATTTGTACACGAAGTGCATCCAGTTTTTGCCGTAACCCTCGCAACTCTTTAGAAGTTGGTATGTGGGCGAAATTTTTATGTCATGCCAAGTGACAACCTTTTCAGAGTACATTTGTACTCCTTTTCAAATTTAGGGTCATTTAGCTCAACTAAATCATTAAATGCTTGAAAAATATCAAATGAAGTCAGAACGAGCTAAAAATTGATGATGTGCCTTTGAATGGTGCATATTGAACACACAAAAATTATCGAGTTAAAATAAGTTATTAAAAATGAAATCTCTTTTTAACAGATGAGTTTTCGTTCGAAACCCTCATACTTCGAAAGATATTGTCCGATTTGTACACGAACTGCATCCAGTTTTTGCCGTAACCCTCTCAACTCTTTAGAAGTTGGTACGTGGGTCAAATTATGATGTCATGCCACGTTACAACCTTTTCAGAGTTCATTTGTACTGCTTTCCAAATTCAGGGTCATTTAGCTCAAAATAATGAATTAAATGCATGAAAAATATCAAATGGAGTCAGAAAGGGTTGAAAATTGATGATTTGCCTTTGAAAGGTGCATATTGAACACACAAAAAGTATTGTGTTAAAATAAGTTATGAAAAATGAATCCCTTTGTGATAGATGAGTTTTCGTCCGAAATCCTCATACTTCGAAAGATATTGTCAGATTTGTACACGAAGTGCATCCAGTTTTTGCCTTAACTCTCTCAACTCTTTAAAAATTACTATGTGGGTGAAATTATTATGCCATGCCAATTTACAACCTTTTCAGAGTTCATTTGTATTGCTTTTCAAATTCAGGGTCATTTAGCTCAAAATAATTCATTAAATGCATGAAAAATATCAAATGAAGTCAGAAAGGGTTGAAAATTGATGATGTGCCTTTGAACTGTGCATATTGAACACACAAAAAGTATGGAGTTAAAATAAGTTATTAAAAATGAAATCTATTTGTAATAGATGAGTTTTCGTTCGAAACCCTCATACTTCAAAACAGATTGTCCAATTTGTACACGAACTGCACCCAGTTTTTGCCGTAACCCTCTGAACTCTTCAGAAGTTGGTATGTGGGCGAAATTATTATGTCATGCCAAGTTACAACCTTTTCAGAGTTCATTTGTACTCCTTTTCAAATTTAGGGTCCTTTAGCTCCAATTAAATCATTAAATGCATGAAAATATCAAATGAAGTTAGAAAGGGTTGAAAATTGATGATGTGCCTTTGAAAGGTGCATATTGAACACACAAAAACTATGGAGTTCAAATAAGTTATTAAAAATGAAATCCCTTTTTAATAGATTAGTTTTCGTGTGAAACCCTCATACTTCGAAAGAGATTGTCCAATTTGTACACGAAGTGCATCTAGTTTTTTCCGTAACCCTCTCAACTCTTTAGAAGTTGCTATGTGGGTGAAATTATTATGTCATGCCAAGTTACAACCTTTTCAGTGTTCATTTGTACTGCTTTTCAAATTCAGGGTCATTTAGCTCAAAATAAATCATTAAATGCATGAAAAATATCAAATGAAGTCAGAAAGGGTTAAAAATAAATGATGTGCCTTTGAATGGTGCATATTGAACACACAAAAAGTATGGAGTTAAAATAAGTTATGAAAAATGAAATCCCTTTGTAATAGATGAGTTTTCGTTCGAAACCCTCATACTTTGAAAGAGATTGTCCAATTTGTACACGAAGTTTTGCTGTAACCCTCTCAACTCTTTAGAAGTTTCTATGTGGGTGAAATTATGATGTCATGCCAAGTTACCACCTTTTTAGAGTTCATTTTTACTGCTTTTCAAATTCAGGGTCATTTAGCTCAAAATAAATCATTAAATGCATGAAAAATATCAAATGAAGTCAGAAAGGATTGAAAATTGATGATTTGCCTTTGAAAGGTGCATATTGAACACAGAAAAAGTATGGTGTTAAAATAAGTTATTAAAAATGAAATCCCTATGTAATAGATGAGTTTTCATCCGAAACCCTCATACTTCGAAAGAGATTGTGAGATTTGTACACGAAGTGCATCCAGTTTTTGCCGTAACCCTCTCAACTCTTTAGAAATTGCTATGTGGGTGAAATTATTATGGCATGCCAAGTTACAACATTTTGAGAGTTCATTTGTACTGCTTTTCAAATTCAGGGTCATTTAGATCAAAATAAATCATTAAATGCATGAAAAATATCAAATGAAGTCACAAAGGGTTGAAAATTGATGATGTGTCTTTGAATGGTGCATATTGAACACACAAAATGTATGGAGTTAAAATAAGTTATTAAAAATTAAATCTCTTTGTAACAGATGAGTTATCGTTCGAAACCCTCATACTTCGAAAGATATTGTCCAATTTGTACACGAACTGCATCCAGTTGTTGCCGCAACCCTCTCAATTCTTTAGAAGTTGGTATGTGGGCGAAATTATTATTTCATGCCAAGTTACAACCTTTTCAGAGTTCATTTGTACTCCTTTTCAAATTCAGGGTCATTTAGCTCAAAATAAATCATTAAATGCTTGAAAAATATCAAATGAAGTCAGAACGGGTTGAAAATTGATGATGTGCCTTTTAATGGTGCATATTGAACACACAAAAAGTATGGAGTATAAATAAGTTATTAAAATTAAATCCCTATGTAATAGATGAGTTTTCATCCGAAACCCTCATACTTCGAAAGAGGTTGTCCAATTTGTACACGAAGTGCATCCAGTTTTTGCCTAAACCCTCTCAACTCTTTAGAAGTTGCTATGTGGGTGAAATTATTATGTCAGGCCAAGTTACAACCTTTTTAGAGTTCATTTGTACTGCTTTTCAAATTCAGGGTCATTTAGCTCAAAATAAATCATTAAATGCATGAAAAATATCAAATGAAGTTAGAAAGGGTTGAAAATTGATGATGTGCCTTTGAATGGTACATATTCAACAAACAAAAAGTATGGAGTTAAAATAAGTTATTAAAAATGAAATCCCTTTGTAATAGATGAGTTTTCATTCAAAACCCTCATACTTCGAAAGAGATTGTCCAATTTGTACACGAAGTGCATCCAGTTTTTGCTGTAACCCTATCAACTCTTTAGAAGTTGCAATCACTACAGGAATCAGATATTTTGCCGTCAGCCATCCCAAACGGCAAAGGCATGCATCCCGGACGGCAAAGGCTTATTCGTCCGCCAACAGAGGGCCAACCGTCCGGCTGAATAAGCCACGGTAAAGGGCGCTTTGCCGTTTGTTGGCGGACGACAAAGACCTTTGAATCTTTGTCGTCTGCCAGCGGACGACAAAGGGCCAGGACGGCATACGTGGCCACTTAGGTCCGTTAAGGGCTTAACGGCGTGCTTTGCCGTCCGCTGGCAGATGGCAAAGACCTTAGTTCTTTGCCGTCTGCCAGCTAACGGCAAAGAACCTTATTTTTTTGCCGCCTATGTGGGTTCTTTGCCGTCCACTGGTAGACGGCAAAGATTAGTTTTTTGCCGTCTACCAGCGGACGGTAAAGAACCCACCTAGGCTAGCCCCAGGTTGCATAGGTAGCTGCCACCTGGCACCTTTGCCGTCTGCTGGCTGACGGCAAAGCTCTTTGTCGTCCGCCAGCAGACGGCAAAGTGGCTATACAGCCCCTGTTTTTTTGTTTTTTCTTAAAATCATTCAATTTGAAACATATATATCCAACAATATCACATACATATCCAACAATAGAAGCATACCAACAATAAGTTGAAACAAGCATATACCAACAATAAGTTCCAACATACAAGTCCAACATACAAGTTTCAACAACACACAATGGTTTCCAACAACATATCCATACATACATATCCAAAACAAGTTTCCATAAACACAAAGGAAGCAGAAGTAGAAGAGTACACTCCATCAATGCACTCTTCCTCATCTATAGCAAATCTGCAAAGTAGGAAAGATGATAGTTAGAAGAAGAAGAAGACTAGCTAGAAGAAAAAGAAGAAAAAGAAGAAGAAAAAGAAGAAGAAGAATTTATCTTCTCTTTCCTTTTCTCCTCTCCTCTCCTCTTCTCCAAGGTAGTAATGCCATTTTCTAGATAACTAAGCATATCAAGTCATTTTGGAGGAAAAAATGCTAAGTATAGGTCATTTTATAGCTATCCTAGGTAGAACATATCATTTTGGAGGTAAGTAAAGTTATTATGTATTTTTGAGGGAAATAAGCTAAGTATAGGTCAATTTGGAGCTAAACCAAGGTCACTATGCCATTTTTTACCTAAGTGAGCTAATTATGTCATAAAGTAACTAGCTAAGCTAATTATAGATCATTATTGAGCTATCCTAGGTAGTTATGCCATTTTGTACCTAAGTGAGCTAATTATGTCATAAATGAACTAGCTAAGCTAGCTATAGATCATTATTGAGATATACTAGGTAGTAATGCCATTTTCTATCTAACTAAGCATATAAAATCATTTTGGAGGAAAAAATGCTAAGTATAGGTCATTTTATAGCTATCCTAGGTAGAATATACCATTTTCTAGCTAACTAAGCATATCAAGTCATTTCTGAGGAAAATAAGCTAAGTATAGGTCATTTTGGAGCTAAGTAGGTCATTTCTTAAGATAAGTATGACTTTTTTAATGAAAACACTTGGGAAAACTTACCATCAACACGGAGGTGAAGGACCGGTAGGGTTTGGGCCAGGGTGAGACGTAGAAGGACCGGTCGGGGTTGCGGCAGACGCAGAAGGATCGGTCGATGCTTATCGGGAGGCACGCTCCAGCAAAGATCATTTGCAATGTCTCCTTAGCATGATGCAACTCAAATGTTAATACTAGTAACTAATGACCATTTAAATGAAACTCACCGTGGGTGCTATAGCAATATGGGGCATCGACGGAGGGGTCTGACCATTGTTTTGGCACACGGTCTGCACATTTTGTTTTCACGAGTCATTCATATTAGTTAGTGATGAAACGAACATTACGTGCATGATTTGGCTAATATGCAGGAGAAACTTACCACGAGGAGCTCGTATAGGGACCGGTGAGACGCGTCATTCCGGTTCCTCTCCTTTTCCAACAGCCTAGCCGTCCTCTCATCCATGTCCCTCTCCCTCTGCGCCGCCTGCCTGTTTGCCCCCTCCAGAAGCTCCTGGGCCCTAGCCTCAATGGCGAGCTCTATTGGCCATGGACGAGGCCTTATCTCAGGATCAGAGCTCGTCTGCCGCTTCTTGATCTCCGGGAGAGTTCTAGGACAACGTATCAGTCCATCCCCAATGGCTATCGAGCCATGGGGCCTCCCGCCACCAGATATCATCACGAGCTCTGGAACAAAAGGACTCTGGCTCGGGTTGAAGTCCTACCCTTTCCTCGCCTTCCTCTCATCTCTGTACCTCACGAGCTTGTTGTGGGAGGAGATGTTGCTGAAGCTCTCTGGATGATCGAGGTCATCCTTAGAGAATGCCTTGGCCTTCTTGTACGAGGCAATATGGGCCATGGCATAGAGGTTGAACAGAGGTGGCACCTCCTTGTTTTCTCGTGCCTAAAAGAGAGGAACAAAATATTAGTTAAGGTCTCAAGCTAGCATGAAGAATGAAATCGCATAAATCATGAAGCAAACCACATACCCAGTTATCCCTGTACTCAAACAAGTTGGATCTCCTTGCTGGTGTGGCACACCTCTCATTTGAGCACGCTTATCCTTGGCCTTGTTGTGTTTGGCTAGCCATTAGGGAGAGCACCACTCATCCACCAATGCCTCCCAACAGTCCATCCTATCCGCACACCATCTCGGGGGGCACCTAAGTTAGACAAGAGAAATTTCAGCGCTACGCCTACGAATCAAATCAAAGAAACTAAGTACAAGGCCTTAAGAGTAGATAATTACCTTCATAAACTTCGCCTTACTCAGATAATTTTTGTGGCACTTCTTCTTGGTCCTCTTAATGTTACTCGAGGCGTAGTAGTATCGAATAGCCTGCACCCGAGCCTCGTGCCGTAAGTTCTGAAGTAGGAGCTTGCACTCGGCTTCGAGAACAACAGTCGCTTTTGCCTTGTCTTCCTCAAGACACCTGTAGAAGGTCTGCAATCAAACAAGACAACGATACGTCTCCAACGTATCTACTTTTCCAAACTCTTTTGCCCTTGTTTTGGACTCTAACTTGCATGATTTGAATGAAACTAACCCGGACTGACGTTGTTTTCAGCAGAACTGCCATGGTGTTGTTTTTGTGCAGAAATAAAAGTTCTCGGAATGTCCTGAAAACTTAGGAGCATTTTTTGTGGAATATATAAAAAATACCGGAGAAAGAATCAACCGGAGGGGAGGTGCCATTGGGCCACGAGCCCAGGAGGCGCGGCCATCCCCCCTGGCCGTGCCTGGCAGGCTCGTGGGGCCCACGTGGCTCCTCTGACCTCTTTTCCAGCTCCATATAACCTTATTCGTCCAGGAAAAAAACAGAGAGAAGAAATCATCACGTTTTACGATACGGAGCCGCCGCCACCACCTGTTCTTCCTCGGGAGGGCAGATCTGGAGTCCGTTTTGGGCTCCGGAGAGGGGAAATCGAAGCCATCGTCATCATCAACCATCCTCCATCGCCAATTTCATGATGCTCTCCATCGTTTGTGAGTAATCTCATCGTAGGCTTGTTGGACGGTGAGGGGTTGGATGAGATCTATCATGTAATCGAGTTAGTTTTGATAGGGTTTGATCCCTAGTATCCACTATGTTCTAAGATTGATGTTGCTACTACTTTGCTATGCTTAATGCTTGTCACTAGGGCCCGAGTGCCATGATTTCAGATCTGAACCTATTGTGTTTTCATCAATATATGTGTGTTCTTGATCCTATTTTTCAAGTTGTAGTCACCTACTATGTGTTATGAACCGGCAACCCCGGAGTGACAATAGCCGGAACCACTCCCGGAGATGACCATAGTATGAGGAGTCCATGTAGTCAACATGTGTTAATGCTTTGTTCTGGTTCTCTATTAAAAGGAGACCTTAATATCCCTTAGTTTCCATTAGGACCCCGCTGCCACGGGAGGGATGGACAAAAGATGTCATGCAAGTTCTTTTCCCTAAGCATGTATGACTATATACGGAATACATGCCTACATTACATTGACAAACTGGAGCTAGTTACATATCACCTTATGTTATAACTTTTACATGATGAATGCCATCCAGCATAATTATCCATCACTGATCCAATGCCTACGAGCTTTCCCTATACTGGTCTTTGCTACGTTACTTTACCACTACTGTTGTCACACTTGCTACACAAATCACTACTGCTACTGCTGCTACTGTTACTGTTACTATCATATTACTTTGCTACTAAAACTTTGCTGCAGATATTAAATCTTTCAGGTGTGGTTGAACTGACAACTCAGCTGCTAATACTCGAGAATATTCTTTGGCTCCCCTTGTGTCGAATCAATAAATCTGGGTTGAATACTCTACCCTCGAAAACAATTGTGATCCCCTATACTTGTGGGTTATCAAGACCTTTTTCTGGCGCCGTTGTCGGGGAGCATAGCTCTATTCTCTGAGTTACTTGGGATTTATATATGTTGATCACTATGAAGAAATTGTGAGATCGAAAAACTAAAGTGATGCCCTAAACTACGAGGACAGGTAAGGAACTGCCATCTAGCTCTGCACTTGATTCACCTTCTGTTATGAGTAAATTTGCAACACCGCCACCTGCTATTAATTCTGATATGTCGCCTGTGCTTGATGATGCTACTTCTGCTATACATGATAATTATGATGATGCTTTGCTTTATAATGACATGCCACTTGGTGAATTTCTGGATACACAAATTGCTAGAGTTACTACTGAATCAAATGATACTTCTGAAACTGATGAAACTATTGAAATTGAACCTACTGTTACACCTGTTAGACCTAGCCCTCCTAGATATGAATTGCCTAATATACCTAAGGGTTATATTATGGAAGGAGAGGTAGCTAAAGACTTTCTTGCTTATAAGGATAGATATGATGTTGAGAAATTATTATGCAAGTGGAAAGAAAAATCTCTGAACGCTAGAATGAAATATGATCCTAAGTTTGCCACTTCACCTATCTTTGTTACTGATAAAGATTATGAGTTCTCTGTTGATCCTGAGTTAATCACTTTGGTTGAATCTGATCCTTTCCATGGTTATGAATCTGAAACTGTTGTGACACATCTTACTAAACTGAATGATATTGCCATCCTATTCACTAATGAGGAAAAAATCCGCTATTACTATATCCTTAAGTTGTTTCCTTGCTCACTAAAGGGTGATGCTAAAACCTAGTTTACCTCTCTTGCTCCTGGTTGTGTGCGTAGTCCCCAGGATATGGTATACTACTTCTCTGAGAAATATTTTCCTGTCCATAAGAAACAAGCTGCCTTGCAGGATATATATACCTTTGTGCAAATTGAAGAAGAGAGTCTCCCACAAGCTTGGGGGAGGCTTGTCCAGTTACTTAATGCTTTGCCTAATCACCCTCTTAAGAAAAACGAAATACTTGATATCTTTTATAATGGACTAACCAATGCTTCTAGGGACCACCTAGATAGTTGTGCTGGTTGTGTTTTCAGGGAATGAACTATGGAACAATCTGAAATTCTATTAAGTAATATCTTGATCAATGATAATGCTTGGACTATTCCCGAACCACCTCCGAAGCCAACTACGAAGAAAAGAGGTATTCTATTCCTCAGTCCTAAAGATATGCAAGAAGCAAAGAAATATATGCGAGATAAGGGTATTAAATCTGAAGATGTTAAGAATCTACCACCTATTGAAGAGATACAAGGTCTTGATAACCCAACACAGGTAGTAGAGGTAAATTCTCTCCGCAGATTCAATGAGAATGACATTCCTTATGATAAACCTGCTAGCTTATGTTTAGATGAATTTGATAACTTTGTTTCCAAACAACAAAGTTTTAATGATTATGTTAGCAGACAACTGGAACAAAATGCTCATATGATTAATCATCTAAGTGCTTGTGTGGATAGAAATATTAATGATCTTAAACTTATTAGTAAACATGCTTCTATGGTCACTACTCAAGTAGAGCAAGTACTTAAGGCTCAAAATGACTTGCTTAATGAATTGAATGATAACTCTGTTAAAGTCATTACTAGAGGTGGTAGAATGACTCAGGAACCTTTGCATCCTGAGGGCCATCCTAAGAGAATTGAGAAAGATTCTCAAGGATTTAATACTGATACACCTAGTCATCCCGGTAATAGGAAGAAAAAGAAAGATGATAGGAACTTGCATGCTAGTAAACCTATTTCGTTTACACCTGAGAATCAAGATGATATATCCATTTCTGATGCTGAGACACAATCTGGTGGTGAACATGAGCCTAGTGATAATATTGGTAACGATGTTCATATTGATGCTCAGCCTAGCAATGATAATGATGTGGAGATTGAACCTGCTATTGATCCTGATGACCCACAACCTAAGAATAAAAGATATGATAAAAGTGATTTTATTGCTAAGAAGCATGGTAAAGAAAGAGAACCATGGGTTCAGAAACCCATGCCCTTTCCTCCCAAACCATCCAAAGAAAAAGGATGATGAGGATTTTGAGCGCTTTGTTGAAATGATTAGACCTATCTTCTTGCAAATGTGTTTGACCGATATGCTTAAAATGTCTCCTTATGCTAAATACATGAAAGATATTGTGACAAATAAAAGGAAGATACCTGATGCTGAGATTTCCACCATGCTTGCTAATTACACTTTTAAGGGTGGGACTCCTAAGAAACTAGGTGATCCCGGAGTACCCACTATACCTTGCTCCATTAAAGGAAATTATGTTAGAACTGCTTTATGTGATCTTGGAGCCGGTGTTAGTGTTATGCCTCTCTATTTATATCGTAGACTTGAATTGGATAAGTTGACACCTACTAAAATTTCTTTGCAAATGGCCGACAAATCAACTTCTTTACCTATCGGCATTTGCGAGGATGTGCCTGTTGTAGTTGCGAACGTTACTGTCTTAACAGACTTTGTTATTCTTGATATTCCCGAGGATGATGCCATGGCCATCATCCTTGGAAGACCCTTTTTAAACACTGCAGGAGCTGTTATTGATTGCAACAAAGGCAATGTCACTTTCCATGTTAATGGTAATGAGCACACGGTGCACTTTCCGAAGAAACAATATCGGGTTCATTGCATAAATTCTATTGAAAAACCTTCATCCATTATTGTTGGAAGCTTTGAATGCCCCATACCTATTATCAAGATGAGATACGATATACTTATTGTTGGGGATATGCACATCCCCATTGAGGTAACCTAGTGATTTTTCGAAGATTCTCTGGTTTTATGCGATTCAAAAAAAGTTTGTCAAGGAGACTTGATCAAACTCATTGATGGATATCTTTTGATGACCATGGGATGGATGAATTTAGAAGTCACAACTTTCTGCTCCCAACTTTTACTTTCTGTTATTTAGTAGAAAAATAAGAAATATAGAATTATTTTCCTGTTTTCTGCATTATCTGTCCAATAAAAAATGACTTGAAAATAAAAGTTCTTCCAATGCACTGAAATTTTAGTATGATTTTTTCTGGAATATATAAGAATTTTTGAAACAAATAACTAGTCAGGGGGATGCACCAGTGGGCCACGAGCCCAGGAAGCGCGGCCACCCCCCTGGCCGCGCCTGGCAGGCTCGTGGGTCCCACGTGGCCCCCCTCCACTTATTCCAGCCCCCATCTCCTTCTTCTTCCTCCAGAAAAAATCATCCGACAGCTCAAACCCGTGTTCTTGCTCGTTTTGCTGCGTTTTTCGATCTCCTTGTGCAAAGCCCCATTCACCAAACTGTTTTGGGAAATTGTTCCTTGGTATGTGACTCCTCCATTGGTCCAATTAGTTTTTGTTCTAGTGCTTTATTCATTGCATATTATTGTTGCCTTGGTGACCCTGTTATTGAGCTTTGCATGTTAATTTTATTTGGTCCCAAGTAGTTTTGATGCAAGATATGGCCTCTAGGCACTTGTAGGAGTAGTTGCTATGAGTTTTTTTAAGATCTATTCATTTTTATTTTGAGTCACTAAAAATTTCACAATTATTTCAGAAAAAGGAAAATGTTTAGGAAGAGCTATCATGGTGGCTCCTCAAGCAAGAAGGGTCCCCGTCTCACGATTCGGGAGCCCGATCATTATCAGCCAAGGGACGCACTGGTGCAACCATGTGAATGGCCTTCCAACGAATTCATGATTGATGCAGGTTTCAAGGACAAATTTGATACACTTATTCGCAACGCCGGGCTCGAAGAGTTCATCTCCAACAGTTGTGAACAGTATACTCTACTCACTGCCTCTTTTGTTCGTAGATTTAATTTTCAGTTGGCCGTGACACATCCATACTGTTTGATCTCTATGATTAATCTATGCTATGGACTTAGAGGATTTTAATAGAATATGCAAGATACCTGATTGGGGTAGTCCCAGTGACCCTCCTAAGTCCTCTGTTAGAGACTTTATGTCCAGTATAACTGTTGGAGAAACTAGAGATATCACGCAGGCTACCATGGGGAGCATTCATTTTCGTGCCTTACATTATTTTGCTCTCTTCATAGGTAGATGCATTAATGGTAAGCGCGACCATAGCCACCTCTGCGCACCTGACCTCAGTATACTTAAGAGTGCAGTCACAGGTGATAGGAGTTTTAACATGGGAGCTATAATTGCTAGGAGATTAAATAACAATGCTAATGAAGGAGATTTCTTTGGTGGGATCTATGCCACTCGTCTAGCTAATTATTTTAAAATACCCATCCAGACAGGAGATCCCCCGCTTCACAGTGCTTTCCTAGATCATGCTGCTATGATATGCTTCCAGTTCCTTGAGAGGAGCGATGAGTCCCTCCTATACCGGTTAATATTTAACCGACAACGTGTTTTTCATATTACCCTTCCTGCTCCTGCCTTCTTTGATTTTTAGGGTAAGCGGAGATATTACATAACCAGAGAAGAGGCGGAGGAGTATGAGAGGGAGGTGAAGGTTGCTCGCCTCCATGAGGCAGCTATTCATACGGTAGCTGTCGCGTCCCAGTACAACCCACACTATGATTTTGGATACCGTCCGGAGTACCCCGGAGCCGGTTACTTTCCTACTTGGTAGTAGACCAACTTAGGCCAAAAGCCTAAGCTTGGGGGAGTACGTGTTTCTCACCGACTCTACATTCATGTTCACACATTCACTTTGATAGTCGGTGTTCACACTTTTTCATTTCTATCATCCATGCTAGTTTATTTTCTTTTTCTCGCATTCTTCTTGTGTGTTTTATTAACTTGAGAAAATCCAAAAAAAATAAAAATGAGAAAAAACAAAAAAAAATAGTTGTAACTTTACATTCTTGCATGCTTAGTAGTAATTAAGAAAAGAAAACCCAAAAAGATTTCCCGTTCTTCTTTTGCCTGTTGGGAGCTTTCCCGTGTAAATAGTTTTATTTTTCTTTGGGTTGAGGTAGAAGACCATGATTAAAATGATTAGTGGTTCTCATATGCATTATTGTTTATCTGTCAAAAGAGCCATATTACTTTGTCTTCTCCTCTGAGTTTGCTTGCAGATTCTAGCTTAGTCCAATTCATGAACACTCTTATTATTATTCACATCAGTCGGTCGTGCAAGTGAAAGGCAATAATGACGATATATGATGAAGTGATTGAGCCTGGAAAAGCTGGTATGAACTCGATCTATTTTGTTTTTGTAAATATGGCTAGCTCATCATTCTTAATTCAGCCTTGTTATGAGAGAAACATGTTTGCAATGACAACTTAGAGATCATAGTTTCTTATGCCATGCTTAATTAGCTAGGAGTTTATAATGGTTTGTCTTGGATGCCAACATGAATTTTAAGATGATTGTGATGTAGTATGATAGGATGGTATCCTCCTTTGAATGATTCAAGTGGCTTGACTTGGCACATGTTCACGCATGTAGTTGAAACAAAATCAACATAGCCTCCACGATATTCATGTTCATGGTGATTTATATCCTACTCATGCTTGCACTCAATGTTGGTTAATCTCAATGCATGTTGATGACTGTTATCGCTCTCTAGTTGGTCGCTTCCTAGTCTCTTTCTAGCCTTCACTTGTACTAAGCGGGAACACTGCTTGTGCATCCACTCCCATAAACCCAAAGTTGTTCCATATGAGTCCACCATACCTACCTATATGCGGTATTTACCTGCCGTTCCAAGTAAATTTGCATGTGCCACTCTCTAAACCTTCAAATAATAATCTGTTTTGTATGCCTGAACCGCTCATGTCGTGATAAGGGGCGGTCAGTATCTTCCATGCTAGGCGTGTTATCCTCGATATGTGTTTATTCACTATCACTCACGAGAAAGGGGCCGATAATCGGAATGCCCAGTTCCATGTTCAAATCAAATAAAAATATAATTGCAAACAAAACTCCCCTGGATTGTTGTTGGTATGGACGGCACCCGAGGATTCGGCTAGCCGTGGAGTGTGATTGATTGGTGGTTGGGGGAGTCAAAACTTTACTATTCTGTTTGGGAACCGCCTATAATATGTGTAGCATGGAAGATGGTGAAAACTCTTGGTCATCGCGTTGACAATGAAAGCATGCCACCCCAAAATTATTCATCTCTGTTTTAAAAAGCTTGAGCTCTGGCACCTCTGCAAATCAATGCTTCCCTCTGCGAAGGGCCTATCTATTTACATTTCTGTTGAGTCATCCTCTTATTATTAAAAGCACCAGCTAGAGAGCACCTCCGTCATTTGTATGCTTTGCCATTAATTGATATCGGGTATGATTATGACTGGATCTTCTTTACCATGAATTACAATTTCTAGTCAGCCCTTGGTCTTTCAAGGTGCTCTGCATTTATGTTTTGCGGTCTCAGAAAGAGCTAGTAAGATACCATCTATTCATATTGTATCATGATTGTTTTGATTGAAGTGTTGACGTTTGAAACTTATTATTATGACTCGCTAGTTAGTTATGCCATTGATATGAGTATACCATAAGACCTAAATGTTATTGCTTATGTGATTAGCTTATGATCTTGCTGAAAATCTGAATATGAGTTAGACATAATTGCAACAACAAGATCAAACAGAGTTCGTAAAAGTTTTTCTTTTGTCTCTTTCAGTTTATCAACTGAATTGCTTGAGGACAAGCAAGGCTTTAAGCTTGGGGGAGTTGATACATCTCCAACGTATCTACTTTTCAAAACTCTTTTGCCCTTGTTTTGGACTCTAATTTGCATGATTTGAATGAAACTAACCCGGACTGACGCTGTTTTCAGCAAAACTGCCATGGTGTTGTTTTTGTGCAGAAATAAACGTTCTCGAAATGTCCTGAAAACATAGGAGGATTTTTTGTGGAATATATAAAAAATACCGAAGAAAGAATCAACCGGAGGGGAGGTGCTAGTGGGCCACGAGCCTAGGAGGCGTGGCCAACCCCCTGGCCGCGCTTGGCAGGCTCGTGGAGCCCACGTGGCTCCTCCGACCTCTTTTCCAGCTCCATATAACCTTATTCGTCCAGGAAAAAATCAGAGAGAAGAAATCATCACGTTTTACGATACGGAGCCGCCACCACCACCTGTTCTTCCTCGGGAGGGCAGATCTGGAGTCCGTTTTGGGCTCCGGAGAGGGGAAATCGAAGCCATCGTCAGCATCAACCATCCTCCATCGCCAATTTCATGATGATCTCCATCGTTCGTGAGTAATCTCGTCGTTGGCTTGCTGGACGGTGAGGGGTTGGATGAGATCTATCATGTAATCGAGTTAGTTTTGATAGGGTTTGATCCCTAGTATCCCTATGTTCTAAGATTGATGTTGCTACTACTTTGCTATGCTTAATGCTTGTCACTAGGGCCCGAGTGCCGTGATTTCAGATTTGAACCTATTATGTTTTCATCAATATATGTGTGTTCTTGATCCTAACTTGCAAGTTGTAGTCACCTACTATGTGTTATGACCCGGCAACCCCGGAGTGACAATAGCCGGAACAACTCCCGGAGATGACCATAGTATGAGGAGTCCTTGTAGTCACCATGTGTTAATGCTTTGTTCCAGTTCTGTATTAAAAGGAGACCTTAATATCCCTTAGTTTCCATTAGGACCCCGCTGCCACGGGAGGGATGGACAAAAGATGTCATGCAAGTTCTTTTCCCTAAGCATGTATGACTATATACGGAATACATGCCTACATTACATTGACGAACTAGAGCTAGTTACATATCACCTTATGTTATAACTATTACCTGATTAATGCCATCCAGCATAATTATCCATCACCGATCCAATGCCTACGAGCTTTTCCTATACTGGTCTTTGCTACATTACTTTACCACTACTGCTGTGACACTTGCTACACAAATCACTACTACTACTGCTGCTACTGTTACTGTTACTATCATATTACTTTGCTACTAAAACTTTGCTGCAGATATTAAATCTTTCAGGTGTGGTTGAACTGACAACTCAGCTGCTAATACTCGAGAATATTCTTTGGCTCCTCTTGTGTTGAATCAATAAATCTGGGTTGAATACTCTACCCTCGAAAACTGTTGCGATCCCCTATACTTGTGGGTTATCAGACAACACATTAGACACTGATTAGTACAATCACTAGGTGTTGGTGATTTTTAATTTTGTAAAGAAAAAATTACCCAAAAGCAAGGGATCACAATGTGAGCCACCGTCTCGCACGAGACACTGCCGACCATCTCCTCTGGTGGGGCCGGGGCAGCCTTGTACAGCTCCCAGGTCAGTGCTACCTGTGGAGCCTCACCCTCACCGAGCAACTGGACCTTCCCCGGGAAGTGGTGCCGGAGAAGCACACCAAGGACCTGGTTGGGCCTGTGGACACCATGCTCGTATTCCAACCCTTGCAGTAGGACAAGGCCAACACATTAGATATTAATTTGAAGAAACATGAAGGCAAAAGGTTAAAAAAGAGTAAATGCACTTACTTCTCTGCATTAGGCGCAATCAACCACCTCTGCTCGTGGGTCGTCAGCATGGGTGGCAGCTTTGTACAACCATGCTGGTAGACCTTCTTGCCCTCCTCAACCAGCTCGCCCTCGCTATAGGTGTCCTCAAACAAGTAATTGTCCTCGCCACCATCAGCATGGCCACTAGCCTCCGGAGTCACGTGGGACGAAGACTCTGGGACCCGAGTCTCCTGGGACGATGACTCTGGGACCGGAGTCTCCTGGGACGAAGGCTCGGTGACCCGAGGCTCGTCAACCCGAGGCTCATGGACCGGAGTCTGAGACAGGTCCAAGTCAGATGGGTCCACCTGAGACGGAGCACTCCTATGGTCGGAAGAATCAGCTAGGGGTGGCGGTGAGGAAGGCGCAATAGCCTTCCTACCTCTAGCACCTCTCTTCGGCTTCCCCCGACCTCTCCCGGTTGATGAAGAAGTGCCCGCTGGTGTCTGCATGCTGTGTACCAGCGCTCTCCGGAGTTGCTGGGGTGGAATAATAGCACCCCTCCCAGCACGCGCCGAGGAAGGAGGCTCAGAGCGCTCTCGACCCCCGCCCACCATCTGTCAACACCTGTAATAACAAAGAGTGAACGAAATTAGTTCAACATAAAAAAATTGAATACCTAATAACATGAACTAATTAATAATATATATATGTACATAATAATAATTTAATACCTCACATTACTAATATTAATCTTCATCGTCTATATATGCTCTGGGATCAATAAATGCATAATCATCATCACTATCAGTAATGACGTGCTCATCAGCATCATCAATAAATGCATCAACATGTGGAAGGCCTCTATGTAATCGGTCAAGCATTGTCAGGTCATCCGCAACAGTAACCTCTTCTTCTTCCGTCTCTTCTTGTTCCTTCTCAGGGGTGAAGTCGGGTTCACTGTCGCTATCAACCTCAATGTTCTGGGGTGAAGTAGAGCGGTTCTTGAGACGTTTTTTGGAAACACATGTTTCTTGGAAGAATTCTCCTTCATATGTGTCTGGGTTAACGTGAGGTTCATAATCATCTTCATTGAGGGGAGGTGGTCTAAAATGTGGCGGCACATCATAAACGACATCCCAACATTTCAAATTTGGATCCGTTTGGCAAGCCCACGGTAGATAGAAAACTTGGGATGCCTATTGAGCCATAATATAGACATCGGGAACATCTAAATGGGTGCTTTGTTTGATTTTGACTAGCCCTATATGTTCATGAGTCCTACTAGTCTCCTTCGGCTGGAACCAATAACATTTTAAGACTACGACGTTTGGTGGGTTTTCACCAAATAATGTAAGTTCATAAATTGATTCAACTCTTCCATAATACTCAACCCCTCCTTTTCCGACAGCGGAGACACAACAATTTGTAGATTTTCGGTCGGGCATTGATAGCTCTTTGCCAAAAGTACGAAAGCCATACCCGTTGATGTCATATTTCTCAAATGAACGAACCTTAAAGTCAAAACCATTAGCGACTTGTCTCAATTCGGAGTCCATAGACTCTGCATTAGCCTACAAGTTTAATACCAAAGGATTGTTGCATTAGCTGCAAACTAGGCAAAGAAATGAAATTGTATAATTAATGGAAATTACTCTTTGCTTGAACCAAGAGATGAAACCGGGATAGCCGCCTCCATGCTTTGCCAGAAGCTCATACTCTTCGATGGAATCCTTTTGGATCACCACTCCATCCGAGAATTTGGCGACGTATTGACTGTATCACATATCTGGGAATAAGAGCATTTCAAAGGAATTAGAAGTTGTGAAACAATGTACCGGGAACTTACTTGATGTACAGCTGCACTTCTGTTAGGTTGTTGAAGATATACAATGAAATGGTCTGCCATTCTTCGACATCCAACCCTATTGATTTCGAAGCACCGTCTGGTGCGAGCTTCCCTTCGAATAGGCTAAGGTTGGATCGACCTTTTTCACGGTCGCCATCATTGTACCGAGGCTTCGGATTATGCAAATGACGATTCTGGGCTGTGTAGTGTGTTGTCACGAAGTTTGCCGCCTCCTCAGTAATGAATGCCTCGTCCATCGATGCTTCAACTCTACGTTTATTTTCACATTTTGCTCGAAGCGTCTTCTGCATCCTCTCAGTTGAGAAGCACCAACGATTTAGCATGCCCCCCCAAATCTTGCCTTGGTCGAGAGATGCAAAATCAAATGCTGCATTGGATTAAATAAGCCCGATGGAAAGATCTTTTCTAACTTGTAGATCAACTCCGACGCCAACTCTTCTAGTTCGTCTAGCACGTCAGGCGATAGTTCTTTCGCACAAAGAGCACGGAAGAAATACCTCAGCTCTGCCAGTACTAGCCATTCATCCTCAAGGATAAAGCCACGCAACATCACCGGCATTACCCGCTCACGGCACATGTGCCAATCATGACTCTTGAGACCAAATATTTTCAATTTCTCAAGACTCGCTCCCCTCTTTAGATTCGCTGCATACCTACCCGGGAACATCAATTGCATTTTCACCCACAAGATCATTTCCCTCATAGCTAGCCTTCCAAGATTGAACCATGCCTTTGGCTTCCTCCAGTTCTTCTTTCCTTCCGGTTATTGAATGTTTTGTAACGGTCTATGACATAGAGCCTCCTGGTCGACTCTAGCCTTAGGATTATCCTTCGACTTCCCTCTATGCCGAACAATGTACCAAAAAGGACCTCCGCGATATTCTTTTCAGTGTGCATCATGTCGATGTTGTATGGGCAAAGGAGGTCTTTAAAGTAAGGCAGATCCCACAAACATATCTTGTGAGTCCAGGCGTGTTCCATATTATACCCTTTGAAATACCCTGGACGATCTGGATCCGGCTCGAGAGCGTTTATCTGATCCAGGATCTGTTGGCCTGTCAACGCAGGTGGTGCAGTGTTTTTGTCAACTCTACCTTTGATGAAATTCTTCTTGTCTTTTCCGAATTTATGGTAAGGATCCAGGAACTGTTTATGCATGTCAAACCAAGAAACCTTGCGACCCGCCTCCAGCCAACAGAACTGAAGAGCTGCCTTGCATGTGGGGCACGGAAACCTTCCATGCACACACCAGCCAATGAATAGTGCATACGCCGGCAAGTCATGCATCGAGTACATGTACCACACATGCATTTTGAAGTTCTTTTTTGTAGCGGCGTCGTATGTCTTGATCCCATTATCCCAGGCTTCTTGCAATTCATCCTTAAGAGGTTGCATGTACACATTCATGTTCTTCCCCGGATATTTGGGCCCTGGAATTATCAACGTCGGGAAAATGTTCTTTCTTTTCATAATCTCTCCGGGGGGAGATTGAGTGGAATGACAAATACAGGCCAACAACTGTATTGTGCTGCCGTCATACCATACACATTGAGCCCATCCGTGTTGATGGCAACTCGAGGATGCCTTGGATCTGTCGCTTTATCCTTATGTAATGCATCGAAGTGCTTCCACGCAAAAGCGTCTGAAGTGTGTCCCAACATCGGATTCCCATCTGCATCCAGTTATGTTCCTTTGCCCAATTTATGCCACATCATCTGTCTAGCCGTCTCTTCGATCATGAGAAGACGTTGAAGTCTTGGTATGATTGGCAGATACCGAAGAACATTAATGGGGATTTTGGTCTGACTCTTCTCACCCATATCGTTGTCTACCAGAACATACTTGGAAGCATTGCAAATGGGGCAATAGTTCAAGCCCGCATACTCAAGCCTAGAGAAGGCACATCCATTCTCACAGGCATCTATCTTCTCATAGGGCATCTTAAGTGCACGTAGGATTTTGTCCGACTGGTACAGGTTTGGTGGCAATACATGGCCTTTGGTTAGAAAGCATCCAAATATCATCATCATCGCGTCGTAGCATTCTCTGCCCAGCTTGAACTGAGCCTTTAGAGCCATTACTTGCGCGATGGCATCCAGCTGACAAAGCTCAGTGTGCTCGTGGAGAGGACGCTTTGAAGACTCCAACATTTCATAAAAGGCCTTTGCAGATTCCTCCATCTCATCGTCCGAATCCCGAGCATCATCAAAGTCTTTCATCATGTCTTCGATCCCGATACCATGCTCGTCGGTGCGACGACGAACCACCTCGGCTCTGGCACGTTGGGCAGACTCACCATGAAATGTCGAGACCGTATAATTAGGCGTAAAACCCCACTTCTGCAGGTGTTTGATCATTTCAAACTCTGACTTCTTCTTACAGTTGTCGCAATCGACACAAGGGCACCAGGTTGTTTTCTGTCCATTTGTAAATGCGACTCCCAGAAACTCCTTGGTTTTTGTTAACCATTCACGGGTCATGTCTTTCTGACTAGTGTGACCCGTGTACATCCACCCACGATCACTCATCTTGCCTAGCTACTAGACACACACAAAATATATACATAATTCAGCAAACCATATTCATCAGTTAATAGAGTTTGTCAGTTTCATTACGTCGATGCAACCTAGACGCTAGTAGGTAAAGATAGGTCCTAATCCCACCTGAGTATGTGTAGATTGGGTTAGCTTTCCCATGCTTCGCTCCAGATCCGACGCACAATTTCGGCAGCACCTCCCCGCTATTCTCCTGATACACGTCTCGGTAATAAGCAGAGAGGATGTGTACCCAGAGAACAACAGGGAGGCACTGACGAAATTCTGCATCGGATCCGGAGCAGAGCATATGGGAAAACGAACCCAATCTACACATACTCGAGCTGTCCATGGATAACGTTGGACAATTTTAAAGAATCACGGTTATAAATATGCTAATGAATGCATATTTATCGATGTAACCCTTTCGAACGGGAGACACATAGTGGTCACGCATGCTGATGATTGAAGACACCTATAGCTAGCAAGTTTCATTGGCACGAAGACCGGAATAGAGGAAATGAAGGGGGCAGGAGGAGATGTCATTTGTGCTCACCCAGAATGCAGGGGCGGAGCTCGTCGAATGCACGGGGAGGTCGTCGAACACCAGACCCTCGAAGCGACGAAACAACTGCACATTTAGATCCACCTGATCAACATAAATATGATGTTCTGCATAACAAAATCGAAAAATATATGACCTAACTCATAATTCACAAATATATGACCCGTGTCGTGTCGGGGTCGGGGTGTCGGGGGTGTCGTGTCGGGGTCGGGGTGTCTGGGGTGTCGTGTCGGGGTCGGGATGTCGGGGGCGTCGTGTCGGGGTCGGGGTGTCGGGGGTGTCGTCTCGGGGTAGGGGTGCTGTGTCGTGGTCGAGGGTGCTGTGTCAGGGTGTCGTGTTGGGGTCGGAGTGTCGGGGGTGTCTTGTCATGGTCGGGGTGTCGGGGGTGTCGTGTCGGGGTCGGGGTGTCGGGGGTGTCGTGTCGGGGTCGGGTGTCGGGGGTGTCGTGTCGGGAGTGCCATGTCGGGGTCGGGGCGTCGGGGTGTCGTGTCGGAGGTTGGGGTCGGTGGCGTCGGGGGTTGATGATCGGTGGTGTCGGAGGTTTGGGGTTAGTGGCGTCGGGGGTTGGGGGCTCCTCTCTTCTTCTTCTTCTTCTTACTCTTCTTCTTCTTTCCTCTTCTTCCTCTTCTTCTTCTTCTTCTTCCTCATTTTCTAATTAGTCTTAAACCTAAAACTAAAATTAAAACTAAACTAAACTAAACATAAAACTAAAACTAAAACTAAACTAAACTAAACGTAAACCTAAAACTAAAACTAAAACTAAATCTAAACTAAGAACAAACCTAAAACTAAAAAAACAGAAAAAAAGGAGGAGGAGGAGCTCACCGCCGGGGCTCTCCCGGAGCGCGAGGGCGCGGAGGATCTTGGCGACGGTGACCGGGAGGAGCGGGCGGGCAGGGTCGGGGTTGTGGAGGACGTGGACGGCGCAGTTGCCGGTGGCGCGCCGGCGGTGGAGCGTCAGGGGTGTCGGGTGGCACGGCGGTGGCGGTGGGGTGTCGGGGGCGTCGGGGAGGGAGAGAGGGGTAGGGTGGTGGGGCGGTGGGTGCGGGCGGCGGCCGGCGGTGCCGACTCGGTGGCGACGCGACGGTAGGGGTGGGGGCACGGGCGGCGGCCGGCGGTGCCGACGCGGTGGCGACGCGGTGGTAGGGGTGGGGGGCACGGGCGGCGGCCGGCGGTGGGCGCGGACGGCGGCCAGCGGTGGGCGCGGGCGAGGGTGGTGGGGGAGGTGGGCACGGGCGACACCGGCGGTGGGCGCGGGCGGCGAGGGTGAGGTGCGCGGGCGGCGGCCGGTGGTGGGCTAGAAAGAGAGAGAGGGAGAGAAAGAGAGAGAGAGAGGCGGGCGGCGGCCGAAGGGGAGGAGAGAGGGAGAGAAAGAGAGAGAGAGGCCGACGGCTCTGTTAGTTAGCCCCCCTCTTTGCCGTCCGCTAGCAGACGGCAAAGAGGGGGCCGTTAGTTCAAGTTGCGGGCTGGGTTTAGGTTGGGCCCCTTCCCTCTTTGCCGTCCGCTAGCGGACGGCAAACCACCTTTGTCATCCACTAGTAGACGACAAACAAGTGGCTCATGGCAAAGCCACCCTTTGCCGTCAGCCACCTCTTTGTCGTCTGCTTTCTTCTAACTGATGGCAAAGCCACTATTGTCGTCCGCTAGCTGACGGCAAAGAGGCGGCAGACGGCAAATCTTCTGATTCCAGTAGTGTATGTGGGTGAAATTATGATGTCATGCCAAGTTACAACCTTTTCAGACTTCATTTGTACTGCTTTTCAAATTCAAGGCCATTTAGCTCAAAATAAATCATTAAATGCATGAAAAATATCAAATGAAGTCAGAAAGGGTTGAAAATTAATGATGTGCCTTTGAATGGTGCATATTGAACACACAAAAAATATGGAGTTAAAATAAGTTATTAATAATGAAATCCCTTTGTAATAGATGAGTTTTCGTCCGAAACCCTCATACTTCGAAAGAGATTGTCCAATCTGTACACGAAGTGCATCGAGTTTTTGCCGTAACCCTCTCAACTCTTTAGAAGTTGCTACGTGGGTGAAATTATGATGTCATGCCAAGTTACAACCTTTTCAGAGTTCATTTGTACTGCTTTTCAAATTCAGGGTCATTTAGCTCAAAATAAATCATTAAATGCATGAAAAATATCAAATGAAATCAGAAAGGGTTGAAAATTGATGACGTGCCTTTGAGTGGTGCATATTGAACACACAAAAAGTATGGAGTTAAAATAAGTTATTAAAAATGAAATTCCTTTGTAATAGATAAGTTTTCGTCCGAAACCCTCATACTTCGAAAGAGATTGTCCAATTTGTACACGAAGTGCATCTAATTTTTACCGTAACCCTCTCAACTCTTTAGAAGTTGCTATGTGGGTGAAATTATGATGCCATGCCAAGTTACAACCTTTTCAGAGTTTATTTGTACTGCTTTTCAAATTCAGGGTCATTTAGCTCAAAATAAATCATTAAATGCATGAAAAATATCAAATGAAGTCAGAAAGGGTTGAAAATTGATGATGTGCCTTTGAATGGTGCATATTGAACACACAAAAAGTATGGAGTAAAAATAAGTTATTAAAAATGAAATCTCTTTGTAGTAGATGAGTTTTCGTCTGAAACCCTCACACTTCGAAAGAGATTGTCCAATTTATACACGAAGTCCATCCAGTTTTTGGCGTAACCTTCTCAACTCTTTAGAAGTTGCTATGTGGGCAAAATTATTATGTCATGCCAAGTTACAATCTTTTCAGAGTTCATTTGTACTGCTTTTCAAATTCAGGGTCATTTAGCTCAAAATAAATCATTAAATGCATGAAAAATATCAAATGAAGTAAGAAAGGGTTGAAAATTGATGATGTGTTTTTGAATGGTGCATATTGAAAACACAAAAAGTATGAAGTTAAAATAAGTTATTAAAAATGAAATCCATTTGTAATAGATGAATTTTCATCCGAAACCCTCATACTTCTAAAGAGATGGTCCAATTTGTGCACGAAGTGCATCGAATTTTTGCCGTAACCCTCTCAACTCTTTAGAAGTTGCTATGTGGGTGAAATTATTATGTCATGCCAAGTTACAACCTTTTCAGAGTTCATTTGTACTGCTTTTCAAATTCAGGGTCATTTAGCTCAAAATAAATCATTAAATGCATGAAAAATATGAAATGAAGTCAGAAAGGGTTGAAAATTGATGACGTGCCTTTGAGTGGTGCATATTGAACACACAAAAAGTATGGAGTTAAAATAAGTTATTAAAAATGAAATCCCTTTGTAATAGATGAGTTTTCGTCCGAAACCCTCATACTTCGAAAGAGATTGTCCAATTTGTACACGAAGTGCATCTAATTTTTACCGTAACCCTCTCAACTCTTTAAAAGTTGCTATGTGGGTGAAATTATGATGTCATGCCAAGTTACAACCTTTTCAGAGTTCATTTTTACTGCTTTTCAAATTCAGGGTCATTTAGCTCAAAATAAATCATTAAATGCATGAAAAATATCAAATGAAGTCAGAAAGGGTTGAAAATTGATGATGTGCCTTTGAATGGTGCATATTGAACACACAAAAAGTATGGAGTAAAAATAAGTTATTAAAAATGAAATCCCTTTGTAGTAGATGAGTTTTCGTCTGAAACCCTCACACTTCGAAAGAGATTGTCCAATTTGTACACGAAGTGCATCCAGTTTTTGGCGTAACCCTCTCAACTCTTTAGAAGTTGCTATGTGGGCGAAATTATTATGTCATGCCAAGTTACAATCTTTTCAGAGTTCATTTGTACTGCTTTTCAAATTCAGGGTCACTTAGCTCAAAATAAATCATTAAATGCATGAAAAATATCAAATGAAGTCAGAAAGGGTTGAAAATTGATGATGTGTTTTTGAATGGTGCATATTGAAAACACAAAAAGTATGAAGTTAAAATAAGTTATTAAAAATGAAATCCGTTTGTAATAAATGAATTTTCGTCCGAAACCCTCATACTACTAAAGAGATTGTCCAATTTGTACGCGAAGTGCATCGAGTTTTTGCCGTAACCCTCTCAACTCTTTAGAAGTTGCTATGTGGGTGAAATTATTATGTCATGCCAAGTTACAACCTTTTCAGAGTTCATTTGTACTGCTTTTCAAACTCGAGATATGACATTTCTAATGTCATTTAATCAAATTGTCTTATACAGCAGTTTAAGTTTTTCAAACATGCATGGAAATGCCATAAACAGATTCTTTATATTTTTCTCATATTTTTTCCTATATTATTTATTTCCATTGGAGTCATAGATTTTTTTCTATGATTTTCTAAAGTTTCGCGTTTTTTCTAAAAATAATTATCAATAATGAATTAAAAAAAATCTTTAGTACCATGTGAGCCACGCACCGGTACTAAAGGTCCACCACCTCGTGCATTTTTTTCGGAGGACCTTTAGTACCGGTGCGTGGCTTGCGCCGGTACTAAAAACGTATAAATAGTGGAGGCCTCGTCCGAGGCCGAGCCACGCACCGGGGGAAGCTTATTTGCGCCGCCGCCAGGCTGTCGAAATCCGTTGTCCTCGTCGCTGGACCTCCTCGCCCTCCTCCCCGAGCCAGCTCCTCGTCGCCGCCCCCGACGCCATCCCCGAGCCCTGCCCGACGCCGTTGCCTCCGAGCCGTCCCCAAGCCTGCTCTTCGTCGCCGGACCTCCCCACCGTCCTCGTCCCCGGCCGGACTTACTCTCCCTCCTCCCCGAGCCCGCTCCTCGTCGTCTCCCCCGACACCGTCGTTGAGTCCTCCCCCAACGCGTCGTCCCGACGGCCCGCCCCGACGAGCCCCGACGATCCATCCCGCTGATGAGCCCCGACGAGCCCTGCCAAAATGTATGATGCAAAAGCTGATTTTTTTGATAGTGGTAAATAGTGTACATCAAGTGTATGAAATGCTAGAGGGCTCTAGGAATTTTAGGAATTTTTGAGAATTTTTGTGGTGAGGTGTTGATGCACAAAAGAGAGTCTGGCAAAGTTTTAGAATTTTTGGAGAAATTTAAATTGGGCTTTGACCATGGAGTTTGAATCTGGTCCAAATTTGAACTAAATGAAATTTGAAAAAAATTAACTATGGAACCAAATGATTTTGTTGGAATGGGTTGTGGGTATTGTCAAATAGATGGAGTAATTTTTGTGGGTGCAAAAGAATTGGGGAGAATATATCTCCTTTGCAAAGCAAAGATTTTTTTTGCATTAGAGTTCTTTCTTTGCAAATCAAATATGTATGAGATGTTAGATGGATAGATAGATATGTTTGGATGGATGGATGATCATTTTGTCTTTAGTGTTTACTTAGAGTTCATTGAAGAATTTTTTGTTGTGGCAACGTTATGAAATTTAGAGCTTTTGACCGTAATTATCTCGCAAAGTTGTGGCAAACTTCAGGAATATTGTGGAATATACTCTACTCTGCTCAAGATCGTGGATGAATGTATATATATATATGTAGAAAATGTTGATATGATGATTTTTTGGTTCATAGAATTTTTTATGTTCATAGAATTTTTTGGTCCATGTATGTATGTATGTATAGAGGGATGGATTGATGTATATAGAAAATGTTCATATGTAGAGTAAAACACTTATATTAAGTGTCTCCATTAGAACTATAGATCAATGGAGATCATCTACTCTGCTCAAGATCGATGGATGGATGGATGTGTATATATAGAAAATGTTGATATGATGAAAATAATTTATATATGAAAATCGTTTCATTTGTTTCATTTGTTAGATGCTAAGTTTTAATTTTGCTAAGTTTTATTTAATTTTTTTTCATAATTAAGTGTTTCTTCTTGATGTCGACGATGCCGATCCCACATCCTCGTCATCGAGTCGGCGGAGGAGGTCACTTGCTTGAGCCGAGGGGCCCTGTCTGGGACTGGGCTCCGCTGGGCTGGTACTAGGAGGTGCTGCCTTCCGGGCGGCGCAGCTTGGTGAGGAGCCAGCCCGTCGTCGACCCGGAGGTTCTATGGTGGCAGCCGCATGGGCCACAAACGATTCGGAGGCTTGAGTCCCTCGTGGAGGTGGTACAGTACCATGTCAGCAAGGAGAACGAGCACGTCCGTCGCTACATGGCAGCTTTGGAGGCCAGGTCTGATCATACCTGGCAGATTCTTCAGGGATCTCACTGGAGCTATGTTCCTGTGATGGTTCCTTCTCTTTGGGTGTCCACTGCCCGCCCCGATATCCGTCGGGCGCTAGGGTTCTAGCTAGATCGATATATTAGCCACTATATATGTATTATTATGATGTATTATCTAGATCGATGGATTAGCCAATTTATTAACTATTATCCGAGATTATGAGATGAGATCTTTTCTAAGAACTACTATATATGTATTCGATGATGCATTATTAATTAAATATAAGTTATTTTGCTTCTTGAATGCATGCTAATTTGAATACTAATTTGTTTTATCTATATTATTATGGATTAGTTATTAAGCTATGGACAATACCGGTAGAGCTCATGAAGAGGACATCTTCGACATGATACGCTCCTCCGAAAACCCGGCGAACCTTCTGGGTGAATCACATGATGATGATGGCTCACAATATCTGAATGATTACAGTGATGGATGTGAGGCCGAGGAAGAACAACTTATGTTCCAAAATCCGGAACAACTAACAATGTTCGGCGAGGTATATACACATATTAGCCCAATCTTGATGCTTTCAAACATGATGGCGCATCGACTCACCCTGAAGCCAATGCCAAGATATTTGTGCGTCAATGCGGAGTGGTTGTTAGGGATGGAGTCCCGATCACAATGCAAGAATGGATTCAGCCAAACAAACCAAAACCAAGAGTGAATTATGTCGATAAAAGAATTAAAGATGCCCTTTGGCGAGATCTCAAGGAGCATTTCATCCTACCAGATTCTCTCTTGGAGCGCCAAAGAGATAAAGTCAAGGAGTTTGCTCTCCATAAGATGGCCGGCGCGTTCCATACTTGGAAGAAAAGATTATGGACCGAGTACAATGCTATAGGCAAGAATGCGCCGAATTCAGAGGAATATACGAGAAGGTAAGGAATCACTGGGGCGCATTTATCGAGTACAAGACATCGGAAGCTGCTATGGAGAAGTCGGCAAAGAATAAGATAAATGCAGAGAAAAAAAGTATCATCATAAACTAGGGACAGGTGGATACAAGTCAACCATTCCTAAGTGGGATGCATTAGAGAATAAGATGCATGCTGAAGGGATCACTCCGGTAACCTTCCACTGGCCCCGAAGGTGAAGGAATTGGTTTTTTGCGCATGGGGGAAAGTTGGACCCAGCAACAGGGAAGATTATTGCACTGGCCAGTCTGAAGCATGCATCAGATGAGTTGATTGAAGCAATAAAAGCTACCCAAGAAGGACGGTTTCACCCCGATAGAGAGAATGACGAGCTTACATGCGCCCTCGGGAATCCCGAACACGAGGCGTGGGCGTTGTTCCGTGGTATGAGAGGTTTGCGGGATGGAAGGACAGTTATAAAAGTCGTTCGAGAAAAAAGAAGATGGAAGCAGACCGACTTTCAAAGTTGGAACAGAAGTACGAGCAGCAGCAGCTGCAGATACAGGTACTGACCCAGCAAAGGGCAACTCCACGGCAGGAGGCATCGAAACCCATCCCATCTACACTACCGAAAAGGAGCGTGCGTTCCATGGGGCCACCGCTGGGTCACACCCCCGTGGATGATATCATCGAGAAGACATCTTGTGAGCTAATCCAGAAAATGAAGAACATACACGTGCGGGTCGCGACGGGCTATGCTTTACCAAATACACCTGATGTTCTCTGGCATTTCAATCCGGTTCCAGCTGGATATGCTCGTGTCGCGGTGGACGCAATAGAGCCAGGATATGATGAACTACAACTTGACATCCCTAGAGGTGAGGGGGAGTCCACACTGGCAGAAGCCGGTCGTGGTCTCATTCTATGGAGTAAGGACTGCATCGTCTTTCCACACCCGGCGCTAAGGCCACCGGCTCCTCCGAGTATCGATGTCCAGCGTGAGGGATCCCAGCTAGAGGCATTGCAGCGCCAGCAGTCCTCCCCTCCTCGCCAACAGTCCTCCTTACTTCGCCAGAAGTCCTCCCCACCTCGAGAGGCATCCCACTTCGATATGGTCCTGCCAACAGGGCTCCCAAAAGAGGAAGGCCATCAGCAGTCCTCTTCGGAAGAAAGCAAAGAAGAACCCCGAGCCTCCGGCCAAAAGGAAGCTGTCATACGACATGACACCAGAGGAAACCAAAATTGAATGCGATCGCCAAGTGAAAGCCTTTTTTGCGAAGAAGACCATGCCGCCAAAGGAGGTAATACCCAAGGAAGTCCAAGAGCACTTTATGGAACACTTTATTGATCGACCCCCGCCATATGTGGAGCGTATGCCGACAGACTATGAGCGACAGATTCAGAAGGCAAGTGAGCAGATAAGTCGGCCCAGCCCAAGGAAGAAGTCGGGAAGTACGGCATCAACGAGAGGTGGTACTACTAGCAGGAAAACAGTTCCCCAGCTCGGAGAACAATCCAAGAAATCGATCTCTCCGCTCAAGGTGAGTACCAATCCAAGCAAGCAATCGATCCAAGCAGTCGACGTGCAAGGCAACCCAATCGACCTCGAAAAAGTAGAGGCTGCAGGTCTCACTCGTGGCCAAATCCTTGGCACCGAGGAAATCCGCGGGTACGGTGCAGCTGAGTACGCAATGCAATATGTCGTCGGAAAACCACTTGTCACACCCGAGCAGTACAAGGAACTACCAACTGCGATGCGACGGTTGCATGATTGGTACCTGCGTGAAGCAAAGCGAGGGGAGACGGCGGTCATGGTCAAAGTAAGGAAAGAGCATTACCTCAATGGATGTGACATATGTCTTGAATTCTCAGAACTTTTCTAGTTATACCATGTGGACTCTATCGACAAAACTCTCATCAGTTGCTATTGTCTGTAAGTGATTTATATCTTTAATAATTTAAGTCTCTAGCTAAGATATCGTTCATTGGCTTATCCTCACTATATATGTTCTTTTCTATGCTATTATGCAGATTGAAGATGTGGGAATTGAAACAAGAGGGAATCGATGACATTGGGTTCATTGACCCAAATACCGTTCATGGCCATGTGGTAAAACATTATGCCAAGGACACATAAGATATCTTGGAAAAATTTCTAGAGGCACTAATGAATACCAAATCTACTATAATATTTCCTTACAACATGGGGTGAGTGTTTACTCTCTTGTATACTACAAATTCTACTTTTGCTTACTAGCTCACTGTCAAGTGTAGTTGATGAGTTATATGCATGCCTGCTTAATTATATAAGCTTCTACGTAGAGACCACTATATCCTCCTAAATATTATCCTTGCAGATGGACTTGTTCAAGTGTACGACTCATTAGATACACTAGAGCAATCATATGTGGACTTGTATTTTATGATAGAAGGGTAATTTCAATCTTTATCAACCTCGCTTTCTTTCATTATGTCCTGATATCAAAAGTAACTATAATAACTCTTTCGTTCTTTTTCTTTGCCGCGTAGTGTTTGGAAAAAGATGATAGAAAAAAACCATCACGGTCGTCAATGGAAACCGAAACTGAAGTGGAAAAGGATGCAGGTAATTAAGTAGTATTACTAGGTCCGCACATCTGTTTAATTCTAGTTTCAATACCATTATCATGCTTAATTATTAATTATCTTATTGAATTATATTCTTTTGCAAAGTGTGTGAAGCAGCCACAGGGGACAAATTTATGTGGATACTTCCTCTGCGAGAACATTCGCATCCAGACCGAAGGTCGTATACGTCGCAGAGGAGCACGTGAAAGACAACTCCGGGTTTTGCAGATGATGTCGAAGGTCTCACCCGAGAAACGATTTGTAGCAATTCAAGAGGAATTTGCGGCATTTCTTCTTCGACATGTCATTGATGTAAATGGAGAGCACTATTCCTTACCGCCGCCTCAATAATGCCAGCAAATCAGTAGTAGAAAAGTGAGATTTCGTCTCGAGCACTAGCTAGCTAGTCCCGGCCGGGTTTTGGGCCTTAATTTATAAGTCCAGAATATATATAGATGTGTAATTCCATTTGTATATATATTGTGTATGAGATATTTTATATTATATTACATATATATATATGCATCAACTTGTGTAATCTTTACAGTATGTAGCACCGTAAAATAAATTTGAAATGAATGGAAAACAAAAAAAATAGAGAGGAAAACTAAAACCTAATTAAAAGCTAAAACAAAAAAACAGAACACTTAGTACCGGTTGGTATCACCAACCGGTACTAAAGGTCCTCCACCACCAGCCCATGCAGGCAGCCACATGGTGGGCCTTTAGTACCGGTCCGTGGGTCAACCGGTACTAAAGTTCTGGACCTTTAGTTCCGACCCTTTAGTACCGGTTGGGGAACCGGTACTCAAGGCACATCCCGACCAGGACTACAGACAGATATTCTACTAGTGTATCAACGGGCTATGGATATGCCCATCAATAGATATCAATGCGAGGAGTAGGGATTTCCATGCAACGGATGCACTAGAGTTATAAGTGTATGAAAGCTCAACTAAAGCTAAGTGGGTGTGCATCTAACTTTCTTGCTCATGAAGACCTCAGGCATTTGAGGAATCCTGTCAATGGAATATACAAGCCAAGTTCTATAATGAAAATTTCCACTAGCATATGGAAGTGGCAAAACAAGAGACTCTCTATATGAAGAACATGGTGCCACTTTGAGGCACAAGTGTGGAATAAGAGATAGTAGCACTGTCCCTTCTCTCTTTTCTCTCATTTATTTGTTTTTCTTTTTTTCTCTTTTCTCTCTCTTTTTCCTTTTTCTTTTTTTATTTTATTTTTCGTCTGGAGTCTCTTCCCGACTTGTGGGGGAATCATTGACTCCATCATCCTTTCCTCACTAAGATAGTGCCCTAAATAATTATGATCATCACACTTTTATTTACTTACAACTCGATATGAAAAACTGATAGGATGATATGACTCTTATATGAATGCATTTGGCAGTGTACCAGGATGTGCAATGATCTAGCATAGAGAAATATATCAAAAAACAGACAAGCCATGTAAATATCATGCTAGCTGTCTTACGATCATGCAAAGCAATACGACAATGGAAGTACAAGTCATATGAAGTGATGGTGGAAGTTGCATGGCAATATATCTCTGATAGGTAGGTATATGGTGGTTGTTTTGAGGAAGATATAATGAGGCTTATGTGCAACAGAGCGTATCATGTCACGGGGTTTGGATGCACCAGCGAAAGTTGCACCGATCCTCGAGGTGAGAATGGGCAATGCACGGTACCGAAGAGGCTAGCAAATATGTGGAGGTGAGAGTGCGTATATCCATGGATTCACATTAGTCATAAATAACTCCCATACTTATTGCAAGATTTTATTAGCTCTCTCGAAGCAAAGCACTATTCGCATGCCCCTAGGGTGGAGGTTGGTAGGAGTTAACCATCGCTCCCTCACGATTATAACAACACAAAGGATTCCAATCAAGGATAAATTATGCTCCAATCCTCATCGCATAACTAGACACTATACGTGTATGCTTCGGAAATTACAAACCTTAACATCACTATTCTTACTAATACACAATCATCCACTTGTGCACACACATATTACTATCTTGATGTCGCAAAACTATTGCAAGGTATGAAACATATCATATTCAGTGACCTACAAGTTTTATGTAGGATTTTATGACTAACCATGTGAATGACCAATTCCTGTTGACTCTCTAAATAGGTATAAGTGAAGAATGAGAGTTTAATTCATTCTACAAAAGACCACACTCTAATAAATATAGGTGAAGCAAAAGAGCATTCTATAGATAACGATTTTCTATATGTTGAAAAACAGGCATCCAACTTCAAATGATATAAGTGAAGCACATAGAGCATTCTATAAAGTCATACTCAAAATAAATAAGTGAAGTGCAAAGAGCATTCTATAAATCAACCATGGACTTTCCCATACTAGCATGGTGCATTTCTAAAAGGAAAATAGAAGGCACATGATGATACGTCTCCAACGTATCTATAATTTATGAAGTATTCATGCCATGTTTACAATAATTCTATATGATTTTGGTATGATTTTATTAGAACTAACCCGAACTAACCAGTACTACCATGATGACGTTTTTTGTGTAGAAATAAAAGTTTTCGGAATGGACTAAAAATTTAATATGATTTTTTGTGGACCAAAAGAAACCTCCGAAGTATTGAAGCCAGGCCAGAAGAGCCACGAGGAGGCGGCAAGCCTGCTAGGCGTGGCCACCCCCTGTTGGGGCCTGGCAGGCTTGCCACCGCCTCGTGGCACCCCTTGACGTGAGATCGATGCAAAAAATTTATTATATTATTAAAACGATAGAAAACGAACAATGAAGATTTATTACTCTAAGGTCAAGAAAAATCAACGATAGATATTTACCAGCATAGATGTTTTTTTATACTTTACCAGCATATAGATGTCTTAATCTACGTACAGGAAACCATAACATGTACGTGCACCAGACCCAAAAAAGAGTACCCGGAGTACAATTGATCTCCGTGAAAAATACATACAATACGGCGCGGACGGCTGCTAGCTTTATGATTGCAACACACATCACGGCTCCCTGCAAAATTAAATAGACAATAGAAAAAGCATAACACAGCTTGGCTGATTGATTTCTAATTGAAACATGCACACGACTTGATTCCCGGCAAGAATACAAATGTGCAAGTTGAGAAGGGAGGACCTTTGTACGCCCGACGAATCGTCAGCACATCGGTACACTCAAGGCCGTCAGCACAAGTCTTGGAGACGAAGGCACGGCAACAACAACGCATCTATACACGGCAAGTTCAACGTTGGATGTCAAGTCACCTTATACAAAGCTCAAGATGCCAGGACGCCCAACAGACCAAAGTCATGACAGCACCGTTATCAACTCCGAATAATAATATCTGCAGGTACTACTTATGTGATTTAGTTATGAGCTACAATTGTCTATTATCTTGAACGATGTATACTTATAATTTAGGCACCATAGAATAAGGAAAATCAACATGTGTGGTGAATAATCAATGTCGATCATTATATATAATAAGTTGCCTAGAGACTGCCAAATATCAACCATAAAGAGTTTATGTGTTTTTATACAGATGGACTAAACTAAATGTTAAATGAAAGGAAATACATACTCACACCAGACCACACGAGAGGACAAACAAAAAGGAACTGATGCATGTCTGTATGAAAACAATCCAATATATATACTGTTTGCTGTGCACAACAACCATTCGGACTGTTAACGTGTGCTAAGCTGATGGATCATATCATGATTTGGACTGAGAATTAAGAGAAGAGAATGTGGAGTCAACTGTTTTAGAAGTAGATGTGCATGACACGGCTTCTACCATATATGAAGCTAAAAGAATTAGTACCCAAATATCGATATGGTAATCTTTGCTGAGAGTTCAAAATGCATCATTGGATTGCATCTACGCTCACCACGCCCTCCTCCGCGCCGCTGGCCGCTCCGGCCGCGGCGGGCACCAACCAAGCCTTCATGGCCATGATGGCTCCCTCATCCTCGCCTGCTGCGGGTTCTTGCCTCGGACCGGACCCTGCTGCTGGGGAAACATCTGCTTCCTCCGGTCCATCCTGGGTCCCGGAAACTACTCTCGAGGGATCCCCAGATCTGGCCTCACCGCCGCGGATCGGGGAGCACGCCTCGCTGCAGACCGACGCGACGCCCTCTGGCTCGACGGGTCCGGCAACGCTCCCCGCCCCACGCCTTAAATCCATCATAGTTGCTCCACCCCCTGTTGTCCACATTGCCTCTTCTGGTATGGACGGTGGCTGGACCGACGTCAATCACCAGAAGAACCGGCGTCCCTCCTTCGATCCGCTTGGCTCAGGTACGCGCCCTGGAGAGCACCGGACGGACCGCCGTAGAGGATTCAATGACGACCCCGCCCGCGAGGCCTTCTTAAGCCGTTTCCGCGGCCGCTGCTTCCGATGTCTGAGCAAACACCACCGCCGTGCTGACTGTCGTGATCCGATCCACTGCATCATCTACGAGCAGCCCAGGCACGTCGCCAAGCAGTGCCCCCAAAATCCACAAAAACGGGGTAGAGGTGTTGCTGCTCGCAACCGGCTCGGCCCGATGCCCCCTCTGGCGTCCCTCCTCGCAAGGCTTCGTTTCCCTCCGCCTGCGGCTTCAGGCATGCCCGCCCCAACCCCGACCATGCTTCACCACGTCAACCCTGCGCGTCATCCCAGGGAGAGCCGCTCGGTGACCGTCTCCTCCCCGGCGGTGGACCAGACCGTTTTCTTCCTGCGCAACCACGCGGTCACCCTGCGCGCCGCCGACGGGGTCAACGCAACGTCCCCCATGGCGGTGGGCAGGGCAATAGAGGCGCAGCTCACCGTCCCGGAGCACCTGCTGCGCGTCACAGCCCACCACCCAGAGCACTACCTCGTCATCTTCAGCCAGCCGGCGCACCAGGTCAACGTCGTCTGGAGGGGTTCCGTTCGGGTCGACGGCGCCACCTTCAACATCGCGTCGTGGCACGAGCACGACCACGCCGTCTTCGACATGCTTCTTCTGCACGTCCGAGTCGTCATCGAGAAGGTCCCCATGCAATACTGGTCGGTGGAGGGCGCGGAGGAGATCCTGGGCAAGAGGGTGCGCGTAGACCGCCTCAACAGCCGGACGCACGAACGCGGCCACACCAAAACCTTTGCCTGCTGGGTCTGGACAAGCGACGTCACCAACATCCCCACCAAACACACGCTAGGGGTGCTGTCGCGCGGTGCGGGACGGGTGGAGGAGATGGAGGGCTTCTCGCCTCCCGACAGGCGCGTTGCCCCCCCACCGGCTACTGCGGACTACACCATGCTCATCCACGTCGACCGGGTGGAAGATTGGACGCCGCCATCCCCGCGCTCTTCCCACTCCAGGCAGAGCGGGTTGCCGTCGTCTGACTCCGACCCCGACGACCGCCCCTTCCCCGAGGTCATCCCTGGCACGTGGACGATGGAGATTGAAGATGGCCAGTGCGGTGAGTGCCAGCAGCGCTTGGGCCGGGCGCCGGTGGCCGACCTGGGTTGCCATGGCATGTCGTGCGGCGGGAACAGGCGCGACCATGATGAAGACAGCGGCGCCGAACGCGACGGCCGTCGCTCCTGGAAAGATGCCCTGCTACGACGTGGACGCACGCCAGCCCACCCGGCGCCGGCGCCTGCTACGCGTCATCGCAGCCGCTCCCCCCAAACCAGGCGCCACCACAAGGGCGCGCGCTCCCGTCGCCACGGCGAGCAGAGAACTTCGATTGCAGTGCCAAAGCCCCTCCAGCGCCGTCGATCGACTCCCCTAAAGCCACCGCCGGCAATGAGAGCCATGGTGGACACCGATGCCTGCAGAAACAACGGCAAGGACTCCGTCGACGAGTTCTTCAGGGGGGCAAAGCGGCCTACTGTTGCCTCGGTGATCGTCGACAGTATGGCGACAGACGTGCAGGCCGTCGCTGACGCCGTGGATGCTGCCCCCCTCGACTTTGACTTGGGACCACAGAAAGAGACCGGGGGGCTGGAGCTGCAGCCCGATGCGTTCAACCCGACGCTGGCTGCAGCCCCTCCCCCCTCCCCCCCGCCAATAGCCAGTTCAGCCGCTCCACGCCCGCAACCGCCTGTACGATGGAGAGGCAGCTGGTGTGGTGACCAGTCGCGTCTGCCAGCTCGAGATCGTCGGCGCGGAAGATCAGGTCGAGCCGCGCCGCCTCTTCCGCAACAACACCCCTCCCCTAGTCGCCTCGCCACCTGCCCGCTGGCCATCTGCCCCTCCCAAGATCCGTGCCCCCTCGGTGCCAACTCGACACAACGCTTGACAGGCGGCAAACCCTTCCACCGCGCCGGTGGCCCAAAGCACGTCTCTCCGCATCGTCAAGGAGCTGGGCCTATGGGGGCCAAAGGAGAAGATGACAACTGAGGTGCCTGAAGCCCTCCTGCGCCGCTTCGACGAGCCGCTCATTGACGCTGACATTGCGGCCATCGCAAAGCTTACGCGTTTGGACGCTGACGCCCTGAAGATCGCGGCCGACATGGCTGGACCCGATGGAGCTGTCGAGGAGGCCGTAGTTTAGTTACGTTAGCTCCTATTTTCCCGCTCCGGTGGCGGCCGATGCTGAGTCGGTTCAAGTTAGGTTTGTTTTCACTCTATAGTAGGAGGTGGTTAGCTCGACGCCGGCGTGTCTTGGGGCCTATTGGTGGACGCCGACGTGCCCCTATTAGGAAGGAGGTGTACCCTTGGGCCGGAGGCCGATTAGTTTTCAGTTACCGGAGCTACACTAGTTTCCCCCATGATTGATAAACTCCTCCCGATCATGTGCTGGAATGTGTGCGGGCTCAACCACCCCGCAAAGCGTGCTTTCGTCCGCGAGATCGCCACAGCACATCGCATTGCGATCCTGTGTTTGCAACAGATGAAAATCGACGTTTGGTCTCCTAGCCTAGTACGGGAAATTGGCGGCACCTCCCTGACAGACTGCATTGTTTTGCCGGCGATCGGCGCAAGTGGAGGGGTGGCAATCCTCTGGAATAGAGAACTCGCCACTATTAGTTCCCACGCCATTGGCACCTTTGCAATCACGGCAAAGGTAACCATGATTGGCCAGCCCCAAAGTTTTTAGCTCTCCTCTGTCTACGGACCAGCTGACAATGCCAGGAAAGACAACTTCATCCTGGAGCTCGGCCACACGCTCCGCCAACGTCCGAGCCCTGGCTAATCAACGGGGATTTCAACCTCATCTACGAGGCACGCGACAAAAACAACCTCAACCTTAACCGTAGGCTCATGGGTAGATTTAGATCGGCCATCGACGCAGCCGGCCTAAAAGAGATAAAATGCAAGAATCGTCGATACACTTGGAGTCATGAACGTCAGGATCCCACCCTACTCATCATAGACAAATTTTTCTGCAACCGAGCCTGGGAATCAATTTTCCCCAATTTTGCACGGATGGCGGCATCCACAGCTACGTCTGATCACTGCCCACTAATCCTTGCTGACACAAGCACACCGCCGTGCCGTGCGAGCTTCAAGTTCGAAAATTTCTGGCCTCGTTTCCCACGTTTCCAGGAAACGGTGGTGAATGCCTGGAACAGACCAGTGCAGTCCTCTTGTGCTTTCCAACGCCTACATACAAGGATGGAGCGCACGACGCGAGACCTAAAGATCTGGAGTAAATCACTCTTCAGTGATGCTAAACTGAAATTCCATATAGCAGTAGAACTAGTGCTCCGTCTAGATGTAGCTCAAGAATCACGGCGACTGACAGACGCTGAGTTCAACCTCAGGAAACTACTGAAGCTTCGCATCTTGGGCCTTGCGGCGATCGAGCGCGCCAGGAAGCGTCAGGCTTCTCGCCTGACCTGGCTCCGTGCGGGCGATGCGGGAACCAAATTTTTCCACACAAAGATGAGCTCGCATCGACGGAAGAACTACATCCACAGTCTGAAGGTGGGAGACGCGGTCGTCACAGCGCACGAAGAAAAGGAAGCTGCCATCTATCATCACTTCAACGAAAACATAGGGTCCAAAGCAGCTACATCGATCGGCATCGACTGGCAGCTCCTGGAGATGCCTACGATCCAAGTTGGAGGCCTCGACAACCCGTTTTCTGAACAAGAAATCTAGGAGGCGATCAAAGCCTCGCCGTCAGAAAAGGCCCTTGGCCCCGATGGCTTCACAGGCACTTTCTTCAGAACCTGTTGGCCGCTGATCAAGACAGATGTCTTGCAAGCCTTCAACAAATTTTACCATCTCACACAGGGAGGTTTCAAAAATCTAAACACCGCCATAGTAGCTCTCGTCCCAAAAAAAGATGGTGTAGAAAAGGTCCAAGATTTCAGACCAATTAGCCTGATACACTCAATAGCAGAACTGATTGCAAAAGTGCTCTCCATGCGACTGTCTTCTGTGATCCACAACATCATCTCGCCTACGCAATCTGCCTTCTTGAGGGCCAGAAGCACACATGACAGCTTCCTGTTCGTCCAAAATGCCATCAGATCACTACATAGAAAGAAGACGCTGGCCCTGCTCTTTAAGCTAGACATAGCCCGGGCTTTCGACAACGTTTCTTGGGAATACCTATTAGAGTTGCTGCAAGTTCTTGGGTTCCCAGCGCGCTGGCGCGACTGGATGGCGATGCTTCTCACCACGGCCTCATCATCTTTCTTGCTTAATGGCACCATTGGGCAGCATATTCTCCACCGAAAGGGGCTGCGGCAGGGTGACCCGCTGTCACCGCTCCTCTTCATCATCTCCATTGGTCCTCTCCATAGGCTGCTGCAGGAAGCAACTGAGTTAGAACTGCTCACCCCTTTGCCTAGCAGAGACATCTCCCTCCGAGCCAGCCTATATGCTGATGACGCTGTAATCTTCGCCAACCCGGAGAAAACGGAGGTCGACACCCTACTTGACATTCTTCGAGACATTGGGCAGGCAACAGGACTGTAAGGAAACCTCTCAAAATCAGCGGTCACCCCTATCCGCTATGATGAGATCAACCTGCAAGAGGTTTTGATCAACTTTGGTGGGGCAACAGTGGGGTTTCCCCTGAAATACCTAGGCCTCCCGCTAACCCTCACAAGGCTACGTCTAGTCCATATACAGTTCATACTTGATCGGATCAGAGCAAGACTTGCAGGATGGAAGGGCAAGCTCATGAACATTGCTGGCAGACGGGTTTTGGTCCGCAGCGTGCTCACGGCACTGCCAACCTTCGCCCTGTCAGTGCTCCGGGCGCCGAAGAAGTTTCTTGCTGAGGTCGACAAGGTTCGAAGAAGATTCCTATGGGCACAAGAACAAGAACTGAGTGGGGGCAAATGCAAAGTCAGCTGGCCTGTGGTTTGCTCTCCAATTGAGAATGAAGGGCTAGGCGTCTTGGATCTGACCCGCTTCAGTAGGGCTCTTAGGCTACGGTGGCTATGCTGTCCTGGACAAGTTTGGACAGGCCTTGGTTTGGCATGCAGCTGCCATGCGATGAGGGTGACCGAGCTCTGTTCAATGCCTCCACCTCGGTCACGCTAGGAAATGGCGAGATGGCCTCCTTCTGGCACTGTTCATGGACAGGCTCGGGCAACCTCAAGACGGCCTTTCCAACACTATTCAGGCATTCTAGAAGAAAAAAACAGATCGGTCAAGCAAGCCCTCACAAACGATACTTGGATACAAGATCTTGCCCATGGAGACACACGACACCTTTGGGCTGAAACGATCAGGCTGCATAGATGGATCCAAGTTGCTGATCTTCGGTTGCAAGAGCATGAAAGAGACACCATCAAGTGGAAGCACGAAGCATCAGGGATGTACATAGCCAGCTCGGCGTATAAGGCCCAATTTCAAGGTCTCATCAAATCAGACCTCAAGAAGATGATATGGAGCACTTGGGCACCAAATAGGCTGAAGATCTTCGCTTGGTTGCTGCTCAAGAACAGATTATGGTGCAACGACCGCCTCCAACGAAAGGGATAGCCAAATGAATACTTCTGCCAACTGTGTGTCCGAAGTTTGGAATCCTCCATGCATCTGTTCTGGCAGTGCCCACTATCGACCGCAGTATGGATGGATGCGGCGGCTGGCTACGGCTGCAGCTCGCTCCACCCAACGCGGTGGCAAAGCAAAACCAAGCCGGCTGCCATCATCGCAGAAATGATCACTGGAGCGCGACCCGAGCACAAGAAGGCCATCAAAACCACTATCATTCTTATCCTATCTGAGATTTGGAAGACAAGAAACGAGTGTACTTTCAGAGGCAAAGTGGCCACACGGGCAAACATCAATGCAAACATCGGACAAACTTTTGAATTTTGGCGCCAAGCGGGAGCAACGTTCTTGGAGCACCCTTTTTGGGACCCTCCGTGAGATAGTTCCCTAGGCAGTATAGATGTCGTAGCTTTCCTTTTTCTTCCTTTTTTGATCTATGGATCAGAACCCACCCTTTGTATTACCATCTGCTCTCTGCTATCAATCTAACCATGCCAGCAATCAGCTGGTTCTTTCAAGTAATCTTTGCTGATTACAAAAAACAACACAATGTAAATCCAAATCTAAAGGAAAATAACCCTTGAAAAAACAAGGCTATTACATGCTAAGGCATGTAACTATACAGTATAAAGAAATACAAACCCTAGACTCCAAATACAAATTTATGTATAAGGTCAAGGTGTCGGAAAATATAGAATATGAATAGACACTCCAATTCTAGATACTCTCCTTCACTTAGACGGACCTAATTTAGATCGACAATAGATCTATCTGATTCGGTGTTACTAAAAGAATCCTCCTTTGAAGTACTTTTGTATTGTTTGATCGATCAGGATACAAATAATTAAACATAGAGTGTAGCCATGTTATTATCTTTCCATAAATAAAAGGTATAGTGGACTAACTAACCTTTAAGCAGTTTTATGAAGTAGATGGATGTAGACAAAATAGATAAGTTGCGTACTTGAAACAGATTGAATAAATTCGATAATAATCTGTTTGTTATGTTTTACTTAAGGGGATTGTGGTTCGAATCCATATAACCATAATATGTCCTATAGTTTGTTTTAGGAAAGATATCATATGGTTTCTTTAAAATATTTCAAGTAATTTATGGACTTCGTTGCAAATCGAGAATACAAGGCACATAGATGAAGACATTGCCAACAAAATTGTACGCGAAAATAATTTGAAATTTTACGCACCAAAGCTGCTTCATTACCTAGACTCGAAACATGCTTGCCGTGCTTTATAGCATCAGACGTGTTTGAATTTACATAGCTACACAAAAATACCTTATAGTTCTACATTTATAGCATAAGTTTAATTTAATGTACTTTTGTTCAGAAATAATATAATAGAGTAAGTCCAATCTTATTGAATTTCCTATATCTCTCTCATGTTCAATAGCTCTACAAGCCACGATTCCAACTCTCACATTCGCTTCATCTAATTCCCAAAATTTCACATGTCTTCTCCCCGTCTTTCTTCCATCTCTTCTATCACCCTCTTTAAAGAATGGTTGAAACAAACATATTTTTATCTCTTCAATCATTTCTCTAAAGTGTATTTATTACATGCATGAATATTGTGAATCACTGAATTTTCACAGTTTTTTTTTATTTTGTGGAGTGGAGAAGACATATAGGTTATAGGGAGCGCCTAGAACTCAGCTAGCTGAGATTTTGTATGGTCTCATTAACATAATATCATTGTATTTGTATTTAGCCTGTTTGTTTCCTCTAGCCCATCATTTTATACGTTTGGGCTGACATTTCATATATTTTGGTTGTTGTTGCTGTGTGTCCCATCTACCGGCCCAATAACTATTTGTTCTGTTCTTGTTGCTGCACCTCGCATATTTTCAAAAAGAAATCGCTGATAGAGAAAAGGAAAAAGGAATAAGCAAAAAAATGTGGGTCAAACCCATGACCTTACGTAATGACGTGTTTACTTCAACTACCCTGATCACCAAAGATTATTTACAAAAGAAGTAGTGTGTCCTTATTATATGAATTGTGATGTAATAATTTATTTTTTCTTATTAAAAAACTACTTGATTCTAGCTTTTTTCATGTAGCGTCTACACAACTAAGGCTGGCTAGTCATGAGGGAAAATAATAACAACGATTGTATTAAAAAACATCTAGAAGAAAGGATGATACTTAGACTGGTATTGTTATTTAAGAAATCAATTATAGTGGGATGTGCATACAGCTAGTGGGATAAAAATGTTTTCCTAAATCGGGCATGCATCAAATTGTGTGTGTATTTCGTCAATTACAATTGTGTTGAGTTGCGTCACATGCAGTTGCCCACTATCCACATAAGCGAGAACTATCAATTTCTACAAAAAAGGAAAAAATGGCATGCACCAGTTGCACATGTATTGCAGTGCTTGCAATTGTCCACGGGACCCCTTTTAAAAACATGCAGTTGCGATTTCATTATGAAAACATGCAATTGCGATCCTATTATGAAAACTGGCAATTGTGATCCCTTAAAAAACAAGAAGTTGCAATCCCATTTTCAAAACTTGCAGTTGCGACCCTCACTAAAAACATGCAGTTGCAACCCTATTTTAAAAACATACAGTTGTGACCCTCCTTGAATACTTGCAATTGCGACCCTATTTGAAAAACATGCAGTTGTGACCCATCTCGAAAACTTGCGGTTGGTACCCTATTTGGAAAACATGCAATTGCGACCCTCCTCGAAAACTTGCAATTGCGACCCCGTTTGAAACTTGTAGTTGCGGTCCCGTTTGAAAACATGCAGTTGCGACCTCCCTCCTCCACTTGAAAAATATGTAGTTGCGACCCCTTTCGAAAAACATGCAGTTGCGACCCCGACTAGAAAAGTTGCAGTTGTGAGCCCATTATGAAAACTTGCTACCGTGATCCATTGAAAAATAAGCAGTTGTGATTCCATTTTAAAAATATACAATCGCGACACTCACTAAAAACTTGTAGTTGTGATCCCATTTTAAAACTTGCAGTTGTGATCCTTATTAATAACTTGCAATTGCAATCGCATTTTAGAAACTTGCAATTATGACCCTCACTAGAAAACTTGCAGTTGCAGCCATGTTTTGAAAATTTTCACTTGTGTTTCTCTAAACTTGCAACTGCAACCTCTTTTTTAATACTTACAGTACTAACCCAATTTAAAAACTTATAGCTGAACACCAACTAAAAACTGATAATAGATGATGGCAAGAGCTACACGAAGAAATGCAAAAAAACTCAAGGAAGAAAAAAATTAAAAATACAATAATAACATGAAAAAAAGAAAAGAAAAATATATTATAAAAAATAATAGAAGAAAAAGAGAAAAAAAAAAGGGCAGCGGCTCTTGTATGCAACAATGCAGCAGGCTGCAGGGGAGAGACAGCCATAACCGGCCAGGAGAAATAGGCGCCCAGCAGAAGAAAAGAGCCCCAAACAATAGACTACATCCCGACAAAAAAAATATTGAGCCGTGTCCACCATCAACGAAAATTGACCAACTAGGAAACACATAAATCTTGATGTTAAAAAAGCATCCAACGACTGATATGCTGAATGATGCCCAACTTGAAACTCAGCCAAAATCGTAGGTTATATTGTGCGACATAGTGTGTATATCAGGATGGATAGGATGGCGTGAGACTTGAGAGAAAGGGTTAAGACAAGCATATGTCTGCATGCATACTCCTCGATCAAAGCTCAATGGAGAAAACACCCGCGTCGCACCGCCCGTCGAGTTACCTAAGGAGCACATACTATCCAACATAATAGTTGTTGACTAGAGTTCTATGCCAGCTTGAGAAAAGCTAATCATATTTAACGTATTAAAAAACGGAATTTCGAGTTGTTGTGTCGTTCCATCTTTGTTGGCTGGCAATGAAATCAATGATCGACATGGTACACAAATGGCTCAAGTAGAGGAATAACTTGACATTGTTCTTTCATTTTTGGTGGTAGGGAATTATTTTTTAATACATTACACTCTTACCACTATTTCCACACATAGATATATTCACGTTCTACCTTAGACTCACGCCACATCTAGAGCAAAGGTGGCACGAACCATGACACACTTCACCACTAAAAGCATAACGTATGAAAGTGTGATACATAAGTTTTCAATCAAAGGAACAGAAGAATGGAAGCTGATGCAAGTATCATTACGATTGGTCATGTCTAAGGACATATTGTGGAAAATGGTAAATCACACGGGAAAAATAGATATGACATAAAGCTTAAATTACTTAGGATCATTTTTTTTATTTTTACTGGAATTTAAGGATGATTACTAATATCTTTGAGATTCATGCTTCTTTTGATAAACACGAAATAGATAGAAGTATCTACATCTGCCTTGAATGGAACATGAATACAAGTGAGGTTGTAAAAATATTTAGGACCAATTATAATAACAAATAAAATATAGATACTGATTATTAGGAAAACATAACTTATATATTATTAAACCAAAATCTGTATCTTCATAGCAAACCTAGCCACGCAAATGCGCGGGTCACTCCGCTAGTTCCTATAAATATAGAAACCATCGAAAAGAAACCTAGATCGGGAGTTCGCCACCGCAAACCTCCAGAGCCACGAAAAACCAATCTTGGCCCTCTCCGGCACCCTGCCGGAGGGGGTCACCATCACCGGAGGCCATCTTCATCATCCCGGAGGGAGCCATCATCACCATGGAGGCCAAGGGCCAGAGGGAGAACCTCTCCCCATAGAGGGGGGAGCCATGGAGGAGGAAGCACAAGGGGGATACACTCTCCCCCTCTCTCCCGGTGGTGCCAGAGTGCCACCACCATCTCTTCGGTGATCGTCTTCATCAACATCACCTTCTTCATCACCATCCTCATCTCCTTTTAGCGGTACACTCTCTCGCACCCTGATGTAATCCCTACTTGAACATGGTGCTTTATGCCACATATTATGATCCAATGATGTGTTGCCATCCTATGATGTTTTGAGTAGATTTCTTTTGTCCTTTGGGTTGATTGATGATCTAGATTGGTTTGAGTTGTATGTTTATTTCAGTGTTGTCCTATGGTGCCTTCCGTGCCGCGCACACGTGAAGGATTCCCGCTGTAGGGTGTTGCAATACGTTCATGATTCGCTTATAGTGGGTCGCTTGAGTGACAGAAACATAAATTCGAGCAAGGGGTTGTTGTGTATGGGATAAAGGGGACTTGATGCTTTAATGATATGGTTGGATTTTACCTTAATGATCTTTAGTAGTTGTTGATGCTTGTTAGAGTTCGAATCATAAGTACATATGATCCAAGTAGATAAAGTATGTTAGCTTATGCCTCTCCCTCATATAAATTTGCAATAATGATTTTTGATCTTGTTAACAATTTCCTAGGATAATTCCGCACACCGACCCATCATTATTCCACACTCGCTATTTGTAACATATTGTAATATATTCTAACTTTATGATAAGAGCACCTATTTTTATATTCTAGTTCTCGGTTATCATGCAAATCTATCCTTTTCATACTCACAATGTAGATTTATTTCTCGTTTCTAGATGCAAGCAAACGTTTGGTGTACGTAGAGTCGTATCGGTGGCAGATAGGACTTGAGAGAATATTGATCTTACCTTTAGCTCCTTGTGGGTTCTACACTCCATACTTACCACTTCCACCTTTGGAAATTGCTACGATGATTCCTTGCACTTGGGGATTATCAAACTATTTTCTCGCGCCGTTGCCGGGGATCAATAGTGTGGGGTTGATATTCTTGTGTGTGCTTGTTTGCTTTCTTCACTATGTCGATTTTGTTTTCCCTTTTTCTTTATTTAGTTGTGGGTGAAACAAACAAAAAATTAAAAAATGAAAAATAGAAAAAGAGTTACTTGCCTCTTATGCCTAAGAAGTTTTTCAAAAGGAGAGGTGATTGGAAGGTTGTGCATTGGAGAAGCGAGGGTCGACCTTCAACACTTGTGTTCATGCTCATGGAAACAATGTAGAATTTTCCATGGAAGCTTATGAAAAATAATTATCCCCTTGTATTTATACATTCTAGTATAAAAATAATGTGCCAAGATTTGCTTTTAGGATGATTAGATTGCTTGTTTGGTATGTGCAGTGCAAAAAACAAAAACTTTTGTTGTAGTGCGTGAATTTACATTTTTTACTGGAACGTTAAAAGTTTCTGAAATTTTTACACAGTACTGCTATGTAATTTTTTTCAGTTTCCCTAAATGTTCAGAATTTTTTGAGTTACATAAGTATACAAAGTTTTCAGATTACTACACACTCTCCTGTTTTTGACATATTTTGTTTTCTATGCATTGTTCTCTTATTTTGATGACTCTATGGGTTGTATCGGGGGGTATTAACCATGGTGAAGTTGGACTATAGTAGATATAATGCCAATATGAAATTGGAATGAGTTCACAATATTAATTAAAGTAGTAATTTGCTTTATTATACTAACGGATCTCACGAGGGTTTTGTTAAGTTTTGTGTGAATGAAGTGTTCGAAGGTCGAGGAGTGATGACCCACAAGTATAGGGGATCTATCGTAGTCCTTTCGATAAATAAGAGTGTCGAACCCAACGAGGAGCAAAAGTAAATGACAAGCGGTTTTCAGCAAGGTATTCTCTGCAAGCACTGAAATTGTTGGTAATAGATAGTTGTGTGATAAGATAATTTGTAACGCGTAGCAAGTAATAGTAGTAACAAAGGTGCAGCAATATGGCCCAATCCTTTTTGTAGCAAGGGACAAGCCTGAACGAACTCTTATATAAAGCAAAGTGCTCCCGAGGACACATGGGAATTACTGTCAAACTAGTTTTCATCATGTTCATATGATTCGCGTTCGCTACTTTGATAGTTTGATATGTGGGTGGACCGGTGCTTGGGTGCTGTCCTTACTTGGGAAAACATCCCACTTATGATTAACCCCTCTCGCAAGCATCCGCAACTACGAAAGAAGAATTAAGACAAGGTCTAACCATAGCATTAAACTAGTGGATCCAAATCAGCCCCTTGTGATGCAACGCATAAACTAGGGTTTAAGCTTCTGTCACTCTAGCAACCCATCATCTACTTATTACTTCCCAATGCCTTCCTCTAGGCCCAAATAATGGTGAAGTGTCATGTAGTCGACGTTCACATAACACCACTAGAGGAGAGACAACATATAACACATCAAAATATCGAACGAATACCAAATTCACATGACTACTAGTAGCAAGACTTATCCCATATCCTCAGGAACAAACGTAACTACTCACAAAGCATAATTATGTTCATGATCAGAGAGGATTTGAATAACATTAAGGATCTGAACATATGTTCTTCCACCAAGTAAACCAACCAGCATCAACTACAATAAGTAATTAACACTACTAGCAACCTTACAAGTACCAATCAGAGTTGCGAGATGGAGATTGGTTACAAGAGATGAACTAGGGTTTGGAGATGAGATGGTGCTGATGAAGATGTTGATGGACATGAGTCCCCTCCAATGAGAGGAGTGTTGGTGATGACGATGGCGACGATTTCCCCCTCCAGGAAAGAAGTTTCCCCGGCAGGACGGCCCTGTCGGAGTTCTAGATTGGTTCTGCTCAAGTTCCGCCTCGTGGTGGCGGCGTCTCCTCCCGAAAGCTCTATGTTGATTTTTTTCTCGGACGAAAAACTTCATATAGGAGAAGATGGGGGCCACAGGGGCCACAGGGGTCCCACGAGCCCCCCAAGCGCGCCCATGGGGGTAGGCCGCGCCTGGCAGGCTCGTGGCCTCCTGGTGGCTCTCCTCTGGTATTTCTTCCGCCCGGTATTTTTTATATATTCCAAACTAATTCCTCGTTGATTTTCATGGCTTTTGGAGTTGTGCAGAATAGACATCTCAAACTTGCTCCTTTTCCAGCCCAGAATTCCAGTTGTCGGCATTCTCCCTCTTCATGTAAACCTTTTAAAATAAGAGAGAAAAGGCATAAGTATTGTACCATAATGTGTAATAACAGCTCATAGTGCAATAAATATCAATATAAAAGTATGATGCAAAATGGAAGTATCAACTCCCCCAAGCTTAGACCTCGCTTGTCCTCAAGCGGAAGCGAGATCGATAAATATGCCCACATGTTTAGAGATAGAGGTGTTGATAAAATAAAATATGGACATGCAGGCATCATGATCATACTTAGAACAACAATACCGTCATATAATCCCTTATGCTAAAGTGACAATTCATTCACAATGTAAAGCATGCATCCAGAACCTTATTGAGAATTAACAACCAATAGTCTTTAGTCACTGAAGCAATTGCAATTTATCATAACATCGGAAAGAGTCAAATAAGAGCTTGTAAAGAAAATCCACATACGCAATCATCTTTTAGCCTTCTACAATTGCTAAACTCACGCGGTACTCATGAGATCAAAGTTTCAGTTGGACATAGAGAAAGATAGGGGCTTATAGTTTCGCCTCCCAACTATTTACCTCAAGGGTAATGTCAACAATAATAATTCATGATTACTTACTTCCAAGTTGATATATGAATATAGATCTTTCCCTAGCACATGACGCTTGCCAAGATAATGGCAAAATAAGGAATTGGTGTTGATCACCATGACTCTTTTAAATATAAAAAGTAAAGGTACAAGATAGGCCCTTCGCAGAGGGAAGCAGAGGTTGTCATGCACTTTTGAGGTTTGGATGTGTGATCTCTTAGTGTGAAGGAACGTTACTTTATATTGCCTCTTGTGATGAAGAACTTTATTATGCAATCTGTCGCTTTTATGTCTTCCTCATCACAAGTTCGTACAAAGCTTATTTTCCACACACTAATAGATCATACATATTTAGGGATTAATTTTTATTGCTTGCACCAATGACAACTTACTTGAAGGATCTTATTCAATCCATAGGTAGGTATGGTGGACTCTCATGGCAAAACTGGCTTAAGGGTTTTATGGATGCACAAGTAGTATTTCTACTTAGTGCGGAAGTTTTGGCTAATATGAGGTGGAAGCAAACGTCACATGCTAAAGGATCCATAATTATATAACATTGTTCGGAACCAAGCAAACATAATTCATTATGTTGTCTTCCTTGTCCAACATCTACTTCTTAGCATGTAATAGTTTAATGAGTGTTCACAATCATAGATGGTGTCAAAGATGATATATTTATATGTGAACCTCTCTTTCTTTATTACTTCCTATTAATTGCAACAATGACCAAGGTCTACGTTTGTCTACCCACAACAAGTTTTAGTCAACATTCTTTTTATATGTGAAGTCATCACTTCCCATAAGATCATCACATGATCTTCCATGCTTTTGTTCTTTTATTATTATTTTCTTTAGATCATGGCAAGAAGCAAAGCCCTTAACTAAAACACTCTTTATCATATAACTCACAAACTCGATTACATTGGGGGTAACACAAAGCAAAACTTAAGCCTAGATCATGCTAAGAACTTTATTCTACTAGATAAAATTATTACCAAAAGGATCGAACTAATATAAAGGTAAAGGCAAAAGATGTGATGGTGATACGATACCGGGGCAACTCCCCCAAGCTTGGCACAAGCCAAGGGGAGTGCCCATATCCTTGTGTTTAATTGTCTTCCTTCGGAGGTGGTGGTGGTGAAGTTGTTGGAGTCCGGGGTTGATTCTCCGTCTTCCAAGGCATAGGTTCCCCATCATGGAAATATGATCGAGTCTCCGGGATCCTCAAATTTGCAGCCAACCGCATTGCTTTAAATCTATACTCATACTCACAGTTCTGGTTTTGCAGGTCGTAGATCTAGGCTTGGAGATGATCGATTCTATCATAGAGCTTGAAGAGGTGTTCCCCGATGTCATTGGCATCGATCTTGTGCTTGTTGGTGAACTCCATATTCATCATGTGGTTGGCGTTGAGTCCGCGTTCCACCATCCCTTAGCACTTGAAGACTTGTTGCTCCATTGCTTCGAGCCTCGTCTCCACGCTTCCGGTCTTCTTGGGCCCCTCAACGTCTCGGATGTGCAGCACCCCCTCACGCATCTCAATAGTTTGAGGGTGTTGCAGCACCTCCGCGAGGTAGGGGTTGATAACCTTCTCAAAGAACTTGTCCTTCGAAACCTTTGCGGATGCCATAGCGATCTAAATTTGTCTACACAATAGCTCGAAACGAAAACAGAGGATTTTTGCGTGATATGAGGGTCAGACCTTCCAGGATATTATATAATGAATTTTTACCGACCATAAGGAGTGCTCCACAAGAAAACAGAGTCCAGGAGGCGCACAAGGTGCTCACGAGCCCCCCAGGCGCGCCCAGGGGGTGGGGCCGCGCCTGGCAGGCTCGTGGCCTCCTAGTGCACTTTCTGGACCGCCTTAAATTTTTGTATTTTTCTAAATATTCCAAAACGGAGAAAAAATGCTATTGGAAAAGTTTTGGAGTCGGTTTGCTTACCGTATCACATACCTCTTCGTTTTCGGAGTCTGAAACGGGCTAGTAAACATCCCTTATGTACTCCTCCGGGGTTATGGTATTAATTATATTGCTTTTCACATTATGGGAGTACCTGAGATATAATGCTTGATTCTTTGCCCATTCACAACTCTCAGAAAAGTGCCTTCTGCGTTGTTCATTTTGATGGCGCCGGAACGATATACTTCTTCGACAATATAAGGACCTTCCCATTTAGAGAGAAGCTTGCCTGCAAAAAAACTTAAACGAGAATTGTATAGCAAGACATAATCACCTACATTGAACTCACGTTTTTGTATCCTTTTATCATAACACCTCTTGACTTTTTCTTTAAACAACTTGGCATTTTCATATGCCTGAGTTCTCCATTCATCAAGTGAGCTAATATCAAAAAACCTCTTCTCACCAGCAAGTTTGAAATCAAAGTTGAGCTCTTTGATTGCCCAATAAGACTTATGCTCTAGCTCAAGAGGTAAATGACATGCTTTACCGTAAACCATTTTATAAGGAGACATGCCCATGGGATTCTTATAAGCAGTTCTATAAGCTCAAAATGCATCATCAAGTTTCTTAGACCAATTCTTTCTAAACCTATTGACAGTCTTTTGCAAAATTAATTTAATTTCTCTATTACTTAACTCTACTTGACCACTAGACTGAGGATGATAAGGAGATGCAATTATATGGTTGACATCATACTTAGCAAGCATTTTACGGAAAGCACCATGAATAAAATGTGAACCACCATCAGTCATTAAATATCTAGGGACTCCAAATCTAGGGAAAATAACTTCTTTAAGCATCTTAATAGAGGTTTTATGATCAGCACTACTAGTTGGAATAGCATCTACCCACTTAGTAACGTAATCAACAGCAACTAAAATATGAGTATACCCATTGGACTTTGGAAAAGGTCCCATATAATCAAAACCCCAAACATCAAATGGTTCAATAACAAGTGAATAATTCATAGGCATTTCCTGACGTTTACTAATATTACCTATTCTTTGATATTCATCACAAGACAAGACAAACTTATGGGCATCCTTAAAGAGAGTAGGCCAATAAAAACCGGATTGCAATACCTTGTGTGCAGTTCTATCTCCAGCATGGTGTCCTCCAAAAGCCTCGGAGTGGCACTTCTGTAGGATCCGTCCCTATTCATGCTCAGGTACACAACGTCTAATAACACCGTCTACTCCTTCTTTATACAAGTGAGGATCATCCCAAAAGTAATGTCTCAAATCATAAAAGAACTTTTTCTTTTGTTGGTACGTGAAACTAGGTGGTATATATTTAGCAACAATGTAATTAGCATAATCAGCATACCATGGTGTAATGCGTGAAGTATTGATGACATTCAATTGTTCATCAGGAAAGCTATCATCAATAGGTTGTGGGTCATCAAGAACATTCTCTAACCTAGACAAGTTATCTGCTACGGGGTTCTCAGCACCCTTCCTATCAACAATATGCAAGTCAAATTCTTGTAGCAAGAGAACCCATCTAATAAGTCTAGGTTTAGCATCTTTCTTTTTCATGAGATATTTAATAGCAGCATGATCAGTGTGAATAGTAACTTTAGAATCAACAATATAAGATATGAACTTATCACATGCAAACACAATTGCTAAAAATTCTTTTTCAGTAGTAGCATAATTTCTTTGGCACTGTCTAGAGTTTTACTAGCATAATAAATAACATTTAATTTCTTATCAACTCTTTGTCTCAGGACAGCACCAACAGCATAATCACTAGCATCACACATAATTTCAAAAGGTAGGTTCTAATCAGTTGGTTGAACAATAGGTGCAGTTATCACGGCCTTCTTGAGTATTTCAAATGCTTCTTCACAATCATCATCAAAAACAAAAGGGATATCTTTTTGCAAGAGATCAGTGAGCGGCCTAGAAATCTTAGAGAAGTCTTTAATAAACCTTCTATAGAAACCAGCATGACCAAGGAAACTTCTTATACCTTTAATGTCTTTGGGACATGGCATCTTCTCAATGGCATCAACTTTAGCCTTATCAACTTCAATACCTCTTTCGGAAATTTTATGTCCCAAGACAATGCCTTCATTAACCATAAAGTGGCACTTCTCCCAATTCAAGACAAGGTTAGTATCTTTACATCTCTGTAAAACTCGATCAAGGTTGCTCAAGCAATCATCAAAAGAAGATCCGTAAATGGAGAAATCATCCATGAAAACCTCAAAAATCTTTTCACAAAAGTCAGAGAATATAGCCATCATACATCTTTGAAAGGTAGCAGGTGCATTACGTAAACCAAAAGGCATACGTCTATAAGCAAAGGTACCGAAAGGTGAAGTAAAAGTGGTTTTCTCCTGATCGGATTGTGCGACAGGTATTTGGGAGAAACCAGAATAACCATCTAGAAAGCAAAAGTGTGTATGTTTAGACAATCTTTCTAGCATTTGATCGATAAAAGGTAGAGGGTAATGATCTTTCTTAGTAGCTTTATTTAATTTCCTAAAATCGATTACCATCCTATAGACAGTAACAATTCTTTGTGGGATCAATTCATCTTTATCATTAGGAACAACGGTAATACCTCCTTTCTTAGGGACACAATGCACCGGACTTACCCAATCACTATGAGCAGCAGGGTAAATAATACCTGCTTCCAGGAGCTTTAGTATTTCTTTCCTTACCACCTCTTTCATCTTAGGATTCAATCTTCGTTGGGGATCGGCAACTGGTTTGGAATCAGGATCAGTTTTAATTTTATGTTGGCATAGAGTGGGACTAATGCCTTTAAGATCATCAAGAGTATATCCAATAGCAGCACGGTGCTTCCTCAGAGTTTTCAATAATTTCTTTTCTTCATGCTCTGAAAGGTTAGCACTAATAATAACAGGATACATCTCTTTTTCATCAAGATAAGCATACTTAAGAGTGTCAGGTAATTGTTTAAGCTCAAACACAGGATCACCCTTGGGTGGAGGTGGATCTCCAAGTAATTCAACAGGCAAATTATTCTTAAGGATAGGACGTTGTTCAAAGATAATTCTATCTATCTCATTCATTTCATCCATATGCATATCATTTTCATGTTCAAGCAAGTATTGCTCTAAAGGATCAGTAGGAGGCACAGCAATAGAAGTAAGAGCAATAATTTCATCCTTACTAGACAATTCTTTTTCATGAGGTTGTCTACTAAACTTAGAAAAATTAAATTCATGTGACACACCTCCAAAGCCAACAGTAACATTTTGTTTCTCACAATTAATGAGCATTAACAGTATTGAGGAAAGGTCTACCAAATATGATGGGACAAAAGCTATCTTGTGTGGTAGAAAGAACGAGAAAATCAGTAGGATACTTAGTTTTACCACACAAGACTTCAACATCTCTAACAATTCCCACAGGCAGATAGTATCTCTATTAGCAAGTTTAATAGTAACATCAATATATTCCATCTCAACAGGTGCAATCTCATCTTTAATTTCATTATATAAAGACTGAGCTATTGCACTAACACTAGCACCCACGTCACATAAACCATGATAACAATGATCTCCTATCTTAACAAAAATGACAGGCATGCCAACTACAGGTTTATGTTTGTCTCTAGCATGAGGTTTAGCAATTCTAGCAGAAGCTTCACAGAATTGAATAACATGCCCGTCAACATTATCGGCCAAGAGATCTTTAATAATAGCAATACTAGGTTCAACTTTAATTTGCTCAGGGGGTGTAGGTGTTCTGATGTAGCCCTTACGTATCACAGTTGAAGCTTTAGCATGATCCTGTATTCTAACAGGGAAAGGTGGTTTCTCAATGTAAGCAGTAGGAACAATAGAATCATTATAAGCAATAACTTTTTCTTCAACTAGAACAGGTTTAGCTACATTGACTTCTATGGGAGGATGATATTTAAACCACTTCTCCTTAGGGAGATTAACATGAGTAGCAAATGATTCACATAAAAAAGCTACTATCTCAGAGTCAAGTCCATGTTTAGCGCTAAAATCATGAAAAGTATTTGTTTCTACGAAAGATTTAACGCAATCGAACTTAAGATTCATACCTGACTCCTTACCTTCATCAAACTCCTAATCTTCAGAATTGCGTTTAATTCTTTCCAATAAATCCCATCTGAAGTCAATATCTCTCTTCATAAAAGAACCAGTACAAGAAGTGTCCAACATGGTGCGATTATCATGAGAAAGCCGAGCATAAAAGTTCATAATAATAATTTCTCTAGGAAGCTCATGGTTGGGGCATGAATATAACATTGACTTAAGCCTCCCCCAAGCTTGAGCGATACTTTCTCTATCACGAGGCCAAAAATTATAGATATAATTCCGGTCACGGTTTAGCAAATGCATAGGATAAAACTTTTGATGAAATTCCAATTTCAATCGTTTGTAGTTCCATGATCCAGTATCATCACATAGCCTATACCATGTCAATGCTTTATCCCTCAAAGATAAGGGAAAGACCTTATTCTTAACCTCATCCTCAAGCAAACCTGCAAGCTTAAATAAACCACAAACCTCATCTACATAGATTAGATGCAAGTCGGTATGTGATGTTCCATCTCCTGTAAAAGGATTAGCCAACAGTTTCTCTAGCATACCCGAAGGAATCTGATAATAAATATTTTCAGTAGGTGCAGTAGGTTGAGGAGCAACTCTTTATGCTTCCGGTCGAGGTGAAGATACCCCGAACAAGCTCCTCAAAGGATTAGTTTCCATAGTGACAAGTGACAATAAATTTCAGCACACTATATAAATGTTTCCTTACCAAATTCCACTTACCAAAGGCGCTTCACTCCCCAGCAACGGCGCCAGAAAAGAGTCTTGATGACCCACAAGTATAGGGGATCTATCGTAGTCCTTTCAATAAGTAAGAGTGTCGAACCCAACAAGGAGCAAAAGGAAATGACAAGCGGTTTTCAGCAAGGTATTCTCTGCAAGCACTGAAATTGTTGGTAACAGATAGTTGTGTGATAAGATAATTTGTAATGGGTAGCAAGTAACAATAGTAACAAAGGTGCAGAAATATGGCCCAATACCTTTTGTAGCAAGGGACAAGCCTGAACGAACTCTTATATAAAGTAAAGTGCTCCCGAGGACACATGGGAATTACTGTCAAACTAGTTTTCATCATGTTCATATGATTCACATTCGCTACTTTCATAGTTTGATATGTGGGTGGACTGGTGCTTGGGTGTTGTCCTTACTTGGACAAACATCCCACTTATGATTAACCCCTCTCGCAAGCATCCACAACTACGAAAGAAGAATTAAGACAAGGTCTAACCATAGCATTAAACTAGTGGATCCAAATCAGCCCCTTGCGACGCAACGCATAAACTAGGGTTTAAGCTTTTGTCACTCTAGCAACCCATCATCTACTTATTACTTCCCAATGCCTTCCTCTAGGCCCAAATAATGGTGAAGTGTCATGTAGTGGACGTTCACATAACACCACTAGAGGAGAGACAACATATAACACATCAAAATAGCGAACGAATACCAAATTCACATGACTACTAGTAGCAAGACTTATCCCATGTACCCAGGAACAAACGTAACTACTCACAAAGCATAATTATGTTCATGATTAGAGAGGATTTGAATAACATTAAGGATCTGAACATATGATCTTCCATGAAGTAAACCAACCAGCATCAACTACAATAAGTAATTAACACTACTAGCAACCTTACAAGTACCAATCAGAGTTGCGAGACGGAGATTGGTTACAAGAGATGAACTAGGGTTTGGAGATGAGATGGTGCTGATGAAGATGTTGATGGAGATGAGTCCCCTCCGATGAGAGGAGTGTTGGTGATGACGATGGCGACGATTTCCCCCTCCGGGAGAGAAGTTTCCCCGGCAGGACGGCCCTGCCGTAGCTCTAGATCGGTTCTGCTCAAGTTCCGCCTCGTGACGGCGGCGTGTCCTCCCGAAAGCTCTATGTTGATTTTCTCAGACGAAAAACTTCATATAGGAGAAGATGGGGGCCACAGGGGCCACAGGGGGCCAACGAGCCCCCTAGGCGCGCCCAGGGGGTAGGCCGCGCCTGGCAAGCTCGTGGTCTCCTGGTGGCTCTCCTCTGGTATTTCTTCCGCCAGATATTTTTTATATATTCCAAAATAATTCCTCGTTGATTTTCACAGCTTTTGGAGTTGTGCAGAATAGACATCTCAAACTTGCTCCTTTTTCAGCCTAGAATTCCAGCTTCAAGCATTCTCCCTCTTCATGTAAACCTTGTAAAATAAGAGAGAAAAAGCATAAGTATTGTACCATAATGTGTAATAACAACTCATAGTGCAATAAATATCAATATAAAAGTATGATGCAAAATGGACGTATCAAGAAGGTATCGATATAAGAAGAATACGGAGAGACAACAGTTCAAGCTTGGGGATTCCCAAGGCACCCCAAGTAAATATTTCAAGGAGCCTCAAGCATCTAAGCTTAGGGATGCCCCGGAAGGCATCCCATCTTTATTCTTCAACAATTATCGTATACCTTGGTTTTTGTTTTGTTCACATGATATGCTTCTTTAGTGCTTTTCTTTTCCTTTATGCACCCTCCTAGTATGAGATAGTCCTTCCTTGATTTGTATAATGCTTCATGCCCTTCACTATAGGATCAAAAGTAGGTCTAGAGGAGGGGGTGATTAGACAACTTGACCAAATGAAAATCTACTTTTTCCCAATTTTAATCTTGGCAGATTTTAGCATTCATAGTATGTCAAGTACACCCTACACATGCATGTCTAGGAGTATAGCAGCGGAAAGTAAAGACATTGCACATGTAAGTAAAGTGAGAGTAAGGAAAGCAAATACAATTGGTGACACGATGATTTTTCCTGTGGTTCTGATAGGTGGTGCTATGGTACGTCCACGTTCATGGAGTCTTCAACCCACGGAGGGTAACGGTCGTGAGAGTCCACGGAGGGCTCTACCCACGGAGGGTTCCACGAAGAAGCAACCTTGACTATACCATGACGCCCTACGTCCACGGAGGACTAGCCTTACTCGGGGTAGATATTCATGAAGTAAGTGATCTCCTTGCCCTTACAAACTTCTTGGTCACTCCACACCACGAAGTAGGAGGCTCCCAAGTGACACCTAACCAATCTAGGAGGCACCACCCTCCAAAAGGTAATAAGCTCAGTAATGTCAATGAACTCCTTGCTCTTGTGCTTCAAGATGATAGACTCCTCAACACACAATCACTCTCTCACAGATATGGCTTGGTAGAAGAGATGGGATTGGTGGAAAGCAACTTGGGGAGACTAGAAATCAACATCCATATGGTTGGAGTGGAAGATCTTGATCTCAACACAAGGGTAGGTGGTTCTCTCTCAAAAAACTGATAGGATAGGTATGGAATATTCCTGAGTGCTTTGCTTACGAGTAGGTGGTGGTGAAGGGGTATATATAGGCATCTCCAAAAATACAACTATTACACACAAAATGACCAACTCGGTGACACCGATGTGTTAATCTCGGTGGTACCGAAGTGACCAAAAGGTGACAACTTTTGAATCTCGGAGCGACCAATATAGAAATCTAGGTTACACCGATAAGGTGACCAACGGTCAGAATGCCCATTCTCGGTGATGCCAATTCAACAATCTCGGAGGGACCGAAACTGTGAACTTGGGTAACAGAAAGTTGACAGCCCAACTCGGTGGCATCGAACGCAGTATCGGCTATACCGAAGGGTTAGGGTTTGGCTGAGTCTATCTATGGTTTGGAATCGGTGGCACCTAATGTGGAATGTTGGTTGCACCGATTTTGAGTGTTTGGCTTAGGACATTTGGTGGGAGAGTTTGTCGGTGTCTTTGGTGACTATCACTTGTGCACATATGAGCATTTTGTTCACCAACAAAACTTTACCCCTTTTAATAGTATTGGCTTTCCTATGGACTCAAGGTGATTTCTCACAAATATAAAATGTCGAGTCCTCTTGCTTGAAGCTTTGCCAATCCATTTCCTTGGATCTTGGGTGTTCCACAATCTCTTTGCCAACCCATCATCTGAACTTTTCCTGAAATATACTTGATGGAAACATTAGTTCAGTGACTTATATGTTGTTATGAATTACCAAAACCACTAAGGGAGCAAATGTGCTTTCAATCTCCCCCTTTTTGGTAATTTATGACAACATATAGATAAAAGCTTCGACATATGATATAATCAATGAATATAATCGTCGCTTTGAGAAGTATGTGATAAGCAAGAACTCCCCCTAAATTTGTGCATTATTTTGAATTTGCGTTTGAATGCAAATGCACAATCGATTAGGTACATGGGGCGCTTCTTCCATGTCACATACATCTTGGTGGTGTGTGAGAATAATTAGAGTGAACATCATAGCACAACACAATCAAGCAATGTAGAAAGATCATCTCATAAAGCACTAAGATGATAGAAAGTAGTAGCATCACACAAAAATGTATCACAAGCAACCAAAAGCAATTATTTTTGAAAAAGCAATAAACACCAAAATGCTCTATCACTCAAAGCCTAAAGATCTATATACACTCCCCCCCCCCTTGGCAACAAGTTACCAAAAAGTTCAAAGGCATATGTCTAAGCGTTCTTGGGTTGATCTCCTCCGGTTGTTGATGAAGGAGTCCAGAGAACTACGTCGGCGAAAATCTCTGCAGATGTCTTGGATGGAGCTGGAGTGGATACATGAGGAACTAGAGCTGATGGAGGAGGAGGTGAGGTGACAGCAACAGGAGCTGATGAAGAGGGCCTCGAGTCTGGAGCTGGCATAGTGGCTGATCTGGCCTGAGTGAGAAATTGTGTGCTTGTCTTGAGAGCTGATCCATCCTCCTCCTCCTCATCATCATCATCAGAAGAAGAAGTCTAAGGGATGTGCACTGAGTCAACTTCCTTCTGAATCTCTATGAATGTCTTAGTCACCCTCTCCACCTTATCATTAAGAGTCTTGATCCTTGTTTCAAGGATCCTCACAAGACTGTTCTAGTTGTCTAGAATCCCCTTAATGTCCGTTCACATGTCCTGAACTGATGAAATCAACATATCCATTTGCTCACTTCTGGATCTATGAACTTGAGCACTAGTGGCTCTAACTGCCTCTGCCTCTGCCTGAGCTGCAGTTGATGTGGGATGATCTGGGTCCATTACCACAACATTGACCTCGAGATCTGGCTGCAGGGGCAAATGGGGACGATCTAGAGCAAATATGTGTTTTTCCAACTTGGAGATGACGAGCATCTGGATGTAGGGTGCATAGCAGCAAGAGCACTTCTGATCAGCAGCAACCTTCTTGATTGTCTCAACAATCAAGTACATGACTCTGATCCTGGTGTGTATGTCAAGGTGGATCAACATGTTGATGGAATATCATCGGATCATCTTGTCATCTCCTGACTTGGGCATCAAGGTATGCCTTAGAATAGTGTTCATGGTGCGGAGGCCAGCCTGAAGATAGTAGATGGATCCTAGCTTGCGAGACTTCACATTAGCAACAGGGATCTCCTTGTACATTTTGGCCATAGCATTGTGGCTCTCCTTGGATTCCGAGTAGACATCCAAATCACCATCCTGTGCCTCTGGAACTCCTAGAATTGCAGCCCATTCATCAACAGTGGATTCATATCTTCCTCCTTCTATCATCCATACAATCCTACCATCTCCATAGAAGTGTGTAGTGGAGTAGAATTGCATGATCATTTCATCATTCCATGCAATAAATTCTCTGCCAACAAACTCATCCAAACCAATGCAGTCCAAATTGTCTTGGACACTTGGAAAATAGTCCTCATTCTCCTTAATGAATTTCCAGTCAACATATCTCATGTCACTGACTGTTGGGCTCTTGTCTAGCATGACTATCTCATAGAAGTCTTGTTGCTCCTTGGTGTAGAATCTGTAATCAACAACAGTCTTCTTCCTTTGGGCATATGGATCTATGGCTCTTCATGCCCTCAAACCTGAGTCTTTCCTCTTCTTCATACCTTCATCAACTAGGTGACTGACATCATGTACAGGAACATGTGGTCTAAGCTTCATCAAGGTTGTAAGGTCATCATCATCCTCAAATCTGGAGGTAGTTCCCCTGTTCTTTTCAGAAGCTGGAATCTGCCTGGATGTCCTCTTAGGCTTTTCAGTAGCAGCTTTCTTGGATGCATATTTGGTGCTCTTGGATGTGCCTGACTTAGGCATAACATCAGCTAGAAGTTTCTTGGCCTTCTTCTTGGGAGGAGCCTTTGCAGCTGGCTCATCCTCCTCTACAGTAGCAACTGCTTCCTCTGGATCTCTATACATAGATGTAGGCCTGCCAGTCACATGGATTATCTTTTTTCTGGCTCTCTTCTCCCCTGCCTTCTTAGGCATAGACTTCTTCGGGGGATCAATGGTCACTGTAGCTCTAGCACTCTCATGTGCTTTGATAGTTTCAGCAGGTGCATAAAATTTTCTGACCACCCTCCTGGAAGAGGTGGCCTCATTTGCTGACTTCTTGGCAGCTTTCTCTTGCTTCTTGGCAAGAGCCTCCTCAGGCACAAAATATGAATCTTCCTCGTCTGAATTCAGCTTCTTCCTGGCCCTAGTAGCAGCCTTGGGCAACCCATGGGAGATGGGGGTGCCTGGATCTGAAAATGAAGTAGGCTCAGGGCTAGTGCGTGAAGTCATCTCAACATCTTGCTCTGGCATGTTCTGAATGTCTAACCCTGACATGCTGACCCTGTGAATAGAGTATAGAAGAGTGGAATAGGATAAGTCATCACAAAATATTTAGCTGGTTTTTGAAAGTTTGAACAAAAAAATTATAGATGTAGTTCACTTCAAAATTGGATTTCGGTGTCACCGAGTCAAACCTTTCGGTGCTGCCGAGACTAAAAATTATAGATGTAGTTCACTTCAAAATTGGATTTCGGTGTCACCGAGTCAAACCTTTCGGTGCTGCCGAGACTAAAAATTATAGATGTAGTTCACTTCAAAATTGGATTTCGGTGTCACCGAGTCAAACCTTTTAGTGCTGCCAAGACTCACAAAACCCTTAACAAAAACTTGGCAATAGTTTTGGTCAGACTGAAAATTGTCACTCGATCTCACCGAGTTTTTTCCTCAGTAGCACAAAGAGGCAATCGGTGGAGCCGATTTTTCTGACTCGGTCTCACCGAGATGCAATTTCACGGGCAACTAAACCTAAAACTTTCCGATTCACTAGACTATAGAGTTCATCTTGTGGATAAGACGAGTTCAAACTGTGGCCAGATACTGGTGAAACCCAAATGCGCAAGGTTTGGAGGTTGGAGCGCAAGAGGGGGCCGAATCCGTACCCTAGCTCGGTGTCTGATCCGCTATGGCGGCGACGGGGGCGAAGATTCCACCGACGGCGGCGAAGATTCCATCGACGGCGGCGATTCCCAGCGACCGAGGAGTGCAAGAAGACAAGGGTGACGACCAGGGGTCCTTCTGCGGTATCTTAGAGCTTGGGGCGCGATGGTTTGATGAGTGATTTTTCGAACCGTCAGAACCACTGAATATATACCCTTTACTGTCAGTGACACCGATTCTCAATTTTCGGTGTCACCGAGTTTCTCAACTGTCAGCTGACAGAGAAACTCGGTGTAACCGAGAATATGGAATCAATATTACCGAGGCAAGAAATTCAGATCAACCCTAGGCATTCGGTGTGACCGAGATTTTGGTGTTGGATCCACCGAGATGCACTTGGGAGGTTTTAATGATTAGTCCTTGTCGATACGGAACTCTGAGTGCTCCACACACAGAGGGATCGAAATGTACTTGTTCAAATTGTGTGATGCGGCATGAATAGAGTATGAGGTGATAAAGCATAGATAGCTAAAGGAGTGGTCCTAGTCATTCTTGTATATCCAATTGGCAAAAGATAAATCAAAAGCCAAATAGCAACAATTGGATATCCTCGAATGAGTAAATAAATGCAGACCAACATGCTCACACAATAAGATGTCAAATGAAATCATGACAAACATGCACAAATACAGTATCATCTAACAAGCACTTTGGCGATGACGGAGTCATCTATATATGAGTATATTGACTTAGGAGCCAAGTAAGAATACTTGATCATAGGCCATACTCATCATTTAAGCACAGGTGGGGTTACCACTTTCACATAAAGCATTTAATGTTGTCACATTCTTTTGAGATGATTTAACTCAAGTCTTAGAGTAAAGCCCGCCCTATAAGTGACATACCCTCATAAGAGGGATAAACTAACCTTGGGTTTTGTCGATGAAGATTTCATGTTCGTGAGGTAGTGATGGATGCTCAAAGTTGATGAAGATCACCAAGAATTGTGAGCATCCTTGTTGTTTCATTACTATTCTCACCTACATGTGTTAGTCCCAACACACAAGAGACAAATACAAGGATATCAATGGACATGGAGTGCAAAGCATATGTGATGATGTCCATCGATTTGTTGATTACCTTGTCCCTTGCTTACCTTTGAGGGAATGTGTGACTCCTTGAACTATTGCATAGAGTTGATGTTGATTGCAAATAGTCCTTGTCAATAATGAATATGAGTGAATTTCATTGGCGGAGTCACCCCTCAGGAACTCTCTAGTTCTTCTTGTTGGGGACCCACATCAAGTTGATGGGGATCCTTGGTGTTGAAGTAGCACTTGTATAAGCTGAGCTTGTAGTAGCCTTGGGAACCCACTTCACAAAAGCTTGGGATTCATCTTCATATGAGTCAAAGTCCTCTTGAAGCTTGTTCTTGTCCTTGAGCTTGGTGTCTTGTGGTGGAAGGTCATCTTGACCTTTTGTTCCCATGGGAAGAGTATTTTCATACTTCTCCTTTTGAGGAACAAACTTTGGATTGGGGTATTGACCTTCTTCCCATTCAACTCCATTAGCATTAAAGTAGCCAACACCATGATTTTTTCGGTATCCTCCATGCTTGCGTAGAATCTCCTCAAATTGTTTGCACCCTTCAAGACTCTTGTAGATACCTTTCTCAATAATCCCTTTAAAGAGTTCATTTTATTTCTCAAGTGTAACTTGGCTAAGAGAAGAGTTAGTGGGATCAATATAACTACTAGAAGCAATATCATTTGATTTATCACTTCTATTGCTACTAGTTGAAGAACCTTTCTTTCCTTTGTTACTAGCTTGCTTAGACTTAACTTGAGGCATGAATGTGGATAAGAGAAGTCATTTGGATAGATAATAGGAAGTCTTCTTTCAAAGATCGTCATTGATAGTTTTAAGGAACGCATGCTCTTGCTCTAAATTGAGCTTCTCGAAGTGTAGCTTCTCATGTGTCCTTACAAGCTCTATATGATCTTCTAGAGTTGACTCATGAGCTAACTTAAGAGTTTTTAGTTATTGAGTTAGTCGTTCTATTTCCAACTTATCATCATCACATGACTTATCTATACTAGAGTGAGTACTAGCAAGTTCATTTTGACTATCATTACTAGTTTTGTCAAATAGCAAGTCATCTTCAATTAACAAGTCATCTTCATCACTATTGAAATCAAGATACTCGGGGTGTGATACCTTCGGGCCTTTAGCCATGAAGCAACTTCCACTCCCTTCATTTGGTGAATCAAATAGATCATAGGAGTTGGTTGTCACTAGTGCAATCCCGGCAACACCTTCATCTTGACTATAGTCGGAGTTGGAGTGATAGCTTCTCTCGGAGTGGTTGTTGGAGTCGAAGCCGGAAACCCATTCACCAACATGATCTTGATGTTTCCTTCTTGAGTAGCTCTTGGTCTACTTGTCCTTCTTCTCCGAGCCCCTACTTCTCCTCAAGGGTCTTCGTTCATAACGATCATCTCTACTCCTTCTCTCTCTTCGAGGTTACTCATCTATTGAGCTTCGTCTTCTTGGTGACTCTTCTCCTCGTTTGTAAGGAGTCGTGCACTCATTTGAGTAGTGTCCGGGCTTCCCACAATTGTAGCAGTTTCGGTCACGACTTGACGAACGCTTCTCTTCATATCTTGAGTTGGAGCTACGATCTTTGCTTCTATTTTTGTAGAACTTGTTGAATTTCTTGACCATAAGGCTTATCTCTTCATTTGTGACAAGGTTGTCGCTTGAGGTAGCGGGAGCATCACTTGTGGCTTTGTAAGCACCGCTAGACTTGTGGTGAAGCTCTTCCTTGTATTTGAGTGTCATCTCATGAGCAAAAATTGTACCAATCACTTCCGTTGGTTTGAGATCTTTGTAGTTGGGCATCATTTGGATCAATGTGCAAACGGTGTCATATCGATCATCCAAAGCTCGAAGTATCTTCTTGATGATGAATTTGTCTGTCATTTCTTCGCTTCCTAAGTCGACAATCTCATTGGTGATGAGAGCTAGCCTAGAATACATCTTAGCGACTCCTTCAACATCCTTCATCTTGAACTTGTCAAGCTGACCTTGAAGAACATCTAACTTGGATTCTCTCACGGACTCTCATGCATATCAACCAAAGTATCCCAAATCTCTTTTGCATGTTCAAGACGGCTAATTTTGTTGTATTCTTCGGGGCATAGGCAGTTGAAGAGAATGTCACATGCTTGAGCATTGAGTTGCAACATTTTCAATTCATCCGCAGTCGCTTCACGATCGGGTTCAATTCCTTCCACAAAGAATTCACCTTGCAATCCAACATGAACAACAGCCCAAATGGCGGGATTATGACCAAGCAAATGCATTTTCATTTTGTGCTTCCAACTAGCAAAATTTGTGCCATCAAAGTACGGACCTCTAAGGTGATAATTTCCCTCACTAGATGCCATACTTCTCCTAGGTTGTGAAACCAATGCAATGGAGACCAAAGCTCTGATACCACTTGTAGGATCGAAAGTAGGTCTAGAGGGGGGGTGATTAGACTACTTGACCAAATGAAAATCTACTTTTTCCCAATTTAATTCTTGGCAGATTTTAGCATTCATAGTATGTCAAGTACACCCTACACATGCATGCCTAAGAGTATAGCAGAGGAAAGTAAAGACATTGCACATGTAAATAAAGAGAGAGTAAGGAAAGCAAACACAATTGGTGACGCGATGATTTTTCCCGTGGTTCCGATAGGTGGTGCTATCGTACGTCCATGTTCATGGAGTCTTCAACCCACGAAGGGTAACGGTCGTGAGAGTCCACGGAGGGTTCCACGAAGAAGCAACCTTGACTATACCATGACGGCCTACGTCCACGGAGGACTAGCCTTACTCGGGGTACATCTTCACGAAGTAAGCGATCTCCTTGCCCTTACAAACTTCTTGGTTCACTCCACAACACGAAGTAGGAGGCTCCCAAGCGACACCTAACCAATCTAGGAGGCACCGCCATCCAAAAGATAATAGGCTCAGTAATGTCGATGAACTCCTTGCTCTTGTGCTTCAAGATGATAGACTCCTCAACACACAATCACTCTCTCACATATATGGCTTGGTAGAAGAGATGGTATTGGTGGAAAGCAACTCGGGGAGGCTAGAAATCAACATCCATATGGCTGGAGTGGAAGATCTCGATCTCAACACAAGGGTAGGTGGTTCTCTCTCAAAAAACTGATAGGATAGGTTTGGAATAGTCCTGAGTGCTTCACTTACGAGTAGGTGGTGGTGAAGGGGTATATATAGGAATCTCCAAAAATACAACCGTTACACACAAAATGACCAATTCGGTGACACCGATGTGTTAATCTCGGTGGTACCGAAGTGACCAAAAGGTGACAACTTTTGAATCTCGGAGCGACCGATATTGAAATCTCGGTTTCACCAATAAGGTGACCAACGGTCAGAATGCCCATTCTCGGTGACGCCGATTCAACAATCTTGGAGGGACCGAAACTATGAACTTGCATAACAGAAAGTTGGCAGCCCAACTCGGTGGCACCGAATGCAGTATCGGCTGTACCAAAAGGTTAGGGTTTGGCTGAGTCTGCCTAGGGTTTGGAATCGGTGGCACCGAATGTGGAATGTTGGTTGCACCGATTTTGAGTGTTTGGCTTAGGACAGACTTTGGTGGGAGAGTTTGTGGGTGTCTTTGGTGACTATCACTTGTGCACTTATGAGCATTTTGTTCACTAACAAAACTTTACCCCCTTTTAACAGTATTGGCTTTCCTATGGACTCAAGGTGATTTCTCACAAATATAAAATGTAGAGTCCTCTTGCTTGAAGCTTTGCCAAGCCATTTCCTTGCATCTTGGGTGTTCCACAATCTCTTTGCCAACCCATCATTTGAACTTTTCCTGAAATATACTTGATGGAAAAATTAGTTCAATGACTTATATGTTGTTATGAATTACCAAAACCACCAAGGGAGCAAATGTGCTTTCATTCACTTAAATCTTTTGATTATGGCTTTATAGAATGCTCTTTGTGCTTCACTTAAATCTTTTGAGTATGGCTTTATAGAATGCCCCGTGTGCTTCACTTATATATTTTGAGCTTGGATATTGGTTAGTATATATTAATTGTAGAATGCTCTGAACTTCACTTATATATTTTAGAGTATGAATAAAATGATCATCGGAATTTGCCTTGGAAGAGTATCATTAAAATGTCATGCCTAGCTAAAAAGGCATTAAAGAAAAGCGCTTGTTGGGAGACAACCAACACTTTTGCTTTCTGTCTTGATGTTTTCACATGATTAAGATATAGTAGTAATCATGTTTTGTGCCTTTTATTTCAATGCAGTCCCAAGTAAAGCCTTTGGGATAGTGTGGATACTTGCTTGTTTGATTCTGTGCAAAAACATAAAGTTTTGCGTCCAGTATATGAATTATCTGATTTTACTGGAGAGTCAAAAAATTCTAAAATTTTACACAACATTGCTATGCAAATTATATGATATGTCCTAATTTTTCATAATCTTTAAAGTTAAGTAAGTCTAGTGATCATTCAGATCTTTACAGGCTGTTCTGTTTTGACGGATTCTGTTTTGCATGCATAGTTTGCTTGTTTCAAGTGTTTATGTAGCTTATATTGAGTAATATAAATTACGGAAATGATAGAATACAATGGAAATGATAGAATACAGTAGGTATCATGTGGGAACAATTGTGAATCTTGTCTTGATAATACCTAAGTGAATAATTTATCTTTATTACACTAACCCTTCTCACGAAGTTCCGTTAAGTTTTGTGTGGTTGAAGTTTTCAAGTTTTGGGTGAGATACCGATATGAGGGGAATAAGGAGTGACAAGAACCAAATATTGGGGATGACAAAGGCACCCCAAGGTAATATTCAAGGAATACTCAAGCGTCTAAGCTTGGGGATGCCCCGGAAGGCATCCCCTCTTTCGTCCTCAACATTATCGATATATCTTACTTGGAGCTATATTTTTATTCGTCACATAATGTGAGTTTTGCTTGGATCGTCATTTTATTTTGTTTTTCTCTGTTAGTCGATATTTATAATCTTATTTTCAATAAAAAGTTTGAAGAATTTCCTTAGGATGCTTGCTTTGCATGTTTGATGTGTGTTGTGTAAAAAAACAGAAACTTTTGCTGTAGTGTTTGAATTTTCATCTTTTACTAGAACAAAGAAAGTTTCTGAATTTTTTACAAAGTGCTTTTATATAAATTCCTTAGCATGTCCTAAATTTTCATAAGTAGTTTCTTGCAATTTTATCGTATTGGAAACATAGAGAGGTGAATATTTGGTTCCTATCTCATAATAATTGCAAGTAAGAGCAGCAAGCACATGCATATTATATTCATCAAAATCATCATGTGTGATAGTAAAGACGCAACCATCAATATAATCCTTAATAAGTGCAAACTTCTTCGATATGGTGTAGTTAAGAGAATCCAAAAAGATAATAGGACTATCATGAGTGGGTGCAATAGCAAAAATTTCATGCTTAACATAAGGAACTATAGCAAGTTCATCTTAATAAGCATAATTCAATTGGCATCATGGCCACAAGCATCAAGTTCATCAAAAAGGGATATGTCAAATGAATCCAAGGGATCATAGCAAGCATCATAGCATTCAACCTTCGGTATGTGCGAAGGGAAATTAAACAATGTATGAGTTAACGAGTTACTCTCATTCGAAGGTGAGAACAGGTACCTAATATATCCACTCTTCCTCCTTTTGTTCTTCGCTCTCCTCCTCATCTTTCTCATCTAATGATCTCACAACTTCAGTAATTTCATCTTCCATAGATTAGTGCAAAATATCAGTCTCTTCCAATACAGCAGACATTTTCTCAATAAATTCATTAATATTGGCATTATATAAATAACTCTCATAGCAATATTTAAGAATGATTTTTTTAAGATATGTAAACAACGCCATCATAGTTATCATACTTTTCAAAGAACGATTCAATTTCATAAGCACCCTTAAAACCAACAAAGTCTTCTATTTGTTCCACATCATAGTAATCATATATACCATTAGAATAAGAAGCCAAAGTTTCATTATCATTAAATTCACATTGAAAGGGAAGGTGTAGACCCTTACTCTTAGAGCAACAAGTATAATCACATCTCACGCATAAATGCCAAGCATACCAACACAACATTTTAATTTGATCCCATAAGTGTTTCCCTTTTTGAGACAAGCGATAATCCCTAAAGTATTCACGTTGATCCAACGTGTCTCCCATTATCAAGTTGAATGGGGATTTCTCATGATTATCAAAGTAGTATTTAATGTTTTTCACACAACCAACATCGAGGGTTCTAGGAGGTTCCCCATCTCCATGAACAACAAGTACTACTATTTTTTTTGGATTTTCGTGTTCCATATCCATAACTAAAGATATAAAACAACTTATAACAGAAAATAAAATTACTTAGTTCTGGCACATGGATAGCAAGCTTCCACGCACCCCTGTCCATGGCTAGTTCTTTGGTGATGCTCCAGTCCTTCAGATCCCTCTTTACGGACTCTTCCCATGTCAAGTTCGGTCTACCCCGGCCTCTTTTGACGTTATCAGCATGCTTAAGCCGTCCGCTGTGCACTGGGGCTTCTTGAGGCCTGCGCTGAATATGCCCAAACCATCTCAGACGATGTTGGACAAGCTTCTCTTCAGTTGGTGCTACCCCAACTCTATCTCGTATATCATCATTCCGGATGCGGTCCTTCCTTGTGTGGCCACACATCCATCTCAACATGCGCATCTCCGCCACGCCTAACTGTTGCACATGTCGCCTTTTAGTCGGCCAACACTCATCGCCATACAACATTGCGGGTCGAACTGCCATCCTATAGAACTTGCCTTTTAGCTTTTGTGGCACCCTCTTGTCACAAAGAATGCTAGAAGCTTGGCGCCACTTCATCCATCCGGCTTTAGTTCGATGGTTCACATCTTCATCGATATCCCCATCCTTCTGCAACATTGATCCCAAATATCGAAAGGTGTCCTTCTGAGGCACCACTTGCCCATCAAGGCTAACATCCTCCTCCTCCTCGTTCCTAGTAGTACTGAAAGCGCACCTCATGTACTCGGTTTTAGTCCTACTAAGTCTAAAACCTTTCGATTCCAAGGTTTGCCTCCATAACTCCAACTTCCTGTTGACCCTAGTCCGGCTCTCATCGACTAGCACCACATCGTCCGCAAAGAGCATACACCATGGGATATCTCCTTGTATATCCCTTGTGACCTCATCCATCACCAAGGCAAAAAGATAAGGGCTCAAAGCTGACCCTTGATGCAGTCCTATCTTAATTGGGAAGTCGTCAGTGTCGCCATCACTTGTTCGAACACTTGTCACGACATTATCGTACATGTCCTTGATGAGGGTAATGTATTTGTTGGGACTTTGTGTTTCTCCAAGGCCCACCACATAACATTCTGCGGTATCTTATCATAGGCCTTCTCCAAGTCAATGAACACCATATGTAGGTCCTTTTGCTCCCTATATCTCTCCATAAGTTGTCGTACCAAAAAAATGGCTTCCATGGTCGATCTCCCAGGCATGAAACCAAACTGATTTTTGGTCACGCTTGTCATTCTTCTTACACGGTGCTCAATGACTCTCTCCCATAGCTTCATTGTATGGCTCATCAGCTTAATTCCACGGTAATTAGTACAACTCTGAGCATTCCCCTTGTTCTTGAAGATTGGTACTAATATACTCCGTCTCCATTCTTCTGGCATCTTGTTTGCCCGAAAAATGTGGTTGAAAAGTTTGGTTAGCCATACTATCGCTATCTCCCGGAGGCCTCTCCACACCTCAATGGGGATACAGTCGGGGCCCATCGCCTTGCCTCCTTTCATCCTCTTTAAAGCCTCCTTGACCCTCGACTCCTGGATTCGCCTCACAAAACGCCTGCTAGTATCATCAAAGGAGTCATCCAGATCAATGGTAGAGCTCTCACTCTCCCCATTGAACGACTTGTCAAAGTACTCCTGCCATCTATGCTTAATATCCTCGTTCTTCACCAGGAGTTTATCTGCTCCGTCCTTGATGCACTTGATTTGGTCAACATCCCTCGTCTTCCTCTCTGGGCTCTTGGCCACCTTATAGATGTCCCTTTCGCCTTCCTTCGTGTCTAACCTTTGGTAGAGGTCCTCGTACGCCCGACCCCTTGCTTCACTCACAGCTCGCTTAGCGGCCTTCTTTGCCATCTGGTACTTCTCTATGTTGTCTGCACTCCTATCCAGATATAGGCGTCTGAAACAATCTTTCTTCTCCTTGATTGCCTTCTGGACAACATCATTCCACCACCAGGTATCTTTAGCTTCTCTTCTACTTCCCCTGGACACTCCAAACTCCTCCGAGGCCATCTTACGAATGCAAGTCGCCATCTTCATCCACATGTTGTCTGCATCACCTCCTTCCTCCCAAGGGCCCTCCTTAATGATCCTCTCCTTGAACACCTGAGCTACCTCCCCCTTGAGCTTCCACCACTTCGTTCTAGCGACTTTGGCACGCTTGTCCCGCTGGACACGAATCCGAAAGCGGAGGTCAGCAACCACAAGCTTATGTTGAGGGACAACACTCTCTCCAGGTATCACCTTACAGTCTAGGCATGCACGCCTGTCTTCTCTTCTCAAGAGGATGAAATCAATCTGGCTAGAGTGCTGCCCACTACTGTAAGTCACTAGATGTGATTCTCTCTTCTTAAAGAGGGTGTTAGCTACGATCATGTCGTAGGCTAACGCAAAGCTTAAGACATCTTCTCCCTCTTGATTCCTGATGCCATAGCCAAATCCCTCATGCACCCCTTCAACACATGTGTTAGATGTGCCCACGTGGCCATTGAGGTCTCCTCCTATGAAGAGCCTCTCGCCAATCGGTACACTCCTAACCAAGTCCTCTAGGCCTTCCCAGAACTCCCTCTTGGTGTTCTCATTGTGGCCTACTTGTGGGGCATATGCGCTGATAACGTTGAGGACCAAGTCCCCAACTACCAACTTGACCAGGATAATCCGGTCCCCACGTCTCTTGACGTCTATCACTCCATCCTTGAGGCTCTTGCTGATCAAGATGCCTACTCCATTTCTGTTTGCAACCGTCCCCGTGTACCACAGCTTGAAGCCGGTACCCTCCACCTCCTTCGCCTTCTTTCCCCTCCATTTGGTCTCTTGGACGCAAAGGATACCAACGCCTCTCCTCACCGCTGTATCAACTACCTCCCGAAGCTTCCCTGTCAGAGACCCTACGTTCTAGCTACCTAAACGAATCCTCCTAGGCTCGGCTAGCTTCCTTACCCTCCTCACTCGTTGAGTCAAATGCGACCTATATAATTTCAAATTGTTAATAGTAAATTTATGCAAGGTGTTCCGAATGGTAAGTATAGATATTCTTTCCAGAATATTATGTATTGATATCCAGTGTACAATACTGAAGATTGCAACTGGGATATTTTGCTAATCTTCTTGGAAAATTAGAACACACAACATAATGACATCTAGAACTTAAGTGTTCTGGTCACTTGCTAGTATGTTTTAGCATAGTCTGTACTATGTAACTCGTTTAATATTGTTATGTCATCTCATGCATTAGTATATCTCATGGCGTACTTGCAAAACAATCTCGGTCATTCAATTAGGCTTGGCTCTTAGTGGGGCATGGGAGGACCTCTCGCAGGAAAACAGTCCTGTTGCCAACCGTAGCTTTAGCTGACTTCTCACGACTTATAAGACCAAATGTCTGATGTAGCTATAAATCAATACTACTGTGATGCTCTATGTTTCTGTAAATTTGTTCCTGTCATTTTTTTATTTTTAGTAAAACTATAATGCAGTCTAATGCAAGCTTTATGCTTATTAAATATGTACAGGTACACATGTTGATGGTGTGATGCCCATTGAAGCTGATGTTTACAACTTCCTTGATGTTGATCTGCAAATACACATACTGATATCGGTTCAATATTTGGTATGCTTGTTTCTGAATAAGTTAGTAGCTTCATATTTTGTTTCTTCTGTTTGACTCTATAGCACATTTCATGCATAGGTGGATCATGTACTTGCCAGTATATCAAGCACAGGTTCTTCTGATACAGCTGGCCCTTCGAGTGCTGAGCTGCAATTAATAGGACCTATTAGTGCTTTTCTTCATGGCTTGTTAAGCACAGGTTTCGGTGAGGGGATTATGACTCTGTTATTGTACAATACTGAAATTGTTCCTAGACTTTGGAATTCTATAAAGAGCTGCTGCAAAGATGATAAATGGAAGTCTTTTCCTGAGCGCCAGACGGATACTCCTAATTGGTTACTAACTTTGTCCATTTTCTGCTTCATGTATAGGTAAAGAAACCTTTTCATAATGTCACAAACTGTTGCTGATTTGTGCTCTTCTGTTTAAGTAACTGACATGCAAAACCCCCCGTTATATTTTCTTAAGAGTCAAGATATACCTTACCAATGCTTTGTTATTTCTTTCTACCAGTCATCTCTTAGAGTCGATGGATATTGTGGAGTTTAATAATTGCGAGAAACCCCTATCTCTTCAGGAGTTGAAGTCTCTTGTTTCCATTTTAAAGGAGGTAAGCAGTAGACATGACAAATCTATGTATTCTGTTCAATTTCCAGAAAAAAGTACTTTATCAATTCATAATTTCTTAAAAACATTAGAGCTGCTAAAAAACCTTTCCTGACGTGCTGTTTTGTCTGGTGTCACTTTGACATGGTTGTAAGTTGTAACTTCAATTTGCAGGTTTTGTGGGAACTTCTGTGGACCATTCCTGTACAAACCTCTCCTTTACAGACATCACCCACCCAAGGTAGTAAGACATTGTTGAATGAGAGTCTTAATCACAGTGCCAGGACTGGAATATGTGAACTACTTATAAAGGCAAGTACTTTATACCAATCATAGTAAGGTTTTGCAAGTGGATGGATGGATCGATTGCCTTGCCCGTGTGAGCCCATGTGCATGTATTGTTGTTCATGCGTAGGCCTCCATGAGTTCGTCTCATCAAAACTGCTTCTGAAACTGGGTCTTGCTTGGGGTTGTGCCTTCATTTGCGTGTGTGAGTTATCGTTTGTGGGAGTTCTGTGTTGTCCCCATACGTGAGTTCCTGATGTATATAGGAAGCCAGCCAGGGCCCTAAGCAATGCGCGTGCGGTGCTTGTAGGGCGTTGGAGACTCGACCATTTTTTTATCTTGTTGATTCATTCACCACAGGCCACACAAGGATGTGCTGGCTTCTGTTGTTCCAGGGGAATACTTCCTGTATGTGCACGTTGGGCCATGCAAGTGCATGTATAAAGGTAGACGTAGCCAGCTCGAGTTGTTGGGCTAACTAGTTAATCAACTGGCCATTAGGTCGTTAATGTATCGACTCAGCTAGCAACACATATATGTATGCACGCCTGAGAGCACTCCTTGTTTCACTTGTATAGTTCTATTTTGAATATAATGGTACAAATTAATGTAAATAAGTGCCCCCCCCCCCCCCCCCCCCGAGTTGAGTTAGAGCGTGCTGTGGACAGGGTTGGACTCGTATTAATTATAAGCTATTTTGGTTTCTTGCGCCTTAGCCACACTGTTTTGTTAAAGTGGTTGCTATGGTTATTATTTCATGCGTGCATAAACTAAAAATTTGAGATCCATATCTAATTGCAGTTGGAGGACTGGAATAGCAGAAATCCATTTATTAACGCTAGTGAGTTCTATTTTAAAGAAGATTTTAGCGATGAGTTTGTGCTCCAGGTAATGCATCTCTTTGTTGATAATCAAAATAGTTTTCAAAACCTATTTGTTCAACATTATGTACGTATCTTTCAGGCGACTATTGCGGAGACTCATCAATCAGACATTATAAGACTTGCTCCATTTTTGGTGCCTTTCAACATTAGACTCAAAATTTTCCATGTATGTTATTACTGATCCTGTGAAGCATGAGCTCACCAAGCATATTGGTGTTGATGCTTTCTATGTGCGCGCTGGTGTGCAGGATCAGGTTATTGCTCTTCAGTATGTGCCTTCCGAGTTACAGTTGGCGGATTTCCTGACGAAGGCCCAGACTAGAGCACAACATGGCTTTTATCTCTTCAAACTCAGTGTTGTTCATCCACCATGAGTTTGAGGGGGGGTGTTAGAGTTATAATATAAGTCATGTACCCCTTTGTATTTCTCCCGTTGTATAAGGGATTTTCTGCATATGTTCCACACCTGTACATGTATATATATCGGCCTATGGCCTCATGGGAATACAAGTTGCATATTTCCCAACATGGTATTAGAGCCTTAGGTTTTTTTTTCTCTCGCACGCGCAACTCGTGCTCTCGATCTACTTTTCCTCTTCCCCGCACGGACCTCCTGCCGTCGCTACTCCCGCACCGCCGTCGCTACTCCCGCACCGCCGCATGGGTCAACCGCCACCAGCGGGTCAACCGTGAGATCTGGTTTGCGTCGGTCCCCGAGTCCCGATCCAGTTCCGTCTGCGCTGCCTTCAACTCCGCCCCAGCGGATCGAGCGGATCTCGCTCGCTCCCGTCGCGCCCTGGTCTTCTTCCAACAGCCGCTGGTCACGCACGACCCGGATCGATCTTGTCGCGCCCTGGTCTTCTTTCGCCGACCGCTGGTCCCGCATGACCCGGATCACGTCATGACCTGCTGGTCTCTAGTTCTCCCGCCGGCCGCTGGTCTCCTTCCGCCGCCAGCCACCGGCCTCCGCCCGCCGCCAGTCGCCGGTACGCTGGCCGCCGGTCTCCTTCTGCTGCCAGTCGCCGGCCTTCGCCCGCCCCGCCGCCAGCTGCCCGTTCCTGGCTCTCCTGCCACCTGCCGCCAGCCACCGTCCACTTCTGTCGCTTCTTTCGTCCGCTGACCCTGCTGCTGCTGGTTCACGTCGTGCTGCTGGAGGCTTAACTGTGGATTGCTGTTGACTGCAAAAATAAAATGTCTGTTGCATCGGGCTATGTTGCTGTCCCTCGCTGTCCGCTCATCTTCGATGGTTCTAACTACACCGAGTTCACTGGCTTCATGCGCATTCACATGCATGGCATCCGTCTCTGGGGTGTTCTTTCTGGAGAGGTCTGTTGTCCGCCACGTCCAGTTCCTCCTGTGTCTCCCACTCCGCCGATCCCTCCGGTTCTTCCTGCGGATGCTAATCAGGCTGCGAAGGATGCAGCTAGGGTTGCTGATGAGGCCGCTATCCGTGCTTATGAGGAGCAGGTTGTGACTTATGAGGAGTCTCTTCAGGTGTATCATGGTGCTCTGTGTATTTACACCTAGTGGCTTGAGGATGATGCTCGTGCTGCAGTTGTTCTTGTTGCCGGTGTTCTGCCTCAGTTTGCTTCTAAGTTTCTGGGTCTTCCTACTGTCTTTGAGATGTGGACCCGTCTTCGTCAGCGCTATGAGCCTTCTGGTCATGCCTTATATCTCTCTGTGGTCCGTCAGGAGCATGCTCTTCAGCAGGGTGACTCTACGGTTGATGACTTCTATGCACAGAGTTTTGCTATCTGGCGCCAGCTTGATTCTCTCCGCAGTGCTGGTTGTCGTACTTGCTCCTGTTACCAGGTTGTCCAGGCCAATTTGGAGTTTCATCGTGTCTATGATTTCCTGACTCGGCTCCGTAAGGAGTTTGAGCCCCGACGTGCTCAGTTGTTTGCTCGTGGCCGTATTTCTCTCATGGAGGCGCTTTCTGAGAATCGTGCTGAGGAGACTCGCTTACGTGGTGCTGGTTTACTAGAGGTTCCTTCTGTGCTTGCTGCTTGGACTCCTGCGCCACTTGGTGCACCGACCCCTTCCCGCTCGAGTGCTCCGCCGCTTTTGCCCACTCCCTCTGGAGGCTCAGGTCGCCCCCGTCCACATTGCGGCTACTGTAACAATGATGGTCATATTGAGTCCCAGTGCTACACCAAGAGGAAACATCTGCGCAAGGCTTGATCATCATCTTCAAAGACTTCGTCCTCTACTTCGACAGCTTCCGCCATCGCTTTGACTGAGCAGGATATTATGAGACTTAAGCATCTGCTCGCGGCTTCAGGTTCTTCCTCGACGGGTACTGCTGGTTCTGTGACTGATGCTTCCCGCACTACGCAACCACCCTCTACACAGTCAGGTACATCCCCATGGGTTCTGGACTCTAGAGCTTCTTTTCATATGTCTTCTCATTCTTCCACTTTGTCCTCTCTTCGATCGCTTGATTCTCCTGTTCAGGTCCTTACTGCTGATGGTACTCCTCTTTCTGTCATTAGTAGAGGCAATCTTACCACTCCTTATTATGTTCCAGATGTTGCTCATGTTCCTCGCCTTACCATGAATCTCTTTTCTACTGGTCAACTTACTGATTCTGGTTGTCGCATCATCCTTGACATTGACTCTTGTTCTGTCCAGGACCGTCGCACGCACACTCTGGTTGGAGATGGCCCTCGCCGCCGTGATTCTCAGGGTCTTTGGGAGTTGGACTGGCTTCATGTTCCTTCCGCTGCCACCACTATTGCCAGTTCCTCCGCTTCAGTAGCCTCAGCTACTGGTTCCTTCCAGCAGTGGCATCATCGCCTTGGTCATCTATGTGGTTCTCGTTTGTCGTCTTTAGTTCGTCGAGGTCTTCTGGGGTCTGTCTCAAGAGATGTTGCTTTAGAGTGTCAGGGTTGTCGTCTTGGCAAGCAGATTCAGTTACCATATCCACATAGTGAGTCAGTGTCTAAACGTCCTTTCGATTTAGTCCATTCTGATGTATGGGGTCCGGCTCCCTTCGTTGCTCCCTTCGCTTCGAAGGGTGGTCATAAATACTATATTATTTTCATAGATGATTTCTCTCGTTACACATGGCTTTATTGCATGACTTCTCGTAGTAAGGTGTTGTCTATTTATAAGCGTTTTGTTGCCATGGTTCATACTCAGTTCTCTTCTCCCATTCGTGTGTTTCGTGCTGACTCCGCTGGCGAGTATATCTCTAAGATGTTGCGTGGCGTTCTTGCTGAGCAAGGGACTCTCTCTCAATTCTCTTGTCCCGGTGCTCATGCTCAGAATGGTGTAGCTGAGCAAAAGCATCGTCATCTTCTTGAGACGGCTCGTGCATTGATGATTGCTGCCTCTCTCCCGCCTCATTTTTGGGCTGAGGCCGTCTCCACCTCCACCTATCTCATCAATCTCCAGCCTTCCACTGCTCTACAGGGTGGTGTTCCTTTCGAACGTCTTTTTGATCGTTCTCCCGATTATTCGATGCTTCGCTTGTTTGGTTGTGTTTTCTATGTTCTTCTTGCCCCTCGCGAACGCACCAAACTGACCGCTCAGTCTGTTGAGTGTGTCTTCTTAGGTTACAGTGATGAGCATAAGGGCTATCGATGTTGGGATCCTATTGGTCGTCGGATGCGTATCTCTCGAGATGTGACTTTTGATGAGTCTCGTCCCTTCTACCCACGCTCATCTTCCTCGACCTTTTCAGTGGAGGATATCTCTTTCCTCACTTTTCTTGACTCACCTATCACCCCCATCGAGCCTTCGCCTATTCGTTTTGCTCTGCTTCTCCACCTCTAGTCGATTTGCCGCCACCATCTTCCCCGGTCTCCTCGTCTAGCATTTCATCGGATTCTACACCTTCATCTCCGGTGACTTCTTCGTCGCCACCCTCCGATTCTACCTTGGCGATTCCTCCTGCCATGGTTCCACCTTTTCCTCAGTGTTACACTCGTCGTTCACGTCCTGTGGATGCCTCTGGGGATGTGTCGTCCTCCTCGTCTCAGCCTACTTATGGCTTGTGTTCTCGTCCTCGTCCGCCTATTGATCGCCTTGGATTTCCCACTGCTGGTACTGCTGTTCTTGAGCCGACTTCTTATCGTCAGGCTATTGTTCATCCTGAATGGCAGTTTGCGATGGCAGAGAAGATTGCTGCTCTTGAACGCACTGGTACATGGGATCTTGTTTCCCTTCTTCTCGGAGTCCGTCCCATCACTTGTAAGTGGGTATACAAGGTTAAGACTCGCTCCGATGGTTCTCTTGAGCGTCACAAAGCTCGTCTTGTGGCTCGTGGTTTTCAGCAGGAGCATGGTCGTGATTATGACGAGACTTTTGCTCCTGTCGCCCATATGACCACTGTTCGTACACTTCTTGTCGTGGCCTCTGCACGCCACTGGTCTATATCTCAACTGGATGTTAAGAATGCCTTTCTTAATGGTGAGATGCATGAGGAGGTGTACATGCAGCCACCACCTGGGTATTCTGTTCCAGATGGCATGGTATGTCGTCTTCGTCGCTCTCTCTATGGCCTTAAGCAAGCCCCCCGCGCCTGGTTTAAGCGTTTTGCCTCTGTGGTGACTGCCGCTGGTTTTTCAGCAAGTGCTCATGATCCAGCATTGTTTATTTACCTTTCTCCTCGTGGTCGAACTCTTCTTCTTCTCTATGTTGATGACATGATCATCACCGGAGATGACCCCGAGTATATTGCCTTTGTAAAGGCCCATCTTAGTGAGCAGTTTCTTATGTCTGATCTTGGACCTCTTCGTTACTTTCTTGGGATTGAAGTCTCTTCTACCTCTGATGGCTTTTTTATATCCCAGGAAAAGTATATCCAGGATCTTCTTGCTCGTGCTGCTATTACTGACGATCGCATTGTTGAGACTCCTATGGAGCTCAATGTTCACCTCCGTGCTACTGATGGTGATCCCCTGCCTGACCCGACGCATTATCGTCATCTTGTTGGCAGCCTTGTCTATCTAGCTGTCACTCGTCCGGATATCTCTTATCCGGTTCATATTTTGAGTCAGTTTGTCTCCGCTCCCACATCGGTTCACCATAGTCATCTTCTTCGTGTTCTCCGATATCTTCGGGGCACGATCTCTCACCGTCTATTCTTTCCTCGCTCCAGTTCTTTACAGCTTCAGGCCTATTCGGAGGCTACGTGGGCTAGTGATCCTTCAGATCGCCGTTCACTTTCTGCTTATTGTGTTTTTCTTGGTGGTTCTCTCATTGCCTGGAAGACGAAGAAACAGATTGCAGTTTCCCGTTCGAGTGCAGAGGCTGAGTTACGAGCGATGGCTCTTTTGACGGCAGAGGTGACTTGGTTACGATGATTACTTCAGGATTTTGGTGTTTTCATTACTACACCGACTCTGCTCTTATCTGGCAGTACAGGTGCTATTAGCATTGTGCGTGATCCTGTGAAGCATGAGCTCACCAAGCATATTGGTGTTGATGCTTTCTATGTGCGCGCTGGTGTGCAGGATCAGGTTATTGCTCTTTAGTATGTGCCTTCCGAGTTACAGTTGGCGGATTTTCTGACGAAGGCCCAGACTAGAGCACAACATGGCTTTTATCTCTCCAAACTCAGTGTTGTTCATCCACCATGAGTTTGAGGGGGAGTGTTAGAGTTATAATATAAGTCATGTACCCCTTTGTATTTCTCCCGTTGTATAAGGGGTTTTCTGCATATGTTCCACACCTGTACATGTATATATATCGTCCTATGGCCTCATGCGAATACAAGTTGCATATTTCCCAACACATATATCTTACTTTAGTCCTGTTTCTTCAAGTTATAATCATGTTATGCGGGTACTTTGATACGTAAAATATGGGTGCGCCATACCTTGGATGGGGGTGCTGCTGCAATATGCCTCATATGCAACTGACGGGAAAGAAGTCAAGATAATACTGGCTCTTGGAATCATGATATTTTTTATTTTACATGTAATAGCGTGTCATGTTACTTATGTAGAGGTTCAACAATCTTTTTTACTTCTATCATCTATCTATACATTGGCTTGTACAGGCTGAATAATGCATAGTTACCCGTTATGTGATTTCCCTGTGTCGATGGGCATGTCATAGTGTTTCTCTGGAACTGTTTGCTTTGCATGTGCTTTTCCAACTATATGATCTGCGCACTACTGGTTGACAGTTTTGATCCATGTTGAGTTTCTTATTTTAATCTGCATGTCTCATTGGGTGCTGCAAACTCTTACCTATCTGTATATTGTGTCTGAATTTATCCAAGGGCAACCATATATGTTATGCATATTTCTTAACTAGTTGCCAAACAACTGTGGGCTGATCTGACATCTACTTAATTTTTGTTTTCCAGGCCATATATGAGAGGATCCCTGTTGACCTATCATTTGCAATATTCTTCTTAAGGAAGTTGAAACAGAAGTAACTCTCTCCCTCCCTACCCCTTCATTTTCGGGGAAGTAATTTTCTTGCACAATTTGTGTTGCTCCTCATAGCTTATTTTTTTTATCACACAAGTTGTTTTGATCTGTAATTTGTGAATAGATAGATTGAATGTGTTCCAATGCTCATCAGTTGACAAATCTGTGAGTGATGTTCTGCTGCAAATCTGCTGATAAACCATTATGTCATATGATATTATTCTTTCATCGTAAATATAAGTCTTTTTAGACATTCCACTAGGGACTAACATATGGAGCAAAATGAATGAATCTACACTCTAAAGTATGTCTATAGACATCCGTATGTAGTTCATAATGGAACCTCTAAAAAGACTTATGTTTAAGAACGGAGGGAGTACTATTTGTGTTTTGTTTTTGATGAGTGTTTTTCCACAATGCACCAGGCCCACATTCTTTAATGATCTTTTCTCACTGGATCGAGAGTATTATGACAAACTATTGGATATGAAGAAGGTATTGTCTCTTTGTAGCTTGAAATACCATAAGTATAGATCCAATCCACCCTTACGATAATTCTTGCCATCTGATCTTTCTTTCCAATCTCAGAATCTGGATCTCGCTAATCTTTGTTTGGTATTTCCTGATCTGCTTCCTGGTGTTGGAGAGATCGATGTTAACAATGATAATGTTATCACGTATATACATTTTCTTGCCAACAAGAAGTTAAATTTTGAGGTAAAAATAAATAAATCAGTTCCTTGTAATGAAATGTTGTGATAAACAATTTGTCTTTTTATGGTCACAGGCCCGTATTCAAACTGCAGAGTTTTTGAAAGGTTTTCAACAATTGATACCTAAAAAATGGATTGATATGTTCAATGAACATGAATTTCAGGTATGTACTGGTTTATAGAAGCTCCTTTCTTCTTAGCAACACATTCGATTTATTTTTAATTTTCTGATGTCCACTTGCATTGTTTTTCTCATGTAGCTCCTCATATCTGGCCCTTTGTGCTTGGATTTAGAAGACTTGCGCTTGAACACGAAATATGGTGGAGAATATCATGAGGTATGAAGAGGCTTCATGACACTATTCGTGTTTACTATATTCAATACCAAGCATCAATAGTCCATTTAGTTATTTGACATATAAACATAATGTGTAAACACGGGTAGTGTGATGAAGCCATAAGTACAATTTGCTGCCTTGACTTTAGTTACACAAAGTATACTGATTTCTCTCTGTTTGGTTAATGTAACAAATTCGAGGATGATTAGAGCCTGGTTTTCATAATATCAGAAAAACGAGTCTTAAGAAAAATGACTACGTGTCCAGTGGTCGGCGATGACACGGTCCAGCAGTAGCCAGTAGTCAGGTATTAGCCCGCTTGACTCCATCCAGCTTTGCTACCGTTAGTAAGGCCTGGACTATTCTGTGAACAACAACAACAACAACAACAACAACAACAACAACAACAACAACAACAACAACAACAACAACAACAACAACAACAACAACAACAACAAAGCCTTTAGTCCCAAACAAGTTGGGGTAGGCTAGAGGTGAAACCCATAAGATCTCGCGACCAACTCATGGTTCTAGCACATGGATAGCAAGCTTCCACGCACCCCTGTCCTGGACTATTCTGTGAAGTGGGTAGAAAATCTATCAAATAGTTCACATGGGAGCTCAAGGAGGAAGAGTTGGACTGGCGCCAAGCGATTAATCCAAACAAAGAATTACGTAACTTTATGTTAACAGGAAAACTAACTAAAACTTGTTTCCTAAAATTGATCTCAAAGCTAGCTTTTGGATAACCCAGCTTTATTTCTCGTAACCCAAAGAACCACTTACTTAAAAGCTGGCTACTATGAAAAATTGATGTAGGAATCAACAATGGGAGGAAGAAAAAATCTTTTAACTTTCTGTTACTAATTTCTGAGTAAATTAGACATTACATCAGGCCCTGACCTGTTTCTTCATGTTCCTGTATCTTTTTGATGTTGGTTTTTACAGGATCATAAGGTTATTCTTATGTTTTGGAATGTCTTAAGGGGCTTCAGCCTGGATGAACAAAAGCAGCTTCTCTTGTATGTTAATTTTTTCTCCACAGAATTATTTTTGTTCTTTATTTGTGTATTTATGTTACACATTATGATAATATATTGACTCAATAACCACTTAAATCAATGCTCACTTGCACCATAGGTTTGTAACTGGATGCCCTCGTGGTCCTATTGAAGGTTTTAAAACTCTTGACCCGAAATTCAGCATAGTGAGGTGTGTTTGTCTTCTATTGTTATTCTCTTTTGCGTTTGGCTGAGAAATATGCTTACAGCTCTTCTCTTGCAGTTATGTTCTTCCTGGCACGGACAATACAGACCGTCTACCTAGAGGACATACATGCGTTAATCAGTTGATGCTTCCTCCGTATCTGACGTTAGTAAATACTAAATACACGAGCACGTGCTATCATATTGGTTATGTTTCATTTGGACATGGTATAACATATTGGTTGGTTATTATCTTACAGAGAAGAACAGATGCGAGACAAGTTGTCCGTAGCTATATCTGCCAAAGCTGGTTTTGATCTCATGTGATTTCAATTCATCATTGTTGTAGAGTGTAAGTTGTTGCTAGATAACATATCAAGACTTGGATGGTGGGCGTTTTGGGTGGAAGGTTGAGAGCTGCTTATAAAGTTATGGTAACAACTTCTATAACGTTGTAATTTGTTGAGATGTGTATTTGAGATACTCGGATATGGAAATGTGTATATCCTAAATGAGCAAATTGTGTTAATGCCCAAGGCATGATATTTGCATGTTATACCTATTTCTAGATCCGTTTATCTGCCAGACGAGAGCTGGTATTGAAGATACGTGGCACGCTAGCTTATCATAAACTCTCAAGCCAATTCACTGTCGACTAATATACCATTGTAGTTTCGGAATAATTGAATTATTGACTGCTGGATATGCTGCATTTGATCCCGTCCGGAGGTCTTCCAGGGTGTCCGACGGCAGCTGGGCTGTTGTGTGCTCCGCGTCCGTCCCACCTGTTCACCGGCTTTGTGATGCGGAACATCCACCCAGCATCCCTATGAACCTAAAGTCAAGTCCAACTGGACGCATGGCAAGTCGGCCATACAGATTGAGGTGACTTCCCCTATCTTTTGAACTCCTCATGCGAGACATGATTACTTCCTCGACCCAAAATCCTATGGACACGTTTGGTTGCCTGCATTAGATCCAGCCGGGCTTGTGCAAGATGAAAATGGGCTGCATTCATTGTTTGACCTGCATAACATGAATCTCAAAGCACCCTTCAACTAGGCCCGTTGAAAACGATCAAATCGATCATTTTTTGTGAGTCAGGTTGAGTCGAGCCACCTCAAGTGCTAGATGGATACAGAAGGATGATAAGCCCTACAGTTTGTTATCAAAGACTTAGAGAGAGAGTACGGACACCAACAGAAGGACCAATTGTGAAGCAAACGGACGTTCGTATGAGATCGCGCGTCGTAATTTGGCCTCATAGACGCAGATGCTCTCCTCCCTCCGCCGTGCTCCGTGGATCGATTCCCCCTCTGTCCACCTAAGGCCTTGTTTGGTTACTAGGGAATTAATCCACTAGTGAAACTGATCCATACGTGGAATTAGTTGACCCCATCCTGTCACCAATCCCTCTTGTTAATTCTGTCGCTGGGCATGGATTCGTTCCACATGTGTATGGAGATTCCTTTTTACTCCGTGGTTTAGAGTGGAACATAGTGGATTGACCCGTGGATATTCCACGCATGGACTGAACCAAACAAGTTTTTGGGCGTCGCCAGGGAACCATTCCGCGCCTGGGTGGTATACGTGGATCACAATGAGAACCCGGCTGATACACGGGGGTCAGGCTCGAACCAAACAAGGCCCTAAGTGTCATGCTACTTCCCATGCTAACCATGGCCCGCCAACACAACAGGTACCTGGGCCGCGTCGTCTCCTGGTTCGACGGCATCGGTGCTCGTCAGCAACGCCGCGTGCGACGACCTATTTCAGTATGACCCGCCACCCCGCACGTGCTCCGTCTGCTGCAGGTGCAGTAGAGTCATTGCGTATTAGTCATAGGGACATGGTATCCAACTAGAATTCTAGTTTTCCCTAGGCGAAAAAACCTAGGGTTTCGATCTTTTCCGGCGATCACTGTCGGAATCTGTATCTCCTCGTTGTTTCGCCCTGCCTTCGGCGACTGCTGACGCTCGGGCTGACAAAGGGGGATCATGGTGATCCTACCCGGCCTTGGAGGACGCTCTCTCGCAACAGCAAGGGACGGAGAGATCGGATCGGGCGACAATGGCGGAACGCAAGCCGCCTCAGCAAAAGAGCAAGGAATCGGCAGCGGAGTTGCTGGCTTAACCCACGCTGCTGCAGGAGGAGGAAGAGGATGACTTTGTGTGGGAGTAAGAGTTGTCGGACATGATGGAGCCGGCGAAGTGGCTTGCGATCGCACGCGTCCATACTGCAAAAAACTTCAACCCTAACGCACTGTACGGCGACATGAGGGCGGCTTGGAATCCGGCAAAATAGGTAGTTTGGAGGAAGATTAAGGACAACCTATTCACAACGCAATTTGGATGCCTTGCGGACTGGAACGAGGCGATGTTTGAGGGACCATGGCTGTTTAGGGAGCAAGCTCTGATCCTGAAGGAGTATGATGGGTTCGAGAACCCTGATACAGTAAACCTCGATAGGTTGGCGGTGTGGGCGCAGATACATGGTTTGCCTGATAAGTTCCTCATCGAGCCAGTGATGAAGGGACTGGCCTCAAGGATTGGAGAGGTGGAAGAGATTCAGCTGAAGCTCCCAGCAGGGTTCTTTGGGGAGTTTGTTAGAGTAAGGGTAAGCATCGATATCAAGGCCAAGATCAAGAGGTTTGTGACCGGTAAGAAAGGGGATGAGAGAGTCAGATATCAAGTCAAGTACGAGAAACTGCCGACCTTATGCTATAACTGTGGTGAATTTGGCCATTGGCATGCGGAGTGCGGAGTGGGGGAGCATGATGACTCCACTTTCGAGTGGGGCGATTTCCTTCTTGCTGATTTTGTAAGGTTTAGGCCGACTGGTAGGGGGGCTGCGACGCTACACCAAGCCAGAGGGGGAGCGAGATCGGGTGGACGTGAACCCTACGATCCGAACCAGAGCTGGCGTTTCAATGCCAATCAGCCACAACAACCCCATGCAAGCAATGAAGCTAGAACATAAGGGACTGAGGACCATGAAAATGAGATAGGCCAGAAGTCTATGACAGAGGAAGATTTAGCGCTAAGAAACTCCATCTCCAACAAGCGAGTATCTGTGGAGAACAGATCAAGCGATAAGGGGGGATGTCGACAACGTTGGTAGTTAGGGAGGAACTGCCACCAATCCACCCTTCCACCGGTCTATGTCTCCCCTCGGAAGGAGGGAAAGAGGCAAAGGAAAGGGGCAACGGATGATCATCATGCAATGGGCCTAAACCAGGATGGAAGGACTACCGATAACATGATTCTCAACAAACTTGATGCAACGACGGCAGGCTCCTTCGAGAAGCGCCGCTGAGCACAATATATCACTACTAGGAAAAGGGCTATAGATAATATGGATATTAATGGCGCACCACACATGTGGTACGCCACTACTATATAGCAGTGGCGCACCATGTGTTGGTGCGCCATTAGTGTGATGGACACTAATGGCGCACCATACCCACGGTGCGCCACTACTAACGATTCACCATACCAGGGCACAGTGCGCCATTACTAGTTATAACTAATAATGGCGCACCACTCACCCAGTGCGCCACTACTAACAATTTTTTTTTACTTTTTTTTCATAACTAGTAATGGCGCACCAGTGTATAGTGCGTCATTACTAGTTCAAACTAGTAATGGCGCACCACACACACGGTGCGCCACTACTAACATTTTTTTTATTTTTATTTTTGCAAAACTAGTAATGACGCACCACCTAACTTGTGCGCCATTAGTAACCCTGGTTACTAATGGCGCATTTGTAGGTGGTGCGCCATTAGTAACCTGGGACCACTAGATATTTTGGACAGCCACCTACCATACTCACTTTTCCCACTTCATTCTCTCCACCTCCTCCTCCAAGCTTGTCTCGGCTGCCTCCTCCTCCTCACCTCATTTGCACCATAGATTCATCCAAATTAAGTGGTCAAATTACCTTTTTTTGATAGGTAAGTAAGGGGAAAGCTTTCTTTATGTTGTAGATCTACTTTTTTCTCCCTCCAACAACGTGCACATGCACTTTTTATGGCCTAGCTAGATCTATGTATGTTTGTGGTGTTGCATATGTTTGTGGTGTTGCATATATGTTTGTGTTTGCAGGTACCGGTATTTGAAATGCGATAGTTGCCAATATTTTGCCGGAATGTAGATTCATTTCCGTTTCAGCGAGAATTTGGCACTATGCATTCTTTTTTGTCCTATTTTTAGGCAAAGTCATGCCAAAAAATTTCTTGGTTCTACAATATCGTTTTGCTCTACCCCGCAGGCGACCATGGTCCGCACGATGACCGAAGGCATCGTGAATAGGTTTTTGAGCTCCGCGAAGGCTGAGATGCTTCAAAAGAACGAGACGGAGATAAGATGTCCGTGTTGAAGATGCAAGCTAAGGAGCCTTATGGACCCGGATTCCGTACAGGTGCGGGACCACCTGCCCTTGCGTGGTTTCATGGATGGCTATCGGTGGCAAGGTGATGAAGATGTTATGAAGTCGTCCATGGGGGCCGGGTAAGAAATGAGGAAGGGCATGAGCAAGACAACCGCGGCGAGGGCGGGCGAGAAGACGAAGAATCTCCAGGACATGATCATGAAGTAGATACAATACATAGTCATCATGTAGAAGATGCCGGACATGATGATGAGGAAGATGCCAGAGCAGACGAAGGGCATGATCATGAAGATGAAGATGCCGGAGCAGACGACGATGGACCATCGATGGGCTGGGTGCAGGACCCTCATATTCAAGAGCTGTTTCTCAAGCAGACGGATAACGCAAGAGCTGCCGCCCGAGAGAAAGCCAAGCTGGATCAACTGGAGATAGACGCGGTTACTCCATTGTATGAAGGATGCAGGCCCGAGGATACCCGCCTGAAAGTAACGCTCATGGCTCTGGAGATGAAGGTAAAACACAAAATGACCGACGCATGCTTCGACGAGAACATGTCATTCTGGCACGAACGTCTTCCCAAGGGGAACAAGTGCCCGACCAGTTTCGAGGAGGCGAAGAAAATCGTGTGTCCTCTGGATTTACCGCACATGAAATACCAAGTGTGCATGAACAATTGCATCATTTATCGGGACGAGCACGCGGAGTCTACCATATGTCCGGTGTGCGGCGTCACTCGATACAAGAAGAGGAAGAAAGCTCCTCGAAAAGTGGTGTGGTACTTTCCGATCACTCCTCGTCTGCAGCGGTATTTCACGGACCCTAAGGTAGCAAAGCTCCTGCGTTGGCATGCGGATAGGGAGGAGAAGAAGCGAGAAGATGACGCAAATGATCCGGAGATAAATAAAAAAGACAAGATGCTGAGTCACCCTAAGGATGCGAGCCAGTGGCAAGCGTTGAACCTCGAACACCCAGAATTTGGGAACAATCCAAGGAACATCGTGCTGGGCGCGAGCACCGATGGAGTCAATCCGTTTGGCAGCTAGAGAAGCACACATAGCACCTGGCCTGTGTTTGTGTGGATGTACAACCTTCCCCCCTGGTTGTGCGTGAAGACGAAGTACATTCACATGAGTATGCTAATTGAAGGGCCGAAACAATCAGGGAACGACATCAATCTGTATCTGGGGCTGCTGAAAGAGGAGCTAGACACGCTGTGGAAAATGCCAGCCAATACGTGGGACGCCGCAGAGAAAGAATATTTCCCTATGAGAGCCGCACTGCTCACGACGGTGCACGACTATCTCGGTTACGGATATGTCGCGGGGCAGGTGGTCCACAGATTTTCTGGACGCGTCAGGTGCTTGGATGACACAACGTATCGCCAGCTAGATAGAGATCCCGGGTCTTCGAAAACCGTGTTCATGGGACATCGAAGGTGGCTTAGCGATGATGACTCATGGAGAAAACGCAAGGATCTGTTCGATGGTGAAACCGAACCCCGAAGACGCCCGCGTACGAGGAGCGGCGAGGAAATAGACAAGCTGTTGAAAAATTGGAAAGAGTGCCCACCGCCGGGAAAGGCGCCAGAGTCGGGAAAGAAGCGAAAGGCGCCAGAGCCGCTGCTGAAGGTATGGAAAACGAGGTCTGTTTTCTGGGACTTGCCGTACTGGAAGATCTTCCGTGTGTCTCGCAGCCTTGATGTCATGCATATCACGAAGAACATGTGCGAGAGTCTGCTTGGTACCCTGCTCAACATGCCAGAGAGGACCAAAGATGGGCCGAAATCAAGGGCAGACTTGAAATCAATGGGCATCAGGGAGGAGCTTCACGCTAATAATGATGATGATGATGATGATGATGAGGCGAAGCAGGACATGGAAAGTCGTCGCAAAGGCAAAAAGGCCAAGAAGACCGGAAATGACTTCCCTCCCGCGTGCTTCACTCTAAGGCAGGAGGAGATCGATCAGTTTTTCACCTGCCTCATAGGAGTAAAACTTCCTTACGTTTACACGGGGAAGATAAGCAGATACCTAGACTCAGCAAAGCAGAAGTTCAGCGGGATGAAGTCTCACGACTGTCACGTGCTGATGACGCAGATACTTCCAGTTGCAATCCGTGGGATCATGGACACGCACGTCCGTGAAACGCTATTTGGCCTATGCAACTTTTTCGACGTCATCTCTCGGAAGTCACTTGGCGTGAGGCAACTCAGAAGGCTACAGGAAGAGATCGTGGTGATACTATGCGAGCTTGAGATGTACTTCCTGCCCGCATTCTTCGACGTTATGGTGCATCTGCTGGTCCATATCGTGGAGGATATCATCCAACTCGGGCCGACGTTTCTGCACAGCATGATGTCGTTCGAAAGGATGAATGGTGTCATCAAAGGATACGTTCACAACATGTCACGTCTAGAGGGAAGCATAGCCAGGGGCTTTCTGACCGAAGAGTGCATCTCCTACTACACGAATTATCTAGGCATCGAGAACCCCGTTGGTCTGCCCATCAACAGGCACCTCGGCAGGCTCGCTGGATGGGGTCACCGTGAGGGTCGCCGCGAAATGCATGTCGACTTCGAGGGTCGACTGGCCGACTTTGAAAGAGCAAACCTAGTCGTGCTACAACACATAGACGTGGTCGATCCTTGGGTGGTAGAGCACAAAACCTTTATTGAGAAGACGTACAATGATCGAGGCCAACAGAGGACGGACGGAGATATAATCAAAGAGCTCAACTCATGTTTCACGCGTTGGTTCAAGAAGAAGCTTCTGTCGTACCCTTTACATGAGGATTCTTCCGCGGAGGAACAACTCATATTCGCCTTGTCACAGGGCGCCGAGCACAACCTGATGACGTATGAGGCGTACGATATCAACGGCTAGACATTCTACACCGACGGAAAGGACATTAAGAGCGATGGTTATCAGAACTCCGGGGTAACGATGGAATCCTACACCGGTAACGACAAGGACAGATACTACGGAAGGATCAAGGAGATCTGGGAGCTGAGCTATGCTGGAGAGAAGGTCCCGATGTTCCGTGTCAGATGGGTCCTAAAAGAAGACCGGTATTTCACCACCATGGTTATACCCGAAGCCAAATCCAAGACCGTGGGCGCAAACGCCACCACGAAAAATGAACCATGGGTACTGGCTTCCCAAGTGGACCAATGCTTCTTCATTACCGACCCGTCAAAGCCCAGTCGTGTTGTCGTGAGGAGAGGCAAAAGGAAGATCATCGGAATGGATGGAGTCACCAATGAGCAAGACTTTGACAAGTATGGCGACCCGAAGATGGAACATGACGACAACGATGAAGTACCAGCATACACCACAAGAAGAAGCAGGACCACCCTACCTAAAGGACGTCCGTTCAAAAGAAGAACTCCATTTGCGAAAAATAAGGGCAAGAAGATTGTGAACAGATAGCTAGCTAAGATCGATTGTATTTAAATTGTAGCCTTCATTTCTCGATTGTATTCATAAATGTTTTCATATTCATAAACGTTTTACCAATTCACAAATGAATGCAACTAAAAATCCAAAAAAAACATTGAAGGTGCACCCCTAGGAGGTGCGCCGGCCATTGGTATACCAATTTTTATGAATTTTTTCAAATATTTTCAAATAACAAATTTGATGATATTTTCAAATAACAAATTTTATGATATTTTTTCATATTCATAAATATTTTCATATTCATAATTTTTTTCAAATAACAAATAAAAAATTATTAGACGCAACTAAAAAAAAGTTACTTATGGCGCACCCCTCAGTGGTGCGCCATTGCTATGGATATACTTATGGCGCACCCCTCGGAGGTGCGCCATTGCTATCTGTATGTAGGGGAGGGGAGGCAACAGTGAAACTTCCTCTGCTTTCTTCCTGGCTTGGGTTGCCGCGCCGTCGCACGCCCTCCCTCGCACGTCTTCCCTCTCCCTCTCGCCGTCGCACGCCGTTGCCGCGCCCCACGACTTCCGCCCCCTCCACCCACCTCCCCCGCTCTACATATATGCGCGCCCGCGCGCTGGGCGCCGGCCACAACCTCGTGCCGCACCGCGCCGCTCCTCCCCGCCCACCGCAGCTGCTACCCGCTGCACCTGCTTGCTTTCTTGGTTGGTGGGATTGAAGCGGGGCTCCGGCGCCGCCCGGCCCGATCCAGGAGGGCACCGCCGGCGATCCAGGAGCCCAGTGGCCGCACCGGAGGCGAGGGGGGCCGGCTACCTCCCCAGCAATCCAGCTTCCGCCGCCGCCTCTGATTCCAGGCAGGTGCGTGCGTGAGCTCCTTTCCCCAACCCTTTTCGAACAGAACAGAACAGATCTAGTTTGAAGAAAATAGTGTGTGCATGTTCAATACTTTGATGGAATCACATGCTTTGCCCATTAAGATAACAGTAGAAGAGATCTTTTGGTCTGATTGGGCCATACCATAACCTGGCATGTTTTGTTGGCTTTATCCAAGCATGCATAGATACGGTAGCAAATACTCCCTCCGTCCGGAAATACTTGTCCTAGAAGTAGATGTATTTAGACTTATTTTAGTTATAGATACATCCATTTTATTCATTTCTAGGACAAGTATTTTCGAACGGAGGGAGTATGATTCTATCAGCATACACCGCAGCTTATTAATTCAAAATTGGCAAGTACATCACTCTAGTGTTAGCGTAGTAGCTCCACATGCCAATGTTTTGAAAACCCTACCATGTTGAGAATTCAATTCAACTATTCATCAAAGGCTTGTCCTGCCTGATAAGCTTTATGAGACCCCTAGAGCTCCACATGGCCTGTGGCCGTGGACAGCCTTGACTGCATGTTCCTGTGCGGATCATAACATGCTAGATACAGGACACTATCAGCACACCAGGACAGACTGGTATCCGCAATGTTTTTTCAGCAAAGCCTGATGTCGTTCATGTGACATGCTTCCTTTGCGCTCGCGCCTCACAAGGGCGGAGATCATTAATTCCCCGTTGGTATCATGCTCCAAATGTCCCGGGTCTAGCTGTCCTGCGTGTTGCAATAGTGATATCAACCCAGCTCGTTTCTGCCCTTTGAGACCCCACCCACTGTGTTGCAATAATCCAAAAGCATGTGATTAATCGCTGTGTTGTTTGATATGTTTGAGGCTGAACGATGGCAAACTGTCGGTGTCTCGTGGGTCATTGGAATATGTTCTGGTTGCCAATCTTGAAAGAGAAAAAAACAGAATATGTTCTGTTGTCAACCTTGTTGGGAAAAGAAAAGAATATGTTCTGTTCGGTCATTAGTTCATCATGGACAAGTCATGCAAATATGCAATGTCACTTGCTTGTATTATCAAGGTGACTTCTCTCGCCTTTCTCCCCTTATATGCAAGTATATGATCCAAGGTGACACACTCGCAGCACGCATTCAGCATGTCGATAATGATTTTGGCAGCAGTGTGAGGCAGCAGTGTGCGCCGCAATTCCTTCATTGGATAATGATTTTGCAGGTACCCCGAGAGGCCCTTGAGTTTGCCGGAATGTCGATTAACTTCCATTCTGGCAAATTCGGGTACTCCATATGTCCTATTTTCAGCAAAGGTCATGCTGAAATTTTCCGTGAATTTTAGCATGACTTTGCTAAAACTAGGACATGTGGGGTACTTGCGACTAATGCATGGGCCGGGGTTTGAATTCCCCTAGTCGTTTTCTCCCTACTCTGCTCTGCCCACATGCACCTAAACTTGTAAAGGCTGTCATACTACACCCTTGAATTGTCACACAGTTCCATCAATGAAATAAAAACACTGTAATTAATTGGACAAATGTTATTTACATACTTGGGCGTGCAGGACCACCATTGTTTCACCACTAGCAATGTTTCTGTTGTCACTGCTTGTGTCATCAGTTTCTGAGCTTTCGATCGGACAGATTGTCTCAACAATGTTTGAGAACCAAACCTTCCTCCTCTTCTTATTCCTTCCTCGTTTTGCCCTCTTGTTGCTCTTCCGGATCTTAGACCATTTAACAATGCTTTGCCCTCCAAAACCAGCAGTTGAAGTAATGCGACTCCGCCCTACGAACCACACATTTCTGTCACTTGTTATGCAAATCATATTCTCATACTTTTTGAAAATATTTGCTTTGCCACTTAGCTCCAATGGGTGATTCTGTGGTTCGATCATTCTGACCACCTACGTCCGCAACACAACCACAAAATTAGTACACACATTGTCACCTGAACAGCTTCTTATTATCAACAAATATTGTATACATATATACTTGGACCGTGCCCTCCTTCCGGCCTTGAATCTTGAGCAGCATTATCTTAGGATGCCTCGGTGTCGACAAACCCTAAATGATGAGACCATGATAATTCCTCACAAACCAACCCTTAAATAACACTGAGCCATTATGTCGTCACCCTTGAAGCCTTGCGGGCATTTGCAGCCCTTAGCTTGTTCATTCTGTAGATTTCCAAAATTCAGTTTTGTAGGCCCTTGACAATAACCAACTTTTTGACCAAACTTTTTTCCTATTGAGAGTGAAACATGGCCCACAATGATGAGGCCGGCGGTTCGGGCAAGGCATTCTGGGAGCTGTCCCAGGAGATGGAGGAAGAACCTCGCCGCTATGAGGACGACGCGGAAGACACCGATCCCGACTACACAACCCCTAGTGGCGTCAGGGATGACACCACTGATGGTGCCGCCGAGGATGCCACCACTGATGATGGCAGCGCACGCACAGATGGCAGCCAACCGAAGAGGCAACGGAAGGACCGGCGCCCGAACGTGCTCGGCACCATCAAGGAGGAATTTACTGAAGTGTCCTCCGAGGGGCATCCAACGACACCCAAAGAATTAGTCAAGGGGTACTCAGTTCAGCTCGGGTGCATTCTCTGGAGCACCGTCTCGATCAACACCGAGAACCTAAGGCATCCTGACCGAGGGAATTTGTGCAGCCTCCTCTTCACGAAGCTACACGAACGATACAAGTTCCCCGGTGACGTCGCAAACACACGCCTCTCAGGGAATAAAGTGAACAGTGCCGGCCTCACGAAGATGAGCACGGCCCTGTCTACTTGGAGAAGCGCGGTGAAGAAAATGATTAACAAAGGTGATAGTTATGAGAAGATCAAGGCAAAAAATCCTTCGATCAGCGAAGATGACTACAAGGAGTTCAAGATCAAGTGCGAGAGCAGCGCAACCGTGGAATCAAGTCAGTGGGGGAAAGATATGCGGGACTTGAACTTAGGGGTCCACCAAATCGGTCCCGGCGGTTACAGAGTGGCGGAACCTATATGGGACAAGAAGGACGCGGAGCGTGCCGAGCAAGGCCTACCGCCCCGCTTCGAGAAATACCGTGACAAGCAGACCAGGAACTATGTCAGGGCCTGGTACAAGGTGGACCCGGTAACAAAGGAGCTTACCACGGATGCGAAGACCAAGGCTCTTGAGCGTGTTCTGGTAAGGAATACACCCTCGCGTTATTAGCTCCATATGGTTGCATTCTAATTAATGAAGCCAAATTTCTAAATGGTTTACATTCCTTCCGCAAGAGACCGAAAGCAGTAGCGCGGGGTCGTCTCAGAGCTCTCCTTGGGACAACACTTTAAATAGGGCGTTGAACGTAATGAAAAACAAGGATAAGTTCAGTAAGCCGTCGTCAGCTGGTCGTGTGGCCGGCAAAGGCTTGTCCACAAAATGGTCGTCATACTATAACGCTGGTGTGCGAAAGGAGAGAAAGACCAGCTCGGAAAGCCAGTCGCGCGAGGTTCAAGAACTCAACGCACAAGTGGCGCAGATTGCGGAGATGGTCCAAGAGCAAGTGCAACAACAACTGGGAACGACGCTCACTGCCATTGTGCCTACCTTGATTCAGGGGCTGCAGACGTGGATTGCGGGCGGCTAACAGGGGCCGCCCCCGGTTCCCAGCTTCATGGCCAGCAACTCGCACAACGCGCAGGCGGCGCCATTGGTGTCTCTGACGGAGGCGGTATTGGTGTCTCCGGCGCCGGCACGGGAATTGGAGCTTAATGCACCCGGGTGTATGCCGGCCGGCACCTCGGCAGCAAGCGGCCCCTCCGTTAGTTGCACGCTCGCCGTTGGCGGTGCCTCGACATTAGCCGAGCTCGACACCATCACGGTAACTAAGCCTCTCGGCCGATGACTTCATCTCCTTGCCTTTGATTGGGCATCCCTGACGCCCTACATGTTTTTGCAGGGCGCCGCCGACGTTCCATGCACTCTCCTGCACTTCGTGGGCGGCGAGTTGATCGATGTCGCCAAGGGCAGAATTGTTCAACCGGGCAACCCCGTGTTCCACGGTAATCTGATGCCACCCACCGTGTATAGGGTTGAACTGGTTCGGGTGCTGCCAGGATATGATGACTTGTTACCTCCAATTCGACCCGCTGGGGCCAACGAAGATGATGTGATGACCCTCAGTGCATGCGTAAGCTAGCCCCTGCTTTGGCCGAAGAGCCAGATTCGTTTGGGGGCGGGGGACACCACCCCAAAGACAACACCGCCAGTCGTGTCGGCGCTAATCCATGGCAAGACCGCCGCAACGCTACCGGACATGCCGGACATGCATATGGCACAGGCTCCGGACATGCATATGGCACAGGATCCGAACGACGACGACGACGACGACGACAGTACATTTACCAACGTCGATAAGTACTGTGCCAAACATGGGTACGGTGACGAATTCTTTGGGCCTCCTTCTCAAGAACCCAACCCTGCAAAAGACGACCGCGTTCTAGCTGGTACCGCGGAGAAACCCAATTGCAACAGGCGTCGTCTGGCGTTCAGTTCTCAGGAGACGCCTCCAGCTGCCGGCTTCACTGAGCCTCAGATAGCCGAGGTGCAAAATATTATCAGCCCCAACACACTCAAGAAGGCGGTCCGTGAGCAGAACTCGATCCCATTACAGAAGAAGAAGAAGGGACGGAAAAGAAAGAATAACAAGGGCGGTGCGAGCCAGCCGACACCGAGTACGATCCGTGCTCAGGACGGGCCACCTTCACCTAAGGATATCTCGAGGAGGGTGCATGTGGCGGGTAGGCTGATGCTACCGACTAATCTGCTCAATGCTGCAACCAGTGCTATGCGGAGTCTGCATGATAGTGTTCTTTCTTTGGAGAAGCGGCGTCTCTCTGTGAATGATGTGGCATACCCGGTTTTCGTGGCCAAGGTGCCAGAGGGCATGGGCTTTGTGGATAGCACCATCGGGGGTACGATCGTCCTGCAGTTTGATGACATCTTCGCTATGTTTAACCTTCATCCGCTGCATTACACCTTTGTTTGGCTATTTTCGCTGAGTATGGAGATGCGGATCATTAGAGACAAGACCCCAGACATCGTGATAATCGACCCCTTCTACATGCGTGCCAAGATCTTGGGCAGCGCTGGGGACCGGCAAGTCGCGAGTTCACACCTCGAAGGCATCATTCTGGCAAACCCAGATAAGGATAACTTCCTCGTGCCTTACTTTCCCGAGTAAGTCATCCCCTCACCGCCCCGTAACATATGATTTCTTAGATTTTGATCGTTCTTTTTTTTCTAACATTTGTGTTTTGTGCAGTGACACACATTGCACTCATCCTCTTAAGCCCGAAATATTTCATGGCCACGTATTTCGACTCGGACCATCAGTCGAAGAAATACTACACAAATATCAAGAAAGTTCTTGATGATGTTCTCCCCGGCTACGCCAAATCTGGAGGCACCTTCAGCAGGACAATTTGTAGGTACGGCAAGCACATGTTCACCCACAATACGACGTTCCCCTGCGTCAAGCAGCCACCTGGCAGTCAGAAGGATGCCTACTATGCCCTCCATCACATGCGGGCGATCGTACAAGACCAGCATCACCTTCTGCTACCAAATAATCTCAAAGATTGGGCCAAACGCTTGTCGGCAATCCAGGACGCGGACATCAGACAAGAATTCTATCGCATCCAGTCAGAGTTTGCGGAAATCATCCATCAAGATGTCCTTCGTACCTCGGGGCAGTTCTACCTCAGATATCAACCGTCCAACAGTGAGATAGAAACAACGCTACAAATGTAGGCTCACAATGCCCGCGATTTCATGACCATCACGAAAGACGGCGGCTTCATCCACGCTTCGGTCCCTGAGTCGAGTCGAAAGTAGTGATGCTATGTAGTTCTGAAATGTCGATTGGCTCATGTTGTAATATTAAACTTTAATGAACTTGTATGTCTCTTTGGTTTGGACAGTCATTCAACTTATATGTAATCGATGCTATTTATTAGTAGGACCATGAATCGTGCTATTAATGTGTTTCTTTTCTCTTCCGATCCTTTTGTTGCATACTTATATATTGCTTATGTATTGTCTGTGAATTGCTACTAAAATTTTGTTTGGCTAGTGTATAGAGATGTCGTCGTATGTCGTGTACAAGGGTAAGGTTCCCGGAGTCTACGACGACTGGGAGGAGTGTCGGAGACAGGTTCACCGTTTCAGCGGTAACAGTTACAAAGGGTACACCACTAGGGCGGAGGCGGAAGCTAGATATGCGTGCTATCTAGCGGGAGAGAGGAGGGAGCGTTGGAGGAACCGGATGAAGACCAGTTTCATTGCAATGATGCTCATCATGATGACCGTAGCTCTCTTCTATGTGATGGTAGTTTAGATGATCGATATCGACTTGTAATGTGAAGACAAACTCGCTAGTCGCGGTCTCGAGACTTGTAATGTTCTAACTTTGTTCGGTATTTTAAATTCGGAGACTAATATGATGAATTGTATTCGGAGACTAATCTTCTATTGTATTCGATAAATCTGTTGTTTATATGTTGTGTTGTCTATATTCTGTGTAGTAATATGTTTTGTAACCTGTGCAAATATCAAAAAAGAAAAAATAATAATCCCTAATATTCATACTAGTGGCGCACCACTCTGCACTTTAGTGGCGCACTGCAGTAAGCACACTAGTGGCGCATCATCTACAAGTGTGCCATTAGTAAGCCAGAGCACAAGGTAAATATGGCCCCCTGGGAGACATACTAATGGCGCACCGTGTGATATACTAATGGCACACTCCCTGGTGCGACATTAGTATCTGGTATACTAATGGCACACCAGGGGTGCGCCATTAGTATTAATTACTAGTGGCGTGATGCTAGTGGCGCACCTGTAGTGCGCCATTAGTGGCCAAAACAGGTGTGCCACTAGCAGGCCTTTTCCTAGTAGTCAATGAGTGTCCTCAGCTGGAACTGTCGCGACGCGGGCAATGCTGCGATAGTTCGAGAACTTCGCGAGCTAGCGAAGGAATTTTCCCCTACCCTCGTGTGTATTGTTGAAACTCAGATTGATAGGCTAAGGCTGGAAAGTCTAAATTCTAGTATTGGTTATGATAATGCCTTTGCGGTGAGTAGTCAAGGTAGAAGTGGTGGTTTGGGACTGTACTGGAATAACCCAATAAAGATTGATGTCATTGGTTACACTGCTTACCATATTGATTGTTCCATTGAGGAGCTAGGTGTGGAGCCATGGAGGATGACCCTATTCTATGGGGAAGCACAAACACACCTACGCCATTAGGCATGTGACGTTTTGAAGGGAATAAGCACCTTGAGCAGCCTCCCTCGGCTTTGCATTGGTGACTTTAATGAGGTCCTACGTCCGGAGGAGCAGGAGGGGGTTGGAGAAAGAAGTAATGCCCAAATCCAAGGATTCAGAGATGCGGTGGACGTGTGCATGTTGATGGATATTGGTCATCAACGGAACTTCTGGACTTTTGAGAAGAAAGTAGCCGGGGGAAGTTTTGCTTGGGTACGTCTAGATCGTGACTTAGCCACAACCGATTGGAATGATAAGTTTCCAGAGGCGTCCCTTTCGCACTTGACAGTGGCGACGTCTGATCATTGTCCGATACTCTTGAAGCTGCATGGGGCGATGTCAGCAAAGATTAAACTGGGGTTCAAATACGAGGTAATGTGGGAGATGCATGAATCCTGGCGCGACACAATCAGCACTAGCTGGAGTACGGGAAGGCTAGCTGAGTGCTTGCGAGGCCTCCAAGTGAACTAACTGATGTGTCCAGAAGGCTGGGATCGTGGAATGTGAACACTTTTGGTATGGTCAGAAAGGAAATAAAAAGCCTCAAGGTGGAGCTGGAACGCTTGAGGAGCGCACCAGGGAGAACAGCCCCAACCCATGTGAAGCTAGAGATTAATGAAAAACTAATTGAGCTCTATCATCGGGAGGAGCTCATGTGGAGGCAAAGATCACGGCTAGAATGGCTCTCGGCTGGAGACATGAACACAAAAAAATTCCATCTCCGCGCTAGCCAGAGGAGGAAGAAGAATATGATCAAAGCCCTCGCAAATTCTACAGGAGTGATGGTGGAAGATCCGACTGAACTAAAATCGCTTATAACTAAGTTTTACAAAAATCTATACACCTCGGAAGGGGTGGCTGGCATGGACGAGGTACTATCCAAAGTTCCCCTCAAAGTGACCGCGGAGATGAATGCAAAGTTTGTAGCACCCTACACCAATGAGGAAGTCAAAATTGCTCTTTTTCAGATGTTTCCTACGAAGGCGCCGGGGCCAGATGGTTTCCCCGCGCACTTTTATCAAAGACATTGGGACATATGTGGGGATGAAGTGAGGCAGTTCTGAAAATTTTGAGGAGAGAAGACGGAGCTAATTGTGTTAATGACACAGTCTTGGTACTCATCCGGAAAATTATGAATCCTACTTCACTTTCTCAGTTCAGAGCCATCAGTTTATGCAATGTAATTTATAGAATTGCATCCAATGTGGTGGCAAACATGCTCAAAGTAATTCTCCCTCATATAATCTCTGAAGAACAGTTTGCCTTTATCCTTAGCAGATTGATTACTGACAACATCATTAGTGCCTATGAGTGTTTGCATTTCATGAAGAGGAGCAAGGCAAAGTCAAATAGCTTTTGTGCTTTCAAATTGGATATGATGAAAGCTTATGCCAGATTGGAATGGCCTTACCTACAAGCTATGATGGAGAAACTGGGTTTTGCTCGATCTGGGATAAACACAATCATGGGCATGGTAAGGTCGGTATCTTTCTCAGTGTTGTTCAATGGTGAAAACTGGAGGAGTATATACCCTCAAGAGGAATCCGACAGGGAGATCCCATCTCCCCCTATATTTTCTTGATCGCAGCAGAGGGTCTCTCGTGCCTCTTGAAATCTTGTTCTCATTCGATAGGCTTGGAAGGGATCAAGGTGGCTCCAACAGCCCCGGCTGTTAACCATCTCCTTTTTGCTGACGATATCCTATCGTTGTTAAAGTCAAGTGTGGAGGGAGCTAACATGGTTTCAAACCTCTTGGATACATATTATATGGCTTTGGGTCAGATAATCAATCATGCAAAATCAACAATCTTTTTCAGCAAAGGATGTCCACAAGCTATTAGAAACAATATCAAGAGCATTCTTAATTTCACTAATGAATCTTTGAGTGACAGATATTTGGGCATACCAACATAGGTGGGCCAATCAAAGATGGGAACTTTCAAATATCTGAGAGATCGAGTGTGGGAGAAGGTTAAAGGCTGGATGAAGAAGCTCCTCTCGTTGACAGGGAAGGAAGTCCTTATAAAGTCGGTAGCCCAAGCAATACCTGTCTATTCTATGTCATGCTTTCGGCTGCCACGTGGACTGTGTGATAATATCACATCTATTATTCGCCAATTTTGGTGGGGCAGCAAACGTGGGAAATGGAAACCAGCTTTGGTCTCATGGGATGTTATAACAAAACCCAAATTCCTTGGTGGCATGGGTTTTAGGGACATGGAGGTTTTCAACCAAGCTTTACTGTCTCGGCAAGCCTGGAGGCTGTTGGTGGAGCCAACTTCTCTAAGTGCAAAAATACTCTAAGCTGCCTACTTCCCAAACACAACCTTTTTGGAACCGGAACTTGGAAACCGACCATCACAAATATGGAGATCAATCCTTGATGGGAGAGTAGTGTTAAAGCAAGGGGTAATCAAGCGCATTAGCAATGGTCAAACTACCAACATTTGGGAGACAAATTGGCTACCTAGAACAGGACCCATGCGCCCGATCACAGGTATCACAAATGACCGGCCTACCTTTGTGCCAGAGCTCATTGATGGAACTACAACAACCTGGAAGGAGGAGCTGGTATGAGCTACATTCATACCTTTTGATGTTGATACAATCATGGCGATCCCGTTATGCACGAGGGCAGTGGAAGACTTCTAGGCATGGTCGGTGGAGAGGAACGAAACCTTCTCGGTGCGCTCAGCATACTGGATGGTGATCAGTACTCATGAGCATCGGGAGAATTGGACGGAGGAACAAGGAGGAGAATCCATACTAGCTATGACGAGCAATGACTGGACGAAGTTGTGTCATATCACAGCACCATCCAAACTTAAGGTGTTCTTATGGCGCCTTGCTCGTCATTCTATGCCCATGATGAATTTGCTAAGTCACCGTCACATGGCTGACTCCAAATTTCGCGTGTTGTGTGGGCAAGAAGACTCTTGGAGGCACGCACTCATGGATTGCACCATGTCGAGATGCATCTGGGCCCTAGCGAATGACGAAGTAGTCGAGAAGATGAGCCTTAATATGGACTCTAGTGCAAGGAACTGGTTGTTCACAATGCATGATGACCTATCTCAACAGGATTTTGTTTTGATGACTGACACACTCTGGGCGTTATGGAGGACCAGGAGGAAAGCAATATATGAGGATGTGTTCCAAAGCCCTCAATCATTTAACATGTTCATTCAATCTTACCTCTCAGATTTACATGTGATAAAGGAACACCAAAACAACCTACCGAGGCAGGCGGTGGTTCGGAGTGCCCAATGGATACCCCCCGGGGCTCATGTTCAAAATGAATGTTGATGTGGCCGTGTCACTGAACCAGAGACGTGGGGTAGCTGCAGCTATCTGTAGGGATCACACGGGTCTATTCCAGGGAGCGTCGGCAATGGTCTTCAAGGGTATTGGTGATCCAACTACACTTGAAGCATTGGTGATATGCGAGGCCCTAGCATTGGCGGATGATCTTAACCTGCAAAATATACATGTGGCGTCGGATTGCAAGGTGGTAGTGGATGACATCAAACAAGGAAATCCACCATCCTATGGAGCAATATTGCATGAAATCATACAGTATAGTCTTTCAACTCTTGTAATTGTGCTCATGAGTTTAGGAGCTCGAATTTCGAGGCTCACAATTTAGCGAAGCATGTCATTATATTAGGGGTTGGTCATCATGTTTGGTTAGGTAACCTTGAAGATCTCTCTTTTGTACGTGTAAACATTGCTCACAGGTAAATAAAGCTTCGCCAGTTTGTCTAAAAAACTATTTCAGTACGAGATACCACGACGTGTGCGGAACTGCCAAGCCCTGAGCACCCTTTCCTCTGTCGCGTAGGTTCGCGCGGCACCAAGGAACAACGTCATGGGTGGCGGCGACCCCGAGCTAGCACTGTTGACCCCCCGCACTCTGCACGTCCGTCGTGCGCCACGACCTACCTGTCAGCCCCAGATCCGCCTGTCGATCCCTTTGCCCGTCCTCACGTGCCCGCTGTCAGCGGGAGCAAGATGATCTAGCCGGAACCACCATCGGATGACGTGTCGACGCAGGAGTGGGGAGCAACCCTGTACTAGGCTGGTAGTTTTTGGTCCGTCATATTAGAGCATGGTTAATAATATATCCAACTCATGGCTAAAAGGAATTTTCATATCATCTACAGTCTTTGTTTTTAGACACTCATACAACAAGGTGAACTATAAGGTGGTCTATCACATTAATACTTTTTCCATCTTCTTTCTATATCTTTTTTCACATTAATTATATTTACCTAGAAATGCGTATATTACTAGAATTTAGCATGAGAACCCACTTCCTTTACTTTGTCACACCTCTCTCCTTCACAAAAATGTGCCATGAAGACTGGCCACAACAGAAAGTACCCGTGTCCGTAGCCCGATCCTGCACACCAATAGTGTTGGGGAATGTAGTAATAATTCAAAAAAATCCGATGTGTCACCAAGATCAATATAGGAGATGCTAGCAATGAGAGAGAGAGAGAGGGAGTGCATCTTCATACCCTTGAAGATCGCTAAGCAGAAGCGTTGCAAAGAACGCGGTTGATGGAGTCGTACTCGTGGCGATTCGAATCGCGGAAGATCTGATCCAAGCGTTGAATGGACAACTTCTCCACGTTCAACACACGTATAGTCCGGGGAAGTCTCCCCCTTCTTGATCCAGCAAAGGGGAGAGAAGAAGTTGAGGGAGAGCTCCGGCATGTGGTGGCAGTGGAGCTCGTGGTTCTCCGGAAGAGCTTCGCTAAGCACTACAGAGGAGGAGGAGGTGTAGGAAGGGGGAGGGCTGTGCTAGGGCCAAGGAGATGCGGCTGCCCTCCCACCTCCCCTATATTTATAGGCTGAAGGGGAGAGGGTGCCACCTCCCTAGATCCATCTAGAGGGGGGGCAAGGGCGGGAGCTTGCCCCCCAAGTTGGTGGGAGGCGCCCCCACCCCTACGGCTTGTTTGGCTAGAATGAGTAAAGGGAATGGGAGTTTACATGTGGGAGTTTAGTAGGGTATTAGGCATGGGAAGTTGAATTTTAGTCCCAATCGCATCTTTGGTGTGTGGTGGGAATTAGTAAAGGAAATTTGAAAGAAAATAACTTCCCACGTAAATTAACAAGGGGGAGGCTGTGAAGAGATACATGGGAATTGACCTCCTTAATTCCCTTTCCTCATCCCACCTCAAATCCCTTGCCCCAACCAAACAATGGATTATATGTCACGTACCCCTTAAATTCCCATTTCTTGCCTCTAATATCCCCAAACCAAACAGGCGGTTAGGGTTCCCAACCCTAGGCGCCTTGGGCCCTTGGGAGGGGGGCGCACCAATCCACTATGAGGGTGGTTCCCACCCATATTCAGCCCACGTGGTCCTCCGAGGCAAGGTGGCCCCTCCTAGTGGACCCCCGGAACCCTTTTGGTGGTCCCGGTACAATACCGATAAACACCAAAACCTTTCCGGTGACCGAAACTGGACTTCCCATGTATAAATCTTCACCTCCGGACTATTCCGAAACTCCTCGTGACATTCAGGATCTCATCCAGGACTCCAAACAACTTTCAGGAACCACATACAATTCCCATTAAAACTCTAGCGTCACCAAACCTTAAGTGTGTAGAGCCTACGGGTTCGGGAACTATGCAGACATGACCGAGACACCTCTCCGGACAATAACCAATAGCGGGATCTGGATACCCATATTGGCTCCCACATGTTCCACGATGATCTCTGACAGGGATTCAATTAATCCCGTATACAATTCCCTTTGTCCATTGGTATGTTACTTGCCCGAGATTCAATCGTCGGTATCCCCACACCTTGTTCAATCTCATTACCGGCAAGTCTCTTTACTCGTTCTGTAACACATGATCCCATGACTAACTCCTTAGTCACATTGAGCTCATTATGATGATGTATTACCGAGTGGGCCCAGAGATACCTCTCCGTCACACGGAGTGACAAATCCCAGTCTCGATTCATGCCAACCCAACAGACACTTTCGGTGACACCTATAGTGCACCTTTATAGTCACCCAGTTACGTTGTGACGTTTGATACACCCAAAGCATTCCTACGGTATCCGAGAGTTGCACAATCTCATGGTCTAAGGAAATGATACTTGACATTAGAAAAGCTCTAGCAAACGAACTACACGATCTTGTGCTATGCTTAGGATTGGGTCTTGTCCATCACATCATTCTCCTAATGATGTGATCCCGTTATCAACGACATCCAATGTCCATGGTCAGGAAACCATGACCATCTATTGATCAATGAGCTAGTCAACTAGAGGATCACTAGGGACATGGTGTGGTCTATGTATTCACACATGTATTGTTGTTTCCGGTTAATACAATTATAGCATGAACAATAGACAATTATCATGAACAAGGAAATATAATAATAAACATTTTATTATTGTCTCTAGGGCATATTTCCAATAGTCCCCCACTTGCACTAGAGTCAATAATCTAGTTACATTGTGATGAATCGAACACCCATAGAGTTCTGGTGCTGATCATGTTTCGCTCGTGAAAGAGGTTTAGTCAACGGATCTGCGAGATTCAGATCCATATGTACTTTACAAATATCTATATCTCGATCCTGAATGTAACCACGAATGGAGTTGAAGCGGCGCTTGATGTGCTTGGTCTTCTTGTGAAACCTGGGCTCCTTGGCAATGGCAATAGCTCCAGTGTTGTCACAAAAGAGAGTCATCGGGCCCGACGCATTGGGAATCACTCCTAGGTCGATGATGAACTCCTTCATCCAGACTCCTTCCCGTGTTGCTTCTGAAGCAGCTATGTACTCCGCTTCACATGTAGATTCCGCCACGACGCTTTGCTTGCAATTGCACCAGATGACTGCCCCACCATTCAAAATATACATGTATCCGGTTTGTGACTTGGAGTCATCCGGATCTGTGTCGAAGCTAGCATCGACGTAACCCTTTATGATGAGCTCTTTGGCACCTTCATAAATGAGAAACATATCCTTAGTCATTTTCAGGTACTTAAGGATATTATTGACCGATGTCTAGTGTTCCATTCCAGGATCACTTTGGTACCTCCCTACCAAACTTATGGCAAGGTTCACATCAGGTCTGGTACACAACATGGCATACATAATAGAGCCTATGGCCGAGGCATAGCGAATGGCACTCATCTTTTCTCTATCTTCTGCTGAGGTCAGGCATTGAGATGTGCTCAATCTCACACCTTGCAATACAAGCAAGAACCCCTTCTTCGACTGATCCATATTGAACATCTTCAATATCTTGTCAAGGTATGTGCTTTGTGAAAGACCAATGAGGCGCCTCGATCTATCTCTATAGATCTTGATGCCTAATATGTCCATCGGTCCAAGGTCCTTCATTGAAAAACACTTATTCAAGTAGGCCTTTATGCTTTCCAAAAGTTCTATATCATTTCCCATCAACAATATGTCATACACATATAAAATGAGAAATGCTACAGAGCTCCCACTCACTTTCTTGTAAATATAGTCTTCTCCATAAGTCTGTATAAACCCAAATGCTTCGATCACCTCATCAAAGCGAATGTCCCAACTCCGAGATGCTTGCACTAGCCCATATATGGAGTGCTGGAGCTTGCATACCTTGTCAGCATTCTTAGGATCGACAAAACCTTCCAGTTGCATCATATACAATTCTTCCTTAAGAATGCCTTTTTGAGGTCCATTTGCCACATCTCATAACCATAAAATGCGACAACTGCTAACATGATTCGGACAGACTTCAGCATCGCTACGGATGAGAAAGTCTCATCGTAGTCAACTCCTTGCTTGTCGGTAACCCTTAGCGACAAGCCATGCCTTATATATGGTCACATTACCATCCGCGTCAGTCTTCTTCTTAAAGATCCATTTATTTTCTATGGCTTGCCGATCATCGGGCAAGTCCACCAATGTCCATACTTTGTTCTCATACATGGATCCTATCTCGGATTTCATGACTTCAAGCCATTTGTTGGAATTCGGGCCCACCATGGCTTCTTCATAGTTCGAAGGTTCACCATTGTCTAACAACATGATTTCCAGGACAGGGTTGCCGTACCACTCTGGTGCAGAATGTGTCGTGGACCTACGAAGTTCAGTAGTAACTTGATCTGAAGTTTCATGATCATCATCATTAACTTCCTCTCTACTCGGTGCAGGCACCACAAAAACATTTTCCTGAGCTGCACTACTCTCCGGTTCGAAAGGGGGTACAATTACCTCATCAAGTTCTACTTTCCTCCCACTTACTTCTTTCGAGAGAAACTCCTTCTCTAGAAAGGATCCATTCTTGGCAACAAAGATCTTGCCTTCGGATCTGAGATAGAAGGTATACCCAATAGTTTCCTTAGGGTATCCTATGAAGACGCACCTTTCCAATTTGGGTTCGAGCTTTTTAGGTTGAAGTTTCTTGACATAAGCATCGCATCCCCAAACTTTCAGAAATGACAGCTTAGGTTTCTTCCCAAACCATAATTCATGCGGTGTCCTCTCAACACATTTAGACGGTGTCCTATTTAAAGTGAATGCGGCAGTCTCTAATGCATATCCCCAAAATGATAGCGGTAAATCAGTAAGAGACATCATAGATCGCACCATATCCAATAGAGTGCGATTACGATGTTCGGACACACCATTACGCTGAGGTGTGCCATGCGGCATGAGTAGTGAAACAATTCAACATTTCCTTAAGTGCGTGCCAAACTCGTGACTCAAATATTCTCCTCCATGATCATATTGTAAGAACTTTATTTTTTTGTCACGTTGATTCTCTATCTCACTCTGAAATTCCTTGAACTTTTTAAAGGTCTTAGACTTGTGTTTCATTAAGTAGACATACCCATATCTGCTTAAGTCATCAGTGAGGGTGAGAACATAACGATAGCCACCGCGAACCTCAATGCTCATTGGACCACATACATCGATATGTATTATTTCTAGCAAGCTGGTTGCTTGCTCCATTGTTCCGGAGAACGGAGTCTTAGTCATCTTGCCCATGAGGCATGGTTCGCACGTGTCAAATGATTAATAATCAAGAGACTCTAAAAGTCCATCTGCATGGAGTTGTTGGAAATATGCCCTAGAGGCAATAAATAAAGTGTTTATTATTATATTTCCTTGTTCATGATAATCGTTTATTATCCATGCTATAATTGCATTGATTGGAAACACACTACATCTGTGGGTAAATAGACAACACACTGTCCCTAGTATGCCTCTAGTGAACTAGCTCGTTGATCAAAGATGGTCAAGGTTTCCTAGCCATTGACATGAGATGTCATTTGATAATGCGATCACATCATTAGGAGAATGATGTGATGGACAAGACCCAAACTACAAACGTAGCATATGATCGTGTCAGTTTATTGCTACTGTTTTCTGCATGTCAAGTATATGTTCCTATGACCATGAGATCATGCAACTCACAGACATCGGAGGAGTGCCTTGTGTGTATCAAACGTCGCAACATAACTGGGTGGCTATAAAGGTGCTCTACAGGTATCTCCGAGGGTGTCTATTGAGTTGGCATGGATCAAGACTGGGATTTGTTACTCCGTGTGACGGAGAGGTATCTTAGGGCCCACTCGGTACTACAACATCACAATAAGCCTTGCAAGCAATGTGACTAAGTGTTAGTCACGGGATCTTGTATTACAGAATGAGTAAAGAGACTTGCCGGTAACGAGGTTGAACTAGGTATGGAGATACCGACGATCGAATCTCGGGCAAGTAACATACCGAAGAACAAAGGGAACATCATACGGGATTAACTGAATCCTTGACATAGAGGTTCGACTGATAAAGATCTTCGTAGAATATGTAGGAACCAATATGTGCATCCAGGTCCGCTATTGGTTATTGACCGTAGAGGTGTCTCGGTCATGTCTAGATAGTTCTCGAACCCACAGGGTCTGCACACTTAAGGTTTGGTGACGTTTCGGTAGTATAGAGTTATGTATGGTGGTGACCGAAGGTTGTTCGGAGTGCCAGATGAGATCCCAGAAGTCATGAGGATCTCCGGAATGGTCCGGAGGTAAAGATTCATATATAGGAAGTCCTATTTTGGTCGCCGGAAAAGTTTCGGGCTCATCGGTAGTGTACCGGGAGTGCCGGTAGTGTACCGGGAGACCATCGGGAGGGGTATTTCGACCCAAGAGGCTACATGGGCTGTGGGAGAGTAAATACCAGCCCTTAGTGGGCTGGTGGAAATCCCACACAAGGCCCATGAGGCTGGGAAGAAAAGCCCAAAGAGAAAAAGGTGCAAAAAGGCAAAAAATAGGGTGAATCCTAGTCCTACTAGGATTGGAGTTGGATTCCACCTCTCCCACTTGATTTGGTCGACCCAATTGCTGGTACTTTGAAGACCAAGCCTCCTCTTCTATTCCTCTTATATATACTAGAGGTTTTAGGGTTTTTGGCACCCGATTTTAGCCACATGACACCCTAATCTCTAGTGCATAGTTTCTCCTCTAGATCGGATTTCTGCAGTGCTTCGACGAAGCCCTGCCGGAATTGCTCCACAACCATCGCCGGAGCGCCGTCATGCTGCCGGCGAATTCTTCTACCTCTCCGCTCTCTCTTGCTGGATCAAGACGGTGGAGATCGTCATCAAGCTGCACGTGTGCTGACCGCGAAGGTGCCGTCCGTTCGGCGCTAGATCGGAAGGATCGTGATCAAGTTCGTGGGACGGATCGTGATCAAGTTCGCGGGACGGATCATAATTAGATCACGGGATGGATCGTGATTGGATCGCGGGACGCATGATGATTTGGATCGCGAAGACGTTCGACTACACCAACTGCGTTACTTAACGCTTCCCGCTTAGCGATCTACAAGGGTACGTAGATCCACTCTCCCTCTCATAGATGCTCATCACCATGGATAGATATGCATGTGCGTAGGAAATTTTTTGTTTCCCATGCAATGTTCCCCAATAGTGGCATCATGAGCTAGGTCTATGTGTAGATGAGATCTCGAGTAGAACACAAAAGGTTTGCGAGCGTTGATGCTTAGATTGCTTCCTCCCTTGGTCGGATTTTGGTTCAGCGTATTGTGAGATGAAGCGGCCCGGACCAACATTACTCGTACGCTTACGAGAGATTGGTTCCCTCGACCGCAACTTGTTCCTTAGATGGCTTGCGGGTGCCAGTTTCTCTCACTTTAGTTGGATCGGATTCGACAAAGGCGGTCCTTGAGAAGGTTGAAAAGCAACTAGTGTATCACCGTTGTGGTTTTTCCGTAGATGAGAATTGTTCTTGCTAGATACCCGTAGCAGCCACGTAAAACATGCAACAAAAATTAGAGGACGTCTAACTTGTTTTTGCAGGGTATGTTGTGATATGATATGGCCAATTACATGATGTGATATATCTGATGTATGAGATGATCATGTGATGTATAGATTATCACGACTTGCACGTCGATGAGTACGGCAACCGGCAGGAGCCATAGGGTTGTCTTTAATTATTGTGTGACCTATGTAATGCTTTACTTTATCGCTACAGTAGCAATAGTAGTAGAAGCATGTTGGGCGCGACAACCCCGATGGCGACACGTTGATGGAGATCAAGATGATGGAGATCATGGTGTCGTCCGGTGACGATGGAGATCATGCCGGTGCTTTCATGATGGAGATCAAAAGCACAAGATCATGGCCATATCATGTCACTTATGATTTGCATGTGATGTTAATCCTTTTATGCACCTTGTTTTGCTTAGAACGACGGTAGCATTATAAGGTGATCCCTCACTTAATTTCAAGATAAATTGTGTTCTCCTCGAGTGTGCACCATTGTGAAAGTTCGTCGTGTCGAGACACCACGTGATGATCGGGTGTGATAGACTCTACGTTCACATACAACGGGTGCAAGTCAGTTTTGCACGTGCAGAACACTCGGGTTAAACTTGACGAGCCTAGCATGTACAGACATGGCCTCGGAACACAAGAGACCGAAAGGTCGAACATGAGTCATATAGTAGATATGATCAACATAATGATGTTCACCATTGAAGCCACCTTAACTCACGTGATGATCGGACTTGAGTTGGTGAATTTGGATCGTGTGACACTCAGATGACCTGAGGGATGTCAATTTGAGTGGGAGTTTTAGTAATTTGATTAACTAAACTCATTATCTTGAACAATAGTCTAAGTAACATTTGCATATTTATGTTGTAGATCAATGGCTCGCGTAGTAGCACCCCTGAATTTTAATGCGTTCCTAGAGAAAGCTAAGTTGAAATATGATGGAAGTAACTTTGTGGACTGGGCCCGTAATCTGAGGATTATCCTCACGGCTTCCCAGAAACAATATGTCCTTGATGCACCGCTTGGTAAACAACCAGAGGACATGACCTTCGAAGACGTTAAGAACGCTTGGGAGGCTCATGCTGGAGACTACTCAATAGTTCAGTGTGCAATATTGTATGGCTTAGAACCGGGACTTCAAAGACGTTTTGAATGTCATTGATCATATGAGATGTTCCAGGAGTTGAAGTTTATCTTTCAGAAGAATGCCCGGATCGAGAGGTATGAGACCTCCTATAAATTCTATGCTTGCAAGATGGAGGAGAACGGATCTATCAGTGAGCACATACTCAGAATGTCTGGGTATTCAAATCGTCTAGCGGAGTTGGGAATTACCCTCCCGCCAAAGGCAATCACTGACAGAGTTCTTCAATCACTGCCACCTAGTTACAAGAGCTTTGTAATGAACTATAACATGCACGGGATGAACAAGTCAGTCGCTGAGCTGTTTGTGATGCTGAAAGTCGCTGAGTCTGAAATCCAGAAAGAACATCAAGTGTTGATGGTCAATAAAACCACTAGTTTCAAGAAAAATGGCAAGGGCAAAGGCAAGAAGGGTAGAACCAAGAAGTATGGCAAAGCAGTTGCTACTCCTACAAAGAAGCCTAAGCACAGACCTAAGCCAGAAACTAAGTGCTTTCATTACAAAAGAACTGGTCACTGGAAGCGGAACTGCCCCAAGTACCTGGCTGACAACAAGGCGGCTAACAACAAACAAGGTATATATGATATACATGTTATTGATGTGTACCTTATTAGCTCTCGTAGTAGTGCCTGGGTATTTGATACCGGTTCGGTTGCTCACATTTGCAACTCAAAGCAAGAACTACGGAATAAACGAAGGCTGGCGAAGGACGAAGTGACGATGCGCGTGGGAAATGGTTCCAAGGTTGATGTGATCGCCGTCGGTATGCTCTCTCTTTGATTACCATCGGGATTAGTGATGAACCTGAATAATTGTTATTTAGTGCCTGCGTTAAGCATGAACATTATATCTGGATCTTGTTTATTGCGAGACGGTTACTCATTTAAATCAGAGAATAAAGGTTTTTCTATTTATATGAGTAATATCTTTTATGGTCATGCACCCAATGTTAGGGGTTTATTCATATTGAATCTTGATAGTGATGACACACATGTTCATAACATTGATGCCAAAAGATGTAGAGTTGATAATGATAGTACCACTTTCTTGTGGCACTGCCGTTTAGGTCATATTGGTGTAAAACGCACGAGGAAGCTCCATGTTGATGGACTTTTGGAGTCACTTGATTTTGAATCACTTGACACATGTGAACCATGCCTCATGGGCAAGATGACTAAAACGCCATTCTCTGGAACAATGGAACAGGCAAGTGACTTATTGGAAATCATACATACTGATGTGTGTGGTCCAATGAATGTTGCAGCGCGCGGTGGATATCGTTATTTTCTCACCGTCACTGATGACTTAAGTAGATATGGGTATATTTACTTAATAAAACACAAGTCTGAAATGTTTGAAAAGTTCAAGCAATTTCAGAGTGAAGTTGAGAATCATCGTAACAAGAAGATTAAGTTCCTGCGATCTGATCGAGGAGGTGAATATCTGAGTTATGAGTTTGGCAGTCACTTAAGACAATGTGGAATTGTTTCACAGTTGACACCGCCCGGAACACCACATCGTAATGGTGTGTCCGAACGTCGTAATTGAACCTTATTAGATATGGTGCGTTCTATGATGTCTCTTGCTGATTTCCCACTATCGTTTTGGGGTTATGCATTAGAGATAGCTGCATTCACTTTAAATAGGGCACCAATGAAATCCGTTGAGACAATGCCATATGAACTATGGTATGGCAAAAGGCCAAAGTTGTCGTTTCTTAAAGTTTGGGGATGTGATGCTTATGTCAAAAAGCTTCAGCCTGAAAAGCTGGAACCCAAAGCGGAGAAATGCGTCTTCATAGGATACCCGAAAGAGACAGTCGGGTATACCTTCTATCTCAGATCCTAAGGCAAAGTGTTTGTCGCTAAGAACGGAACATTTCTTGAGAAAGAGTTTCTCTCGAAAGAATTGAGTGGGAGGAAGATAGAGCTTGATGAGGTTATTGAACCTTTACTTCAACCAGAAAGTAGCGCAGCGCAGAAAGTTGTTTCTATGGAACCTACGACGGTAGAAGAGGAAGTTAATGATGATGACCATGAAACTTCGGATCAAGCTACTATTGAACCTCGTAGGTCGACAAGGGCGCGTACTACTCCTGAGTGGTACGGCAACCCTGTCTCAGAGGTCATGTTGTTGGACAACAATGAACCTACGAGCTATGGAGGAGCAGTGATGGGCCCGGAATCCGAGAAATGGTTAGAGGCCATGAAATCCGAGATGGGATCCATGTATGAAAACAAAGTATGGAGTTTGGAAGTATTACCTGAAGGGCAAAAGGCCATTCAAAACAAATGGATCTTTAAGAAGAAGACAAGCACGGACGGTAATATCACTGTCTATAAAGCTCGACTTGTGGCAAAGGGTTTTTCACAAGTTCAAGGAGTTGACTACGATGAGACTTTCTCACCCGTAGCGGTGCTTAAGTCTGTCAGAATCATGTTGGCAATAGCTCCTTATTTCGACTATGAAATTTGGCAGATGGATGTCAAAACGGAGTTCCTCAACGGTTTCCTTGAGGAAGAGATGTATATGATGCAACCCGAAGGTTTTGTCGATCCAGAGAATGCTCACAAAGTTTGCAAACTCCAGCGATCCATTTATGGACTGGTGCAAGCATCTCGGAGTTGGAATAAGCGCTTTGATGAGGTGATCAAAGCGTTTGAGTTTATACAAGTTGATGGAGAAGCTTGTATTTACAAGAAAGTGAGTGGGAGCTCTATAGAGTTTCTAATATTATATGTGGATGACATATTGATGATTGGAAACTATATAGAAATGCTGGAAAGCGTGAAGGAATATTTGAACAAGAGTTTTTCAATGAAGGACCTAGGAGAAGTTGCTTATATATTAGGCATTAAGATCTAGAGATAGATCGAAACGCTTAATAGCACTTTCACAGAGCACATACCTTGATAAAGTTTTGAAGAAGTTCAAAATGGATCAGTCCAAGAAGGGGTTCTTGCCTGTGTTACAAGGAGTGAAGTTGAGTAAGACTCAATGCCCAGTGACTGCAGAAGATAAAGAAAAGATGAGTGTCATCCCATATGCTTCATCATAGGCTCTATCATGTATGCAATGCTGTGCACAAGACCCGATGTTAGCCTTGCCATAAGTATGGCCGGAAGGTTTCAAAGTGATCTTGGAATGGAGCACTGGCAAGCGGTCAAGAATATCCTAAAGTACCTGAAAAGGGCAAAGGAAATGTTTCTTGTTTATGGAGGTGATGAAGAGCTCGTCGTAAAGGGTTACGTCTATGCAAGCTTTGATACTGATCCGGACGACTCTAAGTCGCAAACCAGATACGTATTTATTCTTAACGGGGGAGCGGTAAGCTGGTGCAGTTCCAAGCAAAGCGTGGTAGCTAATTCTACATGCAGAGCAGAGTACATCGCAGCCTCGGAGGCAGCGAAGGAAGGTGTCTGGATGAAGCAGTTCATGACAGATCTTGGAGTAGTGCCTAGTGCAGTGAATCCAATGAACATGTTCTGTGACAACACTGGTGCCATTGCTCTAGCCAAGGAACCAAGGTTTCACAAGAGGACCAAACACATAAAGCGACGCTTCAACTCCATCCGGTATTACATCGAGGAGAAGGACATAAATATCTACAAAGTGCACACGGATCTGAATGTTGAAGACCCGTTGACTAAACCTCTTCCAAGGGTTAAACATGATCAACCAGAACTCCATGGGTGTTTGATTCATTACAATGTAAATCACATAGTGATGTGAACTAGATTATTGACTCTAGTGCAAGTGGGAGCCTGTTGGAAATATGCCCTCGAGGAAATAAATAAAGTGCTTATTATTGTATTTCCTTGTTCATGATAATCGTTTATTATCCATGCTATAATTGCATTGATTGGAAACACATTACATGTGTGGGTAAATAGACAACACACTGTCCCTAGTATGCCTTTAGTGAACTAGCTCGTTGATCAAAGATGGTCAAGGTTTCCTAGCCATTGACATGAGATGTCATTTGATAACAGGATTACATCATTAGGAGAATGATGTGATGGACAAGACCCAAACTACAAACGTAGGATATGACCGTGTCAGTTTATTGCTACTGTTTTCTGCATGTCAAGTATATGTTCCGATGACCATGAGATCATGCAACTCACAGACATCGGAGGAGTGCCTTGTGTGTATCAAACATCGCAACGTAACTGGGTGGCTATAAAGGTGCTCTACAGGTATCTCCGAGGGTGTCTGTTGAGTTGGCATGGATCAAGACTGGGATTTGTTACTCCGTGTGACGGATAGGTATCTTAGGGCCCACTCGGTAATACAACATCACAATAAGCCTTGCAAGCAATGTGACTAAGTGTTAGTCACGGGATCTTGTCTTACGAAATGAGTAAAGAGACTTGCCGGTAACGAGGTTGAACTAGGTATGGAGATACCGACGATCGAATCTCGGGCAAGTAACATACCGAAGAACAAAGGGAACATCATACGGGATTAACTGAATCCTTGACATAAAGGTTCGACCGATAAAGATCTTCATAGAATATGTAGGAACCAATGTGGACATCCAGGTCCCGCCATTGGTTATTGACCGTAGAGGTGTCTCGGTCATGTCTAGATAGTTCTCGAACCCGCAGGGTCTGCACACTTAAGGTTTGGTGATGTTTCGATAGTATAGAGTTATGTATGGTGGTGACCGAAGGTTGTTCGGAGTCCCGGATGAGATCCCGGACGTCACGAGGAGCTCCGGAATGGTACGGAGGTAAAGATTCATATATAGGAAGTCCTATTTTGGTCGCCGGAAAAGTTTCGGGCTCATCGGTAGTGTACCGGGAGTGCCAGTAGTGTACCGGGAGACCATCGGGAGGGGTATTTCGACCCAAGAGGCTACATGGGATGTGGGAGAGTAAATACCAGCCCTTAGTGGGCTGGTGGAAATCCCACACAAGGCCCATGAGGGTGGGAAGAAAATCCCAAAGAGAAAAAGGTGGAAAAAGGCAAAAATAGGGTGAATCCTAGTCCTACTAGGATTGGAGGTGGATTCCACCTCTCCCACTTGATTTGGTCGACCCAATTGCTCGTCCTTTGAGGTCCAAGCATCCTCCTCTCTTCCTCTTATATATACTAGAGGTTTTAGGGGTTTTGGCACCCGATTTTAGCCACGTGCAACCCTAATCTCTAGTGCATAGTTTCTCCTCTAGATCGGATTTCTGCAGTGCTTAGGCGAAGCCCTGCCGGAATTACTCCACCACCATCGCCGGAGCGCCGTCACACTGCCGGCGAATTATTCTACCTCTCCGCTCTCTCTTGCTGGATCAAGACGGCGGAGATCGTCATCAAGCTGTACGTGTGCTGAACGCGGAGGTGCCGTCCGTTCGGCGCTAGATCGGAAGGATTGTGATCAAGTTTGTGGGACGGATCATGATCAAGTTCGCGGGATGGATCGTGATTAGATCGTGGGACAGATTGTGATTGGATCGCGGGACGCACGGTGATTTGGATCGCGAAGACGTTCGACTACACCAACCGCGTTACTTAACGGTTCCCGCTTAGCGATCTACAAGGGTAAGTAGATCCACTCTCCCTCTCGTAGATGCTCATCACCATGGATAGATCTGTGTGTGCATAGGAATTTTTTTGTTTCCCATGCAACATTCCCCAACAGGAGTTTCTTCATGCGTTTGACACCAATATGACCAAGGTGGCAGTGCCACAAGTATGTGGGACTATCATTATCAACCTTACATCGTTTGGTATTCACACTATGAATATGTGTAACATCACGTTCAAGATTTAATAAAAATAAACCATTGACCAGCAGGGCATGACCATAAAACATATCTCTCATATAAATAGAACAACCATTATTCTCGGATTTAAATGAGTAGCCATCTCGCATCAAACGAGATCCAGATATAATGTTCATGCTCAAAGCGTGTACTAAATAACAATTATTGAGGTTTTAAACTAATCTCGAAGGTAGATGTAGAGGTAGCTTGCCAACGGCGATCACATCGACCTTGGAACCATTCCTGACGTGCATCTTCACCTCGTCCTTTACGAGTCTTCGCTTATTCCATAGCTCCTGTTTTGAGTTACAGATGTGAGCAACCGCACCCTTATCAAATACCCAGGAGATACTACGAGTGCTGGTAAGGTACACATCAATAACATGTATATCATATATACCTTTGATGTTGCAGGCCTTCTTATCCGCTAAGTACTTGGGGCAGTTCCGCTTCCAGTGACCGGTTCCCTTGCAATAAAAGTACTCAGTCTCAGGCTTGGGTCCATTCTTGGGCTTCTTCCCGACAACTGATTTACCGGGCGCGGCAACTTCTTTGCCGTCCTTCTTGAAGTTCTTCTTACCCTTGCCTTTCTTGAAACTGGTGGTCTTATTCACCATCAACACTTGATGTTCCTTTTTGATCTCCACCTCCGCTGATTTCAGCATCGAATATAACTCGGGAATGGTCTTCTCCATCCCTTGCATATTGAAGTTCATCACAAAGCTCTTGTAGCTAGGTGGAAGCGACTTGAGGATTATGTCAATAACCTAGTCATCCGGAAGATTAACTCCCAGCTGAGACAAGCGGTTGTGCAACCCAGACATTTTGAGTATGTGCTCATTGCCAGAACTATTTTCCTCCATCTTACAACTGAAGAACTTGTTGGAGACTTCATATCTCTTGACCCGGGCATGAGCTTGGAAAACCATTCTCAGCTCTTGGAACATCTTATATGCTCCGTGTTGCTCAAAACGCTTTTGGAGCCCCGATTCTAAGATGTAAAGCAAGCCGCATTGAACCAGGTAGTAATCATCACTATGCGACTGCCAGGCGCTCATAACATCTTGAGTACTAGGAAAATGGGTGCATCACCAAGCGGTGCATCAAGGACATATGCTTTCTTGGAAGCTATGAGGATGATCCTCAAGTTATAGACCCAGTCCGTATAGTTGCTTCCATTGCCTTTCAACTTGGTTTTCTCTAGGAACGCGTTGAAGGTGAGGGCAACATTAGCGTGGGCCATTGGATCTACAAGATAGATTGTAAAGACAATTTTAAACTAATTTCATGATAATTAAGTTCATCTAATCAAATTATTTAATGAACTCCCACTCAGATAGACATCCCTCTAGTCATCTAAGTGATACATGATCCATATCGACTAGGTCGTGTCCGATCATCACGTGAGACAGACTAGTCAACAATGGTGAACATCTCCATGTTGATCGCATCTACTATACGACTCATGTTCGACCTTTCGGTCTCTCGTGTTCCAAGGCCATGTCCGTACATGCTAGGCTCATCAAGTCAACCTAAGTGTTTCGCGTGTGTAAATCTCGCTTACACCCATTGTATGCGAACATTAGAATCTATCACACCTGATCATCACGTGGTGCTTCGAAACAATGATCCTTCGCAACGGTGCACACTTAGGGGGAACACATTTCTTGAAATTTTAGTGAGGGATCATATTACTTATGCTACCATCATTCTAAGCAAATACGATGTAAAAACATGATAAACATCACATGCAAATCATAAAGTGACATGATATGGCCAATATCATCTTGTGCCTTTGATCTCCATCTTCGGGGCGCGGCATGATCACCATCGTCACCGGCACGACACCATGATCTCCATCATCGCGTCTTCATGAAGTTGTCTCTCCAACTATTACTTCTACTACTATGGCTAAGGGTTAGCAATAAAGTAAAGTAATTACATGGCGTTTTTGATCGACACACATGTCATACAATAAATTAAGACAACTCCATAGCTCCTGCCAGTTGTCATACTCATCGACATGCAAGTCATGATTCCTATTACAAGAACATGATCAATCTCATACATCACGTATATTTCATCACATCCTTTTGACCATATCACATCACATAGCATACCCTGCAAAAACAAGTTAGACGTCCTCTAATTGTTGTTGCAAGTTTTACGTGGCTGTTATGGGTTTCTAGCAAGAACGTTTCTTACCTACGCAAAAGCCACAACAGTGATATGCCAATTGTTATTTACCCTTCATAAGGACCCTCTTCATCGAATCCGATCTGACTAAAGTGGGAGAGACAGACACCTGCTAGCCACCTTATGCAACAAGTGCATGTAAGGCGGCGGAACCAGTCTCACGTAAGCGTACGTGTAAAGTCGGCCCGGGCCGCTTCATTCCACAATGCCGCCGAATCAAGATAGGACTAGTAATGGCAAAGAAATTGACCAAATCATCGCCCACAACTACTTGTGTTCTACTTGTGTATAGAATCTACGCATAAACCTCGCTCTGATACCACTATTGGGGAACGTAGTAATAATTCAAAAAAATTCCTACGTGTCACCTATTGGGAAACGTTGCATGGGAAACAAAAAATTTCCTACGCACACGCAAGATCTATCCATGGTGATGAGCATCTACGATCGAGAGAGTGGATCTACATACCCTTGTAGATCGCTAAGCGGGAAGCGTTAAGAAACGCGGTTGATGTAGTCGAACGTCTTCACGATCCAAATCGCCAGGCATCCTGTGATCCAATCACGATCTATCCCTCGATCCAATCACGAACCGTCCCGCGATCCCATCATGATCCGTCCCGCGATCAAATCACGAACCGTCTCGCGATCCTGATCATGGTCGTCCCGATCTAGCGCCGAACGGACGATGCCTCCGCGTTCAGCACATGTACAGCTCGATGACGATCTCCACCTTGTTGATCCAGCAAGAGGGAGTGGAGAGCTAGATCAATTCTCCTGCAGCGCGACGGCGTGGTGGTGATGGTGGTGGAACTATTCCGGTAGGGCTTCGCCTAAGCACCGTCAAACTAGACTAGAGGAGAAAATCGATCTAGATGAAGTAGAGGGAGCACGTGGCAATTAGGGTTAGATTTCCTCTCTAAATCCTCTAATATATATAGGAGGGAGGGACGGGAGGAGGCAGCCTCAAACCCTCAAGAGTTGGCCAAAATTGGAGGCAGAGGAGTCCTACTCCAATCCTACTAGGAGTAGGATTCCTCCTCTCCACTTGGAAACACTTTCCACCTTTCCACATTTTGGTTTTTCCCACCCCGGCCGCATGTGCCTTTAGTGGGGGCCTAGGCTAGCCCACCAGGGGCTGGTTTGCCTCCTCCCATAGCCCATGTGGACCCTTGGGTCGAGACACCCCTCCCGATTGCCCCCCCCGGTACCCTCCCGGCACTCCCGGTACACTACCGATGAGCCTGAAACTTTTTCGGTGACCAGAACAGGACTTACTATATATCAATCTTTACATTCGGACCATTCTGGATCTCCTCGTGACGTCTGAGATCTCATCCAGGACTCCGAACAACCTTCGGTCACCACCATACTTAACTCTATACTACTGAAACGTCACCGAACCTTAAGTGTGCAAACCCTGCGGGTTCGAGAACTATGTAGACATGACCGAGACACCTCTATGGTCAATAACCAATAGCGGGACCTGGATACCCATATTGATTCCTACGTATTCTATGGAGATCTTTATCGGTTGAACCTCTATGCCAAGGATTCAGTTAATCCCGTATGATGTTCCCTTTGTTCATCGGTATGTTACTTGCCCGAGATTCGATCGTCGGTATATCTATACCTAGTTTAATCTCGTTACCGGCAAGTCTCTTTACTCATTCTGTAATACAAGATCTTGTGGCTAACACTTAGTCACATTGCTTGCAAGGCTTATTGTGATGTTGTATTACCGAGTGGGCCCTAAGATACCTCTCCGTCACGCGGAGTAAGAAATCCCAGTCTTGATCCATGCCAACTCAACAGACACCCTCAGAGATACCTATAGAGTACCTTTATAGTCACCCAGTTACGTTGTGACTTTTGATAGACACAAGGTACTCCTCCGGTGTCAGTGGGTTGCATGATATGATGGTCATAGGAACTGATACTTGACATGCAGAAAACTATAGCAATAAACTGACACGATCATATGCTATGTTTATAGTTTGGGTCTTGTCCATCACATCATTATCCTAATGATGTGATCCCATTATCAAATGACATCTCATATCTATGGCTAGGAAACCTTGACCATCTTTGATCAACGAGCTAGTCTATTAGAGGCATACTAGGGACATGGTGTTGTCTATGTATCCACACATGTATCTGAGTTTCCGATCAATACAATTCTAGCATGGATAATAAACGATTATCATGAACAAGGAAATATGATAATAACTAATTTATTATTGCCTCTAGGACATATTTTCAACAGTCTCCCACTTGCACTAGAGTCAATAATCTAGCTCACATCACTACGTGATTTGTTATGAATCTCACACCCAATGAGTTCAGGGGTTCGATCATGTTTTGCATGTGAAAGAGGTTTTACTCAACGGGTCTACGACTTTTAGATCCGTGTGCACTTTGCAAATCTCTATGTCATACTGTAGACACTGCTACCATGCTCCACTTGCAGCTATTCCAAATGGCTACTTCACTATACGTATCCGGATTGCTACTAAGAGTCATCCAGATTGGTGTTAAAGCTTGCATCGACGTAACCCTTTACGACGAACTCTTTATCACCTCCATAACCGAGAAATATTTCCTTAGTTCTCTAGTTACTAAGGATAATTTTGATCGATGTCCAGTGATCCACTCCTGGATCACTCTTGTACCCCTTGACAGACTCATGGCAAGGCACACACAAGTGTGGTACACAACATGGCGTACTATATAGAGCCTATGACTAAGGCATAGAGGACGACCTTCGTCCTTTCTCTTTCCTCTGCCGTGGTCAAGCTTTGAGTCTTAGTCAACTTCACACCTTACAATCAGGCAAGAACTCCTTCTTTGACTGATCCATTTTGAACTCTTTCAAAATCTTGTCTAGGTATGTACTTATTGAAAGTCTCATCAAGCGTCTTGGTCTATCTCTATACATCTCGATGCCCAACAATTAAGTAGCTTTATCCAGTTCTTCCTTTGAAAAACTCTTTTCAAACAACCCTTTATGCTTTCCAGAAATTCTACATTATTTCCGATCAATAATATTTCAACCACATATACTTATCAGAAATTTTATAGTGCGTCCACTCACTTTAGAGTAAATATAAGTTTCTCATAAACTTTGTATAGACTCAAAAACTTTGATCATCTCATCAAAGCGTATATTCCAACTCTAAGATGCTTGCACCAGTCCATAAATGGATCGCTGTGTAACAGCCCAAGTGCACCCCTGGACTTATTTGTAATATATGCATGTGTGAACCTTCTATGAAATGCCATCATGGAATTTGAGAAATATTTTTTTTGCTTCATGTCATTTCTTGCATCATGGCATCATATCATCATTCATGTTTTGCATCATGACTTGCATGTGGTGATGTTGTTGTGAGTGTGTTTGAGGCGTTGTGTGCTAGGAGTCATGGGTGTTTTAGTTTGCAAAACTTAGGTGCAATAGCTCTCCTTTTCCCCTCAAAACTATGCCCAACTCTCTCTCTTTTCAAAATATTGCAACATGTGGTATTGCTTGCTAAATAAATTCTTTTAAAATGTTGCACCTCTTCCAGATGTTCTGTTTAGATTTGTTGAGTAGCTCATATACATGTTTGTAAATATTTATTTTGTAAACTTTGAAAAACCAGATGCATATGCTTCTAATAAGTGATTAATTTGTTTTGCTTAAAAATCCTGATTCTATTTTTATTGAATAGGACTCAATTTTTTGAGTCCAAAAGTATTTTTATGTATGACCAAAACCCTCTCTTTTATTCTCTGCGAGTTTTGTTTTGTTTGAGTTTTATAATAAAGAAAATCTCTTTTTTTAAGTGTGTGTGTGAGAGAGAGAGGACAACCGTCCTGCGCCTCGTCCACCCCGCGGCCCAACTAGAGCTTTCGCAGCCCAGCCGAGCCTCCTTGCGTTCGCTTCCTGCTCCTCCTGTACGGCGTGCATCCAGCAAGGACACGTCGCCTTTCTGAGCGCGATTTGACGGCCGTCGGCCGCCCTAGCTCCCTTTACAGCCTAATCCCCGCGGTGCCCTAGCCTCCCTCGACCCATTTCCTCCTTCTCCTTCCCTCACCGCCGCAGAGGTAAGCTTCCAGCGCCATGCCGTCAGGGTACCCGTCGTGCTCCGGCCGAGCGTGAGCTCGTGCCCGGGGTAGCTCCTCCGCCCCGTCTCCGGCCTCTCTGGCGCCGTGGAACGACGCCTTGGAGTCCCTGCCTTATTCTTCTTCTTCGTGTGCGGCGCCAGCAGCTCGGGGCTTCCTCCCCGTCGTCTCGTCCTTCCTGCATCCCTCGATCAGGAACGTCGCCATCGTCCGTCGCCTCGTAGGCGCCTTCCCAACGCGTCCCCGACCATATCACCATGTTAAGGTAGTTGAGTACCTTCCTCTATCCCTCCCTGACGTTTCTAGCCGTCGGTAGAACCCCGTAGGGCTCGGTTTCGTCGCCCCTTTGTCGTGTTCCCCGCGCTCCGGAAGATACCTGCAGCTTTCTTTAGAGAGGAGGCTCGAGTTTTCCTTGCATCGTCTCCGTGGTTTTTCCCCGTCCCAACGCATACCCGCATGCACTCCCCGCACCCTTGCATGCTCTTAGTCACAGCAGCAGCACAACGCGCCACCCGGCTCGCTTCACAGCCACCTCGCTCTGCCCGAGATGAGCTCAAGGTCGTGCTCCAGCAACACCACGCACGCACCTCCTGTAGCCTGCATGAGCATGCCTACCGCAGCAGCCATCCGATTCACGTGCACGCACACCTATTGCCTCAAGCCCGCCGGTGCTCTGCTGCACCTGTAGCCGCTGCTCTTGTCGCCGTCACCGCCGGCAAGATGTCGTGTACCCATGGTGATCCAAAGCTCGGCCTTTCAGCTGTTTACATCAAGCCACCACCTTCGCGCACAAGATCCATAGCAGCATCATAGTGGTTTGCCCATTGCTACCTTACCCAAAGGATCCGCGGGTCGATTCCTGCTAGCTACAGTTTTTTTGGCTGATTGTTTCCTTTTGCTTATTCCAACGTGTAGTCATTGCTAAGAGATGCGTGCTCCGTTTTATTTGCACGATTACCAAAGCAGCACAATGGCGAGCGCCTCACACCTACACACATGGGATCCTGGTTTCGAAGCCTAGTTCTCCCAATTTTGCCTCTTGTTTTAGTTTTCTTTTGCGCGCACACACACACCCAGCTCCATCCATGGGCCTGAAGCTCCCACTAGCCGAAGCCCAGTCACTGATTCGGCCCGATCTATTTTTTTTTCTGCTCTGCTAATTTATCAATCATCAAAGACATTGCATAATTTCAGAAAAAAGGTCCTGTTTTAAAATGCCAATAGTTAAATAACTATGCATCGCAGGTAAAAACTTTAGACATGAAAATGACTAGAATTTCGTGTAGATTCACATTTTCCAACTCTCACATGTGTTTAAAATATTTAGCATGCTGTTTTCATGTATTTTGCATCAATGCCATGCTAAAACAGTTTATATCATAATTAATTAATCGTAGCTCCGTTGAAAATGTTTTACATGTGTAACTCGACTATAAAAACGTGTAGAATCTCATGGCACACTTTATTTTGCTATTTAACAAATATAAAATTGTGTTAGGATAGATCTGTACCAAACTTAAAATATGCTTATGAGGTCGTTCCGAGAATGCTATGTGTTGCTTTTGGCCTTATTTAAAATGCCTAGATGATGTACTTATTTATGCTTCACCTCTTGCCATGTTTAACAACATTTAACCTTGTCGAGTAACTAAACGGGAGTGAACTAAATAAACCGATCATGGAGTTTCGTCAATATGCAACTCGTTGCATATTGAGCTTCACTTTAATGTGTAGTAGTTGTTTGATGTGATTTGCCTTGCATTGCATAATTAACCGGACATGCCTCATATTGGTTTGCGCATCATGTCATGTATATGTTGTGATGTTTTTTCGTGTGTTGATTGTTATTTCTAGATTGCTTCTTGTCGATAGAGTTCCGAAAGCGTTCAGAGTGTGAGGATTCGTTCGAGTACGTCCCGTTTGTCTACTTCACGGAGTCGTTCTTCTTCCAAGCGGGATGTCAGGCAAGATGACACATTTCCCTGGATATCACTACTATCATTGCTATGCTAGTTGTCTCGCTTCCATCGTTATGTCTCGCTACCTACCACTTGTTTGTCAAGCCTCCCAACATTGCCATGATAACCCTCTAACCCCTCCACATCCCAACAAACCTTTGTTTGGCTATGTTACCGCTTGCCCAGCCCTTCTTATAGTGTTTCTAGCTGCGGTGCAAATGCTTCCATGTGTCAACATGAACATTCTTTTGTTATCGCAATATTATTGCTATTCAATTTAATACATATATATACTTGGTAAAGGGTGGAAGGGTTGGCCTTTTTGCTCGGTGTTTTGTTCCACCCTAGCCGCCCTAGTTACTTGTGAACCGATGTTATGTTCCATAATTGAGCGCTCCTAACATGCTCGGGGTTGTTATTGGGATCCCCTTGATTTTCGTTTTAGGATAAAACTTGTCTGGCAAGGCCCAACTTTGGTACTACAGTTGCCCAACATAATAATACTGATCACCTTATTAAAGCATAAAGGGTCGCCCCCTCGTGGATTAATTTAACATAATAGAGGGGGCCAGTGCTGCTGGTGCTGGTCCAAAATAAAGCACTGTGCGGGGCCACCCTGGGGCAACTCGGGGGATTTCTATCAGGCCACCGTACACTAGCTTATCCGCAGTGGCCTGAGAACGAGATACACGACTCCTATCGAGATTGTCGGCTCGTCAATCGGCCTTGCTGGAGTTGTTTTACCTTTCTTGAACGTCTTGCACGTGGGATTTTGACGACACTTCGGGCTATCCCGAAGTTGAGATTTTCCATCGGGATTTCGCAAATACTACGGGTGATTGTGCAGTTGGGAAATTCCAACGCGGCGTGTGGTTAATTTGTGATGGACTAGTTGGAGCACCCCTGCAGGGTTAAATCTTTCGGAAAGCCATGCCCGCGGTTATGTGGCAACTTGGAAACTTCTTGTTCAACACCCGGTCATAGCAAACTTGAAGTAAACTTAAATAAAATACACCAACCGTGTGCGTAACCGTGACTGTCTCTTCTCGTGAGTCTCTATCTGAGAGAGAACACGGTGGGGTTGTGTTTGACGTAAGTAGGTGTTCAGGATCACTTAGTGATCATTACTAGCTCACGTTCGTTATGCGTAGACCAGCATACTTTACTTTCTGTTGTATTCATAAGTTAGCCACTCAAATAAATGCTTAGTTGCTTGCTGCAACCTGACCACTTAACCATACCTCACCCATTAAGCTTTAATAGTCTTGATACCCTTGGAAATGAGATTGCTGAGTCCCTGTGGCTCACAGATTACTACAACAACAGTTGCAGGTGCAGGTAATGGGATGATTTGACGTGAGCGCGATGCTTGTTTGATTTGGAGTTCTTCTTCTTCTTCATCATCATCGATCTAGGATGAGTTCCAGGCGGCAGCTTGGGATAGCAAGGATGGATGTCATTTTACCATTTGTTTTTGTCCATAGTCGGACCCTGCTCTTCTGTATGATGTTTGAATATGTTGTTGTATTGATGTGATCGTAATGTAGCTTGTGGCGAGTGTAAGCCAATTCCATATACTCATCTCTTGCGTACATGTACTTGTAATGATATCCATTCTTGCGAAACGATGAGATGCATTTATATCCCTGTCGAGGCCCTCGAGCTGAAATAAGGATAGGATCGCATCTTGGGCGTTACAAGTTGGTACAAGAGCCGGTACCAACCTAGGAGCCCCCTTGATTGATCGAACCTTGGCCGAGTCGAGTCTAGTGAAAAACTATTTTGAGTCTAGTTATTTATCAGAGAGTAGGTTTCTTTTGCTCCTCTTCTATACTCCGGTGAGGTATTCGACTTAGGAATTTTTAATTCTACTCCTCTTATATTTTCACTCATTTTTTTAGGATCATGTGGGTATTGTTGGGATCGTTCCGATATCTTTGTGACGAGAACATTGTTCTTGGTGCCTCCTGACATTTAGGGGTTGTGGCAGTGTCCTGGGGAGTTGAGCTCCGAGGTGTTGTCTTCACTTTTGTATCGTTGTAGTTCCGGAATACCAGAGGTCGTCGACATCGAAAACACTTCTATACTCTTTGTGGTGAGAGTAGTTGGCGCCACCCAGTACTGGGGAGAATGATCAGTTGTATTGCCACAACTAGTATATCAGATGTTTTTCGAAGGTCCGAGGTACACAATTTTCGAGGTTTTCTTGGTTATGTGTTGACGGATGGATACAGTTGGAGTGTAGGGCTTGTTAGTTGTGTGAGATATTTTGCCTCCCTGTATCCCCAACATTAGATTGCATAACTAGAAAGTTTCGGGAGTTCTTAGGTGGGAATTCAAGTAGGTACCTAGGATTATCTTTTCAACAAGTGCATAATGGGTATGCATTTTTTTCTGGCTTGTTTCATCAGCCTCATCCTTTGTTTTGTTTTGAATATGGTAATTTGAGTTGCTTCGATGTCAAGTGGTGATTTCATACCTTTTCTAAGTAGTGTGATCATATCTTACGGGAATGCTAATCCTTTTGTTCAACTGGAGTTGTCTTGAAATTCTTTTCAACTGGTGCGCTCCTCTTCAAGATATTCAATCATCTCCAATATTTGCAAGACCAATCCTCATGTTTCTTTTGTTGGAAATATGCCCTAGAGGAAATAATAAAATGGTTATTATTATATTTCCTTGTTCATGATAATTGTTTATTATCCATGCTATAATTGTATTGATTGGAAACACATTGCATGTGTGGATATATAGACAACACTTTGTCCCTAATGTGCCTCTAGTAAACTAGCTCGTTGATCAAAGATGGTCAAGGTTTCCTACCCATTGACATGAGATGTCATTTGATAACGGGATAACATCATTAAGAGAATGATGTGATGGACAAGACCCAAACTATAAACGTAGCATATGATCGTGTCAGTTTATTGCTACAGTTTTCTGCATGTCAAGTATATGTTCCTATAACCATGAGATCATGCAACTCACTGACACTAGAGGAGTGCCTTGTGTGTATCAAACGTTGCAATGTAACTAGGTGACTATAAAGGTGCTCTACAGGTATCTCCGAGGGTGTCTGCTGTGTTGGCATGGATCAACACTGTAGCGACCCGACTCAAAACAAGTCAAGCCTCTGTGTGTTCTGTGCCATCCCTGGATCAGTATGCTGACACACACAGTACATCAATGTATATATCAAAGTGCAATCACATGTAAAACGTAAAACTGATATATACCTTAAAATAGCAGCGGAATGCAGTCAACGGGAGTGGAGTCCCAATAACACCAACGGCAAGTTGAGTGTGGACTGTAACCCTGAATCGTACTCTTACCCGTCGTAGAAGAGTATCTGCAACATAAGACGTTGCAGCCGTGTAGGTCAGTACATGGAATGTACTGGCAAGATCACCATAGTAGAACCGAAGAATAAAGACTATTCTATATGCAAAGGCTTTGTGGCTCTGTGTCTGAGTTTTTGCGTAAAAGCTGATTTTATTTTCCTACAACAAAGGAATTTCAGGAATTTCACTATGGAGTTACCTATCATGACATGGTTCCGCCAACCGATGTCCAAATGCCCACAAGTATCATTAAGTTGCCCACAATTAGTTATCAGTCCAATGTTGAGAGTTCAGAGATAGATCCAAGTCCAGAGGCTCAAATTGTCCGTAACCGGGGACACGGCTAATCGATTAGGTTTAACTCTGTAGAGTGTTGTGTACTTTACCCACAAGATTCATTCCCTCATGGTAAGTCCTCGCACTGCCTGGTGTTTGAGAACAGGATGAACGAAACATGGTCTTTCAAGGTGTTTCCCTGACTGTCCGACAGTGCCCATCCAATCCTAACGTCGACTACATCTCGTAGCACTGCCCAGCAGATTCGCAACAAAGATCAACCAAGCCAGAGCCCATAATGACTTGTGGCTACACAGGTAAGCTTCCGGGCATGAAGTATTCATCCTTCCCTTTGAGTCTGGGTGAGGCTTTCCGCGTGAATACTGGCCATCTCCAGCAACACCTAGGCAAATCCACTGGCTTCTCCAGGGTACCATTTCAACCATCCCTCACCCAGTAGTGTGTATTGAAAAACTTGTTTCTCGAGTCTCGAAGTCTTGAGGTCTTGAATATGCAGGTCTTGAAGAAGCCTTCATGAAGTCGTCGTTTTGACGTGGAGTCCTTCTTCACACCACTCACGAACACTCATACCAAAACCCCATCTACTTTAGCATAGCATTTCACTAACTAGCGTTCCCGGGGCTTTAGTAACAAGTGGTGGGTTCCTACCTCATGCATTCTACTCAACTACAATAATTTCAATAACACTACAGGAGGGATTTGTTGAATGATGTCACTACATGCAATAAAAACATAGGTATGAAATAGATGGTCAAAGTGAACTTGCCTGTACTGTTGATGAAGAATAAGATCGTTCTCAGAAATAACTTGATAGAACTATATGTCACTCTCCGATGAAATCTATACAAACAAACATTGCATTCATAAGCAAACACTTCTAGCAATCAAAACTAACAATCACAAGGTAACACAAGAAACAAAAGCAACAAGGTTGATGAAGGAAACACTTAAGACAAAACTCAAAGTCAAGAAAGTTTTCATAAAAACAACTAAGGTAGTTTTCCCCTACAAACAATTATTTTCAATAGCAACAAAACAATAACAAAGCGAAATACAACAAAAGGATTTCTTGTAAATATTTTACTAGCAAAAAGAATTACTTTTGAAGAACAAGTAAAACTATGAAAACAACATCCTAAACAACATAAGTGTTCCAACTAGCAATACTACAGCAACATATCAAAACATAACAAGGCAAAGCAATGGACTCTAAATTTTAGGTGGCTAAACCATTACTAAAACAAAACTATATTTTGTAACCAAACTAATAGTTAACAGAAAAGAATTAATAAAATACTTATTATAAAACAGAATTAAATCATCTAAAACTTTTGTGAAGAGGGTTTCTATTAAAACTAACTTGTTTTATAACACATTACCTAATGAAAAAATAATGTAGTTTTCCTATCATAATAGAGCAAAAACTAAATTATTTTTTTATTAAAAAAACATTTCTTAACAGAAAAGATTACTAAAAACTTTATTCCTAGAAAACAGAATTTAATTATATAAAACTTTGTTAAAAGGAAACTATTACTAACTAGTTTGTTTTAATCAAATTAAACCTAATTGAAAAGGAGTTGTGATTCCTATATTAATAAAGAAACAAAACTAAGCAAATTAATATTTTTATTAACAGTAAGTAAAACACCTAAAGTTTACTAGCAGAACCTACTAAATCAAATTAAAACTAAATCTGATTTAAACTAACTAAAATAAATAAATAAAACTATACTATAATACTAGACAGATTCTGTTTATAGCTATAACACTAATCAAAATCATCCTAAAAATCCGCAAACTAAGCAATAAGATAGTCCTAATTAATACCAAGCAGTAGCAAAAAGATTCATATCAAAATCTATTTTTAAACTCTAGTTATTCAGATTTGAGTGATTTGAGCAAATTTGATTAAATTCAAATTTTATAGTTCAAATTTAAAATCTAAGACCACAGGGGGAAACTATATGAAAAATGTGAGCTAATGCAAAAAGATTCAACTCAAAACACTAAACAGATTAAAAGATATAAACAAAACAAAATTTGCAATTACTCTGTTTTCTAAACAAATCAAAAAAAGAAAAAACTAACATTCCATCAGCCAGGGGGCTACGTGGCACTTCCTGATTGGTCAAAGGGGTGCGCGTGCGGGGTGTTTCGGGCGGACGACCGAAGTCTAGTGCATACCACTTCGGGGATTTAAAACGTCTAATCTATGCCGTTGATCAAGATCGGACGGTGGGGAGGGGAAGAAGAGTCTCACCGAGGGAGGGTTGCCGGCGGTGGTGTCTCCGGCGACGGCGACGGCGACGGCTGGATGCGGGCGACGGCTCCAGGGGATCTTCGGCGATGGCGTTGGCTCCGTTCGACGCAGGAAAACACGGCGGCGAGGATGGTGGCATCAGAGAGGAGAGGGGGTGACGGAGACGAGCGGCACGAGCTCGGGGGCAGCGACGGCTTCCGGGTGTCGACGGGGAAGAGAGCTCCGGTGGGTGTGGAGCTTGCGCGAGTGTGCTGGGAGGTGCGCACGGGCGAGGGAGGATGGATGGTAGGCTCGGTGGTGGTCGGGGAGGTCGGAGGCGAGCTCGGGAGCGACAATGGCGCGGCGGCGTCCGAGGTTTCCGGCGAGTGATTCTGGCGAGGTGGGGGCTCGGGCAGAGGGGCGAAGGGGTGGAATGGGTCGAGGGGTGTCAAGGGCTTATATAGGAGGGGTCGGGGGCATCCGAAAGGAAGGAGGGGAGGAGATCACGGCGAGGGGTTGCCGGCGATGTTACCGGGTGCGGGAGAAGGAAGAAGGTGACCGGCGAGTGATTTGCGTCGGGCGGTGGGGCCGGGCGTCAGTGAGAGGGAGCAAGAGATTAGCGCGAGCGATGGCCGATCGGAAGGTGAGTCGGGGAGGGGGATAAGGCAAGTGGGCCGATGGGTCTTTAAAACGTTTAAATACTTTCCCTTTTTATTTTATCAGCGAATCAAAAACAATTAAATGACCATAATTACATGCCTAAAAATAAAAAGTTTTATACCAAAATTATCAGGAGAATAAATGCCATTTAATGGACATTTTTCCCCGGCCAAATTAAACAATTTAAAAAAATTAGAAAATTGCCTAATTGGCTTTGATTTATTTTTGCAATTATTTTTCATATAACCCCTTGGGTTTTATGATTCAAAAACTTCACAAAATACCCCCTGGTTTTGGAGTGTCATATTACTCCTCTCAAAAATTTGTCCAGGGGTTTTGTATATTTTGAAATTTTGAATAGGAACCAAATATGAAATGGATTCCAAAATAATTCAGAGGCACTTTCAAATCCTTTCTTTAAACTTCCAACTCATATTTCATATAATTTGAAAAGGTCATACTATCCTCTCTCATGAAAATCATTGAGTTGCGTAAAGTTTCTGAATTTAAAATATTTTCAAATGGAACTCAAACCAGTTTCAATTCCCTTTTCATTTTCTCAAATGGAAGAAGTCATGTCATCTTCACTTTGGGGTTTTGTGATGAAATGAATTTGAATTCTTGGTGATCAAAATGCAGAGTGAAAGTTTTGGGAAAGTCATTTCATTCCCTCTCATCAAATTTTTAAAAGTTTCGAAAAGTTTCAAATTTCACTCACTTTCAATCATTCAAGCAAACAATCAATCATTCTAATAGTTATTATAACATTCCAAAGTTTGGGATGTTACAAACACTGGGATTTGTTACTCTGTGTGACAGAGAGGTATCTCAGGGCCCACTCGGTAACACAACATCACAATAAGCCTTGCAAGCAATGTGACTAAGTGTTAGCCACGAGGTCTTGTATTACAGAAAGAGTAAAGAGACTTGCCGGAAATGAGATTGAACTAGGTATGGAGATACCGACGATTGAATCTCGGGCAAGTAACATACCGAAGAACAAAGGGAAGAACATACGGGATTGTCTAAATCCTTGACATAGAGGTTCGACGGATAAAGATCTTCGTAGAACATGTAGGAACCAATATGGGCATCCAGGTCCCTCTATTGGTTATTGACCGTAGAGGTGTCTCGGTCATGTCTACATGGTTCTCGAACCCGTAGGGTCTGCACACTTAAGGTTCGGTGATGTTTCGGTATTGATGAGTTATGTGTGTTGGTGACCGAAGGTTGTTTGGAGTCCCGGATGAGATCTTAGACGTCACGAGGAGTTCCGAAATGGTCCAAAGGTGAAGATTAATATATGGGAAGTTGGTGTTTGAGTTCCAGAAAAGTTCTGTGACCTGCAAGTGGTGTGATGGAGTGCCGAAAGTGTTCCGGGGGGTCCACCGGATGGGCCCATCTACTCCGAAGGGCCACATGGGCTGTGAGAGGGTGCATACCAGCCCCTGGAGGGCTGGCCACACCTCCCACCTCAAGGCCCATGCGGCTAGAGGCTAGGGTTGGGCCAAAAGGGTGGGCTAGCCACCAAACTTGGTGGCCAAGCCACCCTGGCCGCCGCCAAACCTCCTTGGCCACCGCACCAAACCCTAGGGGAAACCCTAGGGCGGTTAGCCCCTCCTCTTCCCCTATATATATGTGAGGGGAGGGAGGGCTGCAACACACAAGTCACGGTGCAGCCCTTCCTCCCTTCCCGATTACCTCTCCTCTAGTAGATTGATTCTCCGCCGCTTAGCAAAGCTCTGCCGGATCAGCTCCACCACCACCGTCGCCACGCTGTCATGCTGCCAGCAAACCCATCTACCTATCTGCTCCCTCTTGCTAGATCAAGAAGGCGGAGATCATCATCGAGCTACACGTGTGCTGAACGCGGAGGTGCCGTCCGTTCGGCACTTGATCGGGAGTTCATGGGACGGCTTGTGATTTGGATCGCGGAGACATACGACTACTTCAACCGCATTATTTAACGTTTCCACTTAGTGATCTACAAGGGTACGTAGATCCAATCTCTCCTCTCATAGATGCTCATCTCCTACATTGATCTTGGTGAAGCGTAGGATTTTTTTTGTTTCCCATGCAACATTCCCCAACAGCGGTATCGGAGCTAGGTCTATGCGTAGATGAGATCTTGAGTAGAACACAAAGGAGTTTGTGGCCGTTGATATTCAGATTGCTTCCTCCCTTAGTATTTTCTTGGTTTAGCGGTAGTATGGGATGAAGTGGCTCGGACCGACTTTACTCGTACGCTTACGAGAGACCGTGTTCCATCGACTAACATGTGACTTTGTTGCATAAAGATGGCTGGCGGGTGTCTGTCTCTCCCACTTTAGTTGGATCAGATTTGATTAAGGCAGTCCTTGTAGAAGGTTGAAAATCAATCTTCATATCACCGTTGTGATTTTGCGTAGGTAAGAATCATTCTTGCTAGATACCCATAGCAGCCATGTAAAACTTGCAACAACAATTAGAGGACATCTATCTTGTTTTTGCAGGGTATGTTGTGATGTGATATGGCCTATTACATGATGAGATATATGTGATGTATGAGAATGATCCTGTTTTGTATAGAATATCACGACTTGCATGTCGATGAGTACGACAACCGGCATGAGCCATAGGGTTATCTTTGATTATTGTATGACCTGCGTGTCAATCTTTAAGCGCTATGTAATGCTTTACTTTATCGCTAAGCGGTAGCAGTAGTAGTATGAGCATGGTGGGCGTGACAACCCTGATGGAGACACAATGATGGAGACCATTGTGTTACGCCGGTGACGATGGAGATCATGCCGGCGCTTTGGAGATGGAGATCAAAAGCACAAGTTCATGGCCATATCATGTCACTTATGATTTGCATGTGATGTTAATCCTTTTATGAACCTTTTTTTTGCTTAGAACGACAGTAGCATTATAAGGTGATCCCTCACTTAAATTTCAAGATGAATTGTGTTCTCCCCGGGTGTGCACCGTTGCGAAAGTTTGTCGTGTCGAGACACCACGTGATGATCGGGTGTGATAGACTCTACGTTCGCATACAACAGGTGCAAGCCAGTGTTGCACATGCGGAACACTCGGGTTAAACTTGACGAGCCTAGCATGTACAGACATGGCCTCGGAACACAAGAGACCGAAAGGTCGAGCATGAGTCATATAGCAGATATGATCAACATGATGACGTTCACCATTGAAACCACCTTAACTCACGTGAGGATCGGACTTGAGTTGGTGAATATGGATCATGTATCACTCAGATGACCCGATGGATGTCAATTTGAGTGGGAGCTTTAGTAATTTGATTAACTAAACTCATTATCTTGAACAATAGTCTAAGTAACCTTTGCATATTTATGTTGTAGATCAATGGCTCGTGTAGTAGCACCCTTGAATTTTAATACGTTCCTAGAGAAAGCTAAGTCGAAAGATGATGGAAGTAACTTTGTGGACTGGGCCCGTAATCTGAGGATTATCCTCACGGCTTCCCAGAAGGCACATGTCCTTGATGCACCGCTTGGTAACCAACCCGCAGACTTGTCATCCGAAGATGTTAAGAACGCTTGGGGGGCACATTCTGGAGATTACTCAATAGTTCAGTGTGCAATATTGTATGGCTTAGAACCGGGACTTCAAAGACGTTTTGAAATGTCATGGAGCATATGAGATGTTCCAGGAGTTGGAGTTTATCTTTAAGAATAATGCCCGGATCGAGAGGTATGAGACCTCCGATAAGTTCTATGCTTGCAAAATGGAGGAGAACGGGTCTATTAGTGAACATCTACTCAGAATGTCTAGGTATTCGACTCGTCTGGCAGAGTTAGGGATGCCTCTTCCGCCAGAGGCGATCATTGACAGAGTTCTTCAATCACTGCCACCTAGCTACAAGACCTTCGTGTTGAACTATAACATGCACGGGATGAACAAGTCAGTTGCCGACCTGTTTGCGATGCTGAAAGTTGCTGAGTCTGAAATCCAGAAAGAACATCAAGTGTTGATGGTCAATAAAACCACTAGTTTCAAGAAGAATGGCAAGGGAAAGAAGGGTAACTCCAAGAAGGGTGGCAAAGCAGTTGCTCCTCACGTGAAGAAACCCAAGGCCGGAGCCAAGCGAGAAACTGAGTGCTTTCATTGCAAGGGAATTGGTCACTGGAAGCGGAACTGGCACAAGTATCTGGCTGACAAGAAGGCGGCCAACAACAAACAAGGTATATATGATATACATGTTATTGATGTGTACCTTACTAGCTCTCGTTGTTGTGCATGGGTATTTGATACCGGTTCGGTTGCTCTCACTACGGAATAGATGAAGGCTGGCGAAGGACGAAGTGATGATGCGCGTGGAAAATGGTTCCAAGGTTGATGTGATCGTAGTCGGCATGCTCTCTCTTTGATTACCATCGGGATTAGTGATGAACCTGAATAATTGTTATTTAGTGCATGCGTTAAGCATGAACATTATATCTAGATCTTGTTTATTGCGAGACGGTTACTCATTTAAGTCGGAGAATAATGGTTGTTCTATTTATATGAGTAATATCTTTTATGGTCATGCACCCAATGTGAGGGGTTTATTCATATTGAATATTGATAGTGATGATACACATGTTCATAACATTGATGCCAAAAGATGTAGAGTTGATAGTGATAATACCACTTTCTTGTGGCACTGCCGTTTAGTTCATATTGGTGTAAAACGCATGAGGAAGCTCCATGCTGATGGACTTTTGGAGTCGCTTGATTTTGAATCACTTGACACATGTGAACCATGCCTCATGGGCAAGATGACTAAAACGCCATTCTTTGGAACAATGGAACGGGCGAGTGATTTGTTGGAAATCATACATACTGTGTGCGGTCCGATGAACATTGAGGCGCACGGTGGATATCGTTATTTTCTCAACTTCACTGATGACTTAAGTAGATATGGGTATATTTACTTAATGAAACACAAGTCTAGAACGTTTGAAAGGTTCAAGCAATTTCAGAGTGAAGTTGAGAATCATCGTAACAAGAAGATTAAATTCCTATGATCTGATCGAGGAGGTGAATATCTGAGTTATGAGTTTGGCAGTCACTTAAGACAGTGTGGAATTGTTTCACAGTTTACACCACCTGGAACACCACAACGTAATGGTGTGTCCAAACATCGTAATCGGACCTTATTACATATGGTGCATTCTATGATGTCTCTTGCCGATTTGCCACTATCGTTTTGGGGTTATGCATTAGAGACAACTGCATTCACTTTAAATAGGGCACCATCAAAATCCGTTGAGACGACGCCATATGAACTATGGTTTGGCAAGAGGCCAAATTTGTCGTTTCTTAAAGTTTGTGGATGTGATGCTTATGTCAGAAAGCTTCAGCCCGAAAAGCTGCAACCCAAAGTGGAAAAATGTGTCTTCATAGGATACCCGAAAGAGACAGTTGGGTATACCTTATATCTCAGATCCGAAGGCAAAGTGTTTGTCGCTAAGAACAGAACATTTCTTGAGAAAGAGTTTCTCTCGAAAGAATTGAGTGGGGGAAATAGAGCTTGATGAGGTTATTGAACCTTTACTTCAACCAGAGAGTAGCTGAGCGCAGAAAAATGTTTCTATGGAGCCTACGACAGTTGAAGAGGAAGTTAATGACGATGATCATGAAGCTTTAGATCAAGTTACTATTGAACCTCGTAGGTCGACAAGGGCGCGTACTGCTCCTGAGTGGTACGGCAACCCTGTCTTGGAGGTCATGTTGTTGGACAACAATGAACCTACGAGCTATGGAGGAGTGATGATGGGCCCGGATTCTGAGAAATGGTTAGAGGCCATGAAATCCGAGATGGGATCCATGTATGAAAACAAAGTATGGACTTTGGAAGTATTACCTGAAGGGAGAAAGGCCATTCAGAACAAATGGATCTTTAAGAAGAAGACGGACGCGGACGGTAATGTTACCGTCTATAAAGCTCGACTTGTGGTAAAGGGTTTTTCACAAGTTCAAGGAGTTGACTACGATGAGACCTTCTCACCCGTAGCGATGCTTAAGTTCGTCAGAATCATGTTAGCAATAGTTGTTGGAAATATGCCCTAGAGGCAATAAATAAAGTATTTATTATTATATTTCCTTGTTCAAGGGAACATCATACGTGATTAACTGAATCCTTGACATAGAGGTTCGACCAATAAAGATCTTCGTAGAATATGTAGGAACCAATATGGGCATCCAGGTCCCGCTATTGTTTATTGACCGTAGAGGTGTCTCAGTCATGTTGACATAGTTCTCAAACCCGCAGGGTCTGCACACTTAAGGTTTGGTGAGGTTTCGGGAGTATAGAGTTATGCATGGTGGTGACCGAAGGTTGTTCGGAGTCCCGGATGATATCCCGGATGTCACGAGGAGCTCCGAAATGGTCCGGAGGTAAAGATTGATATATAGGAAGTCCTATTTTGGTTACCGGAAAAGTTTCGGGCTCATCGATAGTGTACTGGGAGTGCCGGTAGTGTACCGGGAGACCACGAGGAGGGGTATTTCGACCCAAGAGATTACATGGGCTGTGGGAGAGGGAATACCAGCCCTTAGTGGGCTGGTGGAAGTCCCACACAAGGCCCATGCGGCTAGGAAAGAAAAGCCCAAAGGGAAAAGTGGAAAAAGGCAAAAAAGGCAAAAAGGGGAGGAGTCCTAGTCCTACTAGGATTGGAGGAGGAATCCTCCTCTAATCCCCCTTCAGCCGAAGCTAGGAGTGCTTGGCCCTTGCGCCAAGCCCTCTCCTCTCTCCCTCTTATATATACTGGAGGTTTTAGGGTTTTTGCACTTCATTTTCAGCCACGTGCTACCCGTTCCTCTAGTGCATTGTTTCTCCTCTAGATCGGTTTTCTGCAGTGCTTAGGAGAAGCCCTGCCAGAATAGCTCCACCACCATCGCCGGAGCACCGTCATGCTGACAGAGAACTCGTCTACCTCTCCGCTCCCTCTTGCTGTATCAAGAAGGCGGAGATCGTCATCAAGCTGCACGTGTGCTGAACGTGGAGGTGTCGTCCGTTCGGTGCTTGATCGGGACGGATCCTGATTGGATCACGGGACCCTCGGTGATTTGGATCGCGAAGACGTTCGACTACACCAACCGTGTTTCTTAACGCTTCCCGCTTAGCGATCTACAAGGGTACGTAGATCCACTCTCCCTCTCGTAGATGCTCATCACCATGGATAGATCTTGCGTCTGCGTAGGATTTTTTTTGTTTCCCATGCAACATTCCCCAGTAGTGGCATCATGATCTAGGTCTATGTGTAGATGAGATCTCGAGTAGAACACAAAGATTTTGTGGGGGTTGATGCTTATATTGCTTCCTCCCTTGGTCATGTTTTGGTTCGGCGGTATTGTGGGATTAAGCGGCCCGGACCAACATTACTCGTACGCTTACGAGAGACCGGTTCCCTCAACTGCAACTTGTTTGCACAGATGGCTAGCGGGTGCCAGTTTCTCCTACTTTAGTTGGATCGGATTCAACAAAGGCGGTCCTTGAGAAGGTTGAAAAGCAACTAATGTATCATCATTGTGGTTTATGCGTAGGTGAGAATTGTTCTTGCTAGATACCCGTAGCAGCCACGTAAAACATGCAACAACAATTAGAGGACATCTAACTTGTTTTTGCAGGGTATGTTGTGATGTGATATGGCTAATTAAATGGTGTGATATATGTGATGTATGAGATGATCATGTGTTGTATAGAATATCACGACTTGCATGTCGATGAGTACGGCAACCGGCAGGAGCCATAGGGTTGTCTTTAATTATTGTATGACCTGCGTGTCTATCATTAAGCGCTATGTAATGCTTTACTTTATCGCTAAATGGTAGAAATAGTAGTAGAAGCATGGTGGGCGCGACAACCCCGATGGCGACACGTTGATGGAGATCATGGTGTCATGCCGGTGACGATGGAGATCATGCCGGTGCTTTCAAGATGGAGATCTAAAGCACAAGTTCATGGCCATATCATGTCACTTATGATTTGCATGTGTTGTTAATCCTTTTATGCACCTTGTTTTGCTTAGGACGATGGTAGCATTATAAGGTGACCCCTCACTTAAATTTCAAGATGAATTGTGTTCTCCCTGAATAATTGTTGTTTAGTGCCTGCGTTAAGCATGAACATTATATCTGGATCTTGTTTATTGCGAGACGGTTACTCATTTAAATCAGAGAATAAAGGTTGTTCTATTTATATGAGTAATATCTTTTATGGTCATGCACCCAATGTGAGGGGTTTATTCATATTAAATCTTGATAGTGATGATACACATGTTCATAACATTGATGCCAAAAGATGTAGAGTTGATAATGATAGTACCACTTTCTCGTGGCACTGCTGTTTAGGTCATATTGGTGTAAAACACATGAGGAAGCTCCATGCTGATGGACTTTTGGAGTCACTTGATTTTGAATCACTTGACACATGCGAACCATGCCTTATGGGCAAGATGACTAAAACACCGTTCTCTGGAACAATGGAACGGGCAAGTGACTTATTTGAAATCATACATACTGATGTGTGCGGTCCAATGAATGTTGCAGCGCGCGGTGGATATCGTTATTTTCTCACCTTCACTGATGACTTAAGTAGATATGGGTATATTTACTTAATGAAACACAAGTCTGAAACGTTTGAAAAGTTCAAGCAATTTCAGAGTGAAGTTGAGAATCATCATAACAAGAAGATTAAGTTCATGCGATCTGATCGAGGAGGTGAATATCTGAGTTATGAGTTTGGCAGTCACTTAAGACAGTGTGGAATTGTTTCACAGTTGACACCGCCTAGAACACCAAAGCGTAATGGTGTGTCCGAACGTCGTAATCGAACCTTATTAGATATGGTGCGTTCTATGATGTCTCTTGCTGATTTGCCACTATCGTTTTGGGGTTATGCATTAGAGACAACTGCATTCACTTTAAATAGGGCACCATCGAAATCTATTGAGACGACGCCATATGAACTATGGTTTGCCAAGAGTCCAAAGTTGTCGTTTCTTAAAGTTTGGGGATGTGATGCTTATGTCAAAAAGCTTTAGCCTGAAAAGCTGGAACCCAAAGTGGAGAAATGCGTCTTCATAGGATACCCAAAAGAGACAGTCGGGTATACCTTCTATCTCAGATCCGAAGGCAAAGTGTTTGTCGCTAAGAACAGAACAATTCTTGAGAAAGAGTTTCTCTCGAAAGAATTGAGTGGGAGGAAAATAGAGCTTGATGAGGTTATTGAACCTTTACTTCAACCAAAAAGTAGCGCAGCACAGAAAGATGGTTCTTTGGAACCTACGACGGTTGAAGAGGAAGTTAATGATGATGATCATGAAGCTTCAGATCAAGCTACTATTGAACCTCGTAGGTCGACAAGGGCGTGTACTGCTCCTGAGTGGTCCGACAACCCTATCTTGGAGGTCATGTTGTTGGACAACATTGAACCTATGACCTATGGAGGAGCGGTGATGGGCCCGGATTCCGAGAAATGGTTAGAGGCCATGAAATCCGAGATGGGATCCATGTATGAAAACAAAGTATGGACTTTGGAAGTATTACCTGAAGGGCGAAAGGCCATTCAGAACAAATGGATCCTTAAGAAGAAGACCGACACAGACGGTAATGTCACCGTCTATAAAGCTCAACTTGTAGCAAAGGTTTTTTCACAAGTTCAAGGAGTTGACTACGATGAGACCTACTCACCCGTAGCGATGCTTAAGTCAGTCAGAATCATGTTAGCAATAGCTTCTTATTTCAACTATGAAATTTGGCAGATGGATGTCAAAACAGCATTCCTCAATGGTTTCCTTGAGGAAGAGTTGTATATGATGCAACCAGAAGGTTTTGTCGATTCAGAGAATGCTGACAAAGTTTGGAAACTCCAGCGATCCATTTATGGGCTGGTGCAAGCATCTCGGAGTTGGAATAAGCGCTTTGATGAAGTGATCAAAGCGTTTGGGTTTATACAAGTTTATGGAGAAGCTTGTATTTACAAGAAAGTGAGTGGGAGATCTATGGCGTTTCTAATATTATATGTGGATGACATATTGCTGATTGGAAACAATATAGAAATGTTGGAAAGCGTGAAAGAATATTTGAACAAGAGTTTTTCAATGAAGGACCTAGGAGAAGCTGCTTTCATATTAGGCATTAAGATCTATAGAGATAGATCGAGACGCTTAATAGCACTTTCACAGAGCACATACCTTGATAAAGTTTTGAGGAAGTTCAAAATGGATCAGTCCAAGAAGGGGTTCTTGCCTGTGTTACAAGGTGTGAAGTTGAGTAAGACTCAATGCCCAGTGACTGCAGAAGATAGAGAAAAGATGAGTGTCATCACCTATGCTTCAGCCATAGGCTCTATATGTATGCAATGCGGTGCACAAGACCCGATGTCAGCCTTGCCATAAGTATGGCCGGAAGGTTTCAAAGTGATCCTGGAATGGAGCACTGGGCAGCGGTCAAGAATATCCTTAAGTACTTGAAAAGGACTAAGGAAATGTTTCTCATTTATGGAGGTGATGAAGAGCTCATCGTAATGGGTTACGTCGATGCAAGCTTTGACACTGATCCGGATGACTCTAAGTCGCAAACGGGATACGTATTTATTCTCGACGGGGGAGCAGTAAGCTGGTGCAGTTCCAAGCAAAGCGTGGTAGCCGATTCTACATGTGAAGCGGAGTACATCGCAGCCTCGGAGGCGGCGAAGGAAGGTGTCTGGATGAAGCAGTTCATGACAGATCTTGAAGCAGTGCCCAGTGCATTGAATCCAATGACTCTGTTTTGTGACAACACTGGTGCCATTGCTCTCGCCAAGGAACCAAGGTTTCACAAGAGGACCAGAACCATAAAGCGACTCTTCAACTCCATCTACTATTACATCGAGGAGAAGGACATAACTATTTGCAAAGTGCACATGGATCAGAATGTTGTAGACCCATTGACTAAACCTCTTCCAAGGGCTAAACATGATCAACACCAAAACTACATGGGTGTTCGATTCATTACAATGTAAATCACATAGTGATGTGAACTAGAATATTGACTCTAGTGCAAGTGGGAGACTATTGGAAATATGCCCTAGGGGCAATAAATAAAGTGTTTACTATTATATTTCCTTGTTGATGATAATTTTTTATTGTCCATGCTATAATTGTATTGATTGGAAACACATTACATGTGTGGATAAATGGACAACACTTTGTCCCTAGTATGCGTCTAGTGAACTAGCTCGTTGATCAAAGATGGTCAAGGTTTCCTAGCCATTAACATGTGATGTCATTTGATAACGGGATCACATCATTAGGAGAATGATGTGATGGACAAGACCCAAACTACAAACGTAGCATATGATCGTGTGAGTTTATTGCTACTGTTTTCTGCATGTCAAGTATATGTTCCTATGACCATGAGGTCATGCAACTCACTGACACCGGAGGAGTACCTTGTGTGTATCAAACGTCGCAACGTAACTGGGTGACTATAAAGGTGCTCTGCAGGTATCTCCGAGGGTGTCTGCTGGGTTGGCATGGACCAAGACTGGGATTTGTTACTCCGTGTGATGGAGAGGTATCTCAGGGCCCACTCGGTAATACAACATCACAATGAGCCTTGCAAGCAATGTGACTAAGTGTTAGTCACGGGATCTTGTATTACGGAACGAGTAAAGAGACTTGCCGGTAACGAGGTTGAACCAGGTATAAAGATACCGACGATCAAATCTCGGGCAAGTAACATGCCGAAGAACAAAAGGAACATCATACGGGATTAACTGAATCCTGGACATAGAGGTTCGACTGATAAAGATCTTCATAGAATATGTAGGAACCAATATGGGCATCCAGGTCCCGCTATTGGTTATTGACTGTAGAGGTGTCTCGGTCATGTCTACATAGTCCTCGAACCCGCAGGGTCTGCACACTTAAGGTTTGGTGACGTTTCGGTAGTATAGAGTTATGCATGGTGGTGACCGAAGGTTGTTCAGAGTCCCGGATGAGATCCCAAACGTCACGAGGAGCTACGGAATGGTCCAGAGTTAAATATTGATATATAGGAAGTCCTATTTTGGTCGCCAGAAAAGTTTCGGGCTCATCGGTAGTGTACCGGGAGTGCCGGTAGTGTACCGGGAGTGCCGGTAGTGTACCGGGAGACCACCAGGAGGGGTATTTCGACCCAAGAGGCTACATGGGATGTGGGAGAGTGAATACCAGCCCTTAGTGGGCTGGTGGAAGTCCCACACAAGGCCCATGCATCTGGGAAAGAAAAGCCCAAAGGGAAAAGTGGAAAAAAGGCAAAAAAGGCAAAAAGGGGAGGAGTCTTAGTCCTACTAGGATTGGAGGAGGAATTCTCCTCTCCTCCCCCTTCGACCGAAGCTAGGAGGGCTTGGCCCTTGAGCCAAGCCCTCTCCTATCTCCCTCTTATATATACTGAAGGTTGTAGGGTTTTTGCACTTGATTTTCAGCCATGTGCTACCCGTTCCTCTAGTGCATAGTTTCTCCTCTAGATCGGTTTTTTGCAGTGCTTAGGCAAAGCCCTGTCGGAATAGCTCCACCACCATCGCCGGAGCACCATCACGCTTCCGGAGAACCCGTCTACCTCTCCGCTCCCTCTTGCTGGATCAAGAAGGCGGAGATCGTCATCAAGCTGCACGTGTGCTGAACGCGGAGGTGTCATCCATTCGGTGCTTGATCGGGACGGATCGTGATTGGATCGCGGGACGCTCAGCAATTTGGATCGCAAAGACGTTTGACTACACCAACCGTGTTTCTTAATGTTTCCCGCTTAGCGATCTACAAGGGTACGTAGATCCACTCTCCCTCTCGTAGATGCTCATCACCATGGATAGATCTTGCGTGTGCGTAGAAATTTTTTTGTTTCCCATGCAACGTTCCCCAGCAATAGCTGCATATTTCGACTATTAAATTTGGCATATGGATGTCAAAACAGCGTTCCTTAATGGTTTTATTGAGGAATATTTGTATATGATTCAACCAGAAGGTTTTGTCGATCCAAAGAATGCTGACAAAGTTTGCAAACTCTAGCGATCCATTTATGGACTGGTGCAAGCATCTCGGAGTTGGAATAAGCGCTTTGATGAGGTGATCAAAGCGTTTGGGTTTATACAAGTTTACGAAGAAGCTTGTATTTACAAGAAAGTGGGTGGGAGCTCTGTAGCGTTTCTAATATTATATGTGGATGCCATATTGCTGATTGGAAACTATATAGAAATGCTGGAAAGCATGAAGGAATATTTGAACAAAAGTTTTTCAATGAAGGACCTAGGAGAAGCTGCTTTCATATTAGGCATTAAGATCTATAGAGATAGATCGAGACGCTTGATAGCACTTTCACAAGGCACATACCTTGATAAAGTTGTGAAGAAGTTCAAAATGGATCGATCCAAGAAGGGGTTCTTGCCTGTGTTACAAGGTGTGAAGTTGAGTAAGACTAAATGCCCAGTGACTGTAGAAGATAGAGAGAAGATGAGTGTCATCCCCTATGCTTCAGCCATAGGCTCTATCATGTATGCAATGCTGTGCACAAGACCCGATGTCAGCCTTGTCATAAGTATGGCTAGAAGGTTTCAAAGTGATCATGGAATGGAGCACTGGACGGCGGTCAAGAATATCCTTAAGTACCTGAAAAGGACTAAGAAAATGTTTCTTGTTGATGGCGGTGATCAAGAGCTCGTCATAAAGGGTTACGTCGATGCAAGCTTTGACACTGATCCAGATGACTCTAAGTCACAAACCGGATACATATTTATTCTCAACGGGGGAGCGGTAAGCTGGTGCAGTTCCAAGCAAAGCGTGGTAGCCGATTCTACATGCGAAGCGGAGTACATCGCAGCCTCGGAGGCAACGAAGGAAGGTGTCTCGATGAAGCAGTTTATTACAGATCTTGGAGTAGTGCCTAGTGCACTGAATCCAATGACTCTGTTCTGTGACAACACTTGTGCCATTGCTCTGGCCAAGGAACCAAGGTTTCACAAGAGGACCAGACACATAAAGTGATGCTTCAATTCCATCCACGATTATATCAAGGAGAAGGACATAAATATTTTCAAAGTGCACACGGATCTGAATGTTGTAGACCCGTTGACTAAACCTCTTCCAAGGGCTAAACATGATCAACACCAGAACTACATGGGTGTTCGATTCATTACAGTGTAAATCACATAGTGATGTGAACTAGATTATTGACTCTAGTGCAAGTGGGAGACTGTTAGAAATATGCCCTAGAGGCAATAAATAAAGTGTTTATTATTATATTTCCTTGTTCATGATAATTGTTTATTAGCCATGCTATAATTGTATTGATTGGAAACACATTACATGTGTGGATATATAGACAACACTTTGTCCCTAGTGTGCCTCTAGTAGACTAGCTCGTTGATCAAATATGGTCAAGGTTTCCTAGCCGTTGACATGAAATGTCATTTGATAACGTGATCACATCATTAGGAGAATGATGAGATGTACAAGACCCAAACTGTAAACATAGCATATGATCATGTCAGTTTATTGCTATAGTTTTCTGCATGTCATGTATATGTTCCTATGACCATGAGATCATGCAACTCACGGACACCGGATGTGTGCCTGGTGTGTATCAAACGTCACAACGTAACTGGGTGACTATAAAGGTGCTCTACAGGTATCTCCGAGGGTGTCTGCTAGGCTGGCATGGATCAACACTGGGATTTGTTACTCCATGTGACGGAGAGGTATCTCAGGGCCCACTCGGTAATAAAACATCACAACAAGCCTTGCAAGTAATGTGACTAAGTGTTAGCCATAGGATCTTGTATTACTAAACGAGTAAATAGACTTGCCGGTAACGAGGTTGAACTAGGTATGGAGATATCGATGATCGAATCTCGGGCAAGTAACATACCGAAGAACAAAGGGAACAACATACGGGATTAACTGAATCCTTGACATAGAGGTTCGACCGATAAAGATCTTCGTGGAATATGTAGTAATAAATATGGGCATCCAGGTCCCGCTATTGGTTATTGACAATAGTGGTGTCTCGGTTATGTCTACATAGTTCTCGAACCCGCAGGGTCTGCACACTTAAGGTTCAGTGATGTTTCGGTAGTATAGAGTTATGTATGGTGGTGACCGAAGGTTGTTCAGAGTCCCAGATGAGATCCCGGACATCACGAGGAGTTCTGGAATAGTCCGGAGGTTAAGATTGATATATAGGAAAGTGGTGTTTGAACTCCGGAAAAGTTTTGGGCATTCCGGCAGTGTACCGAGAGTGGAGAATGGATTCCGGGGACCACCAAGTGGGGCCCACATACCCCAAGGGGCCACATGGGCCTTAGAGGTGGCGCACCAGCCCCTGGTGGGCTGGTTAAGCCAGCACAATAGGGCCTATGCACATGGAGAAGGAGGAGGAGTAGGCAGCTAGTCAGGGAAGAGTCTCACTTGGAATCCACCTCCCTTGTGGGAGGTGGACTCTCCCCTATTGCCTTCGGCCGAAGCCCTCCTTGTAGGAGGGGAAAGGCTGCCTCCTCTCCTCTCCCTCCTATATATACTAGAGGATTTTGAGGGTAGCCCTAACCCTAATTCTTCCAAGTGCTGCCCTCTTCTTCCTCTAGTTCATTTTCTCCTCTAGATCGGTTTTCAGTAGTGTTTAGGCGAAGCCCTCCTAGAATTGCTCCACCACCATTGCCGCAACGCCGCCGCGCTGCTGAAGAACTTGTCTACCTCTCCTCTCTCTGCTGCTAGATCAAGAAGGCGGAGATCTTCACCGAGCTGCACGTGTGCTGAACGCGGAGGTGCCGTCCATTCGATACTTGATCATGAGTTCGTGGGACGGCTTGCGATTTGGATCGCGGACACGTACCACTACATCAACCGCGTTCTTTAATGCTTTCGCTTAGCGATCTACAAGGGTACATAGATCCAATCTCTCCTCTCATAGATGCTCATCTCCTAGATTGATCTTGGTGAAGCGTAGGAAATTTTTTGTTTCCCATGTAACGTTCCCCAACATATAGCTCTAAGTGCATTTGTTGCATGGCAATCCCTACTCACTCACATTGATATCTATTGATGGGCATCTCCATAGCCCGTTGATACGCCTAGTTGATGTGAGACTATCTTCTCCCTTTTTCCTTGCACCTCCTCCATATTCTATTCCACCTATTGTGCTATATCCATGGCTCACGCTCATGTATTGCGTGAGATTTGAAAAGGTTTGAGAACACCAAAAGTGTGAAACGATCGCTTGACTTGTTCATCGGGGTTGTGCATGATTTAGATACTTTGTGTGGGGAAGATGGAGCATAGCCAGACCATATGATTTTGTAGGGATAACTTTCTAAGGCCATATTATTTCGAAAGGACACCACTGCCTAGTTGGTGTGCTCGAAGTATTACTGTTTTTATGTCAACATTAGACTATTGTTTTGAATCTTACGGATCTGAATAATCATGCCACAATAAAGAATATTACATCGATAAATATGTTAGGTAGCATTCCACATCAAAAATTCTGTTTTTATCGTTTACCTACTCGAGGACGAGTGGGAATTAAGCTTAGGGATGCTGATACGTCTCCAACGTATCTATTATTTTTGATTGTTCCATGCTATTATATTATCTGTTTTGGATGTTTTATAGGCATTAATATGCTATTTTATATTATTTTTGGGACTAACCTATTAATCTAGAGCCTAGTGCCAGTTTGTGTTTTTTTCCTTATTTTTGAGAATTGCAGATAAGGAATATTAAACGGAGTCCAAACGAAATAAAACCTTCGGAATGATTTTTTTATGGACCGAAAGGAAACCATCAAGCTTGGAGACCAAGGCAGGAGAGCCACCATGGGGCCACAAGCCCTAGGGGCGCGCCCAGGGGGGTAGGGCGTGGCTTGCAGGTTTGTGGGCCCACGGCAGCCCTCCTAACCCTAATCTTTGCCCTATAAATTCCCAAATATTCCCTGTATACCAGAACGAGCCACAAAAACACTTTTCCGCCACCAAAAGCCTCCGTTCTCGAGAGATCAAATCTTGGAGCCTTTTTCGGTAATCTGCAGGAGGGGGATTCGATCACGGAGGGCATTTACATGAACTCCGTTGCCCCTCCGATGATGCGTGAGTAGTTCACCACAGACCTTCGGGTCCATAGCTAGTATCTAGATGGCTTCTTCTCTCTCTTGCTCTTCAATACCATGTTCTTCTTGATCTTCATGGAGATCTATCCTACGTAATACTCTTTTGCGGTGTGTTTGTCGAGATCCAATGAATTGTGGGTTTATGTTCAGATTATCCATGAATATTATTTGAGTCTTTTCTGAATTCTTATATGCATGATTTCATATCTTTGCAAGTCTCTTCGAGTTATTGGTTTGGTTTGGCCAACTAGATCTGTAATTCTTGCAATGGGAGAAGTGCTTAGTTTTGGGTTCAATCTTGCGGTGTCCTCACCCAGTGAAAAAGTAGGGGTAGCGAGGCACGTATTGTATTGTTGTCATCAAGGATAAAAAGATGGGGTTTTCATCATATTGCTTGAGTTTATCCCTCTACATCATGTCATCTTACCTAATGCGTTACTCTGTTCTTGATGAACTTAATACTCTAGATGCAGGCAGGAGTCGGTCGATGTGTGGAGTAATAGTAGTAGATGCAGAATCGTTTTAGTCTACTTGACACAGACGTTATGCCTATATGCATAATCATTGCCTTGGATATCTTCATAATTATTCGCTATCCATCATGAGAGAAGCCTCTAGTGAAACCTATGCCCCCCGGGTCTATTTTCCATCTTATACTTTCAGATCAAAAACCAAAAATACCAAAAATACTTTGCTGCATTATTTTTTACCTTTTGTTTTACTTTCCGTTCAAGCAATCTATCTCTATCAGATCTCATTCTTGCAAGTAACCGTGAAGGGATTAACAACCCCTTTATAGTGTTGGATGCATGAGTTTGATTCTTTGTGTAGGTACATCTATTGGGGACTTGCTTGTATCTCCTACTTGATTGATACCTTGGTTCTCAACAACTGAGGGAAATAGTTATCTACTTAGTTGCATCACCCGTTCCTCTTCACGGAAACCAATGCATGCTCGAGAAGTAGCATAAGCCAATTCCATATACTCATCTCTTCTGTACATGTACTTGTAATGATATCCACTCTTATGAAACGACGAGATGCACTTATATCCCTGTCGAGGCCCTCGAGCTAAAATAAGGATAGGATCACATCTTGGGCGTTACACGCTAGAGTTTGCAAACTTTGTTAGCATTCTGTGGATCGACAAAACCTTCCGGTTGTATCATATACAACTCTTCCTTAAGGAAACCGTTAAAGAATTTTGTTTTGACATCCATCTGCCAAATTTCACAGTCAGAATATGCATCTATTGCTAACATGATTCTGACGGACTTAAGCATCGCTACGGGTGAGAAGGTCTCATCGTAGTCAACTCCTTGAACTTGTGAAAAACCCGTTGCTACTAGTCGAGCTTTATAGACGGTGACATCACCGTCCGCGTCTGTCTTCCTCTTAAAGATCCATTGTTCTGAATGGCCTTTCGCCCTTCAGGTAATACTTCCAAAGTCCATACTTTGTTTTCATACATGGATCATGTCTCGGATTTCATGGTCTCTAACCATTTCTCGGAATCCGATCCCATCATCTCTTCTCCATAGCTCGTAGGTTCATCGTTGTCCAACAACATGACCTCTAAGACAGGGTTCCCGTACCACTCAGAAGCAGTACGCGTCCTTGTTGACCTAGGAGGTTCGATAGTAACATGGTCCGAAGCTTCATGATCATCATCATTAACTTCCTCTTCAATTAACATAGGCTCCACAGAAACAACTTTTTGTGCTGCTCTACTCTATGGTTGAAACAAAGGTTCAACAACCTCATCAAGTTCTATCTTCCTCCCACTCAATTCTTTCGAGAGAAACTCTTTCTCGATAAAGGACCCATTTTAGCAACAAACACTTTGTGCTTGGATCTAAGATAAAAGGTTTACTCAACTGTTACGTTAGGGTATTGTATGAAGATGCATTTGTCCGCTTTGGGTTCGAGCTCATTAGGTGAAAACCCATTTTTCACATAAGTGTCGCAGCCCCAAACATTAAGAAATGACAGCTTAGGTTTCCGCCAAACCAAAATTCACATGGTGTCATCTCAACGGACTTAGATGGTGCCCCTTTTAAAGTGAATGTAGTTGTCTCTAATGCATAACCCCAAAATGATAGTGGCAAATCGATAAGAGACATCATAGTTCACACCATATCCATAGAGCACGACTATGATGTTTGGACACACCATCACACTATGTTGTTCCATGTGGCGTGAGTTGTGAAACAATTTCCATATTGTCTTAAGTTGTATACCAAACTCGTAACTCAGATATTCACCTCCACGATCATATCGTAGACATTTTATCTTCTTGTCACGATGATCTCAAACTTCACTCTGATTTTGTTCTAACTTTTCAAATGATCTAGACTTGTGTTTCATTAAGTAAATATACACTATATCTACTCAAATCATCAGTGAAGGTAAGAAAATAACGATATCCACTGCATGCTACAACACTCATTGGATCGTATACATCAATATGTATCATTTCCTTTAAGTCATTTGCCCGTTCCATCAAGCCGGAAAACGGGGGTTTAGTCATCTTGCCCATGAGACATGGTCCGCATGTCTCAATTGATTCAAAATCGAAAGAGTCCAAAGATCCATCAACATGGAGTTTCTTCATGCGCTTTACACCAATATGACATTTAGCGGCAGTGTCACAAGTATGTGGTACTTAATTATTAATTTTGTATCTTTTGGCATCAATGTTATGAACATGTGTATTACTATGATCAAGATTCAATAAACCATTCTCATTGGGTGCATGACCATTGAAGGTATTATTCATGTAAACAGAATAACCGCATTGTAATAAACATGATCTAATCACGTTCATGCTCAACGCAGACACCAAATAATATTTATTTAGGTTCATCACTAATCCCGAGGGTCGAGAGAGCGTGTGATGGTGATCACATCAACCTTGGAAACACTTCCAACATCGTCACCTCACCCTTAGCTAGCCTCCGTTTATTCGATAACTTTTATTTTGAGTTACTAACATTTAGCAACAGAACCGGTATCCAATACCCAAATGCTTCTAGGAGTACTAGCAAGGTACACATCAATAACCCGTATATAAAATATACTTCTGTCGACGTTGCGAGCCTTCTTATCTACCAAGTATCTCTAGTTGTTCTGTTTCGGCGACCGTTCTCCTCATAATAGAATCACATAGTCTCGGGTTTAGGTTCAACCTTGGGTTGCTTCACTGGAGCAGTAACTGACTTGCCATCCATGAATTTTCCCTTCTAGCCCTTGCCCTTCTCGAAGCTAGTGGTTTCACTAACCATCATCCTTGATGCTCCTTCTTGATTTCTACCTTCGCAATGTCAAACATCGCGAATAGCTCAGGGATCATTATTTCATCCCTGGCGTTTTATAGTTCATCACGAATCTCTAGTAGCTTAGTGACAGTGACTTGGAGAACTATATCAATCACTATCTTATCTAGAAGATCAACTCCCACTCGATTCAAGCGATTGTAGTACCCAGACAATCTGAGCACATGCTCACCGATTGAGCTATTCTCCTTCATCTTGCAGGCAATGAATCTTGTTGGAGGTCTCATACCTCTAACACGGGCACGAGCCTGAAATCCTATGTCAGCCCTTGGAACATCACTTATGCTCCGTGACGTTCAAAACGTATTTGTGGCCTGAATTCTAAGCCATAATGCAAGACGCACTGAACTATCAAGTAGTCGTCAAAAACGTGCCTGTCAGATGTTCACAACATCCACAGGCGACGCTAGAGGGGGTGGCACACCGAGCAGTGCTCAAGGACATAAGCCTTCTATGCAGCAACTGAGGACAATCCTTTGACCAGAGACCTAGTCCGCATAATTTCTACCATTATCTTTCAAGTTACTTTTCTCTAGGAACGTATCAATAAAACAGGGGAGCTACATCGCGAGCTACGTACAACATAATTTGCAAAGACACTTTGACTATGTTCATGATAATGAGTTCAATTAATCATATTACCTAAGAACTCACACTCAAATTGAAATCCCTCCAGTCATTCAAGTGATACATGATCCAAATTCACCAACTCAAGTCCGATCATCACGTGAGTTGAGGCGGTTTCAATGGTGAACATCATCATGTTGATCATATTTACTATATGACTCATGTTCAACATTTCGGTCTCTTGTGTTCCAAGGCCATGTGTGTACATGCTAGGCTCGTCAAGTTTAACCCAAGTGTTCTGCACGTGCAACAATGGCTTGCACCCATTGTATGCAAACTTAGAGTCTATCACACCCGATCATCACGTGGTGTCTCGACACGACGAACTTTCGCAACAGTGCACACTCGGGGAGAACACAATTTATCATGAAATTTTAGTGAGGGATCACCTTATAATGCTACCTTTGTCCTAAGCAAAACAAGGTGCATAAAAGGATTAACATCACATGCAAATCCTAATTGACATGATAAGGCCATGAACTTGTGCTTTTGATCTCCATCCTTAAAGCATCGGCATGATCTCCATCGCCACCGGCATGACACCATGATCTTCATCAACGTGTCGCCATCGGGGTTGTCACGCCCACCATGCTTCTACTACTATTACTACCGCTTAGCAATAAAGTAAAGCATTACAAGTCACTTAATGATTGACACGCATGTCATACAATAATTAAAGACAACCCTATGGCTCTTGTCGATTGCCGTACTCGTCGACATGCAAGTCATGATATTCTATACAAAAGATGATCATCTCATACATCACATATATCTCATCATGTAATTGGCCATATCACATCACAACATACCCTGCAAAAACAAGTTAGACGTCCTCTAATAGTTGTTGCAAGTTTTACATGGATGCTATGGGTATCTAGCAAGAACAATTCTTACCTACGCAAAAACCACAACGGTGATACATAAATTGCCATTCAACCTTCTCAAGGACTGCCTTTGTCGAATCCGATCCAACTAGAGTAGGAGAGACAAACACCCGCCAGCCATCTTTGTACAACAAAGTTACATGTCAGTCGATGTGACTAGTCTCTTGTAAGCGTATGCATAAGGTTGGTCTAGGCCGCTTCATCCCACAATGTCGCTGACTAAAAACACGACTAAGGGACGAAGCAATCTAAGCATCAACGCCCACAAACTCCTTTGTGTTCTATTCGTGATCTCATCTACACATAGACCTAGCCCATGATGCCACTATTGGGGAATGTTGCATGGGAAACAAAAAAATTCCTACGCACATGCAAGATCTATCCATGGTGATGAGCATCTACGAGAGGGAGAGTGGATCTACATACCCCTGTAGATCGCTAAGCGGGAAGTGTTAAGAAACGCGGTTGATGTAGTTGAACGTCTTCGTGATCCAAATCGCCGAGCATCCCACGGTCCAATCATGACCTATCCCACGATCCAATCACAAACCGTCCCACGATCCCATCACGATCTGTCCCGCGATCAGATCACGAACCGTCTCGCGATCCTGATCACGATCGTTCCGATCTAGCGTCGAACGAACGATGCCTCCACGTTCAGCACACGTACAACTCGATGACGATATCCACCTTCTTGATCCACCAAGAGGTAGCGGAGAGGTAGATGAGTTCTCCCATAGCACGATGGCGTGGCGGTGATGGTGGTGGAACTATTCCGGCAGGGCTTCGCCTAAGGACCGCCGAACTAGACTAGAGGAGAAAACCGATCTAGATGAAGTAGAGGGAGCACGTGGCAATTTGGGTTAGATTTACCCTCTAAATCCTCTAGTATATATAGGAGGGAGGGAGGGGTGGAGGCAGCCTCAAACCCTCAAGAGTTGGCCGAAATTGGAGGTGGAGGAGTCGTACTCAAATCATACTAGGAGTAAGATTCCTCCTCACCAGTTGGAAACACTTTCCACCTTTCCACCTTTGGGTTTTTCCCACCCCAGACGCATGGGAATTTAGTGGGGGCTTCAGACAGCCCACCAGGGGCTGGTTTGCCTCCTCCCACAGCCCATGTGGCCCCTTGGGCCGAGACACCCCTCCTGATGGTCCCTCGGTACCCTCCCGGCACTCCCGGACTACCGATGAGCCCGAAACTTTTCCGGGGACCAAAACAGGACTTCCTATATATCAATCTTTACCTCCGGACCATTACAGATCTCCTCGTGACGTCCGAGATATCATCCGGGACTCCGAACAACCTTAGGTCACCACCATACATAACTCTATACTACCGAAACGTCATCGAACCTTAAGTGTGCAGATCATGCGGGTTCGAGAACTATGTAGACATGACCGAGACACCTCTACGATTAATAACCAATAGTGGGACTTGGATGCCCATATTGGTTCCTACATATTATACGAAGATATTTATCGGTTGAACGTATATGCCAAGGATTCAGTTAATCCCGTATGATGTTCCCTTTGTTCATCGGTATGTTACTTGCCCGAGATTTGATCGTCGGTATCTCTATACCTACTTCAATATCATTACCGGCAAGTCTCTTTACTCGTTCCGTAATACAAGATTCCATGGCTAACACTTAGTCACATTTCTTGCAAGGCTTATTCTGATGTTGTATTATGGAGTGGGCCCTGAGATACCTCTCCCTCACACGGAGTAACAAATCCCAGTCTTGATCCATGCAAACTCAACAGTCACCCTCAGAGATACCTGTAGAGCACCTTTATAGTCACCCAGTTACGTTGCGACATTTGATACACATAAGGTACTCCTCCGATGTCAGTGGGTTGCATGATCTCATGGTCATAGGAACATATACTTGACATGAAGGAAACTATAGCAATAAACTGACATGATCATATGCTATGTTTATAGTTTGGTCTTGTCCATCACATTATTCTCCTAATGACGTGATCCCGTTATCAAATGACATCTCATGTCTATGGCTAGGAAACCTTGACCATCTTTGATCAACGAGCTAGTCTATTAGAGGCATACTAGGGACATGGGGTTGTTTATGTATCCACACATGTATATGAGTTTCCGACAAATACAATTCTAGCATGGATAATAAACGATTATCATTAACAAGGAAATATGATAATAACTAATTTATTATTGCCTCTAGGGCATATTTCCACAATGCCGCTTCATCCCACAATGCCGCCGAATCAAGGTAGGACTAGTAACGGCAAGCAAATTGACCAAATCATCGCCCACAACTACTTGTGTTCTGCTCATGCATAGAATCTACACATAAACCTCACTTTGATACCATTGTTGAGGAACGTAGTAATAATTCAAAAAAATCCCTAGTGTCACCAAGATCAATCTAGGAGATGCTAGCAACGAGAGAGAGAGAGAGTGCATCTTCATACCCTTGAAGATCGCTAAGCGGAAGCATTGCAAAGAACGCGGTTGATGGAGCCGTACTCGCGGCGATTCAAATCACGAAAGATCCGATCCATGCACAGAACAGACGGCGCCTTCGCATTCAACACACGTACAGCCCAGGGATGTCTCCTCCTTCTTGATCCAACAAGGGGGGAGAACAAGTTGAGGGAGAGCTCCGGCAGCACGACGGTGTGGTGGCGGTGGAGCTGGTGGTTCTTCGGCAGAGCTTCGCTAGGCACTACGTAGGAGGAGGAGGTGAAGGAAGGGGGAGGGCTACACCAGGGGCAAGGGGTGCGGCTGCCCTCCCACCTCCCCTCTATTTATAGGCTGAAGGGGAGAGGGAGCCGGCCCCTAGATCCATATAGAGGGGGGGCAAGGGGGGAGCTTGCTCCTCAAGTTGGTGGGAGGCGCCCCCACCCCTTAGGGTTCCCAACCTAGGCGCCTTGGGCCCTGGGGGGCACTGGCCCACTAGGAGACTGGTTCCCACCCATATTCATCCCACGTGGTCCTCCGGGGTAGGTGGCCCCTCCGGTGGACCCCCAAACCCTTTTGGTGGTCCCGGTACAATACCGATAAACCCTGAAACCTTTCCGGTGACTGAAACTGGACCTCCCATGTATAAATCTTCACCTCCGGACTATTCCGGAACTCCTCGTGACGTCCGGGATCTCATTCGGGACTCCGAACAACTTTCGGTAACCACATACAATTCCCATTACAACTCTAGCGTCACCGAACCTTAAGTGTGTAGACCCTACGGGTTCGGGAACTATGCAGACATGACTGAGACACCTCTCTGACCAATAACCAATAGCGGGATCTGGATACCCATATTGGCTCCCACATTCCACGATGATCTAATCAGATGAACCACAATGTCAGGGATTCAATTAATCCCGTATACAATTCCCTTTGTCCATCGGTATGTTACTTGCCCGAGATTTGATCGTCGGTATCCCTAGACCTTGTTCAATCTCGTTACCGGCAAGTCTCTTTACTCGTTCTGCAACACATGATCCCGTGACTAACTCCTTAGTCACATTGAGCTCATTATGATGATGTATTACCGAGTGGGTCCAACGATACCTCTCCGTCACACAGAGTGACAAATCTCAGTCTCGATTCGTGCCTACCCAACAGACACTTTCGGAGACACCTGTAGTGCAACTTTATAGTCACCCAGTTGCGTTGTGACGTTTGATACACCAAAAGCATTCCTACGGTATCCGGGAGTTGCACAATCTCATGGTCTAAGGAAATGATACTTGACATTAGAAAAGCTCTAGCAGACGAACTACACGATCTTGTGCTATGCTTAGGATTGGGTCTTGTCCATCACATCATTTCCCTAATGATGTGATCCCGTTATCAACGACATTCAATGTTCATGGTCAGGAAACCATGACCATCTATTGATCAATGAGCTAGTCAACTAGAGGCTCACTAGGAACATGGTGTGATCTCTATATTCACACATGTATTACGGTTTTCGATTAATACAATTATACCATGAACAATAGACAATTATCATGAACAAAAAAATATAATAATAACCATTTTATTATTGTCTCTAGGGCATATTTCCAACAAATAGCCCGTCCGTTGGTAGGACAGATGCTAAATGTGCGTCCAAGACGCATCGGTTGTCGTCGTCTCAGTATTTTTAGGTACCGCATGCATGATGCATGACATCGACATGTAGACACCATTTCATGGGGTGGGATCGGGCGGGAGGGGGGGATTGGCTAGGGGGCAGGGTCAGGCCCATAGGTGTGCACACTGTGCGGCCCGCAGAGGGCCCAAGAATTTTGGGGCCCCAAAATTTTTAGATAAGCCTAGTATTTCCATATTAAAACTATCCTGAACGCTAGCTGCTGGGCCTCGCCTAGCGATGCGCTTCAGTCGAGGCATCGAGCCAGCTGCTTCTCGATCGATTGCGATCGGAAAGATAGAAAGATAGAAACGGTCTAAAAACGGGAGGGTCGGTCCATAAAAAAAGGAAATGGGATCGTGCGGTGGACTTGATGCAAGCAATTCAGGTAGCTGTTGCTGTTGACTTCCTCCATGCAAGTTCCAGACTCGTCATCTCGTCGGACCGTCGTCGCCTCGTCGGATCAATCAGGAACCGACTCCAGGTGCTTCACGCTTTCATCTTCCGAATGCTTCATGAACTTCCATTCTTGGGTGCTTCACGCCTTCCTTCCGTCGGCGAGTCCTCTTATTTAATTAACTTTGACAATTACTCCTAATTCTTAATTTTGTAATTAACTTTTGACAGGGATCATTAGAGATTGGTTCTTTCCTCCTCAGTTAAAGATCAAACTATATTAGTTTAGGACAAAACACGAGATTAAGTGAGTTGGATGGTTCAAATAAATATTAAAAGAGTGATTTTGTTCAAATAAATATTATGCAGTCTTGAGTTGAATAGGTGTGAATTTTGTATATCTAATTGTTATGTAAAATATTATATTATATATATATTATAAAAATTTTGTGTCATATATATTCGCATTACAATTGCTTGTTAGTTCATTTTTTCCTAATGAGATAGTGCCTCATTTTTTAGTTTCGCACATGGCCTTAGATTTTTGCCGCCCCGGCCCTGTTGGAGGGATCTGTCACATGTGATACCTCGTCGTAACTCGACGGACCTTCGGCATAACTAGCCATGCCCGTGCGGCGGCACGCCGCACCCGTCGATACAGTATATGTGTATGCTATTTTACCTCATTTCATGGGAAATAAAGTCTTAATTTGTGTAAGCTTGTTGCTATAACTCAGTAGTCACAACAAAGCAGGCTGTGCACAAAGAACAATTTCATAAGGATACATTTATTATTATCATGAGTGCTGCATCTTGCAAGGTGAAAAGTACAACCCCTCTCTCCCTCAAGCTAAGCAGGGCATTCCATGACGCCAGCTGATTCAAAGTGAGCGTTGACATGCTATCCTCTCGGCATAATTTTTTATCCATTGCTGAATGATATGGATGTAAGCTAGTTCTGATGGTAGGTCGTGCTTAGGGTAGTTGTGTAGACCAATTGGAGATTCATTCAATCCCTAAACCAAGTTAGATATAGACTGAGCGCCTTTATCATCTTAGCTAAGTAACTGATCATCCGGAGGATCTGACATCATATCTTGAGGAATATCTTTGGAAGTGTACCTTCGTTTAGATTTCTTTGGAGAGTTTACAACATTATGTTTTGAAGAACAAAGTTTGTCCCCACTCCCCAGATATGTAAGGTCCTCTTTAATGTGGCAATGTGCTTGTCGTATTGATAGTATCATCACTATTGTCACCAGAACGCAGATAAAACTCAAAACCAAGGCTGAATGTGAAAGAAGATATTTTTCTTAAAGAGATCAGGGTATTCATCTTAAAGTTTCTCTCCTAATTATAAACTTGATGAAAATGAATATTGTATTGCAAATAAAATAGGTGGCAATGTAAGATCTAGTGCCAGAGGTAACCAAAACACAGGATAAAACTGGTTGATGGTAGAGACCTACACACACACAAACCAGGAGATCCAGGAATAATTACCAGGACGAAAGTACTTCACACTCAGATATTGTGCCTGGCTGATGCTGTTTAGCCTTAGGCATGGATGGTGGGATGTGGCATGTCATGTGTGCTTCATCTGGTAAGTGTCGTGCAAGTAGCAGTGCTCTTATCAGAAAGCTTGACAACAAATTCGTAAACAGGTGCCATTTTATCAATCCTTATGTATAGATGTGTGATTAAATCCTTTATTTTGTGATTATCTTATTTTTGTAAAGTTGAGAGGAAAATAAGTATATAAATGCATTTGATATTCCTAAATACAATCCAGTTTTGAAAAAAGGAACTTCGCCAAGGCCCTAAAGTAATTTAAATGGGCAAATGATTATGCACATGATCCACCACGCCTGGCAAACATCATTTTCGATCATTTCTCCATGGCATTATAATATTATTCATGGTAAGAAAGAGTTATAATACTATTTTTTAGTCATGTGAAACCTTATAAATGTTCTTCTAATTTTTTCCTCGGTACAACATCGAGGATGCTCGTGGAAGAGGGCGATACATGCCACCGTATTTGACGCGAGACTTCCAGAGAGGGAGACACGTGGAGAGATATCGATAAACAATCATGTTTAGAAAATTTATGAATCACAACACGTACAAAGTCTTTTTGCACATGCAGATGAAATCCTCCTAACCCAAGGACACGCAGCATCATGCAGCCGACATGAAAAATCTAGATGGGACCATCGCATGCAAACTTTACCAACAAAACGGGGACGTAGTCAAATCGAACGCATGCAACACACGTATGGATGGCAATTTTATCCATGGATCTGGATATCCGCGGATACCCGACCCGGTTGGGCAAGGGTATGGAGCGCATTTCTGCCGATGGATCCGTGGATCTGGATACCCACGGGAAGACAGTTTGGGCATGGTTGTAATTTTTGCTCCATGGATATCCAACGGATACCCATATGACACGTGAGACCCTATGACAGTGACACTAAACTAAGATAATGTACAACCAAGTCACTCGCGGTCATAGAAGGTCAAAGTTCAGCCCATGTTCCCTAATCCTCCAGAACTCCACTAACATAATTATTAAACCTAATCTTAGTTAATGAACGATAATGAGTTAATTTGATCTTTCGAAAGGCTTCATGTTGATTTTTCTATGCTCATGGAGCTTCATGGGTATCTGGATATCCAATGGATTTGGGCATGGACACAATTTGTGGCCATGAAGATTTTCGTGGATGGGCAGAGGGTAGGAAGATGGGTCATGGGTTGGATTTGGACCAGCTCCACCTGCCCCAAACCCGACCCATTGCCATCCCTAAACACACGGCCTTCTACAAACGGAATGTCCCAAATCTCTTCCAAAATCGATGTGCACAACCAAATGATTCATCTGGTCGCAACATTGGCAAGCGGTAAAGGAACACATAAAGAAAATGGGAAGGAATTAATTGCATCACTCTTATAATAGTGTACAATTTCCATCAGATACAAATTACAGTATCTGGATATTTCTGGTAGAGGGTATTCCACCACCATGGGCTTAACGGTTGCAAATTCCTGCACCAAGGACAGATAGTAGATGTTAACAACAATCATGGAACTGATAAATACATTGAGAGCATAAAAATGAGCCAGAAGCTAAATAAGACCAATTAGTTGGGGGCCACCTAAACCCTCACTCTACAGAAAAGGCTTCAATAATCCATAAGATTACCAAAATGATCAGGAGAAACCTTGCATTATGACATAGCACCAAGATGTTGACCACTTGCAAATCCTCTCGCTGCCGAGCTGCAGAAAACGGAGAACAAAATGTGTGTGTGTGTGTTTGTGCGCGCGTGCGTGCGTGCGTGTGTGTGTGTGTGAGAGAGAGAGAGAGAGAGAGAGAGATCACGAATATGGACCGTGCAAGAGGATACAACGTGGATGGCAGCGCGGTATGGGTGCACTTCGTGTTCAACAACATCATATAGCAGGGCAGTGCTCAGCGGCAGGCCACGTCCAGCTGATGGACGTATTCACGTTCAGATCCACATACTCGTCGATTAGACTGCACATAGCCGATGTGCCCCCATGCGCTCTTTCATGACGTGCCCATCAGCGCATGGGTCCTTGCGCACCCGTAGGCTGTAGCATCATCAGGTATGCGAGCGACCGCACCCAGCGGGGCTGCTCCTTGGAGTCGTCCTCTCCGTGTCCTCCTTCTCCCTCCTGACATCAGCGCCATGGCCGTGATCTGCCGCATGCTCGCAGCAACAACAAATTACAAATAACTGATCGATCCAGCAGTAAATCCGTGGCACATACCTGGTGTCGGGTGGAGGAGCTGCGGCCCGCTCCCTTCTGCTGGAAGTAGTGGTGCACCGCCTTCTTGGAAACACCGTTGGTGGGCTTGCTTGCCGCCGCGCTCGTGTGGGCTTTCTGTTGCTGCCGGAATGACTTGACATCACCGTCGCCGCTCAAGAGGACGCAGCCGTCGTGAGCTCGCCGTACTGCAGTTCATGCAGGGGCTGAGCGCCTTCTCGCGTCGCTGCTAGCGATAGCCTAACCGAGGCGACAATTACCCTTCCCCGTGGTGACGCCTCGGTACCAGCGGCATGGGCAGGAGCGAGGAAGATAATGCACAACACAAGTGCAAAGACACTACACGAGAAGGCCGATTTATAACCGAAGGGGAGGCAAGTAGAAAAACTCAAACCAAACACTATAAGTAAGGAGGCAAGTAGAAAAATCCAAACCAAACACTAAGACTAGTCACAATGAAAAATAACATAAAATAGTAATATGCATATGTTACCGGTCTAAGTTACTATCTTCATAGTGGACAGTAACATAGGGATATTAGCTTATAGACTCATTTTGTCTTGGTATGCGCTATGTTACTCATAGAGGTAGTAACATGCTAGGTTACTCAATTTCTCTCTCTTTTCATTAATTAGCTGTCACATCATATTTTTTGCTTAGATGACATCTATGTTACTACCTATGTTATTCCCATTGTGACTGGTCTAAAAAGAAGGAATTGAGCGGCGCCGAATCCATTCGCAGCATGCAAGAGGACAGCGAAACACCCGTGACCCACTAATACCCCAAAAAATCTACGCACACACAACCAATGACGAACCTAGTTAACAAAATTTTCATCAAATATTTACATCCACAAGGAAAATCTACCAAACCAGCTCCCAAACTAATACACGCGTCACACAATCCTTCACTCACCCCGTCGTTTCCAACCAAGTGGCTTAACATGGTGTAAAATCCTTCATTGGAATTAGATGTTGGGGTATTAAGTACTACGCATATGTGGATCAAATTACCATACATGGTGTGCTTTCTCAAATATATATACGGTTTTGCTATTTTTTATCTAGATGAAAATTAGTTATCTCACATCTAACTCTCTAACCGTTGGATGTACATATTAACATTCGTGTGTTTTGTGCCTTGATGCAGTCGTTGCGTTTCTTGTTCGCTGTCACCACGAAGCAAGCTGGCAGCGCTGCTTTTGCATGGGCAGCTGTTCTTTTTTTCATTGTTTTGTGTAAATGGGCTTTTGTAGTCTGTTTGTCTGGATGTTTTTTTTTTTGCTTTTTTGTTTTGAGCGTTTTATCTTGTGTGGTAGTAAACCAGTCGAAGGCGTTATTGGTTTTTCCTTTTCTTAATTTTGTTTATGTTTCGTGTTTTCTATGCATTTTTGAATGTGTTTTCTTGGTAAAAGCTACTATTATCTGAATTTTTGTTTTGTTGTGTTTTCGTATACAAACTATTCAATTGCACACATGTCATTCTATGCTTTAATGATATCTGACGTGATCAACCCGTAACTGCATGTGTTCATGATTTTCAGTCATCGGCCAGTTTTTAATAGGCCCATTTTGTTTTCTAGCCTTTTCTGGGCCATTTTCAAGGGCTTTTTGTCATTCGTTGTTGGGCTGTTTTTCTAGAAGCAGAGAGCCATGATGCTTCATTTGCCGTCGATTTTACCACCTCCATTCTACGGCTGTTTCTCTTGATGTTCTTCCTCCTCTTCATTTCCCCTTTGTCTCCCTTTATGGCCAGCGCCTTTTATTTTGTGGCGCTTTTTTTGTCCAGGTAGTAACTTCATCCTCAACTGGTAACTGAACCTCCTTTTTTGCTGCACTTGCAAGTCTATCCTTGACCTGTAACCGGGCATGAAGTTTTTTTTCCTAGTTGCAAGTCCATCCTTAACTTGAACTTGCGCTTGATATTTCTTTTGTATCGCAACTAGGCCCAAACCATTTTTTCATTAGTTCCAAGTCCATCACCGCCTCAGAATTAGGCTCTTTGTATCGCAAATGGGCCCATTTTTTTCATTAGTTGCAAGTTCATCCTTAACTTACAGTTGAGCCTGACTTTTTGTGTACCTCGGTTGCAAGTCCACCACCAAGTCACAACTAGGGGCTGATGTTTTTTTGTCTCAGTTGCAAGTCAACATCGACTCAAAATTGGGCTCTTGGTACATTCTTTTGCCGCAGTTGCAAGTCAATCAACCACTTGCAACAGGGCCCAATCTTTTTTTCGTCGCAGTTACAAGTCCATCGTTGACATGCAACGAGGCCCTTGTAGTTTCCAAATCCATGGAATTGTTTAGTTTGACGATATTTTTTGTATTTCCTTTTTTAATATCTAGAGTATTTTTGAATTTGCCAATTCCTTTCTAATTAGCGATCATTTTTAAATTTTCCAAATAAGTTTTATTTCACCAAAAGTTTCAAGTAAACTTAATAACCAAACTTTTTTATTTTTAGAGGAATATTCAGTCGTTTTTATCGTGATGTGTTTGGACAGGAGCAATCTACTGGAACTCATATTACAAAATAGCTGAAAATAAACTTACTTGGATTAGGGCGTGCGAGTTGTGTTCTTGCGTGAGCTGTCGTCCGCTGTTTGTGTGCAACCTGAGCAGCCAAAAATACCACTTGCGGCCCACACCCGGGAGCCGGGGACTGGCCCCAACAAGCTCGTCCGTTCTTACAATTTTTTTGGACAAACAAACAAACTAGAGATAATACATGGGATGATATCAAATTTAGATATGACATAATTATGTCACATCTAGATGATCCCTAAACAAATCATATATATACGTGCATGCAGCGTGACATGGTCATGATTAAGAACAAACGTTACCTGGTCATAAATAATGGTGCGGTAAGGCAAGTAGACGCTCCAACCAAGAAGCAAAGCAACTCATGAGCAAGATGTTCTACAGAGATCCGCAAAAGGAAAAAAAACAATTGCAGACTATAATTTAGTTGAACTATCCGAAGATGCTTTTAGTGAACTAGATGACCTGGTTGCGCCAATGGCGCAAGAAGCCAATTAAAAGCAGTGTTAGTAGGGAGTAAGTAGGAGATATAGCTGGAAATATAAGAGTAAGGCGTTTTGGAGCTCAGCCTCCATGGAGCCCTTTATTTTTGAAAAAATAAAAATCCAAACTTTCCGGTTTCAAAAAAATCAGGAAAAAAAATGCAACTACACAAGGATGAATTGTATATGTGTGTAAAAAATCAGGATGAAATACCTTGAGACGCGATCTGTGCAAAAAGAACAAATTCGTGTACTTTTGGGATGAATAGTACCATGTGTTAAAAAGCCATAAATTTGTCTTTTTTATACAGACCTCGTTTCAACATATTTCGTTCTAAAAATTTACACACATGTGTGTTATGCCTCCATGTATATCCGTATTTTTCAGATTTTTTTGAGATTTAAAAATATGAATTTTCATGAATTTTGGGGTTTTCAAAAAACGGCCACCATGGAGGCCGAGCTCCAAAAGGCATTTTCGGAAATATAATGCAATGTGGATTGTATTATAGATAGTAGAATGACTTATTATCGGTTTACGGAAACACTTATATATAGGCAACCTCACAACTTATTTAGGTATCTTAGTCGGATTGTGGTCTTCAGAATGTGTGAACGGACGAATAAACAGAGTGTCATTGTCGCATATATAATGCTTGCATAGTACATTTCCACATGCACTTGAAGGCGTGTAAAAGGTAACAGATTGTCAAACACGGACAACTGAGATAGCAAAATCATCAAAGCGAAAACACTAAGAGCAACAAAAACACGGTCTTTTCCGTCTTGTGAGTTCTGCGTTCTGCGTCACCCTTACATGATTCATCAACAGCCACCTAGAAACGACCAGAAGACAAACAAAATCAAATCTCCCCCCCCCCCCCCCCCAAAAAAACTTAGATGAAAAAATATCATGAATTAGAGAGGAGGCACACCTGCTGCTGCCCGTTCCTGCCTTCGCCCTCCGTCGCTACAGACATGGTTCAGTTGAAATGAGTGATACAAATTATGTGAATATTCAGCAAATTCTCAAATAGAGTGCATTTAGTGAAATCAGAATTTCAAAGACAACAATAAATACAAGTAATAGCAGACGCAAGCTCCCAATTTTTTCTTGTAAAAATACATCAAGCTAACTAATGAGGCCAAGGATTATTCGCTGGCAGCACATTAGTAGAAGTGCAAGATATAACGGATTGCAACATTGTATAATTGCTCCTTTAATTTCTGAAAGATAAGAAAGAATTAAGCGTCACAAAACAACATCATGCCAAATGAATCATATCGTACCATAATTGCATCTAAAAAAGAAGCCAACATCCTATCTAAAATTAAAGTAAAGAAGCATAGGTGGCAATCAGACAAAAGTTCAAATATATTAAAGATTTATGGCATCCGATTTCCTGGGTATGCAAACCTAAAGCATTTAGAGTCTGTACCTTTTCTTGCCATGAACGTTGCGGCACCAAAACAACACAAGACAGGGAGATCGGGGCCAGAGGAAGAGGCGCCAGCAAGGTATAAAGAATGACAACTTTTTCAATAGCTTGGTACACAAAAAGGTCTGGACATGCTCATACATATTATCGTCGCCTTCTCTGTGCTTCATTCCTAGACAAAACTGAGAGTAAGGAACAAATTAAGGAAGCAGGCGTAGGATAGTAAGAACACATTTTTTCAAAAAGGAAAATACTAACAGTACTTGCTGATGGCACCATTGTGTGCTGACTACAGTGCACTTTTTCAGGGTTTTAACCATGAATTGATCGACCAGGCTACAAATTACAATGATGGATTATCAATGCTAATGATTAAGTGTTTAAGGTACTAACAACCAGGAAAAATAGTGGTGTGAATTATCAATCCTCTGAACTAAATAATGGTGTGAATGAGCAAAAATAAAAAAGTGCGATAATCCATTTCAGGATTATATACGGAGTTGTTGATATAGGAAATTGTAAACAGAAAAACGGCTTCATCAGGCCCATATGTATTCAACGTTCAAAAGGTGAGCAATTGATGAGAGCATATCTCCCTCTGATTTATAAAATTATTCTTTCTTATAACCAGGGCATGTGTTCAATAATTTCTTTCTAGACGGTGTACAATAACTATGATGCGAATTTTCTACAGAATGATGCGTTTGTCTTCCTTAAACCTGACATGATGCTTGCTCCACTATGCCATCTCTGTCTGGGTGATAAAATAAATGAAGTGCTTGTGAGTATAATAAATTACCCGTTGATCAGGCCAGTGTAAGGTAGGTTGGATAGGCTGAAAAGTACCAAACTGAGGAAGGCGAGAGTTGCATATCAGAACGAATAATAGCCAGTGGCAACACAAAAATTCAGTCACATAAGTTTGTGGACATTATCAAGAGCACAGTTCAGTTCATGGTGCCAAGAACATGAATGGGAGGGAGGGGTCAAACCATTAGACGTTCAGGAAGATCATCGTCCTTCGTTCCCATGTTAGTCTGCATTACGCAAGATGATTGTTACTAAATAGCAGAGCATATCAACACATAAAAACAAAACCGTGTCTACTTGATTGAGATAAATAGTGGATATATGAGGACAACAGTATAGACATCACACCGGTGTTTCAATTATATATGCTCTTCTTCGTAGCTATCTTAATTCTGTTTGGTAAATTTAAATTGTTCATCAAGAAAAAAAAAGACTACCTTTATGCCGTCGCAAGACCTCTGTGTGTCTTGCTATCCCCTTCAAGTCACTAACATGCCCGATCGATCCTAAAGTTTGCAATTTCCTTGTGGAGTTTCTAACAGACATAGATATAAAAAAATAGAGGGACCAAATAAATTGCAGATTTAGTAGTTAGGAACTAACAGTTGTAAATCCACACCAACGAACACAAATACAACCTGATTATGGCATGCAATGTCCTCACATGTGAGTAATTCATCAAGGAAGCCCTCAAAAAAATCATCAAACAAAAAGCACAAATAGAAGGCAAGCTTACCTGAATGGGGATGGTCCGTGACATGGATCTCCTCGTCCGCGTGCTGGTGACCTACTACTACTTGAACAACAACTCTGCATGCTGCCCAAACTGTGCAAGTTTCTCTATAGTTTTCCTGTAGTTGTTAAGATCAAAATCAGCATATTTTGCAACTAATGCAGAGTGCAGTTGTTAAGATTAAAATCAACAGCTTTTGCAACTAATGCAAAGTGTGAATTTCTCAGCAGACAAAAAGGCTTGGCATATTCAGTATAGTTGACACAAACAAAATGCATTATCTGCTTTCCTCAAGAACCTGTGACTGAAAGCTGTGGAGAGAAAATTACAAATATGAGCATTGTACTTCTTACGTATCACAGAAATTCAATGGAACTTCGACAAGGCCAGGACTTGATTTTGACACTATTGAACATTCACATCGTTCATATTTTATCCACCTTTCAGCTGGGCAAAACAAACAAACAGGTGGGGGCAAACTATCTATTTATGCTCAGAAAAGAAAGTACCAAATATCCAACCACGAGGGCGTGCGTGAGAGAATGGAGGGGGGAGCGTGCGTGACATCAAGAAAGGATGGAGACAAGGAGGCGGGGACTGACCTCCAGGGTGGATGGACGGCAGCGCGAAAGCCGGACAAAGCCGGCCTTCCCTGCAGCCCACGCTCCTCCTGTCAATGACGGTGCCGTGGACCATCGCGACGGCTCGAGCTCCTCCTTGGGTTGCCGCTGCATGCGTGGAGATGGAGGCGGGGTGCATCCCGCGCCCGAGCCCCAGCCTCCTCGCGCAGCTCCCGACCCAGGAATGGATCGAGCTGCCGCCACCCGCCAGCTTGCACCCGACCTCGCCGGCGGAGGCCGACGCCGGCCGATGACCCTCTCCCGTCAGCCGCCACATCTCCCTCTCCTCTTTCCTATCTCTTTCTCCCTCCTCTCCTCTCCTTCCTTCTCTCTGTCCCTCTCATATTCTATCTCTGCTAGGGTTATCCACGACGACTCCATGGCGGCGGCTCGCTCGAGGCGGGGAGAAGGGGACGCGGCGACGACGGGAGAGGTGGGGCGTCGCCCTCCATGGCTCCTCTCCTGCGTTCGTCTCGGAGGCGGCGACGTAGCAGAGGAGGAGAGAAGCGGAGAGGGAGGAGGCGGCGCAGTGGGGGTCAAGAGAATGGAGGAGGAAACTCGGGGCTCCATAGGCGAGCGATTGTTGGCTGCTAGGGTTTCACCGTGCGAACCCCACGCTCGCTGCACATCCCCTCTTTTGTCACGTAGGATACGTGCAAGGCTCACTGTAAAGCAGGGTCAACCGGCAAAGAAGGCCCACCTGTCATCCACGTGAGCAAGAAAGAGTGACGTGTAGAGAAACAAGTAGTTGGATTTTTGACAGCGCGGTAAAAAACTGCCAGCGAGGTAGATCGAGCGAGGCAGATCGATCGCGCGACTCAGGTAGCTCGTATGACCAGGTAGTCTAGCCAAGTTTATATGTTAGATTATTTACAAGAAATCCACGCTTTTTTCAACCCGTTGTACTTGAAGATCCAACACCTACCTAGTCAAGAGGAATCAAGCCTTTTTTCTGTCGCTCTCGCCACAAAGTTTTTCTTTGTTGGTATACTCAATATCAGCTACCGTCAATGTTGTCACTAAGAATAGGTGCCATATAGTTTTCTTCACAGTTACTACCATAGGCCCTCCACCTCTCTACTTTGCTACCTTGTTATCTTGTGATGATACTGTCAAAAGCGCGTTTGAAGGGGTCATGATTGCCAATGTTGATCCCACTGTTGTGAAGGATGGTTCGATCTATGGGCATGTGGATCATGACTAGAGCATCTTTATATCACCGGGTTTGATTACGATCCCACATGTAACTATTATGCAGGGAGAAATATGGCCATAGAAGTGTATTTTTTCCGTTTCTAAATATTTGTCTTGATAGAGATTTTACTATGAACTATATACAGATGTATATAGACACAATGTCGAGTGTAGATCTATTCATTTTGTTTTGTATGTAGTCCATAGTTGAATTTCTAGAAAGACAAATATTTAGGAACGAAGGGAGTACATGCTACTAAATCACATCTCTTTACATTAATGCTTTAAAGTTACATTCTTCTCTTTACTCATAGGCTTCCTCTTCTCATGTGGGCATCATCAAAACCCTCTATCCAACACATTAAGCTACACGCGATGGGCGCCTTCTCGTGCTGTCCACGTCGTGAACGCTACGAAACAAAAAGGATTAGGCATGCCCATCATGTCATTCGTTGTGTCTATAGAAAAAACGACACGAGAAAATTGCGTTGATCCCTTTCTTTGTCGTCGCACGCGACCACCCCCAAATCTCTCACGTTTCCATCTCGTATCAGCCCATCTATCCGGTTCGAGAAACTTGGGTGCCAGCCACTTGAGAACGGAGGAGGAGATGCAGGGTGGCCTCATTGAAAGGAAGCAACGATGGCGCACATGACAAGATCGCCGACCTTCTCTACGTCGTCGGGGCCATGTGCCTCGTGTTGATCCACATATACAACGACTGCGAGCACACCACCGGCGTTGGGTCGATGGTGTCGTGCCTCGGAGGCCAGGATTAGGTAAGGTGGATGGGAAGCAACGGCCCCCTCTTACCGAGCTCCATGTCCATGGCAACAACAGTGAGGTGAGCAGCGGCAAAGGCGCCTCCGCCGAGGTGGTGGTCGGCGTTCGACCTCTAGCAGAGGTGCGTGGACTAGCAGTGGCCCGCGGCGGTGCAGAGAAGCTGGAGGCCAGGAGGTGGAGCAAGAAGAAGGGGATGGCGAGGCAGAGGAAGCGGTGGGCGGAGGCAGAGGAAGGAGAGTGGGCAAACTACATAGGGAGATGAGGAGGAGACGGGTCGATAGCAGGCAGAACGAGCAGCTGAGTGACAAGTGCATCTGGGCCGGAGGAACCAAGCTGGACACCTTCCCATCTAATCTTCCGCGAGGGAACGAGGTATGTACCGCTCGGCCATGGATTCCAGAAGGATGTTCCCATCTCTTGTGCCTAAAATGTCTCTCTGGTCAGTGCACTTGTACCATCTGATCCATGCGGGAAAATTGCGACATATCCTGTTCATCCAGTACATATGTCAACAGATTTTGAAGGAACAAGAAGCATTCAACAAACTCAGCTGGTAATAGAAGCTCCATCTCTGCCTAAATCTTATTTTTCAGTCGTGCGACATGTCTTCATCCAAAACAATAAGCTACGCATCAGGGGCGTTCTCTCGCGTTGTCCACGTCATCAGGGGGGACTGTTCATGTGAAAAAAAGAGAAAAGATTGCCTAGCCCCAGCCCCCGCTCCCCAACCCTTATCTCTCTTGATACCTCTCCCTCTCCTCGTCTGCCGCCGCCACCACTAAACGGCGGCCTCCCCGACAGTCGCCGCCACCACCTCTTCTCTCCTCTCCTCACCTTCTCCCCACCACCGGCGACCTCGTTCCCTCTCCCTCGCCGCAGATCGACCAGCAGGCCGCAATCTCTCGCCCCGAGCAAGCTGCAGGAGGACGAGCACAACCTGGACGAGGTTGCCGCGGGAGGCCATGGGCGAGAGGAAGGTGCCGTCGTCAGTTCCTCGCCCTCGCCCGTGACACCAAGTCTCACTGTCGCGCTACTCCCGCCCCACGACGTCCTCTACATCGATCTGAAGCTCGCGCAGGATGGGGACAAGCTGGGGATGGAGAGAAACGGACGAGGTGTTGCCGCAGTCGTCTTCATCCCTCGTGCCGCCGAAGAGATGATCAGCCGGAAGCTCGACTATATGTGCATGCATCTCTTTCCTTTCTTTCTTCCACATTTCACTTTTGTGTCATTTCTCCTCCCTTTTTTTGAGGAAATGCTCTTAAAGTTGCAGCCTTGCAGGAAAGAGACTCTTGAAGAGGTGATTTATTTTACCCAAAGCTTTCCATGAACCAAATCATCTTTCTCGAGTGGTAGATAGGCATGGCTTCATTGCCTGCCGGTGCTCTTTTTGTTTGATTTCTCATGAATGATTTGAAATTGATGTGATGCTATGCAAGTCTGGAGTGTTAGATCAAGTCACATATATATAGTTTCTGCTGCTAATTTCTTGCACAATTGTATTGCTCTGTAGATTCTCTCTTGCCATTTGACACAACCATCACCATGACATTATTTGTTAATCATGAGCTTTGGCATAATTAATTAATTTTACAACTTCTACATTTGTACTGTACATCCTAATTGGTAATTAGCCATGCATTTTGAGGTTATGAAAGTTGAACCATATCTGATTTTGTTAGCTACATGAAATTTTGGGTTACATTTTTCAGAGTTTTTTTAATAAAAAGGATGAAATAAGATGAGAGATGTATTTAGATCTCAAGGAAAAATATTACAGTTGTTGCAAGCTTATCCAAATCACAAAATGTTTCTGATTCTATCTGATCTGATGTCGAAATTGTTGAATTTTTATTTGATAGAGTGCAGCAATCATGTAAGAAGGTTTATGCCCTGTATGGTGGACATAAACAAACCAATGGAATCACAATACTTTTATGTTTTAATTTGTTGGTAGATGTAATCTAACTTACAATTAATGAGCATGCGAGTTCCTGATCTACATCAACCTCCACTCCGGCTCACCCGTTGCCAACACCAAGTGGGAGGAGAAGTTGACATCTAATCTAGTCGGTCTTCCTGTTTTGATCCCACTGTCCGTCGTTGCCCTCGGATTTGGCTCGGATCGCGCATGAGAGTGCAAACAGGTAGCAGACCCTTGTGTGTTAGTTTGAAATCTGTTGATGACTGTTTTTTCATTCTGTATGTTTAGCTATTTGTCAGTATCTTAGCTGGTTCTCGTGGTATCAATCAGGCGAGTTCTTTTCTTTTGAATTAAATGACAAACCACTTCTGATCCCTTCAGATAGGCACCAACAATCTGTACCAAGGCAGACCATTTTGAGGCAAACCATGGATTCCAAGCAGTTCAAGGGTCGACCAGTCTCTTGTCAGAGAGCAGATGTAACAGGGCAGGACATAGCAGATCAGAAACGAGCCAACAAGAGGTCTCTTGTTTCCATGAAAGAAGCTTCAGCAAATAATACACAGTATCATGACACATCTGTTGAACGACTTCTACAGGAAGTGACAAGCGATAAGTTCTGGCATAATCCAGGTTAGTTCTCCTTCATTATCCATGTTTCTTTTGGATCTCTTTAGTTTACTTAACATGGTTGAATACAGTTGCTTAATCTGAAAAATTATATTCCCTCCGTCCAAAAATAAGTGTCTCAACTTTAGTATAACTTTGTGCTAAAGTTAATACGAAGTTGAGACACCTATTTTGGGACGGAGGGAGTATGTTGTGAGATGAGAATGAACTATGTTTGATGTGCTTGCTTAATCTGAACAATTATACAACTCACTGCTTTAGGTTGCTCAAATGTTTTTTTGTGTTCTCATGTTTGATACTCTGGCACTTTTTATTTTGCGTCTTCACTATTTCATCATTGATGGAAATACTACTTTTGCGCGTGTGCCTGTAATTTAACAAAGCACATTTTATCTAAGCAGAGGAGTCAGAACTTCAATCTGTTCCTGGAAGCTTTAATCTGCCGAGGAGTACATTAGAGTTTTTGAGCCTTTTCTTTTTGAGGGATGCAGAGCTCAGCTACACAGTTCTTACGAGGAATCTCTTGAGGTTGTATCAAGTGATGCACATGTAACGTTGCGCGTTAGAACCGTGGATAGGCGTGAAAGAGGTATATCTTCCACTTTTTTATTCATGACATGGTCTGTAGTATGCACTCTTGTTTCTTGATGCAATCATCACCTGACTGAATAGCTCAACCCGGCGTCATCATTGGAGAAGGAGGGGAGGAGCGAATGAAAGTCAGGGAGGTGGCTTGGCCCCCGCTCGAGTTCCTCCTCCCATTTCAGCCCGCGGAGGTATCATTTCTGAAGAACAACAATCGCCTTTCCACTGATTTGTCTGGGACAGCGTTAGATGAGATCTGGTGATAATGCTATGGCTTAGAGAGCCCAGTGCTCACAAATCATAATCGCAATGGTATTTTGGAAGGCAAGTCAAATTGCTTTGGTTCTCGGCCAACAATTCTTCTTTTATGTGTTTTGGAGGATTTGACCCGAAAAATTCCAGAATCACGATTCAGGGGTTGTTTGAACAGAACAAATTAGTTGAATCGGCCAAAGTAGGGAATTTGTGTCTGCTTGATTTTTCTTTCTGCTAATGCTTATCATCACCTTCAGATTTAGATTTCTACAGTCAGTTGCTAGATGGGCATTGGCTTGTTAAAGCTAGACTTGTTTCACATGTGGATTTGGGTGGCCAGGAGAATCCTCTGGACTTCAGTCTAGAAAAAGTTGATATCAGCTTTCGGAAACCATGAAGCTACCTTATAGATTAATCTTAATGGGCTTCTTACAGTCTGTTGCATGTGAGATGTTTGATCAACAGGGCAAGACCTTTATACTGGGATTTTTACCTTCGGCGCATAAAGTAACAAGACAAGTGAACTGTGTATTCAGATTGATAATTTTGACCAGACAATGCCACACATTTGCTATGGAGTGTAGCATCGGGTCATTGTCAAGGTCCGCGTCTACGTCGATGCCCGTTACTTCTGTGACGCCCGCGAGAGGGACGTGGTCTACGTCGAGGACTACTATGCCGACGAGCCGACGATGGCACCGACGTCTACCTGCTCGAGCAGGCGTTGATTATGGCGAGCTTCGACTTGACAAGGGCAGTGGAGGGCGGTTACAGTAATAAGAGTTGTTTGTCTGTATGTCTTCTTTTTGAATAATTTTAATTGCTTACCACATATGTCATGTGATATCTCTGTATGTCTTCTTTCCTGTGCTATAAATACACATGTCTTCTTTCCTGTGCTGTAAATACAAACATGTGTGCTACATTATCTTTGGACCAATTGTAATGGGTGGTCCTCATTATCCAATCAGTTTAAGTGGACTTGAACTTATAATTTCTTTTTTCTTTGATTCTCTACAAGGGTAGCGTTGGCACAACGATAAAGTTGTTGCCTTGTGACCATGAGGTCACGTGTTCGAGTCTTGGTGCCTTGTGACCATGAGGTCACGTGTTCGAGTCTTGGCAGCCTCTTATAGAAATATAGAAAAATGGACCCTACGCAAGCTGTAACTACATGCATCGGGATGCCTTTTTTTTAATTCTTTTTTTTGAGAAACGCCTTTATTTTAATTCTCTACCATACTTAGATCTTTACACTACCATACCAATAGCTTGGCATTTACATCGTGGTTAGGCCAAAATCCAAATATAAATCTGTAATGAACATTAGCTTTGATGCATATGAATAACATTTATCTGCTAAGCCTCCTAGAAGTGCTCATGTACACAACATGGACTAGACAAGCCGGCTGAATGGGCGACAGCAAAACAAGCACCGCATCATAACGTCTCAAGCGACGTCACCGGGTGGCGCCCTAACCACTAGTATTCTACCATAGGGTTGCTCATGGGGCGGAATGTGCATAGAGGATCAAAATATGGTACAAATGTGCATAGAGGATCAGAATAGAGTGTCATGTATAGCCTTAGCTGCCTTCGTCTATGTTATTATCGGCCTTTCCAAACGATTCTGATTACTGACCAGTTTGCTTAGTATCATACACATTTTGTTACGCTAAATTGCTTATGTTCTATTGAATCAGCGTAAACAGTTTATCCGAGTGAACTATATGATGTCTACCGCACAAATCTGGATATGTATAGCCGTTTCTGCTATTTTGGCTAATCACAAACAGTTCATGAGGATCAACTTTATGTCCCATATCGCACACGCAACTAATTTTTGAATCGTATTTTATGGATCTGCCATCGCACACAGTTCATTTTATTGGTGACAATTTTTAAACTATATCGTTTGCGATTCACACATCACACACAGTTTGCTCGAAGGTCTTCGATACACGTATCGTCTTAGGACTTTCCTGCATTAGTGTAGAATAATAATATCTATTCAATAAAAATGATTCCAAGAAAGTTTGAGCTAATAAATAATTTATTAAAATCTTAAACTAGAATTGGTCAAATAATAATAATTACTTATTGTATACAATAATCAAGATATATTAGGAAAGTCAAGTAACTCAAATAAAAATGTTACATAAATTTAAAATAATGGAAACATTTTAATAAAAAAATAACAATTAAATTATAAATGAATATAACTCTATTAGTTCAAAGAAACAAGAGTTGACAACAACATTATAAATGAATTAAATTATGATAATAGTTTCTTAAAGGCATAGAGGGGTAAAAAATCATGTCATTCTATGCATAATAGCATTTTCTTAATTTCTTGCAACATTGTATATGTCGTTTTCAGAACCTGAGGCAACCGCGAGTCTCGAAGCCTCGAGTTGCATTACTTGTCAATCACCAAGCAAGTTCATACCTTGCATGTCTTTTCTTTAAGCTTCCGTAAAAACATCTTTACAAAATTCTCTACTTGCAGTATTAAATAATTGCATTAAATACAATTATAGTTAGTATTATCAAATCATTGGTGGGCGATGAAACTCAGGATGTTAACACGGTGGTAGAGTTCCATTATACCGGGCTTAATAACCGAAGTTAGTAGACATGCCAGCACCGTAGCAATAGTGTTGAGTACCAAGCCTATAATGGGATGAGCGAGTAAATAACTTATCCTCATACCGATGTGCCCTCACACAGATTAGCGCTATGAGGCATCAATCTGTGAGCCGGTCCAGAGAGCTATACATCCCATCGGCAATGGGTGCTATTAAGACCGGGGGTCGTCAATCCTGTATCGCCAAAGCGATGTAAGTTCATCGGTCACGAGGACATAGAATCCCTACATGTTGTTGATTTGGGGCAAAACAGGAAATACCTCTCAAGCCATGGGCAGAGGCATTGATAAACATCGAAGAGTGAAAGACTCGGATCTTAGACCTAGGCACACATCTTGGATGTGCAAGGTTATAGACCAGTCAAAAGGGTTAAGTTAATTGTTCGTGGGTAAAGTAGCACACCTCTATAGTGTGTAATGAATTATGTCTTGTCACTCCCTGATCTCGAAAAGATCTGCAGAAGCAGCGTGAAAGGAGACTATTGGGAGATTCTAACAACGCGTGAAGTCTGATGACTATATGTTTAAAGTAAAACTTGATGCTACATATATTTTCAAAATCATTGGTGAGACCTATTTGGAATCAGTAGTAGCTTTAGTGCGTCTCCACCCACAATATCTATGAACTTGTTGAGTACCTCATGTACTCGTCACATGCATATTATCTTCTTTAGACTCGATGTGTACGATATGTAGGATGACCTCAATGTTGTGAGAGAGTACTTCTATGAGGAGCCAGACCTTTTCGGAGGAGTCAAAGGAGTCGACTACATCATCGCTTATGGAGAAGGAGAAGGACACGAGTAACAACATCATGACTAGTGTAGAGATAGTAGTAGTAGCCAGATGTGAGACATGATCCGAACTCAATAAGTGACAACATGATTAATAGGGGTAACCCGCATTTCGGTACCGGTTGTTTTGGAATTTTTGAACACTGGGTCTTGGTTTGTATAAATGTTTGTAATATAATGATGGTTTGGATCCGCTATGATTCTGTTGTACAGTACGAGGGATACAATGTTCATGAGACGGTGTCTTGTGGGCGTTATAATAACAACATGCATACTACACCATTCTATGGTATGCTGGGTCACTGGAACACGGGTTTTTAATGATTAAAAAGTCATTACACAACCTTTAAGTGGCGCCTGCTTCATAAACCTAACTACCCCGCGGGATATTGAGGGCTTCGGTGCGAACGTCCCTCTTCTCGGGCCGCCAACCCAACTCTTACTAGGACATGTCCTATTTGGTGTTTGTCATGATCCAGTTACTTATTCTAAGTCAAACAAAGACAAAAAGTCACATGGACTCACCTTTTTTGAAAAAAAAACTAGGGGCTATCTAGACGCTGTGAGGTCGGACAGAGAGGAAGGACACACAAGACCGCACGAGGAAGTGTCAGAACCACTTATCCTTTGCATGGAGCCCTAACATGGATACACTAGGGTGGTGTGAGAGAACAAAGACAACACACAATGTAGTGGCAAAGTGGCAGTAAAAAGAGTGTGTGAAAAACTTGGCGGACAAGAATGGGTGAGAAAGAGGGTAAAGAAAAAATACGATAAAAATATAAAAATGAAATAATATACTTCGTGCCCGATGAAATAATAATAAAAAGCAAAATATAACAGAAAGTATAAGCCGAATGTCCTATATCGAGTACTCGGCTTACACTTAACCGATTAGAAAACATTGGATTAAGTAAGCTGACTACTTCCTCTGTCTGCCAAAGAGTGTGCTTCTGGCTATTAGTAGACAAATTAAGGATTTTTGCAAAAACACCCTTCCTCTCCTCATTTAAGTAGCTGCGTGTTGCTTCGATTGATGTGTACAGTTAATACAAACAAGCAAAAGACAATCCAAACATTAGAAATGATTTCCCGCCAGCAAGTTTACCTCCAACCTTCACTGTTCCCATCAGTTATACTAGTAAAACAACACATGTACTACTACTTGGCGCCACAAAAAGTAGAAGGAAGCGTCGGGTTAAAAAATTGGAGACCAAGCATCTAATCCTAGCTACAAAGCCAGCTTACATTGGGCCAAACAGTAGACCACACACACACACACTAGCTATGGCCATCAACTTGAACTTAGCAGCACGAGATGAGGGGGGGAGGGAGAAGATGACATGTTGCCCGATCTCAATTGGCATCCTGGATCTAAATGCACGCTCTTTGGCGGACGGAGGAAGTATGTCGTTATAATGAATTTGGTTTATAAAGGCCGTCATCACAAGGCCGTCATGGGTAGTGTGGATGGACACATGGCAAGGACTTTGTCGAGCACCCGATGTAAGTCGAGCGTATTTTTCTTGTCTATGACAATATATGTAAGCCGAGCGTTTTTTTCCTACACACTCGGCTTACATGCTTTTTTAACGAGTACCGTATGTTTGACTAGGGTTTTTCCGGGAGACACTCGGCTTACAAAGTGTATGCCGAGTACCCAAGAAATTACAATCGGCTGAGGGCCATATACTCTTTTTTTGGGTCGTAAACTAGGCAATGCCAGCAATGGTTAACTCAATCGCAATTGGGCAAATGTATGTCGATGTGTCGGTTGGAAGGTTTGATGGATCGTCCTTGTTATCCTCGTCGAGCTCAATCACCTCACGTGGTCTTGCAAAAATATCAAGATCAAAAAATTAAAGTGACATGTCGCTCGTCTAACAAAAACATTGAAGAAACATTACCATCAAATAAAATCAAATCGGGTGCGAAGATTACCTTTGGGAGACGTGTCATCATGCTCCTCTTAGCCCTTCTCCGAAGCCTTAGGGTCGAGTCAGGAGGTCGAAGTGTTGGCACTACAGCAAAGATCATTCAAAAAGGAATCAGTCGGGCATTAGTCCAAACTCAACATTCGGAAAGGAAAGAGGAAACGACAAAGATTCTTATGTTGAGACCACGAGCATGCTCACCTTGATCCGCGGCAAAGCTGCCTTCTGAGGTTTGGCTGCCAAGATCTTGGGATACTTGGCTGCCTTCCCGGGTGTATCGGCAGACTCGCCCCGTCCGCGCTTCGAGTTGCAGGTCGGAAGGGTCGGCGCAGTCGGCTTAGAGGCACGCGGCCCCTTAGCACTGCCAGTACAGACCCCCGGGTCGTGGCGCGTCTTGGAGCGGGTCTCAATCGGGATTTCTCCGACGGAGAGGACTCCGCCTCATCTCCATACTCAGGGTTGTCTTCATGCCCCTCTATCTCATTGTCTTCATCATCGTTGTCATCCTCGCCTCCCGAGCCATCCTGATGCTCGGTGTCGCTCTCCACATCAACATGTGCATGGTTCACAACCGACACCATACTCAACGTATTCGTAAAACTCTGTCGAGTGAAAAAACATCAAGCACCCGAGTTAGAAAATAGTCAAGCAATGCAAAAATCACTCGGACAAAACAGACTCAAGATTACCTCAATCAGCGGGTTCTCCTTGGCGAAGGGGACCGCCAGTCTGGTCCCCCCAAGGGTTGTCCTACGCCGGGGTGACAGCCTATTGGAAATATGCCCTAGAGGCAATAATAAATTGCTTACTATTATATTTCCTTGTTCGTGATAATCGTTTATTATCCATACTATAATTGTATTGATTTGAAACTCAAATACATGTGTGGGTACATAGACAACATTGTGTCCCTAGTATGCCTTTAGTTAACTAGTTTGTTGATCAAAGGTGGTCAAGGTTTCCTGGCCATAGTCATCAGATGTCATTTGATAACGAGATCACATCATTAGAAGAATGATGTGATGGACAAGACCCAAACTATAAACATAGCATATGACCGTGTCAGTTTATTGCTATAGTTTTCTGAATGCCAAGTATTTGTTCCTATGACCATGAGATCATGCAACTCACTAACACCGGAGGAATACCTTGTGTGTATCTAACATCACAATGTAACTGGGTGACTATAAATATGCTCTACAGGTATCTCCGAGGGTGACTGTTGAGTGGGTATGGAACAAGACTAGAATTAGTTATTCCGTGTGTGACGGAGAGGTATGTCAGGGCCCACTCGGTAATACAACATCACAATAAGCCTTGCAAGCAATGGGACTAAGTGTTAGCTGATACATCTCCAACGTATCTATAATATTTGATTGTTCCATGCTATTATATTATCTGTTTTGGATGTTTTATATGCGTTAATATGCTATTTTATATTATTTTTGGGAGTAACCTATTAATCTAGAGCCTAGTGCCAGTTTCTGTTTTTTCCTTCTTTTTGAGTATTGCAGATAAAGAATATTAAACTGACTCCAAACGGAATAAAATCTTCGGAATTATTTTTCTTGGACCAGAAGCAACCCAGAAGACTTGGAGATGAAGTCAGGAGCGTAGCTGTGTGGCCACAAGTCACAAGGGCGCGCCCTGGGGGGAGCCCTGGCTTGTGGTCCCGTGGAATCCCCCCTAACCCTATTTCTCGGTCTATAAATTCTGAAATATTCCCTATATACCAAAGAGAGAGCCACAAAAACACTTTTCCGCCACCAGGAGCCTCGGTTCCCGTGAGATCCAATCTTGGAGCCTTTTCTGGTAATATGCTAGATGGGGATTCGATCACGGAGGGCATCTACATCAACTCCATTGCCCCTCCGATGATGCGTGAGTAGTTCACCACAGACCTTCGGGTCCATAGCTAGTAGCTAGATGGATTCTTCTCTCTCTTTGCTCTTCAATACCTTGTTCTTCATGATCTTCATGGAGATCTATCCGATATAATACTCTTTTGCGGTGTCTTTGTCGAGATCCGATGAATTGAGGGTTTATGTTTAGATTATCTATGAATATTATTTGAGTCTTTTCTGAATTCTTATATGCATGATTTCATATCTTTGCAAGTCTCTTCAAGTTATTGGTTTGGTTTGCCCAACTAGATTGGTAATTCTTGCAATAGAAGAGGTGCTTAGTTTTGGATTCAATCTTGCGGTGTCCTCACCCAGTGATAGAGTAGGGGTAGCGAGGCACGTATTGTATTGTTTCCATCAAGGATAAAAATATGGGGTTTTCATCATATGGATTGAGTTTATCCCTCTACATCATGTCATCTTACCTAATGCGTTACTCTGTTCTTCATGAACTTTATACTCTAGATGCATGCAGGAGTCGGTCGATGTGTGGAATAATAGTAGTAGATGCAAAATCATTTCGGACTACTTGACATGGATGTGATTCCTATATGCATAATCATTGCCTTGGATATCTTCATAATTATTCGCTTTTCTATCAATTGCTTGACAGTAATTTGTCCACCCACCGCAATACTTGCCATCATGAGAGAAGCCTTTAGTGAAACCTATGGCCCCTGGGTCTATTTTCCATCTTATACTTTCAGATCTAAAACCAAAAATACCTTGCAGCATTATTTGTACCTTTTGTTTTACTTTCCGTTCAAGCAATCTATTCTATCTATCTCTATCAGATCTCATCCTTGCAAGTAACCGTGAAGGGATTGACAACCCCTTTATAGCGTTGGGTGCAAGTGTTTGATTCTTTGTGTAGGTACATCTATTGGGGACTTCTTGTATCTCCTACTCGATTGATACCTTGGTTCTCAACAACTGAGGGAAATACTTATCTACTTTGCTGCATCACCCGTTCCTCTTCATGGAAACCAATGCATGCTCGAGAAGTAGCAAGAAGGATTACTGGTGCCGTTGTCGGGGAGATACATAGCAACTCAGGATAAGAACTCTCCCATCAACTTGCCAATTTCTCGTGCCGTTGTCAGGGAGGATGCACATCAAGCCTACAAAGCACCCATCACAAACTCATCTCTTGCATTTACTTTATTTGCCATTTGCCTCTCATTTCCTCTCCCCCACTTCACCAATTTGCCGTTTTATTCGCCCTCCCTTTCTCGTTTGTCCTTTTCTTGTTAGATCTTTTGTTTGCTTGTGTTGCCATGTGCCTTCTATTTGCTTGCATCTTCGTTTGCTAAAAATCTATTGATATGGATCCACATCCACTTGCTAATCTTTTCAAAAGATCAAATTATGATGAACCAATTGCTAGTGAGTTGATTGCACTTGATTATCTCTATGAAGTTTTGCTTGAACATCATGAAAATTTTGATGAAGTGTTGAAAGAAGAAAATTATAAAGTGATTCATGATATATACTTGAATGAAAAACATGATTGCTATGTTGTTAGTATGAATTCTATGAATATCCATGATGCTAATGATATGCCAAACCACAAGCTTGGGGATGCTATGCTTGATGAATATGATATTTTTTGTTCCCCAAGTTTTGGTGATGACACGTATGCTATAATTGATCATGAAAAGAATGCTTTGTGTGGTAGTTATATTGTGAGATTCCTTCATGATGTTATTGAAAATTACTATTAGAGAGGAACATATGCTTTGACATATTGCAATAATATCAAGTTTCCTCTCTATGTGTTGAAACTTTGGAAGTTATGCTTGTTTTGCCTTCCTATGGTAGTTGATTTTTGTTACCATAATTTGTTTGCTCACAAAATCCCTATGCATAGGAAGTGTGTTAGACTTAAATATACTTGCCATGTGATTCATGATTTCCCATTGTTGCAAATAGGAATTATGTGCCCGTAGATTTCATTTTTCTTGATATAGAATGCAATCCTACATGTCCTATTATTCTTGGTAGACCTTTCCTTAGAACGATTGGTGCAATTATTGATATGAAGGAAGGAAATATTAGATTCCAATTCCCATTAAGGAAAGGCATGGAACACTTTCCTAGAAACAAAATAAAGTTACCTTATGAATCTATTATGAGAGATACTTATGGATTGCATACCAAAGATGACAATACCTAGATCTATTGCGGTTTGCCTAGCTAGGGGCGTTAAACAATAGCGCTTGTTGGGAGGCAACCCAATTTTACTTTTGCTTTATGTTTTTGTTTCTGTTTTGGTGTGTTTTGCACATAATTTATTCTGTAATAATTGTGTTTTCTTTTTTAAATTAGTGTTTGAGCCAAGTAAGACCTTTGGGATGGTCTACGGTGTTTGCAATTTGATTTTGCTGAAAAACAGAAACTTTTGCGCTCAGTCCAGGATTTTTATAAATTCACTGGTACGTTGCTTTGATCTGAAATTTTTATGAAAGGTTGATATACAAACTGCCCTGATTTTACCTAATTTTTCAGAATTTTTAGAGTTACCGAAGTATTTGAAGTCTACAGATTTCTACAGACCGTTCTGTTTTTGACAGATTCTGTTTTCTTTGTGTTGTTTGCCTATTTTGATGTATCTATGGGTTGTATCGAGGGGTAGGAAACATGGAGAAGTTAGAATACTGTAGGTGTTACACAAATATAAAAAATAATTAGTTCACAACAGTACCTAAAGTGGTGATTTATTTTTCTTATACTAATGGATCTCATGAGTTTTCTGTTGAGTTTTGTGTTGTGAAGTTTTCAAGTTTTGGGTGAAGACTTGATGGACTATGGAATAAGGAGTGGCAAGAGCCTAACCTTGGGGATTGCCAAGTAACCCCAAGACATATTCAAGGATACCAAAAAGCCTAAGCATGGGGATGCCCCGGAAGGCATCCCCTCTTTCGTCATCAATCCATCGGTAAATTTACTTGAGGCTATATTTGTATTCACCACATGATATGTGTTTTGCTTGGAGCGTCTTGTATGATATGAGTCTTTGATTTTTATTTTGCCACAATAATCCTTGCTGCACACATCTTTTAATAGAGAGACGCCGAATCATGAATTTATTAGAATACTCTATGTGCTTCACTTATATCTTTTGAGCTAGGCAATATTGCTCTAGTGCTTCACTTATATCTTTTTAGAGCATGGTGGTGTTATATTTTATAGAAATTATTGAACTCTCATACTTCACTTATATTATTTTGAGAGTTTCTTAAAACAACATGGTAATTTGTTTATGTTATGATTTAGTCCTAATATAATGGGCATCCAAGCGGGATATAATAAAAACTTTCATATTAAGTGCATTGAATACTATGAGAAGTTTGATTCCTTGCATATAGTTTTGAGATAATAGAGATGGTAATTCGAGAGTCATGCTAGTGAGTAGTTGTGAATCGGAATAGATACTTGTGTTAAAGTTTGTTATTCTCGTAGCATGCACGTATGGTGAACCGTTATGTAACAAAGTCGGAGCATGATTTGTTTAATGATTGTCAACCTTTGTGTGAGGGTCGGGAGCGCGCGCTGGTTAACTCCTACCAACCTCTCCCCTAGGAGCATGCGTCTAATGCTTTGTTTGAAAACTAATAGACTTTTGCAATAAGTATGTGAGTTCTTTATGACTAATGTTGAGTCCATGGACTATACGCACTCTCAACCTTCCACCTTTGCTAGCCTCTCTAGTACCGCGCAACTTCGGCCGGTATATCAAACCCTCCTTCGTAAAAATAGCCACCATATACTTTCCTCAAAACATCCACCATATCTACCTATTATGGCATTTCCATAGCCATTCCGAGATATATTGCCATGCAACTTCCACCATTCAGTTTTTCATGACATGCACCATCACTTCATCTTGCATATAGAGTCATATTTGTTTTGGGTATCGAGTTGTAAGTAAATAAAAGTGTGATAATTTTCATTAATAGAGCATTGTCCCATGTGAGAAAAGGATGATAGAAGCCATGACTCCCCCGCAAGTTGGGATGAGTATCAGGACTTTACAAAAAATAAAAGAGGCCAACGAAGCCCAAAAAAGAGGCCAAAGATGCCCACCAAAATAAAAAATGAGATAAAGAGAGAAGGGACAATTTCTACTATGTTTTTCCACACTTGTGCTTCAAAGTAGCACAATGATCTTCAAGATAGAGAGTCTCCTATTTTTTCACTTTCATATAACTAGTGGACATTCATCTTGCACGACCACTTAGTTTTCTTTTTGAGCTTTCATACACTTATAGTTCTAAGTGCATTTGTTGCATGGCAATCCCTACTCACTCACATTGATATCTATCGATGGGCATCTCCATAGCCCGTTGATACGCCTAGTTGATGTGAGACTATCTTCTCCCTTTTTCCTTGCACCTCCTCCATATTCTATTCCACCTATAGTGCTATATCCATGGCTCACGCTCATGTATTGCGAGAGAGTTGAAAAGGTTTGAGAACACCAAAAGTGTGAAACAATTGCTTGACTTGTTCATCGGGGTTGTTAATACATCCATTTTGCATCATGATTTTATACTAATATTTATTGCATTATGGGTTGTTATTACACATTTTGGTACACCACTTATGCCTTTTCTCTCTTACTTTACAAGGTTTACATGAAGAGGGAGAATGCCGGCAGCTGGAGTTCTGGACTAGAAAAGGAGCAGGACTGATATACCTATTCCGCACAACTCCAAAAGTCATGAAAATCTACGGAGAATAATTTTGGAATATATAAAAAATATTGGGCGAAAGAAATACATTAGGGGCCCACCAGGCAGCCACAAGCCTACATGGCGTGCCATACCCCCCTAGGCGCGCCCCTGGGGCTTGTGGCCCACCTGGCAGCCCTCTGATGCCCATCTTCTGCTATATCGAGGGTTTTGACCTGAAAAAATGAGAACAGAGCATTCAGGATGAAGCGCCGCTGTCTCAAGGCGAAACTTGGGCAGAACCAATCTAGAGCTCCGGCAGGGCGATCCTGCCGAGGAAACTTCCCTCCGGGAGGGGGAAATCCAAGCCATCATCATCAGCAACGATCCTCTCATCGAGAGGGAGTCAATCTCCATCAACATCTTCATCAGCACCATCTCCTCTCTGAACCCTAGTTCATCTCTTGTATCCGATCTTTGTCTCAAAACCTCAGATTGGTACATGTGGGTTGCTAGTAGTGTTGATTACTCCTTGTAGTTGATGCTAGTTGGTTTACTTGGTGGAAGATCATATGTTTAGATCCTTGATCATCATTAATACTCCTCTAATTTTGAACATGAATATGCTTTGTGAGTAGTTACGTTTGTTCCCGAGGACATGGGATAACTCTTTTTATAAGTAATCATGTGAATTTGGTATTCGTTTGATATTTTGATGAGATGTATGTTGTCTCTCCTCTAGTGGTGTTATGTGAACATCGACTACATAACACTTCACCATTGTTTGGGCCTAGAGGAAGGCATTGAGAAGTAATAAGTAGATGATGGGTTGCTAGAGTGACAGAAGCTTAAACCCTAGTTTATGTGTTGCTTCGTAAGGGGCTGATTTGGATCCACATGTTTCATAATATGGTTAGATTTATCTTAATTCTTCTTTCATAGTTGGGGATGCTTGCAGGAGGGGTTAATCATAAGTGGGAGGCTTATCCAAGTAAGGGAAGCACCCAAGCATCGGTCCACCCACATATCAAATTATCAAAGTAACGAACGCGAATCATATATGCATGATGAAAGCAAGCAATTATTTAACAAGTAGCAAATTTGAATAAAGAGAGAGATAGGAATAGTTTTTTGAATGGGAGGAATTAGAGCAACACTCGAACAAGCACACATGCATTATCCACATACACACCTCACATCACAACACTTCACAAGCACAACCAAGGAAACAAAAATTATGCAATTGTAATGATGAGCATGATGGCATGATGCATGATGATGGAAATGGCAATGGAGTAAAATAGTAATTCATTCCAAGCACATGGAAAAACATAGAGGTTCATAATAGGTACATGACCATAATTAGCAAGGGCGGCACTTGGGCTGTTACAACTCTCCCACACTACAAGAGGATCTCGACCCGAGATCTAAGAACGAAAGAACTCTGGATATTTAGAATGGAGAAGATCCTCGCGTTCCCAAGTAGCTTCTTTGTCGGAATTATAAGACCACTCCACCTTGAGAAACTTGATTGATTTGTTGCGAGTCATACGCTCAGTTCTCCGAGAATAGCAACTGGATGCTCATGATAAGATAGGTCTTCTTGAAGATCAATGTCTTGGAGGTCAATGGTACGCTCGGGAGTCTTGAAGCACCTCCAGAGCTAAGAGACATGGAAGACATCGTGCACATTTGCGAAATTCAGAGGAAGCTCTAGTTGATAGGCAAGTTCACCTCTCTTGCCAACAACTCTGAAAGGACCCACAAAGCGAGGAGCTAGCTTCCCTTTAATTCCAAACCGTTGAGTGCCCTTCATGGGAGAGACTCTAAGATAGACTAGATCATCAACTTGAAAGGAGACATCCCGATGTTTGTTATCGTAATAACTCTTCTGTCGGGATTGAGCTGCTTTGGGGCTCTCACGAATGACACGACACATCTCTTCTACTTCGGTGATCATGTCATTTCCAAAATTTGACGCTCACCGGTTTCACACCAATTGAGCGGGGTACGACACTTCCTACCTTAGAGAATCTCGAAAGGGGCCTCACCTGAGCTAGCCTAAAAGTTGTTGTTGTATGAAAATTCAGCGTATGGAAGGCAGTCTTCCCATTTCATGCCGAACGAAATCACACAGGCTCTGAGCATGTCTTCAAGGATCTGATTAACTCTCTCAAGTTGACCACTTGTTTGCGGATGGAATGCAGTGGTAAAACGGATCTTGGTACCCATAGCAGTGTGGAAGGACTCCCAAAACTTGGAAGTGAAGAGGCTTCCACGGTCAGATAAGATGAGCTGAGGAATACCGTGCAAAGAAACTATCCTTGACGTATACTGCTCAGCTAGCTGAGCTACCGAGATAAACTCTTTGACCGGAAGGAAATGAGCAACTTTGGTCAGCTTGTCGATAACCACAAAGATGACATTGTTGCCCCTCTTGGACTTAGGAAAACCAAAGACGAAACCCATCTCCACATGATCGAATTTCCACTCTGGGATAGGCAAAGGCTGAAGGAGACATGCTGGACGTTGATGGTCCGCCTTCACTCTGTGACAAACATCACACTCGTTCGCGAACTGAGCAATTTCACGTTTCATGCGAGTCCACCAGAAGGTTTGCTTGAGGTCCTGATACATCTTGGAACTTCCTGGATGAATGGATAGGGGAGAATTATGTGCTTCGTCCATGATAACCTTCATGAGATCACCTTTTGGAACCACCAGACAGTCCTCAAAGAACAAGGTATCTTTGTCATCAAGGCGAAAGCACTTATACTTTGGAATGCCCTTGGCCACACCTTTCTTCACTTTCTTCACCATCACATCAAGAACCTGATCTGCTTGGTGAACCTGATCTTCTAGAGTCGGAGAGACTTGAAGATTGGCAAGAAATCCTTGCGGAATCATTTGGAGATTGAGCTTGCGGAAGGCTTCACAAAGCTCGGGTTGAAGAGGCTTCAGGATAAGACTATTGCAGTACGCCTTTCAGCTGAGCGCGTCTATAATGACATTTGCTTTACTAGGAGTATACTCAATGATTGGGTTGAAGTCTTCAATCATTTCCACCCAATGAAACTGCCAAAGATTGAGATTGGGTTGAGTGAAAATGTACTTCAAGCTCTTGTGATCGATGTACACCTCAACTGGTCTACCCAACAACAAATGCCTCCAAGTCATCAGAGCATGCACAACTGCCGCCAACTCAAGATCATGAGTGGGTTAGTTCTTCTTGGCAGGCTTCAATTGACACGAGGTATAAGCAACGATCTTCTTATCTCGCGTGAGAACACCACCAAGATCTTGGAGAGAAGCATCATAGAAAACTTGGAAAGGCTTTGATTGCTCGGGATGGACAAGAACTCGAGCTGAAGTCAGTTTCTGCTTGAGCGTATTGAACGCCACATCACACTCAGGAGACCAAACATGTTGTGGATTTGTCACGGCAAGATGTCCGGGTTAACGGACTTAGGTGTGAGGCCATCGCAGCTATGTGGCAGCTTGAGAGGGGTTGATCGGAATCAAGAGACGCGAGTTTACCCAGGTTCGGCCCCTCCAATGGAGGTAAAAGCCTACGTCCTGCTTGTCTGGTATTGATGATGAGGAAGATCTCTCGGTTACAAGGGTGTTATCTAATCTCTAAAACTTGTAGCTTGTCTATTGAGACGTCTAAAAACATGTCCCTCTAGGGGTGATCTACCCCTCCTTATATAGGTGGAAATGGTAGGTTTACATGTAGAGTCCTACTAGGAGTAGGATTAGGACTAGTCTTTCTAGAATCCTATTCCGGGTCTTGTTTCTCTTGTAAGGGAATCCTTTCTCCTTTTGGCCTTCTCTTGTGAGCCGCCTGGCGCCGGCTTATGCGCCGGGTCTCGGGCCTGGTCGTCCTTCGACCCACCTGCCGGGTCATCAATAAAACGCCATGTCTTGACTGGGTCTCCTATGAGTCGCCAGGACGGGTCATACCGTGGGATATATCCCCAACATTAGCCCCCGGGTTAGCTTGAATTTATTCATGGTAACCTCCTGAAATAGAAATAGTAAATATGTTAAGTGTCCGGCTTGCTCCGTTGGCCGGATTATGAAGTGGCTCCTCAGAAATTCGGGTCTTTTCTGCATATGAATGAGTCATCTTGAAAATCATGTTGCTTGTAAGTGTCCTTTGAAAAATATTGGGAATAGAATACCCATATGCCATTGAGTCGGCTTCCAATACTTTGGCTTAATGAAAATCTTGAAAAGAAGAAATCCTTATGACGTAGATCCGGACTTCCATTGTCATGAAGTAGGGCGGCCTATATAAACTCTGGCGGCTTATGATCTTTTGATAACGCCGGGTCATGAATGTTGGTGACACCGGGTCTAACAACTGAACTCCATAATTAACATCTTGAAAATTCTCCTCAAAGTTTTTGATATGCCCATATTACCTGTAGCCCCCAAGCTCCGAGATTATCCATGATAACTTGGCACTTTGCAATAATATCTGTGATTGTGTAGCCCTCAAGTGCCGGGTTGTCTTGCCTGCAGCAGCCTGGGACTTGTAACTGTCTTATACCTTATAAAGCTTCAGTGGGTGTAGCCCCCAAGGGCTGGCTCATCGTATGGGCCGGGTCTTCAATTTAAACCTCATAATCTGTTTGAACAACTGAATAGTGTCCGGTCGCATGCCTGCAGCGACTTGGGACTTTAGAAAATTTGATGTGAGCGGTGTAGCCCCCAAGTGCTGGGTCGGTAAGAATTACTGGGCTGGGACTTAGAAAAATATAGAAAGGTCGGCTCATCTCCTTGAGAAAATAGGGTCTTGCTGACAATGTAATGATTTGAAAACCGGTTTGCATTAGCCCCCAAGTGTCGTGGTGCATGCTTGCAGCGACATGGGACTTGCATACTTGAGAAAAACTGGACTTGAATAGTGTGGCCCCCGAGTGTCGGGTCGCACGCCTGCGGCGACTTGGGATTGTGTGATCCATCATAATGCACCTTAGAAATTCTCTTGAACTCATATTGATCTAATTTGAAAGAGTCCTTGATCGTGGCTGTAATATAGCCCGGAATGAATATCCTGGAATAATTCCTTTATCTTTGACATGAAATCCCTGCTCACAGTTGCGGTGCAACCTGGAAAATATATATTTGATAAATCCATGAGTGTTGTAGATTACCACAGAGCACAATTGAAGAAATCCGAGAGCCGGTCAATTAGATGACACGGCATTATATCTGATAGGGCGGCTCTTCAAGAACAATCAACTTTCCAATCTAACGGTGGCTCATCTTAATAGATAAGACCTGCAAAAATAAACAAGACATAATATGTTCTGTATTGTTGTAAGGGCGGCTTCAAAAAGCACAACCCGGAGATGTTAAATCTTTTATAGTCTTGCTCCTTCTTTCATAATCTTGCTCTGACCCGGCTTGATAAGCCGGCATGACATGTGAATATGATACAATGTATGATGCAATGTATGATGTTCTTGATTTTTCAATAACTCATATGCCGGTTCTTCTTGGTGGATTTGCTACTAGAACTGTTTAACAGTACAGGGTCTCTATCGAGATTGGTCATCAACTTGTTTGAACAGCTCGGGGTCTCTAAGCGAGATTAACTGATAGGAGCGTAACGAACCAGAAAGAGATGCAGCAGGGCATGAGTACCCTGGTAGCCCATAAACTGCCTCTCACATGACATAAATCCGTCGTTTTAACCTTAAACAACGCAGGGTCCTTAAAAGATTAACTGTCTAAGAGTACAAAACGGGCCACATAGCGAAGAGTCGGCAGTAGATGGGTGAGTTTGTCCTCGCTTTCCGTAAGCCGGCCCTCATGTGACAAGAGCCGCCAGTTTAACCTTAACCAGTAGAGGGTCTCTATCAAGATTGGCCGTCAACCTCTTTGAACCGGCTCGGGGTCTCTAGGCGAGATTAACTGGTAAGAGTTCGGCGGGTCACATAGCGGAGCAGCATCAGCTTACAGGCAGGTTTAATTAACTCAAACTTGTGGCGGCTTAAGAGCCGATCAAGAGGGTATGTAAGCTAAACCCGGTGGGTTGGAAGCCCCCAAATGACCTTGTTGACGGAGTCAACTTTTGGGTATATAACCTGCCTGACTGTGGCTTAAGAGCCGATCAAAAGGGTGTGATAAGCTAAACCCGGTGGGTTGGAAGCCCCCAAATGACCTTGTTGACGGACTCAACTTTTGGGTATCTAACCCTCCTGACTGTGGCTTAAGAGCCTGATCGAGAGGGTTGAAGCTTAACCCGATGGGTTGAAAGCCCCAAAACAACCTTGTTGAAGTATCACCATTGTTGCACCATCTTGTAAGCTGCCATCTTGTAAGAAGAAACAACAGAAGCCCCCAAGTTGAATGGTGCATCATGGTGGCTCCTCTTCTTCGCTAACTTTGAATCCTTCCGCCAATAATGTAGTAGCTCCCAGGATTGGCTTAACTTCCTCGCAATGACCCGGGGTTCTCGTTGAAATCAACCAAATGAGTCGAGCCATATCTGTAGCCCTCGAGTCTTAAGTTGAATCAAAGAGGCGGCTTGAGAATCTCCACTGAAGGTTGAGGTTGACCGTGGCGGGTTATAGATGATCCCGTATGATTTGTTTCAATAATCCGGTCGATGGTTCATCCCAGATGGTTGTTGAAGTTAACCAAACTGCAGTGGCGGCGACTTGCGCACCTGTCCGTTTGGGCGACTCGTATAGACGAGCACTGCACCGATATGCTGATGTAGAATCAGATTGTGGGCGGTGTCATGGATTTGTCACGGCAGATGTCCGGGTGAACGGACTTAGGTTCGGGGCGAGACGCAACTACGTGGCGGCTTGAAGGGGTTGATCAGAATCGAGAAGACACAGAGTTTTACCCAGGTTTGGCCCCTCCGATGGAGGTAAAAGCCTATGTCCTGCTTGTCTGGTATTGATGATGATGAAGATCTCTCGGTTACAAGGGTGCTAATTGCTACCTCTAATCTCTTGTGCCTCTAATCTCTTGTGTTGTCTAAACTTGTAGACTTGTGTCTCTTGAGAACTTGTCGCTCTAGGGGTGCTCTACCGCTGCTTATATAAGTGGGGAGGGTAGGTTTACAAATAGAGTCCTACTAGGAGTAGGAGTAGGACTAGTCTCTCACGAATCCTACTCCGGGTCTTATTTCCTTTAAGGGAATCCTCCTCTCTTGTTGTCCTTCTCTTGTGGGCCTTATCTTGTGAGCCGCCTGGCGCCGGCTCACCCGCCGGGTCTTGGGCCCGCTTGCCGGGTCTTTAATAAGAATGTCATATCTTCGGCCGGGTCTCCTGTGAGTCGCCAGGCCGGGTCATACCATGGGGTATATCCCCGTCATTAGCCCCCAGGTTAGTTTGAATTTATTCATGGTAAGCTTCTGAAACAAGAGTAACAAATATGTTAAGTGGCTAGCTTGCTCCTTTGGCCGACTTATAAAATGGTTTCTTAGAAATCCGGGTCTTTTCTCCATATGAATGAGTCATCTTGATAATCATCTTGCTTGTCAATGTCTTTTGAAAAATATTGAGAATAGAACACCCATATGCCATTGAGTCGGCTTCCGATGCTCTTGGCGGGTCATCTCCGTCGGGTCATAATCATTGATGATGCCGGGTCATTATCGTTGGTGACTCCGGGTTAAATAACTAGAATCCTGCTGACTTGATAAATATTGGGATGAAAATCCATCTGATGTAGAACCGGACTTCCATTGTTGTGAAGCAGGGCGGCTTATATAAACTCTGGCAGGTTATGATCTTTTGATAACACCGGGCCATAAGTGTTGGTGACGTCGGGTCTAACAACTGAACTCTATATTTAATATCTTGAAAATTCTCCTCAAAGTTTTTAATATGTCCATATTACCTGTAGCCCCCAAGATCCGAGATTATCCATGATAACTTGGTGCTTTGCAAATAACATTTTGGTCTGTGTAGCCCCCAAGTGCCGGGTTGTCCTACCTGCAGCAACCTAGGACTTATAATTGCCTTATATCTTATAATTCTTTGGCGGGTGTAGTCCCCAAGGGCCGGCTCATCAAAAAGCTTCGGCGGGTGTAGCTCCCAAGGGCCGGTTCATCAGAACGCTTCGGCGGGTGTAGCCCCCAAGGGCCGGCTCATCAGAACGCTTCAGCGGGTGTAGCCCCCAAGTGCCGAGTCAGTAAGAATTACTGGGCTGAGACTTTAGAAAAATATAGAAGGGCCGGATCATCTCCTTGAGATAATATGGTCTTGCTGACAATGTAATGGTTTGAAAACCGGCTTGCATTAGCCTCCAAGTGTCGTGGTGCATGCTTGCAGCGACATGGGACTTGCATAATTGATATAAACTTGGACTTGGATAATGTAGCCCCCAAGTGTCGGGTCGTCTGCCTACGGCGACTTGGGACTATGTGAGAATAATACGTCTCACCATAATTTGTTGAATGAATCTTTGACCGTGGTCGTAATATAACCCGGATGAATATCTTGGAACAATTCCTTTGTCTTTGACATGAAATTCCTGCTCGTGGTTGCGGTGCAACCCGGCAAATATAAATTTGAGAAATTCATGAGTGTTGTAGATTACTACAGAGCACAATTAAAGAAATCCGAGAACCGGCCAATTAGATGACACGACATTATATCTAACAGGGCGGCTCTTTGCAAAATAATAATTTCTCCGAGCTGGTTCGAAAAAAACCCAATCATTTATTACTGATTATGATAAACCATGAAGATCCAGTCATGTTGGCTATTAAAAGATCCACTTGCTCTTGCAGAATATTTAACGGCGGCTCATCTTAAGAGATAAAACCTACCAAAATGAACAAGACATAATATATTCTGTATTGTTGTAAGGGCGGCTTTGACAAAGCACAACCCGGAGATGTTATAACATTGCTCCTTCTTTCATAACCTTGCTCTGACCCGGCTTCATAAGCCGGCATGACATGTGAATATGATGAAATGTATGATGCAATGCAATGTATGACGCAATATGTGATGTAATGCATGATGATCTTGCTTTTCCTCCAAAACTCATATGATGGTTCTTCTGGGTGGACTCGATGCTTGAACTCACACCAGTTCAGAGTCTCTATCGAGATTGGCCATCAATTTCTTGAACCGGCTCAGGGTCTCTAGGCGAGATTGGCCATCAATTTCTTGAACCGGCTCAGGGTTTCTAGGCGAGATTGACTGGTAAGAGTACAGCGAACGTCGGCTGTCGATGGGAGATGTAAGCTATACCCCAAGGCAAGAAGCCTCCATCGACAGCCGCGGCTAATAATTAGCCTGAAACGGCATAAAGCCGGCTGTTTAAAAGGAGAAGTAAGCTATACCCGAAGGCAAGAAGCCTCTTTCAACAGCTACAGTTGATAAGCAACTAAATTTTGGCGTAAACGCCGGTTGTTAGGGTGAGATAATCGAACCCGTCGGTAAGAAGCCCCCTTCGACAACTGCGGTTAATAAGTAACCGGAAGTGGCATAAAGCCGGCCATTAGGGTGAGATAAGCGATACCCGTCGGTAAGAAGCCCCCTTCAATGGCCGCAGTTGATAAGCAACTGGAATTTGGTGTACACGCTGTTGTCTTAGGGTCCTGTAAGCTATACCAAAGGTAAGAAGCCTCCATCAACAACAGCGCTTAATGTAACCAAACTAGGCATAAAGCCAACTGTGCAAGGGAGAAGTAAGCTATACCCGGAGGCAAGAAGCATCCTTGCAACAGTTTAATAACAGCTCGCTGTGCAGAGGAGAAGTAAGCTATACCCGAAGGCAAGAAGCCTCTTTGCAACAGTGCTTAATTGGGCATATCGCCGGCTGTGCAAGGGAGAAGTGAGCTATACCCGAACGCAAGAAGCCTCCTTGTAACAGCGTAAAAGCAGACTGTGCAGGGGAGATGTAAGCTATACCCGAAGGCAAGAAGCCTCCCTGCAATAGCGCTTGATAGGGCATAAAGCTGGATGATAGATCAGCCGTCTTGACGGCGAACATACCACTTCAACTCAAATTTCCGAGCCGGAAAATTTCATCTTGCAAAGACCCGGGCTTCTCATTCAAAACGACCAAATGTGTCTTGCTATGTCTGTAGCCCCCGAGCCTCAATTTGACTCGAAGAGGCGGCTTTGAGGATCTTCATCGAAAGTTGAGGTTGGCCGTGGCGGGTTATAGATGATCCCATATGAATTGTTTTAATGATCCGGTTGATGGTTCATTCCGGATGTTTGCTTGAAGTGAACCAAACTATAGTGGCGGCAGCTTATGCGCTTGTCCGTTGGGCGGCTCGTATCGACGAGCACCGCACCGATATGTTGATGTAGACCACAGTGTGGGTGGCGTCTTGCACGTGTCCGTTGGGCGGCTCGTACAGGCAAGCACTGCACCGGTATGTTGATGTAGACGTAGAAACCAACTGCGGCATTGTAAGCCGACCCTGTTTGTGAAATATGCCACGGCATTATAAGCCGGCGCGGATGATGAGAGACGGCCATGGCATTTGTAAGCCGGCGCGGGTGGCGGGAGTCGGTCTCGGCGTTGTAAGCCGGTGCGGTCGCAAGAGACGGTTGCTGCATCGTAGGTCAGAGCGGTGGCGAGAGACGGCCACGATGTTGTAAGTTGGAGCGGTGGCAAGAGACGGCCATGACATTGTAAGCCGGCACTGCGGTGAGAGACGGCCACGACGTTGTAAGCCGGGACGGTGGAGAGAGACGTCTACGGCGTTGTAAGCCGGTGCAGCAGCGATAGACGGCCACGACGTTAACTGACGATATTGGCACGGACTCTTATAAACTCCACCTTCGAAATGAATAATTCTCCTGCGCAAGAAATATTACAAACGGAGTGATTGTTCTCAAGGAATTTAATATGATCTAAATAAATAGACTGGAAGGATATCACCTGACGATTTTTGCAGAAACCACCGACGATCTATGCACGGATGTAATTTGACAAAATGGACGTCCTTCGTCCGACCAGGCCCTTCCTCTGATATGTTTTTTTTCAAACTGCAGGATTCGATCCCCACATGTAGATAAGAAAATGTGGTCGCGTTGGAATTCCTCTTGATCCCACGTTGTGTTTCAACCACTCGTCGTCGACGTGATCCCTCTGCGCCGGCTCTTCTTCCTCCGGCACATTGATCTTGAAGTGGAAAGTCTAGACAATCTTGACTTGGCGGCTTGCGATGCCGCACAGACATGAACACATGAACTCACCCCAATCGAATCTCGTCGTTCGGACTGTTCATCAATGACATACATCCTCTCGTGCTGATTTCTTTTTCCATCCGGCAAGTTGTAAGCTTCTCGATCCCAGGAAAAATTCCCTTCAAGAATCCAACACCACCGTGCGGGACCCACGGTGGGCGCGAACTGTTGTGGATTTGTCACGGCAGATGTCCGCGTGAACGGACTTAGGTTCGGGGCGAGACACAACTACGTGGCGGCTTGAAGGGGTTGATCAGAATCGAGAAGACACGGAGTTTTACCCAGGGTCGGCCCCTCCGATGGAGGTAAAAGCCTACGTCCTGCTTGTCTGGTATTGATGATGATGAAGATCTCTCGGTTACAAGGGTGCTAATTGCTACCTCTAATCTCTTGTGCCTCTAATCTCTTGTGTTGTCTAAACTTGTAGACTTGTGTCTCTTGAGAACTTGTCCCTCTAGGGGTGCTCTACCCTCCTTATATAAGTGGAGAGGGTAGGTTTACAAATAGAGTCCTACTAGGAGCAGGATTAGGACTAGTCTCTCATGAATCCTACTCCGGGTCTTATTTCCTTTAAGGGAATCCTCCTCTCCTGTGATCCTTCTCCTGTGGGCCTTCTCTTGTGAGCCGCCTGGCGCCGGCTCACCCGCCGGGTCTTGGGCCCGCTTGCCAGGTCTTTAATACGAATGTCATATCTTTCGGCCGGGTCTCCTGTGAGTCGCCAGGCCGGGTCATACCATGAGGTATATCCCCGTCAGGCGGCGTCTTGCGCTCGTCCGTCGGGATGCTCGTATAGGCGAGCCCGGGACCAGCATGTTGTAGATCAAACTGTGGGCGGCGTCTTGCGCGCGTCTGTTGGGCGGCTCGTATAGGCGAGCCCGACACTATTATGCCAATGTTGATTGGACCGCAGGACGGTGAATTAGAATCATCCATTGGGCAGCTTGAATGAGCAAGCACAGCACCAGCATGTCGATATAGACCGGACCACAGGGGTGACAACTTGCGCACGCCCGCTGAGCAATTTGTATGGATAGCTCCGGTGTGTTCATGCAGACATAAAAGTCAGTCGCAGCATTTTAAGCCGGTGCGGTTGCGAGAGACGGCCGCAACGTTGTAAGCTGGCACAAACGGTGAGTCGCCCGAGGCGTTGGAAGCTATCATGGAGGGCGAGTCACTGTAGCGTTGTTAAACCGGTGCGTCTGCACGAGGCGGCCGTGGTGCTGTTGATGTTGAACGGGCCGTGAGCGCGTAGTATAATGCCACCTTTGTAGTGAATAATTGTCCTCCATTTTGGATCATACGATGACAGGGCACGTGTGCATCTTTTAGGTGACCCGTGCACACAAAATGCTGATGTGGCCTCTGTTGTGTTGATCGTATACATTCATCTGTCTGAATTGGACGTCGCAATGACCCGACAAATTGTCAGAAATGACGTACTTTGAATATCGGCAAATAACCTTTGTCTTGAATAGATCTGCAAACACAAAATAATAGCAGCAGACTAAATATGCCTTATATAATAATTTTATGTGCACCTAGCAATTTAGGGGAACGACTGCACCTGATTTGGTCAAAGCAATCACATATTCAATGGCTCAACGTATCCTCATTCTCTTTTGACTACGTTTTGGCTCACGGGATGGCAGCTGGCGCCACGACCCGACGCGGCTGTAGCGCTCTAGTCTCGATGATGTAGGCGGGTCGCAGTACGGTCGGGAGGCGCGGCAAAGGCGCATGCGAGGGTGAGGTGGAGCCGTGGGGCGAAGGCGCACATGCAGCGGCTCGCAGCAGTGCGTCGGGTGGCGCGGACGGCGGCTGCTGGTCGGAACGGGGCTAAGCAGCGAGGAAGGCACCAGCGAGGATGGCTCAAGGCCAAGATGAGGCCGACATGAGGCGAGGCCGCAGCGGCGAGCCGGCAGGCGTGGAGGCAGAGCCAGCACGGCTCGGACGCGCGGCGGCGGAGCGAACCCGGCTCGGAGCGAGGCACGGCGTCGACGAGCAGACGCGCCGGTGGCGCGACGCAGTGGGCGCGACGGCGCGGAAGTAGGTGAAGCCACGGAACACGGCGGCCTAAAGGCGACATCGGCGGATCAGCTTGAGGCGAGGCGCGGCAATGGCGGGAAGACCTGGACATGGAACGAGCGGAGCCGGTCGCGGGAGAGCCGGCAGGCGGGGCGCGGCGGAGGCAAGCCTACGGCGGAACGCGGTTTAGGCTAGCGGGCGTGCGGGGGCGAGCCATGGTGAGCCGGAGCGGGAGCTCTGCCGGCCAGCGCCAGCCGCTAGCTTCCCCTTTTTCGTCTTATCTTTTTTGAGCCAAGAGTCCGACAAGCTTTCTTGGCCACCTTGGATTTGATCATGAACTTCAATTAGCACTTTTTTGGGCAGCAGAGGATAATACTGGTAGTTTCACATGTGTATGTAACAGCGGGAGCCAAAAGAAAAAAGTGTTGGAAATATGCCCTAGAGATAATAATAAATTAGTTATTATCATATTTCCTTGTTCATGATAATCGTTTATTATCCATGCTATAATTGTATTGATCGGAGACTTAAATGCATGTGTGGATACATAGACAAAACCATGTCCCTAGTATGCCTCTAATGGACTAGCTCGTTGATAAAAGGATGGTTAAGGTTTCCTAGACATGGACATGAGATGTCATTTGATAACGGGATCACATCATTAGAAGAATGATGTGATGGATAAGACCCAAACTACAAACATAGCATATGATCGTGTCAGTTTATTGCTACTGTTTTCTGCATGTCAAGTATATGTTCCTATGACCATGAGATCATGCAACTCACGGATATCGGAGGAGTGCCTTGTGTGTATCAAATGTCGCAACGTAACTGGGTGACTATAAAGGTGCTCTACAGGTATCTCCGATGGTGTCTGTTGAGTTGGCATGGATCGAGACTGGGATTTGTTACTCCGTGTAACGGAGAGGTATCTCGGGGCCACTCGGTAATGCAACATCACAATAAGCCTTGAAAGCAATGTGACAAATTGTTAGTTGCGGGATCTTGTATTACGGAACGAGTAAAGAGACTTGCCAGTAACGAGGTTGAACTAGGTATGGAGATACCAACGATCGAATCTCGGGCAAGTAACATACCGAAGAACAAAGGGAACGATATACGGGATTAACTGAATCCTTGACATAGAGGTTTGACCGATAAAGATCTTTGTAGAATATGAAGGAACCAATGTGGACGTCCAGGTCCCGCCATTGGTTATTAACCGTAGAGGTGTCTCGGTCATGTCTACATAGTTCTCGAACCCGCAGGGTCTGCACACTTAAGGTTCGGTGACGTTTCGGTAGTGTAGAGTTATGTATGGTGGTGAGCTAAGGTTGTTCGGAGTCTCGGATAGGGATTGTGAGATGAAGCGGCCCGGACCAACATTACTCGTACGCTTACGAGAGACCGGTTCCCTCGACGCAACTTGTTGCCTAGATGGCTTGCGGGTGACAGTTTCTCTCACTTTAGTTGGATCGGATTCGACAAAGGCGGTCCTTGAGAAGGTTGAAAAGCAAACTAGTGTATCACCGTTGTGGTTTATGCATAGGTGAGAATCGTTCTTGCTAGATACCCATAGCATCCACGTAAAATATGCAACAACAATTAGAGGACGTCTAACTTGTTTTTGCAGGGTATGTTGTGATGTGATATGGCCAATTACATGATGCGATATATGTGATGTATGAGATGATCATGTGATGTATAGATTATCACGACTTGCATGTCGATGAGTACGGCAACCGGCTGGAGCCATAGGGTTGTCTTTAATTATTGTATGACCTGCGTGTCAATCATTAAGCGCTATGTAATGCTTTACTTTATCGCTACGGTAGCAATAGTAGTAGAAGCATGCAGGGCATGACAACCCCAATGGCAACACATTGATGGAGATCAAGATGATGGAGATCCTGGTGTTGTGCCGGTGACGATGGAGATCATGCCGGTGTTTCGAAGATGGAGATCTTAAACACAAGTTCATGGCCATATCATGTCACTTATGAATTGCATGAGATGTTAATCCTTTTATGCACCTTGTTTTGCTTAGTACGGCGGTAGCATTATAAGGTGATCCCTCACTTCAATTTCAAGATGAACTGTGTTCTCCCCGAGTGTGCACCGTTGCGAAAGTTCGTCGTGTTGAGACACCACGTGATGATCGGGTGTGATAGACTCTACGTTCACATACAATGGGTGCAAGCCAGATTTGCACGCGCAGAACACTCGGGTTAAACTTGGCCTCGGAACACGAGAGACCGAAAGGTCGAACATGAGTCATATAGTAGATATGATCAACATAATGATGTTCACCATTGCAGCCACCTCAACTCACGTGATGATCGGACTTGAGTTGGTGAATTTGGATCATGTATCACTCGAATGATCGGAGGGATGTCAATTTGAGTGGGACTTCTTAAGTAATATGATTAATTGAACTCATTATCATGAACATAGTCAAAGTGTCTTTGCAAATTATGTTGTAGATTACTAGCTCGCGCTGTAGCTCCCTTGTATTTTTATATGTTCCTAGAGAAATAGAATTGAAAGATGTTGGTAGCAAAATTGCGGACTGGGTCCGTGATCTGAGGTTTGTCCTCATTGCTGCACAGAAGGCTTATGTCCTTAATGCACCGCTCGGTGCGCCACCCCCTCTAGCGTCGTCTATAGATGTTGTGAACATCTAACAGGCACGTTTCGATGACTACTTGATAGTTTAGTGCGTCATGCATTACGGCTTAGAATTGAGGCTCCAAAACGTTTTGAACGTCACGGAACATATGAGATGTTCTAGGAGCAGAGATTGTGATCTCAGGCTCGTGCCTTTGTTGCGAGATATGAGATCTCCAACAAGATTCTTTGCTTGTAAGATGAAGGAGAATAGCTCAATCGTTGAGCATGTACTCAGATTGTCTGGGTACTACAATCGCTTGAATCAAGTGGGAGTTGATCTTCCAGATAAGATAGTGATTGATATAGTTCTCCAAGTCACTGTCACTAAAGCTACTAGAACTTAGTGATGAACTATAATACACCAGGGATAGAAGTATTGATCCTTGAGCTGTTCGCGATGTTTGACACCGCGAAGGTAGAAATCAAGAAGGAGCATCAAGTGTTTATGGTTAATCAAACCACTAGTTTCGAAAAGGGCAAGAGCAAGGAGGGAAACTTCATGGATAACAAGTCAGTTGCTGCTCCAGTGAAGCAACCCAAAGTTGAACTCAAACCCGAGACTAAGTGCTTCTATTATGAGGTGAGAGGTCGCTGAAGCGGAACAACCCTAGATACTTGGTAGATAAGAAGGCTGGCAACATCGACAGAAGTATATTTGATTTACGAGTTATTTATGTGTACCTTGCTAGTACTCCTAGTAGCACCTGGGTATTGGATACCGGTTCAGTTGCTAAATGTTAGTAACTCGAAATAAAAGCTACGAAATAAACGGAGAACTAGCTAAGGGTGAGGTGACGATGTGTGTTGGAAATGTTTCCAAGGTTGATGTGATCAACATCACATGCTCTCTCTACCTTCAGGATTAGTGACGAACCTAAATAAATGTTATTTGGTATTTTGCGTTGAGCATGAACATGATTAGATCATGTTTGTTGCAATACGGTTATTCATTTAAGTCAGAGAATAATAGTTATTCTGGTTACATGAATAATACCTTCAATGGTCATGCACCCAGTGAGAATGGTTTGTTGAAATCTTGATCGTAGTAGTACACATGTTCATAACATTGATGTCAAAAGATACAAAGTTAATAATGATAGTACCACATACTTGTGGCACTGCCGCTAAATGTCATATTGGTATAAAGCGCATGTAGAAACTCCATGCTGATGGATATTTGGACTCATCGATTTCGAATCGGTTGAGACATGCGAACCATGCCTCTTGGGCAAGATGACTAAAGGACCCCGTTGGATGGAGCGGGCAAGTGATTCATTGGAAATGATACATGTTGATGTATGCAATCTAATGAGTCTTGTAGCATGCAGTGGATATCGTCATTTTCTTACCTTCACTGATGATTTGAGTAGATATAGTGTATATCTACTTAATGAAACACAAGTCTGAATTGTTTGAAAGGTTCAAGCAAATTCAGAGTGAAGTTTAAATATCATCGTGACAAGAAGATAAAACTGACCGCGATATGATCGTGGAGGTGAATATCCGAGTTACGAGTTTGGCATACAACTTAAGACAACGAGAAATTTGTTTCACAACTAACGCCACCTGGAACACCATGGTGTGATGGTGTGTCCAAACATCATAGTCATGCTCTATTGATATAGTGCATACTGTGATGTCTCTTATCGTTTTACTACTATAATTTTTGGGGTTATGCATTAGAGACAACTACATTCACTTTAAATAGGGCATCATCTAAATCCGTTGAGATGACACCGTGTGAATTATGGTTTGATAGAAACCTAAGCTGTCATTTCTTAATGTTTGGGGCTGCGATGCTTGTGTGGAAAATGTTTTCACATAATAAGCTAGAACCCAAAGCGGACAAATGTATCTTCATAGAATACCCTAAGAACAGATGGGTATGCCTTCTATCTCAGATCCGAGTGCAAAGTGTTTGTTGCTAGAACTGGGTCCTTTCTCGAGAAAAAGTTTCTCTCGAAAGAATTGAGTGGGAGGAAGATAGAACTTGATGAGGTTGTTAAACCTTTGTTCAACCAGAGAGTAGCGCAGCACAGAAAGATGTTTCTGTGAAGCCTACGTTAGTTGAAGAGGAAGTTAATGATGATGATCATGAAGCTTCAGGATCAAGTTACTATCGAACTTCGTAGGTCGACAAGGATGTGTACTGCTCCTGAGCGGTACGACAACTCTGTCTTGGAGGTCATGTTGTTGGACAACGATGAACCTACGAGCTATGGAGAAGCGATGATGGGCCCGGATTCCGACAAATGGTTGGAGGCCATGAATCCGAGATAGGATCCATGTATTAAAACCAAGTGTAGACTTTGGTAGACTTGCTCGTTGGACGGCAGGTCGTTGAGTACAAATGGATCTTTAAAATGAAGACAAACACTGATGGTGAATGTCACTATTTGTAAAGCTCGACTTGTTGCAAAGATGTTTGTGACAAGTTCAAGGAGTTGACTACGATGAGACTTTCTCACTCGTAGCGATGCTAAAAGTCTGTTGGAATTATGTTAGCAGTTGCTGTGTTTTCAATTATGAAATCTGGCAGATGGATGTCAAAACATCGTTTCCTTAATGGTTTACTTGAGGAAAGGTTGTATGTGATACAACCAGAAGGTTTTGTCAGGCCTAAGGATGCTAAAAGGTGTGCAAGCTTCGGTGATCCTTCCATGGACTAAAGCAGGCATCTCGGAGTTGGAATATACGCTTTGATGAGGTGATCAAAGTTTTGATGTTTATACAAAGTTTATGAGAAACTTGTATTTGCAATAATGTGAGTGGGAGCACTATAGAATTTCTGATAAGTATATGTGGATGACATATTGTTGTTCAGAAATAATGTAGAGTTTCTGGAAAGCATAAAACGGTTATTTGGAAAGTGATTTTCAAAGGAAGACCTGGATAAAGCTACCTAATTGTTGAGCATCAAAATCTATAGAGATAGATCAAGATGCTTGATGAGACTTTCAATATACCTTCACAAGATTTTGAAAGAGTTCAAAATGGATCAGCCAGAGAAATAGTTCTCGTCTGATTTGTAAGGTGTGAAGTTGAGTGAGACTCAAATCTCGACAACGGCAGAAGAAAGAGAAAGGACGAACGTCGTCCCCTATGCCTTAGCCATAGGCTCTATATTATGCCATGCTGTGTACCGCACCTATATGTGCCTTGCCATGAGTCTGTCAAGGGGTACAAGAGTGGTCCAGGAGTGGATCACTGGACAGCGGTCGGAATTATCCTTAGTAACCAGAGGACTAAGGAAATGTTTCTTGATTATGGAGGTGATAAAGAGTTCGTCGTAAAGAGTTCCGTTGATGCAAGCTTTAACACCTATCCGGATGACTAGTAGTAGCAATTTGGATACGTATAGTGGAGCAGCCATTTGGAAATAGTACCAAGTGGAGTGTGGTAGCAGTGTTTATGGTTTGACATAGAGATATGCAAAGTACACACGGATCTGAATATCGCAGACCCGTTGACTATAAGACCTCTCTCACATGCAAAGCATGATCGAGCCCCAAAACTCATTGGGTGTTAGATTCATAACAATGCGAATCACATGGTGATGTGAACTAGATTATTGACTCTAGTGCAAGTGGGAGACTGTTGGAAATATGCCCTAGAGGCAATAATAAATTAGTTATTATCATATTTCCTTGTTCATGATAATCGTTTATTATCCATGCTATAATTGTATTGATCGGAGACTTAAATGCATGTGTGGATACATAGACAAAAACATGTCCCTAGTATGCCTCTAATGGACTAGCTCGTTGATCAAAGGATGGTTAAGGTTTCCTAGCCATGGACATGAGATGTCATTTGATAACGGGATCACATCATTAGGAGAATGATGTGATGGATAAGACCCAAACTACAAACATAGCATATGATCGTGTCAGTTTATTGCTACTGTTTTCTGCATGTCAAGTATATGTTCCTATGACCATGAGATCATGCAACTCACGGATATCGGAGGAGTGCTTTGTGTGTATCAAATGTCGCAACGTAACTGGGTGACTATAAAGGTGCTCTACAGGTATCTCCGATGGTGTCTGTTGAGTTGGCATGGATCGAGACTGGGATTTGTTACTTCGTGTAACGGAGAGGTATCTCGGGGCCCACTCGGTAATGCAACATCACAATAAGCCTTGCAAGCAATGTGACTAATTGTTAGTTGTGGGATCTTGTATTACGGAACGAGTAAAGAGACTTGCCGGTAACGAGGTTGAACTAGGTATGGAGATACCGACGATCGAATCTCGGGCAAGTAACATACCGAAGAACAAAGGGAACGATATACGGGATTAACTGAATCCTTGACATAGAGGTTCGACCGATAAAGATCTTCGTAGAATATGAAGGAACCAATGTGGACGTCCAGGTCCCGCCATTGATTATTGACCGTAGAGGTGTCTCGGTCATGTCTACATAGTTCTCGAACCCGCAGGGTCTGCACACTTAAGGTTCGGTGACGTTTCGGTAGTGTAGAGTTATGTATGATGGTGACCGACGGTTGTTCGGAGTCCCGGATGAGATCCCGGACGTCACGAGGAGCTCCGGAATGGTGCGGAGGTAAAGATTCATATATAGGAAGTCCCAGTTTGGTTTCCGGAAAAGTTTCGGGCTCATTGGTAGTGTACCGGGAGTATCGGTATTGTACCGGGAGTGCCGGTAGTGTACCGGAGGACCTCCGGGAGGGGTATTTCGACCCCAAGAGGTCCATGGGCTGTGGGAGAATAATAACCAGCCCTTAGTGGGCTGGGAAAACAGCCACAAAGGCCCATGGCACAGGAGAGAAAGTCCTAAAGCAAAAAGTGGAAAAATCAGCCAATAGGAGGCAATCCTACTCCAACTAGGATTGGAGGTGAAGTAGGATTGCTCCCACCTCCTATTTAGGCCGACCCAAAGGCCTTGGCTGCCTCTCCTCTCCTCTCCTCCTATATATACTAGTGGATTGGGTGGTTTTTGGACAGAATTTCTGGCCACGTGCTACCTGTTTCACCGGTGCACAGTTTCTCCTCTAGATCGGTTTTCCGCAGCGCTTAGGCGAAGCCCTGCCGGAATCACTCCACCACCATCACCGGAGCGCCGTCATGCTGCTGGTGAACTCTCTCTCCTCTCCACCTCCTCTCGCTGGATCGAGATGGTGGAGATCGTCATCAAGCTGCACGTGTGCTGAACGCGGAGGTGCCGTCCGTTCGGCGCTAGATCGGAAGGACCGTGATCGAGATCGCGAGACAGTTCGTGATGAGATCGCGGAATAGATCGTGATGAGTTCGCGGGACAGATCATGATCAAGATCGTGAGACGGATCATGATGAGATCGCGGGACGGATCGTGATGAGTTCACGGGACGGATCGTGATTGGATTGCGGGACGGATCGTGATGAGATCGCGGGACGCTCGGCGATTTGGATCGCGAAGATGTTCGACTACACCAACCGCGTTTCTTAACGCTTCCCGCTTAGCGATCTACAAGGGTATGTAGATCCACTCTCCCTCTCGTAGATGCTCATCACCATGGATAGGTTTGCGTGTGCGTAGGAAAATTTTTGTTTCCCATGCGACGTTCCCCAACAAAAAGTTCTTGCTGCCTCGGGACTTGATGCGCCAGTACGCTCATGCAATGATCGATGGCCGTCTTTGGTTGATATTTTTCCTCAAATAAACGAGCAGCATGGCGGATTGCCTCTGTTTTACCTGCTGCTGCTGTTTTCAAATTTATCGGGACTCAGACCGTATGTGAACGATAGCCACACGAACGTGGCAGATCGGACGACTTGTTGATGCAATAGCAATCGGATGCGACCACTGATTCTGCAGTGGATATCCCAGACAGCTCCGGTGTGGTTTCAACGGAAAAACACTTGTCGGTCTCGGCGGAAACTCGTACTGCCAGCTTCAACGTTAACTGATCACAAACAATGAATTTGCCGGCTCTAATCAAGGTTGTCTCATGAAAAGTTATTCTGCGCAGTTGCTCCGCGTCGGCTCTCCGTCACCGACCGATCAGGAGTTTCTCAACCCCTTGAGGGCTTCTTCCAAGAACACAACATCACCGTGCGCAGACTCTATGATGGACGTCAACTGTCGTGTATTTTTCATGACAAGATGTCCGAGTTAACGGACATAGGTGTGAGGCTATCGCAGCTATGTGGTGACTTGAAAGGGGTTGATCGGAATTAAGAGACATGAGTTTACCCAGGTTCGGCCCCTCTGATGAAGGTAAAAGCCTACGTCCTGCTTGTCTGGTATTGATGATGAGAAAGATCTCTTGGTTACAAGGGTGTTGTCCAATCTCTAAAACTTGTAGCTTGTCTATTGAGACATCTAAAAACCTGTCCCTCTAGGGGTGATCTACCCCTCCTTATATAGGTGGAAAGGGTAGGTTTACATATAAAGTCCTACTAGAAGTAGAATTAGGACTAGGTTTTCTAGAATCCTATTCCGGGTCTTGTTTCTCTTATAAGGGAATCCTTTCTCCTTTGGGCCTTCTCTTGTGAGCCGCGTGGCGCCGGCTTACACACCGGGTCTCAGGCCTGGTCGTCCTGTGACCCACCTGTCGGGTCATTAATAAAATGCCATGTCTTGACCGGCTTTCCTGTGAGTTGCCAGGCCAGGTCATACCGCGGGGCATATCCCCGACAAAACATACTTGACATTCTTCTAGAGGAGATTAGACAGAGGCTTAGCAATTTGAGAGAAGTTCTTCGCGAATCTTCTGCAATAACTTGCAAGCCCGAGGAAGCTACGAAGCTGCTTGACATGCTGAGGAGGTTCCCACTTCAAGATTGCCTCAACTTTCTCAAAGTGCACTTTAATGCCCTCGGCAGAAATGACATGCCTATGGTACACCACTTCATTGAGCCAAAACTCACACTTGGAAAACTTTGCATAGAATCGATGCTCTCTTAGCTTGTCAAGCACAGCCGGAGATGTTCTGCATGCTCTTCTTCAGTCTTCGAGAACACGAAGATATCATCCAGATACACCAAGACGAACTCATTCTTGAAAGGAGAGAATATGAAGTTCATCATTCTTGAGAAGGTTGGAGGAGCATTGGCGAGACCAAACGACATGACGGTGTACTCATAAGAGCCAAAACTCGTCCTGAAAGTGGTCTTTGGAATATCTTATTCACGAATGAGAATCTGATGATAGCCCATGCGAAGATCAAGCTTCGAGAAAACCCTGGCACCTTTCAGTTGTTCAAACAACTCATTGATGTTGGGAAGTGGGTACTTGTTTTTGATTGTCTTTTTATTCAATGGACGGTAATCGACACAATGTCGGTCCGTGCCATCCTCTTCTTGACAAACAAAACACTACAACCCCATGGAGAAGAACTTGGTCTGATCAGACCCGAACGTTCTTGCTTATCTAGCTGCTTCTTCAACTCTTTCAGCTCTTCGGGATCAAGTTTATAAGGACGCTTGCAAACCGGTTCAGTTCCAGGTTCGAGATCAATCACAAACTCAACTGGCCGGTGTGGAGGCATTCCTGGCAATTCTTCGGGAAAGACGTCTTCATACTCACAAACCACCGGAATTTGAGAAATAGCTGAGATTTCACCCTTCTCATTAAGCGCAAAGAGACGGATCGTGTCATCGCGAGATGCAAAAATGATCACATCTTGTGAAGGATGAGTCAATTTGACTTCCTTGGCTTGACAATCAACATACGCCTTTTTCATAGCCAGAAAATCCATGCCAAGAATGAGATCAATATCAGAATTGCCGAGAATATAAGGAGAAGCCAAGAATGAATAGTTACCCATCTTGATAGAAACAACCGGAACAACAGAGGTGGTTTTGTTGGAAATATGCCCTAGAGGCAATAATAAAATGGTTATTATTGTATTTCCTTGTTCATGATAAATTGTCTATTGTTTGTACTACAATTGTATTAACCGGAAACCCTAATGCATGTCTTAATACATAGACCGCAATATGTCCCTAATGAGCCTCTAGTTGGCTAGCTCGTTGATCAATAGATGGTCACGGTTTCATGAGCATGGGCATTGGATGTCGTTGATAACGAGATCACATCATTAGGAGAATGATGTGATAGACAAGACCCAATCCTAAGCATAGCACAAGATCGTGTAGTTTGTTTGCTAAAGCTTTTCAATGTCAAGTATCGTTCCCTTAGACCATGAGATTATGCAACTCCCGGATCTCGTAGGAATGCTTTGGGTGTGCCAAACGTCACAACCTAACTGGGTGGCTATAAAGGTGCACCACGGGTATCTCCGAAAGTGTCTGTTGGGTTGGCACGAATCGAGACTGGGATTTGTCATTCCGTGTGATGGAGAGGTATCTCTTGGCCCACTCGATAAGACATCATCATAATGAGCTCAATGTGACTAAGGAGTTAGCCACGGGATGATGTATTACAGAACGAGTAAAGAGACTTGCCGGTAACGAGATTGAACAAGGTATAGGGATACCGATGATCGAATCTCTGGCAAGTATCATACCGATAGACAAAGGGAATTGAATACGAGATTTATTGAATCCCCGACATCGTGGTTCATCCGATGAGATAATTGTGGAGTACGTGGGAGCCAACATGGGTATCCAGATCCTGCTGTTGGTTATTGGCCGGAGAGATGTCTCGGTCATGTCTACGTGTCTCCTGAACCCGTAGGGTCTACACACTTAAGGTTCGATGACGCTAGGGTTATAGGGAAATGGTATACGTGATTACCAAAGATTGCTCAGAGTCCCGGATGAGATCCCGGACGTCACGAGGAGCTCCGGAATGGTCCGGAGGTAAATATTGATATATAGGCAGTCCAGTTTTGGTCACCAGAAAGTTTTCGGGCTCATCGGTAGTGTACCGGGAGTGCCGAGAGGGTGCCGAAGGACCCCGGGAGGGGTGTGACAACCATAGGACTTCGTGGGCCCTTAGAGGAGGTGTACCAACCCTTATTGGGCTGTCCAAGTCCTTCCGAAAAGGCCCATGCGGCTGGAGATAAGGAGATAGGGCAAAGGAGTTCGAAAAGGAGGAGATCCACCTCCCTTGTGGGAGGTGGACTCTTCCCTTGGTTCGGCCGAAGCTCTCCTCCTTGGAGGAGGGTCCAAGGCAGCCCTCCCTCTCCCTCCTCCTATATATACTTGAGGTTTTGGCCTTTTGGGAACAAGATTTGATCTCTCTCTCTCACGGTGAAGCCCTACCTCTCTTCTTCCTCTTCCGCAGCGCTTACGCGAAGCCCTGCCGGAATACCTTGCTACTCCACCACCACCATGCTGTCGTGCTGCTGTTGGAGCCCTTCCCCAACCTCTCCTTCCTCCTTGCTGGATGAAGGCGTAGGAGACGTCACTGAGCTGCACGTGTGTTGAACGCGGAGGCGCCATTGTTCGGCGCTTAGATCGGAATCCATCGCGATCTGAATCGCTGCGAGTACGACTCCACCAACCGCGTTCTTGTATCGCTTCTGCTTAGCAATCTTCAAAGGTATGAAGATGCAATCTCTCCCCACTCGTTGCTAGTTTCTTCATGGATAGATCTTGGTGATCGTAGGAACTGTTTTGATTTACTACTACGTCTCCCAACAGTGGCATCATGAGCTAGGTCTATGCGTAGAATCTATGCACGAGTAGAACACAAACATGTTGTGGGCGTCATTCTTGTTAATTTTCTTACCACCACTAGCCTTATCTTGATTTGGCAGTATTGTGAGATGAAGCAGCCCGGACCAACTTTACACGTACGCTTACGTGAGACCGGTTCCACCGCCTGACATGCACTAGTTGCATAAGGTGGCTAGCGGGTGTGTGTCTCTCCCACTTTAGTCGGATTGGATTCAATGAAAAGGGTCCTTATGAAGGGTAAATAGCAATTGGCATATCACGTTGTGTTTTTGGCGTAGGTAAGAAACGTTCTTGCTAGAAACCTATAGCAGCCACGTAAAAACTTGCAACTACAAATTAGAGGATGTCTAACTTGTTTTTGCAGCATATGCCTTGTGATGTGATATGGCCAAAAGGATGTGATGTGATGCATTGTGATGTATGAGATTGATCATGTTCTTGTAATAGGATTCACGACTTGCATGTCGATGAGTATGACAACCGGCAGGAGCCACAGGAGTTGTCTTATTTTATTATATGACCTGCGTGTCAATCATAAACGCCATGTAATTACTTTACTTTATTGCTAAACGTTGGCCATAGTAGTAGAAGTAATAGTTGGCGAGACAACTTCATGAAGACACTATGATGGAGATCATCGTGTCGTGCCAGTGACAGTGATGATCATGGTGCCCCGAAGATGGAGATCAAAGGAGCAAGATGATATTGGCCATATCATGTCACCATATTGATTGCATGTGATGTTTATCATGTTTACATCTTATTTGAGTAGAACGATGGTAGTAAATAATATGATCTCTCAATAAAATTTCAAGAAAGTGTTCACCCTAACTGTGCACCATTGCTAAGGATCGTTGTTCCGAAGCACCACGTGATGATCGGGTGTGATAGGTTCTAACGTTCACATACAACAGGTGTAAGCCAGATTTACACACGTGAAACACTTAGGTTGACTGACGAGCCTAGCATGTACAGACATGGCCTCGGAACACGGAAGACCGAAAGGTCGAACATGAGTCGTATAGAAGATGCGATCAACATGGAGATGTTCACCATGGATAACTAGTCCGTCTCATGTGATGATCGGACACGGGCTAGTTGACATGGATCATGTGTCACTTGGATGACTAGAGAGATGTGTATCTAAGTGGGAGTTCATTAAATAATTTGATTATGTGAACTTAATTATCATGATGGAAGCAACTATGCAGACTGGGTCCGTAGCTTGAGGATCATCCTCATAGCTTCCAAGAAATTGTATGTCCTTGATGCACCGCTAGGTGACCCACCCCTTCTCCCAGCAGAGCAAGACGTTGCGAACGCTTGGCATTCGCGCTGCGATGATTACTCCCTTGTTCAGTGTGGCATGCTTTACAGTTTAGAATCGGGGCTCCAAAAGCGTTTTGAGCAACACGGAGCATATGAGATGTTCCAAGAGCTGAAACTGGTTTTCCAAGCTCATTCCCGGGTCGAGAGATATGACATATCCGACAAGTTCTTCAGCTGTAAGATGGAGGAGAACAGTTCTGTTAGTGAGCACATACTCAAGATGTCTGGTTTGCACAACCGCTTGACTCAGCTGGGAGTTAATCTCCCGGATGACTCGGTCATTGACATAATCCTCCAGTCACTTCCACCTAGCTACAAGAGCTTTGTGATGAACTACAACATGCAGGGTATGGAGAAGTCTATTCCTGAGTTGTACTCGATGCTGAAATCAGCAGAGGTCGAGATCAAAAAGGAGCATCAAGTGTTGATGGTGAATAAGACCACTAGTTTCAAGAAAGGCAAGGGTAAGAAGAACTTCAAGAAGGACGGCAAAGCTATTGCCGCGCCCGGTAAGCAAGTTGTCGGGAAGAAGAAGAACAAGAATGGACCCAAGCCTGAGACTGAGTGCTTTTATTGCAAGGGTACCGGTCACTAGAAGCGGAACTACCCCAAGTACTTAGCGGATAAGAAGGACGGCAACGTTAAAGGTATATGTGATATACTTGTTATTGATGTGTACTTAACGAGCGCTCATAGTATCTCTTGGGTATTTGATACCGGTGTAGTTGCTCACATTTGTAACTCCAAGCAGGAGCTGCGGAATAAGCGAAGGCTGGCAAAGGACGAGGTGACGACGTGCGTCGGGAATGGTTCCAAGGTCGATGTGATCGCTGTCATCATGCTACCTCTACATCTACCTTCAGGATTAGTTTTGAACCTTAATAATTGTTATTTAGTACCAACTTTGAGCTTGAACATTGTATCTGGATCTCGCTTGATGTGAGATGGCTACTCATTTAAATCTGAGAATAATGGTTGTTCTATTTATATGAGAGAAATGTTTTATCGTCATGCCCCGCTAGTCAATGGTTTATTTTTGATGAATCTCAAACGTGATGTAACACATGTCCATAGTGTGAGTACCAAAAAGTGTAAGGTTGATAACGATAGTCCCACTTACATGTGGCACTACCGTCTTGGTCATATCGGTGTCAAACGCATGAAGAAGCTCCATATTGATGGACTTTTGGAGTCTCTTGATTTCAAATCATTTGACACGTGTGAACCATGCCTCATGGGCAAGATGACCAAGACTCCGTTCTCCAGAACAATGGAGCGAGCAACTGACTTATTGGAGATAATACATACCGATGTATGCGGTCCAATGTGCGTCGAGGCTCACGGTGGCTACCATTATGTTCTCACCCTCACTGATGACTTGAGAAGATATGGGTATGTCTACTTAATGAAATATAAGTCTGAAACCTTTGAAAGGTTCAAGGAATTTTAGAGTGGGGTGGAGAATCAACGTGACAGGAAAATAATGTTGGGGAATGTTGCATGGGAAACAAAAAATTTCCTACGCACACGCAAACCTATCCATAGTGATGAGCATCTACGAGAGGGAGAGTGGATCTACATACCCTTGTAGATCGCTAAGCGGGAAGCATTAAGAAACGCGGTTGGTGTAGTCGAACATCTTCGCGATCCAAATCGCCGAGCGTCCCGCGATCTCATCACGATCCGTCCCGTGATCCAATCATGATCCATCCCGTGAACTCATCACGATCCATCCCGCGATCCGATCACGAACGTCCCATGGCCTTGATCACGATCCTTCCGATCTAGTACCGAACGGACGACACCTCCGCGTTCAGCACACGTGCAACTTGATGACGATCTCCACTGTCTTGATCCAGCAAGAGGAGGTGGAGAGGAGAGAGAGTTCACCGGCAGCGTGACGGCGCTCCGGTGATGGTGGTGGTGGAGCAATTCCGGCAGGGCTTCGCCTAAGTGCTGCAGAAAACCGATCTAGAGGAGCACCGGTGGAACGGGTAGCACGTGGCTGTAAGTTGTGTCCCGTGTGCTAGCCCTACCCCTCTATTTATATGTTGAGCCCTGGGGTCTAAACTTGGAGCAAAAACCTCTACAAGGTCGATTTTGCCCGCACAAGGTCGGTTTGGCCCGCAAGAAAAGAGTCCAACTCGGATCCCCGCAGTCCCGCGCACAAGCGGTAGTACCGCTTGAGCGGTAGTACCGCTTCACACGCGGTAGTACTGCCTTACTGCTTAAGGCAGCAGCAAAACTTCCTTTTGCCCTTTCCAATACCTCGGTAGTACCGCTTGAGCGGTAGTACCGCTTCACAAGCGGTAGTACTGCCTTACTGCTTAAGGCAGCAGCAAAACTTCCTTTTGCCCTTTCCAATACCTCGTGGGTTTTACCCCATTGGTCCATATAAAGTGTTGTTGTACCCAAACACTTCGGTAAACATCCGGAACCCCTTCCAGAGATCAAAACACTATTATCACATATATCAATCTTTATCTCCAGACTCTTCCGAAGATCCTCGTCATGTCCGGGACCGTATCCGAGACTCCGAACATCCTTCGGTCACCACCATACATAACTCTATACTACCGAAACGTCACCAAACCTTAAGTGTGCAGACCCTGCGGGTTCGAGAACTATGTAGACATGACCGAGACACCTCTACGGTCAATAACCAATGGCGGGACCTGGACATCCACATTGGTTCCTACATATTCTACGAAGATCTTTATCGGTCGAACCTCTATGTCAAGGATTCAATTAATCCTGTATAACGTTCCCTTTGTTCTTCGGTATGTTACTTGCCCGAGATTCGATCGTCGGTATCTCCACACCTAGTTCAACCTCGTTACTGGCAAGTCTCTTTACTCGTTCTGTAATACAAGATCCCGCAACTAACAATTAGTCACATTGCTTGCAAGGCTCATTGTGATGTTGTATTACCGAGTGGGCCCTGAGATACCTCTTCGTCACACGGAGTAACAAATCCCAGTCTCGATCCATGCCAACTCAACAGACACCCTCGGAGATACCTGTAGAGCACCTTTATAGTCACCCAGTTACGTTGCGATGTTTGATACACACAAGGCACTCCTCCGATATCCATGAGTTGCATGATCTCATGGTCATAGGAACATATACTTGACATGTAGAAAACAGTAGCAATAAACTGACATGATCATATGCTATGTTTGTAGTTTGGGTCTTGTCCATCACATCATTCCCCTAATGATGTGATCCCGTTATCAAATGACATCTCATGTCCATGGCTAGGAAACCTTAACCATCCTTTGATCAATGAGCTAGTCCATTAGAGGCATACTAGGGACATGGTTTTGTCTATGTATCGACACATGCATTTAAGTCTCCGATCAATACAATTATAGCATGGATAATAAACGATTATCACGAACAAGGAAATATGATAATAACTAATTTATTATTGCCTCTAGGGCATATTTCCAACAGTCTCCCACTTGCACAAGAGTCAATAATCTAGTTCACATCACTATGTGATTCGCATTGTTATGAATCTAACACCCAATGAGTTCCGGGGCTCGATCATGCTTTGCATGTGAGAGAGGTCTTTTATAGTCAACGGGTCTGCGATATTCAGATCCATGTGTACTTTGCAAATCTCTATGTCAAACCATAAACACTGCTACCACACTCCACTTGGTACTACTTCCAAATGGCTGCTCCACTATATGTATCCAGATTGCTACTACTAGTCATCTAGATAGGTGTTAAAGCTTGCATCGACATAACTCTTTACGACGAACTCTTTATCACCTCGATAATCAAGAAACATTTCCTTAGTCCTCTGGTTACTAAGGATAATTCCGACCGCTGTCCAGTGATGCACTCCTAGATCACTCTTGTACCCCTTGACAGACTCATGGCAAGGCACACACAGGTGCGGTACACAGCATGGCATAATATAGAGCCTATGGCTAAGGCATAGTGGACGACATTCGTACTTTCTCTTTCTTCTGCCGTTGTCGAGCTTTGAGTCTCACTCAACTTCACACCTTACAAATCAGACGAGAACTATTTCTCTGACTGATCCATTTTGAACTCTTTCAAAATCTTGTCAAGGTATGCACTTATTGAAAGTATCATCAAGCATCTTGATCTATCTCTATAGATTTTGATGCTCAACAATTAGGTAGCTTTATCCAGGTCTTCCTTTGAAAATCACTTTTCAAAAAACCATTTATGCTTCCCAGAAATCCTACATTATTTCCGATCAACAATATGTCATCCACATATACCTATCAGAAATTCTATAGTGCTCCCACTCACTTTATTGTAAATACAAGTTTCTCGTAAACCTTGTATAAACATTAAAACTTTGATCACCTCATCAAAGCGTATATTCCAACTCCGAGATGCTTGCTTCAGTCCATAGAAGGATCACTAAAGCTTGCACACCTTTTAGCATCCTTAGGACTAACAAAACCATCCGGTTGTATCACATACAACCTTTCCTCAAGTAAACAGTCAAGGAAACGATGTTTTGACATCCATCTGCCAGATTTCATAATTGAAAATGCAGCAACCGCTAACATAATTCCAACAGACTTTAGCATCGCTACGAGTGAGAAAGTCCCATCGCAGTCAACTCCTTGAACTTGTCACAAACATCTTTGCAACAAGTCGAGCTTTACAAATGGTGACAATTACCATCAGCGTCTGTCTTCATTTTAAAGATCCATTTGTTCTCAACGACCTGCCGTCCAATGAGCAAGTCTACCAAAGTCTATACTTGGTTTTCATACATGGATCCTATCTCGGATTTCATGCCCTCCAACCATTTGTCAGAATCTGGGCCCATCATTGCTTCTCCATAGCTCGTAGGTTCATCGTTGTCCAACAACATGATCTCCAAGACAGGGTTGTCGTACCGCTCAGGAGCAGTACACATCCTTGTCGACCCACGAAGTTCGATAGTAACTTGATCCTGAAGCTTCATGATCATCATCATTAACCTCCTCTTCAACTAACATAGGCTTTACAGAAACATCTTTCTGCGCTGCACTACTCTCTGGTTGAACAAAGGTTTAACAACCTCATCAAGTTCTATCTTCCTCCCACTCAATTCTTTCGAGAGAACATTTACTCAAGAATGTATCCGTTTAAGCAACAAACACTTTGCACTTCGATCTGAGATAGAAGGTTCACCCGACTGATCTTAGGGTATTCTATGACGATGCATTTGTTCGCCTTGGGTTCGACCTCATTAGGTGAAAATATTTTCCACACAAGTGTCGTAGCCCCAAACATTAAGAAATGACAGCTTAGGTTTCTATCAAACCACAATTCACACGGTGTCATCTCAACGGATTTAGATGGTGCCCTATTTAAAGTGAATGTAGTTTTCTCTAATGCATAACCCAAAAATTATAGTAGTAAAACGATAAGAGACATCATAGCATGCACCATGTCCAATAGAGCATGACCATGATGTTCGGACACACCATCACACTATGGTGTTCCAGGAGGCGTTTTAGTTGTGAAACAAATTTCACATTGTCTTAAGTTGTATGCCAAACTCGTAACTCAGATATTTACCTCCACGATCATATCGCAGTCATTTTTATCTTGTTGTCACGATGATCTTAAACTTCACTATGAATTTGCTTGAACCTTTCAAACGATACAGACTTGTGTTTCATTAAGTAAATATACACTATATCTACTCAAATCATAAGTGAAGGTAAGAAAATAATGATATCCACTGCACGCTACAAGACTCACTGGATTGCATACATCAACATGTATCATTTCCAATGAATCACTTTCCCGCTCCATCCAACGGGGTTTTTAGTCATCTTGCCCAAGAGGCATGGTTCGCATGTCTCAACCGATTCGAAATCGAATGAGTCCAAAGATCCATCAGCATGGAGTTTCTTCATGCGCTTTATACCAATATGACATTTAGCGGCAGTGCCACAAGTATGTGGTACTATCTTTATTAACTTTGTATCTTTTGACATCAATGTTATGAACATGTGTATTACTACGATCAAGATTTCAACAAACCATTCTCACTGGGTGCATGACCATTGAAGGTATCATTCATGTAAACAGAATAACCATTATTCTCTAACTTAAATGAATAATCGTGTTGCAATAAACATGATCTAATCATGTCCATGCTCAACGCAAAACACCAAATAACATTTATTTAGGTTCGTCACTAATCCTGAAGGTAGAGAGAGCGTGCGATGTTGATCACATCAACCTTGGAAACATTTCCAACACATATCGTCACCTCACCCTTAGCTAGTTCTCCTTTTATTCCGTAGCTTTTATTTCGAGTTACTAACATTTAGCAACCAAACTGGTATCCAATACCCAGGTGCTACTAAGAGTACTCGCAAGGTACACATTAATAACTCGTATATCAAATATACTTATATCGATGTTGCCAGCCTTCTTATCTACCAAGTATCTAGGGTTGTTCCGCTTCAGCGACCGCTCACCTCATAACAGAAGCACTTAGTCTCGGGTTTGAGTTCAACTTTGGGTTGCTTCACTGGAGCAGCAACTGACTTGCTATCCATGAAGTTTCCCTCCTTGCTCTTGCCCTTCTCGAAACTAGTGGTTTTGATTAACCATCAACACTTGACGCTCCTTTTTGATTTCTACCTTCGCGGTGTCAAACATCGCGAACAACTCAGGAATCATTATTTCAATCCCTGGCAATTTATAGTTCATCACCAAGTTCTAGTAGCTTAGTGACAGTGACTTGGAGAACTATATCAATCACTATCTTATCTGGAAGATCAACTGCCACCTGATTTAAGCGATTGTAGTACCCAGACAATCTGAGTACATGCTCAACAATTGAGCTATTCTCCTTCATCTTACAGGCAAAGAATCTTGTTGGATATCTCATATCTCGCAACACGGGCACGAGCCTAAGATCACAATGTCAGCTCTTAGAACATCTCATATATTCTGTGACGTTCAAAACGTTTCGGAGCCTCAATTCTAAGCCGTAATGCATGACGCACTAAACTATCAAGTAGTCATCGAAACGTGCCTGTCAGATGTTCACGACATCTACAGACGACGCTAGATGGGGTGGCGCACCGAGCGGTGCAATAAGGACATAAGCCTTCTGTGCAGCAATGAGGACAATCCTCAGATCACAGACCCAGTCCGCAATATTGCTACCATCATCTTTCAATTCTATTTCTCTAGGAACATATAAAATTTACAAGGGAGCTACAGCGTGAGCTAGTAATCTACAATATAATTTGCAAAGACACTTTGAGTATGTTCATGATAATGAGTTCAATTAATCATATTACTTAAGAACTCCCACTCAAATTGACATCCCTCCGATCATTCGAGTGATACATGATCTCCATCGTCACCGGCATGACACCATGATCTCCATCATCTTGATCTCCATCAACGTGTCGCCATCGGGGTTGTCACGCCCTGCATGCTTCTACTACTATTGCTACCATTTAGCGATAAAGTAAAGCATTACATAGCGCTTAATGATTTACACGCAGGTCATACAATAATTAAAGACAACCCTATGGCTCCTGCCGGTTGCCGTATTCATTGACATGCAAGTCGTGATAATCTATACATCACATGATCATCTCATACATCACATATATCACATCATGTAATTGGCCATATCATATCACAACATACCTTGCAAAAACAAGTTAGACGTCCTCTAATTGTTGTTGCATGTTTTATGTTGCTGCTACGGGTATCTAGCAAGAACAATTCTCACCTACGCAAAAACCACAACGGTGATACACTAGTTGCTTTTCAACCTTCTCAAGGACCGCCTTTATCGAATCCGATCCAACTAAAGTGAGAGAAACTGTCACCCGCAAGCCATCTAGGCAACAAGTTGCGTCGAGGGAACCGGTCTCTCGTAAGCGTACGAGTAATGTTGGTCCAGGCCGCTTCATCTCACAGTCCCGCTAAACCAAAATACGACCAAGGGAGGAAGCAATCTAAGCATCAACGCCCACAAACCTTTTGTGTTCTACTCGAGATCTCATCGAACCATCAACCTAGCTCATGATGCCACTGTTGGGGAACGTTGCATGGGAAACAAAATTTTTCCTACGCACATGCAAACCTATCCATGGTGATGAGCATCTACGAGAGGGAGAGTGGATCTACATACCCTTGTAGATTGCTAAGCGGGAAGCGTTAAGAAACGCGGTTGGTGTAGTCGAACATCTTCGTAATCCAAATCGCCGAGCGTCCCGCGATCTCATCACGATCCGTCCCGCGATCCAATCACGATTCGTCCCGTGAACTCATCACGATCTGTCCCGCGATCCGATCATGAACGTCCCGTGGCCTTGATCACGATCCTTCCGATCTAGTACCGAACGGATGACACCTCCGCGTTCAGCACACGTGCAGCTTGATGACGATCTCCACCGTCTTGATCCAGCAAGAGGAGGTGGAGAGGAGAGAGAGTTCAGTGGCAGCGTGATGGTGCTCCGGTGATGGTGGTGGTGGAGCAATTCCGGCAGGGCTTCGCCTAAGCGCTGCAGAAAACCGATCTAGTGGAGCACCGGTGGAACGGGTAGCACGTGGCCGTAAGTTGTGTCCCGTGTGCTAGCCCTGCCCCCCTATTTATATGTTGAGCCCTGGGGTCTAAACTTGGAGCAAAAACCTCTACAAGGTCGATTTTGCCCGCACAAGGTCGGTTTGGCCCGCAAGAAAAGAGTCCAACTCGGATCCCTGCAGTCCCGCGCACAAGCGGTAGTACCGCTTCACGAGCGGTAGTACCGCTTGAGCGATAGTACCGCTTCACGAGCGGTAGTACCGCTTGAGCGGTAGTACCACTTCACAAGCGGTAGTACTGCCTTACTGCTTAAGGCAGCAACAAAACTTCCTTTTGCCCTTTCCAATACCTCGTGGGTTTTACCCCATTGGTCCATATAAAGTGTTGTTGTACCCGAACACTTCGGTAAACATCCGGAACCCTTCCGGTTAATTCCCGAACTCTTCCAGAGATCAAAACACTATTATCACATATATCAATCTTTATCTCCAGACTCTTCCGGAGATCCTCGTCATGTCCGGGACCGTATCCGAGACTCCGAACATCCTTCGGTCACCACCATACATAACTCTATACTACCGAAACGTCACCAAACCTTAAGTGTGCAGACCCTGCGGGTTCGAGAACTATGTAGACATGACCGAGACACCTCTACGGTCAATAACCAATGGCAGGACCTGGACGTCCACATTGGTTCCTACATATTCTACAAAGATCTTTATCGGTCGAACCTCTATGTCAAGGATTCAGTTAATCCTGTATAACGTTCCCTTTGTTCTTCGGTATGTTACTTGCCCGAGATTCGATCGTCGGTATCTCCATACCTAGTTCAACCTCGTTACCGGCAAGTCTCTTTACTCGTTCCGTAATACAAGATCCCGCAACTAACAATTAGTCACATTGCTTGCAAGGCTCATTGTGATGTTGTATTACCGAGTGGGCCCTGAGATACCTCTCCATCACATGGAGTAACAAATCCCAGTCTCGATCCATGCCAACTCAACAGACACCCTCGGAGATACCTGTAGAGCATCTTTATAGTCACCCAGTTACGTTGCGACGTTTGATACACACAAGACACTCCGCCCATATCCGTGAGTTGCATGATCTCATGGTCATAGGAACATATACTTGACATGCAGAAAACAGTAGCAATAAACTGACACGATCATATGCTATGTTTGTAGTTTGGGTCTTGTCCATCACATCATTCCCCTAATGATGTGATCCCGTTATCAAATGATATCTCATGTCCATGGCTAGGAAACCTTAACCATCCTTTGATCAACGAGCTAGTCCATTAGAGGCATACTTGGGACATGGTTTTGTCTATGTATCCACACATGCATTTAAGTCTCCGATCAATACAATTATAGCATGGATAATAAACGATTATCATGAACAAGGAAATATGATAATAAATAATTTATTATTGCCTCTAGGGCATATTTCCAACAAATAAAGTGCCTACGATTTGATCGTGGCGGAGAATATTTAAGTCACGAGTTTGGCACGCACCTAAGGAAATGTGGAATTATTTCACAACTCACGCCGCCCGGCACACCTCAGCGAAATGGTGTGTCTGAACGTCATAATCGCACTCTATTGGATATGGTGCGATCTATGATATCTCTTACCGACTTACCGCTATATTTTGGGGTTATGCATTAGACACTGCCACATGCACTTTAAATAGGGCACCGTCAAAATCCGTTGAGACGACACCGTATGAATTATGGTTTGGAAAGAAACCTAAGCTGTCGTTTCGAAAAATTTGGGGATGCGATGCTTATGTGAAGAAACTTCAACCTGAGAAGCTCGAACCCAAAGCGGAAAAGTGCGTCTTCATAGGATATCCCAAAGAGGCTATTGGGTATACCTTCTACCTATGATCCGAAGGCAAAGTCTTTGTTGCCAAGAATGTATCCTTTCTCGAGAATGAGTTTCTCTCGAAAGAAGTAAGTGGGAGGAAAATAGAACTTGATGAGGTAATTGTACCTCCACTCGAACCGGAGAGTAACGCAGCACAGGAAGTTGTTTCTGTGGAGCCTACACCGGCTGGAGAGGAAGTTAATGATGATGATCATGAAACTTCAGATCAAGTTACTATTGAACGTCGAAGGTCAACTAGGACACATTCCGCACCAGAGTGGTACGACAACCCTGTCCTCGAGATCATGTTGTTGGACAATGGTGAACCTTCAAACTATGAAGAAGCGATGGCGGGCCCGAATTCCAACAAATGGCTTGATGCCATGAAATCCGAGATAGGATCCATGTATGAGAACAAAGTATGGACTTTGGTGGACTTGCCTGATGATAAGCGAGCCATTGAAAATAAATGGATCTTTAAGAAGAAGACTGACGCGGACGGTAATGTGACCGTCTATAAGGCTCGGCTTGTCGCTAAGGGTTATCGACAAGTTCAAGGAGTTGACTACGATGAGACTTTCTCACCCATAGCGATGTTGAAGTCTGTCTGAATCATGTTAGCAATTGCGCATTTTATGATTATGAGATCTGGCAAATGGATGTCAAAATGGCATTCCTTAATGGCTTCCTCAAGGAAGAACTGTATATGATGCATCCAGAAGGTTTTGTCTATCCTAAAGATGCTAACAAAGTATGCAAGCTCCAGCGCTCCATCTATGGGCTGGTGCAAGCATCTCGGAGTTGGAACATTGCTTTAATGAGGTGATTAAAGCGTTTGGGTTTGTACATGTTTATGGAGAACCCTGTATTTACAAGAAAGTGAGTGGGAGCTCTGTAGCATTTCTTATATTATATGTGGATGACATACTGATAATGGGAAATCATATAGAACTCTTGGAAAGTATAAAGGCCTACTTGAACAAGTGTTTTTCAATGAAGGACTTTGGAGAAGTTGCATACATATTAGGTATTAAGATCTATAGAGATAGATCGAGACGCCTCATAGGTCTTTCACAAAGCACATACCTTGAAAAGATATTGAAGAAGTTCAATATGGATCGGTCCAAGAAGGGGTTCTTGCCTGTGTTACCGGGTGTGAGATTGAGTATGACTCCATGCCCGACCACGGCAAAAGATAGAGAAGAGATGAGTGTCATCCCCTATGCTTCAGCCATTGGCTCTATTATGTATGCCATGTTGTGTACCAGACCTGATGTGAACCTTGCCATAAGTTTGGTAGGGAGGTACCAAAGTGATCCCGGAGCGGAACACTGGACAGCGGTCAAGAATATCCTGAAGTACCTGAAAAGACAAAGGACATGTTTCTTGTATATGGAGGTGCCGAAGAGCTCGTCGTAAAGGGTTACGTCGATGCTAGCTTCGACATAGATCCAGACGATTCCAAGTCGCAAACCGGATACGTGTATATTTTGAACGGAGGGGTAGTCAGCTGGTGCAGCAGCAAGCAAAGCGTCGTGGTGGCATCTAGATGTGAAGCGGAGTACATAGCTTCTTCGGAAGCAGCAAAGGAAGGAGTCTGGATGAAGGAGTTCATCACTGACCTAGGAGTGATTCCCAATGCGTCGGGCCTGATGACTCTATTCTGTGACAACACTAGAGCTATTGCCCTTGCGAAGGAGCCCAGGTTTCACAAGAAGACAAGACACATCAAGCGCCGCTTCAACTCCATCTGTGATTACATACAGGAGGGAGATATAGATATTTGTAAAGTACATACGGATCTAAATGTCGCAGATCCGTTGACTAAACCTCTCTCACGAGCAAAACATGATCAACACCAGAATGCTATGGGTGTTTGATTCATCACAATGTAACTAGATTATTGACTCTAGTGCAAGTGGGAGACTGTTGGAAATATGCCCTAGAGGCAATAATAAAATGGTTATTATTGTATTTCCTTGTTCATGATAAATTGTCTATTGTTCGTGCTACAATTGTATTAACCGGAAACCGTAATGCATGTGTGAATACATAGACCACAATATGTCCCTAGTGAGCCTCTAGTTGGCTAGCTCGATGATCAATAGATGGTCACGGTTTCATGACCATGGACATTGGATGTCGTTGATAACGAGATCACATCATTAGGAGAATGGTGTGATGGACAAGACCCAATCCTAAGCGTAGCACAAGATCGTGTAGTTCGTTTGCTAAAGATTTTCAATGTCAAGTATCCTTTCGTTAGACCATGAGATTGTGCGACTCCCGGATACCGTAGGAATGCTTTGGGTGTGCCAAACGTCACAACATAACTGGGTGGCTATAAAGGTGCACTACGGGTATCTCCAAAAGTGTCTGTTGGGTTGGCACGAATCGAGACTGGGATTTGTCACTTCGTGTGACGGAGATGTATCTCTGGGCCCACTCGGTAAGACATCATCATAATGAGCTCAATGTGACTAAGGAGTTAGCCACGGGATGATGTATTATGGAACGAGTAAAGAGACTTGTTGGTAACGAGATTGAACAAGGTATAGGAATACTGACGATCGAATCTCGGGCAAGTATCATACTGATAGACAAAGGGAATTGAATACGGGATTGATTGAATCCCCGACATCATGGTTCATCCGATGAGATCATCATGGAGTACGTGGGAGCCAACATGGGTATCCAGATCCGTTGTTGCTTATTGGCCGGAGAGATGTCTCGGCCATGTCTACGTGTCTCCCAAACCCGTAGGGTCTACACACTTAAGGTTCGATGACGCTAGGGTTATAGGGAAATGGTATATGTGATTACCGAAGGTTGTTCGGAGTCCCGGATGAGATCCCGGACGTCACGAGGAGCTCTGGAATTGTACGGAGGTACAAATTGATATATAGGAAGTCCAGGTTTGGTCATCGGAATGTTTTCGGGCTCATCGGTAGTGTACTGGGAGTGCCGGGAGGGTGCCGGAGGACCCCGGGAGGTGTGTGACGACCATAGGACTTCGTGGTCCCTTAGAGGAGGTGTACCAGCCCTTATTGGGCTGGCCAAGTCCTTCTGGAAAGGCCCATGCAGCTGGAGATAAGGAGATAGGGCAAAGGAGTTTGAAAAGGAGGAGATCCACCTCCCTTGTGGGAGGTGGACTCTTCCCTTGGTTTGGCTGAAGCTCTCCTCCTTGGAGGAGGGGCCAAGGCAGCCCTACCTCTCCCTCCTCCTATATATACTTGAGGTTTTGGCCTTTTGGTAACAAGATTTGATCTCTCTCTCTCACGGCGAAGCCGTACCTCTCTTCTTCCTCCTCTGCAGCGCTTAGGCGAAGCCCTGCCAGAATACCTTGCTACTCCACCAGCACCACACCGTCGTGCTGCTGTTGGAGCCCTTACCCAACCTCTCCTTCCTCCTTGCTGGATCAAGGCGTAGGAGATGTCAGTGGGCTGCACGTGTGTTGAATGCGGTGGCATCGTTATTCGGCGCTTAGATCAGAATCCACCGCGATCTGAATCGCTGCGAGTACAACTCCACCAACCGCGTTCTTGTAACGCTTCTGCTTAGAAATCTTCAAAGGTATGAAGATGAAATCTCTCCCCATTCATTGCTGGTTTCTCCATGGATAGATCTTGGTGATCGTAGGAATTTTTTTGATTTACTACTACGTCTCCCAATAGGTTTTCAGGGCCACACCTGGAGAAACGACGCCCAAAGGTCTACTCAACATCTCGGAATAGAAATCATTCTTGATAGCAAAAGGTCTAGACATGAATGAATGTGATGCACCAGTATCAAACAAAACTTTTGCAGGAATAGAATTAACCAAGAGATTACCCATGATCACTTAAGAAGAATCCTATGCCTCGTCTGCGTTCACCATGTTCACCCTTGCTGACTTGGGATTATGCTTCACCATAACATTGCCTCGAGGTCTGACTGGAGGAGGCGGCGGAAGACGCCGCTGGTTGCACTTGTTTGAGTAGTGACCCTTCTGAACACACTTGTGAGAAGTAACCTCAAAGAGCGGACGGGAGTTGCCTGGAGGAGGAACATTAGCTGACTTGGGTGCTCGGGACCTCTGCTGATATCCTGGGTTGGGTGGGTGGGAAGAACCACGACCATCGAACTATCTCTGCTGCTGAGGAGGACGAAATGGAGGAGGAGGAGGAACCCAATATTTCTGCTGCTTAGGAACTATCTGAGAGTTGGAAGAAGAAGAATAGGAATCCCTGGTATGCTTTCTTGAGTTCTCCAACTTGAGCTGCGTTGCCTCGACCTCGAAAGCCATGTTGTAAAACTGATCAAACTCACGAGGCTCTTAAAGGACCAGACCCGGTAGAAGCTCATCCTTGAGATCACCTCTGAACTAATAAAGCATGGACTTGTCATCTGGAACATCTTTCTTAGCATAGCAGGCCAGATTCTGGAACTCGACGTTGTACTGATAGACAAACATGGTTCCCTGCTTCAGGTGCCTGAATTTCTCGCGCATCTCCTCGACAGAGCTTGTCAGAATGTAATGGGCCCTGAAGTCACGACAGAAACCGTCCTAGGTGACAACACAATCGCCCCTGGAGTCCTTGTATTGCTGTCACCAATCTGCTGCCTGACCCTTGAGTTGGAATGACGCGAACCTGACATAGTCCTCTCGTCTAACATTGCTGCACTCAAAATGCTTACTCATCTCACGGAGCCAATCATCTGCATCAAAAGGCTCCTCACAACAGGTGAAAGACTTGGGCTGGTTGGCAAGGAACTGGTTGAGCATCGCAAACTGAGGCTGATTCTGAAAATTCCCTTGAAAGCCTTGCTGACCCTGATCTCTTTCTTGCAACAGCCCGAGCAACATCTGAGTATTTGCATTGGTTGCGGCCATCACAGCTTGCCAAGCTTCTAGAGGAGGAGGCGGTGGTGGGGCTGGTGGAGGATCAGGCTGCCCCTCACCCCGACCCAAATTCCCGCGAGTTGGTGGAGCCATCCTGGAGATGGACAAGAACATCAGCACATCATTGACAAACATGATAGCAAAAGCTGAATCCAATGCCTTGAAAGAAATTGAACGGAGAATATAAACAACCTTCCTACTAAGAAAGTTAGTAAGAACGTCGTCTTTGGGTTTGCTATAACATCATCAAATATTAGAAGCCACTTGCAATAACACAAAAGTATTGATCTTATGTTGCTCGGAACAAATGTATATACGCTCATACATCTGAAGAAGAGGATCCTAGATAACTACATGATTTCCCACCTAAGAACTTCCAAAAACTTTCTGGTTATGCAATCCAGTGTTGGGGATACAAGGAGGAAATATGTCACACAACTAACAAGCCTACACCCCAACTGTATCCATCCATCAACACATAACCAGAGCCTTCAGAAATCCATCTACCTCAGATCCTCAAAAGCACAACGTTACTGACCATGGTGGTACCCCAGACGCCTCCCCAGTACCGGGTGACTCCGACCTAAGTCATGGTGAGATAAAAAGAAACCTCCTCTCCGATATAACTAGACTCAAAATAGTTTTTACTAGCCTCGACTCGGCCAAGTTCGATCAAGCACAGGCTCCTTTGGTCGTATGGCTCTGAATACCAACTTGTAACGCCCAAGATGTGCGCTTATCCGTATTTAGGCACGGGGGCTTCGACAGGGATAGAGGCGCATCTAGTCGTTTCGCAAGTATAGTATCATTGCATACATGTATGAAGAGAGGAGTATATGAATTGGCTTACACTTTCCACATGCTAAATTACAAATCCACACAGTTTATTAAAACATCATTCAAAAGACAGGGTCCGTCTACGGACAAAAAGAAACGAGAAAAGAAGCAAATGAAATTGTCTTGCTAGCCCCGAAGATCACGACCAAGGCCTCTCTACTCGTCTGGATATGTGATGTACATTCTGCCACATTCCTCGTCATACTCCCACTGGAGCTGTGTCACATCATTTGGCATAGTCTCATCTGCACCTGTATTTGTTGTAGTAATCTGTGAGCCACGGGGACTCAGCAATCTCGCAACTAGGTACCGAGACTATTCAAGCTTATTAGGTTGGTTGCGGGTAAGTGGTGAGTTTGCAGCAGCACTAAGCCTTGTATGATGGCTAACTTACGAGAACATGAATGTAAAATATGGTGGACTACGTAAAACGATCGAGTTCTACCATGATCCCTAAATGATCCTGAACACCTACTTACGTCAAATGTAACACCACCGTGTTCTCTCTCGGTTCATGTTCACGAGCAGAGACGATCGCTGTTACTCACACAGTTGGTGCATTTTATTGTAGGTTACTTCAAGTTAACTATAACCGTATGTTAAACAAAATATCCAAGTTGCCACATAACCGCGGGCACGGCTTTCCGAAAGATTTAACCCTACAGGGGTGCTCCAACTAATCCATCATAAATTAACCACACTTCATGGGAATAACCTCGACCACGGATCTCGTGATCATCCTAGGCAATTCCAAAGAAAAACCAACACCTCGAGATAGCCCGAGGAAGATCAGAGTTCCTCAAGTAAGCCATCCGAAAAAGCTAAAACAAGTCCAGCAAGACCGCCCGACGTGTCGACGAACCCAATAAGAACCGTGTATCTCGTTCTTAGGACACGATCGGATAAGCTAGTGTATAGTGGCCTGATAGAAATCTCCCGAGTTGCCCCGGGTTGGCCCCGCACAGTGCACTAGTTTGGACCAACACTCATGAGGAGGACTGGCCCGGGTGGTTGATTAATTATCCATAGGGTTGCGAGGCCCTATGCAATTTTATTAAGTTGTTTAAGCAAATAGTACCAATGTTGGGTCTTGCCAGACAAGCTTTAATCTCAACCGAATAATCAAGGGGGTCCCCATAACAACCCCGAGCATGTTAGGAGCGCAAAATATGTAAACATAACACCGGTAACAAGTAACTATGGCGGTAAAAGTGGAACAAAACACCGAGCAAAAGGCCAAGCCTTCCACCATACCAAGATATATATGTGCATTAAATTAAATAGTAGTAATTATTGTGATATATCCAGATATCCATGTTATCACACGGAAACAACCCACACCTGCACCTAAGAACACTATAAGAGGGGCTGAGCAGCGGTAACTTAGTCAAACAAAGTTTGCTAGGTAGTGGAGGGGTTAGAGGCTATCATGGCAATGTAGGAGTATTGACATTCAATTGGTAGGTAACGCATATGTAACAATAAGAGCGAGACATCTAGCAAAGCAAAAATAGTGTCGGGATCCGGGTACGATCATCTTGCCTGTTGGTTCTTCAGAGGGACAAAGAGCGGGGTCCTCGTAGTGGTACTCTCCTGGATCCTCATACTCAGGTTCAACACTCGCGTATACCCAAGAGAAACAGCAACAATAAACAACCAACCAAGGTGCAATGCACAAAAAAGATGATGCATGATTCATTTGAAGTATTTAGCATGTCAATCCTAAGCTAGTCATGTTTCTCATGTAATAGTTAAGTTATTTACAATTCTGGACAGAACCTCACGTTAAGTTGTTTGAACATGCATGATCATGGGAAATATGGGTGCTTCATGAAAAATCTATGCAAATGCATATGTAGATCGTAGGAAACGGAGTAACGGATCTCACGCTACGCTCACGGCAAGGTACGAAGGCAAAATACAAGATATGGAAGGCCATGGGCTATTCCTTGGTATTCCAAGGTATGCATTGGTTAGGAAATGAAAAACCAACCACAATAGAGCCAAATATCAAGCACAACAATGGAGTATAGCTCCCACAAGTCTCAAAACACCAACACACACAATCTGTCCCAAAACAGCAACATAGCAACTTCCACAACAATTATCTAGAGCTACAGGATGTTTCCAACCTCAGCCAAAGCATGAACAGAAACTACATAATAATCTTATCAAATCATCCAACTACACAAACTGGAAAGGAAGCACATATCACTAAGCATGAAGCTCAAAAGATGGCATGATGAAACATATTCTATGGACTTAGTGAAAATCATAGTTTTCTAGAATCTGAGTTAAGCTGATAGCAAGTTGACAGCAGAAAATAATGGTGATAGAGACCACCTCATGGCATGAAAATATTTAGCATGTTGAAATCAGCCACATTTTAATAGCCACTTTGGAGCAAGGTTCCCACTTATATGCAAGTATAACATGTCAAAAGAAAATACCATGGCATTCTACTCATGAAACACTAACACTTCCAAGTTGACACCAATACCAAAGCATGCATGGATTAATTCTATCTAAAATGACAAAATTGCATACTGGGACAAAATGACATTTTGTCAAACTTGCTCAAATGGCCAAACCAATTGCACATTCTACCCCAATTCCGTATATCACACTCGGCACGATTCATGATGCATGAGATGGAAATGGAAATGAAGCAAAATATTAATTCATTCCAAGCACATGGAAAAATATAGAGGTTCATAAGAGGTTCATAAATGGCAAGGGCATCACTTGGGCTGTTACACCCAGTGACAAAGTAGGGGTAGCGAGGCACGTATTGTATTGTTGCCATAAAGGATAACACGATGGGGTTTTCATCATATTGCTTTAGTTTATCCCTCTACATCATGTCAACTTACCTAATGCGTTACTCTGTTCTTCATGAACTTAATACTCTAGATGCAGGCAGGAGTCGGTCGATGTGTGGAGTAATAGTAGTAGATGTAGAATCGTTTCGGTCTACTTGATACGGATGTGATGCCTATATGCATAATCGTTGCCTTAGAATCTTCATAATTATTCACTTTTCTATCAATTGCTCGATAGCAATTTGTTCACCCACCGTAATACTTGCCATCATGAGAGAAGCCTCTAGTGAAACCTATGGCCCCCGGGTCTATTTTCCATCTTATACTTTCAGATCTAAAACCAAAAATACGTTGCTGCATTATTTTTACCTTCTGGTTTACTTTCCGTTCAAGCAATCTATCTCTATCAGATCTCATCCTTGCAAATAACCTTAAAGGGATTGACAACCCCTTTATAGCGTTGGGTGCAAGAGTTTGATTCTTTGTGTAGGTACACCTATTGGGGACTTGCTTGTATCTCCTATTGAATTGATATCTTGGTTCTCAACAACTGAGGGGAATACTTATCTACTTTGTTGCATCACCTGTTCCTCTTCACGGAAACCAACGCATGCTCGAGAAGTAGCACGAACTATGATGTCTCTTATCGATTTGCCAATATAGTTTTGGGGTTACGCATTAGAGACAACTACATTCACTTTAAAAGGGGCACCATCTAAATTTTTTGAGATGACACCGTATGAATTTTGGTTTGGCGAAAACCTAAGTTGTCATTTTTGAATGTTTGGGGATGTGGCACTTATGTGAAAAAGGGTTTTCACCTAATGAGCTCGAACCCAAAGCGGACAAATGCATCTTCATAGAATACCCTAACGTAACAGTTGGACAAACCTTTTATCTTAGATCCAAGCATAAAGTGTTTGTTGCTAAAACGGGTATTTTCTCGAGAAAGAGTTTCTCTCGAAAGAATTGAGTGGGAAGAAGATAGAACTTAATGAGGTTGTTGAACCTTTGTTTCAACCAGAGAGTAGCACGGCTCAAAAAGTTGTTTCTATGGAGCCTACATTAGTTGAAGAGGAAGTTAATGATGATGATCATGAAGCTTCGTATCAAGTCACTATCAAACCTCGTAGGTCGACAAGGACGCGTACTACTCCTGAGTAGTGCGTCAACCCTGTCTTAGAGGTCATGTTGTTGGACAACCATGAACCTACGAGCTATGGAGAAGTGATGATGGGCCCGGATTCTGAGAAATGGTTAGAGGCCATGCAATCCGAGATGGGATCCATGTAAGAAAACAAAGTATGGGCTTTGGAAGTATTACCTGAAGGGCGAAAGGCCATTAAGAACAAATGGATCTTTAAAAGGAAGATGGATGCGGATGGTGATGTCACCATCTATAAAGCTTGACTTGTGGCAAAGGGTTTTTCACAAGTTCAAGGAGTTGACTACGATGATACTTTCTCACCTGTAGTGATGCTAAAGTCTGTTGAACTTATGTTAGCAGTTGCTACATTGAAAGGACGTGGATGTCGCCTAGAGGGGGGGTGAATAGGCGCTTTAAAATAATTATGGTTTAGGATTGAACAAATGCGGAATAAAACTATCGTTTAATTAGTCAAGCACAAAACCAAAAAAATTATGCTCACCTATGTGCACCAACAACTTATGCTAAGCAAGGTAGACAACTAAGTGATAGCAAGATATATAACAAAAAACAATATGGCTTTCACAAAGTAAAGTGCATAAATAAAGGGGCCCGGGGAAGAGATAACCAAGGCACACGGAGACGACGATGTATCCCGAAGTTCACACCCTTGCGGATGCTATTCTCCATTCGGAGCGGTGTGGAGGCACAATGCTCCCCAAGAAGCCATTAGGGCCACCGTAATCTCCTCACGCCCTCGCATAATGCAAGATGCCGTGATTCCAGTAAGGGACCCTTGAGGGTGGTCGTCGAACCCGTACAAACAAGGTTGGGGCAATCTCCACAACTTAACTATAGGCTCCCAACGACAGCACGAAGCTTCACCACAATGGATTGTGGCTCCAAGGTGACCTCAAATGCTCAGGGAAATCTCAACCTAATTGGAGACCCCTAAGCTTGCTCGGAGCTTTGCAGCACAATGATTGAGCTCCGAGGCACCACCAACCATCTAGGGCGCCAAAGCACCCAAGAGGAACAAGCTCTAGGGTGCTCAAACACCCAAGAGTAATAAGCTTCTCAACTTCTCACTTCCACATATCATCGTGGAGAACTCAAACCTATGCACCAAATGCAATGGCAAGGACACACGAAGTGCCCAAGTTCTTCTCTCCCAAATCCCACCAAATCAACTAATGCTAGGGAGGAAAATGAGAGGAAGAACAAAGAAGAACACGAAGAACTCCAAGATCTAGAACCAAGGGGTTCCCTTCACTTAGAGGAGAAATTGATTGGTGGAAATGTGGATCTGGATCTCCCTCTTTTCCCTCAAGGACTAGCAAGAATCATTGGAGGGATTGAGAGTTAGCAAGCTCGAAGAAGGTCAACAACGAGGGAAGAACACGAGCTAAAGTGATAAGGTTCAATGGGGAAGAAGACCCCCTTTTATAGGTGGGAAAAAATCCAACCGTTATGCTCACAGCCCGCACAGAGTGGTACTACCGCTCACGGGAGAGGTACTACCGCTAGGGCGGTGGAAGCCCTTTGAAAAACAACAGCGAGGAGGAAAAAGGCGCGTAGAACCACCGGAGCAGTACTACCACTCATCCACATGGTACTACCGCTAGGGATAGCAGTACTACCACAAAGGGTAGCGGTACTACTGCATGCGAGCGGTACTAAAAAATTACATCCGTGCCTACCACCACAGGACTTAACACGCGATTTTGGTCTAGAGTGATACTACCACTCTAGAGCGGTAGTAAAAAATTACATCCGCTCCAAGCGGTAGTAGCCGCGGTAGTACTGCTGCAGCCTTTTAAGAACACCAAAACTGCCACAACTTTTGCAAACGGACTCCGAATTCAACGAAACCAAGTTTGTTAGGAAGATAACGACTTGGGTTAACACAATATTGATAGAAATATAATTTACAAGCAAATGGGAAAAGTTCCATAAGAAAATGGTGAGAATCCTTCCTCGAATAAGACCGGTAAAACCTCCAAAAACGCAATAGAAGAAGCATATGAAATCCGTTTTCGATGTACTAGAGATTGTCACGAAGATAACCAAAAGCTCAAGAACCCACATAAAGAAAAGCCAACCAAGAACCAAGAAAGACGATGATCCCAAGAATGCAATGGTTTGAGCTTTCAACGAACGATACGATCAAGCTACTCACTTGAGAGCCCCCCTCGATAGTATGACAATCGATCCTATAACCTGGTCTCTGAACTACCACCATGATACCGGTAAAATAGGAAAACCTATCAAGGTCAAACCTTTGCCTTGTTCATAGTCCACTTGAGCTAGATGATGATGATCTTGACTTCCTCAAGATGGACCACCTTTGTTGATTGCGCCGGCTTGATGAAGACTAGTTGATTGCTCCCTCATGCTCCACTATGGGTGAGACACTCTTCGACACATATTCACAAGTCCATTGTCACCACAATGAACGGCAAGCCTCAAACATGATCTGTCCGTGATGCTTCACTTGAGCTTGCAGATCGCACCCTTGATGACGATCTCCACTTGATGTCATCTTCCATGGGATGTATGGGATCTGCCTCTTGATGCAAGCCCATGGAAATATACCTAACCCCACAAATAATTCTCACGTAGACCATTGGTTAGTACACAAAGCGTAATGGACAATGCTTACTGTTGGAAATATGCCCTAGAGGCAATAATAAATTAGTTATTATCATATTTCCTTGTTCATGATAATCGTTTATTATCCATGCTATAATTGTATTGATCGGAGACTTAAATGCATGTGTGGATACATAGACAAAACCATGTCCCTAGTATGCCTCTAATGGACTAGCTCGTTGATCAAAGGATGGTTAAGGTTTCCTAGCCATGGACATGAGATGTCATTTGATAATGGGATCACATCATCAGGAGAATGATGTGATGGATAAGACCCAAATTACAAACATAGCATATGATCGTGTCAGTTTATTGCTACTGTTTTCTGCATGTCAAGTATATGTTCCTATGACCATGAGATCATGCAACTCACGGATATCGGAGGAGTGCCTTGTGTGTATCAAACGTCGCAATGTAACTGGGTGACTATAAAGGTGCTCTACAGGTATCTCCGATGGTGTTTGTTGAGTTGGCATGGATCGAGACTGGGATTTGTTACTCCGTGTGACGGAGAGGTATCTCAGGGCCCACTCGGTAATACAACATCACAATAAGCCTTGCAAGCAATGTGACTAATTGTTAGTTGAGGGATCTTGTATTATGGAACGAGTAAAGAGACTTGCTGGTAACGAGGTTGAACTAGGTATGGAGATACCGACGATCGAATCTCGGGCAAGTAACATACCGAAGAACAAAGGGAACGATATACGGGATTAACTGAACCCTTGACATAGAGGTTCGACCGATAAAGATCTTCGTAGAATATGTAGGAACCAATGTGGACGTCCAGGTCCCGCCATTGGTTATTGACTGTAGAGGTGTCTCGGTCATGTCTACATAGTTCTCGAACCCGCAGGGTCTGCACACTTAAGGTTCGGTGACGTTTCGGTAGTGTAGAGTTATGTATGGTGGTGACCGAAGTTTGTTCGGAGTCCCAGATGAGATCCCGGACATCACGAGGAGCTCCGGAATGGTCCGGAGGTAAAGATTCATATATAGGAAGTCCCAGTTTAGTTTCCGGAAAAGTTTCGGGCTCATCGGTAGTGTACCGGGAGTATCAGTATTGTACCGGGAGTGCCGGTAGTGTACCGGAGGACCTCCGGGAGGGGTATTTCGACCCCAAGAGGTCCATGGGCTATGGGAGAATAATAACCAGCCCTTAGTGGGCTGGGAAAACAGCCACAAAGGCCCATGGCGCAGGAGAGAAAGTCCTAAAGCAAAAAGTGGAAAATCAGCCAATAGGAGGCAATCCTACTCCAACTAGGATTGGAGGTGAAGTAGGATTGCTCCCACCTCCTATTTCGGCCGACCCAAAGGCCTTGGCTGCCTCTGCTCTCCTCTCCTCCTATATATACTAGTGGATTGGGTGGTTTTTGGACAGAATTTCCGGCCACGTGCTACCCGTTCCACCGGTGCATAGTTTCTCCTCTAGATCGTAGTTCCGCAGCGCTTAGGCGAAGCCCTGCCGGAATTGCTCCACCACCATCACCGGAGCGCCGTCACGCTGCCGGTGAACTCTCTCTCCTCTCCACCTCCTCTCGCTGGATCGAGACGGTGGAGATCGTCATCAAGCTGCACGTGTGCTGAACGCGGAGGTGCCGTCCGTTCGGCGCTAGATCGGAAGGACCGTGATCGAGATCGCGAGACGGTTCGTGATGAGATCGCGGAACGGATCGTGATGAGTTCGCGGGACAGATCGTGATCGAGATCGTGAGATGGATCGTGATGAGATCGCGGGACGGATCGTGATGAGTTCACGGGACGGATCGTGATTGGATCGCGGGACGGATCGTGATGAGATCGTGGGACGCTCGGCGATTTGGATCGCGAAGATGTTCGACTACACCAACCGCGTTTCTTAACGCTTCCCGCTTAGCGATCTACAAGGGTATGTAGATCCACTCTCCCTCTCGTAGATGCTCATCACCATGGATAGGTTTGCGTGTGCGTAGGAAAAATTTTGTTTCCCATGCGACGTTCCCCAACAGTGGCATCATGAGCTAGGTTGATGGTTCGATGAGATCTCCAGTAGAACACAAAAGGTTTGTGGGCGTTGATGCCTAGATTGCTTCCTCCCTTGGTCGTATTTTGGTTCAGCGGGATTGTGAGATGAAGCGGCCCGGACCAACATTACTCGTACGCTTACGAGAGACCGGTTCCCTCGACGCAACTTGTTGCCTAGATGGCTTGCGGGTGACAGTTTCTCTCACTTTAGTTGGATCGGATCCGACAAAGGCGGTCCTTGAGAAGGTTGAAAAGGAATCTATGTATCACCGTTGTGGTTTATGCGTAGGTGAGAATCGTTCTTGCTAGATACCCGTAGCAGCCACGTAAAACATGCAACAACAATTAGAGGACGTCTAACTTGTTTTTGCAGGGTATGTTGTGATGTGATATGGCCAATTACATGATGAGATATATGTGATGTATGAGATGATCATGTGATGTATAGAATTTCACGACTTGCATGTCGTTGAATACGGCAACCGGCAGGAGCCATAGGGTTGTCTTTAATTATTGTATGACCTGCATGTCAATCATTAAGCGCTATGTAATGCTTTACTTTATCGCTACGGTAGCAATAGTAGTAGAAGCATGTAGGGCGTGACAACCCCGATGGCGACACGTTGATGGAGATCAAGATGATGGAGATCATGGTGTCGTGCCGGTGACGATGGAGATCATGCCGGTGCTTTCTAGATGGAGATCAAAAGCACAAGTTCATGGCCATATCATGTCACTTATGATTTGCATGTGATGTTAATCCTTTTTATGCACCTTGTTTTGCTTAGTACGGCGCTAGCATTATAAGGTGATCCCTCACTTGAATTTCAAGATGAACTGTGTTCTCCCCGAGTGTGCACCGTTGCGAAAGTTCGTCGTGTTGAGACACCACGTGATGATCGGGTGTGATAGACTCTACGTTCACATACAACGGGTGCAAGCCAGATTTGCACGCGCAGAACACTCGGGTTAAACTTGACGAGCCTAGCATGTACAGACATGGCCTCGGAACACGAGAGACCGAAAGGTCGAACATGAGTCATATAGTAGATATGATCAACATAATGATGTTCACCATTGCAGCCACCTCAACTCACGTGATGATCGGACTTGAGTTGGTGAATTTGGATCATGTATCACTCGAATGATCGGAGGGATGTCAATTTGAGTGGGAGTTCTTAAGTAATATGATTAATTGAACTCATTATCATGAACATAGTCAAAGTGTCTTTGCAAATTATGTTGTAGATTACTAGCTTGCACTGTAGCTCCCTTGTATTTTTATATGTTCCTAGAGAAATAGAATTGAAAGATGTTGGTAGCAAAATTGCGGACTGGGTCCGTGATCTGAGGATTGTCCTCATTGCTGCACAGAAGGCTTATGTCCTTAATGCACCGCTCGGTGCGCCACCCCCTCTAGCGTCGTCTATAGATGTTGTGAACATCTAACAGGCACGTTTCGATGACTACTTGATAGTTTAGTGCGTCATGCATTACGGCTTAGAATTGAGGCTCCAAAACGTTTTGAACGTCACGGAACATATGAGATGTTCTAGGAGCAGAGATTGTGATCTCAGGCTCGTGCCTTTGTTGCGAGATATGAGATCTCCAACAAGATTCTTTGCTTGTAAGATGAAGGAGAATAGCTCAATCGTTGAGCATGTACTCAGATTGTGTGGGTACTACAATCGCTTGAATCAAGTGGGAGTTGATCTTCCAGATAAGATAGTGATTGATATAGTTCTCCAAGTCACTGTCACTAAAGCTACTAGAACTTAGTGATGAACTATAATACACCAGGGATAGAAGTATTGATCCCTGAGCTGTTCGCGATGTTTGACACCGCGAAGGTAGAAATCAAGAAGGAGCGTCAAGTGTTGATGGTTAATCAAACCACTAGTTTCGAAAAGGGCAAGAGCAAGGAGGGAAACTTCATGGATAGCAAGTCAGTTGCTGCTCCAGTGAAGCAACCCAAAGTTGAACTCAAACCCGAGACTAAGTGCTTCTATTATGAGGTAAGAGGTCGCTGAAGAGGAACAACCCTAGATACTTGGTAGATAAGAAGGCTGGCAACATCGACAGAAGTATATTTGATATACGAGTTATTGATGTGTACCTTGCTAGTACTCCTAGTAGCACCTGGGTATTGGATACCGGTTCGGTTGCTAAATGTTAGTAACTCGAAATAAAAGCTACGGAATAAACGGAGAACTAGCTAAGGGTGAGGTGACGATGTGTGTTGGAAATGTTTCCAAGGTTGATGTGATCAACATCGCACGCTCTCTCTACCTTCAGGATTAGTGACGAACCTAAATAAATGTTATTTGGTGTTTTGCGTTGAGCATGAACATGATTAGATCATGTTTGTTGCAATACGGTTATTCATTTAAGTCAGAGAATAATAGTTATTCTGGTTACATGAATAATACCTTCAATGGTCATGCACCCAGTGAGAATGGTTTGTTGAAATCTTGATCGTAGTAGTACACATGTTCATAACATTGATGTCAAAAGATACAAAGTTAATAATGATAGTACCACATACTTGTGGCACTGCCGCTAAATGTAATATTGGTATAAAGCGCATGTAGAAACTCCATGCTGATGGATATTTGGACTCATTCGATTTCGAATCGGTTGAGACATGCGAACCATGCCTCTTGGGCAAGATGACTAAAGGACCCCGTTGGATGGAGCGGGCCAGTGATTCATTGGAAATGATACATGTTGATGTATGCAATCTAGCGAGTCTTGTAGCGTGCAGTGGATATCGTTATTTTCTTACCTTCACTGATGATTTGAGTAGATATAGTGTATATTTACTTAATGAAACACAACTCTGAATCGTTTGAAAGGTTCAAGCAAATTCAGAGTGAAGTTTAAAGATCATCGTGACAAGAAGATAAAAATGACCGCGATATGATCGTGGAGGTGAATATCTGAGTTACGAGTTTGGCATACAACTTAAGACAACGTGAAATTTGTTTCACAGCTAACGCCACCTGGAACACCATGGTGTGATGGTGTGTCCGAACATCATAGTCATGCTCTATTGATATAGTGCATACTATGATGTCTATTATCGTCTTACTACTATAATTTTTGGGGTTATGCATTAGAGACAACTACATTCACTTTAAATAGGGCATCATCTAAATCCGTTGAGATGACACCGTGCGAATTATGGTTTGATAGAAACCTAAGCTGTCATTTCTTAATGTTTGGGGCTGCGATGCTTGTGTGGAAAATGTTTTCACATAATAAGCTAGAACCCAAAGCGGACAAATGTATCTTCATAGAATACCCTAAGAACAGATGGGTATGCCTTCTATCTCAGATCCGAGTGCAAAGTGTTTGTTGCTAGAACTGGGTCCTTTCTCGAGAAAAAGTTTCTCTCGAAAGAATTGAGTGGGAGGAAGATAGAACTTGATGAGGTTGTTAAACCTTTGTTCAACCAGAGAGTAGCGCAGCGCAGAAAGATGTTTCTGTGAAGCCTACGTTAGTTGAAGAGGAAGTTAACGATGATGATCATGAAGCTTCAGGATCAAGTTACTATCGAACTTCGTAGGTCGACAAGGATGTGTACTGCTCCTGAGCGGTACGACAACTCTGTCTTGGAGGTCATGTTGTTGGACAACGATGAACCTACGAGCTATGGAGAAGCGATGATGGGCCCGGATTCCGACAAATGGTTGGAGGCCATGAAATCCGAGACAGGATCCATGTATTAAAACCAAGTGTAGACTTTGGTAGACTTGCTCGTTGGACGGCAAGTCATTGAGTACAAATGGATCTTTAAAATGAAGACAGACACTAATGGTGAATGTCACTATTTGTAAAGCTCGACTTGTTGCAAAGATGTTTGTGACAAGTTCAAGGAGTTGACTACGATGAGACTTTCTCACTCGTAGCGATGCTAAAAGTCTGTTGGAATTATGTTAGCAGTTGCTGTGTTTTCATTTATGAAATCTGGCAGATGGATGTCAAAACATCATTTCCTTAATGGTTTACTTGAGGAAAGGTTGTATGTGATACAACTAGAAGGTTTTGTCAGGCCTAAGGATGCTAAAAGGTGTGCAAGCTTCGGTGATCCTTCCATGGACTGAAGCAAGCATCTCGGAGTTGGAATATACGCTTTGATGAGGTGATCAAAGTTTTGATGTTTATACAAAGTTTATGAGAAACTTGTATTTGCAATAAAGTGAGTGGGAGCACTATAGAATTTCTGATAAGTATATGTGGATGACATATTGTTGTTCAGAAATAATGTAGAGTTTCTGGAAAGCATAAAATGGTTATTTGGAAAGTGATTTTCAAAGGAAGACCTGGATAAAGCTACCTAATTGTTGAGCATCAAAATCTATAGAGATAGATCAAGATGCTTGATGATACTTTCAATGAGTGCATACCTTGACAAGATTTTGAAAGAGTTCAAAATGGATCAGCCAGAGAAATAGTTCTCGTCTGATTTGTAAGGTGTGAAGTTGAGTGAGACTCAAAGCTCGACAATGGCAGAAGAAAGAGAAAGGACGAATGTCGTCCCCTATGCCTTAGCCATAGGCTCTATATTATGCCATGCTGTGTACCGCACCAATGTGTGCCTTGCCATGAGTCTGTCAAGGGGTACAAGGGTGGTCCAGGAGTGGATCACTGGACAGCGGTCGGAATTATCCTTAGTAACCAGAGGACTAAGGAAATGTTTCTTGATTATGGAGGTGATAAAGAGTTCGTCGTAAAGAGTTACGTCGATGCAAGCTTTAACACCTATCCGGATGACTAGTCGTAGCAATCTGGATACGTATAGTGGAGCAGCCATTTGGAAATAGTACCAAGTGGAGTGTGGTAGCAGTGTTTACGATTTGACATAAAGATTTGCAAAGTACACACGGATCTGAATATCGCAGACCCGTTGACTATAAGACCTCTCTCACATGCAAAGCGTGATCGAGCCCCAGAACTCATTGGGTGTTAGATTCATAACAATGCGAGTCACATGGTGATGTGAACTAGATTATTGACTCTAGTGCAAGTGGGAGACTGTTGGAAATATGCCCTAGAGGCAATAATAAATTAGTTATTATCATATTTCCTTGTTCATGATAATCGTTTATTATCCATGCTATAATTGTATTGATCGGAGACTTAAATGCATGTGTGGATACATAGACAAAACCATGTCCCTAGTATGCCTCTAATGGACTAGCTCATTGATCAAAGGATGGTTAAGGTTTCCTAGCCATGGACATGAGATGTCATTTGATAACGGGATCACATCATTAGGAGAATGATGTTATGGATAAGACCCAAATTACAAACATAGCATATGATCGTGTCAGTTTATTGCTACTGTTTTCTGCATGTCAAGTATATGTTCCTATGACCATGAGATCATGCAACTCACGGATATCGGGGGAGTGCCTTGTGTGTATCAAACGTCGCAACGTAACTGGGTGACTATAAAGGTGCTCTACAGGTATCTCCGATGGTGTTTGTTGAGTTGGCATGGATCGAGACTGGGATTTGTTACTCCGTGTGACGGAGAGGTATCTCAGGGCCCACTCGGTAATACAACATCACAATAAGCCTTGCAAGCAATGTGACTAATTGTTAGTTGCGGGATCTTGTATTACGGAACGAGTAAAGAGACTTGCCGGTAACGAGGTTGAACTAGGTATGGAGATACCGACGATCGAATCTCGGGCAAGTAACATACCGAAGAACAAAGGGAACGATATACGGGATTAACTGAATCCTTGACATAGAGGTTCGACCGATAAAGATCTTCGTAGAATATGTAGGAACCAATGTGGACGTCCAGGTCCCGCCATTGGTTATTGACCGTAGAGGTGTCTCGGTCATGTCTACATAGTTCTCGAACCCGCAGGGTCTGCACACTTAAGGTTCGGTGACGTTTCGGTAGTGTAGAGTTATGTATGGTGGTGACCGAAGTTTGTTCGGAGTCCCGGATGAGATCCGGACGTCACGAGGAGCTCCGGAATGGTCCGGAGGTAAAGATTCATATATAGGAAGTCCCAGTTTGGTTTCCATAAAAGTTTCGGGCTCATCGGTAGTGTACCGGGAGTATCGGTATTGTACCGGGAGTGCCGGTAGTGTACCGGAGGACCTCCGGGAGGGGTATTTCGACCCCAAGAGGTCCATGGGCTGTGGGATAATAATAACCAGCCCTTAGTGGGCTGGGAAAACAGCCACAAAGGTCCATGGCACAGGAGAGAAAGTCCTAAAGCAAAAAGTGGAAAATCAGCCAATAGGAGGCAATCCTACTCCAACTAGGATTGGAGGTGAAGTAGGATTGCTCTCACCTCCTATTTCGGCCGACCCAAAGGCCTTGTCTGCCTCTCCTCTCCTCTCCTCCTATATATACTAGTGGATTGGGTGGTTTTTGGACAGAATTTCCGGCCACGTGCTACCCGTTCCACCGGTGCATAGTTTCTCCTCTAGATCGTAGTTCCGCAGCGCTTAGGCGAAGCCCTGCCGGAATTGCTCCACCACCATCACCGGAGCGCCGTCACGCTGCCGGTGAACTCTCTCTCCTCTCCACCTCCTCTCTCTGGATTGAGACGGTGGAGATCGTCATCAAGCTGCACGTGTGCTGAACGCGGAGGTGCCGTCCGTTCGGCGCTAGATCGGAAGGACCGTGATCGAGATCGCGAGACGGTTCGTGATGAGATCGCGGAACGGATCGTGATGAGTTCGCGGGAAAGATCGTGATCAAGATCGTGAGACGGATCGTGATGAGATCGCGGGACGGATCGTGATGAGTTCACGGGACGGATCGTGATTGGATCGCGGGACGGATCGTGATGAGATCGCGGGACGCTCGGCGATTTGGATCGCGAAGATGTTCGACTACACCAACCGCGTTTCTTAACGCTTCCCGCTTAGCGATCTACAAGGGTATGTAGATCCACTCTCCCTCTCGTAGATGCTCATCACCATGGATAGGTTTGCGTGTGCGTAGGAAAATTTTTGTTTCCCATGCGACGTTCCCCAACACTTACCACACCATGGGATCACTTGATCCCTCTCGATACATCTTGTACACTTTTTGGGTTGATCAACTTGATTCACTTTTTGACTTAGTCTTGATCAACCTTGTATCTTATCTTCTCTCTTCATAAAGATGATGTCTTGAAGGTAAACATGAATGCTTACACAATCTTCTTCTTCATGACATGCTTGCAATAAGCTCAACTCCCACATGACTAATCTTTGGATAAACCTTTAATACCACCTTGGTCATCATATAAACTCCTTGAAACCAACATATGGACTTCAAGAAGTACCTACGGACAAATCCTTCGAATATAACTCAAGGCAACCATTATTCCATAGGGATTGTCATCAATTACCCAAAAACACACATGGAAAAATGTGTTCTTACATGCATTTTTCGATTATGAAATCTGGAAAATGGATGTCAAAACATCATTTCCTTAAAGATATGTGTGAAGAAAGGTTGTATGTGATGCAACCAGAAGGTTTTGTTAGTTCTAAGGATGCTAAAATATATGCAAGCTCCAGTGATCCTTCTATGGACTGGTGCAAGCATCTCGGAGTTAGAATATACGCTTTGATGAGGTGATCAAAGTTTTTTGAGTCTATACAAAGTTTATGAGAAACTTGTATTTACAATAAAGTGAGTGGGAGCACTATAGAATTTCTGATAAGTATATGTGGATGACATATTGATGATCGGAAATGATGTAGAATTCCTGGAAAACATAAAGGGTTGTTTGAAAAGGAGTTTTTCAAAGGAAAACCTGGAATGAAGCTACTTAAATATTGGGCATTTTGATCTATAGAGGTAGATAAGATGTTTGATAAAACTTTCAATGAGTACATACCTTGACAAGATTTTGAAAGAGTTCAAAATGGATCAGTCAAAGAAAGAATTCTTCCCTGATTTGTGAGGTGTGGAGTTGAGTGAGACTCAAAGCTCGACCACGATAGAAGAAAGAGGAAGGACGAAGGTCGTCCCCTATGCCTTATCCATAGGCTCTGTATAGTATGCCATGCTGTGTACCGCACCTGTGTGTGCCTTGCCATGAGTCTGTCAAGGGGTACAAGAGTGATCCAGGATTGGATCACTGGACAATGGTCAAGATTATCCTTAGTAACTAGAGTACTAAGGAAATATTTCTCGATTATGGAGGAGATAAAGAGTTCGTCGTAAAGGGTTACGTCGATGCAAGCTTTAACACCAATCCGGATGACTCTGAGTAGCAATCCGGATACGTATAGTGGAGCATCCATTTGGAATAGCTCCAAGTGGAGTGTGGTAGAAGTCTCTATAGTATGACATAGAGATTTGGAAAGTAAACACGGATCTGAATGTTGCAGACCCGTTGACTAAAGACCTCTCTCACATGCAAAGCATGATCGAACCCTAGAACTCATTGGGTGTTAGATTCATAACAATGTAAATCACAAGGTGATGTGAACTAGATTATTGACTCTAGTGCAAGTGGGAGACTATTGAAAATATGCCCTAGAGGCAATAATAAATTGGTTATTATTATATTTCCTTGATCGTGATAATCGTTTATTATCCATGCTATAATTGTATTAATTGGAAACTCAAGTACATGTGTGGGTACATAGACAACATTGTGTCCCTAGTATGCCTCTAGTTAACTTGTTCATTGATCAAAGGTTGTCAAGGTTTCCTGGCCATAGACATGAGATGTCATTTGATAACGGTATCACATCGTTAGTAAAATGATGTGATGGATAAGACCCAAACTATAAACATAGCATATGATCGTGTCAGTTTATTGCTATAGTTTTCCGAATGTCAAGTATCTGTTCCTATGACCATGAGATCATGCAATTCACTAACACCAGAGGAATACCTTGTGTGTATCAGACATCACAACATAACTGGGTGACTATAAAGATGATCTACAGGTATCTCCGAGGGTTTCTATTGAGTGGGCATGGAACAAGACTGGCATTTGTTACTCCGTGTGACGGAGAGGTATCTTAGGGCCCACTCGGTAATACAACATCACAATAAGGCTTGCAAGCAATGTGAATAAGTGTTATCCACGAGATCCTGTATTACGAAACGAGTAAAGGGACTTGCCAGTAACGAGATTGAACTAGGTATAGAGATACCGACGATCGAAGAACAAAGGGAACAGCATACGAGATTAACTGATCCTTGACATAGAGGTTCAACCAATAAAGATCTTCGTAGAATATGTAGGAACCAATATGGTAATCGAGGTCCTGCTATTGGTTATTGACCGTGGAGGTGTCTCGGTCATGTCTACATAGTTCTCAAATCTGCATGGTCTACACACTTAAGGTTCGATGACGTTTTGGTATAGTAGAGTTATGTATGGTGGTGACCGAAGGTGGTTCGTAGTCCCGAATGATATCCTGGATGTCACAAGGAGCTCCAGAATGGTCTGGAGGTAAATACTGATATATAGGAAGTCTTGTTTTGGTCACCAGAAAAGTTGCGGGTACTTCGGTAGTGTACCGAGAGTGTCGAGAGGGTACCGGGGGCCATCGGGAGGGGTGTCTTGACCCAAAGGACCTCATGGGCTGTGGGAGGAGTCAAACCAGCCCCTAGTGGTCTGGCCGACCCCCCACTAAGGCCCATGCGGCTAAGGGTGGGAAACACCCAAAGGTGGAAAGGTGGAAAGGGTTGCCAATTGGAGAGGAGGAATCCTATCCTAGTAGGATTGGAGTAGGACTCCTCCACCTCCAATTTCGGACAACCCTTGAGATTTTGAGGTCGCCTCCTCCCCTCGCTCCCTCCTATATATACTAAAGGATTTAGAGGGGAGAGCTAACCCTAATTGCCACATGCTCCCTCTACTTCCTCTAGATCGTTTTCTCCTTTAGTCTAGTTTCGGTGGTGCTTAGGCAAAGCCCTGCCGGATTAGTTCCACCACCACCGCCACTACGCCGTCGCGCTGCCGAAGAACTCATATACCTCTCCACCCTCTCTTGCTAGATCAAGAAGACGGAAATCTTCACCGAGCTGTACATGTGATGAACGCGAAGGTGTCGTCCGTTTGGCGCTAGATTGGAAGGACTGTGATCAGGATCGCGAGATGATTCATGATTTGATCGCGGGACGGATCATGATGGGATCGTGGGACGAATCGTGATTGGATCGTGAGATGGATCATGATGGGATCGCGGGATGCTCGGTGATTTGGATCGCGAAGATGTTCGACTACATCAACAATGTTTCTTAACGCTTCCCACTTAACGATCTACAAGGGTATGCCGATCCACTCTCCCTCTCGTAGATGCTCATCACTATGGATAGATCTTGTGTGTGCATAGGAATTTTTTTGGTTCCCATGCAACGTTCTCCAACACAGCCATGAGCTTCGCCTCCAACGCCTTCGCGATGAGCTCCTCTGGGTGGGTTCTCGTAGGGTCACTCGGCCCCTCATACATCCACATGTGGTGGGCCTTGCTTCCAAGGGACGGATCCTCCGCTGGAAGAAGACCTCCAAAATGTCCATCCCATTGATGCCTTTCCTCAAAAGGGCGACCACCACAATCACCAGGATATCTACGTCCACCTTCTCCTTGGACACAGTCAAGGACGAAAGCGTCCGCACTCGTTCCGCCGAGTACGGCGGGAGGCCCGACTGGCCAGCAGCTGTTGGAACATCCTCTTAGTAAAACCGAGAACCTTGCGAGCCCTTCAGTGAGTCGAAAAACAACATCTGCATGAAACTACCCTCCCCCCTAAGCTGAATGCATAAACTACCGCACAACTGGACTACATTTGTTTTCTCCCCTTTCGGGGAGGACTTCTTCATGGTCATGGATTGGCAGGTAAATAGGTGTTTGAAAATCCCCCAATGGGGCGGACAACCGATGAAATGTTTGCAAAGGGAGACAAGGCAGATAGATAAGAAATGGCATTGGGAGGGAGATGGTGGAGCTGCGCCCAAAAAAGTCAAGGAAAGCGTGGAAAAATGGGTGCGAGGGCAAAGGGAAACCTCGCTCGATGTGAGTCACTAGGCGGATTCGCTCGCCCCCCTACAACGATGGCTCGAGCTCACCCGCCTCTCACAACCGCCAGCTCCCGGCGGCCACGAGCCCTTGGCTCTCGACCTTCAATAGGCGGCCTTCGATGATGCATGACACCATCCATTCACCTTGGATCCGCCCCGTCGGCGCACCAGCGCTCGAGGAGGACCCACGTGATCCCTTCTTCACCCGCTCGGCCTTCACGGTCTCTCTCCTCGTCATCTTCTATGCTCAGGCCGTCCATGGAGGACGAGTGGCTGGTGGGAGAGTGGCGTCGGGGTTCGGCAGAGTGGCGGAGGAGTTGATAGGGGAGAGAATGAGATCTGGTGCTCCACCTCTCTCTCCGCCCGCCGCTCTTATATCCCAGACAGTCGTATCTTCAGTCGTCAATCAGCGGACACAACGGAGAGCCGCAAGATCCCATGGACAACGCATCTGGAGCACGTGGAGGAATTCCCGACGCAGTAATCGAGGCATCACACCCACTTTCCCCACTACCATGACGCAACCGCTTCCACGCGCGCGCGCTTTACCCACGTTTCAAATCCGCGAAATTTTCGCAATGAACTGGCCCGAGTGGCCTCTGTGTCTACTTGCCCAAAACAGCGTGTTTAGGTCTGCCGAATACCCCTGCTGGTCCTTGTTCACTCAGTTACTCACGAGTCTGAGCGAAGGAGTCCCCTAAGGGCACAAGGAGGGTCACCCCACACTCTTACGCGTTCACTCGTAGTTCCTAGCATACTCTTGTTGGGGAATGTTGCATGGGAAACAAAAAAAATTCCTACGCACACACAAGATCTATCCATGGTGATGAGCATCTACGAGGGGGAGAGTGGATCTACATACCCTTGTAGACCGCTAAGCGGGAAGCGTTAACAAACGCGGTTGATGTAGTCGAACGTCTTCGCGATCAAAATCGCCGAGCATCCAGCGATCGCATCACGATCCGTCTCACGATCCAATCACAATCCGTCCCACGATCTCATCACGATCCGTCTTGTGATCCAATCACGAATCGTCTCGCGATCTTGATCACGGTCCTTCAGATCTAGCGCCGAACGGACGACACCTCCGCCTTCAACACACGTATAGCTCGATGATGATCTCCGCCTTCTTGATCCAGCAAGAGGGAGCGGAAAGGTATAAGAGTTCCTTGGCAGCATGATGGCTTTGTGGCGATGGTGGTGGAGCTATTCCAGCAGGGCTTCGCCTAAGCACCGCTGAAACCAATCTAGAAGAGAAACTACGATCTAGAGGAGAGGCAGCACGTGGCAATTAGGGTTAGCTCTTCCCTCTAAATCCTCTAGTATATATAGGAGGGGGGAAGGGGAGGAGGCATCCTCAAACCATCAAGGTTTGGTCGAAATTGGAGGTAGAGGAGTCCTACTCCAATCCTATTAGGAGTAGGATTCCTCCTTTCCACTTCGAAACTCTTTCCACCTCTCCACCTTTTGGGTTTTTCCCACCCCTAGACACATGGGACTTAGTGGAGGCTTAGTCCAGCCCACCAGAGGATGGTTTGACTCCTCCCACAGACCATGAGATCCTTTGGGTCGAGACACCCCTCCCGATGGTCCCCCGGCACCCTCCTAGCACTCCCGATACACTACCGATGAGCCTGAAACTTTTCTGGTGACCAAAATAGGACTTCCTATATATCAATATTTACCTCCGGACCATTACGGAGCTCCTCATGACGTCCGGGATCTCATCCAGGACTCCAAACAACCTTCGGTCACCATCATACATAACTCTATACTACCGAAACGTCACCAAACCTTAATTGTGCAGACCCTGCGGGTTCAAGAACTATGTAGACATGACCGAGACACCTCTACGATCAATAACCAATAGCGGGACCTGGATGCCCATATTGATTCCTACATATTCTACAAAGATCTTTATCGGTCGAACCTCGATGTCAAGGATTCAGTTAATCATGTATGATGTTCCCTTTGTTCTTTGGTATGTTACTTGCCCGAGATTCAATTGTCGGCATCTCCATACCTAGTTAAATCTCGTTACTCGCAAGTCTCTTTACTCATTCCGTAATACAAGATCCCGTGGCTAACACTTAGTCACATTGCTTGCAAGGCTTATTGTGATGTTGTATTACCGAGTGGTCCATGAGATACATCTCCGTCACACGGAGTAACAAATCCTAGTCTTGATCCATGCCAACCCAACAGACACCCTCGGAGATACCTATAGAGCACCTTTATAGTCACCCAGTTATGTTGCGACGTTTGATACACACAAGGTACTCATCCGGTGTCAGTGAGTTGCATGATCTCATGGTCATAGGAACAGATACTTGACATGCAGAAAACTATAGGAATAAACTAACACGATCATATGCTACATTTATAGTTTGGGTCTTGTCCATCACATAATTCTCCTAATGATGTGATCCCGTTATGAAATGACATCTCATGTCCATGGCTAGGAAACCTTGACCATCTTTGATCAACGAGCTAGTCCATTAGAGGCATACTAGGGATATGGTGTTGTCTATGTATCCACACATGTATCTAAGTTTCCGATCAATACAATTATAGCATGGATAATAGACGATTATCATGAACAAGGAAATCTGGTAATAACCAATTTATTATTGCCTCTAGGGTATATTTCCAACAACTCTCTCATGAGTCAGTGGGCTGTCTCTCTCTCGAGACAAGCGGGTGCCATCTTATTGCGTATGGCAGTCATACCAATCCAATCATTCGGAAACATTCGATCCTGAATCCATTGTGGTTTCATCTTGGAACCTAGTGAAGTAAACCCAAAGCTATTTTCCAGGCACCCCGAGGCGCTTGCGACACTCCAAAGTATCGTTCACTCGACCAATTAAACCTCAACCAATTCGGGGGCCAATGATGGGGTCACCTACTAGTGGGTTGTGGATGTCTGGTCCATGACCCTACCACTAGTAGGGGACCCCATCAACGGCCACCACGGGACGAAGTATTTCCTTTCAAATTGGTTTTGGCTTTAATTGCTCAAATAAACAAGTTAATGGCCTAAATTGACCTTTTCGACTTTTGGCTTAAGAGCATCTACAACCAAACTTGGCAAATCCACCCCCCATATACGCCCGCGGGCGCGTTCGGGCATGCCCGCGAACAGCGCCAGCCGGCCCCTCATATGTTGCACCGCACATCCACATACCTCAAATGCCAAACCTCAAATCCATGCAACTAATGCACATTGATCATAAGATACAAACTGTGTGAATTCAACAGTTCGGAACAAAGAAAATCAAAGCATATTTCAACAAACCGGACATGCCAAAATGAAATCAACATCCGAACGAGAAGACTTGCTTGTCGGATCACGGGGAAGACGCAATCATCCATGCGTCCTGCTTGTCCAGCTTGTCCTGCTCCGCTTGGGCAGCCAACTCCGCCTGCATCCGGACTGGGTGCTCCACCTGCATCATGGTTGTGTGTCCCTGCTGCTGCAGCCGCACTCACCGCCTCCTTCGCCCTATGGTCGATGATCTCCTTCTTCTTCTCCGCAAGTCACTTCTTCGCATGCGCATCCAAGGGGGTTTCGTCCGCCAACATGATGTTCGCATCCTCCGTGTCCCATGCAAGTTTCAACCTCTCCTTCTCGAGCTTGATCTCTCCAAATGTCTTGTTCTTCTCGAGTTCCCACTTGATCGCCACCTCTTGCTTCTCCAGCTCGATCTTCTCCCTCTCAATTTCCAGCCTCCTCTCCAACCTTATCTGGTCCCACTCCATCCTCTCCTTTTGCGCATCCAACATGAGCTTGTACCTCCCCTATTTCTTGTTCCCCCTTGTCGATAAAATGCCCTCCATGTGGACGACGTTTTTGTAGCCGCGGAATCACGGGAGATCCTTGCCTTCTCCCATTTGTTGTCCATGACTTGTTGGTTATCCTTTGGCACAGTAGCTCTTCCATAGACAATGACAACCTCGTCCTCCTCATCGTTCAACGCAATGGATTGGTGGGAGCTTGAGCCATCATTCCTCTTCTTGTCGGCTTTGAGATCGGCCACAAATTGTATCCACTTTGGCTTGCCATTAGATATGATCCAACAATGGCTAAAAGCAAATGGCTTCTTCTCGAGCTCGTGATACAAAGTGGCCGCCACCATTATCTAGCACACAACATATGCATGAGCACAAAAATGCAAACGCAAGAACCATATTCAAATGACAAGGTTTCGCCGACCACCGGTTTCTGCGTGGCCGGAAAGCCTTCCGGAATGGTCCAGCCGGCTATCGAATCCTCCTCCGTCCCAAGGTTTCCGGACGGCACAATCCGCTTCGGTGCTAGGATGGACGAGGTGCGGGAGCATTGCGGGTCAGAGGAGATATCTCCTCCACCATGTACGCATCTACCCGCGCAGCCGCCGTCACTACCTCCCTCTCTCGTTGCGGGCGATGTTTCCAGGAAACATTCTCCGCCTTGCAAGAGTTAGTGGAGGAAGGGGCGCCGACGGACAAAGCACACCGCGTCTCCGTCGCGGTGGTCGGGGACGGGCTGGAAGACATCACGGTGGCGGATCAGGATCGGTGGTGACGATGGGGAGCAAGAGTGGTGAACGGCAAGGGTTCGGGCGCGGGAAATGTTGAGGGCGGCGGAAGGAGGAGGAAGGCTTGGAGAATTTGGTGCAATTTGAGGTAGGGTCGGCCTATCGGGTCCGGCGTGCCCGGACGCGCCCGGGCTCCCCACATCCATCCCATATTTTGACAGTATATGAAGAGTGTCGGTCAGCCCGGACGTTTGAGGCTGGTTTAAGAGGCTCGTCTGATTCGCATTTTCGTGACCGGATAGTGATCGAACGGGCTGCCCAGGCGTTTGAGACGGGTTTGACGGGTCTAATTGTAGATGCTCTAAGGTGTACAACCATTTTGAGTTACTGGGCTAATAATGTATTCACTCGACTGTCAGTCAGGTACCTTAATTTTTTATTTTTTCGAAAATGCCAGGTACCTTAACTTAAATTAGTAAACTTCACGATCCGCTAACTTATGATTACAGGCCAATGTAAGTTGACGTGGTGGCAACGTGGACGAGGGTTTTCCTTTCAAATAGTTTTTGGCTTTAATTGACCCAAAAAACATGTTAATGGCCTAAGTTAATCACTTTCTGAGTTATTATATTGGTCTAAAGTGTGTAACTAATTTGAGTTACTGGATTAACGACGCATGCTCATGAGAAAAAGAAAAACTAATTCGAACGACATACAAATCCACGTTACATGAAAAAAAAATACTAGCTAGTGTGCAACACGTATCTTCCATCCAGTGGATGCATTTTTAGCCAATCGACAAAAGAAGAAAAAGAAACAAACTGAACGAACTATGATCATCATCAAGTTAAGGAGGGCTTTATTGTAACAAAAAAAATAAGTTAAGGAGGGAATGGATGGTTAGCTGTTCTACCAAGCTACGAATGAACACGTAGTCGGTCACAATCTATAAAAGAAAATGGCAACTGAGCTCATCCGCAAGCAACCGAGGCAGATGAAATCCAGGCCACATGCTCTCTCGAAGCTGCACACTTACCATCGAAGCAGTGCAACAACCATTCAACCTCCACGGTGCCAGCCACCCACTTTCCCTTCATAAACCCCCGACATACAGTGGTCCACGAGCACCAACACCTCGTCGGTGAGAGCTTACTAAACCTGCGGCAAGACGATGGACACACTGTGGCAGCTCCTCCTCCTGGAGAGCGTATCCTGTGCAACGGTTCAACTGGTGCACCGGATGCACCAGTAGATTATGGGCCGCCGGATGGAGAATAGTTGGACGAGATGCATCACAACATGGGCTGCCGGTGCATTTACATCTTCATCCTCGTAGAGTCATTCAGTTCATGAATAGTCCTGCCCAAACATGTCGAGGCTCTTTCCTTTTCTTGTCCCTTCTGTACCTTTTCCGTGGGACGGGTTTTTTTACCTACGCATTCCATATGCAGCTTGTATCACCACCGCACATCAGGTCTACTGTCATATCAACGCGGCTCACCTTTGTGTCAGCCATGCATAGTATTTCACGGTCACAGAGATTTTGACGCATGTATATTCAGCTGTATTTCAATTGAGTTGACCTGACGTAGGGTCAGACCCTATAGATTTCCCTGGCACTAGCTCGTACACATTGCTCCTTTATCCCATGCCACCTGAGTTTAGTTTGTTTTCTTCTGAATACTAGTTGCAAACCAGGCGCACGGTGTTTCATCTCGACCGCTAATTACACCGAAACGAACAGATTTTTCCAATTAATTTGTGTGCTATTAGTATACATCCTAGCTCGGTGCACCTTTTGAAAAAAAAACTATAAAGTTCTTCTAATATTCCTCCAAAGTACACCGCACGGAAACTAACAACACGTCTCCTGTACCACTAATTCCCTCTCTTTCTTTTTATGCATCGTAATTACCTTTCTTTGCGGGGTTACTAACCACTAATTAATGCGAAGAAACATACCTTTTTCCACGTGCGTCAAGGTATATTAGACAAGAGTCCCCCAGCAAAGAAAGTCCCTCTATCATACACAACACAGAAGTACAGTACCTCTAAAAAAGTATTGAACAAAAGAGATAGAAGTTCTTCGAAGCATCCAAGCAAACTTGTGAGACGTAGAAACACAAAGTGCGCACGCAATTTTAACTTTTCAGACTGCATCCACACTTCCCTCCATTGTTTTTCTTTTCTTTTTACGGGTACCTTTCACTGGTATTTGACTTTGAGGTGATGGACTATGGGACCGTTGATGCCAGTCAAGATTCCACTGTCACTCATATGCTTTTATTACTATAGCTTACTATATAATGAGGGATTTCATCTGTACTACAAGGACTACCAATCTTTCCGCATGGTCATGTGTCGTTCGCTTGTAAAAGCATCTTTGACAGACTGCGTCCTGACACGCACGTGAACACGTATAGCTTTAGTAGTACGTCGTTGTAGCGTTTTAACTGACGCGATAAAAATACACTGCACCCAGCACAAACAGATTTTCCACTCAAATATAAAACAACAAGATCAACATACATAAAGTAAAAAAATAATGATAAATAGTTCAAAGATAAACATTAAAATTCAAATTCATAACGAGCAACTTCATACGATGCTAAAATAAAAATACATAATCCTAGCCTACTTCTCGTCCTACTCACCGAGAATCGTCCTTCCACCGAGAATCGTCCGAGTCCTAGCTCGACGTCTCCGGGTTGTCTATGTGGGCCAGCGCCAGTTCCTTGCGCACACGTTTGTACTGTTGACGCGCAACTCGCTCTGCCCTCCTCTATACCCAGAACTCGTTCTCCGTGATGACGTCCTGCGTGAAGCGGTCGCGCCACGCCGCCATGGCGGCCTCGTCCGCCTCGACGACGAGGAGGCGCTCCCGATTCCGCTAGAAGCGACGGTTCTCCTCGGTGACTAGACATGGGGGAGCCACGAGATCCTGCACCTGCTCGCGTGTACTAGACACAACAAAGTTTCTAAATTATAATGGATGACGGTAAAGTTCTTCTGGATCGATCTCTCAAGTGCGCAACGTCCACAAACAAACTTTTCATCTTAAGAGATAAATAGTTGATAAATTCTTTGTGCCCTATACCTTAAGAATCTCACATGATTTTGCAAATTACTTAATTTTTTATGGATATTCCTCAGCGCTTGCTCGGGGTAGATGTGACTGTCAGGGTCATCGAAAGTTTTCTTTATAAGCGATACATTTTTTATAAGTCTTTCGTGACCTATAAATTAAGTGTGCTACACGCTTTAGCAAAGTTCTTAAATTATTATGGATGGATGTAAAGTTCTTCCGGATCGGCCTATCAAGTGCACATCCTGCATGAACAAAGTTTTCTTCATAAGAGATAAAATTTTGATAAGTCCTTTGTGCCAATTACCTTAAGCGCACCACACACTTGAAAAAAGTTTTTCAATTATTATGGATGACGGTAAAGTTTTTTCAGATCGATTTCTCAAGTGCGCAGCGTGCATGAACAAAGTTTTGTCATAAGAGATAAAATTGTGACAAGTCCTTCGTGACATATACCTTAAGTGCGCCACGCCCTTGAGCAAAGTTCTTAAATTGTTACGGATGATGATAATATTTTCTGGGTCGATTTCATAGTTGTAGCGACTCCTTCGAGACGCTTATGTTGAACTCCCCCATGGCTTGGACGGGTCGACGCATTGTAGGTGCAGCCATCTCGATTGTATCTCTATATTTAGCCACACCAGGACCGAATGCCAAGGCCTCCTGCCCACATTGGCGTGCAGACCTCATCCCATTGGACACAAACACATGTTTCTCGTCTAGATCAGCCGACGCGGCTAAGTTCTAGAGCAGGGAGGTGGTTCCCACGGCGACATTTACGTGGAATTCTAGGGCCCCTCTGCAATGTAGGTTCTTCACCTGGCTTGCACTTCGGAATATGTGCTGGACATCGGACCGCCTAACTAGGAGGGGGCTAGATCACCAAGATACATGCTCATTTTGCGAACAAGAAGAAAAGACAATAGATCACCTCCTTCTAGATAGTGTGTTCACGCGCGAGGTTTGGACGATAGTTTGCCATGCCATGGGCAAGCAAGAATGGATTCCATCGAGGGCCAGAAACTTTCAAGAGTGGTTCCAAACCAAGACCGGCACCGAACGCAGCAGAAAATATGTCAGAGCTATACTCATTCGGCTATTTTTTATTGGGTGGTGCCATCGGTAAGCCATGTAACTGATAGGATAGACATATTTTAGTTCTACATACATTCATGTTATTTATTCCTAAGACAAATATTCCCGGATGGATGGAGCACTATATTAAGTGGTAAGGTAAGAATCATGTGTTGTTGAAAAACCCTGCTAAAGTTCTTTGTATTCGAGGACTTGAGTATTGTGCAGGCTTAACCAAAAGTGCATAAATTAGTGTTCTAGCTTCACCGCTACAGTCTTTCTTGTTTGATAAATCAAGTTATTAAGTCCCTTGTGTCCTATATAGTAAGTATGTCACACGTTTGAGCAAAGTTTCTAAATTGTTGCAGATGATGGTGAAGTTCTTCTGGATAGATCTCTCAAGTGCGCAACGTGCATGAACACAATTTTCATACTACAAGATAAAAAGTTGATAAGGCCTGTGTTTCAAATATATTAAGTGTGCCACACGCTCGACCATAGTTCCTGAATTGATATGGATGATAGTAAAGTTCTTCCGTATAGATCTTTCAATTGTGCAACGGGCATGACCATAGTTTCATCATGAAAGATAAAAAGTTGATGAGTCCTTTGTGCCCTATATCTTAAGTGCGCCACACGCGTTAGGTAAGGGATCGCTATCATGCAGTTCTTTGATCCGAGTATTTTGAGTACCGCGCGAGATGAATGAAAATGTGTTGGTACTGGGTGTCGAACCAAACTACGGTAACAAGTTAAAAGGCAAGGATCATTGATAAAAAAAGATAGTGGTGTGGCAACAAACAAGCATGCATATAAAAAATCGATTAAATGTTAATACAGTCTTTCGTGCCCGATATATTAAGCATGCCACATGCTTCTAAATTGTTATCGATGACGGTGAAGTTCTTCTGAATTTATCTCTCAAGTATGCAACATGCCTCAACAAATTTTCAGCATTCGAGATAAAAAGTTGATAAGTCCTTCGTGCCATGTATAGTAAGTGTGTCACACGCTTCAGTAGAGTTCCTAAATTATCGTGCATGACGGTAAAGTTCTTTTGGCTAGATATCTCAAGTGCGCAACATACATGAACAAAATTTTAATCATACGAGATAAAAATGTTGATAAGTCTTTCTTGCCTTATATATTTAGTGTGCCACATGCTTGAGCAAAGTTTCTAAATTGTTATGGGTGACGTTAAAGTTCTTTCGCATCGATCTCACAAGTGTGCAATGTGCATGAACAAAGTTTCATCATAAGAGATAAAAAGGTGATACCTGTTTCGTGCCTAGACCTTAAGTGTGCCACACGTTTTAGCAAAGTTTTTAAATTGTTATTGATGACGGTAAAGTTCTTCCGGATCTATCTCTCAAGTGTGCAACGTGCATGAGCGGATTTTCATCATATGGGGACAAAGTGTGGAGTCCGGTTAATTAGGTGCCTTTTTTCTATCTCTCATGTCCGGACAGTGTACGGGTAGTCCGATGGAATGTTTGTGGGGGTCCGATCGTGAAATCTTTTAGTAACTTGTTAGGAATGACAATAAAATACTTTCAGATCAATCCCTCAAGTGTGCCACGTGCATGAACAAAGTTTTTATCATAACAGACAAAGTTGTGGATAAAGTCCTTGGTGCCTGATATACTAAATGTGCCACAAGCGTGAGCAATGCGCTTAAAGTGTTATGGATGAGGTAACGTTCTTTCGATCGATCTCTCAAGTGCGCCATGTGCATCTACTAAGTAAATTTCTAAGAAAGGTTGCAACTTAAAACATCCATGAGAACTTTTGTCGTGTGATCTATTTGTAGTTGATAATGATCGTCAGCGTCCTTGTTTCATATACATTAGTCAAAAATGTCTTCCCAAGCTATCCCATAAGTATGATCCACGCAGAAATAATTTTCTCCAATAAAATGTTGGTCTATCTTTTGTATGGATTTGGCAGACCGGTTGTCGATCAGATTCTGTTATGTCTGGTTCACTATCTAGTTCAGATCTACATGTTTCTTTCTTATTTTCGTGTGGACGTCTTTGCTTGTTATTGTTTTTTCTTTCCAACATGCTGATATAATTTCACTTCAGTTAATAGTTATTTACAAATTTGTTGTCAAATTCTAAAACCTTCCTACTAATTTCCGATATATAAACCAAAATTGTTAACAGTTTTCTCGGTGAGATATGTACATTACTTCGTCATGCCTCATTTCCAAAGCACTACGGATTAACTTAAAGCCAACCCAAATGTTTTATGGCAGTGCGCTACAGGTCTCCATGACTGAGCTCTTGGGTTACTAACATGATGCATACTGGAACTTGAAGGTTTGACCATTTGTTATTCAGGTTAGGCGTAGTAGAGCGTTCTTGGCACGATATATGTATAGATGTGCAACTACTAGAAAGACTATATATATACACCAATTGAAGTTGTTTCCGGTCATACATCAAAACGAAAGAACTTTCTTGTTGCACAATCTGTTAGCTTCGGACATGGTTGGTCCCATAGGAAAGCAAGAATATGCAAGTTAATGAAATATCAGGATCAGACTAATAGACTATGTTGCCACTAACCACATTGTAGTAGTCTATAGACGAGACGAAATATGAATCTATCGCTCCACTTCCTATCCTCCCTATGTTGTTCGTTTCTCACAGGTGTGTGCCACGGCCTTGCTCAAGATGCGGCGAGCAGAGGTCGGTCACTGGCCTACGCACACCACCGACGGTTTGTATTCTCCACCAGTTTGCTCGTCCCCTCTACCCCTTTCCTCATTCCCACACTTTGTTCCTTCGATAATAATGTAAGATTGCTAACTGGTGTCAGATGGAAATTGATACAAATAGGAGTTTTGGCTAAAATTTGAGGCCAATGCATGAATTTCCTATTGCCTATTCCTTCATTTAGGGATTTGTTATAGATAGTTGAATGTCAATAACTTTAAAATTAGAATACTTATATTTCAAATATGAGGATGTTTTAGGATGGTCAAATTTGAGAGGTCACTTTTATTATGTGAATTACAAGTCATTATTCTTATCTAGTACTTCCTCTGTCCAAAAATACTTGTCTTAGAAATGGATGTATCTAGACTTATTTTAGTTATAGATACAACCATTTTATTCATTTCTAGGACAAGTAATAAAACCTATATGAAGTGTGAAGTCCTTCGTGTCCTAACACTAAAGTCCTTCAGATTCAAGGACTTGAGTGCTGAACACGTCGAATCAAATTGCTTAACTCGATGGTCTAGCTTCACAGTAAAGTCCTAAAAAGGTTGCATTGAAAGAATAGTAGCATCTATATCAAGTGCTACGGTAAGAATAATGTGTTGTTGATGAAACTTAATAAAGTCCTTCGGGTTTGAGGACTTAAGAACCGGATACATTGACTCAACGCGCTTAACTCGATGATATTGCTTCATACTAAAGTCCTATAATGTTTTCAATGGAAGTCTAGTAACATCTATATCGAGTGTTAGGGTAAGAATCGTGTGTGGTTCCAATAATTGATAAGTCCTTCGGGTTCGAGGACTTAAGGGGGCGGAGCACCATGTCATCATAAAAGTCCTTAATCAATATTGTATCGATCTACCCATATGCACTTTAATATCATACACCCGGTCATCTACGGAACCACCGGAAGAACTTTAGAAATTAATCATGGTGCATTTATAGTCTTGAATAACCGTTGACTATGTACTCACAATTTTACTATAATTGAATATTACTATGTATCGAGTAAACCTCTAAAAGAAATTTACTTGGAGGTTCCCAGTCCTTGTCAACATCGGTCGAAGACACTTTTTTCGTAGACGATGCATCTACTTAGTATTCCATAGATCTACCCGTGTGCACTTTAATCCCGCACACCTGGTCATTTATGGAACAAGTGGAAGAATTGTAGATAGTAATCGTGGGGCATGATAAAGTCTTGAATAACCGTTGTTCCAACGTCTTGACTATGTACTCACAATATTACTAGATTACTATTGAGCAGTATCAATTTCCTAGATCAAATTGTGTCATTGATATCCTTACTACAAAAAAACACTGGCATAAATTTATTTGTATATCATGTTTTGACGCATTGGAATATGCATAATTCAGTACTCCCTCTGTCTCACAATAAGCGTTTCAAATTGGGTTTTGATGCACTAATTTGGGAAGTAGGGAATATGACCCTTCAATTTGTGTAACTGATCATGATGTAAATTTTGGTAACTGACCATGATGTACTGAAGTTGTGCTCGCGAGCATGGATTGATGACATGTTCAATAAATTTTAGTACATTCCACTAGTAAAGTGCTGAAGCAATGGATGAAGTGCTTTTCTTACTAGACAGGCAGTTGATAAGTCCTTCGTACCTTATACTATATTAAGTGTGTCACATGCCTGAGCAAAGTTTCTAAATATTTATGGATGAAGCACGCTTGGTCAAAACTCCACACATTAAGGGTGACACGCGCTCGATCAAAACTCTCGATTTATTACGGCTGACGGTAAAGTTCTTCCGAACCGATCTCTTAAATGTGCGGCGTGCATCAACAAAAATTTTCTTCCTAACCAAACTCTCAAGTTCCTCTGAAACCGACCTCTCAAGTGCGCAGTGTGCACGGGCAAAGTTTTATTTTCAAAAATAATTGTATTATATACGTCAATTGTTTCCTATACGTTAAATGCCACACACGCTTGGTCAAATCTCTCACTCTGCCATGGATGACGGTAAAGTTCTTCCTGTTCTTCCTGGTCAAATCTCTCACTCTGAATATCCGCAACTCTGAGACACTGTCCTGCTGTTCGCTGATTTACTAGTGTCTATTTTTTCAGAGCAGAAACTCGCATTGTCCATCAAACTGCCATGTAAATCACTGGACTGTTCTCTTGTGTGTGTATAACAATCTTCTTTAATGCCATGCGGTTTATACATTTCTGATAATGAAAATTACTTAGCGTGCAAAACTTATTTGTAAGACTGATACTAACTTGACTCCTAATGTAGCATTAACTATCCAACATCTGGAGGCACTATTCAGTATCATAACATATGCAGCAATAGCTAGATTATTTCCAATTTTGCATCTGATCAGACACATCTCAAATAAAGTTACACAAAAGAATATTTTGGTTCTAGATGTGAATGAACGTACAATAGAACCTGAAAATAGCCGAATGCAGAACTCAATAAATGCTACTGTTTCAAACTCAAAGAACTTCCTTGATGCGTAGCCAGTTACCTTCTCTACCATGTACATTGTTCCTGTCTAGACTTTTGAGAATGAATCAGGTTTGGTGTGGTTGATTCCTATCCTCTGCAAGATGTTGGAGGTTTCTGAATGCATACCATCAGAGAACAGCTCTCGAATTCTTGTGTCTCGCCATTAAGTTGGCCTTGGGTTTCCGGATCTGAGCACAATTGGACTGGGTTATGCTGCCGGCATCGGATCCTGACATAGCCTCCTCTAACCACGGGCTTGGATCTGATGTGGTCTGCTGCGACTGGACTTGATGCTCTGTCTCGATCTAGCTCCCTCCCTCGTGTCTGCATTCCTCCGAATCTGCATCACCCACCTCCTCTTCCTTGGTCCAACGAAGATTTGGATCTTGCGTGGTGAAGGAGGAGAAGCTGTCCGCGGGGATTGGAGATGAATTAATGAATAACAGATCCTTATTTCGATTGAGAGCTGTAGCTAGAGCATCAATACCTGCGCAGGTGTTGGGAAGGGACTCGGGAGCTGGATGCATCCCTGGCGGCGCTGGTTCGCTCGGCGGCGACTGCAGATCTGCGAGCTCTTGGAGTACTCCGGCGCTCTCAAGGCTCTCTGTCCAGAGGTAGTCAGGACATTCAAATTTTGAATGGTTGCAGGCGAGGTGTGTGCGAGTCATTTGGGGTGGGTCATGAATATGACAGCTGTGTACGGAGCAAAAGGGATGTGTATGATTCAACAGTGTATTCCTTTGTGTATTGGCACTGTGCCGAGGGACCGAGCAGAAAAGCCACATGGGCAGCAGGACCAGCTGGGCGAATCCACATGCGGGGTCGAGCGGCTGGGATTGGCGCTGTGAACCGAACGCGAATGAAAATTCCTTTACCATTTTCTGTGACATCTCTCTTTCTTCACTAGGTGATCTATGGCGTTGCGAGCTCTCCTCCACGCGACTTCCTTTCGGTACGGCATGTCTTAACCTCTCGCTGTAGGGGAAGGTTGCATGAGTAACAAAAAAATCTACGCACACGTAAGATTTATTCATGGTGATGAACATCTATGAGAGGGAGAATTGATCTATATATCCTTATAGATCGCTAAGCGGGAAGCGTTAAGAAACGCGGTTGGTGTAGTCGAACGTCTTCGCGATCCAAATCGCCGAGCGTCTCGCGATCTCATCATGATCCGTCCCGCGATCCAATCATGATCCGTCTCGCGAACTCATCACGATCCGTCCCGCGATCTCATCACGATCCGTCCCGCGATCTTGATCACGATCCTTCTGATCTAACGTCGAACGGACGGTACCTCCGAATTCAGCACACGTACAGCTCAATGACGATCTCTGCCTTCTTGATCCAGCAAGAGGGAGCGGAGAGGTAGACGAGTTCTCCGGCAGTGTGACGGCGCTGCGGCGATGGTGGTGGAGTAATCTCAGGAGGGCTTCGCCTAAGCACAGCTGAAACCGATCTAGAGGAGAAACTACGGACTAGAGGGTAGGGTTGCACATGGTTGAAAATCTTGTGTCAAAAACCCTAAAACCCTCTAGTATATATAAGAGGAGAGGAGGAGGAGGCTTGGCGCAAGGGCCAGCCCCTCTAGGCTTCGGCCGAAGTGGGAGAGGACGAATCCTTCTCCTCCACTCCTACTAGGATTGAGACTCCTTCCTTATTTCCACCTTTTTGCCTTTTCCACCTTTTCTCCTTTGGAATTTCTTCCTCAGACGCATGGGCCTTGTGTGGGACTTTGGCTAGCCCACTAAGGGCTGGTATTAGTCCTCCCACAGCCCATGAAGCCTCTTGGATCGAAATACCTCTCCCGATGGTCCCTCGGTACACTACCGGCACTCCCGATGAGCCCAAAACTTTTTCGGCGATCAAACAGGACTTCCAATATATCAATCTTTACCTCCGGACCATTCCGGAGCTCCTCGTGACGTCCGGGATCTCATCCGGGACTCCGAACAACCTTCGTTCACCACCATACATAACTCTATACTATCGAAACGTCACCGAACCTTAAGTGTGCAGACCTTGCGGGTTCGAGAACTATGTAGACATGACCGAGACACCTCTACGGTCAATAAACAAAAGCGGGACCTAGATGCCCATATTGGTTCCTACATATTCTACGAAGATCTTTATCGGTCGAACCTCTATGCCAAGGATTCAGTTAATCCCGTATGATGTTCCCTTTGTTCTTCGGTATGTTACTTGCCCGAGATTCGATCGTCGGTATCTCCATACCTAGTTCAACCTCGTTACCGGCAAGTCTCTTTACTCGTTCCGTAATACAAGATCCCGTGGCTAACACTTAGTCACATTGCTTGCAAGGCTTATTGTGATGTTGTATTACCGAGTGGGCCCTGAGATACCTCACCGTCACACGGAGTAACAAATCCCAGTCTTGATCCATGCCAACCCAACAGACACCCTCGGAGATACCTGTAGAGCATCTTTATAGTCACCCAGTTACGTTGCGACATTTGATACACGCAAGGTACTCCTCCGGTGTCAGTGAGTTGCATGATCTCATGGGTCATTGGAACAGATACTTGACATGCAGAAAACTGTAGCAATAAACTGACAGGATCATATGCTACATTCATAGTTTGGGTCTTGTCCATCACATCATTCTCCTAATGATGTGATCCCGTTATCAAATGACATCTCATGTCCATGACTAGGAAACCATAGCCATGTTTGATCAACGAGCTAGTCTATTAGAGGCATACTAGGGACATGGTGTTGTCTATGTATCCACACATGTATCTGAGTTTCCGATTAATACAATTATAGCATGGATAATAAACGATTATCATGAGCAAGGAAATATGATAATAAAAAATTTATTATTGCCTCTAGGGCATATTTCCAACAGTCTCCCACTTGCACTAGACTCAATAATCTAGTTCACATCACCATGTGATCCGCATTGTTATGAATCTAACACCTAATGAGTTGTGGGGATCAATCATGCTTTGCATGTGACAGAGGTCTTTCAGTCAACGGGTCTGCGACATTCAGATCCGTGTGTACTTTGCAAATCTCTATGTTAAATTGTAAACACTGCTACCACACTCCACTTAGAGGTATTCCAAATGGCTGCTCTACTATACGTATCTGGATTGCTACTAAGAGTCATCTGGGTTGGTGTTAAAGCTTGCATCGATGTAACTCTTTACGACGAACTCTTTATCACCTCCATAATCGAGAAACATTTCCTTAGTATTTTAGTCACTAAGGATAATCTTAACCGTTGTCCAGTGATCCACTCCTGGATCACTCTTGTACCCCTTGATGGACTCATGGCAAGGCACACACAGGTGCGGTACACAGGATGGCATACTATACAGAGCCTATGGCTAAGGCATAGGGGACGATGTTCAGCCTTTCTCTTTCTTCTGTCGTGGTCGAGCTTTGAGTCTCACTCAACTTCACACCTTACAAAGCAGGCGAGAACACTTCTCTGTGACTGATCCATTTTGAACTCTTTCGAAATCTTGTCAAGGTATGTACTCATTGAAAGTCTCATCAAGCATCTTGATCTATCTCTATAGATCTTGATGCTCAACAATTAGGTAGCTTTATCCAAGTCTTCCTTTGAAAAACTCCTTTCAAACAATCCTTTATGCTTTCTAGAAATTCTACATCATTTCCGATCAACAATATGTCAACCACATATGCTTATCAGAAACTCTATAGTGCTCCCACTCACTTTATTGTAAATACAAGTTTCTCATAAACATTGTATAGACTCAAAAACTTTGATCACCTCATCAAAGTGTATATTCCAACTCCGAGATGCTTGCTTCAGTCCATAGAAGGATCACTGAACCTTGCTCACCTTTTAGCATCCTTAGGACTGACAAAACCTTCTGGTTGTATCACATACAACCTTTCCTCAAGTAAACCATTAAGGAAACGATGTTTTGACATCCATCTGCCAGATTTCATAATTGAAAAATGCAGCAACTGCTAACATAATTCCAACAGACTTTAGCATCGCTATGAGTGAGAAAGTCTCATCGTAGTCAACTCGTTGAACTTGACGGAAACTTCTTTGCGACAAGTCGAGTTTTATAAATGGTGACATTCACCATTAGTGCCTGTCTTCATTTTAAAGATCCATTTGTACTCAACCATTTGTTATCCAACGAGCAAGTCTACCAAAGTCTATTCTTAGTTTTCATACATGGATCCTTTCTCGGATTTCATGGCCTCTAACCATTTGTCGGATTTCGGGCCCATCATCGCTTCTTCATAGCTCACAGATTCATCATTGTCCAACAACATGACCTCTAAGATAGGGTTGTCATACCACTCAGGAGTAGTACACGTCCTTGTCGACCTACGAGGTTCGATAGTAACTTGATCCGAAGCTTCATGATCATCATCATTAACTTCCTCTTCAACTAACGTAGGCTTCACAGAAACATCTTCTTGCGCTGGTCTACTCTCTCGTTGAAACAAAGGTTCAATAACCTCATCAAGTTATATCTTCCTCCTACTCAATTCTTTCGAGAGAATTTTTTCTCGGGAAAGGACCCAGTTTTAGCAACAAACATTTTATGCTTGGAACTGAGATAGAAGGTTCACCCAACTGTTCTTAGGGTATTCTATGAAGATGCATTTGTCCGCTCTGGGTTCGAGCTCATTAGGTGAAAACATTTTCCACACAAGCGGTGCAACCCCAAACATTAAGAAATGCCAGCTTAGGTTTCTGTCAACATAATTCACACGGTGTCATCTCAACATATTTAGATGGTGCCCTATTTAAAGTGAATGTAGTTGTCTCTAATAAATAACCCCAAAATTATAGTAGCAAAAGGATAAGAGACATCATAGCACGCACCATATCCAATAGAGCACGACTATGACATTCGGACACACTATCACACTATGGTGTTCCAGGTGACGTGAGTTGTGAAACAACTTTCACATTGTCTAAAGTTGTATGCCAAACTCGTAACTCAGATATTCACCTCCACGATCATATCGCAGACATTTTTATCTTCTTATCACGATGATCTTAAACTTCACTCTGAATTTGCTTGAACCTTTCAAACGATTCAGACTTGTGTTTCATTAAGTAAATATACACTATATCTACTCAAATCATTAGTGAAGGTGAGAAAATAACGATATCCACCGCACGCTACAAGACTCATTGGATTGCATACATCAACATGTATCATTTCCTAATAAATCACTTGCCCGCTCCATCAATCCGGAAAATGGGGTCCTTAGTCATCTTGCCCAAGAGGCATGGTTCGCATGTCTCAACCGATTCGAAATCAAATGAGTCCAAAGATCCATCAGCATGGAGTTTCTTCATGCGCTTTATACCAATATGACATTTAGCGGCAGTGCCACAAGTATGTGGTACTATCATTATTAATTGTGTATATTTTGGCATCAATGAACATGTGTATTAATATGATCAAGATTCAACAAACCATTCTCACTGGGTGCATGACCATTGAAGGTATTATTCATCTAAACAGAATAACCATTATTCTCTAACTTGAATGAATAACCGTGTTGCAATAAACACGATCTCATCACGTTCATGCCCAACGCAAAACACCAAAAACATTTATTTAGGTTCGTCACTAATCCCAAAGGTAGAGAGAGCGTGCAATGTTGATCACATCAACCTTGGAAACATTTCCAACACATATCGTCACCTCACCCTTAGCTAGTTCTTCGTTTATTACGTAGCTTTTATTTCGAGTTACTAACATTTTGCAACCGAACCGGTATCCAATACCCAGGTGCTACTAGGAGTACTAGCAAGGTACACATCGATAACACGTATATCAAATATACTTCTGTCGACATTGCCAACCTTCTTATCTACCAAGTATCTAGGGTTGTTCCGCTTCAGCGACCGCTCTCCTCATAATCGAAGCACTTAGTCTCGGGTTTGGGTTCAACTTTGGGTTGCTTCACTGGAGCAGCAACTGACTTTCCATCCATGAAGTTTCCTTCCTTGCCCTTGCCCTTCTCAAAACTAGTGGTTTCAGTAACCATCAACACCATATTCTCCTTCTTGATTTCTACCTTCGCAATGTCAAACATCGCGAACAGCTCAGGGATCATCATTTCCATCCCTGGCATAATTATAGTTCATCGCGAAGTTCTTGTAGCTTAGTGATAGTGACTCAGAGAACTATATCAATCACTATCTTATCTAGAAGATCAACTCCCACTCGATTCAAGCGATTGTAACACCCAGACAATCTGAGCACATGCTCAACGATTGAGCTATTCTCCTTCATCGTGCAGGCAAAGAATCTTGTTGGAGATCTCATATCTCACAACACGGGCACGAGCCTGAGATCCCAATTTCAGCTCTTAGAACATCTCATATGTTCCGTGAGGTTCAATACATTTTGGAGCCTCAATTCTAAGCCATAATGCATGACGCACTAAACTATCAAGTAGTCATCGGAACGTGCATGTTAGATGTTCACAACATCTACAGACAACGCTAGAGGGGGTGGCACACCGAGCGGTGCATTAAGGACATAAGTCTTCTGTGCAGCAATGAGGACAATCCTCAGATCATAGACCCAGTCTGCAACATTGCTACCATCATCTTTCAACTCTATTTCTCTAGGAGTATATAAAAAATCAAGAGAGCTATAGCGTGAGCTATTAATCTACAACATAATTTGGAAAGACACTACTAACTATGTTCATGATAATGAGTTCAATTAATCATATTACTTAAGAACTTCCACTCAAATTGACATCCCTCCGGTCATTCGAGTGATACATGATCCAAATTCACCAACTCAAGTACGATCATCACGTGAGTTGAGGTGGTTTCAATGGTGAACATCATCATGTTGATCATATCTACTATATGACTCATGTTCGACCTTTCAGTCTCTTGTGTTGTGAGGCCATGTCTGTACATGCTAGGCTCGTCAAGTTTAACCCGAGTGTTCTGCATGTGCAACACTGGCTTGCACCCGTTGTATGTGAACGTAGAGTCTATCACACCCGATCATCATGTGGTGTCTCGACACGACGAACTTTCGCAACGGTGCACACTCGGGGAGAACACAATTCATCTTGAAATTTAAGTGAGGGATAACCGTATAATGCTATCGTCGTCCTAAGCAAAACAAGGTGCATAAAAGGATTAACATCACATGCAAATCATAAGTGACATGATATGGCCATGAACTTGTGCTTTTGATCTCCATCTTGAAATCACCAGCATGATCTCCATCGTCACCGGCATGACACCATGATCTCCATCATCTTGATCTCCATCAACGTGTCGCCATCGGGGTTATCGTGCCCACCATGCTTCTACTACTATTGCTACCATTTACCTATAAACTAAAGCATTACATAGCGCTTAATGATTGACACGCAGGTCATACAATAATTAAAGACAACCCTATGGCTCCTGCCGGTTGCCGTACTCATCGACATGCAAGTCGTGATATTCTATAGAATACATGATCATCTCATACATCACATATATCTCATCATGTAATTGGCCATATCACATCACAACATACCCTGCAAAAACAAGTTAGACGTCCTCTAATTGTTGTTGCAGGTTTTACGTGGCTGCTACGGGTATCTAGCAAGAACAATTCTTTCCTACGCATAAACCACAATGGTGATACATAAGTTGCTTTTCCACCTTCTCAAGGACCGCCTTAGTCGAATCCGATCCAACTAAAGTAGGAGAAACAGACGCCCGCCAGCCATCTTTGTGCAATGAAGTTACACGTCAGTCGATGGAACCGGTCTCTCGTAAGCGTACGAGTAAGGTTGGTCCGGGCTGCTTCATACCACAATACTGCTGAACCAAAACACAACCAAGCGAGGAAGCAATCTAAGCATCAACGCCCAGAAACTCTTTGTGTTCTACTCGACATCTCATCTACACATAGACCTAGCTCATGATGCCACTGTAGGGGAACGTTGCATGGGAAACAAAAAAATTCCTACGCACACGCAAGATCTATCAATGGTGATGAGCATCTACGAGAGGGAGAGTGGATCTACATACCCTTGTAGATCGCAAAGCGGGAAGCGTTAAGAAACGCGGTTGGTGTAGTCGAACGTCTTCGCGATCCAATTCACCGAGCGTATCGCAATCTCATCACGATCCGTCCTGCCATCCAATCACGATCCGTACCGTGAACCCATCATGATCCGTCCCGCGATCTCATCACGATCCGTCTTGCAATCTTGATCACGGTCCTTCCGATCTAGCGCCGAACGGACGGCACCTCCGTGTTTAGCACACGTACAGCTCGATGACGATCTCCGCCTTCTTGATCCAGCAAGAGGGAGCGGAGAGGTAGAAGATTTCTCCGGCAATGCGACGGTATTGCTGCGATGGTGGTGGAGCTATTCCGGCAGGGTTCGCCTAAGCACCGCTGAAAATCGATCTAGAGGAGAAACTGCGATCTAGAGGAGAGGCAACACGTGGCTGTTTTCTATGCGTGAAAACCCCTCAATACCTCTAGTATATATATGAGGAGAGAGGGAGGAGGCTGGCGCACAAGGGCCAGCCCTCTTGCCTCTTGCGCAAGGAGGAGAGGAGGAATCCTCCTCCAATCCTAGTAGGACTAGGATTCCTCCTTTCCTACTTGGAAACTCTTTCCACCTTGTTTTTTTCCTTATCCTTCAACTCCAGCCGCATGGGCCTCTTGTGGGACTGCCACCATTCCACCAAGGGCTGGTATTCATCCTCCCACAGCCCACGTAGCCTCTTGGGTCGAAATACGCCTCCCGATGGTCCCCCGGTACACTCCCGTACACTACCGATGAGTCCGAAACTTTTCCGGCGACCAAAACAGGACTTCCGATATATCAATCTTTACCCCCGGACCATTCCGGAGCTCCTCGTGACGTCTGGGATCTCATCTAGGACTCTGAACAACCTTCGGTCACCACCATACATAACTCTATACTACCAAAATATCACCGAACCTTAAGTGTGCAGACCTTGCGGGTTCGAGAACTATGTAGACATGACCGAGACACCTCTACGGTCAATAACCAATAGCGGGACCTGGATGCCCATATTGATCCCCACATATTCTACGAAGATCTTGATCGGTCGAACCTCTGTGTCAAGGATTCAGTTAATCCCGTATGATGTTCCCTTTGTTCTTCGGTATGTTACTTGCCCGAGATTCGATCGTCAGTATCTCCAAACCTAGTCCAAATTTCCGAGCGTCTCGCGATCTCATCATGGTCCTTCCCGCGATCCAATCACGATCCGTCCCATGAACTCATCACGATCCGTCCCACAATCTCATCACGACACGTCTCGCGATCTTGATCACGGTCCTTTCGATCTAGCGCCGAACGGACGACACCTCCGTGTTCAGCACACATACAGCTCGGTGATGTTCTCCGCCTTCTTGATCTAGCAAGAGGGAGCGGAGAGGTAGACGAGTTCTCCGGCAGCGTGATGGTGCTGCGGCGATGGTGGTGGAGTAATCTCAGTAGGGCTTCGCCTAAGCACAGCTGAAACCGATCTAGAGGAGAAACTACGGACTAGAGGGTAGGGTTGCACGTGGCTGAAAATCTTGTGTCAAAAACCCTAAGACCCTCTAGTATATATATAGGAGGAGAGGAAAAGGAGGCTTGGCGCAAGGGCCAGCCCCTCGAGGCTTCGGACGAAGAGGGAGAGGAGGAATCCTCCTCCTCCACTCCTAGTAGGATTAGGACTCCTTCCTTATTTCCACCTTTTTGCCTTTTTCCACCTTTTCTCCTTTGGAATTTCTTCCTCAGTCGCATGGGACTTGTGTGGGACTTTGGCCAGCCCACTAAGGGCTGGTATTAGTCCTCCCACAGCCCATGAAGCCTCTTGGGTCGAAATACCTCTCCCGATGGTCCCTCAGTACACTACCGGCACTCCCGGTACACTACCGATGAGTTCGAAACTTTTTCGGCAACCAAAACAGGACTTCCTATATATCAACCTTTACCTCCGGACCATTCCAAAGCTCCTTGTGACATCCGGGATCTCATCCGGGACTCCCAACAACCTTCGTTCACCACCATACATAACTTTATACTATCAAAACGTCACCGAACCTTAAGTGTGCAGACCCTGCGGGTTCGAGAATTATGTAGACATGACCGAGACAACTCTACGGTAAATTACCAATAGCGGGACCTGGATGCCCATATTGGTTCCTACATATTCTACAAAGATCTTTATCGGTCGAACCTCTATGTCAAGGATTCAATTAATCCCATATGGTGTTCCCTTTGCTCTTCGGTATGTTACTTGCCCGAGATTCGATCGTCAGTATCTCCATACCTAGTTCAACCTCGTTACCGGCAAGTCTCTTTACTCGTTCTATAATACAAGATCTCGTGGCTAACACTTAGTCACATTGCTTGCAAGGCTTATTGTGATGTTGTATTACGAAGTGGGCCCTAAGATACCTCTCTGTCACACGGAGTAACAAATCCCAGTCTTTATCCATGCCAACCCAACAGACACCCTCGGAGATACCTGTAGAGCATGTTTATAGTCACCTAGTTACGTTGCGACGTTTGATACACACAAGGTACTCCTCCGGTGTCACTGAGTTGCATGATCTCATGGTCATTGGAACAAATACTTGACATGCAGAAAACTATAGCAATAAACTGACACGATCATATGCTACGTTCGTAGTTTGGGTCTTGTCCATCACATCATTCTCCTAATGATGTGATCCCATTATCAAATGACATCGCATGTCCATGACTAGGAAACCATAGCCATGTTTGATCAACGAGCTAGTCTATTAGAGGCATACTAGGGACATGGTGTTGTCTATGTATCCACACATGTATCTGAGTTTCCGATCAATACAATTATAGCATGGATAATAAACTATTATCATGAGCAAGGAAATATGATAATAAACAATTTATTATTGCCTCTAGGGCATATTTCCAACACTCTCCATCATCTATCCCTCTACGTGACGGTGCTAGCTAGGGCTTGGTGCAGATCGTTGTCGGCTACAATTTGGTGAGGTGCTTCTAGGAGATGTGAAAGAAAAGGCTCTGAATATTCATAGTCTTCCTGGTTACGGTTGATAGATGTTTCTTTTGTCCTAAAAAAGGAACATATGTTTTTCTCATATACGGTAGCCTTCCCATGTTGATTCTTGTGCGTTCGCTATGCCACTAACACAAATCAAAGTAGAAATCTGTCATGAGTCATGAGCCATGACTCAGCCTGAGGCCAAAGATATTTGAGCAATGGTTCTCAAGTATATGTCCCCTTGTACCTAAACTAAATCCATATTACATCTGAACTTTCCTCCTCCTCCCCGTCATTTTCTTCCTGCTGGCAACCAAGCGCTGCCCCGAGGAAGGGCGGCTCAAGTTGTCGCCGGGCCCGAAGCGGGTGCTGGTGCTCATGAGGGATCACTAGAAGAGTGTCTAGAGGGGGTGAATAGACTACTAGCAGGAATTTAAAACCTAACCTTTTCCCAAGTTAATTGGTTGGCAGATTTTAACAGTTTTTAGCAAAGCTAGCAAGTCTAACATCCCTACACATGGATGTCTACAAATATGGCAGCGGAAACTAAAGACATTGCATATGAAGTAAAGAGTTGAGATAGGTAGGTCAAACGCAGTTGGAGACGCAAGGATTTTTCCCGTGGTTCCGATAGGTGGCGCTATCGTACATCCACATTTATGGAGTCTTCAACCCACGGAGGGTAACGGTCGCGAGAGTCCACGGAGGGCTCCACCCAAAAGGGTCTACGAAGTAGCAACCTTGACTATTCCATACGGCTTCCGTCCACGAAGGACTAGCCTCACTATGGGTAGATCTTCATGGAGTAGGTGATCTTCTTGCCCTTACAAACTTCTTGGTTCACTCCACAACAAGAAGTAGGAGGCTCCCAAGCGACACCTAACCAATCTAGGAGGCACCACCCTCCAAAAGGTAATAGGCTCAGTAATGACGATGAACTCCTTGCTCTTGTGCTTCAAGATGATAGACTCCTCAGTACACAATCTCTCTCACACAGGTTTGGCTTGGTAGAAGAGATGGGATTGGTGGAAAGCAACTTGGGGAGGCTAGAAATCAAGATCCATATGATTGGAGTGGAAGATCTTGACCCCAACACAAGGGTAGGTGGTTCTCTCTCAGAAAATCTGATAGGATAGATAGGTATGGAATAGTTCCGAGTGCTTCTCTCTTGAGTAGGTGGTGGTGAAGGGGTATATATAGGCATCCCAAAAATCCAACCGTTACACACAAAATGACCAACTCGGTGACACCGATGTGTTAAAATCTCGGTGGTACCGAAGTGACCAAAAGGTGGGAAGTTTTGAATCTCGGTGAGACCGATATAGGAAACTCGGTTGCACCGATAAGGTGACCAACGGTCAGATTTCCAATCTCGGTGACGCCGATCCAACATTCTCGATGGGACCGAAAATGTGAATTTTTGTAACAAAAAGTTGGCAACCTAAACTCGGTGGCACCGGTATGGAATCGGTTGCACCGAAGTGGCTAGGGTTTGGCTTTAGTCTGTCTAGGTTCTGGAATCGGTGGCACCGAAGTGGGAAAGTTGGTTGCACCGATTTTGAGTGTTGGGTATAGAACAGACTTTGGTGGGAGAGTTTATGGATGTTTTTTGGTGAGTATCACTTGTGCACGTTTGAGCGTATTGTTCACCAACAAAACCTTACCCCTTCTAATAGTATTGGATTTCCTATGACTCAAAGTGATTTCTCACAAATATAAAATGTAGAGTCCTCTTGCTTGAAGCTTGGCCAACCTACTTCCTTGCATCTTGGGGTATGTCCATAATCTCCTTTTGCCAATCCTCTATGTAGACTGTATCTAAAATACACTAGGTGAAAATATGAGTCCAAGAGATAATGTGTGTTGTCATGAATTATCAAAACCACCAAGGGAGCATGTTGTCCTTTCAATCTCCCCCTTTTTGGTAATTGATGACAACATACAATCAAAGCTTCAAATAAAGATATGCATGGTTATGCTGAAGACTTTGAGAGACACATGACTTAGACTTGCTCCCCCCTAAATGTGTGTAGTCCTTTAAAGGATAGTTGCTTTTGAGTGCGTGAACACACATGAGGTAGAAGGGATATAACAAGTCATGTGTATCTTGGTTATAAGCATCAAATATATATGAATGAGGTGCATCTTTGTTCAAGACATCACTCCTGCAAACAATATGTGCAAGGAGTAAGAGATCATCTTGACCAAGGATATGATGCATATACTTACCTTGAGTTCTTGACCATCCTGGTAATAGAAACACACTTGAGAAAACAATGTTAGGAAACACATGAGTATTCTGTTGGGAGACGTAGTAGTAAATCAAAAATTTTCCTACGCGTTCACCAAGATCCATCTATGGAGAAACCAGCAACGAGCAAGGGGAGAGTGGATCTTCATACCTTTGAAGATCGCTAAGCGGAAGCATTACAAGAACGCGGTTGATGGAGTCGTACTCGCAGCGATTCAGATCGCGGTAGATCCGATCAAGTGCCGAACGGACGGCACCTCCGCGTTCAACACACGTGCAGCCCGGTGACGTCTCCAACACCTTGATCCAGCAAGGAGGAAGGAGAGGTTGGGGAAGGGCTCCAACAGAAGCACGACGGCGTGGTGGTGGTGGAGTAGCAAGGTATTCCGACAGGGCTTCGCCTAAGCGCTGCGGAGGAGGAAGAAGAGAGGTAGGGCTTCGCCGTGAGAGAGAGAGATCAAATCTTGTCTCAAAACATCCAAAACCTCAAGTATATATAGGAGGAGGGACGTGGAGGGCTGGCTTGGCCTCTACTCCAAAGAGGAGATGGCCGGCCGAATTAAAGGGAGAGTCCACCTCCCACAAGGGAGGTGGATCTCCTCCTTTTAAATCCTTTTTGCCTTATCTCCTTATCTCCAGCCACATGGGCCTTTAGCAAAAGTATTTCCCAGCCCAATAAGGGCTGACACACTTTATCTAACAGCCCATGAAGTCCTCTGGTCGTCACACCCCTCCCGGGGGTCCTCCGGCACCCTCCCGGCACTCCCGGTACAATACCGATGAGCCCGAAAACTTTCCGGTGACCGAAACTGGACTTCCTATATATCAATCTTTACCTCCGGACCATTCCGGAGCTCCTCGTGACGTCCGGGATCTCATCCGGGACTCCGAACAACCTTCGGTAATCACGTATACCTTTTCCCTATAACCCTAGCGTCATCGAACCTTAAGTGTGTAGACCCTACGGGTTCGGGAGACACGTAGACATGACCGAGACACCTCTCCGGTCAATAACCAACAGCGGGATCTGGATACCCATGTTGGCTCCCACGTACTCCACGATGATCTCATCGGATGAACCATGATGTCAAGGATTCAATCAATCCCGTATACAATTCCCTTTGTCTATCGGTATGTTACTTGCCCGAGATTCGATCGTCGGTATCCCCATACCTTGTTCAATCTCGTTACTGGCAAGTCTCTTTACTCGTTCCGTAATACATCATCCCGTGACTAACTCCTTAGTCACATTGAGCTCATAATGATGATGTCTTACCGAGTGGGCCCAGAGATACCTCTCCGTCACACGGAGTGACAAATCCCAGTCTCGATTCGTGCCAACCCAACAGATACTTTCGGAGATACCCGTAGCGTACCTTTATAGCCACCCAGTTACGTTGTGACGTTTGGCACACCCAAAGTATTCCTACGGTATCCGGGAGTTACACAATCTCATGGTCTAAGGAAATGACACTTGACATTGAAAAGCTTTAGCAAACGAACTACACGATCTTTGTGCTATGCTTAGGATTGGGTCTTGTCCATCACATCATTCTCCTAATGATGTGATCCCGTTATCAACGACATCCAATGTCCATGGCCATGAAACCGTGACCATCTATTGATCAACGAGCTAGTCAACTAGAGGCTCACTAGGGACATGTTGTGGTCTATGTATTCACACATGTATTATGGTTTCCGGTTAACACAATTATAGCATGAACAATAGACAATTATCATGAACAAGGAAATACAATAATAACCATTTTATTATTGCCTCTAGGGCATATTTCCAACATATTCTACCAAACAGCAAGGCAATAGAACTCAAAATTTCCAAAATTATTGAGAATTGATATGTCTCCAAGATCATTGAGAATTTTCTCACCATAGATATGAAAATGGATTATCCTCTCCCTCTGAATCTTAGCATGTAGATATTAGGATTGGATAAGGTGAGAAAGGTCAACAAATTTCTTCTCTCTACTGTGATATTCTCCCCCTGTTTATAAAGATATGAGTATTGATGTTGGCTCTCCCCCTTGATCATATCTCCCCCTTTGCATAAGCATGTATCTCCCCTTTAGCATGAAGCTTTGGTCTTCTTCCGAAATGGTTGAAGCTTGGATCTTCTCCCCCTTTGGCATAAATTTCCAAAAAGGTTGAAAACAGGAATAGATACAGGGATCATTGACTTAGAAGGGATCCTTGAGAACAAGGGTCATCGAAATGTAGGATTCATAGTAATGAAAACTGAGAGAATCATGGAAAATGATTTGTTCTTCTCCTTATTTCTTCATTGAAGATAGGGATCCTTGAACAAAGAAATTCTCTTCGCAAGATTACTTGTAGTTCTTCTCCCCCTAAGTTTTTTTAAGAGAGAGAGAGAGAGTAGGGATCATCAAAGTAATAGATGTTTTACAAGAATGATCACTAAGAAAACACAGAATTGCAAAAGCGAATTCAAATGAAACAGAAAGAAAATCGGTGACTCCGAGATAGATAAATCGGTGGTACCGAGATGTTGTAGTGTAGCTTGTCCACAATTTTGGTAGAACCGAGATATCTGAGTCGGCGGCTCCAAAAGAGAAACCAAGTTTCTGTATTTTTTACAAAATCTAGAGAAAGATTTCCAGTGAAATATGAAGTTTTTACAAGGGACATCAACTAGATAAGATTGGAGTAGTTATGAGAAATCATGCAATTAAGAGCAAATCACACCAGATTCTTAACTAGATGATGGGCGGTGACTAGGTCACTTATATTAGAGTATATCGACTTAGGAGCCAAGCAAGAATACTTGATCATAGGTCATACTCTACGTTAAGCTCAAAATGGGGTTACCGTTTTTCAATTAAGCATTTTAATGTCTTCATATCACTTGAGGTGCTTTAGCTCATTTCTTGGAGTAAAGCCTTTTCAAGGACATGAGTACATACCCTTGAGTGACGTTGATGACGTAGCTTGTAGATGAACTTGTTGAGGATGCTCGAGGTTGATGAAGATCATCTTGAGTTTTGAGCAATCCTTCTTGTTCTAGTATACTGGTTACCTACAAGGATTAGTCATGCAAGGAAGAACAGTAGATATATCCAATTGACATGATACCAATTGAGAGTGTGCAATTTGATCAAGTATATGTCAAGGATATGGTTGAGTGGCCTTCTTCCTTCCATCATCAAGAGGGGTTGTAGATACTTGGTAATGACAAGATTGCTTATGATTGGAGTTGATGGCAATCTTGTGGAATGAAGTTTTTCCAAGTACCTACAAAAGATTAGATGCAATACAAGGGAGCATAGAATTCTATGCCATAAGATGAAATGTTAAGATACATGGAAATATCAAGAACGCTCATGCCCTTGCATGCAACCGAGTCAGTCTAGATCAAGTCTGAAAATTCGATGATGTTCAACTCACTCCTTAAATGACAAAATGTCCTCTCATCAAGTGGCTTAGTAAAGATAGCGGCCAATTGCTTGTTAGTGCGAACATGCTTAAGATTAATATCTCCTTTTGCAACATGGTCACGAATGAAATGATGTCGAACTTGAATATGCTTAGTTTGAGAATGTTGCATAGGATTATGACCAATTTTAATAGCACTTTCATTGTCACAAAGTAATGGAACATTTTTAACATGAATTCCATAATCCTTAAGTGTTTGTGTCATCCAAAATAATTGCGCACAACAAGATCCAACAGCAATATACTCAGCTTTGGCAGTCGATAGTGATACCGAGTTTTGTTTCTTAGAGGACCAAGATACCAATTGAGGGATCACTAGAAGAGTGTCTAGAGGGGGGTGAATAGACTACTAGCAGGAATTTAAAACCTAACCTTTTCCCGACTTAATTGGTTGGCAGATTTAACAGTTTTTAGCAAAGCTAACAAGTCTAACAGCCCTACACATGCATGTCTACAAATATGGCAGCCGAAAGTAAAGACATTGCATATGAAGTAAAGAGTTGAGATAGGTAGATCAAACGCAGTTGGAGACGCAAGGATTTTTTCCAAGGTTCCGATAGGTGGCGCTATCATACATCCACGTGTATGGAGTCTTCAACCCATGAAGGGTAAAGGTCGAGAGAGTCCATGGAGGGCTCCACCCAAAAGGGTCCACGAAGTAGCAACCTTGACTATTCCATACGGCTTCCGTCCATGAAGGACTAGCCTCACTATGGGTAGATCTTCACGAAGTAGGCAATATCCTTCCCTTACAAACTTCTTGGTTCACTCCACAACACGAAGTAGGAGGCTCCCAACACTAGTGCAGAACAGGCCTATAGTCCCGGTCCGCATGGTCCTTTAGCACCGGTTCCCCAACTGGTACTAAAGGGTCGGGACTAAAGGTCCAGACCTTTAGTACCGGTTGGACCACGGACCGGTACTAAAGGCCCTCCACGTGGCTGCCTGCGTGGACTGGTGGTGGAAGACCTTTAGTACCGGTTGGTGATACCAACCGGTACTAAGTCTTCTGTTTTTTTTGTTTTAGCTTTTAATTAGGTTTTAATTTTCCTCTCTATTTTTTGTGTTTTCCATTCATTTCAAATTTATTTTACGGTGCTACATACTGTAAACAATACACAAGTTCATGCATATATATATGTAATATAATATACAATATCTCATACACAGTATATATATATACAAATGGAATTACACATCCATATAAATTCAGGACTTATAATTAACTTAAGGCCCAAAACCCGGCCGGGACTAGCTAGCTAGTGCTCCGGATGAAATCTCAGTTCTCTACTACTGATTTGCTAGCATTATTGAGGCGGCGGTAAGGAATAGTGCTCTCCGTTTACATCAATGACATGTCGAAGAAGAAATGCCGCAAATTCCTCTTGAAGTGCTACGAAGCATTTCTGGGGTGAGAGCTTCGACAACATCTGCAAAAGCTGGAGTTGTGTTTCACGTGCTTCTCTGCAACGTATACGGCCTTCGGTCTGGTTGCGAATGTTCTCGCAGAGGAAATATCCACATAAATTTGTCCCCTGTGGCTGCTTCGCGCACTTTGCAAAAGAATAGAATTCAATGAGATAATTCATAATCAAGCATGATAATGGTATTGAAAATAGAATTAATGAGATGCGCGGACCTAGTAGTACTACTTAATTACCTGCATCTTTTTCCACTTCAGCTTCGGTTTCCATTGACGACCGTGATGGATTTTTTCTATCATCTTTTTCCAAACACTACCTGGCAAAGAAAAAGAACGAAAGAGTTATTATAATTACTTTTGATATCAGGAAATAATGAAAGAAAACGAGGTCGATAAAGATTGAAATTACCGTTGTATCATAAAATACAAGTCCACGTATGATTGTTCTGGTGTATCTAGTGAGTCGTACACTTGAACAAGTCCATCCGTGAGGATAATATATAGGAGGATATAGTGGTCTCTGCGCAGAAGTTTATATAATTAAGCAGGCATGCGCATATAACTCATCAACTACACTTGACAGCGAGCTAGTACGCAAAAATAGAATTTGTAGTATACAAGAGAGTAAACACTCACCCCATGTTGTAAGGAAATATTATAATAGATTTGGTATTCATTAGTGCCTCTAGAAATTTTTCCAACAGTTCTTCCGTGTCCTTGGCAAAATGTTTGACCACATGACCATTAATGGTACTTGCGTCGATGAACCCAATGTCATCGATTCCCTCTTGTTTCAATTCCCACATCTTCAATTTGCATAATAGCGTAGAAAAGAACATATATAGTGAGGATAAAGCCAATGAACGATATCTTAGCTAGAGACATAAATTATTAAAGATATAAATCACTTACAGACAATAGCAACTGATGAGAGATTTGTCGATAGAGTCCATGTGGTATAAGTGGAAAAGTTCTGAGAATTCAAGACATATGTCACATTCATTGACGTAATGCTCTTTCCTTACTTTGACCATGACCGTTGTCTCCCCTCGCTTTGATTCACGCATGTACCAATCATGCAACCGTCGCATCATAGTTGGTAGTTCCTTGTACTGCTTGGGGTGTGAAAAGAGGTTTTCCAACGGCATATTGCATTGTGTACTCAGTTTTATCGAACCCGCGGATTTCCTCGGTGCCAAGGATTTGGTCAAGAGTGACACCTGCAGCCTCTACTTCTTCGAGGTCAATTGGGTTGCCTTGCACGTCGACTGGTTGGATCGATTGCTTGCTTGGATTGGTACACACCTTGAGCGGAGATATCGATTGCTTGGATTGTTCTCCGAGCTGGGGAACTGTTTTCCCGCTAGTTGATGCCGTACTTCTAGACTTCTTCCTTGGGCTGAGCCAACTTCTCTGCTCACTTGCCTTCTGAATCTGTCGCTCATAGTCTGTCGGCATACGCTCGACATATGTCGGGGGTCGATCAATAAAGTGTTCCATAAAGTGCTCTTGGACTTCCTTCGGTATTACCTCCTTTGGCGGCACGGTCTTCTTCGCAAAAAAGGTTTTCAGTTGGAGATCGCATTCAATTTTGTTTTCCTCTGGTGTCATGTCATAAGGCAGCTTCCTTTTGGCCGGAGGCTCAGGTTTCTTCTTTGCTTTCTTCCTAAGAGGACTGCTGGTGGCCTTCCTCTTTTGGGAGCCTTGCTGGCGGGACCGCTGCCGGGGTGGAGTCGGCTCACGCGGCGGAGATCGATATCGATGATGATATGGACCTGCGTCATGCTCCGTCCCGAGGTTGGGCGGACTGCTCATGGCGACGTGGGGAGGACTGCTGGCGAGGTGGGATGCCTCTTGAGGTGGGGACGACTGTGAGGGAGCTTGAGGTGGGGAGGACTGCTGGCGAGGTGACTGCTGGCGAGGTGATTGCTGCCGAGGTGGGAGGACTGCTCGCGAGGTGGGGAGGACTACTGGCGCTGTGATGCCTCTGGCTCGGATCCCTCGCGCTGGACATCGATACTCGGAGGAGCCGGTGGCCTTAGCGCCGTGTGTGGAAAGATGATGCAGTCCTTACTCCATAGAATGAGACCACGGCCGGCTTCTGCCAATGTGGATTCCCCCTCACCTCCAGGGATGTCAAGCAATAGTTCATCATATCCCGGCTCTATTGCATCCACCGCGACACAAGCATACCCAGCTAGAACCGGATTGCAATGCCAGAGAACATCAGGTGTATTTGGTAAAGCATAGCCCGTCGTGACCCGCATGGGTATGTTCTTCATTTTCTGGATTAGCTCACAAGATGTCTTCTCGATGATATCATCCATGGGGGTGTGACCCAGCGATGCCCCCGTGGAACCCACGCTGCTTTTCGGCATTGTAGATGGGACAGGTTCTTGCCCTGCCTCCTGCTGCGGAGTTTCCCTTTGTTGGGTCAGTACCTGTATCTGTAGCTATTGCTGCTCGTACTTCTATTCCAACTTGCAAAGTCGGTCTGCTTCCACCTTCTTTTTTCTCGAACGACTTTTATAACTGTTCTGCCATCCCGCAAACCCCTCGTACCACGGAACAACGCCCATGCCTCGTGTCCGTCCTCCGTGTTTGGCATTCCCGAGGGCGCGTGTAAGCTCGTCGTTCTCTCTATCGGGGTGAAACCGTCCTTCTTGGGCATCTTTTATTTCTTGAATCAACTCATCTGATGCATGCTTCAGACTAGCCAGTGCAATAATCTTCCCAATGGGTGGGTCCAACTTTCCCCCATGCGCAAAAAACCAATTTCTGCACCTCTTGGGCCAGTTGAAGGTTACTGGAGTGATCCCTTCAGCAAGCATCTTATTCTCTAATGCATCCCACTTAGGAATGGCTGACTTGTATCCACCTGTCCCTAGATTATGGTGATACTTTTTTTCTCAGCATTTATCTTATTCTTTGCCGACTTCTCCATAGCAACTATCGATGTCTTGTACTCGATAAATGCGTCCTAGTGATCCCTAACCTTCTCGTATATTCCTTTGAATTCGGGCGTGTTCTTGCCTTTAGTGTTGTAATCGGTCCATAATCTTTTCTTCCAAGTCTGGAACACGCCGGCCATCTTATGGAGACCAAACTCCTTGACTTTGTTCCTTTGACGCTCCGAGAGAGAATCTGATAGGATGAAATGCTCCATGAGCTCTTGCCAAAGGGCATCTTTAATTCTGTATCGACAGAATTCACTCCTGGTTTTGGTTCCTTTGGCTGAATCCATTCATGCATTGTGATCGGGACTCTGTCCCTAACAACCACTCTGCATTGACGCACAAATGTCTTGGCATTGGCTTCAGGGTGAGTCGGTTCACCATTATGTTTGAAAGCATCAAGATTGAGCTTTACGTTGACGTCCAATATTTTGGCAGCGCCTCGTACATTTCTACTAGATTAGCTCGATCTGGAGGGCTGATAATTAAAATAAGAAAGATTGGTTAATATATATATATACACACAAATCAATTAATACACATGTAATGATCACCCAAGGCTAATATGTGTATATACCTCGCCGAACATTGTTGGTTGTTCCGGATTTTGGAACATAAGTTGTTCTTCCTCGGTCTCACATCCATCACTGTGATCGTTCAGATATTGTGAGCCATCATCATGATCATGTGATTCACCTCGAAGGTCCGCTGGGTTTTCGGAGGAGCGTATCATGTCGAAGATGTCCTCTTCATGAGCTCTACCGGTATTGTCCATAACTTAATAACTAGTCCATAATAATATAGATAAAACAAATTAGTATTTAAATTAGCATGCATTCAAGAAGCAAAATAACTGATAGTTAATTAATAATGCATCATCGAATACATATATAGTAGTTCTTAGAAAAGATCTCATCTGCATAATCTTGGATAATTTTCAATACATCGGCTAATCTCCATCGATCTAGCTAATACATCATAATAGTATCTAGCTAATATATCGATCTAGCTAGAACCCTAGCGCCTGGCGGATATCGGGGCAGGCGGTGGACACCCAAAGAGAAGGAACCATCACAGGAACATAGCTCCAGTGAGATCCCTGAAGAATCTGCCAGGTATTGTCGGACCTGGCCTCCAAAGCTGCCATGTAGCATCGGACGTGCTCGTTCTCCTTGCTAACATGGTACCGTACCTCCTCCGCGGGGGACTCAAGCCTCTCGATCGTCTGTGGCCCATGCGGCCGCCACCACAGAACCTCCGGGTCGACGACGGGCTGGCTCCTCACCAAGCTGCGCCGCCCGGAAGGCAGCACCTCCCAGTACCAGCCCGGCAGAGCCCAGTCCCTGACAAGGCCCCTCGTCTCAAGCAAGTGACCTCCTCCGGCGACTCGACGACGAGGATGCGGGATCGGCATCGTCGACGTCGAGAAGAAACACTTAATTACGAAAACAAATTAAATAAAACTTAGCAAAATTAACACTTGACAAAATTAACACTTAGCATCTAGCAAAATCAAGAATTACGGCACGCTTTGGATCCTAATGTGTGTGTGACTATCGGTCTATCGATGCTTTCCTTAAATAACCCTCATATCTCATGGTGTGTTGGTGCGCTCTCTCTCACATTGATATGGTGGTGTATATATGTTCTCTCACAGTAATAGTTCGACCGCTGGTGATGGATGCCTCTTCTCTCCTCTTCTTGCACAATATATCGACGAGTATATCGCAGAGAAGAGAAAAAAGAAGAGGCGCCCCCCACGACAACAGTCGGGATTCTTCCATCAAGAACACACATGTAAGTCACACAAGGAGCAACGACAGACCAAAAGTCACACACGCATTAGGATCCAAACTAAATTAAACCTAAAACTAAACTAAACATAAACTAAATTAAACCTAAACTAAACCTAAACTAACACATACCCTAATAACCTGATAACCTAACTAACTAACTAACTAAATAGGGGTGTTGTGTCGTGGTCGTGGTCGGGTGTCGGGGGTGTCATGTCGGGGTGTCGGGGTTCGACGTCGAGGGACCCTAGATACCCTAGAATCACTTTGTGGTGGTTTTCGATGTCGAGGGACCGTAGAAATAACTAACTAATTAACAATCCATCTCTACACTTAGCAAAATTAGCATCTACACACTAGTCCGGCAATCATCGGGGCAATCGTCGGGGAGAGGGGCCGGGAGATCTCACCCAGCCTCCTGACCCGGAGGTGGCATCGGCGACGGGCTCAGGGCGGCGGCAACGGGCTCACAGCTTTAGTACCGGTGCGTGGCTCGCACCGGTACTAAAGGGTCTTTAGGACCGGTGCGAGCCACGCATCGGTACTAAAGGTCCTCCCCAAAGAGCGCGGGGCGGTGGACCTTTAGTACCGGTGCGTGGCTCGCACCGGTACTAAAGAACCTTTAGTACCGGTGCGAGCCACGCACCGGTACTAAAGGTCCTCCCAAAAAAGCATGGGGGTGGTGGACCTTTACAACCGCTGCGTGGCTCGCACCGGTACTAAAGTGTTTTTTAATTGAATATTAGTTGTTATTTGCAAAGAAAAACTGTAAACTTTAGAAAATCATAGAAAAAAACATATGACTCCAATGGAAATAAATAATATATGAAAAAATATCAGAAAAATATAAAGAATCTGTTTATGGCATTTCCATATGCATGTTTGAACAACTTCAACAGCTTTATAAGATAATTTGATTAAATGGCATTTGAAATGTTATATCTCGAGTTTGAAAAGCAGTACAAATGAACTCTGAAAAGGTTGTAACTTGGCATGACATCATAATTTCACCCACATAGCAACTTCTAGAGAGTTGAGAAGGTTACGGCAAAAACTGGATGCACTTCGTGTACAAATTGGTCAATCTCATAAGAAGTACGAGGGTTTCGGACGAAAACTCATCTATTACAAAGGGATTTCATTTTTAATAACTTATTTTAACTCCATACTTTTTGTGTGTTCAATATTCACCATTCAAAGGCACATCATCAATTTTCAACCCTTTCTGACTTCATTTGATATTTTTCAGGCATTTAATGATTTATTTTGAGCTAAATGACCCTAAATTTGAAAAGCAGTACAAATGAACTCTGAAAAGGCTGTAACTTGGCATGCCATCATAATTTCACCCACATAGCAACTTCTAGAGAGTTGAGAGGGTCACGGCAAAAACTGGATGCACTTCGTGTACAAATTGGACAATCTCATAAGAAGTATGAGGGTTTCGGACGAAAACTCATCTATTACAAAGGGATTTCATTTTTAATAACTTATTTTAACTCCATATTTTGTGTGTGTTCAATATGCACCATTCAAAGGCACATCATAAATTTTCAACCCTTTCTGACTTCATTTGATATTTTTCAGCCATTTAAAGATTTATTTTGAGCTAAATGACCCTGAATTTGAAAAGCAGTACAAATGAACTCTAAAAAGTTTGTAACTTGGCATGACATCATAATTTCACCCACATAGAAACTTCTATAGAGTTGAGAGGGTTACGGCAAAAACTGGATGCACTTCGTGCACAAATTGGTCAATCTCATAAGAAGTATGAGGGTTTTGGACGAAAACTCATCTATTACAAAGGGATTTCATTTTTAATAACTTATTTTAACTCCATACTTTTTGTGTGTTCAATATGCACCATTCAAAGGCACATCATCAATTTTCAACCCTTTCTGACTTCATTTGATATTTTTCAGGCATTTAATGATTTATTTTGAGCTAAATGACCATGAATTTGAAAAGCAGTACAAATGAATTCTGAAAAGGTTGTAACTTGGCATGACATCATAATTTCACCCACATAGCAACTTCTAGAGAGTTGAGAGGGTTACGGCAAAAACTGGATGCAGTTCGTGTACAAATTGGTCAATCTCATAAGAAGTATGAGGGTTTCGGACGAAAACTCATCTATTACAAAGAGATTTCATTTTTAATAACTTATTTTAACTCCATACTTTTTGTGTGTTCAATATGCACCATTCAAAGGCACATCATCAATTTTCAACCCTTTCTGACTTCATTTGATATTTTTCAGGCATTTAATGATTTATTTTGAGCTAAATGACCCTGAATTTGAAAAGCAGTACAAATGAACTCTGAAAAGGTTGTAACTTTGCATGACATCATAGTTTCACCCACATAGAAACTTCTAGAGAGTTGAGAGGGTTACGACAAAAACTGGATGCACTTCGTGTACAAATTGGTCAATCTCATAAGAAGTATGAGGGTTTCGGACGAAAACTCATCTATTACAAAGGGATTTCATTTTTAATAACTTATTTTAACTCCATACTTTTTGTGTGTTCAATATGCACCATTCAAAGGCACATCATCAATTTTCAGCCCTTTTTGACTTCATTTGATATTTTTCAGGCATTTAATGATTTATTTTGAGCTAAATGACCATGAATTTGAAAAGCAGTACAAATGAACTCAAAAAAGGTTGTAACTTGGCATGACATCATAATTTCACCCACATAGCAACTTCTAGAGAGTTGAGAGGGTTACGACAAAAATTGGATGCACTTCGTGTACAAATTGATCAATCTCATAAGAAGTATGAGGGTTTCGGACGAAAACTCATCTATTACAAAGGGATTTCATTTTTAATAACTTATTTTAACTCCATACTTTTTGTGTGTTCAATATGGACCATTCAAAGGCACATCATCAATTTTCAACCCTTTCTGACTTCATTTGATATTTTTCAGGCATTTAATGATTTATTTTGAGCTAAATGACCCTGAATTTGAAAAGCAGTACAAATGAACTCTGAAAAGGTTGTAACTTGGCATGACATCATAATTTCACCCACATAGCAACTTCTAGAGAGTTGAGAGGGTTACGGCAAAAACTTGATGCACTTCGTGTACAAATTGGACAATCTCATAAGAAGTATGAGGGTTTCGGATGAAAACTCATCTATACCATGCTAGGAAATGCATGCATGTCCTTCACATATATAGAAAGTGATGACGGTGAAGTCGGTCACATACCAGAGTGGGATCTCAAGGTGTAAGACTTTTTCTGCGTGTTTGTCCCTTTCTTATGATTGCGCCGTAACCATGGATAATCTTCATCATTTAACAGGATGCTTGGGTCAGTCTTCACTCTCAAGGGAGGGATTTCATGAAACTTTTCATAATCTTCGGACATGTCTGTCTTGTCCTCCACTCCCACAATGTTTCTTTTCCCTGAAAGAACTATGTGGCGCTTTGTCTCATCGTATGATGTATTCGCTTCCTTATCTTTTTTCTCCTCGGTTTGCTAGACATGTCCTTCACATAGAAAACCTGAGCCACATCATTGACAAGGACGAATGAGTCATCTGTGTATCCAAGATTGTTGAGATCCATTGTTGTCATTCCGTACTGCGGGTCTACTTGTACCCCGCCTCCAGTATATTTGACCCATTTGCACCAAAACAAAGGGACCTTAAGATCAGGTCCATAGTCAAGTTCCCATATCTCCTCTATGTAACCATAATATGTGTCTTCAAAGTTGGTTGCATCATAGCGGACACCACTGTTTTAGTTGGTGCTCTTCTTATCTTGGGCGATCGTGTAAAATGTATTCCCATTTATCTCGTACCCTTTGAAAGTCGTTAAAGTCGAACTTGGTATCTTGGCCAACCAGTACAGTTCATTTGGAACATCGTTGTCATTGATGAGCTTTGTTTGCAACCAACTGGAAAAAGTCTCCATGTGTTTACGTTCAATCCACGGGTCAGACTGCTTCGGGTTCTTGGACCGTACAATATCCATGTGTTCCTCCATATATGGAGTGACCAAGGTGGAATTTTGTAGAACCGTGTAGTGTGCTTGAGTGAAAGAATGCCCGTCCATATTTATTGCTTCTTTCTTTCCTAATGTGCCTTTTCCACCCAGTCTCTCCTCATGCCGCAATTCAGGAAGACCAATCGGCTTAATGTCAAGAAAAAAGTCAACACAAAACTCAATAACCTCCTCTGTTCCATATCCCTTGGCGATGCTTCCTTCTGGCCTTGCACGGTTATGAACATATTTCTTTAAGACTCCCATGAACCTCTCAAAGGGGAACATATTGTGTAGAAATACAGGAATCAGAATGTTAATCTCTTCGACTAGGTGAACTAGAACGTGCGTCATAATATTGAAGAAGGATGGAGGGAACACCAACTCGAAACTGACAAGACATTGGACCAGGTCATTTTGTAACCTTGGTAGGATTTCTGGATCAATTACCTTCTGAGAAATTGCATTGAGGAATGCGCATAGCTTCACAATGGCTAATCGAACATTTTCCGGTAGAAGCCCCCTAAGTGCAACCAAAAGTAATTGTGTCATAATCACGTGGTAGTCATGAGACTTTAGATTTTGAAAAAAAATTCTCTGCCATATTTATTATTCCCTTTATATTCGACGAGAAGCAAGACGGGACCTTCATACTGAGCAGGCATTCAAAAAAGATTTCCTTCTCTTCTTTCGTAAGAGCATAGCTGGCAGGACCTTGATACTGCTTTGGAGGCATGGTGTCTTTTTCATTAATTCTTTGCTTGTCCTCCCGTGCCTCTGGTGTATCTTTTTTCTTTCCATACACGCCCAAGAAGCCTAGCAGGTTCACACAAAGATTCTTCGTCACATGCATCACGTCGATTGCATTGCGGACCTCTAGGGCTTTCCAATATTCAAGTTCCCAAAATATAGATTTTTTTCTTCCACATGGGTGCGTGTCCGTTGGCGTCATTCGGAACAGATTGTCCGCTAGGACCCTTTCCAAATATTACCTGTAAATCCTTGACCATATCAAATATATATTCACCAGTACGGAGGCCAGGCTTCTTCCGGTTATCTAGCTCATCTTTGAAATGGTTGCCTGCCTTTCTTAAGATATGCTTGATCGGTAGAAATCGACGATGTCCCAGGTACACATTCTTCTTACATTTATCCAAATATATACTTTCAGTATCATCTAAACAGTGCATGCATGCATTGTATCCCTTGTTTGTATGTCCTGAAAGGTTACTAAGAGCAGGCCAATCATTGATGGTTACAATCATTAACGCTCGTAGGTCAATTTCCTTCTGTGTGTGCGCATCCGACACACGCACACCTGGTTTCTTCCACAACTGTAGAAGTTCATCAACTAGTGGCCTTAGGTAGACATCAATGTCGTTGCCGGGTTGCTTAGGGCCTTGGATGAGTATTGGCATCATAATGAACTTCCGTTTCATGCACAACCAAGGAGGAAGGTTGTAGATACATAGAGTCACGGGCCAGGTGCTGTGACTGGAGCTCTGCTCGCCAAAAGGATTCATGTCGTCTGTACTAAGACCAAACCATAAGTTCGTTGCGTCAGCTGCAAAGTCCTCGAACTCCCTCTCGATTTTTCTCCATTGTGAGCCATCAGCGGGTGCTCTCAACATCCCATCTTTCTTACGTTCTTCTTTGTGCCATCGCAACAACTTGGCATGCTCTTTGTTTTGGAACAAACGTTTCAACCGTGGTATTATAGGAGCATACCACATCACCTTGGCAGGAACCCTCTTCCTGTGGCATTCACCCTCCACATCACCAGGGTCATCACGGGGGATCTTATAGCGTAGTGCACCGCATACCGGGCATGCATCCAAATTCTCGTACTCCTCACCGTGGTAGAGGATGCAGTCATTAGGGCATGCATGTATCTTCTGCAACTCTAATCCTAGAGGGCAGACAACCTTCTTTGCTTCGTACATACTTTCAGGCAATCCGTTATCCTTTGGAAGCATCTTCTTTATCATTATCAGCAATTCTTGAAATCCCTTGTCAGTTACACCATTCTTTGCCTTCCATTGCAGCAATTCCAGCGTGGTACCCAGCTTTTTCTGGTCATCTTCACAATTTGGATACAATAATTTCTTGTGATCCTCTAACATGCGTTTCAACTTCAACCTCTCCTTATCATTTTCGCAGTTTCTCTTTGCATCAGCAATGACCTGACCCAAATCATCAGCGGGCTCATCTGATGCCTCTTCTTCAGCTTCCCCCATTGATGCCTCTTCTTCAGCTTCCCCCATTGTTGTCTTAGTGAAAGGATAGTTGTCATCATCCTCTTCTTCTTCATTGTCTTCAATTATAACCCCTCTTTCTCCGTGCTTGGTCCAACAGCTATAGCCGGACATGAAACCGGACTTCAACAGGTGGTAGTGAAGGGTTTTTGAGGTAGAGTAATTCCTATCATTCTTACAGTCACGACATGGACAACACATGAAACCATTCCGCTTGTTTGTCTCAGCCATACGAATAAAATCATGAAGGCCATTAAGAAACCCTGGACTTAGTCGGTCATCATACATCCATTGCCGGCTCATGTTCACTACACAACATCGAAGTGACCAAATTAATACAACTTCATCATCACATTACAACCAAAAGTAGAGCTAGCAGTGACCAAATGTTATTACTGCAAATAATGGATACTTATAGTTCATACATACATCTCATAAAACAACACCAACTATCTAAAACATGTGAATACAACAACAAATGCGATCATAATCGCAACTAAAGTAACAATTGAGCCAACAGCATAATGATACCAAGCCTCTTTATCAATGGCATATTTTCTAATCTTTCTAAGCTTCAAGCGCATTCCAGCCATCTTGTTCTTGTGATCATCGACGATATCGGCAACATGCAACTCCAATCCCATCTTCTCATCTTCAGTTCTTTTCAATTTTTCTTTCAAATGATCAATTTCTTTTTCAGCTTGTGTTAATTTCTCGAGCAGAATTGCATAGTCGGTTGGAATTTCTGGTTCAACTACTTCCTATAGATAAAAATATCTATGTCAATTTGGTGGCATAATTAATTGTCATAGACATTAGATGATGTGTGAAATAGTTATAAAAGATAATTAATGACATACCACATCTGAATCATAGACTGGACGAGGTCCGACGTGAGTGGATACCATAACCATGACACTATAGAATAACTAACAATAATACAAGTAAGTAAATCGTACACGCAACTATCTAAATCATACAAGTAATTTTTTTTAAAGATTTTAAGAAGAACAAGAGGCTCACCAAGGTGGCCGGTGCCGCGACGAGACGGTGCGGACGATGGACGGTGGTTAGGACGGCCGGGGATGGGAAGGCACACCAAATAAACCACACCTACACATATGCAACCTAACAAGTTAATTTGAGCTCAAATTGGATATAAATCAAATAAACTCCCACAAATCACATATCACATATCTTTGAGCATACCACAAGCTAATCTAGCAAGAGATGAAGGAGCAAAGTTGCTAACCTTTATGAACACTTGGATAGATGGGGTGCCTTTAAATCTTGACAAATCCTTGGCAAAATGGAGGATGAGCTTCGAGCAAGCAGAAGAACATGGGAAGGCACCAAATAAACCACACCTACACATATGCAACCTAACAAGTTAATTTGAGCTCAAATTGGATATAAATCAAATAAACTCCCACAAATCACATATCACATATCTTTGAGCATACCACAAGCTAATCTAGCAATGAGAGATGAAGGAGCAAAGTTGCTAACCTTTATGAACACTTGGATAGATGGGGTGCCTTTAAATCTTGACAAATCCTTGGCAAAAGGGAGGATGAGCTTCGAGCAAGAAGAAGAACATGGGAAGGCACCAAATATACCACACCTACACATATGCAACCTAACAAGTTAATTTGAGCTCAAATTGGATATAAATCAAATAAACTCCCACAAATCACATATCACATATCTTTGAGCATACCACAAGCTAATCTAGCAATGAGAGATGAAGGAGCAAAGTTGCTAACCTTTATGAACACTTGGATAGATGGGGTGCCTTTAAATCTTGAAAAATCCTTGGCAAAATGGAGGATGAGCTTCGAGCAACAAGAAGAACATGGGAAGGCACCAAATATACCACACCTACACATATGCAACCTAACAAGTTAATTTGAGCTCAAATTGGATATAAATCAAATAAACTCCCACAAATCACATATCACATATCTTTGAGCATACCACAAGCTAATCTAGCAATGAGAGATGAAGGAGCAAAGTGCTAACCTTTATGAACACTTGGATAGATGGGGTGCCTTTAAATCTTGACAAATCCTTGGCAAAATGGAGGATGAGCTTCGAGCAAGAAGAAGAAAACGGGAGAAAACAGAGCTCTTTTGATCGGCTGCGGACGGATGTATATGTAGGAAATCTTTAGTACCGGCTGGTGTCACCGGCCGGTACTAAAGGTTGACGTTTAGTACCGGTTTGTGTAACCAGCCGGTACTAAAGGTGCAAGCGGGGCCCATGTCTGACAACAACCCTGCCACGCCCCCTTTAGTACCGGCTCATGACATGAACCGGTACTAAAGGTCCCTCATGAGCCGGTACTAAAGGTCGCCCTGCTCCTAGCCGTTGTAGCCAGCACGAAGCGGGACTAATACCATCTTTAGTACCGGTTCGTGACGAGACCGGGACTAAAGCTCGGGACGAAAGGTCTATTTCCTACTAGTGCAAGCGACACCTAACCAATCTAGGAGGCACCACCCTCCAAAAGGTAATAGGCTCGAAAATGACGATGAACTCCTTGCTCTTGTGCTTCAAGATGATAGACTCCTCAGCACACAATCTCTCTCTCATAGGTTTGGCTTGGTAGAAGAGATGGGATTGGTGGAAAGCAACTTGGGGAGGCTAGAAATCAAGATCCATATGATTGGAGTGGAAGATCTTGACCTCAACACAAGGGTAGCTGGTTCTCTCTCAAAAAATCTGATAGGATAGGTATGGAATAGTTTTGAGTGCTTCTCTCTCGATTAGGCGATGGTGAAGGGGTATATATAGGCATCCCGAAAAATCCAACCGTTACACACAAAATGACCAACTCGGTGACACCGATGTGTTAATCTCGGTGGTACCGAAGTGACCAAAAGGTGGCAACTTTTGAATCTCGGTGAGACCGATATAGGAAACTCGGTTGCCTCGATAAGGTGACCAACAGTCAGATTTCCAATCTCGGTGACGCCGATCGAACATTCTCGGTGGGACCAAAAATGTGAATTTGCGTAACAGAAAGTTGGCAACCTAAACTGGGTGGCACCGATATGGAATCGGTTGCACCGAAGTGGCTAGGGTTTGGCTTGAGTCTGTCTAGGTTCTAGAATCGGTGGCACCAAAGTGGGAAAGTTGGTTGCACCGATTTTGAGTGTTGGGTATAGAACAAAATTTTGTGGGAGAGTTTATGGATGTTTTATGGCGACTATCACTTGTGCACGTTTGAGCATATTGTTCACTGCTACTTCGCGAGCTTGCGTTGGTTTTCCCTTGAAGAGGATAGGGTGATGCAGCAAAGTAGAGTAAGTATTTCCCTCAGTTTGAGAACCAAGGTATCAATCCAGTTGGAGTATCAAGATGAAGCACAAGGAAACATGCACAAACACAAACAAACTTGCACCCAACGCGATAAAGGGGTTGTCAATCCCTTCATGATTAATTGCAAAGTGAGATCTGATAGTGATAATGAGTAAATGTAAATGAGTAAATAAAATTGCAGCAAGGTATTTTTGGTGTTTTTGTGTTTAGATCTGAATATATAATGTGTAAAATAGACCCGGGGGCCATACTGTTCACTAGAGGCTTCTCTCATGATAGCAAGTATTACGGTGGGTGAACAAATTACTGTTGAGCAATTGATAGAATAGTGCAAAGTCATGACGATATCTAAGGCAATGATCATACATGTAGGCATCACGTCCGAATCAAGTAGACCGATACTGTATGCATCTACTACTATTACTCCACACATCGACCGCTATCCAGCATGCATCTAGTGTATTAAGTTCATGACAAACAGAGTAATGCTTTAAGCAAGACGACATGATGTAGAAGGATAAATTCATGCAATATGATATAAACTCAAATAATATTCATAGATAAGCTGATCATAAATCCACAATTCATCGGATCTCAACAAACACACCGCAAAAGAGAGTTACATCGGGTAGATCACCATGAAGATCATGGAGAACTTTGTATTGAAGATCAAAGAGAGAGAGGAAGCCATCTAGCTACTAGCTATGGACACGTAGGTCTGATTGGAACTACTCACGCATCATCGGAGAGGCAAGGATGTTGATGAAGATGGCCACCGGAGATGGATTCCCCTCCGGCAGGACGTCAGAACGGTCTTTCGATTGGTTTTTGGTGGTTCTGGAGGCTTGCGGCGGTGGAATTTGCGATCTAGGTATAATTCTGCGCATTTGGGTATTTATAGGACAGTATGGCGGTGGAAACAAGGGTAGACGGGCCTCGAGGAGTCCACGAGCCCCCTAGTCGCGGCCTAGCGGGGGTGCACCTCCCAGGCTCGTGGCCTCCTCGACCCACTTCTCCGATACTTCTTCTGTCAGGTATTTTTGATATTTTTCATAAAAAATCACGGCAAATTTTTTATTCCATTTGGACTCCGTTTGATATTCCTATCTGAAAAATGATCAAAAACACGGAAAAAATAGGAACTGGCACTGGGCACTGAGTTAATAAGTTAGTCCCAAAAATCATATAAAATAGCATATTCATGCATATAAAACATCCAAAGTTGATAATATAATAGCATGGAATAATCAAAAATTATAGATATGTCGGAGACGTATCAAGCATCCCCAAGCTTAACTCCTGCTCGTCCTCGAGTAGGGAAGTGATAAAGACCAAATTTTTGATGTGGAATGCTACCCAATATATTTGTTTTATGTAATATCTTTATTGTGGCATGAATGTTCACATCCATAAGATTCAAAACAATAGTTCAATATTGACATGAAAACAATAATACTTCAAGCATAATAGCAAAGTGATCATAAACTTTCGAAATAACAAGGCCAAAGAAAGCTATTCCTACAAAATCATATAGTCTGGCTATGCTCCATCATCCCCACATAACGAATTTAAATCATGCACAACCTCCGTATTGGCCAAGTAATTGTTTTCACACTCTTACTTTCTCAAACATTTTTCATCTTTCACGCAATACATGAGCGTGAGCCATGGATGTAGCACTATAGGTGGAATAGAGTGTGGTAAAGGTTGTGAGACAAAAAAGAAGGAGATGGTCACATCGACTCGGTGTATCAATAGGCTATGAATATGCCCATCAATACATATCAATGTGAATGAGTAGGGATTTCCATGAAACGGATGCACTAGAGCTATAAGTGTATGAAAGCTCAAAATGAAAATTAGTGGATGTGCACCCTACTTGCTTGATCATAAAGACCTAGGGCAATTTGAGGAAGCCCATCATTGGAATATACAAGTCAAGTTACATAATGAAAATTTCCACTAGCATATGAAAGTGACAAAACAAGAGACTCTCCATCTTGAAGAACATGGTGCTATTTTGAAGCACAAGTGTGGAAAAAGATAGTAGCATTGTCCCTTCTCTCTCTTTCTATCATTTTTTTGTTTGGGCTCTTTGGCCTCTTTTTGTGTGTGTGTGCATATTTGGCCTCTTTTATTTCCTCACATGGGACAATGCTCTAATGATGATCATCACACTTTTATTTACTTACAACTTGATACTTAGAACAATAATGACTCTATATGAATGAAAGTGATGGCACATGTCATGAGAGAGAATAGTGAAAGTTGCATGGCAATATATCTTGGAATGGCTATGAAAATGCCATAATAGGTAGGTATGGTGGCTGTTTTGAGGAAGATATATGGTGGGTTTGTGCACCGGCGAAAGTTGCACGGCACTAGAGAGGCTAGCAATGGTGGAAGGTGAAGGTGCATCTATACCATGGACTCACATTAGTCATGAAGAACTCATATACTTGTTGTAAAAGTTCTATTAGTAATCAAAACAAAGTGTTAAACGCATACTCGTAGGGGAAGGGTTGGTAGGATTTAACCATCACGCAATCCCGACCTCCACACAAAGGATGACAATCAATAAATCAGTTATGCTCCGACTTCCTAACATAGCAGTTCACCATACGTGCATGCTATGGGAATCACTAACCTCAACACAAGTATTTCTATATTCACAACACCCTACTAACATAACTCTCATATTACCATATCCATATCTCAAAACTAATCATGAGGAATCAAACTTCTCTTACTAATCAATGCACTTGAATATGAAAGTTTTTATTATATCCTCTTTGGATGCCTATCATATTTAGGACTAATTTTGTAACACATGCCAATTACCAAGTTTCTTGGAGAGGGAGCACTCTCACAATGATATAAGTGAAGATTAGAGAGTTTTTTATTTCTACACAATATGACATCATCGTGCTCTTCAAAGATTTAAGTGAAGCACTAGAGCAAAAATTATCTAGCTCAAAAGATATAAGTGAAGCACATGGGAGCAAAATTACTATGCTCAAAGGATATAAGTGAAGCACATGTGATATAATATTACCAATCTCAAAAGATATAAGTGAAGCACATGTGAACAAAATCATCAAGCTCAAAAGATATAAGTGAAGCACATATGAGCTAATATTGCCTAACTCAAAAGATATAAGTGAAGCTCATTGAGTATTCTAACAAATTCACAATGAGTGCGTGTTCCTCTCAAAAGGTGTGCAGAAAGGATGATTCTGGTAAAACAAAAAGCAAAAACTAATATAACACACGACGCTCCAAGCAAAACACATATTATGTGGTGAATAAAAATATAGCTCCAAGTAACGTTACCGATGGATTGAAGACGAAAGAGGGGATGCCTTCCCGGGGCATCCCCAAGCTTAGGCTTTTTGGTGTCCCTGAATTTGGCTTGGGATGCCTTGGGCATCCCCAAGCTTAGGCTATTTCCACCCTTTATTCCATTGTCCATAAGAACATCACCCAAAACTTGAAAACTTCACAACACAAAACTTAAACAGAAACTCGTGATAGCATTAGCATAAGAAAACAAACCACTAACTTTTCATGTACTGTAGAAAACTTAATTTCCATTTAGATTGATGTTATATTACTGTATTATCACTTTCCCATGACTCGTACCCCCCGATACTAATCATAGTTTCATCAAAATAAGCAATCAACACAACAAAAACAGAATCTGTCAAAAACAGAACAGTCTGTAGCAATCTGTATATTCCGAAAACCTCTGCTAACTCAAAAAATCTGAAAAAATTATGAAAATTAGTGAAATTTGCATATCAATCAGAAACAAAAATAATCAACTCAAAATCTCTTTCTGGATAGGAATGAAAAATAATTTCGTGAGAAGAAAATTTCTGTCTTTTTCCAGCATGATTAAACAACTATCACCAAAACTAATCATAACGGTTCTACTTGGCACAAACACTAATTAAAACATAAAAAACACAATCATAAAAGAATCATTATGGTGTTGACTCAACAAAACAGAAAGTAAAAAGCAATAATAAATCTATTCATTGGGTTGCCTCCCAACAAGCGCTATCGTTTAACGCCCCTAGCTAGGCTTAACGATTTCAATGATGCTCACATAAAAAGTACTAGTTGAGATATGCAAAAGAGAATCATGAATGGCAAAAAACACGTTTAAGTCTAACCCACTTCCTATGCATAGGGACATTGTGAGCAAATAATTTATGGGAACAAGAATTAACTAGCATAGGAAGGCAAAACAAGCATAACTTCAAAACGTTGAACACATAGAGAGGAAACTTGATATTATTGTAATGTGTAAAAGCATATGTTCCTCTCTCATAGTAATTTTCAGTAACATCATGAAGGAATCTTACAATATAACTATCACACAAAGCATTATTTTCATGATCAATTATAGCATAAGGGTCATCACCAAAACTTGGGGAACAAAAAATATCATCTTCATCAAGCATAGCATCCCCAAGCTTGTGGTTTTGCATATCATTAGCATCATCGATATTCAGAGAATTCATACTAACAACATGGCAATCATGTTTTTCATTCAAGCAGATGTCATGAATCACTTTATAATTTTCTTCTTTCAACACTTCATCAAAAATTTCAGATTCATGATTTTCAAACAAAACTTCGTAGAGATAATCAAGTGCACTCAACTCACTAGCAATTGGTTCATCATAAGTTGGTCTTTTGAAAAGATTAGCAAGTGGATGAGTATCCATATCAATAGATTTTTAGCAAGCGAAGATGCAAGCAAATAGAAGGCACATGGCAACACAAGCAAACATAAAGCAAACGAAAAAAAGGGCGAACGAAAAAGGCAATTATTTTTGTAAATTTTTGTTTTAGAAGTGGGGGAGGGGAAAACGAGAGGCAAATGGCAAATAATGTAAATGCAAGAGATGGGTTTGTGATAGGTACTTGATAGATATGCTTCATTTGAATACTCCCCGGCAACGGCGCCAGAAATTCTGCCTGCTACTTCTCGAGCTTGCGTTGGTTTTTCCCTTGAAGAGGAAAGGGTGATGCAACAAAGTAGAGTAAGTATTTCCCTCAGTTTGATAACCAAGGTATCAATCCAGTAGGAATATCAAGATGAAGCACAAGGAAACCTGCACAAACACAAACAAACTTGCACCCAACGCGATAAAGGGGTTGTCAATCCCTTCACGATTAATTGCAAAGTGAGATCTGATAGTGATAATGAGTAAATGTAAATGAGTAAATAAAATTGCAGCAAGGTATTTTTGGTGTTTTTGTGTTTAGATCTGAATATATAATGTGTAAAATAGACCCGGGGGCCATACTGTTCACTAGAGGCTTCTCTCATGATAGCAAGTATTACGGTGGGTGAACAAATTATTGTTGAGCAATTGATAGAATAGCGCAAAGTCATGACGATATCTAAGGCAATGATCATACATATAGGCATCACGTCCGAATCAAGTAGACCGATACTGTCTGCATCTACTACTATTACTCCACACATCGACCGCTATCCAGCATGCATCTAGTGTATTAAGTTCATGACAAACAGAGTAATGCTTTAAGCAAGACGACATGATGTAGAAGGATAAATTCATGCAATATGATATAAACCCCATCTGTTTACCCTTGATGGCAACAACACGATACGTGCCTCGCTACCCTTTCTGTCACTGGTTGAGGACACCGCACGATATGAACCCAAAACCAAGCACTTCTCCCATTGCAAGAATCATAGAGCAAGTTGGCCAAACAAAACCCATAACTCGAAGAGACTTACGAGGATATGAAATCATGCATATAAGAAATCATATTTGACTCAAATAATATTCATAGATAAGCTGATCATAAATCCACAATTCATCGGATCTCAACAAACACACCGCAAAAGAGAATTACATCGGGTAGATCACCATGAAGATCATGGAGAACTTTATATTGAAGATCAAAGAGAGACAGGAAGCCATCTAGCTACTAGCTATGGACCCGTAGGTCTGATTGGAACTACTCACGCATCATCGGAGAGGCAAGGATGTTGATGAAGATGTGTGGCCACCGGAGATGGATTCCCCTCCGGCAGGACGCCGGAACGGTCTCCCGATTGGTTTTTGGTGGTTCTGGAGGTTTGTGGCGGCGGAACTTGCGATGTAGGTATAATTCTGCGTGTTTGGGTATTTATAGGATAGTATGGCGGTGGAAACAAGGGTAGACGGGCCTCGAGGAGTCCACGAGCCCCCTAGCCGCGTCCTAGGGGGGTCGCGCCTCCCAGGCTCGTGGCCTCCTCGGCCCACTTCTCCGGTACTTCTTTCGTCAGGTATTTTTGATATTTTTCATAAAAAATCACGGCGAAAGTTTTATTCCATTTGAACTCCGTTTGATATTCCTATCTGAAAAAGATCAAAAACACGGAAAAAAACAGGAACTGGCACTGGGCACTGAGTTAATAAGTTAGTCCCAAAAATCATATAAAATAGCATATGCATGCATATAAAACATCCAAAGTTGATAATATAATAGCATGGAACAATCCAAAATTATAGATATGTCGGAGACGTATCATTCACCAACAAAACCTTACCCCCTTTTAATAGTATTGGCTTTTCTATGACTCAAAGTGATTTCTCACAAATATAAAATGTAGAGTCCTCTTGCTTGAAGCTTGGCCAACCTACTTCCTTGCATCTTGGGGTATGTCCATAATCTCCTTTTGCCAATCCTCTCTGTAGATTGTATCTGAAATACACTAGGTGAAAATATCAGTCCAAGAGACAATGTATGTTGTCATGAATTATCAAAACCACCAAGGGAGCATGTTGTGCTTTCAGCTTGGCAACCTGTGTTAGACTTAAACACGAGTTGTGCACGTAACGTTCCTGTGGCAAGTCGGAATAGGAATCCATGTATGAGTTTGTCCGGCTGATGGATGTACACGTATTCGAGTAGGACTAGAACTGGTGTTTGAGTGGTGCTTTTTTCCGAATGAAAATCTTGTATTACTCGGCCAAGAAGTTATTACAATCAGCCAGTGCTAGCTCAACTGCAATTGGAAGGCCAGATCCAATTCAAGTCATGGTTCTACCTTCCATCCTAGCAAATTTGCTAAACTATCACTAACCTTATTTTGGGATTGGTTAACATGAGTCATACAAGTTTCACGTAAAGACATAAGTTATCTAATTTCTCTGACAAGAGAAGCACAGATAGATCTATCATGGAATGAACTTTGGATCATATTCACGGCTACTAGAGAATCAAGCTCAATGGCTATCGAAGACTCGCCTCTCTGAAGAGCAAAAGACAAACCCTCCATGCAAGAACTCAGCTCTGCTTCCAATGCTTCACGACATGAGAAAAACTGCCTACAAGCAGAGAAAATAGTTTGCCCCTGTACATCTCGTAGTACCATGTCTGAACGAGCGTCATTCATAGCAAAGGATCCATCACAGTTCATTTTTACCCAGCCAATACTTGGAGGCATCCATGTAGGAGTAGCTACCATCGTATGAGCATCACATGGTCCATACAACACACGGTGATAGGCAACCGGTGTTTTTCCTTTCCGAGGGTCCACATTAGAGTTCATCTTGATTGCCAAAATGCTTTCCAGATAACTGACTAGGAATCATTTAGAGGCCTCCATCGTGGGTGGTGGCTTGTGGTGAACAATCTCATTATAGATATACCAGCACCGCCACAACGTCAATAGAAGCATGCTTCTCTCAACATCCTGTAGGGTTTCAAGAACATGAAAAAGCCATTCTCTTCCAGTATTGCGTACCTCATCGACAACCGGTAGGGTCCAAACTTCAGACATGACTGTTGGGGAACGTTGCATGGGAAACAAAAAATTTCCAATGCACACGCAGATCTATCCATGGTGATGAGCATCTACGAGAGGGAGAGTGGATCCGCATACCCTTGTAGATCACTAAGCGGGAAGCGTTAAGAAACGCGGTTGGTGTAGTCGAACGTCTTCGCGCTCCAAATCGCCGAGCGTACCGCAATCTCATCACGATCCATCCTGCAATCCAATCACGATCCGTACCACGAACCCATCATGATCCGTCCCGTGATCTCATCACGATCCTTCTCGCAATCTTGATCACGGTCCTTCCGATCTAGCGCCAAACGGACGGCACCTCCGCGTTCAACACATGTACAAATTGATGACGATCTCCGCCTTCTTGATCCAGCAAGAGGGAGCAGAGAGGTAGAAGAGTTCTCCGGCAGTGCGACGACGTTGCGGCGATGGTGGTGGAGCTATTCCGGCAGGTGTCGTGGATTTATCCCGGCAGATGTCCGGGTGAACGGACTTGGATTCGAGGCCATCGCTAACGAGGTGGACTCAAAGGGGTTGATCGGGACGAAAGACACGGGTTTACCCAGGTTCGGCCCCTCAAGTCGAGGTAATGGCCTACGTCATGCCTGTGTTTGTATTGCTTGTTGTATCGATTACAAGGAGCTAGAAGCTTGACCTAGTTCTCGATATCCTATCCCCTAAGTCGCCCCGGGCCTGCCTTTATATAGGAGGTCATGTACCACCGGGTCTTTACAATTATCTAACCGAGTCTCCTCATACATCCGAGTCTATCCCTATCTTCTTGTACAAGTTGTCCCTGAGGCGGCTTACTTGCCCGGGTCTTCTCCGTCCGGGCCACCGTGCGGCCCACACTTTGAGCCGTCTATCTTCTTGGGCCTCCAGTCTTACGGCTCACCCTTGGGCCGGCTCACGAGCCACCAGCATGACCCGGAACCTTTAAGGGCGGGTCATATTGCGGGGTTATATCCCCAACATTAGGCCCCAGGTTGAATTGAGCTTGCTCACTTCATCCTTCTCTTTTGCTCTTGACGAGTCGCCCGAAGATGACCCAGCGTGACATCATGAGATCTGCTGACGTACCACCGAATCCTTCATTAAATGGTCAGCCCAAGAATCGAGGCGTCCACCTTGGTCAAATGGTTTCTGTTGCCTTGATTCTCGCGCCTGTCCTACTATCCCTTTAAATAGGACCGCGGTGGCTGGCACTTTTCACGTTTCCCGCTCCAGCCTTCGTCTTCCTCTCATCGACCGCTCCGCTCCGGCGTGCTTTGCTTCAGCGCCGTCCGTACATCGTCACCAACTAGGCCGCTGCATCACCCTGACTGTTCCAGAGATTCTTCCGCCTCCGCCGCGACATTCCCGGTGAGTCTTCGTTCTTCCTAGATCGCTCGCCGCCGTAGTAGGGTTTCACCGGGAGCTCCGCCGCCGCCGCTCTGGCTCCGGCACCGCCACCGCGAGTATAACTCGACGTTGTTGCACCCTTTAGAACGCGCTCTTACTGCGCCGCCGTCTATGGGACGTCCGCGCACAATGCGCGGACCGCCATGGCTCCGTTCCGTTTTCTTTGGTTCTGCTGTTCGTCGCTAGGTCAGAAATAAGATCCATTTTCTGTCTTTTGTAGATCCATAATTGTAGAGGTAGTCTGTGAAAACTGTTTTCCAGGACTTAGCCGATTTTCGCTCCTCCTTACCTTGTTGACCCTCTAAGCCTCTCCGGCTCTCATCAGCCGGGTCTTTCCACATTATCCGTAGAACCCTTAAACCTGTAAGCCGTCATGAATATTTGCTTGCGCTTGACTCGTCATGCCTTTTACCTTGCACAGTATTTAAACCGCCACCATGTCTTGCGCCTCCAACTCTTGCAATTGGGTTGGTTCTTGTGTTACGGAAGAGCATCTAGCGGATCTTGTCGAAGCGGGCACTCTCCCTTCCAAAGAGGTCCTTCACTGGCGGCTTCCGGGTAATGAGACCCGGCCTTCACCCAAGAAAGGAGAGATAGTAGTTTTCACCGACCACATCGAGCGAGGGTTCGAGCCACCCGGCTCTAAATTCTTCCGGGACATTCTTCATTTGTATAAGCTTCACCCTCAAGACTTGGCCCCCCAACTCTGTTTCAAATATATGCAACTTCCAAGTGCTCTACAAGGCTTATCTTCAGTCCAGGCCATCTGTGGGGTTCTTTCGGGAATTCTTTTATGCCAACCGCCAAACCGAGATGAAGAGTGGTCCGAGTCAGGAACTTGGAGGGATCTCTATTCAGCGATGCAGAGACATCATTTTTTCGGCTATGAAAATGCCGAGTCACCCAAAGGACTGGAATAAAACCTGGTTCTACTGCAAGGATACTTCTCCTGAGGGTGAACGCCCCTTGCCGGGCTACCATACTTCCTGGCTCAAGACAGATTCAGAGCTTCCGGGCCGGCTCTCAGCCTCGGAGCGTGCCAGGTTTGAACTGGCTCATGCTAAGCTCAAGGCGCTCATGGCCAATGGACTAACGGGAATAGACTTGATCCGCTGCTGGGTTTCTTGGCGGATCATGCCCTTAAGCCGTAGGGGCCGACTTATGTGTGAATACGAAGGCAAGTACGATAGCTCCTTGTGCTTCAGCAAATCAACTTTGACAGAGGATGATATCATCATGACCATCCGGAGCCTTGTCCACGAAACCTCCGGCTTATGCAGCGCCATCGGGTTGGAGCCTTTCTGCGTCAATAATCCGGCTCCAGACGTAAGTAAATCTCTTCCCATCCGTCTCTTGTATGTTGCTTGTACTTTGCTGATTTAGTACCCCTTCTCTGGATCACTCCTCTAGGCCGACTCAGACTTCTGGAAGAAGGAGTATGTCCCTCCTCCAAAGAAGGCCAAGAAGAAAGCTGCGAGGAAGAAATCAAAGAAAAGCGCTCCGCAAGAGGACTGGCTTGAGCAGCCACAGTCGTCCGACTCAGAGGTAAAGTCTTAATTTGTTTGCTTGACCCTTTTACCTTCCTGTTTTATTAATGCTTGTTTTACTCGTAGGATGAAGTGGAGACCAGTCGCACCAATGCTCCTGAGGTAAACTATATTTCTTCCGACTCAGAATGTTTTGTCCCCCGAAAGCCGCGACGGGTTATCAGAAAAGTTCCTCTTTCTCATCCTCTCGCTTACTTGGCTCCCGACTTTCTTTTGAAAAAGCAATAGCAGGCCGAGCGTCGACAGACTCGGAGCATCGGCTCTACTGAGCTCATGTCTGGGCTACCAAATTCTTCGGCTCCCAAGAAGCGCCCCGTAGAGGTTTTATGTCTCTACTTTTCCTTTGACTTTCCTTTGTAATCTTGACGCTTTCTCATTTTTCCTGATTTATTCTTTTAGAAATCCCCTTCTTTTGGCGACTCTGCGACGTCGGTACTACCACCGCCCAAGATCAATCTGATGTAAGTATTTCTTATCATGACATCCGGCTCTTAATACGATAATAACATCTTCAAATGCTGATCCTTCCATTTCGCAATGCTCAAGCCAAGCGTCGTAAGACCAACAAGCCCTCCCCCGGCCCTGTTATCCAAGAGCCGGAGCTCGAACAACCGGAGGAGACTCAACCAGAAGAAAATCCGCCGGCTGCCTCTACAGAGCCGGCCGCTGAGGATGTCATCATGGAGAGCCCTCCAAGGGCTCCTTCAAAGTCGCCGACTCCTGCAAAAACTCCTGCAACTCCGGAGGTCATTATCACCGGGTCTTCCCAACAAACTCCTCCGGCTCATGTGCTGACTAAGCATACCGAGCCGGCCGAAGCCTCGAAGAAATTGAACTTTGACTCTTCCTACGAGAAGATGACAGCTGAGGAGCTCCACGCCGGGTACATGAACCGGCTCAACACCAGCCGGGATTTGGAGCTTCGGCTGGTGACCCTCATGAAGACAAAATATGAGGTACTCTTTCCTCTTATCATATCCTTACTTAGCCCCCAAGAGCCGGTTTGATCCAGCTGATAGTTGAACTGGGTCTTTCTTTTAACTTCTGTAGAAAATCGAATGCATTGTTATTGTAAGCTATACCCTAAGGCAAGAACCCTCCATCGACAACCGCGGCTAATGATTAGCCTGAAACGGCATACAGCCGGCTGTGTGAAGGGTAATGTAAGCTATACCCGAAGGCAAGAAGACTCCTTCAACAGCTACAGTTGATAAGCAACTGAGTTTTGGCGTAAAACGCCGGTTGTTAGGGTGAGATAAGCGAACTCGTCAGTAAGAAGCCCCCTTCAATAACCACGGTTAATAAGTAACCGGAAGTGGCACAAAGCCGGCCATTAGGGTGAGATAAGCGATACCCGTCGGTAAGAAGCCCCCTTCTACGGCCGCGGTTGATAAGCAACTGGAATTTGGTGTACCCGCTGGTTTGTCTTAGGGTAATGTAAGCTATACCAAAGGTAAGAAGCCTCCATCGACAACCGCATTTAATGTAACCAAATTGGGCATAAATACGGTTGTGCAAGGGTAATGTAAGCTATACCCGAAGGCAAGAAGCCTCCTTGCAACAGTGTTTAATAAAAGCCGGTTGTGCAAGGGTAATGTAAGCTATACCCGAAGGCAAGAAGCCTCCTTGCAACAGTGCTTAATTGGGCATAAAGCCGGCTGTGCACGGGTAATGTAAGCTATACCCGAAGGCAAGAGGCCTCCTTGCAACAGCGTTTAATAAAAGCCGGTTGTGCAAGGGTAATGTAAGCTATACCCAAAGGCAAGAAGCCTCCTTGCAACAGCACTTAATTGGGCATAAAGCCGGATGACACATCAGCCGTTGGCGACAAAAAAACCACTTCAACTCAAATTTTGAGCCAGAAAATTTTATCTTTCTTGATCAAGGATGTATATAAGAGCAGAGGCCCCAGTCTTTGCAGGGATGCTAACTTTTATTTCATGTAAATATAACGTGTACAATGATAGCGGCTCTCAACATCTGCTAAGTAAAATAAGGTCGCACATGCGCGATATTCCATGGCCGCTGAGTCTCCTGACCCGCGGTGTCCGACTCATCTCGGATATCAATGAGGTAATATGACCCATTGTTAAGGTTTCTGCTGATCACAAAAGGCCCCTCCCATGGAGGAGATAACTTATGCATTCCTGATTGGTCTTGAATCAACCGGAGCACCAAGTCGCCTTCCTGGAACGTCCGGGTCTTCACCCTGCGGCTATGATAGCGTCGCAGGTCTTGCTGATAAATCACCAATCTGGCTGCTGCTAGCTCTCTTGCTTCATCCAAGGCATCTAATGCATCTTGGCGTGCCACTTCATTGTCCGTCTCAACATAAGCTGCCACCCTTGGTGAGTCGTGTCGGATGTCGCTGGGCAGAACTGCCTCAACGCCATATACCATGAAGAAAGGCGTGAAACCTGTAGAGCTGTTAGGGGTAGTTCTAATGCTCCATAAGAGGGAGGGTAACTCATCAACCCAACACCCGGGTGTCCGTTTCAAAGGAACCATGAGCCGAGGCTTGACCCCTCTTAAGATTTCCTGATTTGCTCGCTCCGCTTGACCGTTGGACTGTGGATGTGCCACGGCTGAAACGTCAAGCCGGATATGCTCCTTATCACAGAATGCTTTCATAGCCCCCTTCGATAGATTTGTTCCACTGTCAGTAATGATGCTGTGTGGGTAACCAAAGCAGTAAATCAGCTTCTTAATGAATAGAACCGTCGTAGCCGCATCACACTTGCTGACCGGCTCCGCCACTACCCACTTAGTAAATTTATCAACCGCCACTAGGAGGTGTGTTTTCTTGTCCTTGGATCTCTTGAAAGGACCTACTATGTTAAGCCCCCAGACCGCAAACGGCCAAGTGATTGGTATCATCCGCAATTCTTGAGCTGGAACGTGAGCACGCCGGCCAAACTTCTGACAGCCGTCACACTTGCGGACTAAGTCCTCTGCATCCTTGTGAGCCGTCAACCAGAAAAACCCATGTTGGAAAGCCTTGGCCACTAAAGATTTTGAGCCGGCATGATGTCCACAATCGCCCGCATGAATTTCACTCAAGATCTGCCGGCCCTCCTCTGGTGAAACGCAACGCTGAAAGACACCCGTCACACTGCATTTATGTAACTCACCATTGATAATCGTCATAGACTTAGAATGCCGGGTGATCTTCCTGGACAGATCCTCATCCTGAGGTAACTCGTCGCGTGTTAAGTACGCCAGATAAAGAATAGTCCAGTCTGGGATAGCGTGCAGAGCCGCTACCAACTCCGCCTCCGGGTCAAGAATAGACAGATCCTCCTCAGAAAGTATTTTGACAGTCGGATGATGCAATACGTCCAGAAAAACATTAGGCGGTACCGGCTTTCGTTGAGAACCTAACCATGATAAGGCATCAGCCGCCTCGTTCCTACGACGATCAATATGATCCACCTGGTACCCCTTGAACTGACTTGTAATGATATCAACCGCTTGTCGATAAGCCGCCATCCGTGGATCCTTGGAATCCCAAGTACCTGAAACTTGCTGAGCCACAAGGTCTGAGTCGCCTAGACATCTGACCCGGCTTAAATTCATATCTTTAGTGACTCTAAGACCATGAAGCAGAGCCTCATACTCAGCCACATTATTAGTGCAAGGAAACATCAGTCGGAGCACATAACAAAACTTGTCACCCTTCGGGTAAGAACAACCCCTGCTCCGGATCCCTCCAACTGTTTAGATCCATCAAAATGTATAGTCCAGTATGTGTTGTCCGGCTTTTCTTTAGGAGCTTGATACTCTGTCCAATCATTTATGAAATCCACCAAAGCTTGAGATTTTATCGTTGTACGAGGAACATACTTGATGTTAAGAGGTCCTAGCTCTAAGGCCCACTTGGCAATCCTCCCCGTGTCTCTCTATTTTGAATGATATCTCCCAATGGGGCAGAACTGACCACAGTTATCTGGTGCCCTAGAAACTAGTGTTTTAACTTGCGGTTGGCCATGAAAACTCAGTATACCAGCTTCTGCCAATGCGGATATTTCTGCTTAGATTCTTCCAAGACCTCACTAATATAATAAACCGGCCTTTGCACAGGATACTCTTTCCCTGCCTCCTTGCGCTCAACCACAATTGCAACACTGACCGCTCTGTTGTTAGCCGCCACATAAAGGAGCAACGGTTCTTTCTCAGCCGGAGCGGCTAACACTGGCGGCTCAGTCAACTGTTTTTTAAGAGCTTAAAGTGCTTCAGCCACTGCCTTGCTCCATGCAAACTTGTCTGTCTTCTTCATCATCTGGTATAAGGGAATAGCCTTCTCCCCAAGCCGGCTTATGAACCGGCTCAATGCAACAATCCATCCTGCAAGGCGCTAAACATCATTAACGCAAGTTGGCTCTCCCAGAGAAGTGATAGCCTTAATTTTATCTGGGTTAGCCTCGATGCCCCGCTCAGAGACCAAGAAACCCAAAAGCTTTCCAGCTGGAACACCAAAAACACACTTCATCGGGTTAAGCATCATCTTGTAGACCCAGAGATTGTCAAATGTTTCCTTCAGATCCTTCAAAAGAGTTTCCTTCTTTCTGGATTTAACCACGATGGCATCCACGTAGGCATGAACATTACGGCCAATCTGACTGTAAAGGCAGTTCTGCACGCATTGTTGGTAAGTCGCCTGGGCACTCTTGAGCCCGAAAGGCATAGAAACATAACAGAACGCCCCAAAGGGTGTAATAAACACCGTCTTCTCCTGATCTTTTACTGCCATCTTGATCTGATGATAACCTGAATACGCATCCAGGAAGCATAAACTTTCACACCCGGCTGTAGCATCAATAATCTGATCAATACAAGGGAGTGCAAAAGGGTCAGCCGGGCAAGCCTTATTAAGGTCCGTGTAATCCACACACATACACCAGGCGCTGTTCTTTTTGAGCACTAGCACCGGGTTAGCCAACCACTCCGGGTGAAAAACTTCCATGATAAAACCTGCAGCCAAGAGCCGGGCAACTTCCTCCCCAATAGCTTTACATCTCTCTTCGTTGAACCGTCACAGAAACTGTTTGATCGGCTTAAACTTTGGATCCACATTAAGGTTGTGCTCAGCAAACTCTCTCGGTACACCCGGCATGTCAGAAGGCTTCCATGCAAAGATGTCCCAATTCTCACGGATGAATTCGATGAGCGCGCTTTCCTATTTGGGATCCATATGAGCCCCAATGATGAACTGCTTAGATGAGTCGCCCGGATTGAAATCTACCGCCTTGGTATCATCCGCTGAAAACTTGAGTGGCGGCTCAACCTCCGTAGTGGGCTTCTTCAGCGGGGTCATATCCTCCGGGTCAACATTCTCCTTGTAGAATTTTAGCTCCTCCTGGGCACAACTAGACTCTGCATAAGCCGCATCTCCTTCCTTAAACTCAATAGCCGTATTCCGATTACCATGAACGGTAATTGTACCTTTTAAGCTGCGCATTTTGAGTTGCAAGTAAACATAGCAAGGCCTAGCCATAAATTTGGCATAAGCCGGCCTCCCAAACAGTGCATGATAGGGACTCTTGATCTTAACCACCTCAAACCACAAGGATTCTACCCTGTAATTATACTCATCGCCGAAGGCCACTTCCAAAGAAATCCGTCCTACCGGATATACCGATTTACCCGAGACCACGCCATGAAAGACGGTGGAAGAAGGCTTAAGTTCCTTGTCAAGCAACTTCATCCGTCGGAAGGTGTCATAGTAGAGGATGTTGATGTTGCTGCCTCCGTCCATGAGCACCTTGTTCACCATATAACCGTTCACCTGGGGGGCCACAACCAAAGCAAGCTGGCCCGGGTCATCCACCCGTGGCGGGTGATCCTCTCGGCTCCATGTTATGTCATATTCAGACCACTGCAAATACTGCGGGAGAGCCGACGCAACCGTGTTGACCGCTTGCTACCGCAACTTTTGGTCTCGTTTACTGTGACCGGTCGTGAATACGTGATACTGTCCGGAACTGAGCTGCTTCGGGTTACTATGATTCCCGGATTGATTGCGCTGCTACTGCTGATTATTGTTGTTGTTGTTGTTGCGAGGATGTTGTTGGTGTCCCCCTTGGCTATTCTGACCCGGGTGTCCGGCTCCTGAACAGTCGGCGCCGAATCCAGCCCCTGATCCGCCGGGCCCTGAGCTGCCAGGCGGGCCGCCGCCCTCGTTATTGTGTTGCTGTGAATGCTGGTTTTTGAATTTGTGCATGATAAAACAATCACCCCACACATGCAACGCCGGCTTATCAAGCGTGCTGTGCTCCGAACAAGGTTTCTTAAGCGCTTCCTCTAAATTGAAAGGAGCCATGTTCCTGTTATGAAACTGCCTGAACTTTCCGTTCCCCCTGGGATGGTTCTGCCTTGTGTTGGTGTTTGCCACTAGCTCTGGCCCGCCATTAGAGTTTTTCCGCTTATTCTTATTCCCATTGTTCACAAAGCCCTTGCCTTGACTATTCTTCTTTGCCTAAGCACCGCTGAAAACCGATCTAGAGGAGAAACTACGATCTAGAGGAGAGGCAGCACGTGGTTGTTTTCTATGCGTGAAAAACCCTCAATAGCTCTAGTATATATAGGAGGAGAGAGGGAGGAGGCTGGCGCACAAGGGCCAGCCTTCTTGCCTCTTGCGCAAGGAGGAGAGGAGGAATCCTCCTCCAATCCTAGTTGGACTAGGATTCCTCCTTTCCTACTTTGAAACTCTTTCCACCTTGTTTTTTTCCTTCTCCTTCAACTCCAGCCGCACGGGCCTCTTGTGGGACTGCCACCAGCCCACTAAGGGTTGGTATTCATCCTCCCACAGCCCACGTAGCCTCTTGGGTCGAAATACCCCTCCCGATGGTCCCTCGGTACACTACCGACACTCCCGTACACTACCGATGAGTCCGAAACTTTTCCGGCGACCAAAACAGGACTTCCGATATATCAATCTTTACCTCCGGACCATTCCGGGGCTCCTTGTGACGTCCAGGATCTCATCTGGGACTCCGAACAACCTTTGGTCACCACCATACATAACTCTATACTACCGAAACGTCACCAAACCTTAAGTGTGCAGACCCTGTGGGTTCGAGAACTATGTAGACATGACCGAGACACCTCTACAATAAATAACCAATAGAGGGACCTGGATGCCCATATTGATTCCCACATATTCTACAAAGATCTTCATCGGTCGAACCTCTATGTCAAGGATTCAGTTAATCCCGTATGATGTTCCCTTTGTTCTTCGGTATGTTACTTGCCCGAGATTCGATCGTCGATATCTCCATACCTAGTTCAACCTCGTTACCGGCAAGTCTCTTTACTCGTTCCGTAATACAAGATCCCGTGACTAACACTTAGTCACATTGCTTGCAAGGCTTATTGTGATGTTGTATTACCGAGTGGGCCCTAAGATACCTCTCCGTCACACGGAGTAACAAATCCCAGTCTTGATCCATGCCAACCCAACAGACACCCTCGGAGATACCTGTAGAGCACCTTTATGTCACCCAGTTACATTGCGACGTTTGATACACACAAGGTACTCCTCCGGTGTCAGTGAGTTGCATGATCTCATGGTCATAGGAACAAATACTTGACATGCAGAAAACAGTAGCAATAAACTGACACGATCATATGCTACATTTGTAGTTTGGGTCTTGTCCATCACATCATTCTCCTAATGACGTGATCCCGTTATCAAATGACATCTCATGTCCATGACTAAGAAACCATAGCCATCTTTGATCAATGAGATAGTCTATTAGAGGCATACTAGGGACATGGTGTTGTCTATGTATCCACACATGTATCTGAGTTTCCGATCAACACAATTATAGCATGGATAATAAACGATTATCATGAACAAGGAAATATGATAATAACCAATTTATTATTGCCTCTAGGGCATATTTCCAACAGTCTCCCACTTGCACTAGAGTCAATAATCTAGTTGACATCACCATGTGATTCGCTTTGTTATGAATCTAACACCCAATGTGTTTTGGGGCTCGATCATGCTTTGCATGTGAGAGAGGTCTTATAGTTCAACGGGTTTGCGATATTTAGATCTATGTGTACTTTGCAAATCTCTATGTCAAACTGTAAACACTGCTACTACACTCCACTTGGTACTATTCCAAATGGCTACTCCACTATAAGTATCCAGATTGCTACTCCGAGTCATCCGGATTGGTGTTAAAGCTTGCATCGACGTAACTCTTTACGACGAACTCTTTATCACCTCCATAATCGAGAAACATCTCCTTAGTCCTTTAGTTACTAAGGATAATCTTGACCGCCATCTAGTGATCCACTCCTGGATCACTCTTGTACCCCTTGACAGACTCATGGCAAGGCACACACAGGTAAGGTACATAGCATGGCATATTATATAGAGCCTATGGCTAAGACATAGGGGACGACATTCGTCCTTTCTCTTTCTTCTGACGTGGTCGAGCTTTGAGTCTCACTCAACTTCACACCTTACAAAGCAGGCAAGAACACTTCTCTCTGACTGATCCATTTTGAACTCTTTCAAAATCTTGTCAAGATATGTACTCATTCAAAGTCTCATCAAGCATCTTGGTCTATCTCTATAGATCTTGATGCTCAACAATTAGGTAGCTTTATCTAGGTCTTCCTTTGAAAAACTCCTTTCAAACAACCCTTTATGCTTTCCAGAAATTCTACATCATTTCCGATCAACAATATGTCAACCACATATGCTTTTTAGAAACTTTATAGTTCTCCCACTCACTTTATTGTAAATACAAGTTTCTCATAAACTTTGTATAAACTACAAAACTTTGATCACCTCATCAAAGTGTATATTCCAACTTCGAGATGCTTGCTCCAGCCCTTAGATGGATTGCTGGAGCTCGCACACCTTTTAGCATCCTTAGGACTGACAAAACCTTCTGGTTGTATCGCATAGAACCTTTCCTCAAGTAAACTATTAAGGAAACGACGCTTTGTCATCCATCTGCCAGATTTCATAATTGAAAAATACAGCAACTGCTAACATAATTCCAACAGACTTTAGCATTGCTACGAGTGAGAAAGTCTCATCGCAGTCAACTCTTTGAACTTGTCGAAAACTTCTTTGTGACAAGTCAAGCTTTATAAATGGTGACATTTACCATCAGCGTCTGTCTTCATCTCAAAGGTCCATTTGTACTCGACGACCTGTCGTCCAACGAACAAGTCTACCAGAGTCTATACTTGGTTTTCATAAATGGATCCTTTCTCGGATTTCATGGACTCTAACCATTTGTCGGAATTCGGGCTCATCATCGTTTCTCCATAGCTCGTAGGTTCATTGTTGTCCAACAACATGACCTCCAAGACAGGGTTGTCGTACCACTCAGGAGCAGTACACGTCCTTGTCGACCTACGAGGTTCGATAGTAACTTGATCCGAAGATTCATGATCATCATAATTAACTTCCTCTTCAACTAATGTTGGCTCCACAGAAACATTTTTCTGCGTTGCGCTATTCTCTGGTTGAAGCAAAGGTTCAACAACCTCATCAAGTTCCATCTTCCTCCCACTCAATTCTTTCGAGAGAAACTTTTTCTCGAGAAAGGACCCAGTTTTAGCAATAAACACTTTATGCTTGGATCTAAGATAGAAGGTTCACCCAACTGTTCTTAGGGTATTCTATGAAGATGCATTTGTCCACTTTGGGTTCGAGCTCATTAGGTGAAAACATTTTTTCCACACAAGTGTCGCTGCCCCAAACATTAAGAAATGACAGCTTAAGTTTCTATCAAACCATAATTCACACGGTGTCATCTCAACAGATTTAGATGGTGCCCTATTTAAAGTGAATGTCGTTGTCTCTAATGCATAACCCCAAAACTATAGTAGAAAAACGATAAGAGACATCATAGCCCACACCATATCCAATAGAGCACCACTATGACGTTCAGACACACCATCACACTATGGTGTTCCAGGTGGCTTGAGTTGTGAAACGACTTTCACATTGTCTAAAGTTTGTATGCCAAACTCGTAACTCAGATATTCACCTCCAAGATCATACCGCAGACATTTTTATCTTCTTGTCACGATGATCTTAAACTTCACTCTGAATTTGCTTGAACTTTTCAAACAATTTAGACTTGTGTTTCATTAAGTAAACATACACTATATCTACTCAAATCATCAGTGAAGGTAAGAAAATAACGATATCCACCGCACGCTACAAGACTCATTGTATTGCATACATCAACATGTATCATTTCCAATAAATCACTTGCCCGCTTTATGAATCCGAAAAATGGGGTCCTTAGTCATCTTGCCCAAGAGGCATGGTTCGCATGTCTCAACCGATTCGAAATCGAATGAGTCCAAAGATCCATCAGCATGGAGTTTCTTCATGCGCTTTATACCAATATGACATTTAGTGGCAGTGCCACAAGTATGTGGTACTATCATTATTAACTTTGTATCTTTTGGCATCAATTCTATGAACATGTGTATTACTACGATCAAGATTCAACAAACCATTCTCACTGGGTGCATGACCATTAAAGGTATTTATTCATGTACACAGAATAACCATTATTCTCTAACTTAAACGAATAACCGTGTTGCAATAAACATGATCTAATCACGTTCATGCTCAACGCAAAACACCAAATAACATTTATTTAGGTTCGTCACTAATCCCGAAGGTAGAGAGAGCGTGCGATGTTGATCACATCAACCTTAGAAACATATCCAACACACATCGTCACCTCACCCTTAGCTAGTTCTCCGTTTATTCCGTAGCTTTTATTTCGAGTTACTAACATTTAGCAACCAAACCGATATCCAATACCTAGGTGCTACTAGGAATACTAGCAAGGTACACATCAATAACACGTATATCAAATATACTTTTGTCGATGTTGCCAGCCTTCTTATCTACCAAGTATCTAGGGTTGTTCCGCTTCATCGGCCGGTCTCCTCATAATCGAAGCACTTAGTCTCGGGTTTGGGTTCAACTTTGGGTTGCTTCACTGGAGCAGCAACTGACTTGCCATCCATGAAGTTTCCCTTCTTGCCCTTGCCCTTCTCGAAACTAGTGGTTTTACTAACCATCAACACTTGACGCTCCTTCTTGATTTCTACCTTCGCGGTGTCAAACATCGCGAACAGCTCAGGGATCATTATTTCTATCCCTGGCATTTTATAGTTCATCACCAAGTTCTAGTAGCTTAGTGACAGTGACTTGGAGAACTATATGAATCACTATCTTATCTGGAAGATCAACTCCCACTCGATTCAAGCGATTGTAGCACCCACACAATCTGAGCACATGCTCAACGATTGAGCTATTCTCTTTCATCTTGCAGGCAAAGAATCTTGTCGGAGATCTCATATCTCGCAACACGGGCAAGAGCATGAGATCCTAATTTCAGCTCTCAGAACATCTCATATGTTCCGTGACATTCAAAACGTTTCAGAGGCTCAATTCTAAGCCGTAATGCCTGACGCACTAAACTATCAAGTAGTCATCAGAACGTGCATGTCATATGTTCACAACATCTACAGACGATGCTAGAGGGGTTGGCACACCGAGCGGTGCATTAAGGACATAAGCCTTCTGTGCAGCAATGAGGACAATCCTCAGATCACGGACCTAGTCCGCAATATTGCTACCATCATATTTCAACTCTATTTCTCTAGGAACATATAAAAATTCAAGGGAGCTACAGCGCGAGCAAGTAATCTACAACATAATTTGCAAAGACACTACTGACTATGTTCATGATAATGAGTTCAATTAATCATATTACTGAAGAACTCCCACTTAAGTTGACATCCCTCCGGTCATTCGAGTGATACATGTTCCAAATTCACCAACTCAAGGCCGATCATCACGTGAGTTGAGGTGGTTTCAATGGTGAACATCATCATGTTGATCATATCTACTAGATGACTCATGTTCGACCTTTCGGTCTCTTGTGTTCTGAGGCCATGTCTGTACATGGTAGGCTCGTCAAGTTTAACCCGAGTGTTCTGCATGTGCAACACTGGCTTGCACCCGTTGTATGTGAACGTAGAGTCTATCACACCCGATCATCACGTGGTGTCTCGACACGACGAACTTTCGCAATGGTGCACACTTGGGGAGAACACAATTTATCTTGAAATTTAGTGAGGGGTCACCTTATAATTCTACCGTCTTCCTAAGAAAAACAAGGTGCATAAAAGTATTAACATCACATGCAAATCATAAGTGACATGATATGGCCATGAACTTGTGCTTTTGATCTCCATCTTGAAAGCACCGGCATGATCTCTATCGTCACCGGCACAACACCATGATCTCCATCATCTTGATCTCCATCAACGTGTCGCCATCGGGGTTGTCACACCCACCATGCTTCTACTACTATTGCTACCGTTTAGCAATAAAGTAAAGCATTACATAGCGCTTAATGATTGACACACAGGTCATACAATAATTAAAGACAACCCTATGGCTCCTGCCAGTTGCCGTACTCATCGACATGCAAGTCGTGATATTCTATACAACACATGATCATCTCATACATCACATATATCACATCATGTAATTGGCCATATCACATCAAAACATACCCTGCAAAAACAAGTTAGACGTCCTCTAATTGTTGTTGCATGTTTTACGTGGCTTCTATGGGTATCTAGTAAGAACAATTCTCACCTACGCATAAACCACAATGGTGATACATTAGTTGCTTTTCAACCTTCTCAAGGACCGCCTTTGTCGAATCTGATCCAACTAAAGTAGGAGAAACTGGCACCCACTAGCCATCTATGCAACAAGTTGCAGTTGAGGGAACCGGTCTCTCGTAAGCGTACGAGTAATGTTGGTCCGGGCCGCTTCATCCTGATACGTCTCCAACGTATCTATAATTTTTGATTGTTCCATGCTATTTTATTATCAACTTTGGATGTTTTATATGCATGAATATGCTATTTTATATTATTTTTGGGACTAACTTATTAACTCAGTGCCTAGTGCCAGTTTCTGTTTTTTCCGTGTTTTTGACCTTTTTTAGATAGGAATATCAAACGGAGTCCAAACGGAATAACTTTCGCCGTGATTTTTTATGGAAAATATCAAAAATACCAGAAGAAAAGATACCGAAGAGGAGTCCCGAGGAATCCACGAGCCTCGAAGGCGTGGCCACCCCCCCTGGCCGCGCCTGGGAGGCTCGTGACTCCCTCATGGACCCTCCTGACTTGTTCTCGTCGCCATACGGTCTTATAAATACCAAAACCATCAGAACTAAACCTAGATCGGAAGTTCCGCCGCCGCAAACCTCCAGAGCCACCAAAAACCAATTAGGAGACCGTTCCGACACCTTCCCGGAGGGGGAATCCATCTCCAGTGGCCATCTTCATCATCCTGGCGATCTCCATGACGAGGAGGGAGTAGTCCACCCTCGGGGCTGAGGGTACGTACCAGTAGCTATGTGTTTGATCTCTCTCTCTCTCGTGTTCTTGAGATGTCTTGATCTTGATGTACCGCGGGTTTTGCTACTATAGTTGGATCTTATGATGTTCTTCCCCCTCTACCTTCTTGTAATGAATTGAGTTTTCCCTTTGAAGTTATCTTATCGGATTGAGTCTTTAAGAACACTTGATATATGTCTTGCCCGTGTCTATCTGTGGTGACAATGGGATATTCATGTGAGTACTTGATGTATGTTTTGGTGATCAACTTGCGAGTTTTGTGACCTCGGGAACCTATTCATAGGGGTTGGCACACGCTTTGACTCTCCGGTAGAAACTTCGGGGCAATCTTTGAAGTTCTATGTGTTGGTTGAATAGATGATTTTGAGATTGTGTGATGCATGTAGTATAATCATACCCTCAGATACTTGAGGTGACAATGGAGTATCTAGGTGACATTAGGGTTTTGGTTGATATGTGTCTTAAGGTGTTATTGTAGTACGAACTGTAGGATAGATTGAACGGAAAAAATAGCTTCGTGTTATTTTACTACGGACTCTTGAATAGATCGATCAGAAAGAATAACTTTGTGGTGGTTTCATACCCGACAATAATCTCTTCGTTTGTTCTCCGCTATTAGTTACTTTGGAGTGAATCTTTGTTGCACGTTGAGGGATAGTTATATGATCCAATTATGTTATCATTGTTGAGAGAACTTCCACTAGTGAAAGTATGAACCCTAGGCCTTGTTTCCACGCATTGCAATACCGTTCGTGCTCACTTTTACTATTAATTACCTTGCTGTTTTTATATTTTCAGATTACAAAAACCTATATCTACCATCCATATTGCACTTGTATCACCATCTCTTCGCCGAACTAGTGCACCTATACAACTTACCATTGTATTGGGTGTGTTGGGGACACAAGAGACTCTTTGTTATTTGGTTGCAGGGTTGCTTGAGAGAGAACATCTTCATACTACACCTCTCGCGGATTGATAAACCTTAGGTCACCCACTTGAGGGAAAATTGCTAGTGTCCTACAAACCTCTGCACTTGGAGGCCCAACAACGTCTACAAGGAGAAGGTTGCGTAGTAGACATCAAGCTCTTTTCTGGCGCCGTTGCCGGGGAGGTTAGCGCTTGAAGGTATATCTTTAGATCTTGCAATCGAATCTTTTAGTTTCTTGGTTTTTCACTAGTTTAGTCTATTAAAAGAAAACTACAAAAAAATGGAATTAAGGATACCTCATATGCTTCATCTTTTTAATGTCTTTCGCGAAAATGATAGAAAAGAAAATTGTGCTCAAGTGCTAGAAGAAGAATTACATAGGATGCTTGGCATAAAATATGTGAGTGATGAGCATGATTGCAATGTTGTTAATATGAATACTTTGAATATCCATGATGGTAATGATATGCAAAGCTACAAGCTTAGGGATGCTATGTTTGATGAAGATGATTTTTTTAGTTCCCCCACTTTGAATGATCAAAATTATTATGATGAAAGCATGCCCCCTATCTATGATGATTATTGTGATGATAATTATGCTATAAAGAAGAATCATGATAAAACTTGTCACAATTATGAGTACCCTTTTGCTAAACATCACTCTTATAATGTGGAAACTATTCGTAGTATTCAAGTCTTCTACGATACTCCCACTATTAATCATGAGAATAAAATTGCTTATGTGGAGAGTAGTAAAATTTCAGATCATGAAAAGAATGATCTAGGTGATGGTTATATTTTTGAATTCATTAATGAGGATACTTAAAATTATTATGATAGGGGATCATATGCTTCTACATATTGCAATAATGTCAAGTTTCCTCTCTATGTGTTGAAATTTTTGAAGCTATGCTTGTTTTGCCTTCCTATGCTAGATGATTCTTGATCCAATAAGTTGTTTGTTCAAAAAATCACTATGCATAGGAAGTGGGTTAGACTTAAATGTGCTAGTCATATGCTTCATGATGCTTCCATTATGTTTCAATCATTATCTTTTATGTGAGCATCATTGAAATCATCATCCCTAGCTTGAAAGGCATTAAAGAAAAGTGCTTGTTGGGAGACAACCCAATATGTATCCTTACTGTTTTTGTGTGTTAAGATTATTAGTATAATTTATTAATCATGTTTTATATCTTTTATTTCAATAAAGTGCCAAGTAAAGCCTTATGATTAGTTTGGGTGATAGTTGTTTGATCATGCTGAAAAAGACAGAAACTTTGTGCTCACAAAATTATTTTTAGTTTTTATCCAGAGAGAGAGTTTGAGTTGATTATTTTTATTATGATTTATATACAAATTTCCTTAATTTTCATAATTTTTCAGAATTGTTGGAGGTTCAGAAGTATGGTTATCATTCAGATCATTACAGACTGTTCTGTTTTTGACAGATTCTGTTTTCAATGCATAGTTTGCTTGTTGTAGTGTTTCCATAGATTATATTAAGTGATATAAATTGTGGAAATGATAAGATACATTAGGAATTGTGTGGGAAAATTTATTAATCTTGTCTTGACAGTACCAAAATGAATGATTTGTCCTTATTATACTAACCCATCTCACGAAGTTCCGTTAAGTTTTGTGTTGTGATGTTTTCAAGTTTTGGGTAAAGTTTGGATGGACAACGGAACAAGGAGTGGAAAGAGCCTAAGCTTCGGTATTCCCAAGACATCCCAAGCCATATTCAAGGACACAAAATAGCCTAAGCTTGGGGATGCCCCAGGAAGGCATCCCCTCTTTCGTCTTCAATCCATCGGTAACTTTACTTGGGGCTATATTTTTATTCACCACATGATATGTGTTTTGCTTGGAGCGTCATTTTCTTTTATTAGTAATTAATTGCTTTTATTTATAATAATGTTAATTTTTTCATCATTTAGTTCAATAAAAATGTCAAGGATAGCCTCGACCATGCTACTATCTTTTTCCACACTTGTGCTTCAAAATAGCACCATGTTCTTCATGACAGAGAGTCTCTTGTTTTGTCACTTTCATATGCTAGTGGGAATTTCCATTATATAACTTGGCTTGTATATTCCAATGATGGGCTTCCTCAAATTTCCCTAGGTCTTCGTGAGCAAGCAAGTTGGGTGCACACCCACTAGTTTCTATTTTTGAGATTTCATACACTTATAGCTCTAGTGCATCAGTTCCATGGTAAACCCTACTCATTCACATTGATATCTATTGATGGGCATCTCCATAGCCCATTGATACGCCGAGTCGATGTGACCATATCCTCCTTTTTGCCTCACAACCTCCACCACACTCTATTCCACTTATAGTGCTATATCCATGGCTCACGCTCATGTATTGCGTGAGAGTTGAAAAAGTTTAAAAAAGTAAAAGTGTGAAAACAATTGCTTGACCAATACCGGGGTTGTTCATGATTTAGATTCATTGTGTGAGGAAGATGGAGCATAGCCAGACTATATGATTTTGTAGGGATAACTTTCTTTGGCCTTGTTATTTCGAAAGTTCATGATTACTTTGCTACTATACTTGAAGTATTATTGTTTTCATGTCAATATTAAACTATTGTTTTGAATCTTATGGATCTGAATATTCATGCCACAATAAAAAGGTTACATAGAAAAAATATGTTAGGTAGCATTCCACATCAAAAATTCGGTCTTTATCACTTCCCTACTCGAGGACGAGTAGCAGTTAAGCTTGGGGGTGCTTGATACGTCTCCAACGTATCTATAATTTTTGATTGTTCCATGCTATTATATTATCAACTTTGGATGTTTTATATGCATGAATATGCTATTTTATATTATTTTTGGGACTAACTTATTAACTCAGTGCCCAGTGCCAGTTTCTGTTTTTTCCGTGTTTTTGACCTTTTTCAGATAGGAATATCAAACGGAGTCCAAACGGAATAAACTTTCGCCGCGATTTTTTATGGAAAATATCAAAAATACCAGAAGAAAAAGATACCGGAGAGGAGTCCCGAGGAAGCCACAAGCCTAGGGGCGCGGCCACCCCCCTGGCCGCGCCTGGGAGGCTCGTGACTCCCTCGTGGCCCCTCCTGACTTGTTCTCGCCGCCATACGGTCTTATAAATACCAAAACCATCAGAACTAAACCTAGATCAGAAGTTCCACCGTCGCAAACCTCCAGAGCCACCAAAAACCAATCGGGAGACCATTCCGGCACCTTGCCGGAGGGGGAATCCATCTCCGGTGGCCATCTTCATCATCTGGGCGATCTCCATGACGAGGAGGGAGTAGTCCACCCTCGGGGCTGAGGGTATGTACCAGTAGCTATGTGTTTGATCTCTCTCTCTCTCGTGTTCTTGAGATGTCTTGATCTCGATGTACCGCGGGTTTTGCTACTATAGTTGGATCTTATGATGTTCTTCCCCCTCTCCCTTCTTGTAATGAATTGAGTTTTCCCTTTGAAATTATCTTATCGGATTGAGTCTTTAAGAACACTTGATATATGTCTTGCCTGTGTCTATATTTGGTGACAATGGGATATTCATGTGAGTACTTGATGTATGTTTTGGTGATCAACTTGCGGGTTTTGTGACCTCGGGAACCTATGCATAGGGGTTTCCACACATTTTGACTCTCCGGTAGAAACTTCGGGGCACTCTTTGAAGTTCTGTGTTGTGTGTTGGTTGAATAGAGGATTTTGAGATTGTGTGATGCATGTAGTATAATCATACCCACGGATACTTGAGGTGACAATGGAGTATCTAGGTGACATTAGGGTTTTGGTTGATATGTGTCTTAAGGTGTTATTCTAGTACGAACTCTAGGATAGATTGAACGGAAAGAATAGCTTCGTGTTATTTTACTACGGACTCTTGAATAGATCGATCAGAAAGAATAACTTTGTGGTGGTTTCGTACCCGACAATAATCTCTTCGTTTGTTCTCTGCTATTAGTTACTTTGGATTGAATCTTTGTTGCACGTTGAGGGATAGTTATATGATCCAATTATGTTATCATTGTTGAGAGAACTTCCACTAGTGAAAGTATGAACCCTAGGCCTTGTTTCCACGCATTGCAATACCGTTCGTGCTCACTTTTACTATTAATTACCTTGCTGTTTTTATATTTTCAGATTACAAAAACCTATATCTACCATCCATATTGCACTTGTATCACCATCTCTTCGCCGAAATAGTGCACCTATACAACTTACCATTGTATTGGGTGTGCTGGGGACACAAGAGACTCTTTGTTATTTGGTTGCAGGGTTGCTTGAGAGAGACCATCTTCATCCTACACCTCCCGCGGATTGATAAACCTTAGGTCACCCACTTGAGGGAAAATTGCTACTGTCCTACAAACCTCTGCACTTGGAGGCCTAACAACGTCTACAAGGAGAAGGTTGCATAGTAGACATCACATCCCACAATACCGCTGAACCAAAACATGACCAAGGGAGGAAGCAATCTAAGCATCAACGCCCACAAACTCTTTGTGTTCTACTTGAGATCTCATCTACACATAGACCTAGCTCATGATGTCACTGTTGGGGAACGTTGCAAGGGAAACAAAAAATTTCCTACGCACACGCAGATCTATCCATGGTGATGAGCATCTACGAGAGGGAGAGTGGATCTACATACCCTTGTAGATCGCTAAGATGGAAGCGTTAAGAAACGCGGTTGGTGTAGTCAAACGTCTTTGCGATCCAAATCACCGAGCGTCCCGCGATCTCATCACGATCCGTCCCGCGATCCAATCATGATCCGTACCGCGAACCCATCATGATCCGTCCCATGATCTCATCACGATCCGTGTCGCAATCTTGATCATGGTCCTTCCGATCTAGCGCCGAACGGTCGGCACCTCCGCGTTCAGCACACGTACAGCTCGATGAAGATCTCCGCCTTCTTGATCCAGCAAGAGGGAGCGGAGAGGTAGAAGATTTCTCCGGCAGCGCAACGATGTTGCGGCGATGGTGGTGGAGCTATTCCGGCAGGGCTTCGCCTAAGCACCGCTGAAAACCGATCTAAAGGAGAAACTGCAATCTAGAGGAGAGGCAGCACGTGGCTGTTTTCTATGCGTGAAAAACCCTCAATACCTCTAGTATATATAGGAGGAGAGAGGGAGGAGGCTGGCGCACAAGGTCCAGCCCTCTTGCCTCTTGCGCAAGGAGGAGAGGAGGAATCCTCCTCCAATCCTAATAGGACTAGGATTCCTCCTTTCCTACTTGGAAACTCTTTCCACCTTGTTTTTTTTCCTTCTCCTTCAACTCCAGCCGCATGGGCCTCTTGTGGGACTGCCACCAGCCCACTACGGGCTGGTATTCATCCTCCCACAGCACATGTAGCCTCTTGGATCGAAATAGCCCTCCCGATGGTCCCCCGGTTCACTACCGACACTCCCGGTACACTACCGATGAGTCCGAAACTTTTCCGGTGACCAAAACAGGACTTCCTATATATCAATCTTTACCTCCGGACCATTTCAGAGCTCCTCGTGACGTCCGGGATATCATACGGGACTCCGAACAACCTTCGATCACCACCATACATAACTCTATACTACCGAAACGTCACCAAACCTTAAGTGTGCAGACCCTACGGGTTCGACAACTATGTAGACATGACCGAGACACCTCTACGGTCAATAACCAATAGCGGGACCTGGATGCCCATATTGATTCTCACATATTCTACGAAGATCTTTATTGGTCGAACCTCTGTGTCAAGGATTCAGTTAATCCCGTATGATGTTCCCTTTGTTCTTCGGTATGTTACTTGCCCGAGATTCGATCGTCGGTATCTCCATACCTAGTTCAACCTCGTTCCGGCAAGTCTCTACTTGTTCCGTAATACAAGATCCCGTGACTAACACTTAGTCACATTGCTTGCAAGGCTTATTGTGATGTTATATTACCGAGTGGGCCCTGAGATACCTCTCCGTCACACGGAGTAACAAATCCCAGTCTTGATCCATGCCAACCCAACAGACACCCTCGGAGATACCTGTAGAGCACCTTTATAGTCATCCAGTTACGTTGCAACGTTTGATACACACAAGGTACTCTTCCGGTGTCAGTGAGTTGCATGATCTCATGGTCATAGGAACAAATACTTGACATGCAGAAAACAGTAGCAATAAACTGACACGATCATATGCTATGTTTGTAGTTTGGGTCTTGTCCATCACATCATTCTCCTAATGACGTGATCCCGTTATCAAATGACATCTCATGTCCATGACTAGGAAATCATAGTCATCTTTGATCAACGAGATAGTCTATTAGAGGCATCGAGATCATCTTTGATCAATGACTCTTATGCTTTAGTTGCTAGCTTGTCCTATTTATATGTGTGTAACCTGGCCTGTAAACAGTATCAGATCATCGAGAGCCAAAGCAATAAAAAATACACAAGACCGACACAGCTCTGTTGCCATCCAATCCAACGTATTGTGCTTGTGTGTATTTCGACAAGAGATTGATCGATCAAGGGGCGTTGGAGCTAGCTCGCATTGATCATACAAGCCCGCGACTTGTAGTTCCAATACGTGCATGTGCTAGCGAACCATGTACGTGAGAGTACATCCACCTCTTAGATCATCTCCAACAGTCGTCCAACACGTGGCGCGCTAAAAACCAGTTTGCAACACGTCCATCGCCTGGTTTGACGCGACGGGCAACGCTGGTTCTAACAGCCGCGCTAAAATGCAGCGCGGGCGCCTAGCTCTAGTAGACGCGCTAAAATGCAGCGCGCTCTCGCACAAACACTACGATGCATAGATACAAAGATATTTTATATAGTTCAAAAACAATATAAAGATATTTTACATACTTCAACTAGATAATAAACTACGGTTCAACTAGATAAATAACTACGGTGCAACTACATAAAATCAAAACTACGATGCAACTAGATAAACTATGGTGCAGCTAGAACTACTCCGAGTCATCCTCATCATCATCCTCATCCTCGGTGGTGTTGTCCGAGGTATCGATCCATATGTCATGCCAACGTTCATCCTCGGTGGTGAAGATCGACTTCCCACCTGCTTCAACGATTTCGCATTGCGATATGGCCAGTGCCTTCCGCCAATGCCGGTCCGCCCGCTCCGCGCGGCGCCTTGTCGTCCTCTCCGTCCGGTAGGCGCGCTCGTTGGCGACGTCCTCCGGGTGGCGCTGGTGCCACTCCGCCATGGCTCGCTCGTCCTCCTTGGCGACGAGGAGGCAGCGCTGCCGCCGACTGTGCTCCGCACGGTCCTGGCCCGTGATAAGACGAGGCGGAGGGGCGACGGCTTGCGCCTATTCGCGCATGTAGACGTCGCGGAAGTTCATCTGCGACAGAGGCCTCTCTAGGCGTCACGCCGCCGCGTCGTACACGCGGGCGGCCTCATGCATAGTCTGGAACGTGTCGAGGCCGAGTCGGACGTCGCCAGACCGAATCTCGGCGTAGTACCAGCCATTGGGGCGCTTGTAGACGCCGTGGTAGCCCGAAGTTCCTCGGCAGCGCGGCGGCATGGTGGCGCGGTGGTGGCGGGGGGCTTCAGCGGCGAGGAAACAGCGAGAAAGCAATGGAAGCGGCGAGAAGGCGGAGGAAATGCGCGCGTGGCAGTGTGGTGAAACACGTGGCGAGCGCCCGCGATTTATAGGCGCGTCGCAAGCGGTGCGCCAAATCTACCGCGCGACCAACAGCTTTCTCCCGCGCGCGCAAACGTTTACCACGCGCTTGTTTCTCGCCACCGCTGGAGCACGCGAAAACTTTCCGCGTGCGCTAAAAGGGCTTTTTACCGCGCGCGCGTCTTTTGGCGCAGCTGTTGGAGATGCTCTTAGCCCGTTTGCTACTCTTTCCGTTTCATAATGTAGTGCATATAAATTTTTTAAAAAGTCAAACTTTGCCAACTTTGACCAAGTTTATAGACAAAACTATTTAATTCTATAATACCAAATGTATATAATATGAAACTACGTCTTATGATGAATCCAATGATATATGTTAGACATTCTAGATGTAATTATTATTTTCACAAATTTAATCAAAGTTGATGAAGTTTGATTTTTTAAATAAGACGCTGTAACACAGCGCCCACGCGCCGTGCGGGGCGTTCTAGCGGCCGACCAATTTTGGCAGGGATGCACCAGCGGTCCCCCCACCAGAACCAAAAGCAGAAAGTTGGCCCCAACCCTCCAAAAACCACTTCCCGACACGAAAAGCCAGGAAACATAGCAGATATTGCCCGCACATGCTCGAGGCCCCACACAGATTTGCTTGCACGTGCCACCTCGCCCCCTTCCTTCCCCTCCCCCACCTGTTCTTTTGAAAAAAGAGCATACAACACATGCTAAAGAGAGAGAACAAAGCCAATCAAGACAGCGTGGTTCTGCAACTCTTTGTTGCCTATTCAGACTACAAAAAACAAAATAAAAGACCAGGTAAGAAAAGAGAGCTTCAGAGACACATGTTGCTGCTGTGCAATATTCAGCCATATATATGTCACACTCCATGATATAGTTGCAGAAATCTCCCCTGTACCCCATGATCTACTTGCAACTTCCCCTGCACGCCATTGGATCATTTTCTTTTTGCTTGTTCTTTTCACCAAACCTGATATGTGTTGCTGATTTTGAGATATTTTAGTTCCTACCGCCAGGCTTCTGCATAGTAGGCAACAACAAAAAGAACTAGTTGGTCAGATCATTTCAAAGAAAACCAATATTATTAGTTTCTCAGTGTGGAAAAATATGCAGGCAACCTTGCAGGACCTTGAAAAAAAATACCAGAAGAGCCCTGAAATAAAATTATGTAAATATATACAAAATAAAAACAACTAGATGCTCGGGACCTTGTAGGCAATTGTGTTGGTGAAAAATATTAAATGAAACTAGCAGCTTAGAAACCCTGGTGAATGACCAGAGATATAGTTGCTAGTAGCTTCAGGAAAACAAGACTTACAATTAGTTGTTGCTTGGTTTGTAGGGTGTTTGTTTGATTTAAAAAATATCCAAAAAGGGGAAATAAAGGCCATTTGAAAAAAAGCACCTAAGAACTTCAAAAAAGTTGAAAGAATCTATGATTGTTGAGTTTTGTGGTGGCTTCCTCAATAGCTTGATTTATTTTTGGACTTGCAAAGTATACATAAAAGTCTGAAAAAACACCAAGTCGCCCAATTGACTTGCAAAAAAACTATGTTTTCCTTTTCCTCTCACTTTATTAACCATTACTGATCGTCCCCCCGCCCCCCATTTTTTGGTTTCAATACAGATGGTTTTTATTTTCATGAATGCTTTTCCTAATGGATATGATTAAGATGTAGAAGCCCCACTGTGTTGCACGCAAGCCCCACATGTGGGTTTGCCAACATCCATTGAGGGTGTGGGCGAGTCGCCTGATTTGATTGATGACACCCCTATGCCTGAAAATGTGGGAGTGAAAGTGCATGCTACACCGGCCGCCGTGTCTGATGCAACAAGGGCTGAGCATATCACCCCTGCTACAGTAACTCGTGGGAGTGAAAGTTCATGCTACACTGGCCGCCGTGTCTGATGCGACATGTGCTGAGCATATCACCCCTGCTGCACTAACGTGTGGTACTACAGTAACTCAACCTAGCGAGACAGTGCAAAATGGAGGTGGTACGGGGGAGTTGTCAGACTTCGATGCACATGATGACACTGAAATTTGGTCTAGCCCTCAGGAACCCTTTGTTGGCATGGAGTTTGACCGTTGATCGGTGCTAAGGCTCACTACAATGCCTACGCTCCAGATTTGGTTTCTCGGTTAAATCTAACACGTCTAGACAGTCTGCTTACATCGGTGTGCTTGAGAAACATACTTTTGATCTGGATTGGGCGACTTAGTATAATGGGTTTGCCAAGAACCCCCACCAACCCCGAGTACACACTCTTAGTATGTGGTAAGAGGTAGGCGACTTAATTTCCCCGCTTAGCCGACTTTGCGGGCGTGTCGAGGCGACAACGTGTTGGGGCTTAGGCGACTTTGTTGCTTTCACTATGCTTGGGCGAGTTAGCTTGTTGAAATGCTCTAGATTCCCACATTGGGTATGACGACGATGTATCGGCCGGTAAGAGATTCCCGTCCAATGACTTTATTTGGTGTGTGAGCGACTTTGGCATGTGAAGCCTGGTCTGTGTGCGGCTGGTCTGCGTGCGGCTATGGTATGGGGTAGGCGACTTAGTTTCCCTCGCTTAGCCGACTTTGTGGGCGTGTCGAGGCGACTACGTGTTGGGGCTTAGGCGACTTTATTGCTTTCACTTTGCTTGGACAAGTTAGCTTGTTGGGATGCTCTAGATTCCCACATTGGGTATGACGACGATGTATCGGCCGGTAAGAGATTCCCGTCCAATGACTTTACTTGGTGTGTGAGCGACTTTGGCATGTGAAGCCCGGTCTGCGTGCGGCTGTGGTAGGGGGTAGGCGACTTAGTTTCCCCCATTTAGCCAACTTTGTGGGTGCGTCGAGGCGACTACGTGTTGGGGCTTAGGCGACTTTGTTTCTTTCACTGTGCTTGGGCGAGTTAGCTTGTTGGGATGCTCTAGATTCCCACATTGGGTATGACGATGATGTATCGGCCGGTAAGAGATTCCCGTCCAATGACTTTACTTGGTGTGTGAGCGACTTTGGCATGTGAAGCCCGGTCTGCGTGCGGCTGTGGTAGGGGGTAGGCGATTTAGTTTCCCCCCATTTAGCCAACTTTGTGGGCGCGTCGAGGCGACTACGTGTTGGGGCTTAGGCGACTTTGTTGCTTTCATTGTGCTTGGGCGAGTTAGCTTGTTGGGATGCTCTAGATTCCCACATTGGGTATGACAATGATGTATTGACCGGTAAGAGATTCCCGTCCAATGACTTTACTTGGTATGTGAGCGACTTTGGCATGTGAAGCCCGGTCTGCGTGCGGCTGTGGTAGGGGGTAGGCGACTTAGTTTCCCCCATTTAGCCGACTTTGTGGGCGCGTCGAGGCGACTACATGTTGGGGCTTAGGCGACTTTGTTGCTTTCACTGTGCTTGGGCGAGTTAGCTTGTTGGGACGCTCTAGATTCCGACATTGGGTATGACAACGATGTATCGACCGGTAAGAGATTCTCGTCCAATGACTTTACTTGGTGTGTGAGCAACTTTGGCATGTGAAGCCCGGTCTACGTGCGGCTATGGTAGGGGGGTAGGCGACTTAGTTTCCCCCCATTTAGCCAACTTTGTGGGCGCGTCGAGGCGACTACGTGTTGGGGCTTAGGCGACTTTGTTGCTTTCACTGTGCTTGGGCGAGTTAGCTTGTTGGGATGCTTTAGATTCCCGTGTTGGGTACGACGACGATGTATCAGCCAGTAAGAGACTCCCGTCCAATGACTTTACTTGATATGTGAGTGACTTTGGCATGTGAAGCCCGGTCTGTGGGTGGCTGTAGTAGGGGGTAGGCAACTTAGTTCCCCTGTTTAGCCGACTTTGTGGGCGCGTCAAGGCGACTACGTATTGGGGCTTAGGCGACTTTGTTGTTGTCACTGGGCTTGGCGAGTTAGCTTATTGGGATGCTCTAAACTCCGTGTTGGGCATGGCAACTATGTATTGGCTGGTATACAGCTCCCGTCCAATGACTTCACTTGGTGTGTGAGCGACTTTGGCATGAACACACTCGCCATGGAGAAAATGCATGCGGGGTGTGTGGATGTTGTGCGCAGGGAAGACAAAATCTAGGCTCTATATGTATTGACTTGTGCTCTTTAAAATTGCCTAATGTAGGTTATGAATTTCTCAATGCAATGAATAAATGTTTCCTAAAGAGAGCCTAAGATTATTTTTCTTCAGATTTGTAGCTGTTGTTGCAGCTAATGCATTATGCCACTACATCTTCTTTGATTTTCTAATGTGTGTTCAAGAAGTTTGTGCATTCACACCTACTACTAAAGATGGGTCTACAAACTGATGAATTCAAGAATCAATTTTGGGTCATGCCAATGGTGTTCCTAGTTGTAGCCATCGTCCAGATATTGCATTTCATATTCACATACAAATGTGTAAGAACACAATGAATTTTTAAATCGCACACATACATGGAAGATAGTTGAAGATATCTACCTGATGGAAGTTAATTACCTTGTTGAAATATTCAAGGTACTGCGAGTTGCAGAACCATTGGCTGCTCCAAACGAATGGTGGAGAAAGAACATACATTAGACCAGAAATGCAAGCAACAAGGTGATGTCGTACGGCTCAAAAAGTTTTTTAATGTTTGGTTACAGATCACAACTCACCTTGTACAAGGTGCGGGTTTAGTCTTGGAGCTCCTCTACACCCCCTCGGGACAGCGTCGCACCTCCTCCTCCATCTTTTGTACCCCACCGTGAATATATTAAACCCGCCCCCTCCTCACTGAAGAAATAGTGTGTTCCAGCAAAAACAATGAGATCATCTAACCTGGTTGCAAAGGAAAAAAGGGAAACAACATCCTCTGATTCATCTACAAATAATGTATGAACTATATCGCCTGTCACGGGTATCTAAAAGTGCCTACCAATGGTGTCCAAAAGTCACAAAATATGTTGATATTATCTAAATATTTTTGCCTAACATTGCTGTCCACTGTGGCCTACATATGTTGTATGAATGCCCATAAAATCACCCCATGCGTCCAAAAAATTCCTAGAAAATTGCTATGTGAAACTGTGGATTTTCTTGACTAAGTAGTGTAGGGGAGTAAATTGCCTGGCATGGTACAAACCGCGTGCAAAAACGTTGGAGGAAAATGTCTAACATAAGTCCATGGCATGCCTGTAGTATGCTCTGAATGTCCAATTTTTTTGACTGAAAATAGGGTATGAACTATATTGCCTGCCACGGGTATCCAAAAATGAATAAATATGCCTATCATGGGCGTTCAAAATTGCCTACCACAATGTTCCATGAAAGTCCAACCAAATTGTCTGTTGTTTGTCATCCGTCTGTCCCCAAAAATGCGGCCGGATGCGACAAGGTCTATGAACTGCAAAAATAAGTGTTTGAGGTGCAGGAAAATTGTGCTACAACCACTAGTAGAAAACAGACCTTTCGTCCCAAGCATTAGCCCTGGTCTGGTGACGAGCCGGTACTAAAGATGCTATTAGTCCCGGTTCGTGTCGGCTCCAATGGCTAGGAGCAGGGCGACTTTTAGTACCGACTCGTAAGGTATCTTTAGTACCGGTTCGTGTCACGAACCGGAAGTAAAGGGGGCATGGCAGGCTTTTGGTCAGACTAGGGCCCCGCGTGCCTCTTTAGTACCGGTTGGTGACACCAACCAGTACTAAAAGGCAACCTTTAGTATCGGTTGGTGTCACCAACTGGTACTAAAGACTTCCTATATATATGCTTCGTCCGCAACCGATCGAAGGGGCTCTCATTTCTCTGTTTTCTCCCCTGTTCTTCTTCTTGCTCAAAGCTCATCTTCCATTTTGCCAAGGATTTGTCAAGATTTGAAGGCACCCCATCTATCCAGGTGTTCACAAAGGTTAGCAACTTTGCCCCTTCATCTCTCATTGCTAGATTAGCTTGTGGTATGCTCAAAGATATGTGATTTGTGGGTTTTAGCTAGGTTTTGGAGGAGTGATCATTATGTGGGAGTTTATTTGATTTATATGCAATATGAGCTCACATTAACTTGTTAGGTTGCATATGTGTAGGTGTGGTTTATTTGGTGCCTTCCCATCCCCGTCCTAACCATCGTCGATCGTCCGCACCGTCTCGTCACGGCACCAGCCACCTTGGTGAGCCTCTTGTTCTTCTTAAAACCTTTTTGTTAAAAAAATTACTTGTATGATTTAGATAGTTGCGTGTATGACTTACTTACTTGTATTATTGTTAGTTATTCTATAGTGTCATGGTTATGGTATCCGCCCACGTCGTCCCTCGTCCAGTCTATGATTCAGATGTGGCATGTCGTTATCTTTTATAACTATTTCACACATCATCTAATGCCTATGACAATTAATTGTGCCACCAAATTGACGTAGATGTTTTTATCTATAGGAAGTAGTTGAACCAAAAATTCCAACCGACTATGCAATTCTGCTCGAGAAATTAACACAAGCTGGAAAAGAAATTGATCATTTGACAGAAAAATTGAAAAGAACTGAAGATAAGAAGATGGGATTGGAGTTGCATGTTGCCGATATCGTCGATGATCACAAGAACAAGATGGCTAGAATGCGCTTGAAGCTTAGAAATATTAGAAAATATGCCATTGATAAAGAGGCTTGGTATCATTATGCCGTTGGCTCAATTGTTACCTTATTTGCGATTATGATCGCATTTGTTGTTGCATTTACATGTTTTAGATAGTTGTATGTTGTTTTATGAGATATATGTATGAACTATAAGTATCTATTATTTGCAGTAATAACATTTGATCACTGCTAGCTCTACTTTGGTTGTAATGTGATGATGAAGTTGTATTAATTTGGTCACTGCGATGTTGTGTAGTGAACATGAGTCGGCAATGGATGTACGATGACCGACTAAGTTTAGGGTTCCTTAATGGCCTGCATGATTTTATTCATGTGGCTGAGGCAAACAAGCAGAATGGTTTCATGTGTTGTCCATGTCGTGACTATAAGAATGATATGAATTACTCTACCTCAAAAACCCTTCACTACCACCTGCTGAAGTCCAATTTCATGTCCGGCTATAGCTGTTGGACCAAGCACAAAGAAAGAGGGGTTATAATGGAAGACAATGAAGAAAAAGAGGATGATGACAACTATCCTTTCGCTGATACAACAATGAGGGAAGCTGAAGAAGAGGCATCAATGGGGGAAGCTGAAGAAGAGGCATTAGATGAGCCCGCTGATGATTTGGGTCGGGTCATTGCTGATGCAAAGAGAAACTGCAAAAGTGACAAGGAGAGGTTGAAATTGAAGCGCATGTTAGAGGATCACAAAAAATTCTTGTATCCAAATTGTGAAGATGACCAGAAAAAGCTGGGTACCACGCTGGAATTGTTGCAACGGAAGGCGAAGAATGGTGTAACTGACAAGGGATTTCAAGAATTGCTGATAATGATAAAGAAGATGCTTCCAAAGGATAACGAATTGCCTGAAAGTACGTATGAAGCAAAGAAGGTTGTCTGCCCTCTAGGATTAGAGGTGCAGAAGATACATGCATGCCCTAATGATTGCATCCTCTACCGTGGTGAGGAGTACGAGAATTTGGATGCATGCCCGGTATGCGGTGCACTGCGCTATAAGATCCCCCGCGATGACCCTGGTGATGTGGAGGGCGAACGCCACAAGAAGAGGGTTCCTACCAAGGTGATGTGGTATGCTCCTATAATACCACGGTTGAAACGTTTGTTCCAAAACAAAGAGCATGCCAAGTTGTTGCGATGGCACAAAGAAGAACGTAAGAAAGACGGGATGTTGAGAGCACCCGCTGATGGGTCGCAGTGGAGAAAAATCGAGAGGGAGTTTGAGGACTTTGCAGCTGACGCAACAAACTTATGGTTTGGTCTTAGTACAGATGGCATGAATCCTTTTGGGGAGCAGAGCTCCAGTCACAGCACCTGGCCCGTGACTCTATGTATCTACAACCTTCCTCCTTGGTTGTGCATGAAGCGAAAGTTCATTATGATGTCAGTGCTCATCCAAGGTCCTAAGCAACCCGGCAACGACATTGATGTATACCTAAGGCCACTAGTTGATGAACTTCTACAGTTGTGGAAAAAACCAGGTGTATGTGTGTGGGATGAGCACACACAGAAGAAAATAGACCTACGAGCATTGCTGTTTGTAACCATCAATGATTGGCCTGCTCTTAGTAACCTTTCGGGACATACAAACAAGGGATACAATGCATGCACGCACTGTTTAGATGATACTGGAAGTATATATTTGGATAAATGTAAGAAGAATATGTACCTGGGACATCATCGATTTCGACCGATCAGGCATATTTTAAGAAAGGCAGGCAACCATTTCAAAGGTGAGCCAGATAACCGGAAGAAGCCTGGCCTCCGTACTAGTGAATATATATTTGATATGGTCAAGGATTTACAAGTAATCTTTGGAAAGGGTCCTGGCGGACAATCTGTTCCGAATGACGCCAATGGACACACACCCATGTGGAAGAAGAAATCTATATTTTGGGAACTTGAATATTGGAAAGCCCTAGAGGTCCGCAATGCAATCGATGTGCTGCACATGACGAAGAATCTTTGTGTGAACCTGCTAGGCTTCTTGGGCATGTATGGAAAGACAAAAGATACACTGGAGGCACGTGAGTACAAGCAAAGAATTAACGAAAAAGACGGCATGCCTCCAAAGCAGTATCAAGGTCCTGCCAGCTACGCTCTTACGAAAGAAGAGAAGGAAATCTTTTTTGAATGCCTGCTCAGTATCAAGGTCCCGTCTGGCTTCTCGTTGAATATAAAGGGAATAATAAATATGGCACATAAAAAATTTCAAAATCTAAAGTCTCATGACTGCCACGTGATTATGACGTAATTACTTCCGGTTGCACTTAGGGGGCTTCTACCGAAAAATGTTCGATTAGCCATTGTGAAGCTATGCGCATTCCTCAATGCAATTTCTCATAAGGTAATCGATCCAGAAATCCTACCAAGGTTACAGAATGACCAGGTCCAATGTCTTGTCAGTTTCGAGTTGGTGTTCCCTCCATCCTTCTTCAATATGACACACGTCCTAGTTCACCTAGTCGAAGAAATTAACATTCTGGGTCCTGTATTTCTACACAATATGTTCCCCTTCGAGAGGTTCATGGGAGTCTTAAAGAAATATGTTCATAACCGTGCTAGGCCAGAAGGAAGCATCACCAAGGGATATGGAATAGAGGAGGTTATTGAGTTTTGTGTTGACTTTGTTCCTAACATTAAGCCGATTGGTCTTCCTGAATCGCGGCATGAGGGGAGACTGGGTGGAAAAGGTACACTAGGAAAGAAAGAAGCAATAAATATGGACAGGCATTCTTTCACTCAAGCACACTACACGGTTCTACAAAATTCCACCTTGGTGACTCCATATATTGAGGAACACAAGGATATTGTACGGTACAAGAACCCGGAGCAGTCTGACCCCTAGGTTGAACGTAAACACATGGACACTTTCGCCGGTTGGTTGCAAACAAAGCTCATCAATGACAACAATGTTCCAGATGAACTATACTGGTTGGCCAAGACACCAAGTTTGACTGTAACGACTTTCATAGGGTACGAGATAAATGGGAATACATTTTACACCATCGCCCAAGATAAAAAGAGCACCAACCAAAATAGTGGTGTCCGCTATGATGCAACCAACTTTCAAGACACATATTATGGTTACATATAGGAGATATGTGAACTTGACTATGGACCTAATCTTAAGGTCCCTTTGTTTCTATGCAAATGGGTCAAATATACTGGAAGTGGGGTACAGGTAGACCCGTAGTACGGAATGACAACAGTGGATCTCAACAATCTTGGGTACACAAACGACTCATTCGTCCGAGCCAATGATGTGGCTCAGGTTTTCTATGTGAAGGACATGTCTAGCAAACCGAGGAGAAAAAAAGATAAGAAAGCGAATACATTATACGATGAGCCAAAGCGCCACATAGTTCTTTCAGGGAAAAGAAACATTGTGGGAGTGGAGGACAAGACAGACATGTCAGAAGATTATGAAAAGTTTCATGAAATCCCTCCCTTCAGAGTGAAGACTAACCCAAGCATCCTGTTAAATTATGAAGATTCTCCATGGTTATGGCGCAATCATAAGAAAGGTACAAACACGCAGAAAAAGTCTTACACCGCGAGATCCCACTCTGGGATGTGACCGGCTTCACCGTCATCACTTTCTATGTGAAGGACATGCATGCATTTTCTAGCATGGTATCTTTGTAACAGTTTGTACACGAAGTGCATCCAGTTTTTGCCGTAACCCTCTCAAGTCTTTAGAAGTTGTTATGTGGGTGAAATTATGATGTCATGCCAAGTTACAACCTTTTCAGAGTTCATTTGTACTACTTTTCAAATTAAGGGTCATTTAGCTCAAAATAAATCATTAAATGTATGAAAAATATCAAATGAAGTCAGAAATGGTTGAAAATTGATGATGTGCCTTTGAATGGTTCATATTGAACACACAAAAAGTATGGAGTAAAAATAAGTTATTAAAAATGAAATCCCTTTGTAATAGATGAGTTTTCGTCCGAAACCCTTATACTTCGAAAGAGATTGTCCAATTTGTACACGAAGTGCATCCAGTTTTTGCCGTAACCCTCTCAACTCTTCAGAAGTTGCTATCTGGGTGAAATTATGATGTAATGACAAGTTACAACCTTTTCAGAGTTTATTTGTACTGCTTTTCAAATTCAGGGTCATTTAGCTCAAAATAAATCATTAAATGCATGAAAAAATATCAAATGAAGTCAGAAAGGGTTGAAAATTGATGATGTGCCTTTTAATGGTGCATATTAAACACACAAAAAGTATGGAGTTAAAACAAGTTATTAAAAATGAAATCTCTTTGTAATAGATGAGTTTTCGTTCGAAACCCTCATACTTTGAAAGAGATTGTCCAATTTGTACACGAAGTGCATCCAATTTTTGTCGTAACCCTCTCAACTCTTTAGAAGTTTCTATGTGGGTGAAATTATGATGTCATGCCAAGTTACAACCTTTTCAGAGTTCATTTGTACCGCTTTTCAAATTCAGGGTCATTTAGCTCAAAATAAATCATTAAATGCATGAAAAATATCAAATGAAGTCAGAAAGGGTTGAAAATTGATGATGTGCCTTTGAATGGTGCATATTGAACACACAAAAAGTATGAATTTAAAATAAGTTATTAAAAATGAAATCCCGTTGTAATAGATGAGTTTTCGTTCGAAACCCTCATATTTCGAAAGAGATTGTCCAATTTGTACACGAAGTGCATGCAGTTTTTGCCGTAAACCTCTCAAGTCTTTAGTAGTTGCTATGTGGGTGAAATTATGATGTCATGCAAATTTACAACCTTTTCAGAGTTCATTTATACTGCTTTTCAAATTCAGGGTCATTTAGCTCAAAATAAATCATTAAATGCATGAAAAATATCAAATGAAGTCAGAAAGGGTTGAAAATTGATGATGTGCCTTTGAATGGTGCATATTGAACACACAAAAAGTATGGAGTAAAAATAAGTTATTAAAAATGAAATCTCTTTGTAATAGACGAAGTGCATCTAGTTTTTGCCGTAACCCTCTCAACTCTGTAGAAGTTGCTATGTGGGTGCAATTATTATGTCATGCCAAGTTACAACATTTTCAGAGTTCATTTGTACTGCTTTTCAAACTCGAGGTATGACATTTCAAATGCCATTTAATCAAATTGTCTTATAGAGCAGTTTAAGTTGTTCAAACATGCATGGAAATGCCATAAACATATTCGTTATATTTTTCTAATATTTTTTCATATATTATTTATTTCCATTGGAGTCATAGATTTTTTTTCTATGATTTTCTAAAGTTTAGGGGTTTTTCTGAAAATAGTAATTAATAATGAATTAAAAAACCTTTAGTACCGGTGCGAGCCACGCACCGGTACTAAAGGTCCACCGCCCCGCGCATTTTTTGGGGAGGACCTTTAGTACCGGTGTGTGGCTCACACCGGTACTAAAGGGTCTTTAGTACCGATGCGAGCCACGCACCGGGAGAAGCTTATTTGCGTCGCCGCTAGACTGTCGAAATTCATTGTCCTCATCGCCGGACCTCCACGCCCTCCTCCCCGATCCAGATCCTCGTCCCCGCCCCCGACGTCGTCCCCGAGCCCTGCCCGACGTCGTCGCCTCTGAGCCATCCCCAAGCCTTCTCTTTGTTGACGGACCTCCCCACCGTCCTCGTCCCCGGCCGGACTTCCTCTCCCTCCTCCTCGAGCCCGCTCCTCGTCGCCACCCCCGACACCATCGCCGAGCCCTCCCCCAATGCGTCGTCCCGCCGGCCCGCCCCGGCGAGCCCCGACGATCCATCCTACTGGTGAGCCCCGACGAGCCCTGCCAAAATGTATGATGCAAAAGCTGTTTTTTTACAGTGGTAAATAGTGTACATCAAGTGTATGAAATGCTAGAGGGCTCTAGGAATTTTAGGAATTTTTGAGAATTTTTGTGGTGAGGTGTTGATGCACAAAGGAGAGTCTGGCAAATTTTTAGAATTTTTGGAGCAATTTAAATTGGGCTTTGACCATGGAGTTCGAATTTGGTCCAAATTTGAACTGAATGAAATTTGAAGAAATTTAACTATGGAACCAAATGATTTTGCTGGAATGGGTTGTGGGTACTGTCAAATAGATGGAGTAATTTTTGTGGGTGCAAAAGAATTGGGGAGAATATATCTCCTTTGCAAATCAAAGATTTTTCTGCATTAGAGTTCATTTTTTTGCAAATCAAATATGTATGAGATGTTAGCTGGATAGATAGATATGTTTGGATTGATGGATGATCATTTTGTCATTAGTGTTTACTTAGAGTTCATTTTGATGTTCATTGAAGAATTTTTTGTTGTGGCAAAGTTATGAAATTTAGAGCTTTTGACCTTAATTATCTCGCAAAGTTGTGGCAAACTTCAGGAATATTGTGGCATATACTCTACTTTGCTCAAGATCATGGATGGATGTATGTATATATAGAAAATGTTGATATGATGGGTTTTTTTGTTCATAGAATTTTTTTGTTCATAGAATTTTTTTGTCCATGTATGTATGTATGTATGTATGTATAGAGGGATGGATTGATGTATATAGAAAATGTTCATATGTAGAGTAAAACACTTACATGAAGTGTCTCCATTAGAACTATAGATCAATGGAGATCACCTACTCTGCTCAAGATTGATCGATGGATGGATGGATGTGTATATATAGAAAATGTTGATATGATGAAAATAATTTATATATGAAAATCGTTTCATTTGTTTCATTTGTTAGATGCTAAGTGTTAATTTAGCTAAGTTTCATTTAATTTGTTTTCATAATTAAATGTTTCTTCTCGGCGTTGACGATGCCGTTCCCGCATCCTCGTCGTCGAGTCGGCGGAGGAGGTCACTTGCTTGAGCCGAGGGGCCCTGTCCGGGACTGGGCTCCGCCGGGCTGGTACTGGGAGGTGCTGCCTTCCGGGCGGCGTAGCTTGGTGAGGAACCAACCTGACGTCGACCCGGAGGTTCTGTGGTGGCAGCCGCATGGGCCACAGACGATTCAGAGGCTTGAGTCCCCCGCGGAGGTGGTACAGTATCATGTTAGCAAGGAGAACGAGCACGTCCGTCACTACATGGCAGCTTTGGAGGGCAGGTCCGACAATACCTGGCAGATTCTTCAGGGATCTCACTGGAGCTATGTTCCTGTGATGGTTCCTTCTCTTTGGGTGTCCACCGCCCGCCCCGATATCCGTCGGGCGCTAGGGTTCTAGCTAGATCGATATATTAGTCATTATATATGTATTATTATGATGTATTCGCTAGATCGATGGATTAGCCGATGTATTAACTATTATCCGAGATTATGAGATGAGATCTTTTTTAAGAACTACTATATATGTATTCGATGATGCATTATTAATTAACTATCAGTTATTTTGCTTCTTTAATGCATACTAATTTGAATACTCATTTGTTTTATCTATATTATTATGGATTAGTTAATAAACTATGGACAATACCGGTAGAGCTCATGAAGAGGACATCTTCGACATGATACGCTCCTCCGAAAACCCAGCGAACCTTCTGGGTGAATCACATGATGATGACAACTCACAATATCTGAACGATTACGGTGATGGATGTGAGGCCGAGGAAGAACAACTTATGTTCCAAAATCCGGAACAACTAACAATGTCCGGCGAGGTATATACACATATTAGCCTCTAGTGATCATTACATGTGTATTAATTGATTTGTGTATATATATATATATATATATATATATTAACAAATCTTTCTTTTTTTAATTATCAGCCCTCCGGATCGAGCCAATCTAGTAGAAAGGTACGAGGTGGTGCCAAAATATTGGACGGCAACGTAAAGCTCAGTCTTGATGCTTTCAAACATGATGGTGCACTGACTCACCCTGAAGCTAATGCCAAGACATTTGTGCGTCAATGCGGAGTGGTTGTTAGGGACGGAGTCTCGATCACAATGCAAGAATGGATTCAGCCAAACAAACCAAAACTAGGAGTGAATTATGTCGATAAAAGAATTAAAGATGCCCTTTGGCGAGATCTCATGGAGCATTTCATCCTACCAGATTCTCTCTTGGAGCGCCAAAGGGACAAAGTCAAGGAGTTTGCTCTCCATAAGATGGCCGACACGCTCCAGACTTGGAAGAAAAGATTATGGACCGAGTACAACGCTAGAGGCAAGAAGGCGCCCGAATTCAGAGGAATATACGAGAAGGTAAGGAATCACTAGGATGCATTTATCGAGTACAAGACATCGGAAGCTGCTATGGAGAAGTCGGCAAATAATAAGATAAATGCGGAGTAAAAAAGTATCACCATAAACTAGGGACATGTGGATACAAGTCGGCCATTCCTAAGTGGGATGCATTAGAGAATAAGATGCAGGCTGAAGGGATCACTCCAGTAACCTTCCACTGGCCCCAGAGGTGCAGGAATTGGTTTTTTGCGCATGGGGGAAAGTTGGACCCATTAACAGGGAAAATTATTGCACTGGCCAGTCTGAAGCATGCATCAGATGAGTTGATTGAAGCAATAAAAGCTGCCCAAGAAGGACGGTTTCACCCCGATAGAGAGAACGATGACTTACACGCGCCCTCGGGAATCCCGAACACAGAGGACGAACACGAGGCGTTGGCGTTGTTCCGTGGTATGAGGGGTTTGCGGGATGGAAGAACAGTTATAAAATCCATTTGAGAAAAAAGAAGGTGGAAGCAGACCGACTTTCAAAGTAGGAACAGAAATACGAGCAACAACAGTTGCAGATACAGGTACTGACCCAGCAAAGGGCAACTCTGCGGCAGGAGGCATCGGAACCCATCCCATCTACACTATCGAAAAGCGGCGTGGGTTCCACGGGGGCATCGCTGGGTCACACGCTCGTGGATGATATCACCGAGAAGACATCTTGTGAGCTAATCTAGAAAATGAAAAACATACCCGTGCGGGTCGCGATGGGCTATGCTTTACCAAATACACCTGATGTTCTCTGGCATTTCAATCCGGTTCCAGTTGGGTATGCTCGTGTCGCGGTGGACGCAATAGGGCCAGGATATGATGAACTACAACTTGACATCCCTGGAGGTGAGGGGGATTCCACACTGGCAGAAGCCGGCCATGGTCTCATTCTATGGAGTAAGGACTGCATCGTCTTTCCACACTCGGCGCTAAGGCCACCGGCTCCTCCGAGTATCTATGTCCAGCGCGAGGGATCCCAACCAGAGGCATCACAGCGCCAGCAGTCCTCCCCACCTCGCCAACAGTCCTCCCCACCTCGAGAGGCGTCCCACTTTGATATGGATCCCAACGCGAGTCCACCCAACCTTAGGACGGAGCACGACGCGAGTCCATATCTTTGATATCGATCTCCGCCGCATGAGCCGACTCCACCCCGGCAGTGGTCCCGCCAGCAGGGCTCCCAAAAGAGGAAGGCCATTAGCAGTCCTCTTCGGAAGAAAGCAAAGAAGAAACCCGAGCCTCCGGCTAAAAGGAAGCTGCCTTACGACATGACACCAGAGGAAACCAAAATTGAAAGCGATCGCCAAGTGAAAGCCTTTTTTGCGAAGAAGACCCTACCGCCAAAGGAGGTAATACCCAAGGAAGTCCAAGAGCACTTTATGAAACACTTTATTGATCGACCCCCGGCATATGTGGAGCGTATGCCGATAGACTATGAGCGACAGATTCAGAAGGCAAGTGAGCAGAGAAGTCGACCCAGCCCAAGGAAGAAGTCGGGAAGTACGGCATCAACGACAGGTGATACTACTAGCGGGAAAATAGTTCCCCAGCTCGGAGAACAATCCAAGCAATCGATCTCTCCGCTCAAGGTGAGTACCAATCCAAGCAATCAATCGATCCAAGCAGTCGACGTGCAAGGCAACCCAATCGACCTCGAAGAAGTAGAGGCTGCAGGTCTCACTCTTGGCCAAATCCTTGGCCCCGAGGAAATCCGTGGGTACGGTGCAGCTGAGTACGCAATGCAATATGCCGTCGAAAAACCACTTGTCACACCCGAGCAGTACAAGGAACTACCAACTGCGATGCGACGGTTGCATGATTGGTACCCGCGTGAAGCAAAGTGAGGGGAGACGGCGGTCATGGTCAAAGTAAGGAAAGAGCATTACGTCAATGGATGTGACATATGTCTTGAATTCTCAAAACTTTTCTAGTTATACCACATGGACTCTATCGACAAAACTCTCATCAGTTGCTATTGTCTGTAAGTGATTTATATCTTTAATAATTTAAGTCTCTAGCTAAGATATCGTTCATTGGCTTATCCTCACTATATATGTTCTTTTCTACACTATTATGCAGATTGAAGATGTGGGAATTGAAATAAGAGGGAATCGATGACATTGGGTTCATCGACCCAAATGTTGTTCATGGTCATGTGGTAAAACATTATGCCAAGGACATAGAAGATATCTTGGAAAAATTTCTAGAGGCACTAATGAATACCAAATCTACTATAATATTTCCTTACAACATGGGATGAGTGTTTGCTCTCTTGTATACTATAAATTCTATTTTTGCTTACTAGCTCGCTGTTAAGTGTAGTTAATGAGTTATATGCATGCCTGCTTAATTATATAAACTTCTATGCAGAGACCATTATATCCTCCTAAATATTATCCTCGCGGATGGACTTGTTTAAGTGTACGACTCACTAGATACACTAGAACAATCATACGTGGACTTGTATTTTATGATAGAACGGTAATTTTAATCTTTATCGAGCTCCCTTTCTTTCATTATTTTCTGATATCAAAAGTAATTATAATAACTCTTTCGTTCTTTTTCTTTGCCGCGTAGTGTTTGGAAAAAGATGATAGAAAAAAACCATCACGGTCGTTAATGGAAACCGAAGCTGAAGTGAAAAAAGATGCAGGTAATTAAGTAGTACTACTAGGTCCGCGCATCTCTTTAATTCTAGTTTCAATACCATTATCATGCTTGATTATTAATTATCTTATTGAATTCTATTCTTTTGCAAAGTACGCGAAGCAGCCACAAGGGACAAATTTATGTGGTTACTTTATCTGCGAGAACATTCGCATCCAGACCGAAGGCCGTATACGTCGCAGAGGAGCACGTGAAAGATAACTTCAGGTTTGGCAGATGATATCAAAGCTCTCACCCGAGAAACGCTTTGTAGCACTTCAAAAGGAATTTGCAGCATTTTCTTCTTCGACATGTCATTGATGTAAACGGAGAGCACTAATCCTTATCGCTGCCTCAATAATATCAGCAAATCAGTAGTAGAAAATTGAGATTTCATCCGGAGCACTAGCTAGCTAGTCCCGGCCAGGTTTTGGGCCTTAATTTATAAGTCCAGAATATATATGGATGTGTAATTTCATTTATATATATACTGTGTATGAGATATTGTATATTATATTACATATATATATATATATATGCATCAATTTGTGTAATGTTTACAGTATGTAGCACCGTAAAATAAATTTGAAATGAATGAAAAACACAAAAATAGAGAGGAAAACTAAAACCTAATTAAAAGCTAAAACAAAAAAATAGAACACTTAGTACCGGTTGTATCACCAACCGGTACTAAAGGTCCTCCACCACCAGCCCACGCAGGCAGCCACGTGGTGGGCCTTTAGTACCGGTCCGTGGGCCAACCGATACTAAAGGTCTGGACCTTTAGTCCTGACCCTTTAGTACCGGTTGGGAAACCGGTACTAAAGGCCCATCCCGACCGGGACTACAGACATACATTCTACTAGTGAACCTCACGCTTTGCCCCTGATTTCTTTACAACCGGTGATGAGAACAAATGAATAGACTTGGGGTGGGGGAAAGGGGAGGGGCGGGGATCTGCATCTGCTTCGTGAAAATATGGGGAAAACTGACCTTGCAACGCTCGATCGTGTATCTCCTCTGCCTCTCCATGTACGGCGAACGCCTCGCCGCGCCAGCGCGCATCCCCTCTGCTTTGCCCCTCGCGTACGAGGGAGATGTCGGTGCCGGATCCGTCGACCGCACTGCCATCAGAACATGAGAGAGAGAGGGATTAGTTGAGGGAGAGAGAGCTGGGTCGAGGATGATGGGAGAGGGATTCTCGGTGGAGAGAGATCTGAGACGAGAGAGAGATAGTGATTTGTGAGGAGAGAGAGAGGAAGTGGGTTCTTCAGGGGCAGAGATCTGGGATGAGGAGGAAGACGATAACACGCGGAGTCGCAGACATGAGGACATGACGAGTGGCGTAACTCACAAGCCTCGCGTCGCTACGGATCGCCTCTGGCCGTATCGGATGGCTTCTGTGCGACCGCTCGGCAACAACATATGGCGCGCGCACTTAATAGCATACATTATGAAATGGAGGGAGTAGCTTCTTGTGCACGTGTGCGTTGCGTCTTCGGTCGGGTCGACCCGGCGGCTCGGAAGATAATCGAGCTACGTCGCTGCGTATTGTCGGAAAGTACGTACTCGGCAACAATGTTGTCAAGGTCGGACCTACGCCAACAAACTGCACCAGCTGGGCGCTCTGCCGCACCGCAGCCTGCGCGACCTGGCCCGGCGGCACGGCCCCGTCGTGCTGCTCCGCCTCGGCGCGGCAACGGCGGTGGTGGTCTCGTCCGCGGAGGCTGCGCGCGACGTGATGAGGTCCCATGACGCCGACTGCTGCAGCCGGCCCGCATCGCCGGGCTCCGCGCGGCTCTCCTACGGACGCAAGAGCATCGCCTTCTCACCTACGGCGCCTACTGCCGCGACATGCGTAGCCTCTTCGCCGCAGAGCTCCTCGGCGCGCGCGGCGGGTGTAGGTGGGCAGGCTCATGGCCGCCCTGGGCGACGCGGCGGGGCCGGTGTCGATGGAGGGGCTTGTGTTCCGTCTTCCGTGTCGCGGACATCATCGGCACTGGCGTTCGGGGGCGTGTGGGCCGCGGCGTTTGAGGGCAAGTACGAGCGGTTCCAGCGCGTACTAGAGGAGGTCATGGATATAGCGGACAGCTTCTCCGCCGAAGACTTCTTTCCGAACGCCGCAGGCCGCCTCGTCGACCGGCTCGCCGGCATCGTCGCGCGGCGAGAGAGGATCTTCAGAGATCTTGACGCCTTCTTCGAGGCAGTGCTGGAGCAGCACCAGGATCCGGCGCGCAGAGCGGCGGCGGCGACCTGGTGGACGCCCTCGTCGGAATCTGCGACGAGCACGGCTTCACGAGGGACCACGTCAAAGTTGTCCTCCTGGACACGTTTCTCGGCGGTGTCGACACGAGCTCCACGACGATCGTGTGGGCGATCTCGGAGCTGATCCGAAAGCCGCGGGTGCTGAAGAGAGCACAGGAGGAGGTCCGGGCCACGGTCGCTGGCAACGGCAACGGCAACAGTGAGCAGCGGGTGCGGCCGGACGACCTGCCGAAGCTGACATACCTGAAAACGGTGGTCAAACAAAGAGACCCTGCGTCTGCGCCTGCCATTGACGCTGCTTCTGCCGCGGGAGACGCTGCGGCGGGCGCAGGTCGGCGGCTACGACGTGCCGGCGGGGACGCGGGTGCTGGTTAACGCGTGGGCCATCGGGAGGGACCCCGCGAGCTGGGGGCAGGACGCGGAAGAGTTCGAGCCGGAGAGGTTCTTGTCCGGCGGGAGGCACGGCGAGGTGGACTTCCGCGGCGCTCACCTAGAGCTGATGCCGTTCGGCGCCGGCCGGCGGGTCTGCCCCGGACTGGCCATGGGGGTGGCGAACGTGGAGTTCACGTTGGTCAGCATGCTGTACGGCTTCGAGTGGGAGCTGCCGGAGGGGACGGTGGTGGAGAAGGTGAGCATGGAGGAGGCCGGCCGGCTGAGCTTCCACCGTGACAAGCCGCTGGTCCTCGTGCCCAGCCCGTACGTACCGCCCGAGAGAACCATGGCGCGTGACTTGCTCTGGTAGAGTCGGCTGTGCTTTCGATCCCCAATTCCCCATTACCCCATGTCCTGCAACTTCTTCAATTCAGTGTTCAGCGCTAGATTTGGTAGTGAGGTCTTTGTGAAGAATAACTTTCAGAGATTATTATGAGGTGTTCAACGGAAGTGAGCAACTTGTGGTTGATTGTTGCGACATTTTAGCTCATTATTCTGCCATTTGTTTTCAGTATATTGGTGTGCGAAACTTAGGACCGGTTCTTTTATTTACGAGCTTAAAAAATAAACCGCCTCTTCCCAACTTTCTCCATAAGGTGTCTCTCTTATTCAATGTGGCTTCTAAACTACTACCTCTGTATCATAATATATGACGTTTTAGCAGCTCAAATAGACTGTTAAAACGTCATATATTACGCTACGGAGGGAGTAGTTATGAGGTAACTGATGTAGAAGTCTTAAAAAATTAAACGAACGACTTTTTTTTTAAGTTGGGAAGAGGTAATTTATTTTGCAAGCCACCCAAAAGAACTGGCCATCAGTTTTTTCCACTCTTGCAGTTATGCTCTTGCATTATCGAGTTTGCTTTTGCTGGCAGAGTTCCTTTTTCCTATCAACTCTAGTTGTGTTTCAGTTCAGTGTAATGTGTTTAGTTGATGTATCATCTTTCTCTATGTATTATTATTGCACCAGCCTTCACTCTTCAGTGTTTGACCTTACTTGATTTCTTCGGTCATATTTAACTGATATTCATTATTTTTCTCATAATACCTTCATTTACCTATTCGTCTCGTTTCATGCCATTTTATTCTCAGAGTTTCTCATTGTATAGACGATGACAAAGTCTTTATTTCTTCATGTCAATAGCCATTTCCACTTATCATTTCTTCATTTTTTTTCAGTCTTTCTCTTTCTTATGTTGTTACTTTTTAATCCCTCAGCATTCATACTTAATATTCAGCAGTCTTTGTGAAGAATAACTTTCTGACGAGGTGTTCAACGGAAGTGAGCAACTTGTGGTTCATTATTGGGACATTTTACCTTATCATTCTGCCATTTGTTTTCAGTCTATTGGTATGCAAAACTTAGTGATTTTCACCTTTGCAGTTATGATTATGCATTATCCAGTTTGCTTTTCCTGAGAGAGTCCCTTTTTCCTATCAACTCTAGTTGTTTCAATTCAATGTGATGCGTTTAGTTGATGTATGAGTCATCGTCTTTCTCTCTATATTATTATTGCACCAATCTTCACTCTTCAGTGTTTGACCTTACTTGATTTCTACGGTCATATTTAACTACTATATTTAGGATATTAGCTAGTCTTCCATTCCATGTTCTTAAAGGTATCAGCCCTGCTTCGGTGATTTTTTTCTCTTCCTTCTTCAGTCACATTGAGTCTTTAGTATTTCTTCATTTTGTCTTGTGCAATTTTTTGTTGGCCCATTTTGCTTCGTTTAGTATTTTATCTGTTATTCATTATTTTTCTCATAATTCCTTCATTTATCTATTGGGCTTGTTTCGTGCCATTTTATTCTCGGTCTTTCTCATTTTATAGACGATGGCAAAGTATTTATTTATTCATGTCAATAGCCATTTCCAATTATTATTTCATCATATATTTTCCAGTTTTCCTCTTTCTTATGTTGTTACTTTTGTCTTTGTGAAGAACGACTTTCAGATATTATTATGAGGTGTTCAACGGAAGTGAGCAACTTGTGGTTCATTGGGGTCATTCTAGATATTATCAGTATGCAGAACTTAGTGATTTTCACTGTTGCAATTGTGTTCATGCATTATCCAGGTTTGTTTTGCTAGCAGAGTCCTTTTTTTCTATATCAAGTCCAGTTGCATTTAAGACTTTCAGTTCAATGTGATGTGTTTAGTTGATGTTACCGGTCATCATGTTTCTCTCTCTATTATTATTGCACCAATCTTTAGTGTTTGACCTTACTTGATTTCTTCAGTCATATTTAACAATATTTTCAATTACTTAGGTTTTCGTCTAGTCTTTCATTCCATGTTTCCTAAGGTACCTGACCTGCTTCTGTTGTCTTCTTTTTTTCCTTTCGTTTTCTCTTCCTTCTTCAGTCATAGTGAGTCTTGAGTCTTCGATATTTATTCTATTTGTCTTGTGCATTCTACTTTGTTAACTTTTAGTTATCTCATTTTACACCATTTAGTCATTTTCTCTGCTATTATTGTTTTCCACATAATTCTGCATTTATTTATCTGGCTCATTTTGTGCCATTTTATTCTCAGTCTTTCTCGTTTTATAGAAGATGACAAAGTATTTATTTGCTAATTCTCCTTCCAGACACCATTTCCAGTTACTATTTATTCATTTTTCCAATCTTCCTCTTCCTTATGCAGTTACTGTTTAGTTTTTCTATATTCATCGGTCTTTGTTATTTCTCGCTCAACGTCCGGTCTTATATTTTTTCTGATATACATTTAACATTTTGTATACATCATAAACATTTTATATATACACGCTCAACATATTTGAAAAACTTGATTATCTTTTCCTGAAAATTCATATTTTTATGTCTACCTTTCTTCCATACACATTTCAATTTTTTGGTATGTATCTAGCAACTATTTCTAATAAATGTTTAACATTTACCAAATACAAGTTTAACATTTTAGTAATACACGATCATCATTGTTTCTTTCTTGCTTTCAATATTTTTTGTTATTCTTTGTTTCTTTATTAATTTTCACAGTTAAAAAATGCATTTCTTTCTTTGGTTTTATTTTATGCATTCTTTTTTATTTGGTTCCTTTATGGATTTTCATTGTTTTCTTATTTCTTCTCTTTCTTCTGGTTTTCATTCTACATTTTTTGAATACGTCAAGAACAATTTTCTAACACACGTTTAACATTTTTCACATAAGAGTTTAAGTTTCTTCTGAGTACATGGTCAACATTTTTAGACACTTTTTAACCAATTTTCAAATAGTTGATTAACAGTTTTTTTGAATACTCAGTCAACTTTTCTTTCAACACATATTTTCAACATTTTCAAATGTTTTATTAATATTTTTAATATAAAAGATTAACATTTTTCAACATATGATTAATTTTTTTCCTACATATTTTTTTCAAATGCTTGATTAGTATTTTTTCGATTGTAATATTTGCATTTTCATACATTGTGAACATATTTTCTATACACATTTAACATTTTATAAAATGCTTGGTTAACAATTTTTGAAATGTAATACAAATATTTGTGGAATACAGGATGACCATTTTTCTTATACATCTAACCTTTTAAAGTGCTTGATTAACATTTTACTAATACAAGTTTGTTAATTTTTTAAAAGAACACATGATTAATTGATTTTTAATATACATGGCAACATTTTCTATATACACATTTAACATTTTTGAATGCCTGATTAATTTTGTACTTGATGAACGTTTTTTGTTAAACACGTTATTAGCAATTTTTTAAATACACGAGCAACTTTTTCACACATATTGTATATTTGTTTATATAGTTTTTCTTACAAATGTTTCTCTATACACATTCGTCATTTTTCAAATGCTTGTTTAACAACTTTTGCAAATAATTTACGTTTAGTATTTTTAATATACTTATTTAGAATATTCAGAAGTATAAACGGAAGTAAAAAGGAAAAAAAGAAAGAGAAAACATGAAAAAGACAAGGAAACAAGCTTATCGCCTCGCGTACGTCTAGGCCTGCCCATTTGGAGCTTCCCCGACGCGAGACCTTTCCTCTGCTTCGAGAGCTCCTATTTGACGCTTCCCTGGCGCCAACGCGTCGACGCTGGTGGACCGGCCATGTACATGTTCACATTTGATGAAAAAACAGAAAAAAATCGCCAAAAAATGAAAAAAAAATATGAATTCAGAAAAGTTCACAGATTCAAAGAGAACTTTCATGAACTTGAAAAACAGTTAATTAATTTGAGAAAAAAATCATTGATTTTGAAAAGGAAGTTCATGAATATATAAAAAAGTTAATCAAATTCTGTAAAATGTTCAATCTTTTTAGAAGTTCGTTGTTAAAACAAACTTCACCGATTTTGGAATAGGTTCACGAAATGTAAGTAAAGAAGAAAAGAAAATAAAAAAATATGTTTTTTAGGGGTAAAGGAAAAAAGAAATATATATTTTCGAGACAAGGAAAAAATATAGATAAACAGGCAGGCTCACCTGGGCTTCAGGCGCCGTTTGCAAAATGCACTGTGAAGCGAGACACATATGGGCGCCCGAACGCAACCGAAGAAAAAGTCTGTTGAAAACGAGCAGATGGGCCGGGTTGCACGTCGGCATCCTGTGTATTCAAATTGGGCCCAGGGTATGGTGAAAAAGAACGAGAAAACCAGGCAGCGAAACAGAATCACGAGCCCAGTCATAAAAAAAACACGACCGTCTTTCTTCGCCGCGAGCAGCGGCGACGTGACATGCTCCGGGCGCCATGGCCGACCCCTCGCTCCGTCCGGCAGGCCACGGAGCTCCACGCCCTCCTCATTGCTTCCGGACGCCTCCTCCACCAGCCCTCGGCCGCGCACCTCCTCAACTCCCTCGCCAGCTGCATTTCCCCGAGCGACCCGCTCCACCTCCGCTACGCGCTCAGCCTGTTCGACCGAATGCCCTGCTCCACCTTCCTCTTCGACACCGCGCTCCGCGCCTGCTTCTGCGCCTCGTCCGGCCCCGACCACCCAATCCTTCTATACCGGCGCATGCGCCGTATGGACGTCCCTCCGGACGCCTTCACGTTCCACTTCCTCTTCAAGTGCTGCGCCCGCGGCCGAGCGCACGCCCTCCTATGCCGGATGCTGCACGCCGCGTGCTTCCGTACCATGCTTCCCTCCGCCTTGCCGCTCATTGTGACCCCTGTCATCCATATGTACGCTGAGCTTGGGCTCCCTGGCGATGCCCGCCGGGCTTTCGACGAGGCTTCTGTGAAGGATATGGTTGCCTGGACGACGGTGATCAGTGGGCTGTCCAAGATGGGGCTGCTCGATGACGCGCGGCGTCTTCTGGTGCAGGCTCCGGTGAGGAACGTGGTCACCTGGACTGGTTTGATTTCGGGGTACTCATGTGCTGGTCGGGCTGCTGAGGCCGTGGATTGCTTTAACAACATGCTTTCTGATGGCATTGCACCGGATGAGGTTACCGTGATTGGCGTGCTCTCAGCATGTGCACAGCTGAAGGATTTGGATTTTGGATGCTCGCTGCACATGCTGGTTGGGGACAAGAGGATGTTGATGAGTGACAAACTTGTAGTTGCGCTCATCGACATGTATGCCAAGTGTGGTGACATTGGCCGTGCAAGGGAGGTTTTTGATGCTTTAGGTAGGGGCCGAGGACCCCAGCCTTGGAATGCTATGATTGATGGATACTGCAAGGTAGGCCATGTTGACATTGCACGCTCTCTGTTTGATCAGATGGAGGGCCATGACATCATCACATTTAACTCGTTGATCACTGGGTATATCCATGGTGGCCGGCTTAGAGAAGCACTACTTCTTTTCACAAAGATGAGGAGACATGGTTTGCGTGCTGATAATTTTACCATGGTGGGCCTTCTAACTGCTTCAGCAAGTTTAGGTGCATTGCCACAGGGCAGGGCCTTGCACGCTTGCATTGAGCAGAGGCTGGTGGAAAGAGATGTTTACCTCGGTACTGCACTCTTGGACATGTACATGAAGTGTGGGAGGGTGGAAGAGGCGACTGTTGTTTTCAAACAGATGAGTGTACGAGATGTCCGCACTTGGAGCGCCATGATCGGAGGTCTCGCATTCAATGGGATGGGTATGGCTGCTCTGGAGCACTTCTTCTGGATGAAGTGTGATGGCTTTCATGCTAATTCAGTTACATACATTGCTGTTCTAACTGCATGTAATCATTCATGCCTACTGGATGAAGGCCGTCTGTACTTTGACGAGATGAGATTGTTGCACAATATACGCCCCCAAATTGAGCACTATGGCTGCATGATAGATTTGCTGGGCCGCAGTGGACTTCTGGATGAAGCTATGGATCTTGTGCGGACCATGCCAATGCAGCCAAATGCTGTGATATGGGGCTCCATCCTGAGTGCTTGTAGAGTCCACAAGAACGTTGACCTAGCCCGAAAGGCTGCAGATCATCTTCTGAAGCTAGATCCAGCTGAGGATGCTGTCTATGTCCAGATGTATAACATTTACATTGATTCTAGACAATGGGAAGATGCATCAAAAATAAGGAGATTGATGGAAGAAAGGGGTGTGAAGAAGACTGCAGGCTACAGCTCGATTGCTGTGGCTGGGCAGGTGCATAAGTTTATAGTTGGGGACCGATCGCATCCACAAATAACTGAAATTATTGTAATGATGGAGGAGATTAGATGCAGGTTAAAGTCAGTGGGATATTCACCTATCACGTCACAGATAACAGTGGATGTCGATGAGGAAGAGAAAGAACAGGCACTTTTAGCGCACAGTGAGAAACTGGCCATTGCATTTGGACTCATTAGTCTAGCACCAAACCTGCCGGTTCATATCATAAAGAATCTCCGGGTCTGCGAGGACTGCCACTCTGCAATCAAGTTGATCTCAAGGCTTTGGAACCGGGAAATCATAGTTAGAGACCGTAGTCGGTTCCATCACTTCAGGGGTGGAGTATGTTCTTGCAATGATTTTTGGTGATTAACAGTTTGTAAGGCGCTGGTCCTGGTGTAAAAGCTTGAAGGATGAGGAAACACTAAAAATAATACCATTGCACCTTCAGAGTAGCTTTCAGGTCGTGATTCCAAGTTACCAAAGGTATCCTTTGTTCTCTTCGATGTGCCATTTAAATTAGAGTGATTACTCATGTTCATCTTCTGAGAGCAATGGCTACTTTATCAGGAAAAGAAGGTCAGTTGTGTCACACTGATGAATACCAGTTGGCTCACTGGAAATGAGCTCCTCTTCACATGGTAACATGCATTACACGCATAGTCCACATGGAGATCGAACTGATGGAAGTGAATGTTATCCATGTTCTTCTCTTGTAATCTGTATGGTTGCCCTTGTTTCCTAAGCCGCAGTTCTGTCACTTGTGGCCATGTTAATGAAGAGGCCAGCCCGGTGACTCCAAGGGTAAGTAGGCCGAAGTCAATAGTCTAGGTGGGACATATAGACTACTGAACTGCTTAGTAACTCCGGTGGTTTCTTTTCTGTGGCATTTGAGGGTAAAAAATGTAGACAAAGGAGGTGGCGCATCCACGGCACCCTGCCGCCGTGATTCCATGTTCGAGGCTCGGTGAGGCAAAGTGGAATTCCTGTAGCTTCCTTTCTCCCAAGGTCTGGAATTCACTTTTATGGAGCTACGAAGCACACGGTGAAAATGTGCTGGGAAAGAGAGCTGCAAACATGCTGATAGAGCCAATATTATCAAGGTAGAGCCAAGGATCGAACCGAGGCTGGCTAACCCATCAACCATGGTGCTAACCAGCAAGTCCCTGGCTGACTTCTCTAGCTTTCGGGAGAAACATCCAGCCACCATTTTGCAACTATCAAACTTCTTTTTTATGATTTTGCGGGCAAAGAAAAACAATGCTGCAAGGATGAAGGAGATGATGGCTTGTGGGCAAAGAAGCCAATAAGTGAAGGTCAGTGCCTATAGGCTATAGCTTAATCAAGATTCGCTCGGTAGTTTAGTGCGTGAGATCAAAACCAGATCGATGCCATAGCTTTGTTACTCTCACTCGAGATGCCATTTCCCCCAACAGCATATCATGAATCTTCTTGTCATCCTACCGAGCTGGCAAGAATCTGATCCTCGCATTGTTCTTCTATCCGATCTTTGTTTAATTATTTATATGCCGGAGCATGGTCGATGCTAGTTGTATTCCGGATTAGTTTGGGGCCTCGAATCTTAGTGGCCTGATCTGAACACGTCGCCTGCCAGTCAGATCACTGATTGTTCTGAACCTTGATCAATTCTTCATGTTTGACTTAGGATGGGGCCCTGACTTTCTTTTATATGTTAGTTTCAAGTTTGAACTCTTGATCTAGTTTCTGTGTTGTTGATTCAGCTGCTTGGCTGACCATTGCAGGAAACTATGGTGTGCTTCAGATAGTGGCGCTGAAGTAAATGAGAAATGGTCACTGCCGCTTTGAGTTGAGGCAGAGGCTGAATGGGCTCGGTAGTGCTACTGCTGTGCTGGGTAGGGATGGGGCATTTCAGATTTTGAGTCTGGTGGGGGTGCAGTGGTGGGGTGGGGGCCGGTGCAGGAGGATAGAGATTATAGATACTTACGTACGTACATACGTACATTGCAGCATAGCTGGCAGTTGCAGGTCCATTGCAAAAATTGTATTGTGTCTGAAACATATAATGCGCCTTTGTATACATTTTGTCCGTCACCAGCAATCCGGTTTCTGTTGAATGGCGTGATTGGACCGAACCGATAATCGCGAGCCGAATATAGTGTGCATTAGCTTGACTAAGTACTAGAGCAAATATTATCCTTTTGCTGACACTGAAAACAAAGGTCTTACTACCTAATGGTGAAAATAGGTTCCAGTTTTCCTGTATAACCCTAGTAACCAGGATTCCCTCCGTTTTTAAATATAAGACCTTTCTACATGCATACGGATGCATGTAGACGCATTTTACAGTGTAGATTTATTTATTTTGTTCCGTATGTAGTCATCATTGTAATCTCTAAAAAGCCTTATACTTTAATATAAGATTTTTTTTGAAGCATTTAGGAACGGAGGGAGTACATCTATATCATCAAGAATATGAGACGTCTTTTTAGGCTGACAATCAATAGTATTTTCCCACTAATTATTATTTACGGTGATCTATGAGACTAGTCACAATGGGGAGTAACATAGAGTAGTAACATACATATGTTATTAGTCTAAGTTACTACCTCCATAGTGGGTTGGTAGGAGCAGGAGCTCTACCAGGTCTTTGCGGGAGGGAGTAAGGGAAGGAGGGCGATGGCCGTTGGCGGGATCGCGGCGGCCGGCGGCTGGGCGCCGTCCTTGCGAGCGGGGGAGGCGGCGGCTGCTGGAGAGGTGCGGTTAGGGTTTAGGGACTCCGGCTCCTTTGGGAGCCGGCAATAGAGTTTGATCTTATTGCTTAAATCTGAAAAGAGTCTTTACATCTGTTTATATAACTAAGATGACTTGGAAAGTAAGATAACTTAAGATAACTTGGGCTAAGCCCCTAACTAAACCTGCCCATTGGGCCTCCTCCGGGTGTATGGCACGCCAGTTATAACATCTCTCCCCACATGCGCAAACAGCTCGTCCTCGAGCTGGAAGTCTGGATAGTGCTGACTGAACTCGTCACGCTGCTCCCAAGTCACGTCCTCCTCCGGCAGGCCTTCCCATTGTATGAGCAAGTGCCATACGCCGCGATGAAGTTGGGCCCGCAACACCTTTGCTGGCACGGGAAGAAGTCGCCCGTCGAAGGTCGAAGGTAGCGCCGGCATTGCCGCCAGTGGCTCTCCACGGTAGGGCTTCAAAAGCCCCACATGGAAGACGTCATGGATGCGGGCACCGGCCGGAAGCTGCAGGCGGTAGGCCACCCTCCCGATGCGCTCCAGCACGGAAAATGACCCGGCGTAGCGCGGACCCAGCTTGTGTTGGAAATATGCCCTAGAGGCAATATATAAAGTGTTTTTATTATATTTCCTTGTTCATGATAATCGTTTATTATCCATGCTATAACTGTAGTGATCGGAAACACATTGCATGTGTGGATAAATAGACAAACACTATGTCCCTAGTATGCCTCTAGTGAACTAGCTCGTTGATCAAAGATGGTCAGGGTTTCCTAGCCATTGACATGTGATGTCATTTGATAAAGGGATCACATCATTAGGAGACTGATGTGATGGACAAGACCCAAACTACAAACGTAGCATATGATCGTGTCAGTTTATTGCTACTGTTTTCTGCATGTCAAAGTATATGTTCCTATGACCATGAGATCATGCAACTCACGGATATCGAAGGAGTGCCTTGTGTGTATCAAACGTCGCAACGTAACTGGGTGACTATAAAGGTGCTCTACAGGTATCTCCGATGGTGTCTGTTGAGTTGGCATGGATCGAGACTGGGATTTGTTACTCCGTGTGACGGAGAGGTATCTCGGGGCCCACTCGGTAATGCAACATCACAATAAGCCTTGCAAGCAATGTGACTAATTGTTAGTTGCGGGATCTTGCATTACGGAACGAGTAAAGAGACTTGCCGGTAACGAGATGGAACTAGGTATAGAGATACCGACGATCGAATCTCGAGCAAGTAACATGCCGAAGAACAAAGGGAACGTTATACGGGACTAACTGAATCCTTGACATAGAGGTTCAACCGATAAGATCTTCGTAGAATATGTAGGAACCAATGTGGACATCCAGGTCCCGCCATTGGTTATTGGCCGTAGAGGTGTCTCGGTCATGTCTACATAGTTCTCGAACCCGCAGGGTCTGCACACTTAAGGTTCGGTGACGTTTCGGTAGTATAGAGTTATGTATGGTGGTGACCGAAGGTTGTTCAGAGTCCCGGATGAGATCCCGGACGTCACGAGGAGCTCCGGAATGGTCCGGAGGTAAAGATTCATATATAGGATGTCCCAGTTTGGTCGCCGGAAAAGTTTCGGGCTCATCGGTAGTGTACCGGGAGTATCGGTAGTGTACCGGGAGTGCCGGTAGTGTACCGAGGGACCTTCGGGAGGGGTATTTCGACCCCAAGAGGTCCATGGGCTGTGGGAGAATAATAACCAGCCCTTAGTGGGCTGGGAAAACAGCCACAAAGGCCCATGGCGCAGGAGAGAAAGTCCTAAAGCAAAAAGTGGAAAATCAGCCAATAGGAGGCAATCCTACTCCAACTAGGATTGGAGGTGAAGTAGGATTGCTCCCACCTCCTATTTCGGCCGACCCAAAGGCCTTGGCTGCCTCTCCTCTCCTCTCCTCCTATATATACTAGTGGATTGGGTGGTTTTTGGACAGAATTTCCGGCCACGTGCTACCCGTTTCACCGGTGCATAGTTTCTCCTCTAGATCGTAGTTCCGCAGTGCTTAGGCGAAGCCCTGCCGGAATTGCTCCACCACCATCACCGGAGCGCCGTCACGCTGCCGGTGAACTCTCTCTCCTCTCCACCCCTCTTGCTGGATCAAGACGGTGGAGATCGTCATCAAGCTGCACGTGTGCTGAACGCGGAGGTGCCGTCCGTTCGGTACTAGATCGGAAGGATCGTGATCAAGGCCACGAGACGTTCGTGATTGGATCGTGGGACGGATCGTGACGAGATCGTGGGACGGTTCGTGATTGGTTCGCGGGACGGTTCGTGATTGGATCGCGGGACGCTCGGCGATTTGGATCGCGAAGAAGTTCGACTACACCAACCGCGTTTCTTAACGCTTCCCGCTTAGCGATCTACAAGGGTACGTAGATCCACTCTCCCTCTCGTAGATGCTCATCACCATGGATAGGTTTGCGTGTGCGTAGGAAAATTTTTGTTTCCCATGCGACGTTCCCCAACAGTGGCATCATGAGCTAGGTTGATGGTTCGATGAGATCTCGAGTAGAACACAAAAGGTTTGTGGGCGTTGATGCTTAGATTGCTTCCTCCCTTGGTTGGATTTTGGTTCAGCGGGATTGTGAGATGAAGCGGCCCGGACCAACATTACTCGTACGCTTACGAGAGACCGGTTCCCTCGACGCAACTTGTTGCTTAGATGGCTTGCGGGTGACAGTTTCTCTCACTTTAGTTGGATCGGATCCGACAAAGGCGGTCCTTGAGAAGGTTGAAAAGCAATCTATGTATCACCGTTGTGGTTTATACGTAGGTGAAAATCATTCTTGCTAGATACCCGTAGCAGCCACGTAAAACATGCAACAACAATTAGAGGACGTCTAACTTGTTTTTGCAGGGTATGTTGTGATATGATATGGCCAATTACATGATGAGATATATGTGATGTATGAGATGATCATGTGATGTATAGATTATCACGACTTGCATGTCGGTGATTACGGCAACCGGCAGGAGCCATAGGGTTGTCTTTAATTATTGTATGACCTGCGTGTCAATCATTAAGCGCTATGTAATGCTTTACTTTATCGCTACGGTAGCAATAGTAGTAGAAGCATGCAGGGCGTGACAACCCCGATGGCGACACGTTGATGGAGATCAAGATGATGGAGATCATGGTGTCATGCCGGTGACGATGGAGATCATGCCGGTGTTTCGAAGATGGAGATCTTAAACACAAGTTGATAGCCATATCATGTCACTTATGAATTGCATGAGATGTTAATCCTTTTATGCACCTTGTTTTGCTTAGTACGACGGTAGCATTATAAGGTGATCCCTCACTTAAATTTCAAGATGAACTGTGTTCTCCCCGAGTGTGCACCGTTGCGAAAGTTCGTCGTGTCGAGACACCACGTGATGATCGGGTGTGATAGACTCTACGTTCACATACAACGGGTGCAAGCCAGATTTGCACGTGCAGAACACTCGGGTTAAACTTGACGAGCCTAGCATGTACAGACATGGCCTCGGAACACAAGAGACCGAAAGGTCGAACATGAGTCATATAGTAGATATGATCAACATAATGATGTTCACCATTGAAGCCACCTTAACTCACGTGATGATCGGACTTGAGTTGGTGAATTTGGATCATGTGACACTCAGATGACCCGAGGGATGTCAATTTGAGTGGGAGCTTTAGTAATTTGATTAACTAAACTCATTATCTTGAACAATAGTCTAAGTAACCTTTGCATATTTATGTTGTAGATCAATGGCTCGCGCAGTAGCACCCCTGAATTTTAATGCGTTCCTAGAGAAAGCTAAATTGAAAGATGATGGAAGTAACTTTGTTGACTGGGCCCGTAATCTGAGGATAATCCTCACGGCTTCCCAGAAGTCATATGTCCTTGATGCACCGCTTGGTGACCAGCCAGAAGACATGACCTCCGAAGACGTTAAGAACGCTTGGGAGGCTCGTGCTGGAGACTACTCAATAGTTCAGTGTGCAATATTGTATGGCTTAGAACCGGGACTTCAAAGACGTTTTGAACGTCATGGGGCATATGAGATGTTCCAGGAGTTGAAGTTTATCTTTCAAAAGAATGCCCGGATCGAGAGGTATGAGACCTCCGATAAATTCTATGCTTGCAAGATGGAGGAGAATGGGTCTATTAGTGAGCACATACTCAGAATGTCTGGGTACTCAAACCGTCTAGCGGAGTTGGGAATTACCCTTCCGCCGGAGGCGATCACTGATAGAGTTCTTCAATCGCTGCCACCTAGTTACAAGAGCTTTGTGATGAACTATAACATGCACGGGATGAACAAGTCAGTCGCCGAGCTGTTTGCGATGCTGAAAGTCGCTGAGTCTGAAATCCAGAAAGAACATCAAGTGTTGATGGTCAATAAAACCACTAGTTTCAAGAAAAACGGCAAAGGCAAAGGCAAGAAGGGTAAAACCAAGAAGGATGGCAAAGCAGTTGCTACTCCTACAAAGAAGCCTAAGCATGGACCTAAGCCAGAAACTGAGTGCTTTCATTGCAAAGGAACTGGTCATTGGAAGCGGAACTGCCCCAAGTACCTGGCTGGCAAGAAGGCGGCCAACGACAAACAAGGTATATATGATATACATGTTATTGATGTGTACCTTACTAGTTCTCGTAGTAGTGCCTGGGTATTTGATACCGGTTCGGTTGCTCACATTTGCAACTCAAAACAGGAACTACGGAATAAACGAAGACTGGCAAAGGACGAAGTGACGATGCGCGTGGGAAATGGTTCCAAGGTTGATGTGATCGCCGTCGGCACGCTCTCTCTTCGATTACCATCAGGATTAGTGATGAACCTAAATAATTGTTATTTAGTGCCTGCGTTAAGCATGAACATTATATCTGGATCTTGTTTATTGCGAGACGGTTACTCATTTAAATCAGAGAATAAAGGTTGTTCTATTTATATGAGTAATATCTTTTATGGTCATGCACCCAATGTTAGGGGTTTATTCATATTGAATCTTGATAGTGATGACACACATGTTCATAACATTGATGCCAAAAGATGTAGAATAGTTAATGATAGTACCACTTTCTTGTGGCACTGCCGTTTAGGTCATATTGGTGTAAAACGCATGAGGAAGCTCCATGCTGATGGACTTTTGGAGTCACTTGATTTTGAATCACTTGACACATGTGAACCATGCCTTATGGGCAAGATGACCAAAACGCCGTTCTCTGGAACAATGGAACGGGCGAGTGACTTATTGGAAATCATACATACTGATGTGTGCGGTCCAATGAATGTCGAAGCGCGCGGTGGTTATCGTTATTTTCTCACCTTCACTGATGACTTGAGTAGATATGGGTATATTTACTTGATGAAGCACAAGTCTGAAACATTTGAAAAGTTCAAGCAATTTCAGAGTGAAGTTGAGAATCATCGTAACAAGAAGATTAAATTTCTTCGATCTGATCGAGGAGGTGAATATCTGAGTTATGAGTTTGGCAATCACTTAAGACAGTGTGGAATTGTTTCACAGTTGACACCGCCCGGGACACCACAGCGTAATGGTGTGTCTGAACGTCGTAATCGGACCTTATTGGATATGGTGCGTTCTATGATGTCTCTTGCCGATTTGCCACTATCGTTTTGGGGTTATGCATTAGAGACAGCTGCATTCACTTTAAATAGGGCACCATCAAAATCCGTTGAGACGACGCCATATGAACTGTGGTTTGGCAAAAAGCCGAAGTTGTCGTTTCTTAAAGTTTGGGGATGTGATGCTTATGTCAAAAAGCTTCAGCCTGAAAAGCTGGAACCCAAAGCGGAAAAGTGCGTCTTCATAGGATACCCGAAAGAGACAGTCGGGTATACCTTCTATCTCAGATCCGAGGGCAAAGTGTTTGTCGCTAAGAACGGAACATTTCTTGAGAAAGAGTTTCTCTCGAAAGAATTGAGTGGGAGGAAAATAGAGCTTGATGAGGTTATTGAACCTTTACTTCAACCAGAGAGTAGCGCAGCACAGAAAGATGTTTCTGTGGAACCTACAACGGTAGAAGAGGAAGTTAATGATGATGATCATGAAGCTCCGGATCAAGCTGCTATTGAACCTCGTAGGTCGACAAGGACGCGTACTACTCCCGAGTGGTACGGCAACCCTGTCTTAGAGGTCATGTTGTTGGACAACAATGAACCTACGAGCTATGGAGGAGCAGTGATGGGCCCGGATTCCGAGAAATGGTTAGAGGCCATGCAATCTGAGATGGGATCCATGTATGAAAACAAAGTATGGACTTTGGAAGTACTACCTGAAGGGCGAAAGGCCATTCAGAACAAATGGATCTATAAGAAGAAGACGGACGCGGATGGTAATGTCACCGTCCATAAAGCTCGACTTGTGGCAAAGGGTTTTTCACAAGTTCAAGGAGTTGACTACGATGAGACTTTCTCACCCGTAGCGATGCTTAAGTCTGTCAGAATCATGTTGGCAATAGCTGCTTATTTCGACTATGAAATTTGGCAGATGGACGTCAAAACGGCGTTCCTCAACGGTTTCCTTGAGGAAGAGTTGTATATGATGCAACCCGAAGGTTTTGTCGATCCAGAGAATGCTGACAAAGTTTGCAAACTCCAGCGATCCATTTATGGACTGGTGCAAGCATCTCGGAGTTGGAATAAACGCTTTGATGAGGTGATCAAAGCGTTTGGGTTTATACAAGTTTATGGAGAAGCTTGTATTTACAAGAAAGTGAGTGGGAGCTCTATAGCGTTTCTAGTGTTATATGTGGATGACATATTGCTGATCGGAAACGATATAGAAATGCTGGAAAGCGTGAAGGAATATTTGAATAAGAGTTTTTCAATGAAGGACCTAGGAGAAGCTGCTTTCATATTAGGCATTAAGATCTATAGAGATAGGTCGAGACGCTTAATAGCACTTTCACAGAGCACATACCTTGATAAAGTTTTGAAGAAGTTCAAAATGGAACAGGCCAAGAAGGGGTTCTTGCCTGTTTTGCAAGGTGTGAAGTTGAGTAAGACTCAATGCCCAGTGACTGCAGAAGATAAAGAAAAGATGAGCGTCATCCCCTATGCTTCAGCCATAGGCTCTATCATGTATGCAATGCTGTGCACAAGACCTGATGTCAGCCTTGCCATAAGTATGGCTGGAAGGTTTCAAAGTGATCCTGGAATGGAGCACTGGCAAGCAGTCAAGAATATCCTTAAGTACCTTAACAGGACTAAGGACATGTTTCTCATTTATGGAGGTGATGAAGAGCTCGTCGTAAAGGGTTACGTCGATGCAAGCTTTGACACTGATCCGGACGATTCTAAATCGCAAACCGGATACGTATTTATTCTTAACGGGGGAGCGGTAAGCTGGTGCAGTTCCAAGCAAAGCGTGGTAGCTGATTCTACGTGCGAAGCGGAGTACATCGCAGCCTCGGAGGCAGCGAAGGAAGGTGTCTGGATGAAGCAGTTCATGACAGATCTTGGAGTAGTGCCTAGTGCACTGAATCCAATAAATCTGTTCTGTGACAACACTGGTGCCATTGCTCTAGCCAAGGAACCAAGGTTTCACAAGAGGACCAGACACATAAAGCGACGCTTCAACTCCATCCGGTTCTACATCGAGGAGAAGGACATAAATATTTGCAAAGTGCACACAGATCTGAATGTTGCAGACCCGTTGACTAAACCTCTTCCAAGGGCTAAACATGATCAACACCAGAACTGTATGGGTGTTCGATTCATTACCATGTAAATCACATAGTGATGTGAACTAGATTATTGACTCTAGTGCAAGTGGGAGACTGTTGGAAATATGCCCTAGAGGCAATATATAAAGTGTTTTTATTATATTTCCTTGTTCATGATAATCGTTTATTATCCATGCTATAACTGTAGTGATCGGAAACACATTGCATGTGTGGATAAATAGACAAACACTATGTCCCTAGTATGCCTCTAGTGAACTAGCTCGTTGATCAAAGATGGTCAGGGTTTCCTAGCCATTGACATGTGATGTCATTTGATAAAGGGATCACATCATTAGGAGACTGATGTGATGGACAAGACCCAAACTACAAACGTAGCATATGATCGTGTCAGTTTATTGCTACTGTTTTCTGCATGTCAAAGTATATGTTCCTATGACCATGAGATCATGCAACTCACGGATATCGAAGGAGTGCCTTGTGTGTATCAAACGTCGCAACGTAACTGGGTGACTATAAAGGTGCTCTACAGGTATCTCCGATGGTGTCTGTTGAGTTGGCATGGATCGAGACTGGGATTTGTTACTCCGTGTGACGGAGAGGTATCTCGGGGCCCACTCGGTAATGCAACATCACAATAAGCCTTGCAAGCAATGTGACTAATTGTTAGTTGCGGGATCTTGCATTACGGAACGAGTAAAGAGACTTGCCGGTAACGAGATGGAACTAGGTATAGAGATACCGACGATCGAATCTCGAGCAAGTAACATGCCGAAGAACAAAGGGAACGTTATACGGGACTAACTGAATCCTTGACATAGAGGTTCAACCGATAAGATCTTCGTAGAATATGTAGGAACCAATGTGGACATCCAGGTCCCGCCATTGGTTATTGGCCGTAGAGGTGTCTCGGTCATGTCTACATAGTTCTCGAACCCGCAGGGTCTGCACACTTAAGGTTCGGTGACGTTTCGGTAGTATAGAGTTATGTATGGTGGTGACCGAAGGTTGTTCAGAGTCCCGGATGAGATCCCGGACGTCACGAGGAGCTCCGGAATGGTCCGGAGGTAAAGATTCATATATAGGATGTCCCAGTTTGGTCGCCGGAAAAGTTTCGGGCTCATCGGTAGTGTACCGGGAGTATCGGTAGTGTACCGGGAGTGCCGGTAGTGTACCGAGGGACCTTCGGGAGGGGTATTTCGACCCCAAGAGGTCCATGGGCTGTGGGAGAATAATAACCAGCCCTTAGTGGGCTGGGAAAACAGCCACAAAGGCCCATGGCGCAGGAGAGAAAGTCCTAAAGCAAAAAGTGGAAAATCAGCCAATAGGAGGCAATCCTACTCCAACTAGGATTGGAGGTGAAGTAGGATTGCTCCCACCTCCTATTTCGGCCGACCCAAAGGCCTTGGCTGCCTCTCCTCTCCTCTCCTCCTATATATACTAGTGGATTGGGTGGTTTTTGGACAGAATTTCCGGCCACGTGCTACCCGTTTCACCGGTGCATAGTTTCTCCTCTAGATCGTAGTTCCGCAGTGCTTAGGCGAAGCCCTGCCGGAATTGCTCCACCACCATCACCGGAGCGCCGTCACGCTGCCGGTGAACTCTCTCTCCTCTCCACCCCTCTTGCTGGATCAAGACGGTGGAGATCGTCATCAAGCTGCACGTGTGCTGAACGCGGAGGTGCCGTCCGTTCGGTACTAGATCGGAAGGATCGTGATCAAGGCCACGAGACGTTCGTGATTGGATCGTGGGACGGATCGTGACGAGATCGTGGGACGGTTCGTGATTGGTTCGCGGGACGGTTCGTGATTGGATCGCGGGACGCTCGGCGATTTGGATCGCGAAGAAGTTCGACTACACCAACCGCGTTTCTTAACGCTTCCCGCTTAGCGATCTACAAGGGTACGTAGATCCACTCTCCCTCTCGTAGATGCTCATCACCATGGATAGGTTTGCGTGTGCGTAGGAAAATTTTTGTTTCCCATGCGACGTTCCCCAACAGCTTGCGCCTCGCGCGTGGGTCAAAGGACTGCGTAGAACGATGAAGAAGACGCAGCCAGACCCAGTCACCCACCGCGAACTCCGCCTCACGGTGGTGGCCGTCATAGTAGTGCTTGGCCAACTGTTGGGCCTGAAGGAGGCGTTGGCGCACCTCGGCAAGCATCTCATCGCGTCTGCGAAGAAGGTCACCCGCCGCCTCTGTCCTAGCCGTCTCCGGATCGACCGGCAGGATGGGTGGGGGCGGTCAGCCATAGACCACCTCGAACGGCGTGCGCACGCAGGGCAGAGTGATAAGAGGTGTTGTAGCAGTACTCCGCCCAAGCAAGCCAATCCACCCAAGAACGAGGACGATCACCTGTAACACAACGTAAATACATGGCAATCACCTTGTTGACCACCTCGGACTGGTCGTCCGTCTGCGGGTGGAACGCCGTGCTCAATCATAGTTTCACGCCCGCCATCCTGAAGAGATCGTGCCAAACATGTCCCATGAACACTGGGTCCCGGTCGCTAACGATCGAAGAGGGAAACCCGTGGAGGCGAACGATGTCGTCGAAGAAGGCTTGGGCCACGGAGGCAGCTGTGCAGGGATGGCCAAGCGCGATGAAGTGGGCGTACATGTAGAAGCGGTCGACCACTGTGAGGATGACGGATTTGCCGCCCACCTTGGGAAGGCCCTCGATGAAGTCCATGGAGATATCGGCCCAGACCTGAGAGGGCACCTCTAGAGGCTGTAGTAGCCTTGCCGGCCTAAGTGTCTCCGTCTTGTTCCGCTGGCATGTCACACAAGACCACACCCAGTCCTGAACCAGGGCCCGATCGCCGGGAATGTAGAAATCGACGTGGAGACGGTGGAGCGTCTTCTACACACCCTCGTGGCCCGCCGAGTGAGCCAACAGCAGCACCTGGTGATGAAGATCGCTGTGATTCGGCACGAAGAGGCGTCGCCCATGCAGGAGTCGGCCATCCACCAGACGCCACGGCTCCGGCAAGTCGCCAGCCTCTAGGCGCTGCTGAAAGAGCTACTCGTCGGGGGCGTCTGCGGTGGCCCGGCGGATGTCGTCAAAGAGGGCGAACGAGGGCCCGGAGCGGATGCAGAGGGGCGCCCCGTCGGAGGCGCCGGTGGCTGGGTCATGGTCGTCGCGGCGGGACAAAGCGTCGGCCACGGTATTAAGTCGGCCCAGGCGATACTCGACGGTGAAATCAAAGCCAAAAAGCTTGTTGATCCACTGGTGTTGCGGCACGGTAGATAGCCTCTGGTCTAATAAGAACTTGAGGCTATAATGATCCATGCGAATCCGGAATGACCGGCCCCAAAGATAGGGCCGCCAGTGGCGCACGGCCTGCACCAAACCAATGAGCTCCCTCTCATACGCCGCGAGCTTGTGATGGCGAACGGCGAAAGGCCTGCTGAAGAAGGCGAGTGGCCCATCACCCTGATGAAGAACGACGCCGAACCCCACGCCGGTGGCGTCGCAGTTGGCCATGAACGGCCAGTCGAAGTCAGGCATCTGAAGGGCCGGACCGGTCGTGAGGGCCCGTTTGAGGGCCTCGAATGCCTCCATAGCCTCCGCATCCCAAGCGAAGGCGTCGCATCGGAGCAAGCGTGTGAGCGGGGACGCGATGAGGCCGAACTCCCGGATAAACTTCCGGTAGTAGCCAGCTAGGCCCAAAAAGCCACGGAGAGCCCGTGGAAAGTGCGGTGTCGGCCAGGTCGCCACGGCCACCACCTTGTCGGCATCCATGGCCACCCCCTCGGGCGAGATGACGTGGCTGAGGTAGGCGACTGAAGGCGTCCCGAACAAGCACTTCAAGCGCTTAAGATGAAGATGTTGGAAATATGCCCTAGAGGCAATAATAAAATGGTTATTATTGTATTTCCTTGTTCATGATAATTGTCTATTGTTCATGCTATAATTGTGTTAACCGGAAACCATAATACATGTGTGAATACATAGACCACAACATGTCCCTAGTGAGCCTCTAGTTGACTAGCTCGTTGATCAATAGATGGTCACGGTTTCATGGCCATGGACATTGGATGTCGTTGATAACGGGATCACATCATTAGGAGAATGATGTGATGGACAAGACCCAATCCTAAGCATAGCACTAGATCGTGTAGTTCATTTGCTAAAGCTTTTCAATGTCAAGTATCGTTTCCTTAGACCATGAGATTGTGCAACTCCCGGATACCGTAGGAATGCTTTGGGTGTGCCAAACGTCACAACGTAACTGGGTGGCTATAAAGGTGCACTACGGGTATCTCCGAAAGTATCTGTTGGGTTGGCACGAATCGAGACTGGGATTTGTCACTCCGTGTGACGGAGAGGTATCTCTGGGCCCACTCGGTAAGACATCATCATAATGAGCTCAATGTGACTAAGGAGTTAGCCACGGGATGATGTATTACGGAACGAGTAAAGAGACTTGCCGGTAACGAGATTGAACAAGGTATAGGGATACCGACGATCGAATCTCGGGCAAGTACCATACCGATAGACAAAGGGAATTGTATACGGGATTGACTGAATCCCCGACATCGTGGTTCATCCGATGAGATCATCGTGGAGGACGTGGGAGCCAACATGGGTATCCAGATCCCGCTGTTGGTTATTGGCCGGAGAAGTGTCTCGGTCATGTCTACGTGTCTCCCGAACCCGTAGGGTCTACACACTTAAGGTTCGATGACGCTAGGGTTATAGGGAAATGGTATACGTGATTACCGAAGGTTGTTCGGAGTCCCGGATGAGATCTCGGACGTCACGAGGAGCTCCGGAATGGTCCGGAGGTAAAGATTGATATATAGGAAGTCCAGTTTTGGTCACCGGAAAGTTTTCGGGCTCATCGGTAGTGTACCGGGAGTGCCGGGAGGGTGCCGGAGGACCCCCGAGAGGGGTGTGACGACCAAAGGACCTCATGGGCCCTTAGAGGAGGTGTGCCAGCCCATAAAATTGGGTCGGCCAAGACCATCTATGTGGGCCCATGTGGCTGGAGATAAGGAGATAAGGCAAAAGGGATTTAAAAGGATGAGATCCACCTCCCTTGTGGGAGGTGGACTCTCCCTTTAATTCGGCCGGCCCTCTCCTCTTTGGAGTAGAGGCCAAGCCAGCCCTCCACGTCCCTCCTCCTATATATACTTGAGGTTTTGGATGTTTTGATTGAGGATTTGATCTCTCTCTCTCACGGCAAAGCCCTACCTCTCTTCTTCCTCCTCCGCAGCGCTTAGGCGAAGCCCTGTCGGAATACCTTGCTACTCCACCACCACCACGCCGTCATGCTGCTGTTGGAGCCCTTCCCCAACCTCTCCTTCCTCCTTGTTGGATCAAGGTGTTGGAGACGTCACCGGGCTGCACGTGTGTTGAACGCGGAGGTGTCGTCCGTTCGGCACTTGATCGGATCTACCGCGATCTGAATCGCTGCGAGTACGACTCCATCAACCGCGTTCTTGTAACGCTTCCGCTTAGCAATCTTCAAAGGTATGAAGATCCACTCTCCCCTTGCTCGTTGCTGGTTTCTCCATAGATGGATCTTGGTGAACGCGTAGGAAATTTTTTGATTTACTACTACGTCTCCCAACAGTGGCATCATGAGCTAGGTCTATGCGTAGAATCTATGCACGAGTAGAACACAAAGCAGTTGTGGGCGTCGATTTTGTTAATATGCTTGCCGTTACTAGTCTTATCTTGATTCGACGGTATTGTGGGATGAAGCGGCCGGGACCAACCTTACACGTACGCTTACGTGAGACCGGTTCCACCGCCTGACATGCACTAGTTGCATAAGGTGGCTAGCGGGTGTCTGTCTCTCCCACCTTAGTCGGATTGGATTCGATGAAAAGGGTCCTTATGAAGGGTAAATAGCAATTGGCATATCACCTTGTGGTTTTGACGTAGGTAAGAAGCGTTCTTGCTAGAAACCTATAGCAACCACGTAAAAACTTGCAACTACAAATTAGAGGACGTCTAACTTGTTTTTGCAGCATATGCCGTGTGATGTGATATGGCCAAAAGGATGTGATGTGATGCATTGTGATGTATGAGATTGATCATGTTCTTGTAATAGGGTTCACGACTTGCACGTCGATGACTATGACAACCGGCAGGAGCCATAGGAGTTGTCTTATACTATTGTATGACCTGCGTGTCAATCATAAACGCCATGTAATTACTTTACTTTATTGCTAAACGTTAGCTGTAGTAGTAGAAGTAATATTTGGCGAGACAACTTCATGAAGACACAATGATGGAGATCATGATGATGGAGATCATGGTGTCGTGCCGGTGACAGTGATGATCATGGTGCCCCGAAGATGGAGATCAAAGGAGCAAGATGATATTGGCCATATCATGTCACTATATTGATTGCATGTGATGTTTATCATGTTTACATCTTATTTGCATAGAACGACGGTAGTAAATAAGATGATCTCTCAATAAAATTTCAAGAAAGGTGTTCACCCTAACTGTGCACCGTTGCTAAGGATCGTCGTTCCGAAGCACCACGTGATGATCGGGTGTGATAGGTTCTAACGTTCGCATACAACGGGTGTAAGCCAGATTTACACATGCGAAACACTTAGGTTGACTTGACGAGCCTAGCATGTACAGACATGGCCTCGGAACACGGAGGACCGAAAGGTCGAACATGAGTCGTATAGAAGATACGATCAACATAGAGATGTTCACCATGGATGACTAGTCCCTCTCACGTGATGATCGGACACGGGCTAGTTGACATGGATCATGTATCACTTGGAAGACTAGAGAGATGTCTATCTAAGTGGGAGTTCATTAATAATTTGATTAAATGAACTTAATTATCATGAACTTAGTCTAAAAATGTCCTTGCAAATTATGTCGTAGATAGCTCACGCTGTAGCTCCCCAGTTTTATTGATACAATCCTAGAGAAAAGTAAGTTGAAAGTTGATGGTAGCAATAATGCGGACTGGGTCCGTGATCTGAGGATTGTCCTCATTATTGCACAGAAAGCTTATGTTTTTTATGTACCGCTAACTGCATCACTCCCTCAAGCGTTGTCTGTAGATGTTGTGAACATATGACAAGCACTTTTTGGTGACTACGTGATAGTTCAATGCGTCATGCATTACGGCTTAGAATTGAGGCTCCAAAACGTTTTGAACGTCACGGAACATATGAGATGTTCTAGGAGCTGAGATTGTGATCTCAGGCTCGTGCCTGTGTTGAGAGGTATGAGACCTCCAACAAGATTCTTTGTCTGCAAGATAAAGGAGAATAGCTCAATCGCTGAGCGTGTGCTCAGATTGTCTGGGTGCTACAATCACTTGAATCAAGTGGGAGTTAATCTTCCAGATGAGATAGTGATTAATGCAGTTCTCCAAGTCACTGCCACCAAGCTACTAGAGCTTCGTGATGAACTATAACATGCCAGGGATGGATAAGATGATCCCTGAGTTGTTCGTGATGTTTGACACCACGAAGGTAGAAATCAAGAAGGAGCATCAAGTGTTGATGGTTAAGTGAAACCACTAGTTTCAAAAGGGGCAAGGGCAAGAACGGAAAACTTCAGGAATGGCAAGCCAGTTGTTGCTCTAGTGAAGAAATCCAAGGTTGAGCCCGAACCCGAGACTAAGTGCTTCTGTTATGAGGAGAATGTTCGCTGGAGCGGAAAAACCCTAGATGCTTGGTAGATAAGAAGGCTGGTAATGTCGATAGAAGTATATTTGATATACGTGTTAGTGATGTGTACCTTGCTGGTACTCCTAGTAGCACCTGGGTATTGGATACCGGTTCGGTTGCTAAGTGTTAGCAACTCGAAATAAAAGCTACGGAGTAAATGGAGACTAGCTAGGTGAAAGGTGACGATGTGTGTTGGAAGTATTTCCAAGATTGATGTGATCACCATCGCACGCTCTCTCTACCTTCAGGATTTGTGATAAACCTAAATAAATGTTATTTGGTGTTTGCGTTGAGCATGAACGTGATTAGATCATGATTAGTGCGATACGGTTATTCATATAAGTTAGATAATAATGGTTATTCTGTTTACATGGATAATGCCTTCAATGGTCATGCACCCACTCGAAATGGTTTATCGAATCATGATCGTAGTAGTACACATATTCATAACATTGGTACCAAAAGATACAAAGTTAATAATGATAGTACCACATGCTTGTGGCACTGCCACGTAATGTCATATTGGTATAAATCGCATGAAGAAACTCCATGATGATGGATTTTTTTTGACTCACTCGATTTCGAATCGGTTGAGACATGCGAGCCATGCCTCTTGGGCAAGATGACTGAGACCCCGTCATCCAATATGATGGAGCGGGCAAGTGGCTTATTGGAATTAATACATGTTGATGTATGTGGTCCAATGAGTGTTGAAACACACAGTGGATATCGTTGTTTTTCTTTACCTTCACTGATGATTTGAGTAAATATGGGGATATTTACTTAATGAAACACGAATCTGAAATGTTTGAAAGGTTCAAGGAGTTTCAGAGTGAAGTTAAAGATCATCGTGACAAGAAGATAAATGTCTATGATACGATCATGGAGGTGAATATCTAAGTTACGAGTTTGGTATGCAATTTTAGACAATGTGGAAATTGTTTCACAGCTCACGCCTCCTGGAACACCATAGTGGTGATGGTGTGTTCGAACGTCGTAGTCGTGCTCTATTGGATATAGTGAGTACTATGATGTCTCTTATCGTTTTACCACTATCGTTATGGGGTTATGCATTAAAGACAAATCCATTCACTTTAACAGGGCACCATCTAAGTCTGTTGAGATGACACCGTGAGAATTATGGTTTGACAGAAGCCTAAGCTGTCATTTCTTAATGTTTGGGGCTGCGACGCTTATGTGAAAATGGGTTTTTCACCTAGCGAGCTCGAACCCAAAGCAGACAAATGCATCTTCATAGAATGCCCTAATGAGACATTGGGTATACCTTCTATCTCAGATCCAAGCGCAAAAGGTGTTTGTTGCTAAGAACGGGTCCTTTCTTGAGAAAGAGTTTCTCTCGAAAGAATTGAGTGGGAGGAAGATAGAACTTGATGAGGTTGTTGAACCTTTGTTTCAACCAGAGAATAGCGCAACACAGAAAGATGTTTCTGTAGAGCCTACTCAGTTGAAAAGGAAGTTAATGATGATGATCATGAAGCTTCGGATCAAGTCACTATCGAACCTCGTAGGTCGACAAGGACGCGTACTGCTCCTGAGTAGTACGACAACCCTGTCTTGGAAATCATGTTGTTGGACAACGATGAACCTACGAACTATGGAGAAGCGATGGTGGGCCCGGATTCCAACAAATGGCTAGGAGCCATGAAATCCGAGAAAGGATCCATGTATGAAAACCAAGTATGGACTTTGGTAGACTTGCCTGTTGAATGGCGGGTCATTGAGTACAAATGGACCTTTGAGATAAACATAGACGCTAATGGTGAAATGTCACCGTTTATAAAGCTCGACTTGTCGCAAAGAAGTTTCCGCCAAGTTCAAGGAGTTGACTGCAATGAGATTGTCTCATCTGTAGCGATGCTAAAAGTCTATTAAAATTTTGTTAGCAGCTGCTGCATTTTTCGATTATGAAATCTGGCAGATGGATGACAAAACAAGGTTTCCGTAATGGTTTCTGTGAGGAAGAGTTGTATGTGATACAACCAGAAGGTTTTGTCAATCCTAAGGATGCTAATAATATGCAAACTCCAGCGATCCTTCTATGGACTGGAGCAAGCATCTCAGAGTTGGAATATATGCTTTGATGAGGTGATCAAAGTGTTTAAGTTTATACAAAGTTTATGAGAAACTTGTATTTGCAAGAAAGTGAGTGGGAGCACTATGGAATTTCTTATAAGAATATGTAGTTGACATATTATTGATCGGAAATGATGTAGAATTTCTGGAAGAGCATGAAGGGTTGTTTGAAAAGTTTTTTTTTAAAGGAAGACCTAGATGAAGCTACTATTTTATTGAGCATCAAGATCTATAGGGATAGATCTATTCGCTTGATAAGTTTTTTCGACGAAGACATACCTTGACAAGTTTTTGAAGGAGTTCAAAATAGATGGGTCAAAGAAGGAGTTCTTGACTGTATTGTAAGGTGTGAAATTGAGTAAGACTCAATACCCGACCACGGCAGAAGATAAAGAAGAGATGAGTGTCATCTCCTATGCTTTAGCCATAGGCTCTATATAGTATGCCATGCTGTGTACCGCACCTGTGTGTGCCTTGCCATGAGTCTGTCAAGGGGTACAAGAGTAATCCAAGAGTGGATCACTGGACAGCGGTCAAAGTTAGCCTTAGTAACTTGAGAACTAAGGAAATATTTCTCGATTATGGAGGTGATAAAGAGTTCATCATAAAGTGTTACGATGATGCAAGCTTTAAAACCAATCCGGATGACTCTTAGTAGAAATCCAGCTACGTATAGTGGAGCAGCCATTTGGAATAGCTCCAAGTGGAGCATGGGAGTAGTATCTACAAATATGACATGGAAAGTTTGCAAGGTACACACGGATCTAAATGTCGCAGACCCGTTGACTAAAAACCTCTTTCACTAGCAGAACATGAACAAACCCCAGAACTTATTGGGTGTTAATCACATGATGATATGATCATATGGTGATGTAAGTGTTAATCACATGGTGATGTGAACTAGATTATTGACTCTAGTGCAAGTGGGAGACTGTTGGAAATATGCCCTAGAGGCAATAATAAAATGGTTATTATTGTATTTCCTTGTTCATGATAATTGTCTATTGTTCATGCTATAATTGTGTTAACCGGAAACCATAATACATGTGTGAATACATAGACCACAACATGTCCCTAGTGAGCCTCTAGTTGACTAGCTCGTTGATCAATAGATGGTCACGGTTTCATGGCCATGGACATTGGATGTCGTTGATAACAGGATCACATCATTAGGAGAATGATGTGATGGACAAGACCCAATCCTAAGCATAGCACTAAATCGTGTAGTTCATTTGCTAAAGCTTTTCAATGTCAAGTATCGTTTCCTTAGACCATGGGATTGTGCAACTCCCGGATACCGTAGGAATGCTTTGGGTGTGACAAACGTCACAACGTAACTGGGTGGCTATAAAGGTGCACTACGGGTATCTCCGAAAGTATCTGTTGGGTTGGCACGAATCGAGACTGGGATTTGTCACTCCGTGTGACGGAGAGGTATCTCTGGGCCCACTCGGTAAGACATCATCATAATGAGCTCAATGTGACTAAGGAGTTAGCCACGGGATGATGTATTACGGAACGAGTAAAGAGACTTGCCGGTAACGAGATTGAACAAGGTATAGGGATATCGACGATCGAATCTCGGGCAAGTACCATACCGATAGACAAAGGGAATTGTATACGTGATTGACTGAATCCCCGACATCGTGGTTCATCCGATGAGATCATCGTGGAGGACGTGGGAGCCAACATGGGTATCCAGATCCCGCTGTTGGTTATTGGCCGGAGAAGTGTCTCGGTCATGTCTACGTGTCTCCCGAACCCGTAGGGTCTACACACTTAAGGTTCGATGACGCTAGGGTTATAGGGAAATGGTATACGTGATTACCGAAGGTTGTTCGGAGTCCCGGATGAGATCTCGGACGTCACGAGGAGCTCCGGAATGGTCCGGAGGTAAAGATTGATATATAGGAAGTCCAGTTTTGGTCACCGGAAAGTTTTCGGGCTCATCGGTAGTGTACCGGGAGTGCCGGGAGGGTGCCGGAGGACCCCCGAGAGGGGTGTGACGACCAAAGGACCTCATGGGCCCTTAGAGGAGGTGTGCCAGCCCATATTGGGTCGGCCAAGACCATCTATGTGGGCCCATGTGGCTGGAGATAAGGAGATAAGGCAAAAGGGATTTAAAAGGATGAGATCCACCTCCCTTGTGGGAGGTGGACTCTCCCTTTAATTCGGCCGGCCCTCTCCTCTTTGGAGTAGAGGCCAATCCAGCCCTCCACGCCCCTCCTCCTATATATACTTGAGGTTTTGGATGTTTTGATTGAGGATTTGATCTCTCTCTCTCTCACGGCAAAGCCCTACCTCTCTTCTTCCTCCTCCGCAGCGCTTAGGCGAAGCCCTGTCGGAATACCTTGCTACTCCACCACCACCACGCCGTCGTGCTGCTGTTGGAGCCCTTCCCCAACCTATCCTTCCTCCTTGCTGGATCAAGGTGTTGGAGACGTCACCGGGCTGCACGTGTGTTGAACGCGGAGGTGCCGTCCGTTCGGCACTTGATCGGATCTACCGCGATCTGAATCGCTGCGAGTACGACTCCATCAACCGCGTTCTTGTAACGCTTCCGCTTAGCGATCTTCAAAGGTATGAAGATCCACTCTCCCCTTGCTCGTTGCTGGTTTCTCCATAGATGGATCTTGGTGAACGCGTAGGAAATTTTTTGATTTACTACTACGTCTCCCAACAGAAGATGATGCACTCGAAGCTCATTGAAGACGATGGCGACGTGCTGAAGATGCTCCACCCATGTGGTGTTGTAGATAAGAATGTCATCAAAGAAAATGAGCACAAACCGACACAAGTAAGGGTGAAGGATGTCGTTCATCAAGGCCTGAAAAGCCGGCGGCAGACCCTGAGGCTCGTCAAAGAGGGCGTTGTGCTGCTGTAGGAGATGGTCCAACAAGGGTTGGTCGGACTCGGCAACAGTCGCGACCAGTTGCGGCTGTGGCGCCGCGGGTGAAGCACCTCCTACGCCCTCCCACCGGACGCGGCGACCCCGACGCTAGAAGGTCATCGTCAAGGCGTCAAAGTCCCATAGGATGGGCCCAAGGTCCGCAAGAAGTCGACACCGAGGATGAAGTCAAAGCAGCCCAAGTCAATGCTGGCGCAGGTGATGGTGAAGTGCTTGTCGCCGATGGTGATGGGGACGTTCCGCGCAAGCCCGTGGCAGCGGAGGCGGTCACCGTTCGCGACGGTAACCTGGAGTTGATCCCCGCCCGTCGGCTGAAGCGCCAAGCGGCGCATGGTGAACTCAAGCAGAAAATTATGCGTAGAGCCCGTATCCAGGAGGGCCATGAGACGGACACCATGGATCATCACCGACAAGAGCATCGTCTTCTCCGCTCGTATACCCGCGAGGGCATGAAGGGAGACCACAAGAGCCGTCGCTGGAGCCGGTGACGACGCATCCTCCGCAGCAACCTGTGCGGGCAAGTCACCGAGCCCGGCAACGGCGGCCTCCTCCTCGACGTAGTCGGCCGCCTCCAAGTAGAAGAGTCGCGGGCAGACGTGGCCTGGCACGTAGGGCTCATCGCAGTTAAAGCATAGCCCCTGGCGACGACGCTCGAGCTGCTCGGCTGGGGAGAGCCGGCGGAAGGGCCGTGTCGCGACCGGTGTAGTCGTCGCAGGGGGTACCGGGGGCGGACGGCCCAACACAACCGCGGGCTGGGTGGCCCTGACCGGCTGTCGGCCACTCCTAGCCGGCGCCGCCTGCTGCAAGGCCTGCATGCGACGCTCGAAGGCGTGGGCGTAGTACATGGCCGTCTGGAGGTCCTGGGGCCCCTGAAGCTCCACGTCCACGCGGATGTGATCCGGCAGACCCCCGACGAAAAGCTCGGCGTGCTGCTGAGCCGTCACGTCGGGCGCGTGGCATGCCAAGGCCTGGAACCGGTCGACAAAGTCCTGGACCGTCGAGGTGAAAGGTAGTCGACCGAGCTCCGCCAGCTGGCTCCCTTGTATCGGAGGACCGTAGCGAAGAAGGAAGAGCTCGCGGAACCGCTCCCAGGAGGGCATGCCGCCCTCATCCTGCTCAAGGGCGTAATACCACGTCTGTGCGGCGCTGCGGAGGTGATATGAGGCGAGCCATGTACGGTCTGATGCAAGCGTGCGTTGCCCCCAGAAGAACTGCTCACACTGATTGAGCCAGTTGAGGGGGTCCTCTGTAACATCGTAGGTGGCGAAGTCAATCTTGGCGAAGCGCGACGGTGTCGGAGTAGGGCCGCCGTGACCGTACGGCTCAGCGGTGCGAAGCAACGAGGGTGACGGCATCTGGTCGGTGGCCACCGAGGGTCCATCGTGGAAGGGCGGCCCGTCGCGGCTGGCGTAGGGGCCCACGGAGCGGGAGGCGCCCCCGTACTACACCGTGGCTGCTGGCTGGTCCGACGCCATCATGTAGACCGGCGGCGGAACGGGCCCGGCCTCCCAATCCGGAAGTCGGGACGGGGACGACGGAAACCGAACCTGTTGGATCGGAACGTCGGCGGGTGTCATGGACGGCGGCGCGGAGCTGAGCTGGGGTGGCCCGGGCAGCTGCAGCGGCTGCTGGAAGGGGGCGGCCGGTGCGGGTGAGCCCGTTAATGCCTGGGTCGGCCCGGGGGCGACCGACAGCTGAAGGGGCCCGGCGGGCGCGGGGCCCGACAGTGATGGGGGCTGCGAGGGGCCGTAGGGGCTCAACGGCATCTCGACGGCTGGGGCCGGTAGCGCCACGACCAGGTATTGCCGGATCCCTTGAACGGCGGCTGCGAGGTCGCACAGGGCACCCGTGAACTCCTCCGGGACGTAGGCACCAGGGCCCGGGGCGGCTGTCGTCGCCGGCGGGGCGGCCGGTGTCTCCAATGGCGCGATGGAGAGGGCCTACAGCGGGGCGGAGGTGGTGATTGTGTGTGGGGGGGGGGGGGGAAGGGGGTGGAGGCGGGGCGGGGTGGTGGTGGCGGGTTGGGAAGACGACATGATCGGCCTGTCCCTGGATACCAAATTGGTAGGAGTAGGAGCTCTACCAGGTCTTGGCCGGAGGGAGTAGGGGAAGGAGGGCGATGGCCGTTGGCGGGATCGCGGTGGCCGGCGGCTGGGCGCCGTCCTTGCAAGCGGGAGAGGCGACGGCTAGAGAGTAGCCGCTAGGGTTTAGGGACTCCGACTCCTTTGGGAGCCGGCAATAGAGTTTGATCTTATTGCTTGAATCTGAAAAGAGTCTTTACATCTGTTTATATAACTAAGATGACTTGAAAAGTAAGATAACTTGGGCTAAGCCCCTAACTAAACCTGCCCATTGGGCCTCCTCCGGGTGTATGGCACGCCGGTCATAACATGGATAGTAACATAGAGATAGTACCATTGAGTCCTTCATTTATTAGCTTATAGACTCAATTTCTCTCTCTTCTCATTAATTAGATGTCACATCATATTTTTCGTTTAGGTGGCATCTATGTTACTACCTATGTTACTCCATTGTATTGTGAGTAATGTGAGAATCCGCGGTCCACCAATTTTTTTTTAAATGTTTGAGTGAACAGAAAGTGCATAGGGCACTGTATTTGATAGCAGATTCCGTGCGGAAAGCCTCATCACTAGCAGCGGATTAGGAATCCGGGCCCTCCTCCTTTGGCCCCTTTCTCCCCTCTCCAGTCTCCACACCACACCACACCACTTGCTCCTCCCCTTCTTCCCCACCTCCTTTTCCGGCCCCCTTTTTCCCAGCTCCTCGCATAGCCAAAAGACCGGATCGATCAGCCCGAGTCCACCGCCGGCGCCTCAGTCACGCCTCCACCACCGCCTCTCGCGCCCGTCGCCGGCCCCGCTCTTCCTCGCCGCCGGGACGCCGCGCTCCTGCAGTCTACCCCCCACCCCCCGTCCCAGCCCCTATCCGCCCGTTGGGTTCTGAGGTACGAGCTCCCTCCTTCTCAGTTCTCACCCCCCCGGTGGCCCTCGTGATTTCCTGGGCGCGCCGTCTAGATCCGCCCCTGGGCTCACCTCGACTTACTTGGTTACTCGATTCTTTCAGGGAGAGCGGAAGGGGCCGGGGAGGGGATTAGGGCTGAAGCAGCAGGGAGCGCCGGCGGCGACATGTCGGGGGAGGACGTCCGCAAGGTCTCTCGCCAGGACATACAGCTCGTCAGTATCATCATTTCACAAACTGACTAACACTACCTCTGCTCTGCTGCATATTCTTGCTTCATGTCTCTCTCTGCTCCGTTCGTTTATTTATTTTTCCCACTGATTACGGTCCATTCAAGCTAGCTGCGGTCTAGGTCAACACATCACGCGCGGCGTGTGCTATTGCTTGCTGATGGCCGAACCGCAAAGTACTAGCAGGCAACAGATATTTGCTATGTTTGCTTGTGGGTCGGGGAGCTGACCCTGGATGGGATTCCTTGCTCTTGTTTCGGCATATTGTTATACCAGTTAAAATTGGTAAGCGGTTGCTCGCATGTAGCGATGAATCACGTTGCTAGTAACTGCTGGTGCAGGTCCAGAATCTCATCGAGCGTTGCCTCCAGCTGTATATGAACCAGAAAGAGGTGGTTGATACCCTCTCCCTTGAGGCCAAGATAGAACCGAGCTTTACTGAACTTGGTAATGGTCTTTACTTTATGCACTCGGAAATATCAATAGCCTACTAGCTATGAGGTCGCAGGATTGGTAAACAGTATAGTACTTCATACATAGTTGCCGGGATGGCTGAAACTGTGGGCAATTTCAGGCTTGCACAGAATAAATCAATGCTTTTGGTACAAACCATATCTAAAGGTCAAGAATTGTTATATGATGGCTAGATAAATCTTCTGTTTTGAAAATAAACCCGGCAGAGAATGTTCAATTCCCCTCTTTTTGACCTCCGAGAATCCATTGGTACAATTTTCTAACGTAATGGAAAATCTTGCAAACCACAATATGTTCTCTTCATTTGTGGCTCCTCATGTATTTATTCCAACAGAAATATTTCTTTGTTCCTGTTGTGCCTTGAAATTGTGCAACTTGATGACGCAACATAAGCACTAGCAGAAACCTTGTGTAGATGTAGAAGATTCAGTTGATAGGCTCATAATGTGGACTTTGTTGGCAAATAACACAAACAGGACATCATGTAGTCATGTTCAACATCCCAATTGTTTGAAGATTGATTTGCGTGAGCTGCTATGTGCTTAAGGTTTACCAATGGACTTTAGCTCCATTAGCATTATAACAGGCCTACTAAGTACTAGCATACATGTGAAAAACTGAAAATGTCTGAACCTGTTAAGTGGAACTGGCATGGATAACATTCCCCGAACTTCACGAGCATTCTCTTTCATCCCTCCAAAATATTAAATCTCATTCTATCTCGTAAGTTCTTTTCAAATGACTAAATTGTATGATTGGTCCTCAAACTTATGGCATCAGTTCACCTGGGTCCCTGTACTCTCGAAGTGCACTTTGATGTCCCTAATGTGGAATAATTTGCTAATTAGCTGTCTCAATCCCACTTCTGTGTCTTCTTTTGTCAATGTGACTCACCTGGTGGAAGATATAGCGCCCATATTTTTTGCGAACTGGCTGAAAACCCTTCTGGCCTACATAAAGCTCATCAAAGCCTTCTCTTTGACCCCGTTCTGTGTTGGGGCTTTAGTTTGGCTTACGCGAGTGAATCAAACACTGTTTCCTTAATCACCAATAGGCAGCACACCTGGTTTATTAGGACCACTCATCTAAAATGTTCAGGAAATCGCTAACCGGTAACTGTTTGGCTGGCTGGCGTGTAGGGGAATAATAGGCGAATCAGCTAGTTAGTTTGCTGATAAATCAGTTAATCGGCTACTTAGTGACCCACTGAATAGGGATTAAACTGATCTATCAGCAAATATTTTGAACACTGCTCATTTTCATTACAATGGCTAGTGAAGTTTGAGTGGAATTGCATCCACCAGGAAATTCAACATTCAGTTTGAGTAAAGATAGATCATAAAGTGATTGGTAACATATAGCCTGTTTGTGGAACAAAAGTCACAAAATATGAATCATAGCTTCAACTTTGTAAGTTGTAACAAACTGCCAGTGACTTTCTGAACCGGCAATAGGATTTGTTACTGAAAGTGCATATGTAACTAGCAAGCAGTGGGACACAAAGCTCCATATAAATCTAGTACTTCAAAATATTTGCCAAGCCAATTATGGGCATAGTTTTTATGCTGTAGTGAATCGTGTGGTGACCGGCCTTGTTCATAACTCTATAATGCTTATGGCGTATGACGAGGCGACATCATAGACATGTCCTGACTTTGTGTGGTAGCAACTTAAATCACTACATAGAAAAACGTAACTTTGTATGACAAGTTGATAACAAATTAATTCACTAATTGAGTTGTACATGACTATACCTTGTTGTTGGCCATGTAGCACACGCTGCCTTCTTTCCACTTGCACCACAAAAATATATGCTAAATGTGTTCAGTTCACAACTCCACATGGCAATTAGCAATGAGCAAGATTAAATAAGCAGAGGAGATGCACTGCACTAGCCACTGCCCACAGATATACTAGTAGTACATGTGGATTGGAATGAGCAAGATTAAATAATCAAAGGCAGTAAGTTAAAATATGCACTGCACTGGCACTACATTTGTACATATATACTAGTGCACAACATGTACAGAACAGAGGAGCTTTGCAGAGAAAGAAACAGAGCACATCGCAGCAGAGGAGGAGGAGGGCATTACAGCATAGGGGAAGATGCAGGGGGAAGAGAGGGGAGGAGGAGGAGGGAGGGGTAGCTTACCTTGTCGGAGTTGGCGTTGAAGCTGGCCAGAGAGGTGTGCTGCACCTGCATGGATCAGTGGATGGGGGTGGAGGGAGATGGCGCTGATGCTCGCCTCCGTCCTGGAGCTGGGCGGAGAGGAGGTGACAGACAGGAAGACGCGCCTCCGACCTGGAACTGGGCGGAACTGGATGGGGGATGGTGGGAAGAGATGTGCTGGCCGCCAACGCAAGGTCAGAGTGAAGCCCAATGGCCGATTCTCTCTCTCTCTCTCTCTCTCCCTTGGGTAGAGAGAAGCATGATTCCCTCCCATCCTGGCTATTTTTTGTGCCTGGCTGCTATTCCTCTCCCACCCCTGCTTCCACCTGCCATGCACTATGCTCAAGTCGTCGGAAATCGCATAAGACGACTCCAAACTCGCCACTTCGATTGCAAACAGGCGCCATGCCTCTGTAACAGATGCCACATGCATGTTTTGTTGCGAGGGTTGACATCTTGGCCTTGATGGGGACCACAGCGGTATTATGTGTTATGGCGACGAGATGGGGATGCCATAATGCTACGATTATCGGTGGTATGTAACTGTACATCGCAGTTCTGCTGTATAAAAACCAAAACGAACTTCTGTAGTTTTTGAAGGTGTTGGTGCAACCTTGCACATGTTTGGCATGCAATCCCCTCAATTGGTGGGTTAAGGACATATGATTTATGGCACTCCAGGGAGCTAAATATGCACTTTGGGGGTACATGGAGCTAGACAAACCACCCCACAACTTCAAGGATCCCCTCGTATATTGCAACCTTCGAAATATGTGTTTCTTTTGTTGTTATTCTCCTTAATGTTTTGTTCTTACTCTGTTCTTTCCAGTTTGGCAAAAACTTGAGGAAGAGAATCGTGAATTTTTCAAGGCATACTATTTGAGGCTGATGCTTAAGAATCAAATAACGGCCTTCAACAAGCTTCTTCAGGATCAGTTCCAGCTTATGAACAAAGACTATTCTTCAGGGATCCCTTCTATGCCTCTTACTAATGGCTCCAACTCCACAACATGTAAGACATTGTTTTTCTCCCAGCTTTAGAGCTTTCTGTGGTGTCTTTTTGTCTTTATCTGGTGTAATAATGTAATTCTCTCGCACCAGTTAAGTAATGTAGAAACAAGTAGAAAGTAGTCTTGAGAACTTACTCATGAAGTTTATGTTTACTTTGTCAAAGTGTGTATTGCTGCTCAAGACGGCTATGTTTGTTGCCTCCGCTTTTCATGTTGTATTGAGTTGCTGATCAATGACATTTTAACATGGTCTGCTATTTTCCTTGTTTCAGTGAAGCAAAACTCGTGCTTTGTACCAGAGTCTGGTCCCATGTCTGCAATGCCAAATGGTGCGATGCACAACGGAAGTTCCGGTGGGTTAGTAAATGGAACATCATCTGGTGATCATTCAATTTATGGTGGTAAAGACATTCATGGTCCTCATAGTGGTATGGATGCTTCAAGCAGCGTGCTACCAGCCCAGAATGCATCTGCTCTGCTGTATGGTGCAGATAATAATGGTACAACAATAAAGACTGAGTCAAGCTATTCGAGCAACGCTGATTTTGCCTTCTGTGGGAACGCTTTCCTTGAGTCATGCCAATCAATTGGAGATGCCTCGGGTGGTTCCTTTAGCAGCTCAGAGTTGAATGGGCAACCACTGAATGATGCACTTTTGGATATGGAGTCATCGTCATTTGGCTTCTTGAGCCAGATTCCCCGGAATTTCAGTTTTTCAGACTTAACAGAGGGGTTCAACCAAAATACAGGTACATTAATGGGAGATAGTTTTCCATTGCTTTTCTTTTCTTATTTGAGCACCTTTTCACCTAAAATCCATTGGCTGTATACATTACTTATTTACCATTTGTTGTCTGCAGAAGTATTGGAGAATTATGGCAGGTCACCGTTTCTCTCTTCTGAGCCAAATAACTTCTCAGATTCTACAGGTGGAGAACATACAGGTAATCCATTTTTGTCCAGTCTTCTTTTCCAGAGCCAGACATGAGTTATTAGTGCATGCCATGACCTCCACTGTAAAACTTTTTTTCCGAAAATTGAGAGGACCCGTGTCAAGGTCCTCTTGCATTAGTTTGGCGCTTGCTACTGTCTGTGCATGCTCGATGTGTATTTTTCAGTTAGTATACATGCTGTGGGTGCATGTTAGCAGTGTGCTATTACAGCCATTATACACTTCTTATGAGAGTACTAATTTAATCAACTGAAGTTCTTCTCCCTTGTATTTTCTTGTCTGCCTAGTCTTATGCACAGAGCATGGGGCATCTCGTAGCTACCTTTGGTTTACTAATGTAGTAATGTCTCATGCTGTGTCTGCAGGCTGAGCAGCTACCCACCGTTTTGTACATATTCATGGAGAACTTGAGCAACTTTCCTGCTACCTTTTCCCCTTATCAGTTCCGGTGTCTTGTAATGTAGAGTATGGGATGAGTTGTAACTTGATCAGAAGATACAGTAGATCTTGCCCCCGGTCGCTTGCCAAAGGATGAAGATATTGTAGTTGTGCCTGCCTTGTACATTGGTGTTGTGCTGTAAGATCACCATCAGTAGCTGTGATGTTAAATTTGCTGGGTCTATGGGTTATGTTCTTGCCTGGCATGTACAACAGAAATTTATTAATTTCAGGTGAGTGCTGAAGTGAGAGTTTAATTTGTGATGGCCATAGTCAGAAACTGAGCACATCTGGAATCTGACTGTCTGAGTGCAAGAACACGCATGGATTTCTTACAAACAAGCTCTAGACAGACATAGAGAAACATTTATTTATTTTTGCTTATAATACCCTAATACACTGCAAATAATTCTTGACACGAATTGCGCCTTACACATCTCAACAAGGGGAAGAAAAACAAGAGGGAATTGCGATTCTAACAAATTGTTCTTCCGTCGGAGCTGTGGTCACGATAGAATCCACACAACACATGTTTCAGTAGCATGGAGAACATCATCAAGTCAAGGGCTTGAAGGAAAACATCGTCTCCAGGTAGGTAGGTATGTACTCGTCAGACAGCGATTCAGTCGTGTCGGAAAATTCAGAAGCCCTTGAGCTTGCCGGTGAGCCCGGCCAGCTCCACCCATTTCTCCAGCGCCGTCGCCGCCGACACGAACGCCGACTTGGAGGAGTTGATGTCGCTCTTGCTCACTGCAACAAAATTGTGATTTTGAATGAAACTGGGATTTCATTTGGAACCGGAGATGATGACCAGGACACGGTTTCCTAATTCTTTCACTGCTGGAGCTAAACGGATGAAGTGCGTGCATACCTGATGTGAACAAGGAAGACAAGGAGGAGTTGAAGCTGTCGACTGCGCTCTTCTCCTCACTGCTTGAGCTGAACTGTTGCGTTTGTACATACAGTGGCAGAAATCAGATGAGCTTGCACTTCAAGAATTGAATCAAATATTCACAGATAAATTAATTGTTTGTGGAAGTGTATGTGTTAGTTTTGTGAAGGGTTTTGCCTTGGAGAAAGCTGCATTGACGTTCTGCACCCACGGCGCGTCGGAGCCGGGGCCGAGGACGTCGCCGGCGGCGGCGAGGTCGTCCCTGTCAATGGCCTGCCCCACCTTGCTCAGCTTGTACACCAGGTCCTGCAAGTACCCTGTGGTTAAGGATTAATTGCCAGCACTAGTTTGCAAAGCGTGACAGGTTAAGGTTAGTGCTACAAGGCATGGCTGGTTTTTGCCGATCGATCAAGCTGGCCGACCTGTCTCGGCGGCGGCGGAGCTGATGAGCCCCTGCTTCTGCAGCCGCTTCTTCTTGTCCTCCTTGACGCGCTCCAGCAGCTCCAGGTCGTCGTCGGCCTCCAGGATGGCGGCCCGCGCGGCGCCGCCGCCTGAGGAGGAGGCGCCCGCGAGCGCGAGCGCCGCCAGCAGGCACGACGCGATGCCGCGGCGCCTCCCGACGACGGCGGCGTCGCGCCGGCCGTCCTGGCCTGCGCTGCTCGCCGCGGCCACCCCTCTCAACGGCGTGGGTTTCTTGGCAATAGGATGCAGCAGCGCGGGCACCTCCTGAGCCGGCAAAGGCTTGGACGCGGCCCCGCCGCACCCGGCGAGCGTCCATGCCTCGGTGACCATGGGCACCATGCGATCGATGGAGAGAGAGCGCTTGGTTCACCGGGGAGGTTGGTGAGGAGCTGTGGCCGGCGTCGCGTGGGGAAGTCGGAATGCGGAATGAGATGGTCGAATGGAATGGAAGTGCGTGTCCCTCCCCTTATCCTCGCTATATCTCGCCGCGATCGTCACAGCCACAGACGGGTTAGCCTCAGCTCAGTCGGCCGCGCCAGCATGGGCAGCGAAACGCTTTGACACACACACACGTAGGCAGTGGCCTGTCGTGGACGACGAGCCCCCTAGGCCGCGCCGGGTGCGCGCGACAGCCGGGGACACCAGCTGCCTCCGCGCCGCGCTTTCGTACTGCACGTCGCACTCGCACCCGCGCGCAACGCCTAGCGATAGATTCGGATTAGGATTTTGACCAATATTACATGAAAAATTATCATCACTCAGGACATGTACAGCCGAACTTAGCAAGTCCGGTCCTTAAATGCCCGCAGACGCGTCGGACCGTTAATACCTTAAATTTTATTGACACTTCAATTACCATACCTCAAATTCATACAAATTCATATAACCACGTAATAAACGATGCAACACACACCGTGTGACTATCACATCATGACATGTCATCGGACTATCAAAAATTGATATGTTTTTCCTACGTACTAGCTATGAAGAGGGTCATTCACGGATGCCCGACACCCTTATCCTTCCCGACGCCCTTACCGTTCATCTCGTAAAAATAGGGATCGAAGATACAATATGAATCAAGTTGCACCTCCTCTTCGTCGGAGTTGTCCGACCCGTCGCTCCACTCCTTCTCTTCATTGGGGGCAGGCCGCACATGGCACAGACAACCAGATTTTTCTCTTGACTGTGGGCAGGAGTGTTCCTCCGCTGTCGCTTCTTTAAGACGTGGACGTAGATGGCCTCCTCCTCTGCGGCAACATGCTACCACCATGTCGGCAGCGAGGTGGACCTTGGCCACCCGCATCCTCTCCTTCCCACGATGGACACGTCAGTCCCGGTAGAACTCATGCTCCGACGGATCGATGATGGGGAAAGGGACATTGGAAGACTCATGGGAGGACCACGATAGTCAAGCCTAGGAGGATCCGAGCGCCCGATGCGCCGACTCAATGGACTCACGTCTGACCGAGCCCGTCGACGGCTGGGCGCAGTCCTCTCGAGAGCGACATAGTGGAATGCAGATGGCCATTGCCTCCTCCAACCTGCACGGGTCAACATCCCAGTCGATGGATTCAGACTGGTTGGAGTCAGATCCGCCGTCCGCCGTGTCGGGGAAGACCAGATGTTGCCAAATGGGAGCTTGGAACAGAGTGAAGTGGCAAGGGTTTTGTCTTAGGAGCGGATTGGGGCAGATATATGTAGGGTCGGATGAGCTAGCATGGGTCGGGTCTGATGTGATGGATGCGTCTGATCATGCCGGGACTTTCTATATCCGCCTTATATTTGGACATGTTTGTTGTCACACCAAAATGATACCTGTTAATATTTATTGTGGAGAGCTTAACCATTTTGACTTGCGAAAAAAATCAAACGTCAAATGTTATCTTCGAATGTTATAATTATTTCTATTTTTCCCACTGAGAAAGCATTGCTATCCCATTTCGCATGAAAATTATTTAACACGCTTGTTACACTAATAAAAACATCTACAAAAGAAATTAGTTTTTTTTTCTTCTAAAATTTACTATCTAGTGTTCATCAGAGCACATGCACCCCGTAGCCAAAATGGTTCTCCTGCTTTTGATCGACTAGCTAGTGAGGTGGGTAAGATTAATATTACATGTGCTAAATCTCCAAATCGGATCTTTAAACCTTCATCATAGTGTATGGATCACTTTTGTTATCTAAAGGAAACATGTATATGTTTATTTAGCAGTTTAAATGTATGGATTTTGGTATCTAAAAGAAAATGTGGGAGATTTTGTCGGAGTCCGGACATGCACTTAAGTAATGACATGCATAGTCTTTCTCTTCTTTTTCTCTTAACCACACATGCATGGTCTTCTTTTTCATCTCTTCTTCCAACCGAACACTAAATCATAAATATATCACCACATGCATGGTTGCCACTTACTTTTTCTCTTTTCAATCGGATACTTTGTGATTAGTATTGGATGGCTCTCTCTCACATAATGTCCGTGGATCACGTCCAAACATAAAACTGATTTTATCGAAGATATTTGAGGTCAACTTTGGAGATGCCCTGGTGTTGATTACATTGCCGTTTCCATGTCTTCTGAAAATACCAAATACCGCAGACTCTTGTGTCTATGGTTAAGAGTAGCAACGGCTAAAACTCAATTAAATAAAATCCATAGAAAACGATATGACATTGATCTATGCTAGGGATGGTATCCGTAGGGTATGAATATGGGTGGGGCCTCCTCATACCTGTACCTGTCCCGTTTGAGCTTATCCATACCTATCAACGGATAGAATTTTCCCCATGCACGTTACCTTGCAGGGTAGACGAATTACACGTGTTTGCAAAGCATCAATTTAAACAATTTCTAGCTATAAACTGCATTACATAATATAGTTTACAAAAACATATTATAACAACAAAATATACTTATAAACAACATCATATAGTCATAAACAACAAACATAGGCATACACTTCAAGTTCACAAATTCTTGACATAGTATAGATTGTGGAGATAATTTTTAGTTTACATAGATTTTGTATGGGTACATGGGTATGTGGGTATGGGTTATATGATCACATACCCGTACCTGCTCTACCCGATGGGTTTCAGATTTTTCTATTTATATATTTATGGATACATTTTTATCCCATACGCTTACGTACCCTAATAGGGTTTTTACCCGCAGGGTACGTGGATAATGGGTACCCATTGCCATCCCTAATCTATCCACATAGGATCAAGGAGAAGTGTCAGTATCTAGCGAGACAATTATACCATATAACATCGTGCACTTTTTTTAAACACGACCCCTTGTGATCTGAATCATTAAAAAAGTCGAAGAGAGTTATCCAGTTAATTAATGGAAAATCAGGCAAAAACTGTAACAACAGGTCTGCAAACCAAGCCACACATGGTGACCTGGTAACCCACACAAGAATGCACACACGCCTTCGAGCAAAAAAGCATTGTCGAGGTAGCAATCTGGTGTCATCGTCATCACACCTCCGTGAGGGCGACACTGAATCCACCATCAATGACCAACGATGTAGCCCTCACCATTAACAAGCACCAAGGCCTGCGCCGGCCGATGCCAAACAATCCATCACACATGTCGACGACCAGGTAGCTTAGACTCTATCGACGAACATTGTAGGGGAAAAGCGTAGGGATAGCGCCGAGCCGGCACCGGAACCGACCACTCGTTTCGTGTCATTGCTACCATAGAGGCACCTCCTTTGCAGTTACGACTTTAGAAGACATGTGATACATATCCAATGTATCTATAATTTATAAAGTATTCATGTCATGCTTATAACAATTTTATATGGTTTTGATGCACTTTTATATGATTTTTATGAAGTAACATATTAATCTAATGCCCAGTGTCAGTTACAGTTCTTTTGCACGTTTTTGGTTTTCCAGTAAATTCATACCAAACGAAGTCCAAACGCGACAAAACTTTTTGACGATTTTTTCTAGAAGGATTGGACCCAGGAAACTTCGAGGGAGCACCAGAAGACTCACAGGGGCCCCACAAGACAGGGAGCGCCCTGTCCCTTGTGCCCCCAGTGGGACATCCTGGCTTAATTCCGATGCTGTAAATTCTTATATGTCGGAAAACCCCCTGAAAGTTGACCTAGAACTTTTTACTACGCTGCTGCAAGCCTCTGTTCTGAAGCGATATCATCCGAAGCCCTTTTCTAGTGCCCTGCCGGAGGGGGGAATCCATCACCAGAGACCATCTTCATCATCCCAGCGATATTCATGACGAGAAGCGAGTAATTCACCCTCGGGCCGACGATATGTACCAGTAGCTATGTGGATCTCTCTCTCTCTCTCTCTCTCGTGATCTTGATAGGACACGATCTTGATGTACCATGAGTTTTGTTAATATAGTTGAATCATATGGTGTTTTCCCCTCTCCATCTTTGTTGTGATGAATTGAGTTCTACTCTTTGAAGTTATTTGTGTTGGATTGGATATTATGAATCTAAAATTGTTTTATGCATATTGAATAATTAACTCGCAGATACTCGTGGTGACATTGGAGTATCTAGGTGACATTAGAGTTGATTGATGTGTATCATATGGTGTTATTGTAGTACGATCTTGAGCGCTGTTTGTGACACTTAGGGATGGATCATTAGATTGATTGGAAAGATAACTTTGACGTGATTTTGCTACCTACAACAATTTCATTTTATGTTCTTCGCTACTGATAAGAACTATGGAGTGATTCTTTATCCCACATTGAGGGGTTGTTATGTGATTCAATTTTGTTAGTGATGGTGAGAGATTGCACCAGTGAAAATATGAACCCTAGGCCTTGTTTCCAAGCATTGGAATACCGTTTGTGCTCATCAAAACCCAGAAGTATAGGGGATCGTAACAGTCTTCACATGTAGTATTACACCCTAATTTATTGATTCGACACAAGGGGAGCCAAAGAATATTTATTGGTCTTAGCAACTAAGTTGTTAATTCAACCACACCTGTGATATCTCTGTGTAGCAAAGATGTTAGTAGCACACCAAAATAGTAGTAGCAACAGTAACAACATCAATTTTATAGTGATTGTAACAGTAGCAACAACAATAGTAATTTAGCAAGATTCAATACATGAAAAGAGTAGGCAGGCGGACCGGTGATGGATAATGATTTAAATGACATCAATCATGTAACAGTTTGATATGTCTCCAACATATCTATAATATTTTATTGTTCCATGATATAATATTATCATTGTAGGATACTTTTTGGGCATTTATTTTCTGATTCATATTATTTTTGAGCACTAACCTATTAACCTAGTGCCAAGTGCCAGTCGCTGTTTTCTGCATGTTTTTGACTTTTCAGGTCTACAGTACCAAATGGAGTCCAAATACGATGAGACTTTTTGAGGATTTTTTATGTTCCAAAAGAAGACCTGGGAGCTTCAGGAGAAGGCCAGGGGCCGCACGAGGGCCCCAGAAGCCAACATGGCACATCCATGGAGGGTGTCCGCGCCCTGTTAGCTTGTGGGCCACCCCTAGTCTCCCAACCTCGTTCTCTAGATTATTAATTCTCACAAATCCCCAAACCCTAGGGTAGCTCTAGAAACACTATTTCCGCTGTCACAAGTCTCTGTTCCGCTGTGTGCCCATCTGGAGCCTTGTTCCGGTGCCCTGCCGGAGAGGGGATCGATCACGGAGGGCCTCTACATCAACCTTGCTGCTCCCATGGTGATGTGTGAGTAGTCTACCACAAACCTATGGGTCCATAGTTAGTATCTAGATGTGTGTCTCTCTCTCTATGTTCTTCAATATAAAGTTCATCGCATCTTTGCGATGATCTATTCGATGTAATCACTTTGTGCAGTGCGTTTGTTGGGATCCGATGAATTGTGGGTTTATGTTCAGATTATTCATGATAACAGATTTGAGTCTTCTACGAATTACTATTTGATTCTTATTTGCATGATTACTGTAGCTAAATAAATCTCTTCGATCTATTGATTTGGTTTGGCCAACTAGATTGATCTATCTTCAGTGAGAGGGGTGCGTTGTAGAGGGTTCAATTTTGCGGTGCTCTATATCCTAGTGACAGAAAGGGACAAGAAACATCTTTGTATTTATGCCACTAAGGGTAACACGATGGGGTTGATTCATATTAATTGAGTTTTCTTTGTCTACATCATGTCATTGTTCTCCAAGCATTACTCTATTTTGCTTAATACTCTAGATGCATGCTAGATAGCGGTCGATGGGTGGAGTAATAATAGTAGATGCAGGCAGGAGTCGCTCTACTTGCTTATGGACGTGTTGTCTATATACACATGATCATTGCCGTGAATAAATATTGCATAAATATGGGCTTTTCTATCAATTTCCCAACAATAATTTGTTTACCCACCATATGCCTTCTTCGAGAGATATGCCAGTAGAGAACACTATGGCCCCTGGGTCTATTCACTTATAAATTTACATACACTTATATTTCCTTGTTGCCATTATTTACTTTTTATTTATTTTACACTTCATATTTATCCAACTATCATCTACACTACTTATTTACTTGCAAGTAACGAGTTCAAGGGTGCAAGTGTTTGCTTTTTTGTGTGTAGGCACTGAAGACGGGACTTGCGTGGTCCTCCTATTGGTTCGATAACCTCGGTTCCCACTGAGGGAAATAGTTATCTATACTGTGTTGCATCATATGCTCCTCTTTGCGGAAAAAACGAACGTAGATCACAAGTATCATAGTTCCACACTAGAGCGACATAAAACTAGCTTCAATTCATCAATATAATGTAGGCATGTATTCCGTATATAGTGATACTTGCTTGCGATAAGAACTTGCATGACATATTTTGTCCTACCCTCCCACGGAAGCGGGTTCCACAAGGAAACTAAGGGATATTAAGGCCTCCTTTCAATAGAGAACTGGAGCAAAGCATTAACACATGGTGAGTACATGAACTCCTCAAAGCACAACAATCACCAGAAATAATCCCAATTATCTTCACCTTTGGGGATGCGGATTATAACACGCAATAGGTGCATACAACTTGCAAGATAGGATCTAAACACTTTTATATTCATAGAAAACATAATAGGTTCAGATCTAAAATCATCGCACTCGGGCCCTAGTGACAAGTGTTAAGCATAGAAAAGTCATAGCAACAACAATCTTAGAAAATTGTGGATACTAGGGATCAAGTCCTACCAAAATAGATCGATTACATGATCAATCTCATCCAATCCCATCACCGTACAACAAGCCTACAAAGGAATTACTCACTCCCGATGGTGAGCATCATGGAATTGTTGATGGAGAAGGGTTGGTGATGACGACGGTGATGAATCCCCCTCTCCAGAGCCCCAAACAGACTCCAGATCAGCCCTCCCAAGGAAGAAAAGGAGGCGGCGGCAGATCCGTCTCGTAAAACGTGATGAAATCTTCTATCTTATTTTTTCTCCGTAATTGTGAATTTATAGGACTAGAATTAGGGTCTCGGGAGACACATGGGCCCCACAAATAATAGGGCGTGCCTAGGGGGGTGGGCACGCCCTGTTGGCTTGTGTCCCACAGGTAGCCCCCCTCTGGCAGGTCTTCGCTCCATAATTCTTCATATATTCCAGAAAATCCACAAAAAGTTTCATGGAATTCCGAGAAGTTTTATTTCTGGACAAAAATAACACCAAGGTAGTTTTGCTGAAAACAACATCAGTCCGGGTTAGTTTCATTCAAATCATGCAAAATAGAGTCCAAAACAAGAGGAAAAGTGTTTAGAAAAGTAGATACATTTGAGACATATCAACTCCCCCAAACTTAACTCATTGCTTGTCCTCAAGCAATTCAGTTGATAAACTAAAAGTGATAAAGAAAACTTTTACCAACACTTTTGTTCTCATTGCTATATATATACTTAGCTGGTGTTCATGTTTTCAGCATAAATAATAAATAACCATATCCATGATAACAATTAGACATCATATCCATTCATGCCAATACATAATAAACTATCCAGAAGTAATATAATATCTAACATGCCAACAGTTTGTCAAAACAATCATGATTTAATATGATGATATGGTATCTCGCTAGCCCTTTATGAGACCGCAAAACATAAATGTAGAGCACCTCTGAGATCCAATCAGTGACTAAACATTGTAATTCAGAGTAGAAAGGATCCAGTCATGCTCACGTCCAACATTAACTATACTCAATGCATAAGAATGACAATAGTGCTATGAGGTTTGGTGCTTTTGGTAAGAGGGTGATGACTCAAATAAAAGAAAATAAAATAAAAGTAAGTAGAAAGGCCCTTTGTAGAGGGAAGCATTGATTTGCAGAGGTGCCAGATCTCAAGTCTTAAAATAGAGATGAAATTGTAATTTTGAGTGGTGTGCTTTTCCTGTCAATGTCATGATAGAGTTTTGGTATCTTCCTTGTTAAACACATTATTGGTGATTCCCAAGCAGAAATATAAAGTTTACTTCTATCCACCATCATACACACGCCATGGTTGACCGAATTCACAGGTGCCCTCCAACATATGAACTGTCCCAGGAGTTTTGTTTATTTTATTTTTGATTATGCAGGACTGGCATCCTTTTTACCAGCCCCTCTCGTGCAATGGCAGGCAAATAAATGCCCATCTTGAGAATAACAAGGTTAGCATGGAAGATACCGACTGCCTCATTATTCCATGAGCACTACGAGCACACAAAACATATGTTTATTTGAATGTTTAGAGGTGGCACGTGCTAATTTACTTGGAATGACAGAGTAATGCCGCATATAGGTGGGTATGGTGGACTCATTTGGCATAACTTGGGTTTAGGAGTTTGGATGCACAAGCGGTATTCCTGCTTAGTACATGTGAAGGCTAGCAATAGATTGAAAAGCGACCATCTAGAAAGCGAAAACGGTCATAATCATGCATTGAGAATAATTGACATTGAATATTCACATGAGTAGGATATGGGCACTCTCAATTTAAATATCATGAAGGTTGCATTGGTTCTGAATGAACTACATGTTTTGCACATAGTCCAAGTCAATCCACTCGAATTACGTAGAGGGAAATACCCTACTACCACACCACATCATAACCATTTTAATGCATGTTGACACATATGATAAATCATTATCCACTCCTAGCTATTTAAGCATGGCATGAGCAACTATAATCTTTAATTGTCATCATAAACATTTTACTCATAATATGTTGAATCAAGATCGAACGAGCTAAACATATTTACAAAAATGGAGAACAAGAAGAGTTCATACAAGCTTCCTTTACCACATTTACTTCATCAAATATCATTATTATTGCCTTTTACTTGCATGGCCAAATGATGTGATAATAATAATAGTGCAAGTGCATCGTGAACTAAGTTGGAATCTGCGAAACAGTTTATGCAAAGGAGAACATATGGTAATATTGTCTCTTTATTAGATCAACATTAATGCATATGAGACCACTCAACATTTTCATCGTGGTCTCCTCCTTTTAATGATTCAACAAAATATAAGAAATTCAGAGAAACACACCGAAATATTTTCGGACCTTTTTTTATGAAGGAAGCAAATAAACAAAGCAAAAACAAGAACACAAAAAATTATTTACACGAAAAAGCTCGCAACATGCAAAGGAAATCTTTTGGGGGTTTCTTTCAATACTGCAAACTAATTAAATAAGAAAGAAAAAACAAAAAGAAACAAGAAATATTTTTGGGGTTTCCAAGTTTTTCAAACACACAAAAGAAGGCGGAAAATAAAGCTAACCTGGATATACAATGAGAAAGGATGAACACCGACAACTGATATGAAGTGTGCAAACATGAATATGATGCCGGTGAGAAATACGTACTCCCCCAAGCATAAGCTTTTGGCCTAGCTTGATGATCACCATGGATGGTATGGATAATAATCAAAGTGATAGCTTGTAGAGGCGTTCTGTGTTGCCTCCTTGACCAAGCGAGCAGGTTCCACGACTGCATTGTGCTCCCGTGCTTTGCTCTCATGAACATAATATCTCCATTTGTTCTGAGAATGAAAGAGAGCAGACACAGGCAAAGTAACATAGACAGGGTTATATTTATAAAATATTAAGTTATACTCATAAACTTGGGCACCGTCATTAATAAAATCATGACACCGCATGGCTTCAAAATCTAAATACCTTTCACGCAACAAAGGGTCATTAAATCAAGGTGAAACTCCTAGTTTTGCAGCCATGAGGGAAGCATAAACTCCTCCATACAAGGAACAATTACCCGCGTTAAGATGCAGTCTTCGGGCAATAATTGCCACAAGGTTATATTGTTCAATACCCGTTACCGCGGTGTAAATGATGCTTAGGTCAAGGGCACATAGTGCATTACAATCTTGTTTGCCCACAATACATTTCCCATTAAATAATGCAAAGTAGCATATAGAGGGAAATTGGATACTCTTTATTCTAGCCTGCGTCACTCCTCTATACTCTCCCACTCAAAGGCTCTCAAGGAACATATTATAATCCTATTTTAGTGGTTTTCAAGCGAGCCCCAATATGGAAGTTTCCATGCATCACACAATTCTTCTAAAGTCATACTGAAGGAGTTATCATAGAGATTAAACAACATTCTAAAAGTATGGGAATGATATTGAAACATTTGTGTGAATGAACGTTTAAGCTCATAGTGTTGGATGCACTTATCTACGAGGAAGTCGGTAAGGTCGGTATGATAAATGCATTGACCAAATTCCTCCTTAATATTTGCACCGCTCATGAACTCATCACACTGCCAATGACATGATTTGGCATCGGCCACGATTGTCAAACATGCTCTAGGTTCAGCATATGCCTATCATACAGAGCCCCCGCTTGACGAATCATCGGAAGTACATCTACTTGAAGAGCTCCTCCTAAAGAAACTAATCTTCCTATGAGAAAATTTTCTGAAATTTTTGGACCACAAAATTATGTCAATAAAACTTTGTAAAATTGATAGTGACTGCTCATATAGATACCTAGAGGCCATATCAAGCATTCATACTACTTGGAACTCAAAGAATTAAACATGCAAGCTAATTTTCAGTAGCACCAAGTGTAGAAAAAATGAAAAATATAAACCACTAAAGCAAAAACTAATTGGAGGGAAGGGAGAGTCACATACCAAGAAGCAATCCATCAAAATAGTTTTGAAAATGGAGTTCCGAGCAAAGAGATCGAAAATCTCAGGTTTGGGAGCAAGAACACAAGAGAGAGAGAGAGAGAGGAAGAGATAGAGAGAGAGTATGCATTTTTGTTGGAGGTAGGAGAAGGCATGGGCTGAATAGATAAGGAAGGGGGCCCCTATGGGCCCCAAAAGCCTTATATCAGATGATACCTTCGAGTATATAGAAGCCTCTGTTCCCGAGAGATCCAATCTTGGAGCCTTTTCCGGTAATCTTCCGGAGGGGGATTCGATCATGGAGGACATATACATCAACTCCATTGCCCCTTTGATGATGCATGAGTAGTTCACCATAGACCTACGGGTCCATAGCTAGTAGCTAGATGGCTTCTTCTCTCTCTTTGCTTCTCAATACCATGTTCTTTATGATCTTCATGGAGATCTATCCGATGTAATACTCTTTTGCGGTGTGTTTGTCGAGATCTGATGAATTGTGGGTTTATGTTCAGATTATCCATGAATATTATTTGAGTCTTTTCTGAATTATTATATGCATGATTTCATATCTTTGCAAGTCTCTTCGTGTTATTGGTTTGGTTTGGCCAACTAGATTGGTAATTCTTGCAATGGGAGAAGTGCTTAGTTTTGGGTTCAATCTTGTTATGTCCTCACCTAGTGACAAAGTAGGGGTAGCGAGGCACGTATTGTATTGTTGCCATCAAGGGTAAAAGATGGGGTTTTCATCATATTGCTTGAGTTTATCCCTCTACATCATGTCATCTTACTTAATGCGTTACTCCGTTCTTCATGAACTTAATACTCTAGATGCAGGCAAGAGTCGGTCAATGTGTGGAGTAATAGTAGTAGATGCAGAATTGTTTCGGTCTACTTGACACGGACGTGATGCCTATATGCATAATCATTGCCTTGGATATCTTCATAATTATTCGCTTTTCTATCAATTGCTCGACAGTAATTTGTTCACCCACTGTAATACTTGCCATCATGAGAGAAGCCATCTAGTGAAACCTATGGCCCCCGGGTCTATTTTCCATATTATATTTTCAGATATAAAACCAAAAATACCAAAAATACTTGCTGCATTATTTTTACTTTCCGTTCAAGCATCCTATTATATCTATCTCTATTAGATCTCATCCTTGCAAGTAACCGTGAAGGGATTGACAACCCCTTTATAGTGTTGGGTGCAAGAGTTTGATTCTTTGTGCAGGTACATCTATTGGTGACTCACTTGTATCTCCTACTGGATTGATACCTTGGTTCTCAAAAACTGAGGGAAATACTTATCTACTTTGTTACATCAAACCGTTCCTCTTCACGGGAAACCAACACATGCTCGAGAAGTAGCAAGAAGGATTTCTGGCGCCGTTGCCGAGGAGATACATAGCAAGTCAAGATAAGAACTCTCTCTTCAACTTGCCAATTTCTGGTTTGGTTGCGGGGAGATCTACATCAAGCCTACCAAGTACCTATCACAAACTCATCTCTTGCATTTACATTATTTGCCATTTGCCCCTCGTTTTCCTCTCCCCCACTTCAAACGATTTTCAAAAAATACCAAAAAGATTTGCCTTTTTGTTTGCCCTTCTTTCGCTTGCCCTTTGGATTACCCGAACTATGTCGAACATCACCACATCCCCATTGTCACTAGACTTTGTAGTTCTTTACTTCAAACAAAAACAAGGGGGAAATTTGAAGGATGCTTGGTATAGGCTAATGGAATCTTATCGTGTTTCCAATCTAAAGGGGATGCAAAAGTTTTGCTTACAAATTTTTACATTGGTTTAGCTTTGCATCATAGGGAGCTTTTAGATTTTGTCTCAAAAGAAAATTTTATTGAGCTTGACACGAATGCAACCTATGAAGTTTTAGAAGGGATTTTGGGGGTTCCTCTGCCAAAAAGGGCATTTGATTTCTCTAAAGAGGGAGTTCAAGTTCTCGACAAATTGTGTGAATTACATAAGCACTTGGTCGAGTTACAACAACATCATGAACCCCTTAAACATATTAACGGGAAACTTAATCGCTTGAATACTTTGATCACCCTTTGTAATAAGCGTTTGGACATTTTGGACACCAAGATGGATCCTCCCTCTACAAGTGGGGGAAAGAGGAAAGAACCTCCAGGATTTGAGAAGGCCATCACAAAAGTTGCCAATACCAAAGATGACAATATCTAGATCTATTGCGTTTTGCCTAGCTAGGGGCGTTAAACAATATCGCTTGTCGGGAGGCAACCCAATTTTATTTTGCTTTATGCTTTTTGCTTATATTTTGGTGTGTTTGGCACACTATTACTTCTGTAGTAATTGTGGTTTTGTGTTTTGATTATTGTTTGAGCCCAGTAAAACATCTGGGGTGATCTATGGTAGTTGTTGATTTAATCTTGATGAAAAACAGAAACTTTTGCGCTTTGCCCAGGAATTTTACAATTTTTTCAGAGAGTCAAATTGATCTGAAATTTTTACAAAATATTTATATACAAAATTTTCCCTGATTTTCCTAATTTTTCAGAATTTTTAGAGTTCCGGAAGTATTCTAAGTTTACAGAGTGCTACAGACTGTTCTGTTTTTGACAGATTTTGTTTTCTTTTTGTTGTTTGCTTATTTCGATATATCTATGGGTCGTATCGGGGGGTATGAGTCATGGAAAAGTTAGAATACAGTAGGTATTACACAAATACAACTAAATAAGGATTTCACAACAGTACCTAAAGTGGTGATTTATCTTTTTATACTAATGGATCTCATGGGTTTTCTGTTGAGTTTTGTGTTGTGAAGTTTTCAAGTTTTGGGTGAAGATTTGATGGACTATGGAATAAAGAGTGGCAAGAGCCTAAGCTTGGGGATGCCCAAGGCACCCCAAGTCATATTCAAGGATACAAAAAAGCCTAAGCTTGGGGATGCCCCGGAAGGCATCCCCTCTTTCGTCTTCAATCCATCGGTAAATTAACTTGAGGCTATATTTTTATTCACCACATGATATGTGTTTTGCTTGGAGCGTCTTGTATGATATGAGTCTTTGCTTTTTAGTTTGCCACAATCATCCTTGCTGCACACACCTTTTGAGAGAGACACACTAAATCGTAACTTTGTTAGAATACTCTTTGTGCTTCACTTATATCTTTTGAGCTAGGCAATGTTGCTCTAATTCTTCACTTATATCTTATAGAGCATGGTGGTGTTATATTTTATAGAAATTATTGAACTCCCGTTCTGCACTTATATTATTTTGAGAGTTTCTTAAAACAACATGGTAATTTGTTTAGGTTATGAATTTAGTCCTAATATAATGGGAATCCAAGAGGGATATAATAAAAACTTTCATATTAAGTGCATTAAAAACTATGAGAAGTTTGATTCCTTACATATAGTTTTGAGATAATAGGGATGGTAATATGAGAGTCATGCTAGTGAGTAATTGTTAATTGGAAGAGATACGTGTGTTGAAGCTTGTGATTCCCGTAGCATGCATGTATGGTGAACCGTTATGTAACGAAGTCGGAGCATGATTTGTTTAATGATTGTCGACCTTTGTGTGAGGGTCGGGAGCACGCGATGGTTAACTCCTACCAACCTCTCCCCTAGGAGCATGCGTCTAATGCTTTGTTTGATAACTAATATACTTTTGCAATAAGTGTGTGAGTTCTTTATGACTAATGTTGAGTCCATGGATTATACGGACTCTCACCCTTCCACCTTTGCTAGTCTCTCTAGTACCGCGCAACTTTCGTCAGTACACCAAACCCTCCTCCTCAAAACAGCCACCATATATTCCTCAAAACAGACACCATACCTACCTATTATGACATTTCCATAGCCATTCCGAGATATATTGCCATGCAACTTCCACCATGTAGTTTTTCTATGACTTGCATCATCACTTCATATTGCATATAGAGTCATAGGAATCGAGTTGTAATTTATTTTTCTTTGAGTTATAAGTAAATAAAAGTGAGATGATTTTTCATTAATAGATCATTGTCCCATGCTAGAAAAGTATGATGGAGGATATAATCCCTCACAAGTTGGGATGAGTATCCGGACTTCACAAAAAAATAAAAGAGGCCAACAAAGCCCAAACAAAAAAATAAAAGAGGCCAAAGAAGCCCACCAAAAAATATATATACAAAAATGAGAGAAAGAGAGAAGGGACAATTGCTACTACCTTTTTACACACTTGTGTTTCAAAGTAGGACCATGATCTTCATGATAGAGAGTCTCCTATTTTGTCACTTTCATATAACTAGTGGATATCCATTATGCACGACCACTTAGTTTTCTTCTTGAGCTTTCATATACTTATAGATCTAAATGCATTTGTTGCATGGTAATCCCTACTCAGTCACATTGATATTATTGACGGGCATCTCCATAGCCCGTTGATACGCCTAGTTGATGTGAGACTATCTTCTCCTTTTCCCCTTGCACCTCCTCCATATTCTATTACACCTATAATGCTATATCCATGGCTCACGCTCATGTATTGCGTGAGAGTTGAAAAGGTTTGAGAACACCAAAAGTGTGAAACAATTGTTTGACTTGTTCATCGGGGTTGTGCATGATTTAGATACTTTGTGCGGGGAGGATGGAGCATAGCTAGACCATATGATTTTGTAGGGATGACTTTCCAAGGCCATGTTATTTTGAAAGGACACGACTACCTTGTTGGTGTGCTCAAAGTATTACTGTTTTATGTCAATATTAGACTATTGTTTTGAATCTTACAGATTTGAATATTCATGCCACAATAAAGAATATTACATGGATAAATATGTTAGGTAGCATTCCACATCAAAAATTCTGTTTTTATCGTTTACCTACTCGAGGACGAGCAGGAATTAAGCTTGGGGATGCTGATACGTCTCCAACGTATCTATAATTTTTAATTGTTCCATGCTATTACATTATCTGTTTTGGATGTTTTATATGCATTAATATGCTATTTTATATTATTTTTGGGATTAACCTATTAATCTAGAGCCTAGTGCCAGTTTCTATTTTTTCCTTGTTTTTGAGTTTTGCAGATAAGGAATATTAAACGGAGTCCAAATGGAATAAAACCTTTGGAATTATTTTTGGTGGAACAAAAGGAAACTACCAGACTTGAGAACCAAGGCAGAGGAGCCACCGTGGGGCCACAAGCCCTAGGGGCGCGGCTAGGGGCTAGGCCATGTCGGGCAGGCTTGTGGCTTCTTCTCTCTCCTTGCTGTTCAATACCATGTTCTTCATGATCTTCATGGAGATCTATCCGATGTAATACTCTTTTGCGATGTGTTTGTCGAGATCCGATGAATTGTGGGTTTATGTTTATTATCTATGAATATTATTTGAGTCTTTTCTGAATTCTTATATGCATGATTTCATATCTTTGCAAGTCTCTTCGGGTTATTGGTTTGGTTTGGCCAACTAGATTGGTAATTCTTTCAATGGGAGAAGTGCTTAGTTTTGGGGTCAACCTTGCAGTGTCCTCACCCAGTGACAAAGTAGGGGTAGCGAGGCACGTATTGTATTGTTGCCATCAAGGGTAAAAAGATGGGGTTTTCATCATATTGCTTGAGTTTATCCCTTAACATCATGTCATCTTACTTAATGTGTTACTCTATTCTTTCTTAATACTCTAGATGCAGGCATGAGTCGGTCGATGTGTGGAGTAATAGTAGTAGATGGAGAATCGTTTTGGTCTACTTGACATGAACGTGATGCCTATATGCATAATCATTGCCTTGGATATCTTCATAATTATTCGCTTTTCTATCAATTGCTTGACAGTAATTTGTTCACCCATCGTAATACTTGCCATGATGAAAGAAGCCATCTAGTGAAACCTATGGCCCCCAGGTCTATTTTCCATATTATACTATCAGATCTAAAACCAAAAATACCAAAAACACTTGCTGCATTATTTTTACTTTTAGTTTTACTTTCCGTTCAAGCATCCTATTATATCTATCTCTATTAGATCTCATCCTTGCAAGTAACCGTGAAGGGTTTGACAACCCCTTTATAGCGTTGGGTGCAAGAGTTTGATTCTTTGTGCAGGTACATCTATTGGTGACTCACTTGTATCTCCTACTTTATTGATACCTTGGTTCTCAAAAACTGAGGGAAATACTTATCTACTTTACTGCATCAAACCATTCCTCTTCACGGGAAACCAATGCATGCTCGAGAAGTAGCAGTTTTTAACACCTATTTTTTAAATATTCCAGAAAAATTCATGTTAAAATTTTGTGGCATTCTAAGACCTTTTATTTCTAGGTCAATTTTATTGCACAGGAAATTCAGAAGACCGGGAGCTCATGACATTTTATTTTACTTTAACAAGAATAAACAGAGAGTAAACTAATGGTACAGAAAGTTGTGCTTAATAAATTCATCAACCACATGTCTTTCAAAAAAGGATCCATTAATAAGGTTGATCAAGTCTTATTAATAATCGTTTTCGTTTGACATGAAACTGAAGAATTTTCGTATAACACTAAGTTACCTTAATGGGGATTTGTATATCCACAACAATAAGAATATCATATTTCTTCTTGGAGGTAGGAAGAGGAAATTGGAACCCTCCAATAATCATTATGGCAATTCGCTCAATGACATTAATATTATTTAACAAAGCTTATTTCTTTGGAAAATGAATTGTATGTTGCTTGCCATTGACATGGAAAGTAACCCTGCTTTTGTTGCAATCAATAACAACACTGCAGTATTTAAAAGGGGTCTTACAAGGATAACCGATATGTTGTCGACCTCAGGCATCTCAAGAATAACAAAGTGTGTAAAGATAGTAACATTTGCAACCACAATAGGAACATCCTCACCAATCCCAATAGGTAGAGAAGTGGATTTACCAGCCATTTGTAAAGATATCTTAGTAGGTGTAAGCTTATTCAAATCAAGTCTTTTGTATAAAGACAAAGTCATAGAACTAACACCAACTCCTAAATCACATAAAGCAGTTTTAACATAACTTTGTTTAATGGAGCAAGGTATTGTGGGTATACCTGAATCTCCCAACTTCTTAGGCACTCCACCCTCAAAAGAATAATTATCAAGCATGCTAGCAATTTCAGTTTCACATATATTTCCTTTGTTGGTAAAGATGTCCTTCATATAATTAGCATACAGAGGCATTTTCAAAATATCAGTCAAGCAAGTGCACAAAAAGACATGTCTAATCATTTTGGCAAAGCATTCAAAATCCTCCTCGTCCTTACTCTTGGAAGGTTTACGAGGGAATGTCATGGGTTTTTGAACCCATCGCTCTTTGTCCTTACCATGTTTTCTAGGAACAAAGTCTTTCTTGTCATAACATTTATTTTGAGGATGTGGGTTATCAAGATCTTCGGCAGGTTCTATTTCCACATCATTATCAAGTTCTTCATTATTATCTGGTTGAGTATCTTCATGAACATCATTTTTATCATTATCATTGTCATTATCACTAGGTGCATGTTCACTACCAGATTGTGTCTCAGCATTAGAAATAGAAACATCATTATGTTTTTTCGCAAGTTTTTCTATAACAGGTTCACTAGAAGCATGCAAAGTCCTATCAACTTTATTTTTTTATAAGGACTAGGTGCATCATCATTAATTCTCTGAGAGTCTTGTTCAATTATTTTAGGATGATCTTAAGGATAAAGATGTTCCTGAGTCATTGTACCTCCTCTAGTCATTACTCTAACAACATGGCCATTCATGTTTTCATTAATTCAGCAAGCAAATAGTTTTATGACTTAGCAACTTGGTCTATTTGAGTATGAAAATGGAAGCATATTTACCTAGACCTTTAACATCATTATAAATTCTAAACATCAAGTCACTCAAGCGATCTATCATCATAGCATTACGTTGTAATTGGTCTTTAACATAATTATTGAAATGTTCTTGCTTGAGAACGTAATTATCAAATTCATCTATGAATTGACTAGGGGTTTTAGTATAAGGTATACCACTTGCATAAAATCTACGAAGATAATTTACCTCTACTACCCGTGTCAGGGTATCAAGTCCATGTATTTATTCAATAGGTGGTAAATTATTGAAATCTTCAGTTTTAATACCTTTTTTCATAGTTCTTTTAGCTTCTTGCATATCTTCTCGACCGAGGAATAGAATACATCTATTCTTTTGAATAGGTTCCACTGGTGGCTTGGGAAGTGTCCAATTATCATCATTTTGCAATATATTATTTAATAATTCCTCAGCTTGTCCAATAGTTCGTTTCCTGAAAACACAACCATCACAACTATCTAGGTAGTTCCTAGAAGCATCGGTTATTCCATTATAAAAGATATCAAGTATTTCATTTTTCTTAAGAGGATGACCAGGAAAAGCTCTTAGTAGGTGGAGAAGCCTACCCTAAGCTTGAGGGAGATTCTCTTTGTCAATTTGCACAAAGTTAAATATTTCTTGCAAAGCAGTTGTTTTTTATAAGCAAGAAAAAATATTTTTCAGAGAAGTAATATATCATATCCTGGGGGCTACACACACAACCAGGAGCAAGAGCAAGGAACCATTTCTTAGCATCTCCTTTCAGTGAAAAAGGAAAAAGCTTAAGGATATAGTAGTAGCGCATCTTTTCCTCGTGAGCAAACAAAGTGACAATATCATTCAATTTAGTGAGGTGTCCCACAATAGTTTCAGTTTCATAGCCATGGAAAGGATCATATTCTACTATAGTGCTTAACTCAGGATTGATAGAGAATTCATAATCCTTATCAATAGTACACATAGGAGAAGTAGCAAATTTAGGATCATGTTTCATTTTCTCCATCATAGATTTTTCTTGCAGTTTGCATAGTAGTTTCTTCAAATCATCTCTATCATTACAAGCAAGAAAGTCTCTAGCTATCTCTCCATCCATAACACAACCCTCAGGTACATCAGGCAATTCATATCTATTAGGAGAGCTAGGCATAATGGGTGAATCATAACCTTCTTCAGTTTCAACATTTTTAGTTTCTAGCAATATGAGCATCAAGCAATTCACCAAGTGGCAAGCATGAGAGAGAAGGAATGGGCGATATAGGAATGATCAAGGGGTTTTGCTTGCCTGGATACTTTGTGGCAAGTGGCTGGACTTCGGAGGCATAGTCATACATGGCAGCAGCATTAGTCTCGGTGTCTACCGGAGATAAGAGGGGGGACAATAAATATACCAAAACCAAATGCATCACGATGCATGTCATGGCAATATAGAGTGCTAGGGGTGATCTAACACAGTGATACACATTGCAGACGGAGCGGGAAAATATTTGTGGATATTTCCCAGGTCTTAGGCATTTATGTGACAAATGAATCAGAGGGGAAAGGTCCATGTTCATCATGCTAGAGGCATGTTATAGATGAACAGATGGAACATTTTGATTCATTATATTTTTTCGAGCAACTTTCATATATTAATTATTTACATCTGACTTACAGATTATTTATATGATTTTCAAAGTTTTAATAGTATTATGACATTACTTGATTTATTTTAGTTTGAAAAATAGCTTTATCGCGTGACCATGACCCAGCTGTTCGAGGTCAAACCTGATAGCTAGGCGCCACGTGTCATTGACAGTTGGGTTAACAGAGGTTTATTTTTTTATCTAATTGACTAACTAGGCTCACATGTCAGTGTCTAATTAATTTAAACTAATTAATTATCAGGTTAATTAGGGGGAGTGGCCCACATGTTAGTGACTGTTAGGGGCTAATGACCCTAGGCCCACTGGTTAGTGGCCCACCGGTCAGTGACTGGGGCTGCCCAGTCAGCAAGTTGAACGGGGTCAACCTAGTCAAATGGGCCAGGGGGACACTGCCAGTGACCTTGGGGTGGCCCCGAGTCAGCCTGGTGGGCGGCGCCGGAGCAGCTCTGATGAGCCAGAAACACGACGGAGGGGCTCGGGCTTCATTAGAAAATGGTTACAAGCGGCCATTTTGTGCATAGCTAGGCGGGATCGAATCCGTGTTCGAGGTTGCGTTGAATGATGGCGGTGGTTTGGCCAAAGACGACCGGAATCGTCACCGATGACGAGCGGGGCGGACACCGGCATTCGGGCATCGATGGGGATGGGGCTACCGAGCGTTAGAAGGGGCATGCGCGGGTGCGCTTGCTAGCTGGGGACGTGTTGAGCACATTCTCGTGCCCATCCAAGCGTGACTACAGCACCAATGAAGGCGGCGAGCAGCGCAGTAGAGCTGAGCTTTGGGCATGGCGAAGCCAAGCTAGGGAGGAGGCCGGGGCAGTGTAGAGAGAGGGAAAATGAGTGGTGGCTCACCTAGAGCATGCATATGTGCTCAAATGAACTCGGGGGAGGCTCGGGGCAACGAATCGATGCGACAGAGGTCCGTTGTCCCGAGGTGGAAGAAGGAGACAGGGTGATACGTCTCCAACATATCTATAATTTTTGATTGTTCCATGCTATTATATTATCGGTATTGGATGTTTTATATGCATTAATATGCTAGTTTATATTATTTTTGGGACTAACCTATTAATCTAGAGCCTAGTGTCAGTTTCTCTTTTTTCCTTGTTTTTGAGAATTGCAGATAAGGAATATTAAACGAAGTCCAAACGGAATAAAATATTTGGAATAATTTTTCTTGTACCAGAAGCAAACCAGGAGACTTGGAGAGGACATCGAGAGAGCCACCATGGGGCCACAAGCCCTAGGGGCGTGCCCAGGGGGTAGGGCGCGCCCCCAGGCTTGTGGGCCCACGAAAACTCTCATAACCCTATTTCTCAGCCTATAAATTCCCAAATATTCCCTGTATGTCAAAACGAGCCACGAAAACACTTTTCTGCCGCCAAAAGCCTTCGTTCCCGAGAGATCCAATCTTGGAGCCTTTTCCGGTCATCTGCCGGAGGGGGATTCGATCATGGAGGGCATCTACATCAACTCCATTGCCCCTCCGATGATGCATGAGTAGTTCACCATAGACCTTTGAGTCCATAGCTAGTAGCTAGATGGCTTCTTCTCTCTCCTTGCTCTTCAATACCATGTTCTTCATGATCTTCATGGAGATCTATCCGATGTAATACTCTTTTGCGGTGTGTTTGTCGAGATCCGATGAATTGTGGGTTTATGTTCATATTATCTATGAATATTATTTGAGTCTTTTCTGAATTCTTATATGCATGATTTCATATCTTTGCAAGTCTCTTCGGGTTATTGGTTTGGTTTGGCCAACTAGATTGGTAATTCTTGCAATGGGAGAAGTGCTTAGTTTTGGGTTCAATCTTGTGGTGTCCTCACCTAGTGACAAAGTAGGGGTAGCAAGGCACGTATTGTATTGTTGCCATGAAGGATAAAAAGATGGGGTTTTCATCATATTGCTTGAGTTTATCCCTCTACAACATGTCATCTTAGCTAATGCGTTACTCCGTTCTTCATGAACTTAATACTCTAGATGCAGGCAGGAGTCGATCGATGTGTGGAGTAATAGTAGTAGATGCAGAATTGTTTCGGCCTACTTGACACGGATGTGATGCCTATATGCATAATCATTGCCTTGGATATCTTCATAATTATTCGTTTTTCTATCAATTACTCGACAGTAATTTGTAAACCCACCGTAATACTTGCCATCATGAGAGAAGCCTCTAGTGAAACCTATGGCCCCCGGGTCTATTTTCCATCTGATACTTTCAGATCTAAAATCAAAAATACTTTACTGCCTTATTTTTACCTTTTGTTTTACTTTCCGTTCAAGCAATCTATCTCTATCAGATCTCATCCTTACAAGTAACCGTGAAGGGATTGGCAACCCCTTTATAGCGTTGGGTGCAAGAGTTTGATTCTTTGTGTAGGTACGTCTATTGGGGACTTGCTTGTATCTCCTACTGGATTGATACCTTGGTTCTCAGCAAATGAGGGTAATACTTATCTACTTTGCTGCATCAACCATTCCTCTTTAGGGAAACCAACGCATGCTCGAGAAGTAGCAACAAGGATTTCTGGCGCCGATGCCGGGGAGATACATAGCAAGTCAGGATCAAGCCTACCAAGTACCCATCACAAACTCATCTCTTGCATTTACATTATTTGCCATTTGCCTCTCGTTGTCCTCTCCCCCACTGCTAAAACAATTTTCCCAAAATATTTGCCTTTTTATTCGCCCTTCTTCTGTTCGCCTTTTCGTTGCTATGTTTGCTTGTGTTGCCATGTGCCTTCTATTTGCTTGCATCTTTGCTTGGTAAAAATCTATTGATATGGATCCTCATCCACTTACTAATCTTTTCAAAAGGCCAAACTATGATGAACCCATTTCTATTCAGTTGAGTGCACTTGATTATCTCTATGAAGTTTTGTTTGAAAATCATGAATCTAATTTTTTTGATGAAGTGTTGAAAGAAGAAAATTATAAAGTGATTCATGATATCTCCTTGAATGAAAAACATGATTGCCATGTTATTAGTATGAATTCTCTGAATATCCATGATGCTAATGATATGCAAAACCATAAGCTTGGGGATGCTATGCTTGATGAATATGATATCTTTTGTTCCCCAAGTTTTGTTGATGATACGTTGTTGGGGAACGTCGCATGGGAAACAAAAATTTTCCTACGCTCACGCAAGACCTATCCATGGTGTTGAGCATCTATGAGAGGGAGAGTGGATCTACATACCCTTGTAGATCGCTAAGCGGGAAGCGTTAAGAAACGCGGTTGGTGTAGTCGAACGTCTTCGTGATCCAAATCACCGAGCGTCCCACGATCCAATCACGATCCATCCCGATCAAGCACCGAACGGACGACACCTCCACATTCAGCACATGTATAGCTTGATGAAGATCTCTGCCTTCTTGATCCAGCAAGAGGGAGCAGAGAGGTAGGCGAGTTCTCTGGCAGCATGACGGCGCCGCGACGATGGTGGTGGAGTAATTCTGGCAGGGCTTCGCCTAAGCACTACAGAAAACCGATCTAGAGGAGAAACTATGCACTAGAGGAACGGGTAGCACGTGGCTGAAAATCTAGTGCAAAACCCTAAAACCTCTAGTATATATAAGAGGAGTAGAGGAGGAGGCTTGGCCCAAGGGCCAAGCCATCTAGGCTTCGGCCGAACCAAGAGGAGAGGAGGATTCCTCCTCCAATCCTAGTAGGACTAGGACTCCTCCTTATTTTGGCCTTTTTGCATTTTTCCACCTTTTTCTCTTTGGGCTTTTCTTCCCAGCCGCATGGGCCTTGTGTGGGACTTACACCATCCCACTAAGGGCTGATATTCACTCTCCCACAGCCCATGTAGCCTCTTGGGTCGAAATACCCCTCCCGATGGTCTCCCGGTACACTACCGACACTCCCGGTACACTACCGATGAGCCCGAAACTTTTTCGACGACCAAAATAGGACTTCCTATATATCAATATTTACCTCCGGACCATTCCGGAGCTCCTCGTGATGTCCGGGATATCATTTGGGACTCCAAAAAACCTTCGCTCACCACCATTCATAACTCTATACTACCGAAACGTCACCAAACCTTAAGTGTGCAGACCCTACGGGTTCGAGAACTATGTAGACATGACCGAGACACCTCTACGGTCAATAACCAATAGCAGGACCTGGATGCCCATATTGGTTCCTACATATTCAATTAATATCTTTATCGGTCAAACCTCTATGTCAAGGATTTAGTTAATCCCGTATGATGTTCCCTTTGTTCTTCGATATGTTACTTGCCCGAGATTCGATCGTCGGTATCTCCATACCTAGTTCAACCTTGTTACCGGCAAGTCTCTTTACTCGTTCCGTAATACAAAATCCCGTGAATAACACTTAGTCACATTGCTTGCAAGGCTTATTGTGATGTTGCATTATCGCGTGGGCCCTGAGATACCTCTCCGTCACACGGAGTAACAAATCCCAGTCTTGATCCATGCCAACCCAACAGACACCCTCGGAGATACCTGTAGAGCACCTTTATAGTCACCCAGTTACGTTGCGGAATTTGATACACACAAGGCACTCTTCTGGTGTCCGTGAATTGCATGATCTCATGATCATAGGAACATATACTTGACATGAAGAAAACAGTAGCAATAAACTGACACGATCATATGCTACATTTGTAGTTTGGTCTTTTCCATCACATCATTCTTCTAATGATGTGATCCCGTTATCAAATGACATCACATGTCAATGGCTAGGAAACCTTGACCATCCTTGACCAACGAGCTAGTTCACTAGAGGCATACTAGGGACAAAGTGTTGTCTATTTAGCCACACATGTAATGTGTTCCCAATCAATACAATTATTGCATGGATAATAAAAGATTATCATGAACAAGGAAATATAATAATAAGCACTTTATTTATTGCCTCTAGGGCATATTTCCAACAGTCTCCCACTTGCATTAGAGTCAATCATCTAGTTCACATCACTATGTGATTTACATTGTAATGAATCGAACACCCATGCAGTTCTGGTGTTGATCATGTTTAGCCCTTTGAAGAGGTTTAGTCAACGGGTCTGCAACATTCAGATCCGTGTGCACTTTGCAAATATTTATGTCCTTTTCCTCGATGTAATCGTGGATGGAGTTGAAGCATTGCTTTATGTGTCTGGTCCTCTTGTGAAACCTTGGTTCCTTGGCCAGAGTAATGGCACCAGTGTTGTCACAGAACAGGTTCATTGGATTCAGTGCACTAGGCACTACTCCAAGATCTGTCATGAACTGCTTCATCCAGACACCTTCCTTCGTTGCCTCCGAGGCTGCGATGTACTCCGCTTCGCACGTAGAATTGGCTACCACGCTTTGCTTGGAACTGCACCAACTTACCGCTCCCCCGTTGACAATAAATACGTATCCGGTTTGTGACTTAGAGTCATCCGGATCAGTGTCAAAGCTTGCATCGACATAACCCTTTACGACGAGCTCTGCATCACCTCCATAAACGAGAAACATTTCCTTAGTCCTTTTCAGGTACTTAAGGATATTCTTGACCGCCGCCCAGTGCTCCATTCCAGGATCACTTTGAAACCTTCCGGCCATACTTATGGCAAGGCTGATATCAGGTCTTGTGCACAGCATTGCATACATGATAGAGCCTATGGTTGAAGCATAGGGGATGACACTCATCTTTTATTTATCTTCTGCAGTCACTAGGCATTGAGTCTTACTCAACTTCACACCTTGTAACACAGGCAAGAACCCCTTCTTGGACTGATCCATTTTGAGCTTCTTCAAAACTTTATCAAGGTATGTGCTCTGTGAAAGTGCTATTAAGCGTCTTGATCTATCTCTCTAGATCTTAATGCCTAATATGAAAGCAGCTTTTCCTAGGTCCTTCATTGAAAAACTCTTGTTCAAATATTCCTTCACGCTTTCCAGCATTTCTATATTGTTTCCAATCAGCAATATGTCATCCACATATAATATTAGAAATGCTATAAAGCCCCCACTCACTTTCTTGTAAATACAAGCTACTCCATAAACTTGTATAAACCCAAACGCTTTGATCACCTCATCAAAGCGCTTATTCCAACTCCGAGATGCTTGCACCAGCCCATAAATGGATCGCTGGAGTTTTCAAACTTTGTCAGCACTCTATGGATCGACAAAACCTTCTGGTTGCATCATATACAACTCTTCCTCAAGGAAACCGTTGAGGAACGCTGTTTCGACATCCATCTGCCAAATTTCATAGTCGAAATAAGCAGCTATTGCCAACATGATTCTGACAGACTTAAGCATCGCTACAGGTGAGAATGTCTCATCATAGTCAACTCCTTGAACTTGTGAAAAACCCTTTGCCACAAGTCAAGCTTTATAGACGGTAACATTACCATCCGCGTCCCTCTTCTTCTTAAAGATCCATTTGTTTTGAATGGCCTTTCGCCCTTCAGGTAATACTTCTAAAGTCCATACTTTGTTTTCATACATGGATCCCATCTCGGATTTCATGGCCTCTAACCATTTCTCGGAATCCGGGCCCATCACCGCTCCTGCATAGCTCGTAGGTTCATTGTTGTCCAACAACATGACCTCCAAGACAGGGTTGTTGTACCACTCAGGAGCAGTACGTGCCCTTGTCGACCTCCGAGGTTCAATAGTAACTTGATCTGAAGCTTCATGATCATCATCATTAACTTCCTCTTCAACCGTCATAGGCTTCACAGAAACATCTTTCTGCGCTGCGCTACTCTTTGGTTGAAGTAAAGGTTCAATAACCTCATCAAGCTCTATTTTCCTCCCACTCAATTCTTTCGAGAAAAACTCTTTCGCAAGAAATGTTCCGTTCTTAGCGACAAACACTTTGCCTTCGGATCTGAGATAAAAGGTATGCCCGACTGTCTCTTTCGGGTATCCTATGAAGAAGCATTTCTCCGCTTTGGGTTCTAGCTTATCAGGCTGAAGCTTTTTGACATAAGCATCACATCCCCAAACTTTAAGAAACGACAACTTTGGCCTCTTGCCAAACAATAGTTCATATGCTGTCGTCCCAACGGATTTCGATGGTGCCCTATTTAAAGTGAATGCAACTGTCTCTAATGCATAACCCCAAAATGATAGTGGCAAATCAGCAAGATACATCACAGAACGCACCATATCTAATAAGGTTCGATTATGACATTCGGACACACCATTACGCTGTGGTGTTCCAGGCGGTGTCAACTGTGAAACAATTCCACACTGTCTTAAGTGACTGCCAAAATCATAACTCAGATATTCACCTCCTCGATCAAATCACAGGAATTTAATCTTCTTGTTATGATGATTCTCAACTTCACTCTGAAACTGCTTGAACTTTTCAAACGTTTCAGACTTGTGTTTCATTAAGTAAATATACCCATATCTACTTAAGTCATCAGTGAAGGTGAGAAAATAATGATATCCACCACGCGTTGTAACATTCATTGGACCGCACACATCAGTATGTATGATTTCCAATAAGTCATTTGCCCGTTCCATTGTTCCAAAGAACAGCGTTTTAGTCATCTTGCCCATGAGGCATGGTTCACATGTGTCAAGTGATTCAAAATCAAGTGACTCCAAAAGTCCATCAGCATGGAGCTTCCTCATGCGTTTTACACCAATATTACCTAAACAACAATGCCACAAGAAAGTGGTACTATCATTATCAACTCTACATCTTTTGACATCAATGTTATGAACATGTGTATCATCACTATCAAGATTCAATATGAATAAACCCCTCACATTGGGTGCATGACCATAAAAGATATTACTCATATAAATAGAAAAACCTATATTCTCTGATTTAAATGAGTAACCGTCTCACAATAAACAAGATCCAGATATAATGTTCATGCTTAACGCATGCACTAAATAACAATTATTCAGGTTCATCACTAACCCCGATGGTAATCGAAGACAGAGCATGCCGACGGCGATCACATCAACCTTGGAACCGTTTCCCACGTGCATCGTCACTTCATCCTTTGCCAGCCTTCATCTATTCTATAGTTCCTGTTTTGAGTTGCAAATATGAGCAACCGAACCGGTATCAAATACCCAGGCACTACAACGAGAGCTTGTAAGCTACACATCAATAACATGTATATCATATATACCTTGTTTGTCGTTGGCCGCCTTCTTGTTAGCCAGGTACTTGGGGCAGTTCCGCTTCGAGTGACCAGTTCCCTTGCAATGAAAGCACTCAGTTTCTGGCTTGGGTCCATGCTTGGGCTTCTTTACAGGAGTAGCAACTGCTTTGCCATCCTTCTTGGTTTTACCCTTCTAGCCCTTGCCCTTGCCAGTCTTCTTGAAACTAGTGGTTTTATTGACCATCAACACTTGATGTTCTTTCTGGATTTTAGACTCAGCGACTTTTAGCATCGCAAACAGCTCGGTGACTGACTTGTTCATCCCGTGCATGTTATAGTTCATCACAAAGCTCTTGTAACTAGGTGGCAGTGATTGAAGAACTCTGGCAGTGATCGCCTCTGGCGGAAGGGCAATTCCCAACTCTGCTAGACGAGTCAAATACCCAGACATTCTTAGTATATGTTCACTGATAGACCCGTTCTCCTCCATCTTGCAAGCATAGAACTTATCGGAGGTCTCATACCTCTCGATTCAGGCATTCTTCTAAAAGATAAACTTAAACTCCTGGAACATCTCATATGTTCCATGACGTTCAAAACGTCTTTGAAGTCCCGGTTCTAAGCCATACAATATTGCACACTGAACTATTGAGTAATCTCCAGAACGTGCCTCCCAAGCGTTCTTAACATCTTCGGATGACATGTCTTCTGGTTGGTCACCAAGCAGTGCATCAAGGACATATGATTTCTGGGAAGCCATGAGGATAATCCTCAGAATTTGGGCCCAGTCAACAAAGTTACTTCCATCATCTTTCAACTTAGCTTTCTCTAGGAACGCATTAAAATTCACGGGTGCTACTGCGCGAGCCATTGATCTACAACATAAATATGCAAAGGTTACTCAGACAATTTTTCAAGATAATGAGTTTAGTTAATCAAATTACTAAAGCTCCCACTCAAATTGACATCCCTCAGGTCATCTGAGTGTCACATGATCCAAATTCACCAACTCAAGTCCGATCATCACGTGAGTTGAGGTGGTTTCAATGGTGAACATCATCATGTTGATCATATCTACTATATGACTCATGTTCGACCTTTCGGTCTCTTGTGTTCCGAGGCCATGTCTGTACATGCTAGGCTCGTCAAGTTTAACCCCGAGTGTTCTGCATGTGCAACACTGGCTTGCACCCGTTGTATGTGAACATACAGTCTATCACACCCGATCATCACGTGGTGTCTCGACACGACGAACTTTCGCAACAGTCACACTCGGGGGGAACACAATTCATCTTGAAATTTAAGTGAGGGATCACCTTATAATGCTACTATCGTCCTAAGCAAAACAAGGTGCATAAAAGGATTAACATCACATGCAAATCATAAGTGACATGATATGCCCATGAACTTGTGCTTTTGATCTCCATCTTGAAAGCACCGGCATGATCTCCATCATCACCGGCACGATACCATGATCTCCATCATCTTGATCTCCATCAACGTGTCACCATCGGGGTTGTCGCGCCCATCATGGTTGTACTACTATTGCTACCGTTTAGCAATAAAGTAAAGCATTACATAGAGCTTAATGATTGACACGCAGGTCATACAATAATTAAAGACAACCCTATGGCTCCTGCCGGTTGCCATACTCATCGACATGCAAGTCGTGATATTATATACAACACATGATCATCTCATACATCACATATATCACATCATGTAATTGGCCATATCACATCACAACATACCCTGCAAAAACAAGTTAGGCGTCCTCTAATTGTTGTTGCATGTTTTACGTGGTTGCTATGGGTATCTAGCAAGAACAATTCTCACCTACGCATAAACCACAATGGTGATACATAAGTTGCTTTTCAACCTTCTCAAGGACCGCCTTTGTCGAATCCGATCCAACTAAAGTAGGAGAAACTGCCACCCGCCAGCCATCTTTTAAAACCAGTTGCAGTTGAGGGAACCGGTCTCTAGTAAGCGTACGAGTAATGTTGGTCCGGGCCGCTTCATCCCATAGTACCGCTGAACCAAAAAATGACCAAGGGAGGAAGCAATCTAAGCATCAATGCCCGCAAACTCTGTGTGTTCTACTCGAGATCTCATCTACATATAGACCTAGCTCTGATACCACTGTTGGGGAACGTCGCATGGGAAACAAAAAATTTCCTACGCTCACGCAAGATCTATCCATGGTGATGAGCATCTATGAGAGGGAGAGTGGATCTACATACCCTTGTAGATCGCTAAGCGGGAAGCGTTCAAAAATGCGTTTGGTGTAGTCGAATGTCTTCGCAATCCAAATTGCTGAGCGTCCCGCGATCCAATCATGACCCGTCCCGATCAAGCACCGAACGGACGACACCTCCGCGTTCAGCACACGTACAACTTGATGATGATCTCCGCCTTCTTGATCCAGCAATAGGGAGAAGAGAGGTAGACGAGTTCTCCGGTAGCATGACGGCGCCGCGACTATGGTGGTGGAGTAATTCCGGCAGGGCTTCGCCTAAGCACTGCAGAAAACCGATCTAGAGGAGAAACTATGCACTAGAAGAACGGGAAGCACGTGGCTGAAAATCTAGTGCAAAAACCCTAAAACCTCTAGTATATATAAGAGGAAGAGAGGAGGAGGCTTGGCCCAAGGGCCAAGACATCTAGGCTTCGGCCGAACCAAGAGGAGAGGAGGATTCCTCCTCCAATCCTAGTAGGACTAGGACTCCTCCTTATTTTGGCCTTTTTGCCTTTTTCCACCTTTTTCTCTTTGGGCTTTTCTTCCCAGCCACATGGGCCTTGTGTGGGACTTCCAACAGCCCACTAAGGGCTGATATTCACTCTCCCACAGCCCATGTAGCCTCTTGGGTCGAAATACTCTTCCTGATGGTCTCCCGGTACACTACCGACACTCCTGGTACACTACCGATGAGCCCAAAACTTTTCCGACGACCAAAATAGGACTTCCTATATATCAATCTTTACCTCCGGACCATTCTGGAGCTCCTCGTGACATCTGGGATATCATTCGGGACTCCAAACAACCTTCGCTCACGACCATTCATAACTCTATACTACCGAAACGTCACCAAACCTTAAGTGTGCAGACCCTACGGGTTCGAGAACTATGTAGACATGACCGAGAAACCTCTACAGTCAATAACCAATAGCGGGACCTAGATGCCCATATTGGTTCCTACATATTCAATGAAGATCTTTATCGGTCGAACCTCTATGTCAAGGATTCAGTTAATCCTGTATGATGTTCCCTTTGTTCTTCGGTATGTTACTTGCCCGAGATTCGATCGTTGGTATCTCCATACCTAGTTCAATGTCGTTACCGGCAAGTCTCTTTACTCATTTCGTAATACAAGATCCCGTGACTAACACTTAGTCACATTGCTTGCAAGGCTTATTGTGATGTTGCATTACCGAGTGGGCCCTGAGATACCTCTCCGTCACACGGAGTAACAAATCCTTGTCTTGATCCATGCCAACCCAACAGACACCCTCAGAGATACCTGTAGAGCACCTTTATAGTCACCCAGTTACGTTGGGACGTTTGATACACACAAGTCACTCTTCCGGTGTCCGTGAGTTGCATGATCTCATGGTCATAGGAACATATACTTGACATGTAGAAAACAATAGTAATAAACTGACACGATCATATGCTACATTTGTAGTTTGGGTCTTGTCCATCACATCATTCTCCTAATGATTTGATCCCGTTATCAAATGACATCACATGTCAATTGCTAGGAAACCTTGACCATCTTTGACCAACGAGCTAGTTCACTAGAGGCATACTAGGGACAAAGTGTTGTCTATTTACCCACACATGTAATGTGTTTCCAATCAATAAAATTATAGCATGGATAATAAACGATTATCATGAACAAGAAAATATAATAATAAACACTTTATTTATTGCCTCTAGGGCATATTTCCAACAAACGTATGCTATAATTGATCATGAAAAGAATGCTTTGTGTGATAGTTATATTCTGAGATTCCTTCATGATGCTACTGAAAATTACTATGAGACAGGAACATATGATTTTACATATTGCAATAATATCAAGTTTCGTTTCGATGTGTTCAAAGTTTGGAAGTTATGCATGTTTTGCCTTCCTATGGTAGTTGATTTTTGTTCCCATAATTTGTTTGCTCACAAAATCCCTATGCATAGGAAGTGGGTTAGACCTAAATATACTTGCCATGTGATTCATGATGTTCCTATTGTTGCAAATAGGAATTATGTTCCTGTAGATTTCGTTGTTCTTGATATAGAATGCAATCCTACATGTCCTATTATTCTTGGTATACCTTTCCTTAGAACGATTGGTGCAATTATTGACATGAAATTAGGAAATATTAGATTCCAATCTCCATTAAGGAAATGCATGGAACACTTTCCTAGAAATAAAATAAAATTACCTTATGAATCTATCATGAGAGCTACTTATGGATTGTATACCAAAGATGACAATACGTAGATCTATTGCGTTTTCCCTAGCTAGGGGCGTTAAACAATAGCGCTTGTTGGGAGGCAACCCAATTTTATTTTACTTTCTGTTTTTTTTGCTTCTGTTTTGGTGTGCTTTGCACATTATTACTTCTGTAGTAATTTTGTTTTCGTGTTTTAATTAGTGTTTGAGCCAAGTAAAACCTTTGGGGTGATCTATGGTACTTGTTGATTTGATCTTGCTGAAAAACAGAAACTTTTGTGCCCAGTCCAAGAATTTTCTAAATTTTTCAGAGTGTCGAATTGATCTGAAATTTTTACACAAGATTTATATAGAAATTTCTCTTATTTTACTAATTTTTCAGAATGTTTAGAGTTTTAGAAGTATTCGAAGTCTTCAGACTGTTCTGTTTGTGACAGATTATGTTTTCTTTGTGTTGTTTGCTTATTTTGATGTATCTATGGGTCGTATCAGGGGGTATGAACCATGGATAAGTTATAATACAGTAGGTATTACACAAATATAAATAAATAATGAGTTCACAACAGTACCTAAAGTGGTGATTTATTTTTCTTATACTAACGGATCTCATGAGTTTTCTGTTGAGTTTTGTATTGTGAAGTTTTCAATTTTTGGGTGAAGATTTGATGGCCTATGGAATAAAGAGTGGCAAGAGCCTAAGAATGTGGATTACCAAGGCACCCCAAGACATATTCAAGGATACCAAAAAGCCTAAGCTTGGGGATTCCCCGTAAGGCATCCCCTCTTTCGTCTTCAATCCATCGGTAAATTTACTTGAGACTATATTTTTATTCACCACATGACATGTGCTTTGCTTGGAGCGTCTTGTATGATATGAGTATTTGCTTTTTAGTTTGCCACAATCATCCTTGCTGCACACATATTTTTAGAGAGACACTCTGAATCATGAATTTATTAGAATACTCTATGTGCTTCACTTATATCTTTTGAGCTAGGCAATGTTGCTCTAGTGCTTCACTTATATATTTTTAGAGCATGGTGGTGTTATATTTTATAGAAATTATTGAACTCTCATTCATAAATCATATTATTTTGGAAGTTTCTTAAAAAAGCATGGTAATTTGTTTAGATTATGAAGTTAGTCCTAATATAATGGGCATCCAAGAGGGATATAGTAAAAACTTTCATAGTAAGTGCATTGAATACTATGAGAAGTTTGATTCCTTGCATATAGTTTTGAGATAATGGAGATGGTAATATGAGAGTAATGCTAGTGAGTAGTTTTGAATTGGAAGAGATAGTTGTGTTAAAGTTTGTGATTCCCTAGCATGCACGTATAATGAACCATTATGTAACGAAGTCGGAGCGTGATTTGTTTTATGATTGTCAACCTTTGTGTGAGGGTCGGGAGCGCGTGATGGTTAACTCCTACCAACCCCTCCCCTAGGAGCATGAGTCTAGTGCTTTGTTTGACAACTAATAGACTTTTGCAATAAGTATGTGAGTTCTTTATGACTAATGTTGAGTCCATGGATTATACGCACTCTCACCCTTCCACCTTTGCTAGCCTCTCTAGTACCGCACAACTTTTGCCGGTACATCAAACCCTCCTTCCTCAAAACAGCCATCATATATTTTCCTAAAAACAGCCACCGTACCTACCTATTATGGCATTTCCATAGCCATTCTGAGATATATTGCCATGCAATTTCCACCATTTAGTTTTTCATGATATGCACCATCACTTCATCTTGCATATAGAGTCATACTTTGTTCTAGGTATCGAGTTGTAATTTTATTTTTGAGTTATAAGTAAATAAAAGTGTGATGATTTTCATCAATAGAGCATTATCCCATGAGAGAAAAGGATGATGGAAGCCATGACTCCCTCACAAGTTGGGATGAGTATCCAGACTTCACAAAAAATAAAAGAGGCGAGTGAAGTCCAAACAAAAAAATAAAAGAGCCAAATATGCCCACCAAAATAAAAAAATACAAAAAAATGAGAGAAAGAGAGAAGGGAAAATTGCTACTATATTTTTCCACACTTGTGCTTCAAAGTAGCAGCATGATCTTCATGATAGAGAGTCTCCTATTTTGTCACTTTCATATAACTAGTGGATATTCATCTTGCACGACCACTTAGTTTTCTTTTTGAGATTTCATACACTTATAGATCTAAGTGCATTTGTTGCATGGCAATCCCTACTCACTCACATTGATATCTATTGATGGGCATCTCCATAGCCCATTGATACGCCTAGTTGATGTGAGACTATCTTCTCCCTTTTTCCTTGCACCTCCTCCATATTCTATTCCACCTATAGTGCTATATCCATGGCCCATGCTCATGTATTTCGTGAGAGTTGAAAAGGTTTTAGAACACCAAAAGTGTGAAACAATTGCTTGACTTGTTCATCGGGGTTGTGCATGATTTAGATACTTTGTGTGGGGAAGATGGAGCATAGCCAGACCATATGATTTTGTAGGGATAACTTTCAAAGGCCATGTTATTTTGAAAGGACACAACTGCCTTGTTGGTGTGCTCGAAGCCTTACTGTTTTTATGTCAATATTAGACTATTGTTCACATCTTACGGATCTGAGTATTCATGCCACAATAAACAATATTACATGGATACATATGTTAGGTAGCCTTCCACATCAAAAATTCTGTTTTTATCATTTACCTACTCAAGGACGAGCAGGAATTAAGCTTGGGGATGCTTGATACGTCTCCAACGTTTCTATAATTTTTGATTGTTCCATGCTATTACATTATCTATTTTGGATGTTTCATATGCATTAATATGCTATTTTATTTTTGGGACTAACCTATTAATCTAGAGCCTAGTGTGATTTCTGTTTTTCCCTTGTTTTTTGAGAATTGCACATAAGGAATAATAATGGAGTCCAAACAGAATAAAATCTTCGGAATAAATTTCTTGGACCAGAAGCAAACCAGGAGACTTCGAGATGAAGTCGGGAGAGTCACCATGGGGCCACAAGCCCTAGGGACGCGCCCAGGGTGGTAGGGCGCGCCCGCTAGGCTTGTGGGCCCACGACAGCTCTCCTAACCCTATTTCTCGGCCTATAAATTCCCAAATATTCCCTGTATTTGAAAATGAGCCACAAAAACACTTTTCCGCCAACAGAAGCGTCCGTTCCCGAGAGATGCAATCTTGGAGCCTTTTTCGGTAATCTACCGAAGGGGATTCGATCGTGGAGGGCATCTACATCAACTCCATTGCCCCTCCTATGATGCGTGAGTAGTTCACCACAGACCTTTGGGTCCATAGCTAGTATCTAGATGGCCTTTTCTATATCTTTGCTCTTCAATACCATGTTCTTCATGATCTTCATGGAGATCTATCCGATGTAATACTCTTTTGTGTTGTGTTTGTCGAGATCTGATGAATTGTGTGTTTGTGTTCAGATTATCTATGAATATTATCTGAGTCTTTTCTGAATTCTTATATGCATGATTTCATATCTTTGCTAGTCTCTTCGAGTTATTGGTTTGGTTTGGCCAACTAGATTGGTAATTCTTGCAATAGGATAAGTGCTTAGTTTTGGGTTCAATCTTGCGATGTCCTCACCCAGTGACAAAGTAGGGGTAGCGAGGCGCATATTGTATTGTTGCCATCAAGGATAAAAAGATGGGGTTTTCATCATATTGCTTGAGCTTATCCCTCTACATCATGTCATCTTACCTAATGCGTTACTCTGTTCTTCATGAACTTAATACCCTAGATGCAGGTAGGAGTCGGTCGATCTGTGAAGTAATAGTAGTAGATGCAGAATCATTTTAGTCTACTTGACACGGACGTGATGCCTATATGCATAATCATTGCCTTGTATATCTTCATAATTATTCGCTTTTCTATCAATTGCTCGACAGTAATTTGTTCACCCACCGTAATACCTGCCATCATGAGAGAAGCCTCTGGTGAAACCTATGGCCCCCGTGTCTATTTTCCATCTTATACTTTCAGATCTAAAACCAAAAATACCAAAAATACTTTGCTGCCTTATTTTTACCTTTTGTTTGACTTTCCGTTCAAGCAATCTATCTCTATCAGATCTCATCCTTGCAAGTAACCGTGAAGGGATTGACAACCCCTTTATAGCGTTGGGTGCAAGAGTTTGATTCTTTGTGTAGGTACATCTATTGGGGACTTGCTTGTATCTCCTACTGGATTGATACCTTGGTTCTCAACAACTGAGGGAAATACTTATCTACTTTGCTACATCAATCGTTCCTCTTCACGAAAATCAACGCATGCTCGAGAAGTAGCACGGGGCGGCGAGGCAGTGCTCCCTGGCTTGACCCCACGGGCGAGGACGATGAAGAGGAGCACGGGGGAGCTTCCTGTCATGGCGGCAAGGCATGGGGAGGACGGTGGTCGCGGTTACACGACGATCATGGCAAGCACTATAGGGACAAAAGCGGTGCGAGGGAGAGGCAGAGTGGGGCTAGGGTTTTTCGGGGGGGCCGGGGTGTTGGAAATATGCCCTAGAGGCAATAATAAATTATTTATTATCATATTTCCTTGTTCATGATAATCATCTATTATCCATGCTAGAATTGTATTGATTGGAAACTCAGATACATGTGTGGATACATAGACAACCCCATGTCCCTAGTATGCCTGTAATAGACTAGCTCATTGATCAAAGATGGTCAAGGTTTCCTAGCCATAGACATGAGATGTCATTTGATAACGCGATCACATCATTAGGAGAATGATGTGATGGACAAGACCCAAACTATGAACATAGCATATGATCGTGTCAGTTTATTGCTATAGTTTTTTGCATGTCAAGTATCTGTTCCTTTGACCATGTGATCATGCAACTCACTGACACTGGAGGAATACCTTGTGTGTATCAAATATCACAACGTAACTAGGTGACTATAAAGATGCTCTACATGTATCTCTGAGGGTGTCTGTTGAGTGGGCATGGAACAAGACTGGGATTTGTTACTCCGTGTGATGGAGAGGTATCTCAGGGCCCACTCGGTAATAAAACATCACAACAGGCCTTGCAAGCAAAGTGACTAATGAGTTAGCCATAGGATCTTGTATTACGGAACGAGTAAAGACACTTGCCGGTAACGAGATTGAACTAGGTATAGAGATACCGACGATCGAATCTCGGGCAAGTAACATACCGAAGAACAAAAGGAACGGCATACGGGATTAACTGAATCCTTGACATAGAGGTTAAACTGATAAAGATGTTCGTAGAATATGTAGGAACGAATATGGTCATCCAGGTCACGCTATTAGTTATTGACCGTAGAGGTGTCTCGGTCATGTCTGCATAGTTCTCGAACCCATAGGATACGCACACTTAACGTTCAGTGGTGTTTCAATAGTGTTGAGTTATGTATGTTGGTAACTGAAGGTTGTTAGGAGTCATGGATAAGATCCCAGACATCACGAGGATCTCCGAAATGGTTCGGAGGTAAAGATTTATATATAGGAAGTCCAGTTTTGGTCATCGGAAGTTTTGGGTACTTTGGTAGTGTACCGGGAGTGCCGGGAGGGTTTCGAGGGACCACCAGGAGGGGCCACCTGCGGTGCTTAGGCGAAGCCCTGCCGAATTAGTTCACCACCACCTCCACCACACCATTGTGCTGCTGGAGAACTCATCTACCTCTCTATTCCCTCTTGCTGGATCAAGAAGGTGGAGATCGTCATCGAGCCGTACGTGTGCTGAACGCGGAGGTTTCCTCCGTTCAACGCTAGATCGGAAGGACCACGACTGGTTCGCATGATGGATCGTGATTGGATCGCGGGACGGCTAGTGATTTGGATTGCGAAGACGTTCGACTACATCAACCGCCTTTTTAATGCTTCCCGCTTAGCGATCTACAAGGGTATGTAGATCTACTCTCCCTCTCGTAGATGCTACATCACCATGGATAGATCTTGCGTCTGCGTAGGATTTTTTTGTTTCCCCTGCAACGTTCCCCAACACGGTGGAGCTTTGTAGGTCGCCGGGGAGTGGCGATTGGCCGCCACAACGACGACCATTTCCGTGGCTAGCATCGGCGGCGTCCATGCCTCCTCTGGTGAACAGAGGTAGACGACACGGGCTAGGTGGGCTAGGCCAGCACTGAGGTACTATAGCCCAGTAACACAAGAGGCCTTTTCTGCTTTCCTTTTTATTTTTATTTATTTATGTTTTCTTTTAATTTTATTACCAATTGACTTCTATAAAATATAGATCTAGTCCCATTATTCAAATTGCCAATTTAGGTACCGCCACAAAAAGTTTGGGGGTCATTTGAGTAAGCTAGGATTTTTCATAATTTAGCAAGTATTTAAAAATGCTTTTGGCTCTCTTTTAAAATTCTACGGTCCACACGAGAAAATAGGTGATGTAGTTTTCCTTAATAATATTTGTTTTGGAATATTTGCTAAGTGGTTAACAATTTTGTTTTCATGTTTGTGAAATTCTTTAATCCACTTTTAATTGAATTTTGAATTTAAGGTGGAATATGAAATGAGATATGGATCAAATGGTATCAAGAACGGTATAGAAAAATGATTAGCTTAACATGATGATAACTGTAGCTCATTACATATGGGGGTGTTACACTCGGGCCCTAGTGACAAGTGTTAAGCATAACAAATTAGTAGCAACATCAATCTCCGAACATAGTGGATAATAGGGATCAAGCCCTATCAAAATAGCTCGATTACATGATCAATCTCATCAAATACCATCACTGTCTAGTGATGTCTACTATCCAACTTTATTCTTGTAGACTATTTTGGGCCTCCAAGCGCAGAATTTTGTAGGACAGGAGCAATTTTCCCTCACGTGGATGACCTAAGGTTTATCAATCCATTGGAGGTGTAGGATTAAGATGGTCTCTCTCAAACAACCTTGCAATCAAATACAAGAAATCTCTTGTGTCCCCAACAAACGCAATATAATGGTAAATTGTATAGGTGCACTAGTTCGATGAAGAGATGGTGATACAAGTGCAATATGGATAATGGATATAGATTTTTTATAATCTGAAAATATAAAACAACAAGGTAGCAAGTGGAAAACAACAAGCATTATATAAATGCTCGGAAATAAGGCCTAGGGTTCTGCTACTTCTCGAGCATGCGTTGGTTTCCTGCGAAGAGGAACGATTTGTTGCAGTAAAGTAGATAAGTATTTCCCTCAGTTTTTGAGAACCAAGGTATCAATCCAGTAGGAGATATAAGCGAGCCACCAATAGATGTACCTACACAAGGAATCAAATTCTTGCACCCAACGCTATAAAGGGGTTGTCAATCCCTTCACGGTTATTTGCAAGGATGAGATCTAGTAGAGATAGATATAATAGGATGCTTGAAAGGAAAGTAAAACTAAAAGTAACAATAGGACAGCAAGGTTTTTTGGTATTTTTGGTTTTAGATCTGAAAATATAATGTGGAAAATAGACCTGGGGGCCATAGGTTTCACTAGATGGCTTCTCTCATGATGACAAGTATTACGGTGGGTGAACAAATTACTGTCGAGCAATTGATAGAAAAGCGAATAATTATGAAGATATCCAAGGCAATGATTATGCATATAGTCATAAAGTCCGTGTCAAGTAGACCGAAACGATTCTGCATCTACTACTATTACTCCCCACATCGACCGACTCCTGCCTGCATCTAGAGTATTAAGTTCATGAAGAACAGAGTAACGCATTAAGTAAGATGACATGATGTAGAGGGATAAACTCAAGCAATATGATGAAAACCCCATCTTTTTACCCACGATGGCAACAATACAATACGTGCCTCACTACCCCTACTTTGTCACTGGGTGAGGACACCGCAAGATTGAACCCAAAACTAAGCACTTCTCCCATTGCAAGAATTACCAATCTAGTTGGCCAAACCAAACCAATAACTCGAAGAGACTTGCAAAGATATGAAATCATGAATATAAGAATTCAGGAAAGACTCAAATAATATTCATGGATAATCTGAACATAAATCCACAATTCATCGGATCTCGACAAACACACCACAAAAGAGTATTACATCGGATAGATCTCCATGAAGATCATGAAGAACATGGTATTGAGAAGCAAAGAGAGCGAAGAAGCCATCTAGCTACTAGTTATGGACCCGTAGGTCTGTGGTGAACTACTCACGCATCATCGGAGGGGTAATGGAGTTGATGTAGATGCCCTCCATGATCGAACCCCCCTCCGGCAGATTACCGAAAAGGCTCCAAGATTGGATCTCTCGGGAACGGAGGCTTCTGGCGGCGGAAAAGTGTTTTCATGGCTCGTTATGATAACAATGGAATATTTGGGAATTTATAGGCTGAAGATTAGGGTTACGGGAGTTGCCAGGGTCCCACAAGCCTGCCCGGCGCGAGGTACCCCCTGGCCGCGGCTAGCGGGCTTGTGGCCCTGTGGCAGCTCCTCTGCCTTGGTTCTCAAGTCTCGTGGCTTCCTTTTATTCCAGAAAAAATCATTCTGGAGGTTTTATTCCATTTGGACTCCGTTTATATTCCTTATCTATGAAACTCAAAAACAAGGAAAAAAACAGAAACTCGCACTAGGCTCTAGGCCAATAGGATAGTCCCAAAAATAATATAAAGTGGCATATTAATGCATATAAAACATCCAAACAGATAATATAATAGCATGGAACAATCAAAAATTATAGATACATTGGAGACGTATCAGGTTCATACTTTCACTAGTGCAATATCTCAACAATGCTAACATAATAGAATCATATGATCATCCCTCAATGTGCGACAAAGAATCACTCCAAAGTTCATATCTAGTAGAGAACTTAAGATGAAAGTTTTGTAGGTAGTAGAACCACCGCAAAGTTATTGTTTCTGATCAATCTATTGAGCTATTCCTATAAGTGTCACAAATAGCTCTAGAGTTCGTACTAGAATAACACCTATGATCCACATCAATCAACCCTGATGTCACCTAGATACTCCAATGTCACCTCAAGTATACGTGGGTTAATTATTTGGCATGCATCAAACAATTACAGATTCATCATATTCAACCCAACACGAAGAACTTCAAAGAGTACCCCAAGATTGATATCGGAGAAAGTAGGACAAGAAAGTGTATCAACCCCTATGCATAGATTACCCCATTGTCACCTCGGGAACCCGCAGGTTGAGTACCAAGACATATATCAAGTGATCTCAACTCCAATATTTAATCCGACATGTCGAGATCTCAAAGGGAAAGTTTCAATTCATCACAACAAGGTAGCAAGGGAATAATATCATATGATCCAACTATATTAACAAAGACTGTGATACATCAAGATCGTGACATCTCAAGAACACAAGAGAGAGAGAGATCAAACACATAACTACTTGTAAATACCCTCGGCCCCGAGGGTGAACTACTCCGTCCTCATCATGTACACCATCAGGATGATGAAGATGGCCTCTAGTAATGATTGCGCCCTCTGGCAGGGTGCCAAAATAGGGCTCCAGATGAGTTTTCTTTGTACATAGGCTTGCAGTAGCGGAGCAAAAGTTTTAGGTTGACTTTGGGGGGTTCTAGAATTATATGAATTTTCAGCGTTGGAATCACGCCAGGCGGAGCCATGTGGGCCCCACAAGATAATAGGGCATGCTAGCGAGTTGGTCAGCCCCGTTGGCTAGTGGCCCACATGTGGATCCCCTCCGGTGATTCTTTTCTCCGGTATTTCTTATTTTCTCCTAAAGAAGATCGTTAAAAAGTTTCGGGCGATTCCGAGAACTTTTATTTTCTGCACAAAAACAACACCACAGTAATTTTGCTAAAAACAACGTCAATTTGGGTTAGTTTTAAATAAATCATATAAAGTGCATCAAAACCATATAAAAGTATTTTAAGCATATGCAAATATGGCATGAATAGTTCATAAATTATCGATACGTTGGAGACGTATCAGCATCCCCAAGCTTAATTCCAACTCGTCCTCGAGTAGGTAAATGATAAAAGAAATAGTTTATGAAGTGTGAATGCTAGCATAGTGAATAGCTTTGATCATTGATAATTCCTGTCACTTCTCTAGCATCATGACTAGCAACTTTTTCTCATAGAAATATAATGATAGAGTAGCAATCAATTCGCATGTCATGGTTCAAACAATGCATTGTCTTGAAACTTAACAACATATGTTCTTAGTCATCAAACAATTTCAATGCATTATCAAGTCTAAGTAAGAGCTCCACAAACTCAATTATCATATAGTATTCTATGATTTCTGATACTCAAAGCATATTTTTAGAACAAACATCATCCATCGAACACAGAGAAATATAGGGGCTTAATATTTTACCTCCCAACGTACTTATCATGAAGATAATTGTCAACGATAGTGAATCATGATCAAATATATTTGACTAGATATATGTGTTTGGATCTATCCCCACCACATGGTGCTTCCCAACTAATATATTGAGGTTGGAATAAGAAGTTGACTCGACATGAAAAGTAAATAACATGAAAGTAAATAGATTGTCCCTTCGCAGAGGGAAGTAGGGATTTGCAGAGGTGCCAGAGCTCATTGTTTAAAACAAAGATGAATATATTTTGGGTGATGTGCCTTCACTACTAGGGAAAACCCTAGCAGTAGCATGGGTATAAAGCCTAGAAGTAGCGCCCCCCGCGCTATTGCTACAGTGATACAACTAATAATTTGCCTTAGCGTGGGTCGACCGACGCTACTGGTAACTAAACTACCGGTAGCGTGTTTCCGTGAACGTGCCACTTCTAACTATTAGTAGCGTGTTTCCTTAACCCGCGCTAGTACTAATTGCGTGTATTTCCTTTTTTATATTTCTATTATATTTTCACGCGGTTACACATATTAATATACAACATCAGTACAAATTATGGAAGAACAACATCCAACATCAGTACAAATTAGTTGGATGCAAGAGAACAAGTTGAATTAGAAGAAAATACGATGTTGCGAACCGTCATCTTAATCAACTCCTCATCTTTCTAGTTGTTATATATCATACTAGTTAAACAACTCTTCACTATTCTAGGTAAAATAGCATAAAAAGGTGAACTCCTCATCATTCTAGTTGTTATCATACTAGCAAGTGACCAAGTTATCACAAGTTAGAAACAGTAACTACTGCTCTCTCCTTGGTAAAACAGCATAAAAAGGTGAACTCCCTGCATCTCCCCGTTGAAGAAAACAGATCAACCTATCTCCAACTTGTGGCCTGGACAAGTTATTTTCTCCAAGTGGCTGCATGGATGCTTTTATTGCCTTGCTCCATCCTTTGATTTTTAGGGTTTCTTCACTTCGAGTTATTGTATATTTACCAGGGTAACTCATTCAAATTGGGCATAAGATAACCATATGCAAATCACCATTGGTAAACATCCATTTAGGCATGGTCTCTGGCAGGAGTACCTATTGAAGAACATAAGTAACATAACATAGTTAGCAAACTAGTTTTGCTTAGGAACAATGTATCAAAAAGATGGACTAGTGACACAATGGTAAAAAATTCTTACAAAGTTGTCTGAAATGATGTTATAAGGGTTCAACCGGTGCACTAGTGGCACATATCCATGATAAATGTTGCCAATCATGCAATTGTAATCATGATGTTTAACATCATGAATAAATGAGATGAGATGATTTTTGTCCAACCAAGTAAGCTCGGTGTCATAACCGTAGTAGGTCCGGTCTAGTATCTCCCATGTAGTTCTTGTAGCAGAGAAATAATTTGATAATTAAAAATAAAGAAATTTAGTCGGGTTGAGTACCAAATACTTTTCAATAATCAATATAAATTACCTAACAAATCTGTTGACAAACTCACCTGGAGGTAGAACTAGAATCAAGTCATCCGCATGCACCCAAATTTCTATATTATTATCATGAACATCGTCATAACCAAGATCGAAGGTAATGTTCATGTTCTCGTCTAATGCATACGCCTTGCAAAATTCTCTCTTATTAGGACAACCAAAATATGTGTGGTCTTCTTCATTTTTTACCGTAACACCAAAAGTGTAATGCTCCGTTCTTTGGTGAGCTATCTTAGGATCTGTACTATCCTTCTCGTTGAAATGGAACTTGTCCAAGACAAAGAATCTTGCATGATAGGGAACACACTAGTTGAATTGTACAAAAGAAAATTAAAGGTTAATTAAAGAAAAAAAGCACACGTATACTTCATTAACAAAAAACACATGCCTTCTTTACATACCTTAATAATATCAAAGTCATCCTTTATCTTGACGGTGAAGGACATATCGTTGTCTAAGTGAGGATAACAGTCGTATATACCCCTGTCGTTCTAGCACAAATGTCACTTAGGGATCGTCCCCTCATTGTTAGACGACATTTCCAGTGTTCATGATTCTAAGATTAAAATTTGACGACAATTATACAAGGAACTATTCAGCATGGGTTGAATTTCGGTCTGTCGAGGCTTCATTGAAGAACTCTCACATCTCATGGTGTATGTTGGTGGACACTACCTCACACTTATATGCTGGTGTATGTGGTGGACATGTCTCTCGATAGAAATTTCGACCATCGGTGCTGGTCGCTCCTCCCTTCATCCCCGCATGCATTACCAAATCGTGTAGTACACAGGGAAGGAGGAACGACCCCACGACAATGGTCGTAATTCTTCCTCTTATATTTTGACCGTCGGTGATGGTCGTACCTCTTCTTCTCTCCTTACGCATTATACCGAGGTATATATCGCAAGAAGAGAAGAAGAGGAAGCGACCCCCACGGCAACAGTCGGCATTCCTCCATCAAGAACATACTGAAAGTTACACAAGGAGCTCCAACAGACCGAAAGTCACCCAAATCATAAGTCAAATAACATTACATAAAATATGGCTATTGCTAGAATAGGACATATCAAGCGCCTGAATTTTTCCGGAATGGAAATGAATCAACATTCTGGCAAAACATAAGCACTAGGAGGTGCTCTCTGCAAAATGATACAAGTAGCAGCAACAAACTAAAAGACAACCCAAACCATCATCGTTTAATATCGCAACATTTACATATATCTAAATACATCTGTCCATCCATCTAACCATCGATCCATATAAATGCATTCATTCATCTAAATACATCCATTCATCGTTCCGTTCATCTAAATGCACACATTCATCTAAATGCATCCATCCATCCATCTAACCATCTAAATGCACCCACTCATCTAAATGCATCCATTCATTTAATCACCGATCCTTCTAAATGCATTCATTCATCTAAATGCATCCATTCATCTAAATGTATCCATTCATCTAAATGCATCCATCCACCAATCTAACCATCTAAATGCATCCAGTCATAACCATCTAAATGCATCAATTCTTAACCATATAAATGCATCAATTCATCCATCCATTCATCTTATCCAGCAGTGCAAAAACAGAGTGAGGAGGGAGAAGGGGAGAGAGTGGGAGAGAGGAGAGAGGGAGAGCTAGCGTTGCGTGGATGACTGGGACAGGGAGGGCTGTTGCGTGGGGAGGGCCGAGTGGGGAGGCCCGACACAGGGAGGCCTGTCGAGATGCAGGATCGGCGCCGGCTCAAGGGATATAGTGGAGAGGGAGAGAGAGAGAGGAGTGAGAAGTGAGGGGCACAGGGAAGGAGGAAACGGATAAGGTATGACTTGACACTAGTGCGTGTAGGGGATAGGCTCTACTACTAAGTTGGAGGAGGAGAGGTGGACATGGCTAGCCACAGTAGTAGCACCGGCCCATGAATGGCGCTACTTCTAACCCCATTAGTAGTAGCGCAGGACGTGGGCTAGCGCTGCTATTGTGCCTAGCCCGTGTGCAAACGGTGTGCCGTGATGTGTACGGCGCAACTTTATTCTTGTAGACTATGTTGGGCCTCCAAGCGCAGAGTTTTGTTGGACAATAGCAATTTCCCCTCAAGTGGATGGCCTAATGTTTATCAATCCGTGGGAGGTGTACGATGAAGATGGTCTCTCTCAAGCAACCCTGCAATCAAATACAAGAAATCTCTTGTGTCCCCAACCCACCCAATACAATGGAAAATTGTATAGGTGCACCAGTTGGGTGAAGAGATGGTGATACAAGCGCAATATGGATGATAGATCTAGGTTTTTGTAATCTGAAAATATAAAAACAGAAAGGTAACAAGTGTAAAACAGCGAGCAAAATATTGTATAAATGCTTGGAAATAAGGCATAGGGTTCATACTTTCGCTAGTGCAATCTCCCAACAATGCTAACACAGTTGAATCATAAGATCATCCCTCAACATGCAACAAAGAATCACTCCAAAGTTCCTATCTAGCGGAGAAAGATAAGATGAAATTGGTGTAGGTAGTAGAACCACCTCAAAGTTATCCTTTCCGATCAATCTTTTGGGGTATTCCTATAAGTGCCACAAACAACCCTAGAGTTTGTAATAAAATAACACCAATAATACATATAAATCAACCCTAATGTCACATAGATACAACAATGTCACCTCAAGTATCCGTGGGTAAATTATAATACATGCATAAAAAATCAGATCTACCATATTCAATCCAACACAAAGAACTTCAAGTAGCACCCCAAGATTTCTATCGAAGAAAGTAGTATGAAAACGTGCAATCAACCCCTATGCATAGATCCCCTAGGTCATCGGAATACGCAAGTTGATGCCTCAACATATATCAAGTGAATCAATAGAATACCCCAATGTCACTATGGGTATCCCACGCAAGACGTACATCAAGTGTTCTCAAACAAATGTATTCAATCCAACATAATGAGATCTTAAAGGGAAAGATTCAGTTCATCGCAACACGATAGCAAGGGAGATACATCATGATACAACTATATTTACAAAGCCTGTGATACATCAAGATCGTGACATCTCAAGAACATGAGAGAGAGAGACTGAAAACAAAGCTACTGGTACATACCCTCAGCCCCGAGGGTGAACTACTCCATCCTCGTCATGACCTCCGCCGGGATGATGAAGATGGCCACCGATGATGGGTTTCCCTCTCCGACAGGGTACTGGAACACCTTCAGATTAGTTTTTCGTCCATATATATAGTTACGGCAGCGGAATGAGGAGTCTCTCTTTACTTCTGGGGTTTCTGGGATTTATATAGGGTTTCAGCCTTGGAATCACGCGCAACGGAGCTACGTGAGCCCCACAAGTCACCAGGGCACGCCCCTAGGGGGCGCCCCGTTGACTTGTGGCCCACAAGTGGCTCCCCTCCGGTGGTTCTTCGCTCCAATATTGCTTATTTCCTCCATAAAAATTATAAGAAAGTTTCGGGCGATTCCGAGAACTTTCATTTTCTGCACAAAAAACAACACCACGGTAATTCTGCTGAAAACAACGTTAGTCCGCATTAGTTCTAAATAAATCATATAAAGTGCATCAAAACCATATAAAATTATTGTAGCAATCATGACATGAATACTTCATAAATTATCGATACGTTAGAGACGTATCAGCATCCCCAAGCTTAATTCCTACTCGTCCTCGAGTAGGTAAATGATAACACAAATAATTTATGAAGTGTGAATGCTAGCATAGTGAGTAGTTTTGATCATTCATAATTTAAGTAACTTTTCTTGCATTATAACCAACAAATTTTCTCATAAAAATCATAATGCTAGAGTATCAATGAATTCACATGTCATGGTTCAAGCAATGCATTCTCTTGAAACTTAACAATCTATGGTCTTAGTCATCAAATAGTTTCAATGCATCATCAAGTCTAAGTAAGATCTCCACATACTCAATTATCAAATAGCCTTCTATGATTGCTAATACTGAAGGCATAGTTTTAGAACAAACAATATCCATTGAACACAAAGAAAGATAGGGGCTTAATGTTTCACCTACCAACATACTTATCAAAAAGACAATTGTCAACAATAATGATTCATGATCAAATATATTTGAGTGGATATATGTGTTTGGATTTTCCCCCATAGTGCTTGCCAACTAATAGATTGAGGTTGGAATAGGAAGTTGACTCAACATGAAAAGTAAGTAACATGAAAGTAAATAGATTATCCCTTTGCAGAGGGAAGGAGGGATTTGCATAGGTGCCAGAGGTCGTTGTTTTAAAATAGAGATGAATATCTAATTTTGGGTGGTATGCCTTTCCTGTCCAATGTCACAACAAAGTTTTCAATATCTTCCATGCTAATCACATTATTGGCGGTTCCCAAATAGAATTTAAATTCTTATCCCCCTCCACCATTCAAACACATTTCATGGCTGGCCAAATCCACAGTTGCCCGACAAGCAATCAACTTTCTAGGGGGAGTTTTTGTTTATTTATTGTTGTGTTATGCAGGAATGGAAATCCTTTTTACCAGCCTCTCTCGTGAAATGGCAAGTGAATAAACACTCATCTTGAGAATAACTCGCTTAGCATGGAAGATAATGACCGCCCATCGCTCCGTGAGCGGTTCGAGCAAACAAACGGATGTTTATTTGAATGTTTAGAGATGGCACATGCAAATTTACTTGGAATGGTTTTGAAATGCCATATATAGGTAGGTATGGTGGACTCTCATGGAAGAAACTTGGCTCAAGGATTTGGATGCACAAGTAGTATCATGTTGGATGATCCATAACAATATAACTTCTATGCAAATATACCCAAACATAAGCATTACGTTGTCTTCCTTGTCAAACTTCAACTATTTGATCAAGGTTGGAAATAATTGATGAGTATTCACAATCATAAAAGATGACCAAGATAATATATTTGTATGTGAAAGTTCTCTTTGTTATACTAATCATTCATGAATTGCTTGTATGACCAATTTGATGATTGTCAAAGTTCAATAGATTTTAATTTATAAACCAGATGTGAGGCTACTACTAAGCATATATCACATTGATAATTTCAGATTTATGATACTCAATTCATTCATAATTTACTCTCCGGATATAAGTGAAGCACAAGAGTAAACATCAAACTACTCTCAAAAGATATAAGTGAAGATCAATGAGTAGTCAAATAATTAAGTAGCTATGTGAGGACTCTCTCTCTCAATAAATATATTCATATCTGAGTATTTTATTCAAACAACAAGCTAAAAAATGCACTCCAAGACTAGCACATATCATGTGGACAAATAAAAATTCAGGCTCAACATAGGCTAACCGATAGTTGTTGGTGAAGAGAGGTGGGAAGCGTAGCATCCCCAATCCCAGATGCTTGAGACTTATTGAAATATTTACTTGGAGCGCGTTGGACATCCCCAAGCTTGAGTTTTCATATTTCGTTCAATCCTCTCATATCACGGTTTCACCTATTCTCAAAAACTTCATCCACACAAAACTTGAAAAGAACTCGTGAGATAGGTTAATACACATAAGAATAAATCAACTCTTTATGTGCTGCAAAGGCAATTTGCATAATATTTTTCAAACATTACCTACGGTATACTATAATTTTCATGACTTATATCTACCAATATAAGTCATGAAAACTATAGGAGAAGTGGATAACAAAACTATGACAGCAATCTGTCCAAACAGAATAGTGTGTAGCAATTAATTTACAAGGTGCACTTATGTAACTCTAAAATTCTTAAAATTTAGGACATGATATTTTTTCATGAAAATACCGTGTAAATATTTCAAAAACTTCTCACGTTCCAGTAAAATATGAAAATTCAAACACTACAGCAAATGTTTTTTTACACATCACACATCAAAACATGCAATGGAGGCATCTTAAGGCAATTCTTGGAACTTTTTATTGGAGAACAAGATTATAGATAACATCTAACAGAGAAAACAAAATGAAATGATGCCCCAAGCAAAATGCATATCATTTGATGAATAAAAATGTAGCCTCAAGTAAGATATACCGATAGTGTTGAAAACGAAAGAGGGGATGCCTTTCGGGGCATCCCCAAGATTAGATGCTTGAGTCTTCCTTGGATATTACCTTGGGGTGCCATGGAAATCCCCAAGATTAGGTCATTTCTGCTACTCATTCACCTAATATCGGTATCTCAACCAAGACTTGGAAACTTCAATCACACAAAACTTAACGGAACTTCGTGAGATGGGTTAGTGTAATAAAGACAGATCATTCACTTAGGTACTGTAAAGACAAGATTAATAATTATTCTCACATAATACCTACTGTATTATAACATTACCATAATTTATATCACTTAATATAAGCTAGAGGAACACTTAAAACAAGCAAACTATGCATGCAAAACAGAATCTATCAAAAATAAGAACAGTTTGTGAACACCATACTTCCCTGTCTCTCAAAATTCTAAAAAATTAGGGAAATGTAGTGAATTTCCATATAAATAATTTCTAAAAAATTCATAGATTTCTTGACAATCTAATAAAATCACATAATTCATATACTAGATGCAAAACTGTCTGTTTTTGCACAGAATCAAACAAAGAAGTACCCACACTATCACAAAGGTTTTACTTGGCATTTTATTGAAATAAAAGCTATAAAACATGATTGCTACAGTAGCTTTATCATGTTAACACATAAAAAGAGAAGGTAAAAGTATTGGGTTGTCTCCCAACAAGCGCTTTTCTTTAATGACTTTTATCTAGGCATGATGATTTCAATGATGCTCGTATAGGAATAATAGTTGAAATACGCAAGAGAGCATCATGAATCACATGGCAAGCACATTTAAGTCTAACCCACTTCCTATGCATAGGGATTTTGTGAGCAATCAATTTGCATAGGAAGGCAAAACAAGCATGACTTCAAAACTTTGAACACATACAGAGGAAACTTGATATTATGGCAATTCCTACATGTTGGGGAACTTTGCATGGGAAACAAAAAAAAGTCCTATGCGAACCAAAGATTTGTTGGTGAACGTTGCATGGGAAACAAAAAAAATTCCTATGCACATGCAAGATCTATCCATGGTGATGAGCATCTACGAGAGGGAGAATGGATCTACGTACCCTTGTAGATCGCTAAGCGGGAAGCGTTAAGAAACGCGGTTGGTGTAGTCAAACGTCTTCGTGATCCAAATCGCCGAGCATCCCGGGATCCCATCACGATCCGTCCCGCGATCTGATCACGATCTGTCCCGTGATCTCATCATAATCCGTCCCGCGATCCAATCACGAATCGTCTCATGATCTTGATCACGATCCTTCTGATCTAGCACCGAACGGACGGCACCTCCGAATTTAGCACACGTACAACTTGATGACGATCTTCGCCTTCTTGATCCAGCAAGAGGGAGCGGAGAGGTAGATGAGTTCTTTGGCAGCGTGACCACGTTACGACGATGGTGGTGGAGAAATTCCAGCAGGGCTTCGCCTAAGCACCGTTGAAACCGATCTAGAGGAGAAACTACGAAGTAGAGGAGAGGCAGCACGTGGCTTACGTTTCTTCATATGTCCCAATTGCTAGCCTCGCCCCTTTATTTATATGCTGAGCCCTGGGTCGAAACTTGGAGAAAACTCCTCCTCAAGGTCGGTTTTCCCGCAAGGCAAGAGTCCTCCTCGGATTCCAGGACCAGACGGCAAGGACCTCGGCGTCTGGCCCTAGACGCTAGGGTCCCTGGCGTCTGGCCCCTGGCCTCCACAAACCAGCTTTTGCACCTTCCTAAAGCCTCATGGGCTTTACCCCTTGGCCCAAATAAAGTGTCCTTGTACCCTGAACATTTCGGGAAACATCCGAAAATATTTCCGGTGAATTCCGGAACCCTTCCGGAGACCAAACACTATTGTCCCATATATCAATCTTTACCTCCGGACCATTCCGGAGCTCCTCGCGACGTCCGAGATCTCATCCGGGACTCCGAACAACCTTCGGTTACCACAGTACATAAATCTACACTACCGAAACGTCACCAAACCTTAAGTGTGCAGACCCCACGGGTTCGAGAACTATGTAGACATGACCGAGACACCTCTATGGTCAATAGCTAATAGCGGGACCTGGATGCCCATATTGATTCCTACATATTCTACCAAGATCTTTATCGGTCAAACCTCTATGTCAAGGATTCAGTTAATCTCGTATGATGTTCCCTTTGTTCTTCGATATGTTACTTGCCCGAGATTCGATAGTCGGTATCTCCATACCTAGTTCAATCTCGTTACCGGCAAGTCTCTTTACTCGTTCCGTAATACAAGATCCCGTGCCTAACACTTTAGTCACATTGCTTGCAAGGCTTGTTGTGATGTTGTATTATCGAGTGGGCCCTGAGATACCTCTCTGTCACACGGAGTAACAAATCCCAGTCTTGATCCATGCCAACCCAACAGACACCCTCGAAGATACCTGTAGATCACCTTTATAGCCACCCAGTTACGTTGCAACGTTTGATACACACAAGGTACTCCTCTAGTGTCAGTGAGTTGCATGATCTCATGGTCATAGGAACAGATACTTGACATGTAGAAAAAAGTAGCAATAACTTGACATGATCATATGCTACGTTTGTAGTTTGGGTCTTGTCCATCACATCATTCTCCTAATGATGTGATCCAGTTATCAAATGACATCTCATGTCCATGGCTAGGAAACCTTGACCATCTTTGATCAACGAGCTAGTCTATTAGAGGCATACTAGGGACACAGTGTTGTCTATATACCCACACATGTATTTAGTTTCCAATCAATACAATTATAGAATGGATAATAAATGATTATCATGAAAAAGGAAATATGATAATAACTAATTTATTATTGCCTATAGGGTATATTTCCAACAGTCTCCCACTTGCACTAGAGTCAATAATCTAGTTCACATCACCATGTGATTTGCATTGTTATGAATTTAACACCCAATGAGTTCTGGGGCTCGATCATGCTTTGCATGTGAGAGAGGTCTTTTAGTCAACGGGTCTGCATCATTCAGATCCGTGTGTACTTTGCAAGTCTCTATGTCATACTGTAGACACTGCTACCACAATCCACTTGAAGCCATTCCAAATGGCTGCTCCACTATACGTATCCGGATTGCTACTAAGAGTCATCCGGATTGGTATTAAAGCTTGCATCGACATAACTCTTTACGAAAAACTCTTTATCACCTCCGTAATCAAGAAACATTTCCTTAGTCTTTTAGTTAGTAAGGATAATCTTGACCGCTGTCCAGTGATCCACTCCTGGATGACTCTTGTACTCCTTGACGGACTCATGGCAAGGCACACACACATGCGTTACACAGCATGGCATACTATATAGAGCATATGGCTAAAGCATAGGGGACAACCTTCGTCCTTTCTCTTTCTTCTGCCTTGGTCGAGCTTTGAGTCTTACTCAACTTCAAACCTTACAAATCAGGAAAGAACTCTTTCTCTGACTGATCCATTTTGAACTCTTACCAAATCTTGCCAAGATATGTACTCATTGAAAGTATCATCAAGCATCTTGATCTATCTCTATAGATCTTGATGCTCAACAATTAGGTAGCTTTATCCAGGTCTTCCTTTGAAAAACTCTTTTCAAACAACCGTTTATGCTTTCCAGAAATTCTACATCATTTCCGATCAACAATATGTCATCCACATATGCTTATCAGAAACTCTATAGTGCTCCCACTCACTTTATTGTAAATACAAGTTTCTAATAAACTTTGTATAGACTCAAAAACTTTGATCACCTCATCAAAGTGTATATCCCAACTCCGAGATGCTTACTTCAGTCCATAGAAGGATCACCGAAGCTTGCACACCTTTTAGCATCCTTAGGACTGACAAAACTTTTTGGTTGTATCTCATACAACCTTTCCTCAAGGAAGGAAACAATGTTTTGACATCCATCTGCGAGATTTCATAATTTAAAAATGCAGCAACTCCTAACATAATTCCAACAGACTTTAGCATCGCTATGAGTGAGAAAGTCTCATTGCAGTCAACTCCTTGAACTTGTCAGAAACTTCTTTGCAACAAGTCGAGCTTTATAAATGGTGACATTCACCATCAGCGTGTGTCTTCATCTTAAAGGTCCATTTGTACTCAACGACATGTTGCCCAACGAGCAAGTCTACCAAAGTCTATACTTGGTTTTCATACATGGATCCTTTCTCGGATTTGATGGCCTCTAACCATTTGTCGGAATCTGGGCCCATCATTGCTTCTCCATAGCTTGTAGGCTCATCGTTGTCCAACAACATGACCTTGTCGACCTACGAGGTTCGATAGTGACTTGATCCGAAGCTTCATGATCATCATCATTAACTTCCCCTTCAAATAACGTAGGCTCCATAGAAACAACTTTCTGCACTGTGCTACTCTCTGGTTGAAACAAAGGTTTAACAACCTCATCAAGTTCTATCTTCCACCCACTCAATTCTTTCGAGAGATACTCTTTCTCGAGAAAGGACCCGTCTTTAGCAACAAACACTTTGCACTCGAATCTGAGATAGAAGGTATACCCAACTTTTCTTACGGTATACTCTGAAGATGCATTTGTACACTTTGGGTTCGAGCTCTTTAGGTGAAAACCCTTTTCACATAAGCGTTGCAGCCTCAAACATTAAGAAATGACACCTTAGGTTTCTGCCAAACCATATGCTGTCATCTCAACGGATTTAGATGGTGCCCTATTTAAAGTGAATGTAGTTGTCTCTAATGCATAACCTAAAACGATAGTGGAAAAATCATAAGGGACACCATAATTTGCACCATATCCAATAGAGCATGACTACGATGTTCGGACACACCATCACACTATGGTGTTCTAGGTGGCGTGAGTTGTGAAACAATTTCCACTTTGTCTTAAGTTGTACACCAAACTCGTAACTCCGATATTCACCTCCACAATCATATCGCAGACGTTTTTATCTTCTTGTCACGATGATCTTAAACTTCACTTTGAATTTGCTTGAACTTTTCAAACGATTCAGACTTGTGTTTCATTAAGTAAATATACAATATTATCTACTCAAATCATCAGTGAAGGTAAGAAAATAATGATATCCACCGCACGCTACAAGACTCATTGGATTGCATACATCAACATGTATCATTTCCAATAAATCACTTGCCCGCTCCATCAAACCGGAAAACGGGGTCCTTAGTCATCTTGCCCAAGAGGCATGGTTTGCATGTCTCAACCGATTCAAAATTGAATGAGTCCAAAGATCCATCAGCATGGAGTTTATTCATGCGATTTATACCAATATGACATTTAGAGGTAGTGCCACAGTTATGTGGTACTATCATTATTAACTTTGTATCTTTTGGCATCAATGTTATGAACGTGTGTATTACCACGATCAAGATTCAATAAACCATCCTCATTGGGTGCATGACCATTGAAGGTATTATTCATGTAAACAGAATATACATTATTCTCTAACTTAAATGAATAACCGTATTGCAATAAACACGATATAATCACGTTCAGGCTCAGCGGAAACACCAATAACATTTATTTAGGTTCATTGCTAATCCCGAAGTCAGAGAGAGCGTGCGATGTTGATCACATCAACCTTGGAAACATTTCCAACACACATCATCACCTCACCCTTAGCTAGTCTCCGTTTATTCTGTAGCTTTTATTTTGAGTAACTAACATTTAGCAACCGAATCGGTATCCAATACGCAGGTGCTACTAGGAGTACTAGCAAGGTACACATTAATTACACATATAGCAAATATACTTTTGTCGACGTTGCCAGCCTTCTTATCAACCAATTATCTAGGGTTGTTCCGCTTCAGCGACCGCTCTCCTCATAATAGAAGCACTTAGTCTCGGGTTTGGGTTCAACTTTGGGTTGCTTCACTAGAGCAGCAACTAACTTGCCATCCATGAAGTTTCCCTCCTTACCCTTTCCTTTTTCGAAACTAGTGGTTTTACTAACCATCAACACTTGATGCTCCTTCTTGATATCTACCTTTGCGGTGTCAAACATCGCGAATAGCTCAGGGATCATCATTTCTATCCCTGGCATTTTAAAGTTCATCATGAAGCTCTAGTAGCTTAGTGATAGTGACTTGGAGAACTATATCAATCACTATCTTATCTGGAAGATAAACTCCCACTCGATTCAAGCGATTGTAGTACCCAGACAATCTGAGCACATGCTCAATGGTTGAGCTATTCTCCTTCATCTTGCAGGCAAAGAATCTTTGTTGGAAATCTCTTTTCTCACAAGACGGGCACGAGCCCGAGAACCCAATTTAAGCTCTTAGAACATCTCATATGTTCCATGACGTTCAAAATGTTTTGGAGCCTCAATTCTAAGCCGTAATGCATGAAGAACTAAACTATCAAGTAGTCATCAGAACATGCCTGTCAGATGTTCACAACATGTACAGACGGCGCTACAAGGGGTGGCGCACCAAGCGGTGCATTAAGGACATAAGCCTTCTGTGCGGCAATGAGGACAATCCTCAGATCACGGACCTAGTCCGCAATATTGCTACCATCATATTTCAACTCTATTTCTCTAGGAACATATAAAATTCAAGGGAGCTAAAGCGTGAGCTAGTAATCTAAGACATAATTTGCAAAGACACTACTGACTATGTTCATGATAATGAGTTCAATTAATCATATTACTTAAGAACTCCCATTCAAATTTACATCCCTCAGGTCATTCGAGTGATACATGATCCAAATTCACCAACTCAAGTCCGATATTCACGTGAGTTGAGGTGGTTTCAATGGTGAACATCATCATGTTGATCATATCTACTATATGAATCATGTTCGACCTTTCGGTCTCTTGTGTTCCAAGGCCATCTATGTACATGCTAGGCTCGTCAAGTTTAACCCGAGTATTCCGCATGAGAAATACTGGCTTGCACCCATTGCATGTGAACGTAGAGTCTATCACACCCGATAATCACGTGGTGTCTCGACACAACGAACTTTCGCAATGGTGCACACTCGGGGAGAACACAATTTATCTTGAAATTTAAGTGAGGGATCACCTTATAATGCTACCGTCGTCCTAAGCAAAACAAGGGGCATAAAAGGATTAACATCACATGCAAATCATAAGTGACATGATATGGCCATGAACTTGTGCTTTTGATCTCCATCCTTAAAGCACCAGCATGATCTCCATCGTCACCGGCATGACACCATGATCTCCATCATCTTGATCTCCATCAACATGTCACCATCGAGGTTGTCGCGCCCACCATGCTTCTACTACTATTGCTACCGTTTAGCGATAAAATAAAGCATTCATAGAACATAATGATTGACACGCAGGTCATACAATAATTAAATACAACCCTATGGCTCCTGCCGGTTGCCGTACTCATCAACATGCAAGCCATCATATTCTATAAAAAACATGATCATCTCATACATCACATATATCTCAACATGTAATTGGCCATATCACATCATAACATACCCTGCAAATACAAGTTAGACGTCCTCTAATTGTTGTCCGGGATCTCATCTGTGACTCCGAAAAACCTTCGGTTACCACCATACATAACTCTACACTACCGAAACGTCACCGAACCTTAAGTGTGCAGACCCTGTGGGTTCGAGAACTATGTAGACATGACCGAGACACCTCTACGGTTAATAACCAATAGCGGTACCTGGATGCCCATATTGATTCCTACATATTCTACGAAGATCTTTATCGGTCGAACCTCTATGTCAAGGATTCAGTTAATCCCGTATGATGTTCCCTTTGTTCTTCGGTATGTTACTTGCCCAAGATTCGATCGTCGGTATCTCCATACCTAGTTCAATCTCGTTTCTGGCAAGTCTCTTACTCGTTGTGTAATACAATATCTTGTGGCTAATACTTTAGTCACATTGCTTGCAAGGCTTGTTGTGATGTTGTATTACCGAGTGGGCCCTGAGATACCTCTCCGTCACACGGAGTAACAAATCCCAGTCTTGATCCATGCCAACCTAACAGACACCCTCGGAGATACCTGTAGAGCACCTTTATAGTCACCTAGTTACGTTGCAACGTTTGATACACACAAGGCACTCCTCCGGTGTTAGTGAGATGCATGATCTCATGGTCATAGGAACAAATACTTGACATGCAGGAAACAGTAGCAATAAACTGACACGATCATATGCTACGTTTGTAGTTTGGTTCTTGTCCATCACATCATTCTCCTAATTATGTGATCCCGTTATCAAATGACATCTCATGTCCATGGCTAGGAAACCTTGACCATCTTTGATCAACGAGCTAGTCTATTAGAGGCATACTAGGGACACAATGTTGTCTATATACCCACACATGTTTAGAGATGGCACATGCAAATTTACTTGGAATGGTTTTGAAATGCCATATATAGGTAGGTATGGTGGACTCTCATGGAAGAAACTTGGCTCAAGGATTTGGATGCACAGTATCATGTTGGATGATCCATAACAATATAACTTCTATTCAAATATACCCAAACATAACCATTACGTTGTCTTCCTTGTCCAACTTTAACTATTTGATCAAGGTTTGAAATAATTGATGAGTATTCACAATCATAAAAGATGACCAAGATAATATATTTGTATGTGAAAGTTCTCTTTGTTATACTAATCATTCATGGATTGCTTGTATGACCAATTTGATGATTGTCAAACTTCAATAGATTTTAATTTATAAACCAGATGTGAGGCTACTACTAAGCATATATCACATTGATAATTTCAGATTTATGATACTCAATTCATTCACAATTTACTCTCCGGATATAAGTGAAGCACAAGAGTAAACATCAAACTACTCTCAAAAGATATAAGTGAAGATCAATGAGTAGTCAAATAATTAAGTAGCTATGTGAGGACTCTCTCTCTCTCAATAAATATATTCAGATCTGAGTATTTTATTCAAACAACAAGCTACAAAAATGCACTCGAAGACTAGCACATATCATGTGGACAAATAAAAATTCAGGCTCAACATAGGCTAACCGATAGTTGTTGGTGAAGAGAGGTGGGAAGCGTGTTGGACATCCCCAAGCTTGAGTTTTCGTATTTCGTTCAATCCTCTCATATCACGGTTTCACCTATTCTCAAAAACTTCATCCACACAAAACTTGAAAAGAACTCGTGAGATAGGTTAGTACACATAAGAATAAATCAACTCTTTATGTGCTGCAAAGGCAATTTGCATAATATTTTTCAAACATTACCTACAGTATACTATAATTTTCATGACTTATATCTACCAATATAAGTCATGAAAACTATAGGAGAAGTGGATAACGAAACTATGACAGCAATCTGTCCAAACAGAACAGTCTGTAGCAATTAATTTACAAAGTGCACTTATGTAACTCTAAAATTCTGAAAATTTAGGACATGACAAATTTTTTCATGAAAACACCGTGTAAATATTTCAGAAACTTTCCACGTTCCAGTAAAATATGAAAATTCAAACACTATAGCAAAAGTTTTTTTACACAGCACACATCAAAACATGCAATGGAGACATCTTAAGGCAATTCTTGGAACTTTTTATTGGAGAACAAGATTATAGATAACATATAATAGAGAAAACAAAATAAAATGATTCCCCAAGCAATACACATATCACTTGATGAATAAAAATGTAGCCTCAAGTAAGATATACCAACAGTGTTGAAAATGATAGAGGGGATGCCTTTTGGGGCATCCCCTAGATTAGACGCTTGAGTCTTCCTTGGATATTACCTCTGGGGTGCCTTGGAAATCCCCAATATTAGGTCATTTTTGCTCCTCATTCACCTAATATAGGTATCTCAACCAAAACTTGGAAACTTCAATCACACAAAAACTTAACGAAACTTCGTGAGATGGGTTAGTGTAATAAAGATAGATCATTCACCTACGTACTGTAAAGACAAGATTAATAATTATTATCACATAATACCTACTGTATTATAACATTACCATAATTTATATCACTTGATATAAGCTAGAGGAACACTTAAAACAAGCAAACTATGCATGCAAAACAGAATCTGTCAAAAATAAGAACGGTCTGTGAAAATCTCAATGAACACCATACTTCCGTGTCTCTCAAAATTCTGAAAATTTGGGAAAACGTAGAGAATTTTCATATAAATAATTTCTAAAAATTTCATAGTTTTCTTGACAATCTAGTAAAAGCACATAATTCATATACTGGACGCAAAACTGTCTGTTTTTGCACAGAATCAAACAAACAAGTACCCACATTATCGCAAAGGTTTTACTTGGCATTTTATTGAAATAAAATCTATAAAACATGATTGCTACAGTAGCTTAATCATGTTAACACATAAAAATAGAAGGTAGAAGTGTTGGGTTTTCTCCCAACAAGCACTTTTCTTTAATGCCTTTTAGCTAGGCATGATGATTTCAATGATGCCCGTATAGGAATAATAGTTGAAATACGCAAGAGAGCATCATGAATCACATGGAAAGCACATTTAAGTCTAACCCATTTCCTATGCATAGGCATTTTGTGAGCAATCAATTTGCATAGGAAGGCAAAACAAGCATGACTTCAAAACTTTGAACACATAGAGAGGAAACTTGATATTATGGCAATTCCTACATGTTGGGGAACGTTGCATGGGAAACAAAAAAAAATTCCTATGCGCACCAAAGATCTGTTAGGGAACGTTGCATGGGAAACAAAAATTTTCCTACACACATGCAATATATATCCATGGTGATGAGCATCTACGAGAGGGAGAGTGGATCTACGTACCCTTGTAGATCGCTAAGCGGGAAGCGTTAAGAAATGCGGTTGATGTAGTCGAACGTCTTCGCGATCCAAATCGCGAAGCTTCCCGCGATCCCATCACGATCCGTCCCGCGATCCCATCACGATCTGTCCCGCGATTCCATCACGATCCGTCCCACGATCCGATCATGATTTGTCCCGCGATCTCATCACGATCCGTCCCGCGATCAAATCACGAATCGTCTCACGATCTTGATCACGATCCTTCCAATCTAGCACCGAACAGACAACACCTCCACGTTCAGCAGATGTACAGCTCGATGACGATCTCCGCCTTCTTGATCCGGCAAGAGGGAGCGGAGAGGTAGATGAGTTCTCCGGCAGCGCGAGATGGTGCGGCGATGGTGGTGGAGCAATTCCAGCAGGGCTTCGCCTAAGCACCGCTGAAACCGATCTACAGGAGAAACTATGAACTAGAGGAGAGGTAGCACGTGGCTTAGTGTTTCTTGATATGTCCCAAGTTCTAGCCTCGCCCTTTATTTATATTCTGAGACCTAGGGTCGAAACTTGGAGAAAAATCCTCCTCAAGGTCGGTTTGCCCGCAAGGCAAGAGTCCTCCTCAGACTCTAGGACCAGACGCTAAGGACCTCGCCCCTGGCCCCCGCAAAATAGCTTTTGCACCTTCCTAAAGCCTCATGGGCTTTACCCCTTGGCCCAAATAAAGTGTCCTTGTACCCCGAACATTTTGGGAAACATCCGAAACTATTTCCGATGAATTTCGGAACCCTTCCGGAGACCAAACACTATTATCCCATATATCAATCTTTACCTCCGGACCATTCCGGAGCTCCTCGTGACGTCCAGGTTCTCATCCGGGACTCGGAACAACCTTAGGTTACCACCATACATAACTGTACACTACCGAAACGTCACCGAACCTTAAGTGTGCAAACCCTGCATGTTCAAGAACTATGTAGACATAACCGAGACACCTCTACGGTCAATAACCAATAGCGGAACCTGGATGCCCATATTGATTCGTACATATTCTATGAAGATCTTTATCGCTTGAACCTCTATGTCAAGGATTCAGTTAATCCCGTATGATGTTCCCTTTGTTCTTTGGTATGTTACTTGCCCGAGATTCGATCATCGGTATCTCCATACCTAGTTCAATCTCATTACCGGAAAGTATCTTTACTCGTTCCATAATACAAGATCCTGTGGCTAACACTTTAGTCACATTGCTTGCAAGGCTTGTTGTGATGTTGTATTACCGAGTGGGCCCTGAGATACCTTTCCATCACACGGAGTAACAAATCCTAGTCTTGATCCATGCCAACCCAACAGACACCCTCGGAGATACCTGTAGAGCACCTTTATAGTCACCCAGTTACGTTGCAACGTTTGATACACACAAGGTATTCCTCCGGTGTTAGTGAGTTGCCTGATCTCATGGTCATAGTAACAGATACTTGACATGCAGAAAACAGTAGAAATAAACTGACACGATCATATGCTACGTTTGTAGTTTGGGTCTTGTCCATCACATCATTATCCTAATGATGCGATCCCGTTATCAAATGACATCTCATGTCCATGGCTAGGAAACCTTGACCATGTCTGATCAACGAGTTAGACTATTAGAGGCATACTAGGGACACAGTGTTGTCCATATACCCACACATGTATTTAGTTTTCAATCAATACAATTATAGCATGGATAATAAACGATTATCATGAACAAGGAAATATGATAATAACTAATTTATTATTGCCTCTAGTGTATATTTCCAACTAGATCTATCCATGGTGATGAGAATCTACGAGAGGGAGAGTGGATATACATACCCTTGTAGATCTCTAAGCGGGAAGCGTTAAGAAATGCGGTTGATGTAGTCGAACGTCTTCGCAATCCAAATCGCTAGCCGTCCTGCGATCCAATCACGATCTAGCGCCGAACTGACGGCACCTCCGCGTTCAACACTCATACAACTAGATGACGATCTCCGCCTTCTTGATCCAGCAAGAGGAAGCAGAGAGGTAGATGAGTTCCGGCAGCGTGACGGTGCGGCGGCGGGGTGGTGGAACTATTCCGGCAAGGCATCGCCTAAGCACTGCCGGAAACTAGGGAGACGATCTAGCTGGGAGAGAGGGCTGCACCGTGGCCTTAGGATTTTCTGGTGCGGCTTCCATCTCTTCCCTCCAATATATATAGGAGGGAGGGAAGGGAGCCAATGCCCCTAGGCCCCCCCTAAGAGCCGGCCGAAGCGGTGGAGGTGGGAGAGTCCACCTCCAATCCTACTCCTAGTAGGATTCCACTCGGAATCCTCCCCCTCTTGGGATTTTTCCTCATCCCACCTCCTAGCTGCATGGGCTCTTAGGGGGTGGCTTACCCAGCCCACTAAGGGCTAGTGAGCCACTCCTTAGGCCCATGTGGCCTCCCGGCATGGTGGCCCCTCTCGGTGGTCCCTCGGAATGCTCCCGACACTCCCGTTACACTACCGAAGTACCCGAAACTTTTCCAGTGACCAAGACAGGACTTCCTATATATCAATATTTACCTGTGGACCATTTCAGAGCTCCTCATGACATCCGAGATCTCATCCGGGACTCCTATCAACCTTCAGTCACCACCATACATAACTCAATACTACCAAAACGTCATCGAATGTTAAGTGTGCAGACCCTATGGGTTCGAGAACTATGTAGACATGACTGAGACACCTCTACGGTCAATAACTAGTAGCGGGACCTGGATGCCCATATTTGTTCCTACATATTCTACAAAGATCTTTATCGGTTGAACCTCTATATCAAGGATTCAGTTAATCCCGTATGTCGTTCCCTTGGTTCTTCGGTATGTTACTTGCCCGAGATTCGATCATCGGTATCTCTATACCTAGTTCAATCTTGTTACCAGCAAGTCTCTTTACTCATTCCCTAATACAATATCATGTGCCTAACTCATTAGTCACTTTGCTTGCAAGGCTTGTTGTGATGTTGTATTGCCGAGTGGGCCCTGAGATACCTCTCCGTCACACGAAGTAACAAATCCCACTCTTGATCCATGCCAACTCAACAGATACCCTCGGAGATACCTGTAGAGCATCTATATAGTCACCTAGTTACGTTGTGACATTTGATACACACAAGGTATTCCTCCAGTGTCAGTGAGTTGCTGATCTCATGGTCATAGGAACAAATACTTAACATGTAGAAAACTATAGCAATAAACTGACACGATCATATGCTACGTTCATAGTTTCGGTCTTGTCCATCACATCATTCTCCTAATGATATGATCCTGTTATCAAATGACATCTCATGTCTATTGCTAGGAAACCTTGACCATCTTTGTTCAACGAGCTAGTCTAATAGAGGAATACTAGGGACACAATGTTGTCTATGTATCCACACGTGCAATTGAGTTTCCAATCAATACAATTATAGCATGGATAATAAACGATTATCATGAACAAAGAAATATAATAACAACCACTTTATTATTGCCTATAGGACATATTTCCAATAGTCTCCCACTTGCACTAGAGTCAATAATCTAGTTCACATCACTATGTGATTTACATTGTAATGAATCTAACACCCATACAGTTCTGGTGTTGATCATGTTTGGCCCTTGGAAGAGGTTTAGTCAACGGGTCTATGACATTCAGATCCGTGTGCACTTTGCAAATATTTATGTTTTCCTCCTTGATGCAATCGCGGATGGAATTGAAGCATCTCTTTATGTGTCCGCTCCTCTTGTGAGACCTTGGTTCCTTGGCCAGAGCAATGGCACCAGTGTTGTCACAGAAAAGAGTCATTGGATTCAGTGCGTTGGGCACTACTCTAAGATCTATCATGAACTCCTTCATCCAGACACCTTCCTTTGTCGCCTCCGAGGCAGCAATATATTCCGCTTCACATGTGGAATCAGCTACCACGCTCTACTTGGAACTACACCAGCTTACCGCTCCCCCATTAAGAATAAATACATATCCGGTTTGACACTTAGAGTCATCCGGATCAGTGTCAAAGCTTGCATCGACGTAACCCTTTAAGACGAGCTCTTGATCACCTCCAGAAACGAGAAACATTTCCTTAGTCCTTTTCAGGTACTTAAGGATATTCTTGACCGCCGCCTAGTGCTCCATTCCATGATCACTTTGAAACCTTCCGGCCATACTTATGGCAAGGCTGACATCAGGTCTTGTGCTCAGCATTGCATACATGATAGAGCCTATGGCTGAAGCATAGGGGATGAAACTCATCTTTTCTCTATCTTCTGCAGTCACTAGGCATTGAGTCTTACTCAACTTCACACCTTGTAACACAGGAAAGAACCCCTTCTTGGACTGATCCATTTTGAACTTCTTCAAAACTTTATCAAGGTATGTGCTCTGTGAAAGTGCTATTAAGCGTCTTGATCTATCTGTATAGATCTTAATGCCTAATATGAAAGCACCTTCTTCTAGGACCTTCATTGAAAAACTCTTGTTCAAATATTCTTCACGCTTTCCAGCATTTCTGTATTGTTTCCAATCAGCAATATGTCATCCACATATAATATTAGAAACGCTATAGAGCTCCCACTCACTTTCTTGTAAATACAAGCTTCTCCCTAAACTTGTATAAACACGAACGCTTTGATCACCTCATCAAAGCGCTTATTCCAACTCCGAGATGCTTGCATCAATCCAAAAATGGATCGCTGGAGTTTGCAAACTTTGTTATCATTATCTAGATTGACAAAACCTTCTCATTGAATCATATACAACTCTTCCTTAAGGAAACCGTTAAGGAACGCTGTTTTGACATCCATCTGCCAAATTTCATAATTGAAAAATGCGGCTATTGCTAACATGATTCTGATGGACTTAAGCATCGCTACGGATGAGAAGGTATCCTCGTAGTCAACTCCTTGAAATTGTGAAAAGCCCTTTGCCACAAGTCGGGCTTTATAGACGGTGACATTACCGTCCGTGTATGTCTTCTTCTTAAAGATCCATTCGTTCTGAATGGCCTTACACCCTTCTGGTAATACTTACAAAGTCCATATATACTTTATTTTCATACATTGATCCCATCTCGGATTTCATGGCCTCTAACCATTTCTCATAATCTGGGCCCATCATCGCTTCTCCATAGCTCGTAGGTTCATCATTGTCCAACAACATGACCTCTAAGACAGGATTGCCGTACCACTCAGGAGCAGTACGCGCCCTTGTCGACCTACGAGGTTTGATAGTAACTTGCCTGAAGCTTCATGATCATCATCATTAACTTCCTCTTCAACTGTTATAGGCTCCACAAAAACATCTTTCTGTGTTGCACTACTCTCTGGTTGAAACAAAGGTTCAACAACCTCATCAAGTTCTATCTTTCTCCCACTCAATTCTTTCGAGAGAAACTCTTTCTCAAGAAATGTTCCATTTTTAGCGACAAACACTTTGCCTTCGGATCTGAGATAACAGGTATACCCAGCTGACTCTTTTGGGTATCCTATGAAGCCACATTTCTCCGCTTTGGGTTCCAGCTTTTCAGGCTAAAGCTTTTTAACATAAGCAGCACATCCCCAAACTTTAAGAAACGACAACTTTGGCTTCTTGGCAAATGACAGTTCATATGGCGTCGTCTCAACGGATTTTGATGCTGCCCTATTTAAAGTGAATGCAATTGTCTCTAATGCATAACCCCAAAACGGTAGTGGCAAATCGGCAAGAGACATTATAGATCGCACCCTATCCAACAAGGTTTGATTACGACGTTCGGACACACCATTACGCAGTGGTGTTCTAGGCGGAGTCAATTGTGAAACAATTCCACGCTGTCTTAAGTGACTGCCAAAATCATAACTCAGATATTCTCCTCCTTGATCAGATCGTAGGAATTAAATATTCTTTCTATGATGATTCTCAACTTCACTCTGAAATTGCTTGAACTTTTCAAACGTTTCAGACTTGTGCTTCATTAAGTAAATATACCCATATCTACTCAAGTCATCAGTGACGGTGAGAAAATAACGATATCCACCGCACGCCTCAGTGCTCATTGGACCGCACACATCAGTATGTATGATTTCCAACAAGTCACTTGCCAATTACATTGTTCCAGAGAACGGGATCTTAGTCATCTTGCCCATGAGGCATGGTTCACATGTTTCAAGTGATTCGAAATCAAGTGAATCCAAAAGTCCATCAGCATGGAGCTTCTTTATGCGCTTTACACCAATATGACCTAAGCGGCAGTGCCACAAGAAAGTGGTACTATCATTATCAACTCTACATCTTTTGGCATCAATGTTATGGACATGTGTATCATCACTATCGAGATTCAATAGGAGTAAACCCCTCACACTGGGTGCATGACCATAAAAGATATTACTCACATAAATAGAACAACCATTATTCCCATATTTAAATGAGTAACCGTCTCGCAATAACCAAGATCCAAATATAATGTTCATGCCCTAAATAACAATTATTAAGGTTCATCACTAATCCCGATGGTAGTCGAAGAGCGAGCATGCCGACGGTGATCACATTAAGCTTGGAACCATTTCCCACGCGCATCGTCACTTCATCCTTAGCCAGCCTCTGTCTATTCCGTAGGTCCTGCTTTGAGTTGCAAATGTGAGCAACCCAACCGGTATCAAATACCCAAGCACTACACCAAGAGCTGGTAAGGTACACATCATTAACATGTATATCATATATAGCTTGTTTGGTGTTGGCCTGTTTCTTGTCGGCTAGATACTTGGGGTAGTTCCGCTTCCAGTGACCAATTCTCTTGCGATGAAAGCGCTCAGTTTCTGGCTTGGGTCCAGCTTGGGTTTCTTCATGGGAGGGGCAACTGCTTTGCCACTCTTCTTGGAGTTAACCTTCTTGCCCTTGCCATTCTTCTTGAGACTAGTGGTTCCATTGACCATCAACACTTGATGCTCCTTCTGAATTACAGACTCAGCGACTTTCAGCATCGCAAACAGCTCGGCGACTGACTTGTTCATCCCTTGCATGTAATAGTTCATCGTGAAGCTCTTGTAGCTAGGTGGCAATGATTTAAGAACTCTGTCAGTGACTGTCTCCGGTGGAAGGAGCATCCCTAACTTAGCCAGATGGTTCGAATACCAAGACATTCTAAGTATATGTTCACTAACACACCCGTTCTCCTCCATTTTGCAAACATAGAACTTATCGAAGGTCTATAACCTCTCGATCTTGGCATTCTTCTCAAATATAAACTTCAACTCCTGAAACATCTCATATGCTCCATCACGTTCAAAATGTCTTTGAAGTCCCTGTTCTAAGCCATACAACATTGCACATTGAACTATTGAGTAATCTCCAGAATGTGCCTCCCATATGTTCTTAACGTCTTCGGACGACACGGGAGCGGGTGGATCACCAAGCAATGCATCAAGGACATAAACCTTCTGGGAAGCCATGAGGATAATCCTCAGATTACGGTCCCAGTCCATAAAGTTACTTCCATCATCTTTCAACTTGGCTTTCTCTAGGAACGCATTAAAATTCAAGGGAACTACTGCGCGAGTCATTGATATACAACATAAATATGCAAAGGTTAATAAGACTATTATTCAAGATAATGAGTTTAGTTAATCAAATTACTTAAAAACTCCCACTCAAATGTACATCCCTCCGGTCATCTGAGTGATACATGATCCACATTCACCAATTCAAGTCCGATCATCACGTGAGTTGAGGTGGTTTCAATGGTGAACATCATCATGTTGATCATATCTAATATATGATTCATGTTCGACCTTTTGGTCTCTTGTGTTCCAAGGCCATGTCTATACATGCTAGGCTCGTCAAGTTTAACCCGAGTGTTCTGCACGTGCAACACCAGCTTGCACACATTGTATGTGAACGTAGAGTCTATCACACCCGATCATCACATGGTGTCTCGACACGATGGACTTTCGCAACGGTGCACACTCGGGGAGAACACAATTTTATCTTGAAATTGAAGTGAGGGACCACCTTATAATGCTATTGTTGCCCTAAGCAAAACGAGGTGCATAAAAGGATTAACATCACATGCAAATCATAAGTGACATGATATGGCCATCATCTTGATCTCCAGCAACGTGTCGCCATGAGGTTGTTGCCCCAACTATTGCTTCTACGACTATTGCTAACTCATAGCGATAAATTAAAGCAAAAACAGAGAAAATAATTAAAGACAACCCTATGGCTCCTAGCGATTATCGTACTCATCGGCATGCAAGTCATGATATTCTATACAAAACATGATCATCTCAAACATCACATATATCTCATCATGTAATGGGCCATATCATATCACAACATACCCTGCAAAAAAAGTTAGATGTCCTCTAATTGTTGTTGCATGTTTTACATGGCTGCTATAGGTATCTAGCAAGAACAATTCTCACCAACGCAAAAACCACAACGGTGATACACAAATTGCTATTCAACCTTCTCAAGAACCGCCTTTGTCGAATCCAATCCAACTAGAGTAGGAGAGACAGACACCTGCCAGACATCTTTATGCAACAAAGTCACATGTCAGTCGATGGAACCGGTCTCTCGAAAGCGTACGAGTAAGGTTGGTCCGGTCCACTTCATCCCACAATACCGTCGAATCTAGAAAAGACCAAGGGAGGAAGCAATCTCAGCATCAACACCTGATGTCTACTACGTGATACGTCTCCAATGTATCTATAATTTTTGATTGTTCCATGCTCTTATATTATCTGTTTTGGATGTTTTATATGCATTAATATGCTATTTTATATTATTTTTGGGACTAACCTATTAATCCAGAGCCTAGTGCCAGTTTCTGTTTTTCCTTGTTTTTGAGTTTCGGAGATAAGGAATATTAAACGGAGTCCAAACGGAATAAAACCTCTAGAAAGATTTTTTTTCTGGAAAATATGGAAGCCACGAGACTTGAGAACCAAGGCAGAGGATCTGCCACGGAGCCACAAGCCCGCTTGCCGCGACCAGGGGGTACCCCGTGCCGGGCAGGCTTGTGGGCCCCTAGCACCTCCTCTAACCCTAATCTTTGGCCTATAAATACCCAAATATTTCATCATTATCAGAACGAGCCACGAAAACACTTTTCCGCCGCCAGAAGCCTCCGTTCTCGAGAGATCCAATCTTGGAGCCTTTTTCGATAATCTGTCGGAGGGGGATTCAATCACGGAGGGCATCTACATCAACTCCATTGCCCCTCCGATGATATGTGAGTAGTTCACCATAGACCTACGGGTCCATAGCTAGTAGCTAGATGGCTTCTTCTCTCTCTTTGCTTCTCAATACCATGTTCTTCATGATCTTCATGGAGATCTATCTGATGTAATACTCTTTTGCGGTGTGTTTGTCGAGATCCGATGAATTGTAGGTTTATGTTGAAATTATCCATGAATACTATTTGAGTCTTTCCTGAATTCTTATATGCATGATTTCATATGTTTGCAAGTCTCTTCGAATTATTGGTTTGGTTTGGCCAACTAGATTCGTAATTCTTGCAATAGGAGACGTGCTTAGTTTTGGGTTCAATCTTGCGGTGTCCTCACCCAGTGACATAGTAGGGGTAGCGAGGCACGTATTGTATTGTTGCCATAAAATGTAAAAAATATGGGGTTTTCATCATATTGCTTGAGTTTATCCCTCTATATCATGTCATCTTACCTAATGCATTACTCTGTTCTTCATGAACTTAATACTCTAGATGCAAGTAGGAGTCGGTCGATGTGTGGACTAATAGTAGTAGATGCAGAATCGTTTCGGTCTACTTGTCACGGATGTGATGCCTATATCCATAATCATTGCCTTGGATATCTTCATAATTATTCACTTTTCTATCAATTGCTCGACAGTAATTTGTTCACCCACCGTAATACTTGCCATCATGAGAGAAGCCATCTAGTGAAACCTATGGCCCCCGGGTCTATTTTCCATATTATATTTTCAGATCTAAAACTAAAAATACCAAAAATACTTTCTGCATTGTTTTTATTTTTAGTTTTACTTTCCGTTCAAGCATCCTATTATATCTATCTCTACTAGATCTCATCCTTGCAAATAACCGTGAAGGGATTGACAACCCCTTTATAGCGTTGGGTGCAAGAGTTTGATTCCTTGTGCAGGTATATCTATTGGTGGCTCGCTTGTATATCATACTGGATTGATACCTTGGTTCTCAAAAACTGAGATAAATACTTATCTACTTTGCTGCATCAAACCGTTTCGCTTCACGGGAAACCAACGCATGCTCGAGAAGTAGCAAGAAGGATTTCTGGCACCGTTGCCGGGGAGATACATAGAAAGTCAACAATACCAAGTACCCATCACAAACTCATCTCTTGCATTTACATTATTTTCCATTTTCCTCCCGTTTTCCTCTCCCCACTTCTAAAACGATTTTCAAAAAGATTTTCCTTTCGCCCTTTCCCGTTCGTCTTCTTGCTTGTGTGCTTGATTGCTCGCTTTGCCATCATGTCTGAAACAAAGGAGGTTATCGTTGAAAATTTGGGGGGTATCACTAGTACTAATCTTGAGGAAAAATTTGAATCTTGTTCTCTAGATCATGGAATTGAATCTCTTCTTAAAACAAAAACTTTTCAAGTTTGAGATGGAAACATTATCGGTAAGAGCGTTATTCAAGAATTATTTGATTGTACGGGAACAATACCTATGAGAAATAGATCTATTATTCTTAGCATGAATAGTTATACGGATTCTATTGTCATGCTCATTGAAAAATTGGAAAGGAAATTTGTGCACATTCATCCCGCTTTACAGAAAGTGTTTTATGAACTTCCCAATATTAATCATCCTAAAGCTAAAAAGATTTCTACTATTATCCTTATGCGAGAATTTGATTTCATCATACAAGAAGCTAGGGAGATTTTTGCCATTCTACAATAAAGATGTTGAACTCCCTCCTATTGAAGAAATCCTCCATGATAAAGAAACCTTGCGTAGCCTAGAATCCAGAGACTATCAATCTTATAGTGAAAATCTTAGGAAGAGAGATCCCTATGCGGAAATAACTCACACCCTATATCATGAAACTTATGAGGAATTTGATTGGATTACTAGGGGAATTTTGGAAGGGTATGAGGATGATTTGCTTGAAAATATGATCAAAGAACCTCTTAGAGGTAAGATACATGTGTTATATGATTATATTTATGGTGATGATCTAGACTACAGGTTTATGAATGTTAAAATCACTAACCACAGGCCCTTTCATGATTTAAGTTCTTATACTAGAAAATAAATAAAGGAAAGGATGGATCTAGTTGGTAAATCTTTTGATGGATTCATCAAGTTTGGATTGTTTACCAAAGATGACGATACCTAGATCTATTGTGTTTTGCCTAGCTAGGGGCGTTAAACAATAGCGCTTGTTGGGAGGCAACACAATTGTATTTTGCTTTAAGTTTTTCGCTTATGTTTTGGTGTGTTTGGCACATTATTACTTCTGTAGTAATTGTGTTTTTGCATTTAAATTAGTGTTTGAGCCAAGTAAAACCTTTGGGGTGATCTATGGTAGTTGTTGATTTGATCATGCTGGAAAACAGAAACTTCTTCGCTCAGTCCAGGATTTTTTTGAATTTTTCAGAGCATCAAATTGATCTGAATTTTTTACACAGGATTGATATATAAATTTTCCTGGTTTTCCTAATTATTTAAAAGTTGTACAGTTACATAAGTATTCTAAGTTTATAGATTTCTACAGACTGTTCTGTTTTTGATAGATTCTGTTTTCTTTGTGTTGTTCGCTTATTTTGATGTATCTATGGATCGTGTCAGGGGGGTGAGTCATGGAGAAGTTAGAATACAGTAGGTATTACACAAATATGAATAAAGAACGAGTTCACAACAATACCTAAAGTGGTGATTTATTTTTCTCATACTAACGGATCTCATGAGTTTTCTGTTGAGTTTTGTGTTGTGAAGTTTTCAAGTTTTGGGTGAAAATTTGATGGACTATGGAATAAAGAGTGGCAAGAGCCTAAGATTGGGTATGACCAAGGCACCCCAAGTCATATTCAAGGATACCAAAGAGCCTAAGCTTGCGGATGCCCCGGAAGGCATCCCCTCTTTCATCTTTAATCCATCGGTAAATTCACTAGAGGCTATATTTTTATTCACCACATGATATGTGTTTTGCTTGGAGCCTCTTGTATGATATGAGTCTTTGCTTGTTAGTTTGACATAGTCATATTTGCTGCACACATATTTAGATAGATATGCGCTGAATCGTGAATTTGTTAGAATACTCTATATGCTTCACTTATATCTTTTGAGCTAGGCAATGTTGCTCTAGTGCTTCACTTATATCTCTTTAGAGCATGGTGGTGTTATATTTTATAGAAATTATTGAACCCTCGTTCCTCACTTATATTATTTTGAGAGTTTCTTAAAACATCATGGTAATTTTTTTAGGTTATGAATTTAGTCCTAATATAATGGCATCCAAGAGGGATATAATAAAAACTTTCAAATTAAGTGCATTAACAACTATGAGAAGTTGGATTCCTTGCATATAGTTTTGAGATAATAGGGATGGTAATATGAGAGTAATGCTAGTGAGTAGTTGTGAAATTAAGAGATACGTGTGTTAAAGCTTGTGATTCCCGTAGCATGCACGTATGGTGAACTGATATGTAACAAAGTCGGAGCATGACTTGTCTAATGATTGTCGACCTTTGTGTGAGGGTCAGGAGCGCGCGATCGTTAACTCCTACCAACCTCTCCCCTAGGAGCATGCGTCTAATGCTTTGTTTCATGACTAATAGACTTTTGCAATAAGTATGTGAGTTATTTATGACTAATGTGAGTCCATGGATTATACACCCTCTCACCTTTCCATCTTTGCTAGCCTCTCTAGTACCGCGCAACTTTTGCCGGTACATAAAACCCTCCTTCCTCAAAACAGCCACCATATATTACTCAAAACAACCACCATATATTCCTCAAAACAGCCACCATACCTACCTATTATGGCATTTCCATAGCCATTCCAAGATATATTGCCATGCAACTTCCACCATGTAGTTTTTCTATGACTTGCATCATCACTTCATATTGCATATAGAGTTTTATCTTGTCATAGGAATCGAGTTGTAATTTATTTTTATTTGAGTTATAAGTAAATAAAAGTGTGATGATTTTTCATTAATAGAGCATTGTCCCATGATAGAAAAGGATGATGGAGGCTATGACTCCCTCACAAGTTGGGACGAGTATCTGGACTTTACAAAAAGTAAAAGAGGCCAGCGAAGCCCAAACAAAAAAAATTAAAAGAGGCCAAAGAAGCCCGCCAAAATAAAAAAAATGAGATAAAGAGAGAAGTTACAATTGCTACTATCCTTTTCCACACTTGTGCTTCAAATTAGCACCATGATCTTCATGATAGAGAGTCTCCTATTTTGTCACTTTCATATAACTAGTGGAAATTCATTATGCATGGCCACTTAGTTTTCTTTTTGAGCTTTCATACACTTATAGCTCTAAGTGCATTTTTTGCATGGCAATCCCTAGTCACTCACATTGATATCTATTGATGGGCATCTCCATAGCCCGTTGATATGCCTAGTTGATGTGAGACTATCTTCTCATTTTTCCTTGCACCCCAACCATATTCTATATCACCTATAATGCTATATCCATGGCTCACGCTCATGTATTGCATGAGAGTTGAAAAGGTTTGAGAACACCAAAAGTGTGAAACAATTGCTTGACTTGTTCATCGGGGTTGTGCATGATTTAGATACTTTGTGCGGGGAAGATGGAGCATAGCCAGACCATATTATTTTGTAGGGATAACTTTCTAAGGCCATGTTATTTCGAAAGGACACGACTACCTTGTTGATGTGCTCGAAGTATTACTGTTTTTATGTCAATATTAGACTATTGCTTTGAATCTAACGGATTTGAATATTCATGCCACAATAAAGAATATTACATGGATAAATATGTTAGGTAGCACTGTTTTTATCATTTACCTACTCGAGGACGAGCAGGAATTAAGCTTGGGGATGCTGATACGTCTCCAACGTATCTATAATTTTTAATTGTTCCATGCTATTATATTATATGTTTTGGATGTTTTATATGCATTAATATGCTATTTTATATTATTTTTGGGACTAACCTATTAATCTAGAGCCTAGTGCCAGTTTTTGTTTTTTCCTTGTTTTTGAGTTTCATAGATAAGGAATACTAAACGGAGTCCAAACGGAATAAAACCTCCGGAAAAAAAATTCTGGAAAATATGGAAGCCACGAGACTTGAGAACCAAGGCAGAGGAGCTGCCATGGGGCCACAAGCCCGCTTGCCGCGGCCAGGGGGTACTCCGCACCGGGCAGGCTTGTGGGCCCCTGGCACCTCCTCCAACCCTAATCTTCGGCCTAAAAATACCCAAAATTTCCTTCATTATCATAATGAGCCATGAAAACACTTTTTCGCCGCCAGAAGCCTCCGTTCCTGAGAGATCCAACCTTGGAGCCTTTTTCGGTAATCTGTTGGAGGGGGATTCCATCTGGAGGGCATCTACATCAACTCCATTGCCCCTCCGATGATGCGTGAGTAGTTCACCATAGACCTACAGGTCCATAGCTAGTATCTAGATGGCTTCTTCTCTCTCTTTGCTTCGCAATACCATGTTCTTCATGATCTTCATGGAGATCTATCTGATGCAATACTCTTTTGCGGTGTGTTTGTCGAGATTCGATGAATTGTGGGTTTATGTTCAGAGTATACATGAATATTATTTGAGTCTTTCCTGAATTCTTTTATGCATGATTTCATATCTTTGCAAGTCTCTTTGAATTATTGGTTTTGTTTGGCCAACTAGATTGGTAATTCTTGCACTAGGAGAAGTGCTTAGTTTTGGGTTCTATCTTGCGGTGTCCTCACCCAGTGACCTAGTAGGGGTAGAGAGGCACGTATTGTATTGTTAGCATCAAGGGTAAAAAGATGGCGTTTTCATCATATTGCTTGAATTTATCCCTCTACATCATGTCATCTTACCTAATGCGTTACTCTGCTCTTCATGAACTTAATACTCTAGATGCAGGCAGGAGTCGGTCGATGTGTGGAGTAATAGTAGTAGATGCAGAATCGTTTCGGTCTACTTGTCATGGACGTGATGCCTATATGCATAATCATTGCCTTGGATATCTTCATAATTATTCGTTTTTCTATCAATTGCTCGACGATAATTTGTTCACCCACCGTAATACTTGCCATCATGAGAGAAGCCATCTAGTGAAACCTATGGCCCCCGGGTCTATTTTCCATTTTATATTTTCAGATCTAAAACTAAAAACACAAAAATACTTGTTGCATTGTTTTTTACTTTTAGTTTTATTTTCCATTCAAGCATCCTATTATATCTATCTCTAGTAGATCCCATCCTTGCAAATAACCGTGAAGGGGATTGACAACCCCTTTATAGCGTTGGGTGCAAGAGTTCGATTCCTTGTGTAGGTATATCTATTGGTGGCTTGGTTGTATCTCCTACTGGATTGATACCTTGGTTCTCAAAAACTGAGGGAAATACTTATCTACTTTGCTGCATCAAACTGTTCCACTTCACGAGAAACCAACGCATGCTCGAGAAGTAGCACTACGCAACCTTCTTGTAGACTCGTGTTGGGCCTCTAAATGCAGAGTTTTGTAGGACAGTGGCAATTTTCCCTCAAGTGGATGACCTAAGGTTTATCAATTCGTGGGAGGTGTAGGATGAAGTTGGTCTCTCTAAAACAACCCTGCAACCAAATGACAAAGAGTCTCTTGTGTCCCCAACACACGCAATACAATGGTAAATTGTATAGGTGCACTAGTTCGGTGAAGAGATGGTGATACAAGTGTAATATGGATGGTAGATATAGGGTTTTGTAATCTGGAAATATAAAAACAGCAAGGTAACAACTAGTAAACAACGAGCAAAATGTTGTATAAATGCTTGGAAACAAGGCCTAGGGTCCATACTTTCACTAGTGCAATTTCTCTCAACAATATTGGCAGAGTTGAATCATATGTAAATACCTCTCACGTGACAAAGAGTTCACTCCAAAGTCACAAATAGCGGAGAAGTAATGAAGAAATTATTGTAGGGTACGAAACCACCTCAAAGTTATCTTTTCCGATCAATCTTATGAGCTATCCCTATAAGTGTCACGAACAACCTTAGAGTTCATACTTAAATAACACCTTAAGATACACATCAACCAAAACCCTAATGTCACCTAGATACCCCAATGTCACCTCTTGTACCCGTGGGCTTGATTATATGATATGCATCACATAATTTCAGATTGATCATGTTCAATCCAACACAAAGAACTTCAAAGAGTGCCCCAAAGTTTCTACCGGAAAGTCAAGAAAAAAACGTGTGCCAACCCCTATGCATAGATTCCCAAGGTCATGGAACCCACAAGTTGATCACCAAAACATACATCAAGTGAATCAATAAAACATCCCATTGTCACCATGGATATCCCATCGCAAGACATACATCAAGTGTTCTCAAATCCTTAAAGACTCAATCCGCTAAGAAAACTTTGAAGGAAAAACTTATTCATCACAACAAGATAGAGAGAGGAAGACTCCATATGATTCATCTATATTAGTAAAGCTCGTGGTACATCAAGATCGTGCCATCTCAAGAACACAAGAGAGGGAGATCAAACACATAGCTACTGGTACATACCCTCAGCCCCGAGAGTGAACTACTCCCTCCTCGTCATGGAGAGCGTCGAGATGATGAACATGGACTCCAGTGATGGTTTCCCCCTCCGGTAGGGTGCTGGAACGGGCTCCCGATTGGTTTTTCGTGGCTCTGGAGGCTTGCGGCAGCGGAACTCCCGATCTAGGTTTCTTTTGGGGGGTTCTGTATTTATAAGAGTTTGTGGCAGCGGAAACAAGTCCACGGGGTCCACGAGGAAGTCACAAGCCAGGGGGCATGCCCCTGTGGCTTTGGCTTCCTCGACCTTCCTCTCCAATGACTCTTCGCTCCAGTATTTTTTATATTTTCCAAAAATATTCTCCGTAAATTTTCAGCTCATTCCGAGAACTTTTATTTCTGAACAAAAACAACACCATGATAGTTCTGGTGAAAACAGCGTCAGTTCGGGTTAGTTCTAATAAAATCATACCAAAATCATATATAATTATTGTAAACATGGCATGAATACTTCATAAATTATAGATATGTTTGAGACGTATCAACACCCACAAACTCCTTCAACGCCCACAAACGCCTTTGTTTCCCATGAGGTCTTGCTTGAAAATCATGAATCTAAAAATTGTGAAATTTATAAAGTGATTCATGATAGTTCCTTGAATGACAAGCATGATTTCCATGTTGGTAGTATGAATTCTTTTAATATGCATGATGCTAATGATATGCAAAACCACAAGTTGGGGATACTATGCTTGATGAAGATGATATTTCTAGTCCCCCAAGTGTTGATGAGCAAATTTATTATGATGGCATGCCTCCTATCTATGATGATTATTATGATGACATATATTCTATAAAGAGTGATAGTAACCATGAAACTTGTCATCTTGATTTTAATATTCAAAGTGTTTATGTCAATCAAGTACCTCATGATAGTTATTTTGTTGAGTTTGCTCCCATTATTATGAATGAGAAGAAGTTTGCTTATGTGGAGAGTGATAAAAATTCTATGCTTGTAGATCATGAAAAGAATGATGTATGTGATAGTTATATTGTTGAATTCCATCATTATGCTACTGAAAATTATTATGAGGGAGGAACATATGCTTATAGGAATTACAATAATATCAAGTTTCCTCTCTATGTGTTCAAAGTATTGAAGTTATACTTGGTTTGCCTTCCTATGCTAGTTGATTCTTGATCCCATAAATTGTTTGCTCACAAAATCCCTATGCATAGGAAGTGGGTTAGACTTAAATGTGCTTCTCATGTGATTCATGATGCTCTCTTGGATTTTTCAACTTTTATTCCTATACGAGCATCATTGAAATCATCATGCCTAGCTAAAAGGCATTAAAGAAAAGCGCTTGTTGGGAGACAATCCAACACTTTCACTTTATGTTTTTATATGTTAACATGATTAATCTAATGTATTAATCATGTTTTGTGTCTTTTATTTCAATAAAGTGCCAAGTAAAGCCTTTGGGGTATTGTGGAAACTTGTTTGTTTGATTCTGTCCAAAAACAAAAAGTTTTACATCCAGTATATGAATTATATGATTTTACTGGAGGGTCAAAAAATTCTGAAATTTCTAAAAAAAATGTATATGAAAATTCTATGTTTGGTCCTAATGTTTTAGTATTTTTAGAGTTAGGGAAGTATGGTGTTCATTCAGGTCTTCACAAACTGTTCCGTTTTTTATAGATTCTGTTTTGCATGCATAGTTTGCTTGTTTTAGTGTTTCCATAGATTCTATTTGGTGAAATAAATTATGGTAATGATGGAATACACTAGGTATTATGTGACAAAAATTATGAATCTTGTCTTGACATTACCTAAGTGAATAATCTATCTTTACTACACTAACCCATCTCACGAAGTTCCGTTAAGTTTTGTGTGATTGAAGTTTTCATGTTTTGGGCAAGATAACGATATGAGGTGAATAGGGAGAAGTAAGCACCTAAGCTTGGGGATACCCAAGGCACCCCCAAGGTAATATCCAAGGAATACTCAAGCCTCTAAGCTTCGTCTTCAAGACTATCGGTATATCTTACTTAGAGCTATATTTTTATTCGTCACATGATATGTGTTTTTCTTGAGTGTCATTATAATTTGTTCTCTGTTAGATGATATTTATAATCTTGTTTTCCAATAAAAAGTTCCAAGAATTGCCTCTTAGGATGCTTGAGTTACATCTGTGATATTGGCTTTGTAAAACCAAAACTTTTGCTGTAGTGATTGAATTTTCATATTTTACTGGAACATGGAAAGATAGTGAAATATTTACACAGTGTTTTCATATAAATTATTTATCACTTCCTATATTTTCATATTTTTTGAGTTACAGAAGTACACGGTTTTCATAAATTGCTACAGACTGTTCTATTTGGACAGATTGCTGTCATAGTTTTGTTATCTACTTATCCTATAGTTTCCATAGACTATATTGGTAGATATAAATTGTGGAAATGATAGTAAACAATAGATGTTCTTTGAAAATTATTGTGCAACTTGTCTTTGCAGTACAAGAAGTGTGAATTTATTCTTATGGGTACTAAAGTTTTTGTCTTCACGAGTTCTTTTCGAGTTTTTGTGGATGAAGTTTTTGAGAATAGGTGAAACCATGATATGAGAGGATTGAATGATATACAAAAGATCAAGCTTGGAGGTTCCCAACGCACCCCAAGTAAATATTTCAAGAATTCTCAAGCATCTAAGCTTGGGGATGCTACGGCCCACCTCTCTTCATTAATAATTATCGGTTAGCCTATGTTGAGCCTAAAGTTTATCTATCCACATGATATGTGCTATTCTTGGAGTGCATTTTTGTTTAGCTTGCTGTTTGAATAAAATACTCAGATCTGAAAATATTTATTGAGAGAGAGAGAGTCCTCACATAGCTACTTAATTATTTGACTACTCATTGATCTTCACTTATATCTTTTGAGAGTAGTTCAATGTTTACTCTTGTGCTTCACTTATATCCGGAGAGTAAATTGTGAATGAATTGAATATCATAAATCTGAAATTATCAATGTGCTTTATGCTTAGTAGTAGCTTCACATCTGGTTTATAAATTAAAATCTATTGATTTGACAATCATCAAATTGGTCATACAAGCAATTCATGAATGATTAGTATAAGAAAGAGAACTTTCACATACAAATATATTATCTTGGCCATCTTTTATGATTGTGAATACCCATCAATTATTTCCAACCTTGATCAAATAGTTGAAGTTGGACAAGGAAGACAATGTAATGGTTATGTTTGGGTATATTTGCATAGAAGTTATATTGTTATGGATCCTCCAACATGTGGTGCTTGTTTAGAACCTTTTGCTAGCCAAAAATTCGTACTAAGTAAAGATAATACTTGTGGATCAAAATCCTTGAGCCAAGTTTCTTCCATGAGAGTCCACCATACCTACCTATATATGGCATTTCACAGCCATTCCAAGTAAATTTGCATGTGCCATATCTAAACATTCAAATAAACAATTGTTTTGTGTGCTCGTACCGCTCATGGAGCGATGGGGCGGTCATTATATTCCATGCTAAGCGGGTTATTCTCAAGATGAGTGTTTATTAACTTGTCATTGCACGAGAGAGGCTCATAAATAGGATTCCCAGGCCTGCATAACACAAAAATAAATAAATAAACTCCTCCTAGAAAGCTGATTGTTTGCAGGGCAACCGTGGATTCGGCCAGCCATGGAATGTGTTTGAATGGTGGAGGAAGGGTAAAAATTTAAATTCTATTTTGGAACCGCCAATAATGTGATTAGCATGGAAGATATTGAATACTATATTGTGACATTGGTAGGAAAGTCACACCACTCAAAATTACATATTCATCTCAGTTTTAAACAATGAGTTTTGCCACATATGCAAATCCCTACTTCCCTCTGCGAATGGACAATCTATTTACTTTCACGTTACTTACTTTTCATGTTGAGTCAACTTACTATTCCAACCTCAATCTATTAGTTGGCAAGCATCTTGTGGTGGGGAAAGATCCAAACATATATATCCATTCAAATATATTTGATCATGATTCATTATTGTTGACAATTATCTTTATGATAAGTATGTTGGGAGGCAAAGCATCAAGCCCCTTCTTTCTATGTGTTCGATGGATATTGTTTGTCCCAAAAATATGCCTTGAGTATTACCAATCATAAAAGACTATATGATAATTGAGTATGTGGAGCTCTTACTTAGACCTGATGATGTATTGAAATTGTTTGGTGACCAAGAACATGGATTGTTAAGTTCCAACAAAATGCAATGTTTCAACCATGACATGTGAACTGATTGCTACTCTATCATGATGATTTTTATGAGGAAAAGTTGCTCGTTATAATGCTAGAAAAGTGACTAAAATTACCAATGATAAAAACTATTCACTATGCTAGCATTCACACTTCATAAATTATTTATTTTATCATTTACCTACTAGAGGATGAGTAGGAATTAAGCTTGGGGATGCTGATACGTCTCCAATGTATCGATAATTTGTGAAGTATTCATACCATATTTGCCTATCTTTACAATACTTTTATATGGTTTTGATGCATGTTATATGATTTATTTAGAACTAACCCGAACTGATGTTGTTTCCAACAGAATTACCGTGGTGTTGTTTTTTGTGCAGAAAATGAAAGTTCTCGGAATTGCCCGAAACTTTTTTGTGATTTTTTCTAGAGGAAATAAGACACATTGGAGGGAAGATCCACCGGAGGGGGGTGCAACCTTGGGCCACAATCCATCTGGCCGCGCCCCTAGGGTTGTGGCCAGATATGTGGTGGGCCCCTCGTGGCTCCGTTTGGCGTGAGTGCAATGCTGAAAAATCCTATAAATCCCACAAACCCCAAAAATAAAGAAAGACTCCTTGTTCTGCCACCGCAACTCTCTGTATCGACGAAAACCAATCTAGAGGCGTTCCAGTACCCTGCCGGAGAGGGTAGATTATGTCTGATGGCCATCTTCATCATCCTAGCGGAGTCCATGACGAGGAGGGAGTAGTCCACCCTCGGGGCTGACGGTTTGTACCAGTAGCCATGTGTTCAATCTCTCTCTCTCTCTCTCTCTCTCTCTCTTGTTCTTGAGATGGCATGATCTTGATGTATCACGAGCTTTGTTAATATAGTAGGATCATATTAGGTGTTTCCCTCTGTACCTTGTTGTGATGAATTGAATCTTTTCCTTAGAGCCGCATAGTTGTAAATCACAGACTAGATATGTTTTTCTTTCTCGTGGAACTACGTTTTCTGGAAATCGTCCAAGCAAACTCTTGTATCAACATCCATGAACCACTCGGAAATCATGGCACTATTCGTAGCATCAAAAGAGTGTGTATCGCTTCGACGGATGATCAGCCACATTTAGCATACGTGTGGGCTGAACGCCATACAAACCCCTATCATTATCTATGAAAATAATGTTTCTTGTGTTGCACAAGTTCAGATGGATTATGTGGACAGTAATCTCACAAATGATATTAGTCCCAAGTTCTTCTATGCACACGAGCTGCAACAATTGGGCAAGGTGAGCATTTTGCATACTAAATCATGTGATAATTTTGCCGATATGTTCACTAAGGATGCATTTGGTTGAAGGAGTCGTCCAGCGTGAGTTGGGACCGTACTAAAAAAATGTTTGGCTAAAAAGTACTTGAATGATTCCAATAAAGAAATACGCTTAGAAGATGTCAAACCATCCCACCCAAGGAAATCGGCCAGACCAAATGGCATAATCCTAATTTGGCTTCTCACATGATTATTTTGTGTGATGATGTCTCTATGCCTTGTGATTATTTAATGTGAGGAGCACATTCAAACCACCTTTATCCCTCCAATCAAACTTAAAATGGGATCGTCCCACTCAACTTAACCAAACATGAAAATTGAACCATACCATTCAGAAAGTCTGAATGGTCCCAACACACTCATATATACCCCTTCAACGAAACACACCCTAAATCATCACCGACCTCTACCTTTGAGAGGTGTGTGCGTGGAATCAGCATGATGAGACTTAGGAAGATGCAAGGTTTAGGAGGAGAAACTTCACAAACTCGGTGTTACAATCTTGATCCCGATGATCCAGTACTCAACGTGATGGTTGAGTGGATTTTACTCTTTTTCCCTTGAGTGAGTTTTCTTGATGTTTCTCACACGAGGTTTTCAACGAGGCAATTCGTGCAATACAACAATGCATACTATGCGCTCTTTCTCCCCATTTTTTTCACTGGGGGTTTCAGAGTTTTGAGGCATGGATATATGGCTAAGTACCCAAGGGGGGGGGGGGTTGGGAAACCAAGCCCACTACACGTGCTGCGTGGTCGCCTTGCGATGCGCACTGGCTAGCCCCTCCCGGTTCCATACTTATCGTTAAATGGGTACTTATCCCTTGACCCCCTGCCCCTATATAAATAGATAAGGAGCAATCATTGTATCAGATATCAATCATTAATAAAGAAACTCCCCTCTCTATTTTCTTGTGTTCATTTACTTTACTTGTTCGACTACTTTGTCTATGACGATCGCTCTTGCTCTGCAACTTCAGACCGGACTCGCCGACAAAATTGCGGAATGGTTCAAAGTAAATGGAATTCCGTAGTCAAAGAGGCACTTAATAAAATAAATAGTTTTCTCTCAAGAAATAAGAAAAGGGTGCACAATCTTAGCCAACCATCTGATGTTTGAGTGCCCGCTTGCGCCTGTTTGTCGGACCATTGAGGTGTCCCTTGCATGGATTCCTCGGTGAGCACCTCTCCATTGTGTTGATATTGCCGGAGTTGTCAGCGACGCGTCCCTCAGCAACTTTATCATCCTATGTTGTTGGCACCTTTGGAGGCATCTGAATGGGGTGGTATTCCGCGGGTAGATGCCCTCCCTCCCTCTTCCACTGCCACTGGACATGTTGTTTAAGACATATTTGACCATATAGAAACTAGTAAAGAATATGCCAGCAATTCAATTTATATTCTGGATATTTCTTTAAATTTGCTAATCATATACTACAAACGCTCACTAAGATATTTGTTATGATATACTCCCTCCGTTCCTCTATATAAGGTGTATTTGTTTTTAATAAAATTCCAGAATATAAGATGCATTTCATCTAATTTTATATAATTCCCTTGTTATCCCTCCTAGAAAAAGAAAAGTATCTCTTTTCTGATTGTCTGTATCTCTCCTTGTAGCAAAAGAAGGAAAGTATCTCTTTGTCGATTGCATGTATCTTATATTTTTCTAAACTAATTGTTTCACTTTCCACTAACCAACATATTTGCCAAGGATGATTTAGTCTTAACATGTATATAATTATGTGTCTTAGTCAACGTGTCGAAAATAATACACCTTAGATAAAGGAACGGAGGGAGTACATTTTATACACACTCACACAAGTACATACATATACACTATATAATTCTACGACTGACAAAAGATAATTGAAGTACCCGTGTTATTTTTTCCTTTCAAAATACACTTTAAATGTAGCTTAATGCAATTGCGTTTTTCAATGATACACATTACATTTTATAATAAAACGCTGTTATTAATTCTTAGTAACATTTTTATGTTATTAAGTATGTAACGTGTTTTTTTAATAAGATTGTAATATGATAAACATAATTTTTAAGCAAACATAAAAGTTTTGTATAAAATATATTTGTTGTAATAATCTAGGTCAAAATTTTGCTTGGACTTCCTCGTCATCATACCTAACTTGGGATTATAATTGTTTTTGTTGTTACGGTTATTAGGAGTAAAATGGACTTTTTCACTAATCACTTACGAGCAAAACAATTTGTATTCTTGATTAAGATGGGTGCAGAAGTGCAACAATAATTACTATTCAAATAACCACAGACAGAACAAAGTTGGTCGAGCTAACACAAGCAGAATTAGGTTGACCAAAAAGGGTATACATGACGTGTGCAGAGTTGGATAATATACGTGGCACGAATAGACTCCACACTTCTCTCCTTTCTTTAACGCCTCTCATGTCTCTTCTCTAAATATGCGATGATCAACTTGCACCTCAACTGGGCCATCAATCGAGATAAGGCCGCTCGATCACTCTACGATATTTGTTTACCCGTATATCATGTCTCCTTGACCTAGTTAGGAAATGAGCAATTAGTTACTGTATCTTCTCTATCAATTAGTGTTCATGTATTAGTGTAAGCTAATTAGAACTGAAAGCTTAAATATTAGTGTTCATGTATCGATCTCTTTATGCATCCGTAAGCTAAATATGAGAAGCTCGAATATTAGTGTTTATGTATTGATCTTCATCAATTAATTTGTGTGATTATATAAGTACTAGAAGCTCGATCAACATTAGTTAGTGTTCCTCCCGCGTCTTCTCCATGTTCCACTAGTGGATGGTTGTATGCATCTATCTTGTGTAAATGGTGGTGCTCCCTAAATATGTTTTAGTAGTCTGCTCTACGTGAACCAGATTAACTGACAATGCTCAAACCAGTGTAAATTATTATGGATTGTAACGGTAGGGCAAGAACATCGGATTCGCCGAGTGATATGCTTTACTCGGTCAGCTGTGAAACTGAAAGTGCATTCTTTTCACATTTCGATCCTAGCTTGCATATTGCTTATAATCCGTTTTGATTAGGAAATGTACAGGCGAATAGAACATTGAAAATCTCAAGACATCTTCTTCTCAAAGGATGAAATGAAATTAGTGATATTTAGACCAAATCTAAGTATCACATGATTGAATAAGGCCGCATACATTTCTCAGGAGGTGGCTTGTGATTCCCGTGAAAATAAGTAGAGAAAAGTATATTTTTCGTTTCTCAACTCCGAAAGCGGACAACTTATACCCCCAACTACTAAAACCGGACAAGGTTCGTCCCTGGACTCGGTTTTGACCGGTTTTGGTGCCTACTTTTGCTGGTTTTGACCGTGTTTTGACTCAAATTCGCGTACTTTCTTCAAATCCGTTTATTATTTTTTCAGGTACGCATACCATTTTCAAGTTTACGTGCTTTTTTCAAATTTGTGTACTTTCTACAAAAGTTCATGAATTTGAAAAAGCACACGTATTTGAAAGCAGTACACAAACTTAAAAGAAGTAGGCGGATCTGAGAAAAATATGCAAATTAGAAAAAAAGTATACGAACTTGAAAAATTATGTCAACTTGAAAAGTAGGTGGATTTGAAAATAGTGTGGATTTCAAAAAGATTTATGAATTTGAAATTTTTACGCGAACGTGAGAAAGTACATAGATTTGAAAAAAGTACATGAATCACATAAGATTCACGGATTCGAAAAATATACACGTATTTCAGTCAGAACCGGTCAAAACCAGGGTGAGTCAGCACCAAAATCGCTCAAAGCTGAGGTCATGGATGTACCTGGTCCGGTTTCAGTTGTCCGGTTTCGGAGCTGAGTGACCAAATCTAGACTCCGTTAAAGTTGAGGGACGAAAAGTATAGTCTTGCAGGTGTTTTGTAGGCAATACATCATGCCCTTGTTTCATGTGCAATGTTAGTACCTCGAGACAAAAATAGAACTCCGTACTGCGCTTGACTCGAGGAGTGTCACAATTCATAAACAGTTTCAGTTCCCCTGCACATAATAATTTACAAAGAGCTATAGTTTTGCAAACGGCCACTCTATCTTGAATTCAGCGCGTTATGTGTATAATCTTGCAACCTGCTGAACTATGCAGAAGTATGCTAACCTGGTAATATGTGCTAGGCCGCACCTAAGAGCAGGCATAATATAAAGCCAAACCAAACTGAATTGGAAACCGTATCACCAAAACCAGCTAGTTCGGCTATCGATAGCCTTGACTGTAGTCGCTACCAGGGGCATATGGCCATACATGGAAGCAAATGCATTCAAACATCTAGATCTCCGCAAATCGTGGCCTTTTAGACTGCTGATGCCGGCCGATCCGATCTCAAAAATTCTTCCTGCAGTAATATTGACAATGTGAGCATGAGTCCGACCTCCTGATAACAATAACATCCATGATAACGAAATAGTCATCTAAATACACATGTCCTACTATGTTTCCGTGGCTAGTTCTCTTTGGTTTTCTGTATTCATGTCAAAATGGTACTACTGTTCCCCTAAAAAAATGGAATTACTGCTATAAGTTCTATTGATCTGCTGAGGTCAGTTACTGATTGCTTCCAGTCTGTTGTTGGTAATTCAAGCAAGGCACTTCAAGTAATGCTACAATTAATGGACAAGCTTACAGGAAAAGCAACAAAATTTTAGACAAGCTACAGTAACCTACTGCTTTCCTACATCCTTATAGACACTGGATGACTGGAATGATGGGTAAGTTACTGACTTACTGTAATACCGTTCAATTTGAACTTTTGAGGAACTTAATGCTACCTATCAAGTTACAGTAGCATTAAGATATTTTTAACTAGATCAAGTTCAAGTTCTGAAAGCCTCAGGTGATCACAACGTTGTAAACCATATACCAACAAACTTAGATCATGTTCATGGCCGCCAGGGGAAAATCTTATGTACAACGACTGGGTTCAATTGAAGTCATTAATAATTTCCATCAAAAATCTTGCTAAAGATCTATTTACTGTTCATCGTCAGAATGTTGTGAAGTTTCACCACTGATGGCCACACGGCTTATTGGTTTAGGAATTGCCATGAGGAAATCTCTGGCAGAGTGTGTGTTGATTGTAATTCTGCTACGGCTAAATAAACAATTATTAATGACTACTTCATGAAAAAAAAATGAATCAATTTCGATTCAAAAAGAAGAAGGAAAAAAACTACTTCACTAGAACCATCTGGATAAGCTGGGTTGTAAATTTGATATGCATGGAAAATAGAAAATCATGGCAAGTATTGTCAAGCCTTTGGAGGATTAACCACAGATGAGATACTATTGAGTACCGTACATAATTAGCATGCTCGAACTAAAGATACTTAATATGTTCAATTCACGAGCACCCCTGAATTGTAGGTAGGTTGGCAAGAGCATAGCAGGATATGGTCCATGGATGATAGATCTCTGTTTGTGCTGACAATCCATTCGGATGACAAAATGCACAGAAAAAAACGCATCAAGTTTGACAGCCTAAAGACATTTGTTGCCATAATTAAAACTGAGCATCACTAATGATCCTCCAAATACGGAATTTATCAATATACTGAGAGGTGACAGCAAATGTGAAGATCATTTCAGCGCGTTGATTTTGAACTAACTCAACTAAATAAGGATATATAAGTTCTTCAAAAGATTGCACAGATTTTTTTTTTACTGGTGCTCAAGGGATGCGTACAGACCTTGGACCCATATTGGTGGAGCTCCGGTCACATTTGCAACAAGAAAAGACATAGCAATGTCCTCGCAATTCCTGCCAAGCATTGGTGGAAATCTTAATACATCCTACATAGGGTATCATTTCAGCATAATGTAGTACATAACTGAAGAAAACTTTTCACAAATGGCGACGAAGTAATATAGAGTTATGTATACATATATACCTATTCTCTGTCACATAATCGCGAATCAACGGTAGCATGTGGTTGGTATATAGATCCAAATACCGCCTATGGAGAAAACTCGCTTTGGAAAGTACCATGCTGTATGTCCCTGTCCTCCAAACTGACCACCAGCTTCCATATCTGTACTCCTCAGTGTTGCCTCTCTGCAGGGGAAATTGATCCGGTTAGGTTAATATAACTAGTAGTACTTTCTAATAATATCCATGCAGAGGAAATAATGGACCACTAGAATGCAGAAATAAAGTTGGTTATGCAGTGTTCTCACTTGTGCTGGGTTAGCAGGCCAGTGCATCCGGGGCACGAAGCCGACCATGGCAGAGGGCGCGCTCTGCCAGACGCCGAAGGCGAACCGCAGCGTGGAGCACGGCACGATGAGGTCGTCGTCGACGGAGAAGACGGCGTCCGTCCTGAGCCCCTGGATGGGCCTGAACCTGTTGTTGAGGCTGTCGTCGCCCCTGTTCATCACGAACCCGACGTTGACGGCGGCGCGGCTGCAGTTGAGGACGCTCTGGCGCAGGGCCTCGGGCGGCTCCCGCGGCTCGCTCCACACGACGTGGACGGCGTCCACGCCCGCGCAGCCGGAGTAGTGCGCGACGGCTTTCTTGAGGAGGCCGTAGCGCTTCCACGTGTTGATCACCACGGCGTGGCCGCTGCCGCTGAGGGGGAGGAAGGAGGTCAGCGTTAGCTGCCGCAGCCGCGGGTAATTAGTCGAGCAGGTGGCGTACGTGTCCCCTGTGGTTGGTAACTGGCCAGTACTCACCGGGGCGAGGCATGAGAGACGGCATCAGGCTCCGGGTGGCGGACCGTGATGCAGAGAGTGAGGACGGCGCCGGCGGCGAGAGCGAGCATGCACGCGAGGAAGCAGGCGGCGAATCTGCCGGCTCTGGCAGCGGGAGCGTGGCGAGGGAGCACGGGGGCGAGGAGCTGGCGGCGGCCGGCGCCGTTCCTCCGGTGCGTCGCCGCAGCCTGCAGCTGCAGCAGCTGCTTGGCCATCCCCAGCATCGCAGGCAGCAGGTCTCAAGACGATGGCGTCGCGGAGGCTGCCGCGGGCAGAGGAGGAAGAGGAACAGAGAGACCGAGCTTTCACGGCGAGGGAGCAAAGCCTTGGCGTGTGCCCAGTGGACACCACCTGACCGGCGATGGCGACACTGAAGTAGTAGTAGTAGTAGTAGTACTGGTCAATTCGCCCGGTGGAGCTGAGCTGAGGCTGAGCTGAGCAGCCACACTGACGACTTGAGCTGAGCTCGCTTCGCTTTTCCTAATGCAGATGCAGCAGAAGAATCTACCGGTGGTTGAGCTGAGCTCTCTTCAGCTGGCTGGAGCAGGCGGCAGCGTGAGCAACACTCCCCTCGAATCTCGGTTGCGCATGTGGGCCGCGCGCAAAATATTCAGTGAGAAATATACTCACGCAAGAATAGTTAATTTGAGTTGACAAAGCTTTTTTTTAAATAAAACTTCTCATGTATTCATCAACTACCAACGTAGTATAGAGGACACTAGAAATAAAATTTGCATCCAGATCCAAAGACCATCTAGCGACGACGACAATCATTGGATTAACCCAAAGGAGCGCCGTCATCCGCCCCTCCCTCATCGTAGGCAGGCAAACCTTGTTGTAGTGGACAATAGAGAAGTCGTTGTGCTAAGGTTTTATATGGGCAAGAGCTCCAGAACAACAACCGTCGTCAATGAAGAGAAACATACATCGGGAAGGATTTAACCTACGGACACACAAACTGAATCTAAACGGATCCACCGAAGGCAAACACTGACTGAATCCCATGAGATCCTCCAGAGGCACACCTTCACATGCCCTTCGACGAGGCTAAATGCACCGTCGGGACGGAGGCTAGCTGGGGAGAACATTATTCCATCTTCAAAGAGTCACTGTCGCTTGTCTTACCCAACAGGACACAAATCATAAACAAACACAAAAGGATACCTAAAAATGGAGCTGGAGCCCTCCCACCGACAAGGACCGAGATCCACCACGCCTCCATGGCCTAAGGCCACATCAGACGAGTAGACCTGCAGTGAGCCGACAGGAGGCGAGCAACCCAGTCACCTATGAGCCGCTAGGGCGTTCGCAAGGGGTAACATGTGCCTTTTTTTGAAAAAGGATGGTAGACCTCGGCCTCTGCATCAGAACGATGCATGCTGCCATATATTATTAAAATGTAAAATCCAACAGTCAAACAACCTCGATCCAATAATAAAAGGAAACACAGACCCTGAGGTTCTATACCTCGCAACAGTAAGTCTCCCGATAACCTGACCATATGTTACAAGACACAATAGATATGTAAAATACACAAGTCCTAGGCTATGCCTTGAAAAGGAAATCGCCACACGTGCAGCGATGATGGCGAGTCCACCACAAGGTTGAACTCCTGATTCTCAATCCCAAAGCCAAGCTTCAATCCACCACTTCAACAAGGACACAACATAGGCGCGCGTCGACATAGCCCGATCTGAGAGTTTGTGTTTCCATCGGAATGCATAAACTTGTCGTTGAAGCCACATGTACCATCCGCCCTTATACGTATATCGACGTATCGATAACCAGATACCTCTGGAGAAGACATCGGAAGACAAATTCATCCCATACTGCCTGCATCCCACTACTGTTCCACCACCTTCGGTCCAACAACAAGAGCCTAAACATGATACCTCCACCAGAGCCACCATGCATCACTTGTTGATAGGAGACATGACTTGATGTCTCCACATAAGGTGTCGTGTGTAGCATCCCCCCATAGCGCATCCACAGGTGGCTTCTCCTGCCGGCGACAGGCATTGCCAGCACAAAGGCCGGATCCGCGTCGTCGTCCTAACACCAACGCCAAGACCGCCCCTACCTCCATCCTCTAGCCACGCCCAGCCGATCGCCATGCCATTTATACCCGAGCTCCCCCCCCCCCCCCGGCCGCTGAGCGCCTCCCTCAGGAGCCGTCATGCCACCATGCCCTGGATCAGTATGATGTCATCGTTGAAGTCATCGTCCCGCACCGCGTGACATCGAGCGAGAAGAAGAGAGATCCCCACTGCCCCCTACGCTGATCAGATCGGCGATGCGCACCACGACGGCGAGGGAGGGAGCTGGAGGAAGAGGACTAGCCCCGGCGGCTAGGGTTTGCCCCCTCGGTCCCTCGCGGGAGCGACGCGAGGGGGTACGTGTGTCGAGCCACACATGCCTTAAATGGGAAAGATTTTCACTCCCGGACCTTTGCACCAAATAGGGATGCATACAACCATTTTAGTATGAATACCAAGATAAACATGGTCCATAGGAAAAAAAAATGAGTATCAAGATATTTCTTGATGAGTAGTTGCACCACACATCAAGCTTGATCCTCAATAAATAGGAGAAATCATTATGCATCACCTGTCAATTCTAGGAATTGAACTCGGACCGTTAGGCTACACAACCGCATGCCCAACCACTAAGACTAGGCTCTCTTTGCAATTTTATAAATGTGAAAAAAATTCACTTCCTAGCCCCTGCACCAACCAGCGATGCATACAATCATTTTAGTATGATTACCAAGATAACGATGGTCCCCATTTTTTAAAATCAGAATCAAGATATTTCTTGATGTGTGATTTCAAAACACACCAAGCTTGAACATCAAGAAATGAGGGGAAAATCCCTCTGCATCACCTGTCAGTTCTAGGAATTGAACTCATGTCGTTAGGCTGCACAACGGCATGCCCAATAATTGATCCACGACTCCCTTTGCGCTAAAAATGGGAGAGATTTTCACTTCCTAACCTCTGCACCAACTAGAAATGCATACAAATATTTTAGTATGAGTACCAAGATAAACATAGTCCTTAGATTTTTTTTAAATGAGTTTCAAGATATTTCTTGCTGAGTGGTTTCATCACACCACAAGCTTGATCCTCAATAAACGAGGAAAAAAACCCTATGCATCACATATTAATTCTAGGAATTGAATTCGGGTTGTTAGGCTGCACAACCGCATGCCTAATCACCCGCAAAAAAAACGCATGTCCAACTAGCGAGTCAAGGCTTTATTTGCTATAAAAATAGGAGGGATTTTCACTTTCCGGCCTATACACCAACCAAAAATGCATACATCCATTTTAGTATGAGTACCAAGATAAACATGGTCCTTAGATTTTTTTTAAATGAGTATCAAGATAAGAAAAACAATGAAAAAGTTTTCATTTTCCGACCTCTACACCAATTAGGGATGCATACAACCATTTTAGTATGAATATCAAGATAAACATGGTCCTGATTTTTTTAAATAAGTACTCAAGATATTTATTGACGAGTGATTTCTCGTATGGTTAGGCTGCATAACCGCATGTCCAACCACCCAGCCAAGTCTCCTTTTCTTGACGAAGTTAGACACAATTTGTAGAGCTCTAGTCATCATAATCGGTCTCATCGCTATAGTAACTATCATTATGATGAATTTGACCGAAAGTGAATTTAGCAGAGTGACCGTCCCACCTTCCATCACTATATTTTTTTACGGGCGCACAACTTCATATTTGGAGGTTGGGCGAGGCGGGATGGCGCGCCATTCACCCATCCAAATAATGGCACGACGGACATTTAAGGATGCACGCTCCCTTCGCCTGCCACCCACATTCTCGTGCTACCTTTCTATCGTACCACTTCCACAGCCCAGAACATCGTGAATTGGCCCATGTCATCCCAGCTGAGCCGTTTCTTGGTCCTTCCACACTTCGCCCTAGCCCTTCACAATTGGCCTTCTTCTCGCTGAGGCCCTTCACAACACCCTTTCGTCGTGTGACCTTAAAGTATTCAATGACTTGTCCGGAGGTAAATTTTTCCAACATTTTCTTATAGATTTAGTTTACGGCTCATAGATTTGTGCAGATGACATATGATTTACATTATGTATAAATAAATGATTTGGATGATGGAGGTAATGTTTTTTTATGGTTCGTGGACGCATTCTCTAGGTATGAGTCCAAGAGCGAAATCATGGACGCCGAAGAAGACAAGGTGATATTCATGGTTATTGAATGGATAACATCAACCATAACAAAAAGGAAGCCTCCGGAGTTGTAGGTTGGTCGTGCGACATTTCATTTGAGTAGAACCGAAGGCCATGAGCGGCGTATGCTGGATTACTTTGTGTCAAGTTGTACTTTCCCACGGTACATGTTCTGGTGACACTTCCGCATGACCAAACGGCTGTTCCATCAAGTTGCCGATGACATGCACACCAATGAACATTTCTTTCGACAAGAGAGAAATTAAATTCCACCGGTCTCCTAGGTTTCCCAGATTTTAAGATGACCGCAATACTTAGGTGGAATGCATATTGATCTCTTGCAGATTCATGGGATGACATTTTTTAAATGGTGGAAGGTACAACAATCAAGTGCACAAAAAGTGTTCACCTAAAATGTGATGCGTGTTTATGAACCGCAATATCTGCTTGCACCCAATCCGGAGGACATGGCCAGGCTCCTAGCGATGCACGAAACAAAAGACTGGCATGCGATGCTAGGGAGTGTTGACTGTATGCATTGGAGTGTAAGAATTAACCTGCAACTTCGCACTGTCAATTCACCGGGCATTGCAAGGATCCAACCATAATTTTGGAAGATGTTTTCTCCGAATATCTGTGAATCTGCATTGCTACTTTCGGTTGCCTGGATCTCATAGTACCATCAATGTGTTGCAGAGATCTCATTCCTTTGCATGGCTAGCTGTTTGTACTTCTCCATCTTGCAATTTCACGGTGCATGGCCATCAATATGCCCAAGGATTCTACCTGGCCGATGGCAGCTATCCATCACAGTCATCATTTGTGAAGACAAATTCTAATCCCAAGAGCATGAACATAAGCATTTTGCCAAGGCACAAGAAGCTCACAGGAAAGACACATGGAAAGGGCATTCTGATTACTTCAATCAAGATTTTCAATTGTTTGAGACCCTGCTCATTTCTAAAACAAGGTTGTCTTGGAAACTATCATGACATGTTGTGTGGTCCTATGAAACATGATCATAGAGGATGAGAGGAATATACTAGCCCACTTGACTATGAAAACATTGACACAGTCGTTAGTCTCACAGGAACACATGTCACATTCAAGCATTTTTTGAGGCGTACCGAAAGATTGAAGACCGGGACTCCCATCATTAGTTGGTGGAGGATCACATTGAGAATTACTGGCGGCTAATTGATAGACCGCGTGCTTAAATTTCTTTAAAATTCATATAATTTTACTTGGACAATTTATTCGATCAGATTATTTATGCATTTGGATTACTTGTTAACTTAGATTCTTTATTTTATTCAGAATGGTTTGTAATCGTATTTGCTAAATTATAATCATTATTTGATCTAAATTGTTGTAAATATGCTAGAAAGAACATATGGCCAATGAAAAATGGGTCCTACTTGCTAGGAACATATTGAGGGCACATTATGGCGACTTTGTGTTTGCGTACAACCTTCACAACCTCCAAAACTATTTAGTACAAAATTAGTGAAGAAATTAAAAAATGACTGGTTTAGCTTAAATCAATGCCTCCATGGCAACTCCGTCCTGGACATTACGACGTGCGCTTCATATGTGTTATGAAGGCCAACATGATGACTCAGGTACAGTTGCTCTTATTCTAGAAAGAGAAGATATGTAATCCACTTTGGATTGTTGACACCGCTTTCTTTTGAAGGTAACTAATGACCTGAAATTTCATTTGGATTTTGTTTCTTGTGATTTCTCTTGGGCTGCTATAAACAATTGATCGTGCCCTTGGAATTTTTGAACTTCATTTCTCTCTTTTTTCTGACTCTGTGAAACATGATTCCTTTAGTTGGATGATGATGGTAAAATATTTTATTGCCAACAAAAAATTGCAATCAGTCAGAAAACAATTGTAACGAAAAGGGTACCAACTCTTTTGCCGAAGAAGGGTTCCCCCGCTTTGTATTCCAAAGCAACAAACACCGATACACAGCATTGCTGGGGCGAGCAATACATCAAACCCAAAAGAAAAAGAAGAAGAAACAAATGCCAACAACGACAGCTGACAACGGGCGGATGACCTGCCACCGCTGCGCCCTTCGGAGACAAACCACCATAGCCCGAGGCTCCGATCCACCACGTACCAAGCAGCACCTCCAAGAAGGGATGCGACACCGATGACGCTCCTGTCCGGACAATGCTTAGGGTTTCCCCCGGTGATACGTCTCCAACGTATCTATAATTTTTGATTGTTCCATGCTATCATATTATCTGTTTTGGATGTTTTATATGCATTAATAGGCTATTTTATATTATTTTGGGACTAACCTATTAATCTAGAGCCTAGTGTCAGTTTCTGTTTTTTCCTTGTTTTTGAGTTTCGCAGATAAGGAATATAAAACGGAGTCCAAACGGAATAAAACCTCCGGAATGATTATTTCTGGAAAATATGGAAGCCACGAGACTTGAGAACCAAGGCAGAGGAGCTGCCACGGGGCCACAAGCCCGCTTGCGGCGGCCAATGGGGGCACCCGCGTCGGGCAGGCTTGTGGGCCCCTGGCAACTCCCCTAACCCTAATCTTTGGCCTATAAATATCCAAATATTCCATCATTATAAGAATGAGCCACGAAAACACGTTTCCGCCGCCAGAAGCCTCCGTTTCCGAGAGATCCAATCTTGGAGCCTTTTCCGATAATCTGTCGGAGGGGGATTCGATCACGGAGGACATCTACATCAACACCATTGCCCCTCCGATGATGCGTGAGTAGTTCACCACATACCTACGGGTCCATAGCTAGTAGCTAGATGGCTTCTTATCTCTCTCTTTGCTTCTCAATACCATGTTCTTCATGATCTTCATGGAGATCTATCCGATGTAATACTCTTTTGCGGTGTGTTTGTCGAGATCCGATGAATTGTGGGTTTATATTCAGATTATTCATGAATATTATTTGAGTCTTTCCTGAATTCTTATATGCATGATTTCATATCTTTGCAAATTTCTTCGAGTTATTGTTTTGGTTTGGCCAACTAGACTGGTAATTCTTGCAATAGGAGAAGTGCTTAGTTTTGGGTTCAATCTTGTGGTGTCCTCACCGAATGACATAGTAGGGGTAGCGAGGCACGTATTGTATTGTTGCCATCAAGGGTAAAAAGATGGGGTTTTCATCATATTGCTTGAGTTTATCCCTCTACATCATGTCATCTTGCTTAATGCGTTACTCTGTTCTTCATGAACTTAATACTCTAGATGCACGCAGGAGTCGGTCGATGTGTGGAGTAATAGTAGTAGATGTAAAATCGTTTCAATCTACTTGTCACGGACGTGATGCCTATATGCATAATCATTGCCTTGGATATCTTCATAATTATTTGCTTTTCTATTAATTGCTCGACAGTAATTTGTTCACCCACCGTAATACTTGCCATCATGAGAGAAGCCATCTAGTGAAACCTATGACCCCCGGGTCTATTTTTCATATTATATTTTCAGATCTAAAACCAAAAACACCAAAAATACTTGTTGCATTGTTTTTACTTTTAGTTTTACTTTCCGTTCAAGCATCCTATTATATCTATCTCTACTAGATCTCATCCTTGCAAATAACCGTGAAGGGATTGACAACCCCTTTATAGCATTGGGTGCAAGAGTTTGATTCCTTGTGCAGGTATATCTATTGGTGGCTCGCTTGTATCTCCTACTGGATTGATACCTTGGTTCTCAAAAACTCAGGGAAGTACTTATCTACTTTGCTGCAACAAACCGTTCCTCTTCACGGGAAACCAACGCATGCTCGAGAAGTAGCACCCGACACGCGGAGGTAAGTAGGGGATGGCTACCCCATATACCCTCCAGGAAGGAATGGTGGCACCCGCTGGTGTCATTGCATCGGAGTCGGACAAACCAACAAGGATTTCTCCCGCACTCCAAACCCCACCGCCCAACCGGAGCCGACCAACCATACCACCGCCCAACCCCATGCGCCATTGTGGTAGCACCGCCACACACCTTGTCACACTGCAAACACCAACACGAGGCCAATAATACCGGAGAAAAGCGCCAAGCGACGTAGCAACGGCACCGAAGCCAAGCCGGAGGGAACAACCTCCACCGCCATCATGTGGGAGGCCCGTGCCTCCGGCACCATCGTGGTCGCTGTGCGAACACGGCAGTAGGGCATACTAGGGCACCCCTGGCCTGGCCAGGCCAAAAAAGGGCTCGCTAAGCCCCGCTGGCCATGATGTAGCAGGCTGGCATCGGTGCCGCACGCCCCCATCAGCTCGTCGCCGCTCCCCCGCCTCCCGGAAGTCCTGCCGCTCCCCCGCACCGCCGTTGGTCAGCCCAAGCCCAAATGAGACCCGTAGGGCCCAGATCTGGGCCGAATGGCTGCCGCCAGGTCACGCCGCAGCGACACCCCGCCCTAAACGGCGCCGCCGCCGCCCAGCCGTCCGCCTATGAGCCCTGCCGCCACATGAACTGTCACCGCCTAGGAGCAACCCCCGGTGCAACTCCACCCCGTGCCGGAGATCCATCGGGAGGGGAAGGTCAGGGGGGCGCCCCCACCAGCGTCCCGGGGGCTAGGCCGGCCGTGGGAACCAGCGATGGCGGCGAGGAGGAGGGGGAGAAGTGGGCTAGAGGAGGCGGAGTTTGGGGCGGGGGCGACGCGGTCGCGGGGGGAAGGGGATCTGGTACCAACTCTTTTCCAAATTGTTGTATTACTTCATAATTGTCGGTTGTAGCAATTTGTTAATTACGGTACACAAAAGTGATAATGGTACATCCGTATTCGAAACTTATATCTGTGTTCAAAACTTTTTTTCTTGAATCTTGATTTTGTAGCTGTAATGGTGTACAAAATCAGTTTTTAAAGTCTTAAATTTGTAACTATGAACTATAATTGTAGAAAAAAGGGGTACACTAAAAGTTGAATTTGTACAATGAAAATACTCCCTTGATTTGTGCGCGGTCGATCGCTAGTGGTGTCCGCCTTTCATTGTACAAGTATCTCTCTCTCTCTAATAAATAGGAGCTCGCTTCATTGAGAACCACCTCGTGGGAGGATCAGACATCAAAGGACACAGTGACACAGATGCGTTCAGTCAATTTTTTCAAAAGTACGACCTATTTTGTGCCAAATTCGAAACCCATATGCCCTAATTGAGAAAAAACAAAAATAGTACCTCATCGGCCTTTGGTGGGCCGAAGAGGGGCCTCTCAGCCACTGGCAGGCCTAAGAGGGGCCCGTCGGCCACCCCCAGGCCGAAGAGAGGCCCGTCGGGCTGTGGCAGGCCAAAGAGTGGCCTCTCGGCCTCTGGCTGGTCGAAGAGCCCTGGTCGGCCTCCAGGCAGCCAATGGGCCCCTGGATAAGGCCGGCCATTCCTTTCTTTATTCACCACTCCTTTCACCCTTCCCCGGCCTGCAGGCTCCCTAGCTCCACCTCCCACTCCCGTTGCTCTCTGGTGCTTCCACCCCCGCGCTGATCTCTTCGCTCGTCCACCCATTTTCCTATCCAACCCGCATAAACAATAGATCAGGACTCTCTCCAAAGGCCTACGGTATTTTTTTGCTTCCAACACAATCAAATGTCAACTTTCAACTCAGTTGTGGATTCAGTTCTTATTGGTCACCGTTTGTTTGCAGGTAAATGGCTTTCCCATTTTATCGAGCTCCAGGTGGCCCTTGTTCTTCCTTTGATTCCGGTGCGTCTATATTCACCGTGGTGTTGGATCGTCAATGTTCAAGGCATGTTGTAAGATTCTATATCTTGTTTATCTGACTCTGGCATATGGTTCATATTGTTTTGGTTGGAATGTATTCAAATGTCTTTGTTTATATGATTATGATGTTTGCTTCCATTCCTGTTGTAGTATGTTCCGTGCAGTGTTAGATCACATGTTTCTTGGTACATTGAGGAGTGCAGAGCTTTAGCTATTCGTAGGGGTGACACAGATATTGATCTTGCTCGTCACAACAGTGAGGTTAACTTATACCAAGTTTTGTTTAGGCATGGTCGGATGAGGAGTAAATTCCATGGTTCTTCGTGGGAGGAACATGTAAATGATTATGGTCCCGTCATCGTGACATGATGACCGTTAGGCTTGAGCACTATGGAACTATGATCCCTTTACCCTGTGTTGGTAAGTTATTTGTTTAACTGATTTTCAGTTTTGTTTCAGCTTATACGTTTTGCTGTTCTGCTCAGTTTATGAAATTATTTTTTTGTAGCTCTTGAGGATGTGAGTGAAACTAAGAGGGAACTTGTTGACAACTCTTTTTATAGTCATGGTGTCACTCTGAATTATCATCAAATGTATGTCATGTCGCGACAGCTCTTTGATGACAACTACATATTGTGTACTCCTTTTGTTCATAGGATGGATTCCATGAATGTTATTTCTCAACATATGGTGAGCTTTGGTTTCGGGTATTGTTTATTTATTTGTTCTTTGCTCTAGCATACTGTTTTAAATTTGTAAGCTGAATATCATATAACTTGATGTTTTTTGTCAGGTTATTCCTAGCATGGTTGTGAGGAGTTTGAAGGAATTTGTGTCAATTCCTAGGACTGGTTCTTTAACTCTTGAAATAACTTTGTATTATGAAGATGATGATATATCTGTGAGCATTCTTTGTTCCTACTTTATTAGCTTGGGTGGTAGAATGGTGTTGAAAAAGGAAGGTTTCGGTAATTTTCTTCTGGCATCGTCTATTGAAGTCAACAATTTGGTGCTCATAACCTTCAAAGAGCGTGATCAGGAGCTAACTATTGTTTTCAGCCATCTGCCACTGTGATCATACTATCTCGCCCTGCTATCCTCCCATTTTCTTTTCCCGCCCTACTATCCCGCCATTTTCTTTCCCGCCATACTTTGCCGCCACTTTCTTTCCCACCATTCTCTACCGTCATTCTCTACCGCCATTTTCTTTCCCGCCTTTCTCTCCCTCCATTTTCTTTCCTGCCTTTCTCTCCCGCCATCTTCTCTTGTGAACCTATATAACCACATCCGCAATAAGGTGGGTGAACAGGCCCTTCTTTCCCCCCTTTCTCTCACGCCTTTTGCTCCCGCCATCCTTTCGTGGAGATGTCTCATCCTCATTATCCTTTTGATCGTAGTTTTCACTCTGGTATGTCTGATCGTGTTCTTCGTCTAGCCGCCAATTTCAAGATGGATGATAGAGTAGTTCTATGGGATGAACTCATCAGTAGTGACACCATAATGAATGAGTTGGCTCACTCATTAGCTAGGAGTGGGTGGCCTCCTAGGACTTTTGAGGAGATACGAAAAGAACTTCTCAGGTTGCATGGCAGATGGCAGAAGAAACTGCATAAGGGTGAAGCTTACCTCACGATTGTTGTGAATAATTCCGATTTATGGTCGGCAGATAGTGAGGACGAAGACGATCTCTTCATGCCGAGCACCAAGGTCAAGACTACCGCATCATCGAAGGGAAAGAGTTCAAAATAGATGAAGGGCAAGAGATCTGCATCGACGGAGGATGAAGAGGACGTCTTCATGCCGAGCACCAAGGTCAAGACTACCGCATCGTCGAAGGGCAATAGTTTTGCATCGACAAAGGGCAAGAGATCTGCATCGACGGAGGAGGAGGAGGATGCATTCAGATCCTCCGCAAAGTCATCCTCGTCCTCTTCCTCCACCACCCTTTGTATTTCATTACCTTCCTCATCCCCATCAGCAACAACAGAACCAGCTAATATTATCGACTGAATATTCTGCCCAGTATCATGACCACAAACATTGTGTGGCACATAGTCTGACTCTTTCTCAGCTTGGCTAGCATCCACATCCGATGGCTGTGATCCGGATACATAAATCTCGTTAGCCACTTGACTACCCTGGCCTGGTTCATACCGCATGTTGAGTTGTACGCTATTCTCCTCCTTCGCCACTGGTTGCACTAGGACATATGGGTGGATTCTTCGGTCTCGACAACGACTTAACAGGGTCAACCAATGTTTGCTCCTATCTATCGGCATCAACTCTCACTTGACATTTTTACAGGATTTGGTTCACAATGCATGAATACTGACGGAACATACTTCAGGATCCAACCCAAAACTAGCAGTCAACCAGTGCTTCAACTGCCTAATGTCCAGTCTATCCGGGTCTGAAAGTGTCATGACACCTTTTTTAAACTCGCTAAGATCAACCTGCAACTCATTATATCGAACATTACCAGGGCCGTAATAAACAGTCAAATTTACTGATTCACACATTTTCACCTGTCAGACATGGTCAGCTTCTGATTAATTGCAACGAACAAATTTATACTAAAATAAAGCTACATACACTAAATAAACCTACACTACATAAACATACACTAAAATGACTACACTAAATAAACGTACACTAAAATGACTACAATAAATAAACTAATAAACCTACACTACCAAAACATACACTAAATAAAAAAAATTACATACAATAAAAAAACTAAACTAAACTAAATAAATTCGGTATACCTTTGACGCATGTGTCCCTTTCTTTTTTCTCTCCACCTTCTTCTTTCTCTCCACCACGCCACCTCCTCACCATCCACACCTCCACCACCTCATCATGGCTCCTTCAAACGCAAAAAAAACACTACCCCATGACACAAAATGAGACCGTAGGCCGGTGGAGATGGGTATGATCTATTGTTTCAACGGATTGAATAGAAAAATTGGTGAAGGATGAAGGAGATCGGAGGGGGGGGCAAAATGGAAGAAAAATAACAAGAGAGAGAGAAGAGGAGCCAGCGACTGAGGAGGAAGAAGGTCCCGGTCGGCCTTATCCAGGGGCTCTTCGGCCTCCTAGAGGCCGACGGGCCCTCTTCGGACGCCCGCAAGCCGACAGGTGGCTTTTCAGCCACTAGTGGGCCGACGGGCCCTCTTCGGCTGCCCGCAAGCCGACCAGTCCCCCTTCTGCCTTCCGCCGACCGACAGGCCCCTCTTCGGCCCACCAGATGCCGACGGGATGCTATTTTTGATTTATTTTTTTTAATTTGAGTATACGATTTTCGAATTTGATACAAAATAGGTCGTATTTTTGAAAAAAAATCCGTTCAGTCGGAATTTACCATATAGAAAATTAATAGTCTGTCGCTCTAGCGTGGACTTAGGAGATGTAGTGTTGCATACGGCGGAAAAACAGCTTCCATCGTTTTCAAAAGGAGAGTCGTTGCGAAGATTCCTTACCTGCGGTGATTGTGCGAGGGCGGCTAAAAATATATCCAATCCTCAACTTTATTAAAAGAAAGAAAGGCTTCACCGTGTGACCGTGCGAGGGGGGCTGCGCAAGATAACGTACGCCATGACACACCCGCGGATCACGAAAACTACAGTTATTCTACAATACAGGCACATGACTGATTGATGATCTCAGTCAAGACTAGATACACATTTCACAAGTCTATGGGACGTATGAGAAGTCAGAAATGATCTCCTTTTTAACAATGCAGGCGATCCATGCCACGAAGGTAGTGCTTCTGCTCACTAAAAACTATAGATTTAGCTACACTAAGCGGCTCATGCTACTGGATCACCGGTGTGATGGGACAATTATCGAAAAAGACTTTCGCCTCGCTTTATAGATAAAGAAACCGCCACAAGCAACATAAGTTCGATACAGGGATAGTAGCCAAGAACCCACACACACATGCAACAAGAACGCACACACAAGAATCTACAAGTAGGTTTTGCAAAGGGCACAACTCAACAAGCCCAGAGAAAAAAAAGCGGAACCAGCCGCAACAGCGACACCGAAGAGCTAATCCAGGCCCGAAGGTGGGGGTGGGAGCGGCGGGAGGAGACGGAACGCCAAGGACCTGAAGCCAGCAGTGATCCTGTCGATGACGGCTCGGTCCTGGCCGCGGCTAAGCAGCCTCCAAAGCTGCATAAAACCACAGAGTTTAAGTCCCCACCTTAATGAATTTTAAATTAGTTGTTGATCAACCTCAAATAGGTACCGTTGAAAATTTATGTCTCCACCTTTATAAAACAACTGAAGCAACTTCTAACACGTTACAATATGAAATTAATTGATTCTATAACTTATGTTACTTTTGATTGTGAAAGTAATTGATCACATGCTTGTAAATTAGTTGAGCACTTGTAGTTTTCATTTGTTAGCTTCATATCAACAGACTTTGCTGTATGTTCCAATATGCATGATTTTTCTAGTGTTCTTTTTTTTTATGCGTCAACGGCAGCCTTACGCCTGTTCTAGTGTTCTTTTTTGCTTTATTGTTAGCTAGTGTGAGCAAGTATTATAGTTTTCAATAGGATGGACGAACTGAATAGAGAAATTGTGTGCGCTGTTGAAAAATGGTGCAAACTGATTGCCGTCCTATCTGGCGCTCAACGCGCTAGACTCTCCGAAACAACATTGCATAGCATGCTTCAGATACCATCACTTAAGATGCGTACGCTATTGATAAGGTACATGGTTGAGATTTTTTAGCCTAGTATGGGGAGATTCATGGTACAAGACGTGGTTGGGGTGGTGTCTCTCTGTATCGTGTGCATCTTCAACTTGGAGAACCAAGGAGTGTCAGTTGCAGACATTCTCACTGAAGAAGGTGAGGACATTAAAGATCGGGTGCCGCCTCAACTTCTGAGTAAGAATACATGTAATATACTGATTGCTGGTCTCATTGCGTACATCATTAAAAATAAATCCGTCGATGACGATTTTCTTCGAAAACTGGTCCTTGTCCTGCTAGGAACAGTTGTTGCTCCCATGTCGAGTAAGGTTGTCCCAAAACAATATTACGCGTTGGTGGATGATGTCAAATGTATTTCCAAGATTAATTGGGATGTGTTCACCCTTCATGTTCTCCTCGACTGCCTTCGCGTTGTCAAGAAAGGCAAACACCTCCTTCAATGGCTGAAAGGCAATTTAGCTCTCTTGCAGGTACTCCTATGAGACCTATTGCATTATAATTTATCATTGCAAATTTATATGATGCATAGAACTAGCTGTAAATATTGATATTTATGTGGTACTTGTACTAGGAGAAGGTGCAACCTCACGAAGGTGATTGCACTTTCAATCCCAACTTCTCCATACAACCTCTGATGAGGAATTGGACCGAAGCTGCAACCACTACGAGAGATCGGTTTCACTATGACAACGGTTGTGGCCGTGGTGACCTCAAGGTAATTCATTGCATTATGTCTTTCTTAAATATTTTCTAACTTACTAATATATTTATTTTTATTTATCACATGTAGTTGTATATCACATTCATATCAAAGATAATATAACCCAAGAATATAGGGCGCAGGAGCCCAAAGTCCCAGATCATGCGCCTACACAGAAGCCAAAACCGAACCCTGCCAGTACCACCGCAAGGAAGTCGGAGACAACCCCAAACTCGGATGAGATGATGGAGGTTTTAATGAAGTGGTGTATTGAATAAATACACAACTAGATAAGACAAATCCCTAATCAAGTTGTTAAGGTGACACACCCTAACTTTTAGATTTACAGTATGTTTGCCGTTTCAAAACCATGCACATATTAATACATTTGTATTTGTATTGCAGAAATTGTTGGAGAAGTTGAACAAAGAAGGTGTCATGTATAGGCCGGCTGCTGCTATGCCATCTGTTAACAATGGCGATGAAGACGTGGATTCCTTTGAGAATGGCCCGCATGAAAAAAATGAATTCATGTACAAAGTAGACAATGACTCTGAATGTTGTTTGGGGCCTGTCATTTTTTTTCCAAGTAGGCCAATGGCGTACCATATTTTTATAGAAGATAGAAGTGTTTGTACAAGATGCGAGGCACAAATGCATACATTTGCGCCAACGCAAGGACACACTCGACGCCAACACCTACAAGTTGCACTAAGCCTACTCTCTCACAAATCTATGTAGACCACCCACACCGCCCGTCGCTTGCTTCCATTCTGCCACCTCACCGAGGATTGCCATGTCCAGCTCTCTAGGCCTCATCTGTTGTTCAGTCTTGTTGAATAACCTGGCATTTCTTTGCTTCCAAAGAGACCACGTGGCCGCCGTGATCAATGTGTCAAATCCTCGCTTGTTCGCCCTGTGGAAGTTGCCTCTCTTTCTTGGCCACCAAACTAACGTAGTTTCGGTAGGGGACGACTTTTGAACATTGATTTGCAGTGTATCCCAGACTATGCACCAAACCTCAAGGGAATATGGGAACCTAGTGAGAATGTTCTCGCCATTGTCTTCATCTTGCAGGCAGGTGTAGCATGGGGAGGGGGCATCCTGTAGGTCATGACGAGCTCTCTGTTCGGATGTCCATATCTGATATTGCAAGGCCAACCAAACAAAAATCTTGCATTTGAGAGGTGCGGTCCAGGTGAAGGCGTCCGGTACCTCCGTGTTCCTGCTCACCATGGAAATTGTGTGGCACACGTCCATGCACTACAATTGAGCCGTGAAGGAGGACTCGGGCTGGCAGTCGGTCACCGATCTACTATCAAGGAGTGCCTGCTGCACCGTCATGTGTTGGCCACTCTGGTGTTCACCGTAGCAAGTATCAAAGGTGCAATGTCCTTCACGGCAAAGCCGTTGATCCACCAATCGTGCCAGAATAAAACTCTATCTCCCCTTCTTGTCTCGATGTGTACCAAGGAATCGAACACCATTCGGGCCTCCAGGTCTTGTGCCAAAGCAAGGCCCTAGCACGGCCTATGGGAAGGAGTCGGTCATTGATTTGACACTTCCTCGGGAAGTGGTTCCCAACGAGAAAACTAAAGCTGATGAAGTATGTTTTTGTCTTTAATTTTCTCATTTAACATTTTTTTGTTTTTGGAAACTGAAGCTCTGACATGATTTTTTTGACCACCAGAAAACCCCACCTAAGATCAATGTCCAGAAGTGTGGTTCGCCTAAGAAGGCTAATGATGAGTGTGGTGCAACACCGGAAAACCCTTGGATCATTGGTAATTCTCCTCAAGCATCTTCTTCGGACATAGACATATGTCCATCTTCTCTTAGCAAGTTCATGGATAATGCCAAAGAGAAAAAGTCGGCAACAATCAAAAAGTATGATGAAGTTATGTCTGGAAAGAGGAAGCGGACGGTTCCCAAGTAATTTGAATCCTGGTATGAACTTGAGAAGCTGAGCAGGCGTCCCAACCGTGGTACTAGACCCTCGGGAATTACTACCGCAAGTAGAGGTATCGTTACTAGCTTTCTTACTGCGATATGTTCTAGTAATTCATGTAGTCACCATTGTTGACATTCATATTTTTCCATGCAGCTCTGTTTTCTGACAATGAAGTGCTGGAGGATGTGGCAGATGAGTTGACGCCGGAACTAATTGATGCAGTTGTTTCATTTGTGGAGATAGCTTCTCGGTCCGAAAAAAAAGTAAGGCAAAAAAAGTTTACTACAATGGACGAAGCAACTCTCTCAGTTCGGAGAGGCTTCTACCAGTACTAGACCATAGATGGGTGTCAAATCATGTAAGTACTATTAGCATGGCCTGTTATTAAATTGTAAAATCTACGTGCCAACTTTGAACATAAAATGTCCTTATATTGTATGCAGGTTATTGATGCTTACAAGGGACATTTGGCGCTGCACGTTGGTCATGATCGTCACCACTGTCTAGCATGGAGGTCGAAGTTCCTCGTAGAGCGGGCTCTCGCAGGCGACAATCCATGCCGTCAAGGTGCAACATGGATAGTGTGTTGTCCAGATCTAGAGCAGTTAATAGAGTTAGGGAAGAGTTTATTGTGCGTGATAAGGTATGGTACATTATGTTATTACTTGTTTACTACATGACATTTTCAGAAGCATTTCATATGGTACATAATGTTTTCTTACACTGTAGACGTATGTGGCGTTGAATATCGACAATACCCAGTGGATGACCGTGGTAATGCACATGCGCAAACTAGAATTCCAAGTTGTTGATTCACTCTATCCTCTTGAGTTGTCTATCGACACTATGACAACATTGGTACTCTCACCAACATTGCTAGCTTTGTTCCTACAAATTGCTGAATGTTTTTCCGTTAACATTACCTTTTTATAGCGACTCACTATAGAAGATGATATGCGACCGTATTACACCTGGCAAATATCTAGACATGACTAAGTGGCCAATCAAAGAGTACAACATGCCACAACAAGAGGACGGAACAATTAATGTAAATCATATTATAATAACCACATACATATATGTATGGATCGTGGCTAACGTTTGCATATATATCAGCAATTCTTGCGGCATTTTTGTGATAGAAGTTATGAAGCATTGGGAGGGGATCGGATGACCAGTCATTTTCCCCAGGTTGGTTGTTATCTCTGTTTGTAGACTCTGTAGTATGGTCGTAACACAACATGTATTCATTATACCTTTATGTATAAATTTGCACGTGACGTTTAACGCAAGGAGGAGATGTTTCATCGCTGAGTTGATTTTGCCACCTTCCAACAATCTAGAAGCCGTGAAAAATAAAATTTGCGACATCGCAAAGAAAAGCCAGACATAAAGACTTCATACATGATGCAAGATTGAAGTTTGAATGGTTCGGTTTTAGTCTGGAAGCATGTTTCCGGGCCATGAATAATTTTGGTTTTATAACTTTTATGTAATAAACAAGTTACCTCCAATATTTTGTGGATTTTAGATTGCTTACGCATACATGTGCATATGTGATCTTGTGAGACAATACGTTCGTGACAATATTTATTTTGCTCCACTTAACATTTGTTATTGCTTAATATTTTACTTAAGCTCAACTTATGCACCGATGTTGTGACCCGTTCGTTTCAAAATATATGTTGTATTTGCATTTTTCAGTCTTTAAATTTAATTGATATTTTCCTTGTAACATATTTAAAATATGACCAAAGCACTGCAAATTCAAAAAAAAATAGGAACAAGAAGGAGAAACATAAAAAAAGGAATAATACATTTCATTTTAAAATATTTCAAATATGAAACAGAAAAGAAAAATTGGAAATAAGAAGGACAAACATAAAAAGGAAAAGGGAAAAAGGAAAAAGGGAAGAGGAAAATAAATTTGAGTTTAAGATATTGCACCTATGAAACAAAGAGTATATTGTTTTTGAAAAATAAACATAAAACAACAAATATGAAACAAACATAAAAAAACATATATGAAACAAAGAATACATGTAGGTCGGTGGGCCGGCTTATATCGCAAATAACAGTGTGATCCCTTGTGCGGGAGCCCACAACTGTATGTATTTCATGCAGGTCGATCACAGGAGTAGTCCCACGTCTATCACGGGAGGAGTTGTCATTTTGTTACACAAATCCTGGATCATGGTAATCCCTATCGACCAAATCCCTTGGATTGAGTAGCACGTACTGGTAATCCCTATCGTGGTAATCTCGATATGTTTTCTCCGCTCCCCTTTCGTGCTCATCCCGGTAGCTCCCATCTCGCAGACATGTCTACATGGTGTCCTTTGACAATACTTCAAGCTCCTGCTCCTTGTCGGACGGCAATTCCGGCCAGATGGTGAGTCCTCCTCCTCAGGCTGCTAGGGTTAGGGTTCAGATGGGGAATTTTGGACTGGGCTGTACTCCCACCATTTCCTTGTAGCTACCTGCCACCATTTTCTCCTCTGGATGGAGGGGCCTTGCTCTAGAGCTTGCTGCTAGATGTCAGCACCGAGAAGTTTGTGAGAACTTGGTTGCTTTTGAAAACGTGGATAGTGGCAGAAGGTTTCTAGCCTGTGCTCAAAAGGTTAGTGACATTGCTGATTATTCTTCTTCAAGTAGACCTGGTCAGATAGATCTTATGTTTAATTTCAGTTATGATCATGGTAATGCTTCATGTTTGGTCAGATAGATGTCATGTTTACTTTCAATTATGGTGATGGTCATCCTAACTGAATCTGTTCAGGGCTACCAGTTAACTAAATCTGCTCAGGGCTACCAGTTAACTGAATATTACCACTTAACCGAATTTGTTCAGTGCTATCAGCTAACTGAATTTTATAGCCAATTGAATTGGCAAGCTAACTGAATCTGTCTACATTTGTACAGTTCATAGCAGTTCTGTATTTAACTAAATTTGTCTGCATTCTTACTGACGTTGAATAAATTTGTAGGAAGGACCTAAAAGCAGCTATGTGGAGTGGGCTAACCCTGAGTGGCTTACCCCTTTGAAGATGAGTCTAGATAGGATCTGGGGCATGTATGATGAATAGAACAGTCTGAGGCTAAAGCAAAATGTGGTTAATGTTGAAGAAGTGGTGAAGTTCAAGGGAGAGAAGGAACATGTGGAGAAACATCTGAGGTTCTTCAAAGTTGATTTTGCTAAGATGGTAGCTGAGAAGGAGCGGGCATTGACCCAACTAGGCAACACTCAGCTTACTCTTGATGACCTACAAAGGGAGCTTGATAAGAAGAGCATTTCTGACAAATATGCCACAAACATCCATCAGGTGGTGAGAGCTAAGGCAGAGAGAGAGAGAGAGAGAGAGAGAGAGAGACCCGATGAAGTCGGAGAGGGACACATTCATGGAAGAGAGGGATCTGTTGAAGCTTGAGACAGACAAATTCATGCTTGAGAGGGATCACTTAAAGCAGGAGAAAAAGAAGTTGGAGTATATGATTTGTGATCTCTTTAAGCATAAGGAGGAGACCAAGGGCAAGATAAGGAAGATCCAGGAATTCCTGGATGAACTTGAGTGATGAAATTGGGTTGTAATGCTGCCATATTTTATAATATCTTTTAATTTGAGGAACTGAAATAATTTATTTTGTGAAGTATGTGTATTGGCAGCAGTTTGAGCACTAGACTAATATATGCACTGAAGTATTTGTAACAGTTTGCACGCTGAGGAATTTGAAGTAATGCTTCCATTTAAGTGATCGCATGTGTGTTTGTTAACTGAATTTCCCGAGTTTAGTGAATTATTGAAATTGTTTTAGTGCTAAAAGTGTACTGAATTTGTTTCAGCTAAAAAAATTAACTGAATTTGGTTCATTGCTGCTACTGTGCTGAATTTTTGACAGTGCCTAAAGTTAACTGAATCTTGTTCATTACTTCTAGTTTACTGAATTTTTGACAGTGAACATAGATAACTGAATTTTGTTCAGTGCTTCTAGTTCACTGAATTTTATACGGTGCTACTAGTTAACTGAACTTTTCATAGTGCCTAAAGTTAACTGAATATTTGCACTTTGTTGCAAGCGAACTGAATTTTATTCAGTCCATGTCTACACAGTGTTGCGGCAACACACCTATAGCATACACGTATGCAAATGACATGCAGCTGCAGCAAATATAGCTAGTTACACAGCAGCAAAGCAATGCAGTACGAGCAACACATCATATCAGTAAAGCATCATCTCAGTAAAGCAACATAGCTTGTGAACATCATGGGAAAGCAAACATAGCTTGCTCACATCATAAGTTGTTTACTTAACATCAAACAAAAGGTGGCTACAGCAGCATACAACTTAGAGATAATTTATGTGCTCAATTATAGGAGCACACCTAAACAAAATATTGCTAACTTATATGCAGAAATTAGCTAATTCATCATACCTACCTAAGATTCTTGTCATCTCCCTACCGATGTTGCATCTTCTTTTCTTCAGCTGCATCTTCACTTTTTCAGAAGCATCAGACGCTCAGAGCGGCACACCTGTCCTGCAATAGGCTTCTTGAGGGCCTTCTTCCTCTTCTTCTATCCAGTTGGATCTGCCTGCGCCATCTTCTCATCTGCCTGAACCTCCTGCTTGATGATGTCGGCCACCGCTGGCAGCATCTCAACGTCGATTGGGTGGTTTCGGCCACCATCCTTGGCGTCGACAACGAGGGACATCATCTGCACCTCGCCCGGCTCATCGTCGTCTGACATGACAAGTACCTCCTTGGGCAAGAGGACCGCAGGATTGACCGATGCAAAAATAGTGTTCACTTGAGCTGGGAGGGCAACGACCACGTCAGGGACGTGCTCGGTCCTTGATTCGACGCAAGTTGGATCCGGCTCTCGCGGCGACAAAGTGGTGGAGTGGTACATCCACCATCTGGCTCGCTGCTTGGGGTCGTCGGAGCGCTGCACCTCGCGCATCGCCCACAGGAGGACGGCGACCGAAGGGACACCATACCCATTGGGTAAGGCACATCGCTTCTCATTGTCGGTCATCACTTGATGAGGCCCCTGGATTGATTGCGCGTCATGTGCACGCTAGGGAACCGCCGTGCAATCTCCCGTAGCTCTTGTCCATGGCGTTGGGGGGGGGGGGGGGGGGGGCGCTGAGCTCGCCGAAGAGTTTTTTTTACTGTAGATTGAGGGGAGTGGAGAGTGGGGAGAGCCGAGGCGATGTGACTAGAGAGGGGAGGGGAGTGGAGTGTGGAGAGTGGGGACTGGGGAGGGAAGCGGTGGGTGGGCACGTTTAATTGCCCTTGAAACCCAAACGGCACCCGCAACGCAACGCAATGCACGCCACGTAGCCCCTTTATCCTAAATATGATAATAACTAAAGTGAATAGTACTAATAATAGAAACTATTAGTACTAATCTACTGGCATTGCAGGCTCCATTTTGACCTACAAGTCCTAGGTTCGAGCCCCAGGGTCAACTTTTTTTTGTTTGTCAGTTTCTAATTTTTTTAATTATCAGAATTGCAGTTAGTAGCACGCAATATGAAATCAGCACTGATTTTTTTAATATTTTTTTGTATATTCAGCTAACATTAACATTTAGTTAACTGAACTTTCAACACTGCAACTGAATTTGGATCACTTTCAACACTGCAAACTGAATTTGGGTCACTTTCAACACTGCAAATTGAATTTGGATCACTTCAACACATAACCTAGCAGCACTATTGATTTGTGCGGCAGCACTGATCATTGATCGTTCGCAAAATATGAACTACATGTAGCACCACCTATACCATCAAAGCAACACTTAAGCAAAGCAACACTGGATATTCAACATTCTGAAATTTAAATGCACTTGACAGCATAGAGTTGAACACTAGATATTCAGTTGTGGGGCGATCCAGTGGACAGTTTCTAGGGAGCAGGTTGACTTAGGGTTTCCCTGTGTTTTTGCCTCGTGCATGTCGGAGATCCTTGAGCTCCGGCCAGGGCGGGTGCTCCGGCGAGGAGACGGGTTCATCCTCCATGACGCGACGAGACGGTGGTCGATGTGCTCACGTGGCGTGATGGCTACATGCTTCGCGAGGCGGGAGTAGTGCGCTTCCCGTGTCACGTGGTGTGGGTCAACGCAGCAAACCGCACCCAGCACGTTGCACGGACCGAGGGCAACAATGGCGTCGAGAGCGAGCCATCACTACTACTAATACCCAGCGACCTCCTCTTGCCCGGTGCAGAGGGGAAAGTGGAAGCTCTTCAAGTCGTTGTGATTTCGGGTGGATCCGCTCGGACAGGTGTCGCCGTCGGAGGTGGAAGTGCAGATGGGTCTTCCATCCCCGGGCTCGGCGGGGATGCCTATCGGGATCATCGACGACAACATCGGAGCGACGATGAAGGTGACGCCGGTCAAGAAGAAGAAATTGAAGGCACGGGTCTCCTCCCTCCCAAGGAGGTCCCTGCGTTTCCCAAGGCGTTCCCTGTGGTTGCTGGCCCTCTCTGGCCAACATTAGGACTCTCTCCAGCTGGCAACCGCTTTTGGTTGCTAGCTAGGGAGGATTCCAACGTAGGGGAGCTGGCTCGGTCGTCGGTCCATGGTAAACTCCCGAACCCTAACAATTTTTTGAATGATACTACTCTGATTAGTGTAGATGCTTCTAGAAAATGGAAAAAATCAAAGGAAAAAGTTGATTGATGTGAACAGACAGATAGAATTCCTCCTTCTAAAAAATTCAGTTAACTTAGTTAGGTATGCTGAAATAGCTAAAAGTTTCAGGATATAAGGTAGCTACATTTGTTGCACCTGCATGTCATGTGTGTAGTTGTGTTGCTGCAACAATGTGTAGACATAGACTGAATAAAATTCAGTTAACTTACAATACAATGGGAAAATATGGTTAGAGATGCATTTAGAATTTGTTTTTTCCCTTCCATCCCAACTGTATATCAGGAAGATCATATTGATTTGGGGGGAATTGAAATCCCTGTCCATCCTGTAGTTGATAGTGGTAAAAAAATGGTATATACTAATCAAAATTGTTTGTTATTGCAACTTGGCATGGTCTATCTTGCAGATAAAGGAGCCAGACAAAAAATTGTTGCTGTTGGGAACAAGAATGCTAGAGCATGTAGCAAGTGAAGTGTACACCTCCTCTCAGGGCTGGAGATGCTCGTTGTTGCGCCTGGAAAATGGCTGAGATCTGGACTGGCTGTTCTTTCCTTGCTCCATGCTCTGGCTTCAGCAGTATTTGTTCGAACATTTACTTAAGTATTTCTAGTTATCTGTTAGACTTGCTTTTGCTAGTTTTACCAGTTTGCCCTTCTCCCTCTGGCTGCTGCGTCAGTATGGAGAATTCGGAAGGGGTGTTATGATGTCCCTGATGACTGTCCTTTTGATACTTGATGCTTACGGTAGTAGTACATGATAGTAGTTCTTAACTGTCGATTTAGTCCTTGTAGTTTCAAAGACTTTGTGGTTTCTAGTAATGGAAATCGGGAGGGGGTAAAAGTCCCTCTTTTGCTAATAATAATAATAATAATATAATAAAAAAAAATATGAGAACGTACCACAAATCAGCATGTACCACTAATGTTTATGGTTTTTTACATATTAAACTGTTTTCAGACTCCTATGCTTAGCAGCCTCCAAACTCGTAGAGTAACAAGGTTGGTAAACACAAGTTCGGCTGTAGGGGGTTGAGCTTTTTCATGATCAACAATGGAGGGCAGCACAAATGGGAAAGATTGGGCTAGAGGAAGAAAGGGTTGCTTTTATACCCCTAGGCACCAAATCGCCACTCTCCTTCACATTGCTTAATAACCATCAGCATTTGATTCAAGACTTCATTTTTGAATTTCTCATAAACCTCCGTTTTTTTCACGACCCCAGCCGGGGAGGATCCTGATCTCTGCCCTTACAGTGCTACTACCAAACATACTCCCTCCGTCCTTTAAAGAACATACTTCCAATTTTGTTAGAAAGTCAAACTTTTTTATATTTGGCTCTATTTATAAAATAATACATCAACATTTATGCCATCAAATTAGTAGCATTAGATTCATGATAAAATATATTTTTTATCCTATATCTATTTGGTTTCATAAATAATGATATATTTTTCACAAACTCGACCAAACTCTGAGATAATTTGACACTCCAACAAAGTTGGAAGTATACTTTTTGAAGGAAGGAGGGAGTATTGCTTACAGTGCTAGCACCTGGAACATATGCTAGCACACACAGTGCAGTATGGAAAATACCAGAAATAACCACAAGTCAAAGTACTACAATGATGATCCAGACTTATAGTTCATTACTGAGTTGCTTAGCCCATGGCATGCATATCGCTCCGTTTATGCCATCTCTTCTAATACATGTATACGTTACAATGATGATCCATGCCTTTAAGATTGGATGAATGACCAAAATTCAGCTTCAACTTCAGCATTCTACTCCACAATATGTTCTGAATGTCGCCGCATGACGATTCACATGTTTCCATGTGGTGATCGGGTAAATGAGCATAAACTGCAGCTATAATGTAGTTTAGGGGTCGAGAGATGATTTGCTGGTATCTGTGCTCGCGCCGTGGCTAGACGCCTTCTTCATCTCCAACGCAGTTTTGTACGGCGGGGCGATGGGAGGCTGGACTGGATCTAGGCTCTGGTAGGTGCCGCCTTCTGTGCTCGGGAGGGGGTATGAACGGTCCGAATCGTAACCGCTGAGGTCGCCGCAAGCCAGAAACGGTATGTAGACCTTGTTTGGTCCCTCCAACCATCCGCTTCTGCAATCTGCACGTGAAAAATAGCATAGAGAAGTTGGTATCATGTATCATACGTTCAGCCTATTGCGACAGGAGAGCATATCATTCTCAGTACCTAAATCATCAGCCCCAGAAGGGGTTCCCACTTTCTCCAGCAGGTGATATAAGTCTTTCTCTTTGAAGCCCTCTGGAGGTGAGTAGTTCTCGCAAACTGCAAATGCCTCTGTTTGACAAACATAAAGATAAGACCATATAAAACACACTTCCCATCAAGCACAAAATATTATTGATGTTAAAAAGACAAAAACAACAGAATATCAGTACCACGACAAAAAGGTACATGTCAACACAGTCTCCTTTTAAGCAATGAAGGCTTACCGATACTTGAGTTACGGCTGCTTTTTGGCTTTGCAAATGTAACTCGTGAGAAGAACAACTTTAACTGCATAAAACATTGATAGCAATAAGCACTATACCGTTTCCACATAAAAACCTCGTGCAAACATCTAGACTGAATCAGTAAGTTAAATGCCACTTCTACTAAACAGCGTGTAAAATTATCATGACAACTCTACCATGTACACTTGAGAGAAAAACTGGAGGCAACAAACTGGATAACAATATAGACTATTTGTAATCAACCATATACAGAAAAGACACATGAAAGCTAATGAATAACTTTCTCGATCAAACAAAATGTTTCTGAAGTACATATGGAAATTCCTAACCAGACAAGCAAACCAGCACCAACCAATACCTGGCAATACAGGAGACTCGTATCTTTACCCCGGAAAATCTTCGCAACAAATTTTCCACCAACTTTGAGTACATGAGTCACAATTGTCAGTGCCTAAATGCAACACATATAAATACATAAATTAGCCAAATAAACAAGCAACTTGCAAATTCAATCTGCAAAACTAAGCCAAGGAAACTGCAACTAGTGGAAAACATAACAAATTAATGGAACCATAGTGTTACGCCATGTTCTTCTACAACATAAACAGCAATAAATTATCCCAAGGTTGAGTAAAAACGGTCCAATGTTCAATACAAAAATACAAATAAGGTATTGCCCCGAAAGTAAACATTTTAAGGTAGAATGCCAAACATAAACTGCAGGGTTAAGGTAGCATTATTTTTGGACACTGCATCTTATGGATACTGCAAATTGCTTCCAATAAGTATCTCTGATCTAAACTGATATGCAGAGACAGAGAAAAATAAACCAACCGCCAATATAAGCTGGGACTGAACAAACTCGTCCATGTCATGAAGTCCAGTAACTGCAATCATCCAAAGCAAAGTAAGAAACAGAAGTACCATAAACACATGTAACATGGATATGGTCCACTTGTCTAGACTCTAGAAATGCAATCTTACCATCAGGGGCACCATCACAAACAACCAAGTCCGCTTTGCATCCATCAAAGTGCCTGATAACCTGGAAGCATATTTACATCTGTTACAGCAAGTAAAAAGTTCCATCACAAAGAATTTATCTATGCGTCTATCCATCTCACCACTTCGGCTGTTCGAGCATTGGTGATGTCGCCCTGCACTTGTATGACACCTTCTATCGGAGCCATCGGTTGCAGATCGATTGCGACGATGAGAGGAAGGCCGCCATCTCTGGTATAAGCAGAGCACATAAACAATCAGATACAAAGACTGAAATTATGCTGGAACATAAGGTGTGGCACTGACTCTATTACTCACTTGCCGTCAGATGATAGCTTTGCCGGCAGATACAGATTGCGGCTCAAAACCTGCAATTGCGATTGAGATAAGCAATGGAACGAAGGGATGCAAGCATGGATTGGGGAAACTGGGCATGCGAATACCTGGCTCCAGCTCCCAGGAGCAGCGCAGAGGTCGACGGCACGCTTCACTCCTGCACACGTGAACAGCAAAACGAGAACACCCTGTGGTTAATTTGATGATGGTGTACGTCAATGGAAGCAAGGTGGTAGGAAGGCGAGCGAGCGGATTGGGTTGAGAGGAGACCGTGGAAGATGTTGAACTCCTGGTCGATCTGCATGAGCTTGAAGGCGCTGCGAGCCCTCCACCCCTCCTCCTTGGCCTTCCGGTAGTAGATGTCCTGGGAAAACCAACGGGTAGACCAGCGAGTCGCGGGCACGGTGAGGGGCAGCGAAGCGAAACGGGGAGGGGAGGGGGAGGAGCTGGCTGAGAAGGAAAGAGACGGAGGTCGCGTACCCGCTTGTCTTTGGAGGCCTTGCCCATGGCGACGAGGGGCCGAGCTCAGCGCCGGAAAGGAGCGGCGCGGCGGAGGCCGACGGTGGTGTGCGCGGAGGTCCGATTGGAGGTGACGGCGGGGAAGGAGGAGCGGCCGGCGTGGCGGCGCGGCGCGGGTAGTCCGTCTGCTAGGTGCCGACTGCGGCTGGGCTGGGCTGGGCTGTTGGGCCTGTCTATCTGTACGGCTGTATGTCGACAGAATTGAGCCCGTTCTTTTTTTTTAGCGGGCAGACTCCAAAAGCAGGTCTATCCAAACAGACCACAAACTGAGACTATTCACAGTGGAAATAACAAAGATAATAATATAGATGCCATTTAACCAAAAAACTATGATGTAGCAGTTAATTAATGAGAAAAGAGAGAAATTAAGTAACACAGCAAGTTGCTCATACTATAAGTAACATAACATATATCAAGGAAAGATGAGTCTATAAGCTAATAAATGAAAGGTTCAATGTTACTACCTCTATGTTACTATCCACTATGAAGCTGGTAACTTGAACTAATAACATATGCATGTTACTACTCTATGTTACTTCCCATTGTGAATAGTCCGAGGCCGGTCTGCGCACTTGATGATCATTTTTTTGCGATGGGTAAATAGTCTACTTTAATCATCCCTTTAAGAACAATAGTTGAATGACCGTACGTTGCTACGGGGCGAAAAAAAGTATAGACACATTGGTCAAACAACTTTTTTTTTTTGGAAATGCATATCCAACATGAGGTATGTTCATTAATACAATGACAAATACTGGTCCTTCCTTCGCTACCATCATGTCATTTTTACTTACAGCGAAATAGAATAAAAATGGAATAAAATAAAACCCTAAAAACCCAGAGGTATCTCAACCAAACATGAAGTGTGTCCCTATGTCACTGCCCCTTCACCACTCTCTTCTTGCAAGAAGAGACAACGCCATCTTTCTTCCTGCCCATTCATTCGCTCCGTCCTTGCTCTAGTATCATTGGCATTCCAAATTTCGGCAATCTCGCCTTACCATCACTTGGACACTTCTTTAAAACTTTAGCAAATCTATCAAACAGTGCATATGCATCACGAGAAATAATTAGTAGGGACGAAGACATATCCGCAAAGCCGACATATAATCACCAACTCCCCTTGTATTTTTCCTTCACCCACGTGCATAACCAAGGTAACCTAAAAATTATTAGTTCTTACACCTAATCTTTACCTAATATTAAAAGAAGGATTGTTTTTCCACTTTTTTCGTCATATTATTAGCCTTTTTCGTTCGTATGTTTGTCCCAGTTAGCTTCATACGTTCGAGAAAAAAATACTAAATGCCAGTATTCACGAGAAATAATTAGTAGGGACGAAGACATATCCGCAAAGCAACATATAATCACCAACAAAATGTATTAGTTTTATACCTAATCTTTACCTAATATTAAAAAAAAATATTTTTCCACTTTTTTCGTCATATTATTAGCCTTTTTCGTTCGTATGTTTGTCGCAGTTCGCTTCGTACGTTCGAGAAAAAAAATACTAAATGCCAGTATTCGAACCCAGGCATATCGGATAGAACATTGATTCACAAACCAGCTGATCTAGGACACGACTGCTGTTAGAATAGAGGAACCTATTCTATTTGAACCCAAACAGACGTGAAAGTTTTGAAAACCTTCAGGTTTTTTCATCTGAGCAGGTAAAATCAGAACGATCAAACTTACTTATGGCCCAAAGTGGACTTTAATAAAGCACTGGAAAACTTAGAAAAAATTCAATTGTTCATTAATCATCCCATATCGTTTTTTATATCAAATAACACTAATTTATAAACTCGTGACTTGCAATAATCAACAAGCCAAGGCATCAATAGACAGAGGATGAGCTATGAATCCCATTGACCTTAAAAAAATTATTGGAAAGACTAACCGGAGAAAATGCATGTAGCAAAGAACAACCTGGCTGCAAAACTAGCGGAGGTATAGCACGTGGTGTGCATGCATGCATCAATCAAAGAGGAAAATCAAGTACTATCAAAGAGCGTGAATGCACCAATCGAAGAATAATTGGAGAAAGAGATTATCATTGCAATCAAAGTTTGATAAGCAAGAGCCGCACGAAAATCACAGTGCTTGATTTTTTACTGGTTATTCTCACTGTTTGCTACAATTACTCCATCAGGTCGATATGCATTCTTTTTGTTGTTGTTGTTGTTGTTGTTAAAAAGTGTACATTGGCATGTGTTAGAGTAGTACTATGATTTTTCCCAACTCAAAAAATAAACCAGTAAAAGGACGTGAAAGTACCAGCCGAGAAATGCATTGATAATCTTCCTCCTCCTCAATCAAACCCTAACGGCTCACTTCATCACGCCTATAGAGCCTGAATATGCCAATGTCACCACCTCTGTTATCGTGTGTCGATCTGGCATCGCGGGACCGGGTGTACATCGGCCGACAACTAGGATGATTACGAGCTCGAATTGGAGGGATACAAGGAAACTCCGATGATTTTCTGGATGAGGAGCTGAGAGAGGTGCCGCCCAAAGAGGCAATCGCCGGCCAGGAAAAGTAGGGCGGGCAAGATGCGGGGAAGGCAGCGGATGCAGAGGCTGACGACGAAGAGATGAAGGAGCAGTTATCGTCCGCCATGCCCATGTCTAATGCCTGCCTGCTCGATGGTCTCTCACAGGAGGACTACCACTAGTAGAATGTCGATTTGTAGTCCCGGTCGGGACGGGCCTTTAGTACCGGTTCCCCAATCGGTACTAAAGGGTCGGGACTAAAGGTCCAGACATTTAGTACCGGTTGGCCCATGGACCGGTACTAAAGGCCCACCACATGGTTGGCTGCGTGGGCTGGTGGTGGAGGACCTTTAGTACCGGTTGGTAATACCAACCGGTACTAAGTGTTCTGTTTTTTTGTTTTAGTTTTTAATTAGGTTTTAGTTTTCCTCTCTATTTATTGTGTTTTTCATTCATTTCAAATTTATTTTACGGTGCTACATAATGTAAACATTACACAAGTTGATGCATATATATATAATATAATATACAATATCTCATACACAGTATATATACAAATGGAATTACAACTCCATATATATTCTGGACTTATAAATTAAGGCCCAAAACCCGGCCGGGACTAGCTAGCTAGTGCTTCGGATGAAATCTCAGTTTTCTACTACTGATTTGCTGGCATTATTGAGGCGGCGGTAAGTAATAGTGCTCTCCATTTACATCAATGACATGTCGAAGAAGAAATGTCGCAAATTCCTCTTGAAGTGCTACAAAGCATTTCTCGGGTCAGAGCTTCGACATCATCTGCCAAACCTGGAGTTGTCTTTCACATGCTCCTCTGCGACGTATACGGCCTTCGGTCTGGATGCGAATGTTCTCGCAGAGGAAGTATCCACATAAATTTGTCCCCTGTGGCTACTTCGCGCACTATCGTGGGAGCGATTCTGACATTAGAGAGGGGTAGGATAACGGAGCATGATCTATCGAGATGCAAATGGGTGACACGGTGGTTTTAATGAGTTCGGGACTCTCATAGTGGAGATAACAACCCTACGTCTTGTGTTCCGGAGAGACTTTGCTTATTCGTGATGAACATGAGTTACATGGTGTATTTGAGAGGGAGAAAGGAGAACGGGTCTCCATGCTTGAGCTAAGTCCTGAGACTAATGGCGAGAGAGAGAGAGCCATGGGAGCAGAAACTGAACTGAGCTATGTGGTGGGGGTGGCTTATATAGAGTGCGCCACCCCTCACCTCCTATGTTACAAGATGGGGCATTGATGCCATAATGTCGGCCCAATGCAGAACCTTCTCTATGCTTCGACTGGCTTGCCGACTGTTGGTCCTAGCATATCCGAGTGAGTCGTACTGCCGAGTGAGCCATACTGCCGAGTGGTTGACTGTCATCCGAGTGGATAGTATGAATGTATTTATCTGGACCAACCTGAAATGTGGACCCCAGGCTATTATGATATTTCGACCCTTCATGGGCCTACCTATTTTGTGTATCCCCGACAGTAGCCCCTGAGACTTCGACTGATTGTTGGCAGTCGGTTGGAGTCTGTAGAGCTTATTTAAAATTGAATGTTGTTGTCGGACCTGGCCAAGCATAATGTTTCTTTTATTTCTCTTCCAGTAGGGACACGCTAAGTGCACCCACTGGGTGTAGTCCCTGAGCCTTTGTTGGACTAGATGAGTCGGGCAGAGGGTTTATGTCTTCCAGTGCAGAACTGAACTAAACAGGTGAACTCTGATGCGCTTGGCATAGTAATTTGTTGCAATATGGAGTTGAATCAGTCGGACTGACCATTGTGCGTTGGGCACAGTAAATAGATGTAACCTGGAACTGGGCCAGTCGGGCAAATCTTCGTGTGGTTGGCATGATGAATGTCTATTGAGTCTGCTTTATATGATTTCTGGATCATGGCTAAGTACCCGAGTATGGATGTTGTCCTCACTCGGAGTAGCTTCTAACTTAGGTGAATCAGGTTCGCAGCTAAGCCCCCGAGTGTGGATCATGTCCTTACTCGGAGTAGTTTTTGACTTAGGCGATACGGAATCGCAGCTAAACCTCCGAGTGTGGAGCATGTCCGCACTCGGAGTAGTTTTTGACTTAGGCAATACGGAATCGTAGCTAAGCCCCCGAGTGTGGAGCATGTCCGCACTCAGAGTAGTTTTTGACTTAGGCGATACGGAATCGCGGCTAAGCCCCCGAGTGTGGAACATGTCCGCACTCGGAGTAGTTTTTGACTTAGGCGATACGGAATCGCAGCTAAGCACCCGAGTGTGGAGCATGTCCGCACTTGCTGTAGTTTTTGACTTAGGCGATACGGAATCGCAGCTAAGCCCCCGAGTGTGGAGCATGTCCGCACTCGGAGTAGTTTTTGACTTAGGCGATACGGAATCGCAGCTAAGCCCCCGAGTGTGGATCATGTCCGCACTCGGAGTAGTTTTTGACTTAGGCGATACGGAATCGCGGCTAAGCCCCCGAATGTTGAACATGTCCGCATTCGGAATAGTTTTTGACTTAGGCGATATGGAATCGCAGCTAAGTACCCGAGTCTGGAGCATGTCCGCACTCGGAGTAGTTTTTGACTTAGGCGATACAGAATCACAGTTAAGCCCCCGAGTGTGGAGCATGTCCGCACTCGGAGTAGTTTTTGATTTAGGCGATACAGAATCGCAGTTAAGCCCCCGAGTGTGGAGCATGTCCGCACTCGGAGTAGTTTTTGTCTTAGGCGATACAGAATCGCGGCTAAGCCCCCGAGTGTGGAACATGTCCGCACTCGGAGTAGTTTTTGACTTAGACGATATGGAATCGCAGCAAAGCACCCGAGTGTGGAGCATGTCCGCACTCGGAGTAGTTTTTGACTTTAGGCGATACAGAATCATAGCTAAGCCCCCGAGTGTGGAGCATGTCCGCACTCAGAGTAGTTTTTGACTTAGGCGATATGGAATCGCAGCTAAGCCCCTGAGTGTGGAGCATGTCCGCACTCGGAGTAGTTTTTGACTTAGGCGATACGGAATTGCAGCTAAGCACCCAAGTTTGGAGCATGTCCGCACTCCGAGTAGTTTTTGACTTAGGCAATACGGAATTACAGCTAAGCCCCCAAGTGTGGAGCATGTCCGCACTCGGAGTAGTTTTTGACTTAGGCGATATGGAATCGCAGCTAAGCCCCCGAGTGTGGAGCATGTCCGCACTCGGAGTAGTTTTTGACTTAGGCGATACAAAATCGCAGCTAAGCACCCAAGTTTGGAGCATGTCCGCACTCCAAGTAGTTTTTGACTTAGGCGATATGGAATCATAGCTAAGCCCCCGAGTGTGGAGCATGTCTGCACTCAGAGTAGTTTTTGACTTAGGCGATACAGAATCGCGGCTAAGTCGTGCGATGGCGCGCGAGGCGTCTTAATGATGAAGACGTGCCACACGGAGTGGCGACGCGCAGGGCTGTCGAGTGATGACGACGCGTCCAGTAGAGTGACGGTGCGCGGAGCTGCCGAGTGACGATGGAGCGTCTGGCTGAATGGCGATGCGTGGAGTTGCCGACTGTCAATGGAGCGTCTGGCTGAATGGCGGCACACGGGGCTATCGAGTGATGATGACGCGTCCAGTAGAGTGACGGCGCGCGGAGCTACCGAGTGACGATGGAGCATCTGGCTGAATGGCGACGTGCGGAGCTGTCGAGCGATGACGATGCGTCCAGTAGAGTGACGGCGCGCGGAGCTGCCGAGTGACAATGGAGCAGCTGGCTGAATGGCGATGCGCAGAGCTGCCGAGTGATGACCATGTTGGGGAACGTCGCATGGGAAACAAAATTTTTCCTACGCACACGCAAACCTATCCATGGTGATGAGCATCTACGAGAGGGAGAGTGGATCTACGTACCCTTGTAGATCGCTAAGCGGGAAGCGTTAAGAAACGCGGTTGGTGTAGTCGAACATCTTCGCGATCCAAATCGCCGAGCGTCCCGCGATCTCATCACGATCCGTCCCGCGATCCAATCACGATCCGTCCCGTGAACTCATCACGATCCGTCCCGCGATCTCATCACGATCCGTCTCACGATCTTGATCACGATCTGTCCTGCGAACTCATCACGATCCGTTCCGCGATCTCATCATGAACCGTCTCGCGATCTCGATCACGGTCCTTCCGATCTAGCGCCGAACGGACGGCACCTCCGCGTTCAGCACACGTGCAGCTTGATGACGATCTCCACCGTCTCGATCCAGCGAGAGGAGGTGGAGAGGAGAGAGAGTTCACCGGCAGCGTGACGGCGCTCCGGTGATGGTGGTGGAGCAATTCCGGCAGGGCTTCGCCTAAGCGCTGCGGAACTACGATCTAGAGGAGAAACTATGCACCGGTGGAACGGGTAGCACGTGGCCGGAAATTCTGTCCAAAAACCACCCAATCCACTAGTATATATAGGAGGAGAGGAGAGGAGAGGCAGCCAAGGCCTTTGGGTCGGCCAAAATAGGAGGTGGGAGCAATCCTACTTCACCTCCAATCCTAGTTGGAGTAGGATTGCCTCCTATTGGCTGATTTTCCACTTTTTGCTTTAGGACTTTCTCTCCTGCGCCATGGGCCTTTGTGGCTGCTTTCCCAGCCCACTAAGGGCTGGTTATTATTCTCCCACAGCCCATGGACCTCTTGGGGTCGAAGTACCCCTCCCGGAGGTCCCCCGGTACACTACCGGCACTCCCGGTACACTACCGATACTCCCGGTACACTACCGATGAGCCCGAAACTTTTCCGGCGACCAAACTGGGACATCCTATATATGAATCTTTACCTCCGGACCATTCCGGAGCTCCTCGTGACGTCCGGTATCTCATCTGGGACTCCGAACAACCTTCGGTCACCACCATACATAACTCTACACTACCGAAACGTCACCGAACCTTAAGTGTGCAGACCCTGCGGGTTCGAGAACTATGTAGACATGACCGAGACACCTCTACGGTCAATAACCAATGGCGGGACCTGGACGTCCACATTGGTTCCTACATATTCTACGAAGATCTTTATCGGTCGAACCTCTATGTCAAGGATTCAGTTAATCCCGTATAACGTTCCCTTTGTTCTTCGGTATGTTACTTGCCCGAGATTCGATCGTCAGTATCTCCATACCTAATTCAACCTCGTTACTGGCAAGTCTCTTTACTCGTTCCGTAATACAAGATCCCATGACTAACACTTAGCCACATTGCTTGCAAGGCTTGTTGTGATGTTGTATTACCGAGTGGGCCCTGAGATACCTCTCCGTCACACGGAGTAACAAATCCCAGTCTCGATCCATGCCAACTCAACAAACACCATCGGAGATACCTGTAGAGCACCTTTATAGTCACCCAGTTACGTTGCTACGTTTGATACACACAAGGCACTCCTCCGATATCTGTGAGTTGCATGATCTCATGGTCATAGGAACACATACTTGACATGCGGAAAACAGTAGCAATAAACTGACACGATCATATGCTACGTTTGCAGTTTGGGTCTTGTCCATCACATCATTCTCCTAATGATGTGACCCCGTTATCAAATGACATCTCATGTCCATGGCTAGGAAACCTTGACCATCCTTTGATCAACGAGCTAGTCCATTAGAGGCATACTAGGGACATGGTTTTGTCTATGTATCCACACATGCATTTAAGTCTCCGATCAATACAATTATAGCATGGATAATAAACGATTATCATGAACAAGGAAATATGATAATAACTAATTTATTATTGCCTCTAGGGCATATTTCCAACAGTCTCCCACTTGCACTAGAGTCAATAATCTAGTTCACATCACCATGTGATTCGCATTGTTAAGAATCTAGCACCCAATGAGTTTTGGGGCTCGATCATGCTTTGCATGTGAGAGAGGTCTTATAGTCAACGGGTCTGCGATATTCAGATCCGTGTGTACTTTGCAAATCTCTATGTCAAACCGTAAACACTGCTACCACACTCCACTTGGTACTATTTCCAAATGGCTGCTCCACTATACGTATCCAGATTGCTACTACTAGTCATCCGGATAGGTGTTAAAGCTTGCATCGACGTAACTCTTTACGACGAACTCTTTATCACCTCCATAATCAAGAAACATTTCCTTAGTCCTCTGGTTACTAAGGATAATTCCGACCGTTGTCCAGTGATCCACTCCTGGACCACACTTGTACCCCTTGACAGACTCATGGCAAGGCACACACAGGTGCAGTACACAGCATGGCATACTATACAGAGCCTATGGCTAAGGCATAGGGGACGACGTTCGTCCTTTCTCTTCCTTCCGCCGTGGTCGAGCTTTGAGTCTCACTCAACTTCACACCTTACAAATCAGGCGAGAACTCTTTCTCTGACTGATCCATTTTGAACTCTTTCAAAATCTTTGTCAAGGTATGTACTCATTGAAAGTCTCATCAAGTCATCTTGATCTATCTCTATAGATCTTGATGCTCAACAATTTGGTAGCTTTATCCAGGTCTTCCTTTGAAAATCACTTTCCAAACAACCATTTATGCTTTCCAGAAATCCTACATTATTTCCAATCAACAATATGTCATCCACATATACTTATCAGAAATTCTATAGTGCTCCCACTCACTTTATTGCAAATACAAGTTTCTCGTAAACTTTGTATAAACATCAAAAACTTTGATCAACTCATCAAAGCGTATATTCCAACTCCGAGATGCTTGCTTCAGTCCATGGAAGTATCACCAAAGCTTGCACACCTTTTAGCATCCTTAGGACTGACAAAACCTTCTGGTTGTATCACATACAACCTTTCCTCAAGTAAACCGTTAAGGAAACGATGTTTTGACATCCATCTGCCAGATTTCATAATTGAAAACACAGCAACTGCTAACATAATTCCAACAGACTTTAGCACCACTACGAATGAGAAAGTCTCATCGTAGTCAACTCCTTGAACTTGTCACAAACATCTTTGCAACAAGTCGAGCTTTACAAATAGTGACATTCACCATCAGTGTCTGTCTTCATTTTAAAGGTCCATTTGTACTCAACGACCTGCCGTCTAACGAGCAAGTCTACCAAAGTCTACACTTGGTTTTCATACATGGATCCTATCTCGGATTTCATGGCCTCCAACCATTTGTCGGAATCCGGGCCCATCATCGCTTCTCCATAGCTCGTAGGTTCATCGTTGTCCAACAACATGATCTCCAAGACAGAGTTGTCATACCACTTAGGAGCAGTACACATCCTTGTCGACCTACGAAGTTCGATAGTAACATGATCCTGAAGCTTCATGATCATCATCATTAACTTCCTCTTCAACTAACGTAGGCTTCACAGAAACATCTTTCTGCGCTGCGCTACTCTCTGGTTGAACAAAGGTTTAACAACCTCATCAAGTTCTATCTTCCTCCCACTCAATTCTTTCGAGAGAAAATTTTCCTCGAGAAAGGATCCATTTTAGTAACAAACACTTTGCACTTGGATCTGAGATAGAAGGTTCACCCAACTGATCTTAGGGTATTCTATGAAGATGCATTTGTCCGCCTTGGGTTCGACCTCATTAGGTGAAAACATTTTCCACACAAGTGTCGCAGCCCCAAGTATTAAGAAATGACAGCTTAGGTTTCTATCAAACCATAATTCACACGGTGTCATCTCAACGGATTTAGATGGTGCCCTATTTAAAGTGAATGTAGTTGTCTCTAATGCATAACCCCAAAATTATAGTAGTAAAACGATAAGAGACATCATAGCACGCACCATATCCAATAGAGCATAACTATGATGTTCGGACACACCATCACACCATTGTGTTCCAGGTAGCGTTAGTTGTGAAACAAATTTCACATTGTCTTAAGTTGTATGCCAAACTCGTGACTCAGATATTCACCTCCACGATCATATCGCAGTCATTTTTATCTTCTTGTCACGATGATCTTTAAACTTCACTCTGAATTTGCTTGAACCTTTCAAACGATTCAGACTTGTGTTTCATTAAGTAAATATACACTATATCTACTCAAATCATCAGTGAAGGTAAGAAAATAACGATATCCACTGCACGCTACAAGACTCACTAGATTGCATACATCAACATGTATCATTTCCAATGAATCACTTGCCCGCTCCATCCAACGGGGTCCTTTAGTCATCTTGCCCAAGAGGCATGGTTCGCATGTCTCAACCGATTCGAAATCGAATGAGTCCAAATATCCATCACCATGGAGTTTCTTCATGCGCTTTGTACCAATATGACATTTTGCGGCAGTGCCACAAGTATGTGGTACTATCATTATTTAACTTTGTATCTTTTGACATCAATGTTATGAACATGTGTATTACTACGATCAAGATTTCAACAAACCATTCTCACTGGGTGCATGACCATTGAAGGTATTATTCATGTAACCAGAATAACTATTATTCTCTGACTTAAATGAATAACCGTATTGCAACAAACATGATCTTATCATGTTCATGCTCAACGCAAAACACCAAATAACATTTATTTAGGTTCATCACTAATCCTGAAGGTAGAGAGAGCGTGCGATGTTGATCACATCAACCTTGGAAACACTTCCAACACATATCGTCACCTCACCCTTAGCTAGTTCTTCGTTTATTCCGTAGCTTTTATTTCGAGTTACTAACATTTAGCAACCGAACCGGTATCCAATACCCAGGTGCTACTAGGAGTACTAGCAAGGTACACATTAATAACTCGTATATCAAATATAGTTCTATTGATTTTGCCAGCCTTCTTATCTACCAAGTATCTAGGGTTGTTCCGCTTCAGCGACCGCTCACCTCATAACAGAAGCACTTAGTCTCGGGTTTGAGTTCAACTTCGGGTTGCTTCACTGGAGCAGCAACTGACTTGCTATCCATGAAGTTTCCCTCCTTGCTCTTGCCCTTCTCGAAACTAGTGGTTTGATTAACCATCAACACTTGACGCTCCTTCTTGATTTCTACCTTCGCGGTGTCAAACATCACGAACAGCTCAGGAATCATTATTTCTATCCCTGGCAATTTATAGTTCATCACCAAGTTCTAGTAGCTTAGTGACAGTGACTTGGAGAACTATATCAATCACTATCTTATCTGGAAGATCAACTCCCACTTGATTCAAGCGATTGTAGTACCCAGACAATCCGAGTACATGCTCAACGGTTGAGCTATTCTCCTTCATCTTACAGGCAAAGAATCTTGTTGGAGATCTCATATCTCGCAACACGGGCACGAGCCTGAGATCACAATCTCAGCTCCTAGAACATCTCATATGTTCCGTGACATTCAAAACGTTTTGGAGCCTCAATTCTAAGCCGTAATGCATGATGCACTAAACTATCAAGTAGTCATCGAAACGTGCCTGTCAGATGTTCACAACATCTACAGTCGACGCTAGATGGGGTGGCGCACCGAGCGGTGCATTAAGGACATAAGCCTTCTGTGCAGCAATGAGGACAATCCTCAGATCACGGACCCAGTCCGCAATTTTGCTACCAACATCTTTCAATTCTATTTCTCTAGGAACATATAAAAATACAAGGGAGCCACAACGCGAGCTAGTAATCTACAACATAATTTGCAAAGACACTTTGACTATGTTCATGATAATGAGTTCAATTAATCATATTACTTAAGAACTCCCACTCAAATTGACATCCCTCCGATCATTCGAGTGATACATGATCCAAATTCACCGACTCAAGTCCGATCATCACGTGAGTTGAGGTGGCTGCAATGGTGAACATCATCATGTTGATCATATCTACTATATGACTCATGTTCGACCTTTCGGTCTCTTGTGTTCCGAGGCCATGTCTGTACATGCTAGGCTCGTCAAGTTTAACTCGAGTGTTCTGCGCGTGCAAATCTGGCTTGCACCCGTTGTATGTGAACGTAGAGTCTATCACACCCGATCATCACGTGGTGTCTCAACACGACGAACTTTCGCAACGGTGCACACTCGGGGAGAACACAGTTCATCTTGAAATTCAAGTGAGGGATCACCTTATAATGCTATCGCCGTACTAAGCAAAACAAGGTGCATAAAAAGGATTAACATCACATGCAAATCATAAGTGACATGATATGGCCATGAACTTGTGCTTTTGATCTCCATCTAGAAAGCACCGGCATGATCTCCATCGTCACCGGCACGACACCATGATCTCCATCATCTTGATCTCCATCAACGTGTCGCCATCGGGGTTGTCACGCCCTACATGCTTCTACTACTATTGCTACCGTAGCGATAAACTAAAGCATTACATAGCGCTTAATGATTGACACGCAGGTCATACAATAATTAAAGACAACCCTATGGCTCCTGCCGGTTGCCGTATTCAACGACATGCAAGTCGTGAAATTCTATACATCACATGATCATCTCATACATCACATATATCTCATCATGTAATTGGCCATATCACATCACAACATACCCTGCAAAAACAAGTTAGACGTCCTCTAATTGTTGTTGCATGTTTTACGTGGCTGCTACGGGTATCTAGCAAGAACGATTCTCACCTACGCATAAACCACAACGGTGATACATAGATTGCTTTTCAACCTTCTCAAGGACCGCCTTTGTCGGATCCGATCCAACTAAAGTGAGAGAAACTGTCACCCGCAAGCCATCTAGGCAACAAGTTGCATCGAGGGAACCGGTCTCTCGTAAGCGTACGAGTAATGTTGGTTCGGGCCGCTTCATCTCACAATCCCGCTGAACCAAAATACGACCAAGGGAGGAAGCAATCTAAGCATCAACGCCCACAAACCTTTTGTGTTCTACTCGAGATCTCATCGAACCATCAACCTAGCTCATGATGCCACTGTTGGGGAACGTCGCATGGGAAACAAAAATTTTCCTACGCACACGCAAACCTATCCATGGTGATGAGCATCTACGAGAGGGAGAGTGGATCTACGTACCCTTGTAGATCGCTAAGCGGGAAGCGTTAAGAAACGCGGTTGGTGTAGTCGAACATCTTCGCGATCCAAATCGCCGAGCGTCCCGCGATCTCATCACGATCCGTCCCGCGATCTAATCACGATCCGTCCCGTGAACTCATCACAATCCGTCCCGCGATCTCATCATGATCCGTCTCACGATCTTGATCACGATCTGTCCCGCGAACTCATCACGATCCGTTCCGCGATCTCATCACGAACCGTCTCGCGATCTCGATCACGGTCCTTCCGATCTAGCGCCGAACGGACGGCACCTCCGCGTTCAGCACACGTGCAGCTTGATGACGATCTCCACCGTCTCGATCCAGCGAGAGGAGGTGGAGAGGAGAGAGAGTTCACCGGCAGCGTGACGGCGCTCCGGTGATGGTGGTGGAGCAATTCCGGCAGGGCTTCGCCTAAGCGCTGCGGAACTACGATCTAGAGGAGAAACTATGCACCGGTGGAACGGGTAGCACGTGGCCGGAAATTCTGTCCAAAAACCACCCAATCCACTAGTATATATAGGAGGAGAGGAGAGGAGAGGCAGCCAAGGCCTTTGGGTTGGCCGAAATAGGAGGTGGGAGCAATCCTACTTCACCTCCAATCCTAGTTGGAGTAGGATTGCCTCCTATTGGCTGATTTTCCACTTTTTGCTTTAGGACTTTCTCTCCTGCGCCATGGGCCTTTGTGGCTGCTTTCCCAGCCCACTAAGGGCTGGTTATTATTCTCCCACAGCCCATGGACCTCTTGGGGTCGAAGTACCCCTCCCGGAGGTCCCCCGGTACACTACCGGCACTCCCGGTACACTACCGATACTCCCGGTACACTACCGATGAGCCTGAAACTTTTCCGGCGACCAAACTGGGACATCCTATATATGAATCTTTACCTTCGGACCATTTCGGAGCTCCTCGTGACATCCGGGATCTCATTCGGGACTCCGAACAACCTTCGGTCACCACCATACATAACTCTACACTACCGAAACGTCACCGAACCTTAAGTGTGCAGACCCTGCGGGTTCGAGAACTATGTAGACATGACCGAGACACCTCTACGGTCAATAACCAATGGCGGGACCTGGACGTCCACATTGGTTCCTACATATTCTACGAAGATCTTTATCGGTCGAACCTCTATGTCAAGGATTCAGTTAATCCCGTATAACGTTCCCTTTGTTCTTCGGTATGTTACTTGCCCGAGATTCGATCGTCAGTATCTCCATACCTAATTCAACCTCGTTACTGGCAAGTCTCTTTACTCGTTCCGTAATACAAGATCCCATGACTAACACTTAGCCACATTGCTTGCAAGGCTTGTTGTGATGTTGTATTACCGAGTGGGCCCTGAGATACCTCTCCGTCACACGGAGTAACAAATCCCAGTCTCGATCCATGCCAACTCAACAAACACCATCGGAGATACCTGTAGAGCACCTTTATAGTCACCCAGTTACGTTGCGACGTTTGATAAACACAAGGCACTCCTCCGATATCCGTGAGTTGCATGATCTCATGGTCATAGGAACATATACTTGACATGCAGAAAACAGTAGCAATAAACTGACATGATCATATGCTATGTTTGAAGTTTGGGTCTTATCCATCACATCATTCTCCTAATGATGTGATCCCGTTATCAAATGACATCTCATGTCCATGGCTAGGAAACCTTAACCATCCTTTGATCAACGAGCTAGTCCATTAGAGGCATACTAGGGACATGGTTTTGTCTATGTATCCACACATGCATTTAAGTCTCCGATCAATACAATTATAGCATGGATAATAAACAATTATCATGAACAAGGAAATATGATAATAACTAATTTATTATTGCCTCTAGGGCATATTTCCAACAGACCATGCGTCCAGTGGAGTGACGGTACACGGAGCTGCCGAGTGACGATGGAGCGTCTGGCTGAATGGCGATGCGTGGAGCTGCCGACTGTCGATGGAGCGTCTGGCTGAATAGCGACGTGCGGGGCTGTCAAGTGATGACGACGCATGTAGTAGAGTGACGACGCGTGGAGTTGCCGAGTGACGATGGAGCGTCTGGCTGAATGGCGATGCGCGGAGCTGCCAAGTGATGATGACGCGTCTATTAGAGTGACGGCACGCGGAGCTGCCGAGTGACGATGGAGCGTCTGGCTGAATGGCGACGCGCGGAGCTGCCGAGTGATGACGACGCGTCGAGTAGGGTGACGGCGCATGGAGCTGTCGAGTGACGATGGTGCGTCTGGCTGAATGGCAATGCGCGGAGCTGCCAAGTGATGACGACGCGTCCAACAGAGTGACGGCGCGCGGAGCTGCCGAGTGACGATGGAGCGTCTGGCTGAATGGCAATGCGCGGAGCTGCCAAATGATGACGACGCGTCCAGTAGAGTGACAGTGCACGGAGCTGCTGAGTGACGATGGAGCGTCTGGCTGAATGGCAATGCATGGAGCTGTCGAATGATGATGACGCATCCAGTAGAGTGACGGCGCGCGGAGCTGCTGAGTGACGATGGAGCGTCTGGCGGAATGGCGATGCGCGGAGCTGCCGAGTGATGACGACGCGTCTAGTAGAGTGATGGCGCGCGGAGGTACCGAGTGACGATGGAGCTTCTGGCTGAATGGCGACGCACGGGGCTGTCGAGTGATGACGACGCGTCCAGTAGAGTGACGGTGCGCGGAGCTGCCGAGTGACGATGGAGCGTCTGGCTGAATGGCGATGCACGGAGCTGACGAGTGATGACGACGCGTCCAGTAGAGTGACGGTGCACGGAGCTGCCGAGTGACGATGGAGCGTCTGGCTGAATGGCGATGCGCGGAGCTGCCGAATGATGACGACGCGTCCAGTAGAGTGACGGCGCGCGGAGCTGCCGAGTGACGATGGAGCGTCTGGTTGAATGGCGATGCGCGGAGCTGCCAAGTGATGACGACGCGTCTAGTAGAGTGACGGTGCGCGGAGTTACCGAGTGACGATGGAGCGTCTGGCTGAATGGCGATGCGCGGAGCTGTCGAGTGTCGATGGAGCGTCTGGCTGAATGGCGATGTGCGGAGCTACCGAGTGATGACGACATGTCCAGTTGAGTGACGACGCGTGGAGCTGCCGAGTGACGATGGAGCGTCTGGCTGAATGGCGATGCGCGGAGCTGCCGAGTGATGACGACGCGTCCAGTAGAGTGACGGCTTGCGGAGTTGCCGAGTGACGATGGAGCGACTGGTTGAATGGCGATGCGCGGAACTGCCGAGTGTTGATGGAGCGTCTGGCTGAATGGCGATGCGCGGAGCTGCCGAATGATGACGACATGTCCAGTAGAGTGACGGCGCGCGGAGTTGCCGAGGGACGATGGAGCGTCTGGCTTTATGGCGATGCGCGGAGCTGCCGAGTGTCGATGGAGCGTCTGGCTGAATGGCGATGCGCGGAGCTGCCGAATGATGACGACGCGTCGAGTAGAGTGACGACGCGCGGAGCTGCCGAATGACGATGGAGCGTCTGGCTGAATGGCGATGCGTGGAGCTGCCGAGTGATGACGACGCGTCCAGTAATGATGGCGTGCAGGACGACCAAGTGACAAATACACACCTCACTGAGTCGCGAAGCGTCCAGGTCCCTGTACGTTAGTCGTCTGGATGCAAGATTCTTCAGAGTAACCTGCACGTTAGTTGTTCATAGTGCAAAAAACCATCCCTGGGTTAGCCCGCCGAGTGACCCTGGACGTTAGTCGACCGAGTGAATCTAGTGTCTTCACGGCCGCCGTCCGAGTGGACCACAGCTGGGCTGCGATCTGGTCGGTGTGAAGCCGGCTCGCTGGAGGTGGACCGCTCTATTCAGCTTGCAGCCTTGCAGGTGAACATGACCCCGCAACGTTGACCAAGCATTGAAGGAATCGCACACGTCCAGGATCTGCATGCAAAAGGCGTTAGCGCTTAGCAGCGCCAATTAAGCAAGAATTCAAGCCGGTATTTCATGCAATGAAAGTTTCCTTCTTCCACGGGCCATTTATCTCCCTGCATGTCATTTGTTGCCAAATCGACGCTAGCGTTCGCTGTACGAGTAGCAGTTTCCTTTTCTTGGCCACACACTAATTGACATTGATTTGGTAATGAAGGCAATTTCCTTCTCCTTCCGTTCTTGATATGCATGCAATTGGGATATGCGAGACGAGGAACCTGAATGCACGCGTGACAAACCCGAGACCAGTTGTCGAGCGATCAATATCGACGGGAGGAGGTGGCCGTGTGTGTGAGCCCGACGACGACATTGTAGATGATGCCGGAGACGACGACGGGGCGGATCACGTTGGCGATCATGTTCGCGGGCTTGACGACAGCGTCGCAGGCGAGGTTGGTGACGATGGGCCGGATGGCGCTGGCGGCCGTATACATGAGCTCGAAGCTCGACGACGATGCCATACATGAGGCGGCAAGCGACGGGACGACTCGCGCTTGTTGCCATGTGTAGGAGCTCACGGCGACGTTGTTCACGAGGTGGGAGACGATGCGACGGACCGTCTTAGTGGCCGTGTGTAGGTGCTTGACGGCGACGATGTACACAAGGCGGGAGACAACGGGACGGACCACGCTGGTGGCCGTGTGCAGGTGCTCGACGGCGGCGGCGTACACAAGGTGGGAGACGACAGGACGGACCACGCCGGTGGCCACGGTCGCCATTGAAGACGATCATGTGAGAAGTCAAGAAATATGAGGCACTACTTGTCCTTCTTTCTTGTTCTCTGCTTCATGATCAATCACTCATGAGTGTGTATGATCCTATAGGAGGAAAAAACCAACTTATTGTTAGACAATTTGTTGTAAAAAGACTACATGGAATAGGTACTTCCCTGATCCTTCTGCTTGTATAAATGACGCAATGGCCAGAACTCCAGTGGTCAATTTCTCTGGCGATTGTCGTTGATTCGCTGCCGAAGATTGAAGAAAAAACCATTTGCACCATGGCTCAATAGACTCCATGCCCCACGGTGGGCGACAAATGTCGTGGGAGCGATTCTGACATTAGAGAGGGGTAGGATAACGGAGCATGATCTATCAAGATGCAAATGGGTGACACGGTGGTTTTAGCGAGTTTGGGCCTCTCACGGTGGAGATAACAACCCTACGTCTCGTGCTCCGGAGAGGCTTTGCTTATTCATGATGAACATGAGTTACATGGTGTATTTGAGAGGGAGAAAGGAGAACGGGTCTCCATGCCTGAGCTAAGTCCTGAGACTAATGGTGAGAGAGAGAGAGAGAGAGCCAAGGGAGTAGAAGCTGACCTGAGCTATGTGGTGGGGGTGGCTTATATAGAGTGCGCCACCCCTCACCTCCTTTGTTACAAGATGGGGCATTGATGCCATAATGTCGGCCCACTGCAGAACCTTCTCTATGCTTCGACTGGCTTACCGACTGTTGGTCCTAGCATATCCGAGTGAGTCGTACTGTCGGGTGAGCCATACTGCCGAGTGGTTTGTACTACCGAGTGGTTGACTGTCATCCGAGTGGATGGAACGTTGCCTGCCGAGTGGATAGTATGAATGTATTTATCTGGACCCACCTGAAATGTAGACCCCAGGCTGTTATGATATTTCGACCCTTCATGGGCCTACCTATTTTGTGTATCCCCGACACGCACTTTGCAAAAGAATAGAATTCAATAAGATAATTAATAATCAAGCATGATAATGGTATTGAAACTAGAATTAAAAAGATGCGCGGACCTAGTAGTACTACTTAATTACCCGCATCTTTTTCCACTTCAGCTTCGGTTTCCATTGGCAACCGTGATGGTTTTTTCTATCATCTTTTTCCAAACACTACGCGGCAAAGAAAAAGAACGAAAGAGTTATTACAATTACTTTTGATATGAGGAAATAATGAAAGAAAGCGAGGCCGATAAAGATCTAAATTACCGTTCTATCATAAAATACAAGTCCACGTATGATTGTTCTAATGTATCTAGTGAGTCGTACACTTGAACAAGTCCATCCGCGAGGATAATATTTAGGAGGATATAGTGGTCTCTGCGTAGAAGTTTATATGATTAAGCAGGCATGCATATAACACATCAACTACACTTGACAACAAGCTAGTAAGCAAAAATAGAATTTATAGTATACAAGAGAGTAAACACTCATCCCATGTTGTAAGGAAATATTATAGTAGATTTGGTATTCATTAGTGCCTCTAGAAAATTTTCCAAGATATCTTCTGTGTCCTTGGCATAATGTTTTACCACATGACCATGAACGGTATTTGGGTCGATGAACCCAATGTCATCGATTAACTCTTGTTTCAATTCCCACATCTTCAATCTGCATAATAGCATAGAAAAGAACATATATAGTGAGGATAAGCCAATGAACGATATCTTAGCTAGAGACTTAAATTACTAAAGATATAAATCACTTACAGACTATAGCAACTGATGAGAGTTTTGTCGATAGAGTCCATGTGGTATAACTAGAAAAGTTCTGAGAATTCAAGACATATCTCACATCCATTGACGTAATGCTCTTTCCTTAATTTGACCATGACCGCCATCTCCCCTCGCTTTGCTTCACGCAGGTACCAATCATGCAACCATCGCATCGCAGTTGGTAGTTCCTTGTACTGCTCGGGTGTGACAAGTGGTTTTCCGACGGCATATTGCATTGTGTACTCAGCTGCATCGTACCCGCGGATTTCCTCGGTGCCAAGGATTTGGCCAAGAGTGAGACCTGCAGCCACTACTTCTTCGAGGTCGATTGGGTTGCCTTGCATGCGACTGCTTGGATCGGTTGCTTGCTTGGATTGGTACTCATCTTGAGGGGAGAGATCGATTGCTTGGATTGTTCTCCAAGCTGGGGAACTGTTTTCCCACTAGTAGTACCACCTGTCGTTGATGCCGTACTTCCCGACTTCTTCCTTGGGCTGGGCCGACTTCTCTGCTCACTTGCCTTCTGAATCTGTCGCTCATAGTCTATTGGCATAAGCTCCACATATGGCAGGGGTCGATCAATAAAGTGTTCCATAAAGTGCTCTTGGACTTCCTTGGGTATTACCTCCTTTGGCGGCAGGGTCTTCTTCGCAAAAATGTTTTCACTTGGCGATCGCTTTTAATTTTGGTTTCCTCTGGTGTCATGTCGGAAGGCAGCTTCCTTTTGGCTGGAGGCTCGGGTTTCTTCTTTGCTTTCTTCCAAAGAGGACTGCTGATGGCCTTCCTCTTTTGGGAGCCCTGCTGGCGGGACCGCTGCTGGGGTGGAGTCGGCTCACGCGGCGGAGATCGATATCGACGATATGGACTCGCGTTGTGCTCCATCCCGAGGTTGGGTGGACTCGCGCTGGGATCCATATTGAAGTGGGACGCCTCTCGAGGTGGGGAGGACTGCTGACGAGGTGGGGAGGACTGCTAGCGTTGTGATGCCTCTGGCTGGGATCCCTCGCGCTGGACATCGATACTCGGAGGTGTCGGTGGCCTTAGCGCCGAGTGTGGAAAGACGATGCAGTCCTTACTCCATAGAATGAGACCACGACCGGCTTCTGCCAGTGTGGACTCCCCCTCACCTCCAGGGATGTCAAGCTGTAGTTCATCATATCCTGGCTCTATTGCGTCCATCGCGACACGAGCATACCCAGCTAGAACCGGATTGAAATGCCAGAGAACATCAGGTGCATATGGTAAAGCATAGCCCGTCGCGACCCGCACGGGTATGTTCTTCATTTTCTGGATTAGCTCACAAGATGTCTTCTCGGTGATATCATCCACGGGGGTGTGACCCAGCGGTGCCACTATGGAACCCATGCTGCTTTTTGGCAGTGTAGATGGGATGGGCTCCGATGCCTCCTGCCGCGGAGTTGCCCTTTGCTGGGTCAGTACCTATATCTACAGTTGTTGCTGCTCGTACTTCTGTTCCAACTTTGAAAGTCGGTCTGCTTCCACCTTCTTTTTTCTCGAACGACTTTTATAACTGTCCTTCCATCTCGCAAACCCCTCGTACCATGGAACAACTCCCACGCCTCGTGTTCGTCCTCCGTGTTCGGGATTCTCGAGGGCGCATGTAAGCTCGTCGTTCTCTTTATCGGGGTGAAACCGTCCTTCTTGGGCAGCTTTTATTTCTTCAATCAAGTCATCTTATGCATGCTTCAGACTGGTCAGTGCAATAATCTTCCCTGTTGCTGGGTCCTACTTTCCCCCATGCGCAAAAAACCAATTCCTGCACCTCCAGGGCCAGTTGAAGGTTACTGGAGTGATCCCTTCAGCATGCATCTTATTCTCTAATGCATCCCACTTAGGAATGGATGACTTGTATCCACCTATCCCTAGTTTATGGTGATACTTTTCTTTCTCCGCATTTATCTTATTCTTTGCCGACTTCTCCATAGCAGCTTCCGATGTCTTGTACTCGATAAATGTGTCCTGGTGATTCCTTACCTTCTCGTATATTCCTCTGAATTCGGGCGCCTTCTTGCCTCTAGCGTTGTACTCGGTCCATAATCTTTTCTTCCAAGTCTGGAATGTGTCGGCCATCTTATGGAGAGAAAACTCCTTGACTTTGTCCCTTTGGCACTCCGAGAAAGAATCTGGTAGGATGAAATACTCCATGAGATCTCGCCAAAGGGCATCTTTAATTCTTTTATCGACATAATTCACTCCTGGTTTTGGGTTGTTTGGCTGAATCAATTCTTGCATTGTGATCGGGACTCCGTCCCTAACAACCACTCCGCATTGACGCATAAATGTCTTGGCATTGGCTTTAGGGTGAGTCAGTACGCCATCATGTTTGAAAGCATCAAGATTGAGCTTTATGTTGCCGTCCAATATTTTGGCACCACCTCGTACCTTTCTACTAGATTGGCTCGATCCGAAGGGCTGATAATTAAAATAAGAAAGATTTGTTAATATATATATATATATATATACACAAATCAATTAATACACATGTACTGATCACCAGAGGCTAATATATGTATATACCTCGCCGGACATTGTTAGTTGTTCTGGAGTTTGGAACATAAGTTGTTCTTCCTCGGCCTCACATCCGTCACCGTAATCATTCAGATATTGTGAGCCGCCATCATCATGTGATTCACCCAGAAGGTCCGCTGGGTTTTCGAAGGAGCGTATCATGTCGAAGATGTCCTCTTCATGAGCTCTACCGGTATTGTCCATAGCTTAATAACTAATCCATAATAATATAGATAAAACAAATTAGTATTCAAATTAGCATGCATTCAAGAAGCAAAATAACTGATAGTTAATTAATAATGCATCATCGAATACATATATAGTAGTACTTAAAAAAGATCTCATCTCATAATCTTGGTAATTGTTAATACATCGGCTAATCCATCGATCTAGCTAATACATCATAATAATACATGTATAGTAGCTAATATATCGATCTAGCTAGAACCCTAGCGCCCGACGGATATCGAGGCGGGTGGTGGACACCCAAAGAGAAGGAACCATCACAGGAACTGTTGGGGAACGTCGCATGGGAAACAAAAAATTTCCTACGCACACGCAAACCTATCCATGGTGATGAGCATCTACGAGAGGGAGAGTGTATCTACATACCCTTGTAGATCGCTAAGCGGGAAGCGTTAAGAAACGCGGTTGGTGTAGTCGAACTTCTTCGCGATCCAAATCGCCGAGCGTCCCGCGATCTAATCACGAACCGTCCCGTGATCTCGTCACGATCCGTCCCGCGATCCGATCATGAACGTCCCGTGGCCTTGATCACGATCCTTCCGATCTAGTACCGAACGGACGGCACCTCCGCGTTCAGCACACGTGCAGCTTGATGACGATCTCCACCGTCTTGATCCAGCAAGAGAAGGTGGAGAGGAGAGAGATTTCACCGGCAGCGTGACGGCGCTCCGGTGATGGTGGTGGAGCAATTCCGGCAGGGCTTCGCCTAAGCACTGCGGAACTACGATCTAGAGGAGAAACTATGCACCGGTGGAACGGGTAGCACGTGGCCGGAAATTCTGTCCAAAAACCACCCAATCCACTAGTATATATAGGAGGAGAGGAGAGTAGAGGCAGCCAAGGCCTTTGGGTCGGCCGAAGTAGGAGGTGGGAAGCAATCCTACTTCACCTCCAATCCTAGTTGGAGTAGGATTGCCTCCTATTGGCTGATTTTCTACTTTTTGCTTTAGGACTTTCTCTCCTGCGCCATGGGCCTTTGTGGCTGTTTTCCCAGCCCACTAAGGGCTGGTTAATACTATCCCACAGCCCATGGACCTCTTGGGGTCGAAGTACCCCTCCCGGAGGTCTCCCGGTACACTACCGACACTCCCGGTACACTACCGGCACTCCCTGTACACTACCGATGAGCCCGAAACTTTTCCGGAAACCAAACTGGGACTTCCTATATATGAATATTTACCTCCGGACCATTCCGGAGCTCCTCGTGACGTCCGAGATCTCATCCGGGACTCTGAACAAACTTCAGTCACCACCATACATAACTCTACACTACCGAAACGTCATCGAACCTTAAGTGTGCAGACCCTGCGGGTTCGAGAACTATGTAGACATGACCGAGACACCTCTATGGTCAATAACCAATGGCGGGACCTGGACGTCCACATTGGTTCCTACATATTCTACGAAGATCTTTATCGGTCGAACCTCTATGTCAAGGATTCAGTTAATCCCGTATAACGTTCCCTTTGTTCTTCGGTATGTTACTTGCCCGAGATTCGATCGTCGGTATCTCCATACCTAGTTCAACCTCATTACCGGCAAGTCTCTTTACTCGTTCCGTAATACAAGATCCCGCAACTAACAGTTAGTCACATTGCTTGCAAGGCTTATTGTGATGTTGCATTACCGAGTGGGCCCCGAGATACGTCTCCGGTACACGGAGTAACAAATCCCAGTCTCGATCCATGCCAATTCAACAGACACCATCGGAGATACCTGTAGAGCACCTTTATAGTCTCCCAGTTATGTTGCGACGTTTGATACACACAAGGCACTCCTCCGATATCTGTGAGTTGCATGATCTCATAGTCATAGGAACATATACATTGACATGTAGAAAACAGTAGCAATAAACTGACACGATCATATGCTATGTTTGTAGTTTGGGTCTTGTCCATCACATCATTCTCCCAATGATGTGATCCCGTTATCAAATGACATCTCATGTCCATGGCTAGGAAACCTTAACCATCCTTTCATCAACGAGCTAGTTCACTAGAGGCATACTAGGGACATTGTGTTGTCTATTTACCCACACATGCAATGTGTTTCCATTCAATACAATTATAGCATGGATAATAAACGATTATCATGAACAAAGAAATATAATAATAAACACTTTATTTATTGCCTCTAGGGCATATTTCCAACAGTCTCCCACTTGCACTAGAGTCAATAATCTAGTTCACATCACTATGTGATTTACATGGTAATGAATCGAACACCCATACAGTTCTGGTGTTGATCATGTTTAGCCCTTGGAAGAGGTTTAGTCAACGGGTCTGCAACATTCAGATCCGTGTGCACTTTGCAAATATTTATGTCCTTCTCCTTGATGTAGAATCGGATGGAGTTGAAGCGTCGCTTTATGTGTCTGGTCCTCTTGTGAAACCTTTGTTCCTTGGCTAGAGCAATGGCACCAGTGTTGTCACAGAACAAGTTTATTGGATTCAGTGCACTTGGCACTACTCCAAGATCTGTCATGAACTGCTTCATCTAGACACCTTCCTTCGTTGCCTCCGAGGCTGCGATGTACTCTGCTTCGCACGTAGAATCAGCTACCACGCTTTGCTTGGAACTGCACCAGCTTACCGCTCCCCCGTTAAGAATAAATACGTATCCGGTTTGCGATTTAGAATCGTCCAGATCAGTGTCAAAGCTTGCATCGACGTAACCCTTTACGACGAGCTCTTCATCACCTCCATAAACGAGAAACATGTCCTTAGTCCGGTTAAGGTACTTAAGGATATTCTTGACCGCTTGCCAGTGCTCCATTCCAGGATCACTTTGAAACCTTCCGGCCATACTTATGGCAAGGCTAACATCGGGTCTTGTGCACAACATTGCATACATGATAGAGCCTATGGCTGAAGCATAGGGGATGACGCTCATCTTTTCTTTATCTTCTGCAGTCACTGGGCATTGAGTCTTACTCAACTTCACACCTTGTAACACAGGCAAGAACCCCTTCTTGGACTGCTCCATTTTGAACTTCTTCAAAACTTTATCAACGTATGTGCTCTGTGAAAGTGCTATTAAGCGTCTCGACCTATCTCTATAGATCTTAATGCCTAATATGAAAGCAGCTTCTCCTAGGTCCTTCATTGAAAAACTCTTATTCAAATATTCCTTCACGGTTTCCAGCATTTCTATATCGTTTCCGATCAGCAATATGTCATCCACATATAACACTAGAAACGCTACAGAGCTCCCACTCACTTTCTTGTAAATACAAGCTTCTCCATAAACTTGTATAAACACAAACGCTTTGATCACCTCATCAAAACGCTTATTCCAACTCCGAGATGCTTGCACCAGTCCATAAATGGATCACTGGAGTTTGCAAACTTTGTCAGCATTCTCTGGATCGACAAAACCTTCGGGTTGCATCATATACAACTCTTCCTCAAGGAAACCGTTGAGGAACGCCGTTTTGACATCCATCTGCCAAATTTCATAGTCGAAATAAGCAGCTATTGCCAACATGATTCTGACAGACTTAAGCATCGCTACGGGTGAGAAAGTCTCATCGTAGTCAACTCCTTGAACTTGTGAAAAACCCTTTGCCACAAGTTGAGCTTTATAGACGGTGACATTACCGTCTGCGTCCGTCTTCTTCTTAAAAATCCATTTGTTTTGAATGGCCTTTCGCCCTTCAGGTAGTACTTCCAAAGTCCATACTTTGTTTTCATACATGGATCCCATCTCGGATTTCATGACCTCTAACCATTTCTCGGAATCCAGGCCCATCACCGCTCCTTCATAGCTCGTAGGTTCATTGTTGTCCAACAACATGACCTCTAAGACAGGATTGCGGTACCACTCAGGAGTAGCACGCGTTCTTGTCGACCTATGAGGTTCATTAGTAACTTGATCCGAAGCTTCATGATCATCATCATTAACTTCTTCTTCAACCGTCGTAGGCTCCACAAAAACATCTTTCTGCGCTGCGCTACTTTCTGGTAGAAGCAAAGGCTCAACAACCTCATCAAGCTCTATTTTCCTCCCACTCAATTCTTTCGAGAGAAACTCTTTCTCAAGAAATGTTCCGTTCTTAGCGACAAACACTTTGCCCTCGGATCTGAGATAGAAGGTATACCCGACTGTCTCTTTCGGGTATCCTATGAAGACGCATTTCTCCGCTTTGGGTTCCACCTTTTCAGGCTGAAGCTTTTTGACATAAGCATCACATCCCCAAACTTTAAGAAACGACAGCTTCGGCTTTTTGCCAAACCACAGTTCATATGGCGTCGTCTCAACGGATTTCGATGGTGCCCTATTTAAAGTGAATGCAGCTGTCTCTAATGCATAACCCCAAAACGATAGTGGCAAATCGGCAAGAGACATCATAGAACGCACCATATCTAATCAGGTCCGATTACGACGTTCAGACACACCATTACGCTGTGGTGTTCCGGGCGGTGTCAACTGTGAAACAATTCCACATTGTGTTAAGTGACTGCCAAACTCATAACTCAGATATTCACCTCCTCGATCAGATCGCAGAAATTTAATCTTCTTGTTACGATGATTCTCAACTTCACTCTGAAATTGCTTGAACTTTTCAAACGTTTCAGACTTGTGTTTCATCAAGTAAATATATCCATATCTACTCAAGTCATCAGTGAAGGTGAGAAAGTAATGATAACCACCGCGCGCTTCGACATTCATTGGACCGCACACATCTGTATGTATGATTTCCAACAAGTCACTTGCCCGTTCCATTGTTCCAGAGAACGGCGTTTTAGTCATCTTGCCCATGAGGCATGGTTCACATGTGTCAAGTGATTCAAAATCAAGTGACTCCAAAAGTCCATCAGCATGGAGCTTCCTCATGCGTTTTACACCAATATGACCTAAACGGCAGTGCCACAAGAAAGTGGTACTATCATTATCAACTCTACATCTTTTGGCATCAATGTTATGAACATGTGTCTCATCACTATCAAGATTCAATATGAATAAACCCCTAACATTGGGTGCATGACCATAAAAGATATTACTCATATAAATAGAACAACCTTTATTCTCTGATTTAAATGAGTAACCGTCTCGCAATAAACAAGATCCAGATATAATGTTCATGCTTAACGCAGGCACTAAATAACAATTATTCAGGTTCATCACTAATCCCGATGGTAATCGAAGAGAGAGCGTGCCGACGGCGATCACATCAACCTTGGAACCATTTCCCACGCGCATCGTCACTTCGTCCTTTGCCAGTCTTCGTTTATTCCATAGTTCCTGCTTTGAGTTGCAAATGTGAGCAACCGAACCGGTATCAAATACCCAGGCACTACTACGAGAACTAGTAAGGTACACATCAATAACATGTATATCATATATACCTTGTTTGTCGTTGGCCACCTTCTTGCCAGCCAGGTACTTGGGGCAGTTCCGCTTCCAATGACCAGTTCCTTTGCAATGAAAGCACTCAGTTTCTGGCTTAGGTCCATGCTTAGGCTTCTTTGTAGGAGTAGCAACTGCTTTGCCATCCTTCTTGGTTTTACCCTTCTTGCCTTTGCCTTTGCCGTTTTTCTTGAAACTAGTGGTTTTATTGACCATCAACACTTGATGTTCTTTCTGGATTTCAGACTCAGCAACTTTCAGCATCGCAAACAGCTCGCCGACTGACTTGTTCATCCCGTGCATGTTATAGTTCATCACAAAGCTCTTGTAACTAGGTGGCAGCGATTGAAGAACTCTATCAATGATCGCCTCCGGCGGAAGGGTAATTCCCAACTCCGCTAGACGGTTTGAGTACCCAGACATTCTGAGTATGTGCTCACTAATAGACCCATTCTCCTCCATCTTGCAAGCATAGAATTTATCGGAGGTCTCATACCTCTCGATCCGGGCATTCTTCTGAAAGATAAACTTCAACTCCTGGAACATCTCATATGCTCCATGATGTTCAAAACATCTTTGAAGTCCCGGTTCTAAGCCATACAATATTGCACACTGAACTATTGAGTAGTCTCCAGCACGAGCCTCCCAAGCGTTCTTAACGTCTTCGGAGGTCATGTCTTCTGGCTGGTCACCAAGTGGTGCATCAAGGACATATGACTTCTGGGAAGCCGTGAGGATAATCCTCAGATTACGGGCCCAGTCAACAAAGTTACTTCCATCATCTTTCAATTTAGCTTTCTCTAGGAATGCATTAAAATTCAGGGGTGCTACTGCACGAGCCATTGATCTACAACATAAATATGCAAAGGTTACTTAGACTATTGTTCAAGATAATGAGTTTAGATAATCAAATTACTAAAGCTCCCACTCAAATTGACATCCCTCAGGTCATCTGAGTGTCACATGATCCAAATTCACCAACTCAAGTCCGATCATCACGTGAGTTAAGGTGGCTTCAATGGTGAACATCATTATGTTGATCATATCTACTATATGACTCATGTTCGACCGTTCGGTCTCTTGTGTTCCGAGGCCATGTCTGTACATGCTAGGCTCATCAAGTTTAACCCGAGTGCTCTGCGCGTGCAAATCTGGCTTGCACCCGTTGTATGTGAACGTAGAATATATCACACCCGATCATCATGTGGTGTCTCGACACGACGAACTTTCGCAACGGTGCACACTCGGGGAGAACACAATTTATCTTGAAATTTAAGTGAGGGATCACCTTATAATGCTACCGTCGTACTAAGCAAAACAAGGTGCATAAAAGGATTAACATCTCATGCAATTCATAAGTGCCATGATATGGCCATGAACTTGTCCTTAAGATCTCCATCTTCAAAACATCAGCATGATCTCCATCGTCACCGGCACGACACCATGATCTCCATCATCTTGATCTCCATCAACGTGTCGCCATCGGGGTTGTCACACCCTGCAAGCTTCTACTACTATTGCTAATGTAGCGATAAAGTAAAGCATTACATAGCGCTTAATGATTGACACGCAGGTCATACAATAATTAAAGACAACCCTATGGCTCCTGCCGGTTGCCGTACTCATCGACATGCAAGTCGTGAAATTCTATACATCACATGATCATCTCATACATCACATATATCTCATCATGTAATTGGCCATATCATATCACAACATACCCTGCAAAAACAAGTTAGACGTCCTCTAGTTGTTGTTGCAAGTTTTACGTGGCTGCTACGGGTATCTAGCAAGAACAATTCTCACCTATGCAAAGCCACAACGGTGATACGTAGTTTGCTTTTCAATCTTCTCAAGGACCGCCTTTGTCGGATCCGATCCAACTAAATAAGAGAAACTGTCACCCGCAAGCCATCTAAGCAACAAGTTGCGTCGAGGGAACCGGTCTCTCGTAAGCATACGAGTAATGTTGGTCTGGGCCGCTTCATCTCACAATCCCGCTGAAACAAAATCCGACCAAGGGAGGAAGCAATCTAAGCATCAACGCCCACAAACCTTTTGTGTTCTACTCGAGATCTCATCGAACCATCAACCTAGCTCATGATGCCACTGTTGGGGAATGTCGCATGGGAAACAAAAAAATTCCTACGCACGCGCAAACCTATCCATGGTGATGAGCATCTACGAGAGGGAGAGTGGATCTACATACCCTTGTAGATCGCTAAGCGGGAAGCGTTAAGAAACGCGGTTGGTGTAGTCAAACTTCTTCGCGATCCAAATCGCCGAGCGTCCCACGATCTAATCACGAACCGTCCCGTGATCTCGTCACGATCCGTCCCGCGATCTGATCACGAACGTCCCGTGGCCTTGATCACGATCCTTCCGATCTAGTACCGAACGGACGGCACCTCCGCGTTCAGCACACGTGCAGCTTGATGACGATCTCCACCGTCTTGATCCAGCAAGAGAAGGTGGAGAGGAGAGAGATTTCACCGGCAGCGTGACGGCGCTCCGGTGATGGTGGTGGAGCAATTCCGGCAGGGCTTCGCCTAAGCACTGCGGAACTACGATCTAGAGGAGAAACTATGCACCGGTGGAACGGGTAGCACGTGGCCGGAAATTCTGTCCAAAAACCACCCAATCCACTAGTATATATAGGAGGAGAGGAGAGGAGAGGCAGCCAAGGCCTTTGGGTCGGCCGAAGTAGGAGGTGGGAAGCAATCCTACTTCACCTCCAATCCTAGTTGGAGTAGGATTGCCTCCTATTGGCTGATTTTCCACTTTTTGCTTTAGGACTTTCTCTCCTGCGCCATGGGCCTTTGTGGCTGTTTTCCCAGCCCACTAAGGGCTGGTTAATACTCTCCCACAGCCCATGGACCTCTTGGGGTCGAAGTACCCCTCCCGGAGGTCTCCCGGTACACTACCGACACTCCCGGTACACTACCGGCACTCCCGGTACACTACTGATGAGCCCGAAACTTTTCCAGAAACCAAACTGGGACTTCCTATATATGAATCTTTACCTCCGGACCATTCCGGAGCTCCTCGTGACGTCTGGGATCTCATCCGGGACTCTAAACAAACTTCAGTCACCACCATACATAACTCTACACTACCGAAACGTCACCGAACCTTAAGTGAGCAGACCCTGCGATTTCGAGAACTATGTAGACATGACCGAGACACCTCTACGGTCAATAACCAATGGCAGGACCTAGACGTCCACATTGGTTCCTCCATATTCTACGAAGATCTTTATCGGTCGAACCTCTATGTCAAGGATTCAGTTAATCCCGTATAACGTTCCCTTTGTTCTTCGGTATGTTACTTGCCCGAGATTCAATCGTCGGTATCTCCATACCGAGTTCAACCTCGTTACCGGCAAGTCTCTTTACTCATTCTGTAATACAAGATCCCGTAACTAACAATTAGTCACATTGCTTGCAAGGCTTATTGTGATGTTGCATTACCGAGTGGGCCCCGAGATACCTCTCCGTTACACGGAGTAACAAATCCCAGTCTCGATCCATGCCAACTCAACAGACACCATCGGAGATACCTGTAGAGCACCTTTATAGTCACCCAGTTACGTTGTGACGTTTGATACACACAAGGCACTCCTCCGATATCCGTGAGTTGCATGATCTCATGGTCATAGGAACATATACATTGACATGTAGAAAACAGTAGCAATAAACTGACACGATCAGATGCTATGTTTGTAGTTTGGGTCTTGTCCATCACATCATTCTCCCAATGATGTGATCCCGTTATCAAATGACATCTCATGTCCATGGCTAGGAAACCTTAACCATCCTTTGATCAACGAGCTAGTTCACTGGAGGCATACTAGGGACATTGTGTTGTCTATTTACCCACACATGCAATGTGTTTCCATTCAATACAATTATAGCATGGATAATAAACGATTATCATGAACAAGGAAATATAATAATAAACACTTAATTTATTTCCTCTAGGGCATATTTCCAACAGGAACATATCTCCAATGAGATCCCTGAAGAATCTGCCAGGTATTGTCGGATATGGCCTCCAAAGCTGCCATGTAGCGACGGACGTGCTCGTTCTCCTTGCTGACATGGTACTGTACCGCCTCCGCGGGGGACTCAAGCCTTCGAATCGTCCGTGGCCCATGAGACCGCCACCACAGAACCTCCGGGTCGACGACGGGCTGGCTCCTCACCAAGTTGCGCCGCCCGGAAGGCAGCACCTTCCAGTACCAGCCCGGCGGAGCCCAGTCCCGGACAGGGCCCCTTAGCTCAAGCAAGTGACCTCCTCCGCCGACTCGACGACGAGGATGCGGGATCAGTATTGTCGACGTCGAGAAGAAACACTTAATTATGAAAACAAATTAAGTAAAACTTAGCAAGATTAACACTTAGCATCTAACAAGTTAAACAACACTTAACAAATTAAATAACACTTAGCATCTAACAAAATTAACACATACCTTAAGAACCTAGGAACCTAAGTAACTAAACTAACTAAACTAACCTAACTAACTAAACTAACTAAACTAACCTGATAACCTAACTAACTAACTAACCTAACCTAACTAACTAAACTAGCTAAACTAACCTGATAACCTAACTAACTAACTAACTAACCTAACCTAACTAACTAAAATAACCTAATAACCTAACTAACTAACTAAACTAACCTAACTAATTAACTAATTAACTAACCTAACTAATTAACCTAAACTAACCTAAACTAACCTAAACTAACCTAAGAACCTAATAAACTAACCTAAACTAACCCAATAAACTAAACTAAACTAAGCTAATAAACTAACCTAAACTAGCCTAAACTAACCTAAGAACCTAACTAATTAACCTAACCTAACCTAAACTAACCTAAGAACCTAACTAATTAACCTAAACTAACCTAAGAACCTAATAAACTAACCTAAGAACCTAATAAACTAACCTAAACTAACCTAATAAACTAACCTAATAAACTAACCTAAACTAACCTAATAAACTAACCTAAACTAACCTAATAAACTAACCTAAACTAACCTAAACTAACCTAATAAACTAACCTAAACTAACCTAAGAACCTAACTAATTAAGCTAAACTAACCTAAGCTAACCTAAGAACCTAACTAATTAACCTAAACTAACCTAAACTAAGCTAAGAACCTAACTAATTAACTAACTAAAAACAGGAAAAAAGGTGGGGGCGGCCGGGCACTCACCGGAGCCGGAGTTGGGTGAGGGTTGTCGGGGCGGCGGGCGGCGGACAGCGTCGTGGTGGTGAGTGTCGGGCGGCCCGCGGCGTCGAGGCGGCGCGTGGCGTCATGGCGGCGGGGTCGGGGCGACGGGCGGCGGCAGGCGACGGCGACGACGAATTTTGGCAGCCTGGTGGCGCAAATAAGCTTCTCCCAGTGCGTGGCTCGGCCCGGGATGAGGCCTCCACTATTTATACGTGGAGGCCCTTTAGTACCGGTGCATGGCTCGCACCGGTACTAAAGACCCTTTAGTACCGGTGCGAGCCACGCACCGGTACTAAAGGTCCACTCCAAAAAATGCGTGGGGCGGTGGACCTTTAGTACCGGTGCGTGGCTCGCACTGGTACTAAAGGTTTTTTAATTCATTATTAATTATTATTTTCAGAAAAACCCCTAAATTTTAGAAAATCATAGAAAAAAATCTATCACTCCAATGGAAATAAATAATATATGAAAAAATATCAGAAAAATATAAAGAATCTGTTTATGGCATTTCCATGCATGTTTGAACAACTTAAACTGCTGTATAAGACAATTTGATTAAATGGCATTTGAAATGTCATATCTCGAGTTTGAAAACCAGTACAAATGAACTTTGAAAAGGTTGTAACTTGGCATGACATCATAATTTCACCCACATAGCAACTTCTAAAGAGTTGAGAGGGTTACGGCAAAAAATGGATGCACTTCGTGTACAAATTGGACAATCTCTTTCGAAGTATGAGGGTTTCGGACGAAAACTCATCTATTACAAAGGGATTTCATTTTTAATAACTTATTTTAACTCGATACTTTTTTTGTGTTCAATATGCACCATTCGAAGGCATATTATCAATTTTCAACCTTTCTGACTTCATTTGATATTTTTCATGCATTTAATGGTTTATTTTGAGCAAAATGACCCTTAATTTGAAAAGCAGTACAAATGAACTCTGAAAAGGTTGTAACTTGGAATGACATTATAATTTCACCCACATAGCAACTTCTAAAGAGTTGAGAGGTTTACAGCAAAAACTGGATGCACTTTGTGTACAAATTGAACAATCTCTTTCGAAGTATGAGGGGTTCGAACGAAAACTCATCTATTACAAAGGGATTTCTTTTTTAATAACTTATCTTAACTCCATAATTTTTGTGTGTTCAATATGCACCATTCAAAGGCACATCATCAATTTTCAACCCTTTCTGACTTCATTTGATATTTTTCATGCATTTAATGATTTATTTTGAGCTAAATGACCCTGAATTTGGAAAGCAGTACAAATGAACTCTGAAAAGGTTGTAACTTGGCATGACATCATAATTTCACCCACATAGCAACTTCTAAAGAGTTGAGTGGGTTACGACAAAAATTGGATGCACTTCGTGTACAAACTATTACAAAGATACCATGCTAGAAAATGCATGCATGTCCTTGACATAGAAAGTGATGACGGTGAAGCCGGTCACATCCCAGAGTGGGATCTCGCGGTGTAAGACTTTTTTTGCATGTTTGTCCCTTGCTTATGATTGGGCCATAACCATGGAGAATCTTCATCATTTAACAAGATGCTTGGGTCAGTCTTCACTCTGAAGGGAGGGATTTCATGAAACTTTTCATAATCTTCTGACATGTCTGTCTTGTCCTCCACTCCCATAATGTTTATTTTCCCTGAAAGAACTATATGGCACTTTGGCTCATCGTATGATGTATCCGCTTCCTTATCTTTTTTTCTCCTCGGTTTTCTAGACATGTTCTTCACATAGAAAACCTGAGCCACATCATTGGCTAGGACAAACGAGTCGTCTGTGTACCCAAGATTGTTGAGATCCACTGTTGTCATTCCGTACTGCGGGTCTACCTGTACCCCGCCTCTAGTATATTTGACCCATTTGCACCGAAACAAAGGGACCTTAAGATTAGGTCCATAGTCAAGTTCCCATATCTCCTCTATGTAACCATAATATGTGTCATGAAAGTTGGTTGCATCATAGCAGACACCACTGTTTTGGTTGGTGCTCTTTTTATTTTAGGCGATCGTGTAAAATGTATTCCCATTTATCTCGTACCCTTTGAAAGTCATTACAGTCAAACTTGGTGTCTTGGCCCACCAGTACAGTTCATCTGGAACATCGTTGTCATTGATGAGCTTTGTTTGCAACCAACCAATGAAAGTCTCCATGTGTTTACGTTCAATCCAGGGGTCAGACTGCTCCGGGTTCTTGGACCGTACAATATCCTTGCGTTCCTCGATATATGGAGTCACCAAGGTGGAATTTTATAGAACCGTGTACACCAGTAGAAAACAGGGCTTTGGTCCAGGCCGGGCCAGCCCATTAGTCTCGGTTCAGTCACGAACCGGGACCAATGGGGGCAATGGTCCCTGTTCGTGAGGCCAGGGAGCCAGGCGGGCCACGTGAGGCATTGGTCCCGGTTCGTCTGGAACCTTTGGTCCCGGTTGCAGACATGAACCGGGACCAATGTGCCTCGCTCCTGGCCCACAACCATTGGTCCCGGTTCGTGGCTAGATCCGGGACCAAAGGGGGTCCTTTAGTCCCGGTTCCAACCACAAAGCGGGACCAATGAGATGCCTATATATACCCCCTCGCCAGCGAGTAGAGCACTCCACATTGCTCTATTTTTCAGGCAGGCGAGGGGAGAGCTTTGTGGTGCTCTAGCTCACCTCCTATGCACATGAGGTGTTTGATGAAATGCCCAAGCCAAACTTAAGCTTTCTCCTCTCGAAGCTCCTTGTCCAAACTCCATTTTCGTCAAGATTTGTCTAGGTTTGGCGGTCCGTTCTGTCCCGTCAGCATCCTGAAACCACCGTCGATCGCCCGCGCGTGGTGAGCCTCTTGACCTTATCTTCTTGCTAAAAGAAAATATACTTACTCGTATGATTTTCTTACTTTCATTATTGTTTGTTATTATATAGTGCCATGGTTATGGTATCCGCCCACGTCGGCCCTCGTCCAGTCTATGATTCAGATGTGGCATATTATCTTTTATATAACTATTTCACACATCTAATGTCTATGACAATTAATTATGCCACCAACTTGACGTAAATATTTTTATCTATAGGAAGTAGTTGAACCAGAAATGGATACCGACTATGCAATTCTGCTCGACAAGTTAACTAAAGCTGAAAAAGAAATCGATTGTTTGAAAGAAAAATTGAAAAGAACTAAAGATGACAAGATGGGATTGGAGTTGCATGTTGTCAATATCGTCGACGATCACAAGACCAAGATGGATGCAATGCGCTTGAAGCTTAGAAAGATTAGAAAATATGCCATTCATACTGAGGCTTGGTATCATTATGACATTGGATCAATTGGTACCTTAGTAGTGGTTATGATTGCATTTGTTGTTGCCTTTAAATTTTTTACATAGTTTCATTGTATGTTTTAATTAGACGCTTTAGAGAGCTATATGTTGTTCAATAATGACAACTATGTATGAACTATACGTATTTATTTTGGTCATTATTGTACTTTGGTTTAATGTGATGATGAATTTCTATTAATTTGGTCACTTCTCTATTCATGATATGTTGTAATTGTTTTTAATACACTTTATTATATAACGCACGCAGATGAACCGACATTGGATGTACGGTGACCGACGCACCTCCGAGTATATTAAGGGTGTCACAACACTAGAAATTACTTGTATTAGTTGCATCATTGATCATTCATTGCATCATGTTTAACTTCAAATGAATCTGACATGGGGATTAACAGAAACCCTAGCACCTCACCTAACCAAACAATTCAAAAAGTTATAATTTTTCAATGAATATAAAATGCCTTCAAAAATGTTCACTATTATTAGAAAATGTTGGCAACAACATTTCAGGTGACATTTGAATTTCCACAATAGTGTTAGCATTTTAAAGATGAGTCCTAATGCTACCGAAATTGTCAAATAAAGCATTTCAATTATTTTAGTCAACCCAAAATGCTGAAACATTTTTAGGAAGTTTGAAATATTCAAACTACACCCCATAAAATGTGTTGGTATTTTTGTGCTAGGTAATTGTGGCCCAAACAAAAATGAAACAAATGTCAGAAATAAGTAAGCGAGTAGCAACTGCTTGAGCCCTGCTGTGCTTACTCATCCATGCTTGATTACTATGCCTTCTATGCTTAGAGTTGTGTCGGGTCTGATCCATCTGGGCGATGAATTGGAATGGTGGTGAACATATCCTACTATGTGAGAGCTAACTGTGTGAACACGTTTTGGTAAAGGTAGCGATGAGAGGCCATGTAGGAGTACATGGCGGGTTGTCTCATTGGGACCGTCTTTAGGAACCGAGTTCTATGTATGTTACCCAAGACAAGATACTACCGCGCATTGGGATCCTTAATTAACCCTCTTGGCTTATTAATCGCCTTGATCTCTGTCCAGGAGTTGCAACTAGTTTCTAGTGTTTGTAGGATGTGTTGGCGGCCGTGCATAGCGTTGACCGGAGGGGTAGGCTATGGCGTGGTAGATGCATCATGGCACGGTGTACCAAGCGTAGTACCATTCATCGAGGTGGGCTTGGGAACCCTACGCACATCGTTTGAGGCGGTAGCGGAAACTTCGGCCAGACTTCCATGCGGGTTCAGTCTCAAATAGGCGATAAACCTGGACAAGGGTCTTGTGTGGTTGACGGTCGTGGCCGACACCCATGCCAGTGCTTCCGCTTGAAGGTTGCCGAGATGCATGACGTGCATATGGTGATAGGTGGTGAGAGCGTGTGTGAAGAAGTATACCCCTGCAGGGTGAAATAATCTGTTCGAATAGCCGCATCCTCGGATATGGACTACTTGGAGAACTTATGTGGTTCATAGACAATTAAAGTGGATACTCTAAAAATACGCAAGTGGATCCATAGTGGTGTATTGATTGGAGAATATGTGGACTCGTGTGCGCTATCCCACCTCAAAGATACTACTTGTAGTCGTAGTATAGGTTAGCCAAGAGTCAAAGCTGGCTTGCTGCAATAAACTCCACAACCCCCTTCATTGATACTGATGCATATGTAGTTAGTTCTGATATAAGTCGTGCTGAGTACCCTTGTACTCACGTTTGCTTAAATATGTTTTTGCAGAGGAGACGTCAGTCTCATTAGTGGCACTTATGACGTGAAGTTCGATGTTGACCGGATTAGCTTGGGAATCCCAGACAGAGGTCTAGTTCCTTTGGTAGGGTCGTTGTAGCTTTTTAGGCTCCTTTAGCCACTTTTGTAGATGTCTGTACCCAGACATGTTTAACTTCCACTTATTTGTTTGAATGCTCTAAATGTTGGGTCTTGTGAGCCTTCTAAATAAATTTTGTAATGTTGTATGGTTATGTTGTGATGCCATAGTTGTATCTATGCATATCAGGCATGTCATGCGTACGTGTGACGTGCAACGGTATTATGGGATCCGACACCTAGTTGTGTGCCTATAGTAGTACTCTTTACGGGGAAATGCCTCTTTGTGCTTCCATCGAGCCTTGGTAGCTTGCTACTGCTCCGGACACATTGATTGACCGACATGTATCCTTCTTTGCTGTTGTGTCTGTCCCTTTGGGGAAATGTCTCGCAGTGTAATGGAGTCCCTATAGCCTCCTATGACTCGTCTACGTGCAATGATCACATTTATGTCCCACGGCGTAATGGAGTCCTTGTAGCTTGCTATGACTCGTCTACACACGCTAGAGATCGACACGTGCATTGTTGGGTTACGTATGCCTGTCCCTGTATGGATGTGCCACTTGGGTTCTATGACTAGTCATGTCGGCCCGGGTTCTTTGGCATTTGAATCCTAGCGACACATTCACATACGTGAGTCAAAAGACGCAAACGGTTCCGGCCCAGGTAAGGTGGCAGCCGTGGAGGTAACCATGCATGAGACCGCAAAGTGATGTGATATGTTACATGCTGGATTCTTATGGCTTAGGATCGGGGTCTCGGCAACTTTGGTATCAGAGCTTGACTTCCTGTAGGATTACCAAGCCAAGCTGGTCAATGTTGAGTCTAGAATTGCTTTAGTTATATAAGGGAATTGATTGTGGAAGGGAACGTAAGGCTCTTTTACTCTTTCCTTGTGTCATTCTAATTCTGAGTCACCCTCTTCTTTATTCTACAGGGATTAAGAACTAGGCTCCTTATCTATCTATCAGGATGACGAGTTACTATGCTGGAGACCTATAGGAAAGATGTTGTCTTTCTAGATTGATGTCTCTATAAGAATTCATATCTTGTTGTCAGTTTTCTTGTGCAGGTTGCCTCATATTTCATGCCCATAAAGCCGTTATGATGTCCGAGTTATCCAAGGTTTCTAAATTATCTGATGCAATTGCAAAACTCTTTCATCTTGAGTCAATGTCTTCAGGCCAGAAAAAGCACACTAATTGTTGAGTTGAGGTATTATATAACCTCGATGTGCTTGATGAAGGTAATTAGGAAACCATGTTATACAACTGAACTACCCAACAGTCTAGTTGTGTCTTCTATTCCTAGTGTGATAACTCTAGTCATCGTTATCAAAAGGATGCTGTGATGCTACTTAGTCAGTAGGTACTCTATTTCTGGGTTCATGAACCCAAGGATCATTCTGTTCACTTCCGTTGATAGTATTTGCTCGTTCCTTTAGGATATTAGTAACCTTGTTATAGTCTTCAAGGTTCATGGTATATCATTCTTCCAATACCATGATCCATTATGGCAGAAGTTTCTTGTGATCTTAATATCACAACAAGAGTGCTCGTGATGAGTCCTTCATTTCATAGTTGTGAGCCTGCCAATTCTTTCATTTCTGCATGGATTACCCGGAAGAAACATGTTGAACTCCATTTGACATATTCAATCCATGCATCTACGACTTAGGAAAAATCAGGTGCTCTTGAGTTGTCCTTCTTCAAGTATTCTGACCTTTATCTATCCAATGGATAGTCAGGGGTATGTCATGCATTGTCTTATCGATGTCGACTATTCTTGTGGTCTGTCAAGCCATTCTATTTTAGAATGACTAGGAGAAGCAAACTCCCGTACCTTGTCCATTTCTAGGATTGGGTCCAAGCAATTGTATTCCGCAGCTCAAAATGCCAATCCAGCTTTTGTTCTATTCTACCCTGAGGTATTACCCTTTTCATGTCAAGATCATCATGAGAACTGCACTCCCTCTTATGAAATCTTGATGTAGTGATACTTCTCACCATCATCATTCATTCCCCAGTCTCTGTGTTGTCTGCAACCAGTACACCGACAAGAGAATCATGATGTGTGAAATCAATACTCCTAGCAACTTTGTTGCTTGGTAGTTAATGGACAATAATCTCACTCTTGGTGTGATGGTCATTGAAGCGTCATAGTAAGAATGATCATGCTACCTAGTCAATTTTCCATGGTGCACTTTTCGGTCAATGAGTTAGGATTGTGTCAATCCTTCGCTCTGTTGATTGTATCATCTTGCTTTAAAAAGCAAGATTGTTCTTGAGCTTGACAACATATTGATGGATCATGATTTTCCGAATATCTTCTCGGAAGTATTACCAAGGTGTTCCTTGACCGTTATGTTAAGTTCGTGATCAAGATGGTTTTTCTATAAACCATCCCTTCTCCAAGAATCTGTGTTGGATACCCCTGAACTAGTTGGTTAAGCTAAACAACAACTTGGAGAGTTGGAAGATAGAATCTTGATCTAACTTAGCTCATGTTAAAGGGATATCTTGTGTTTTTGTGCTTGTGTGTGTATAAGAAATATGATATCTTCATCAATTGATCCTTGTGATCAATTGTTGCACCTATTGTCTTGCTCAACCTTTGATTTGAGTATGGGCTATCGTCAAATCAAAGTCAGAACCAAAGATCTTCCTAATGTTGTTTTACCGTGGATGTATCCTCGAGCATACACCGTTATATCTTTTGGTTTGACCAATGCTATCACCTTGTTTCCATAGTTGTGGAATTCCATCTATATGGATATCTTGATGAATTGTTGTTAAGCCCATCGACAACATTTTCATCTCTTCCATGACTCATGATGAACATGAAGCTAGTGTTGGAAACTTTGTAGGCATATCTTCATGTTCCGTTCGTGAAGTATATGTTAGGTGTAATAAGTGACTCCCTCTCTGTTCACGTGCATTAGATGCAAGTTGCCGCCATGAATTCGAGGAAAGTTATCTTGTTTCCTCCGGAATCGTCTCAAGTCAATCATGCATGTGCGAAGTGTGCTATGGTTTGATAGCTTTGCAACCTACATTCCATATGCATTTCCTATCACCTAAGCCACTGATTGTCTTGTTCAAGGAAAAGAAGTTAAGTGCTACTCCTGAAGGTACCAGACGGACTTGCACCGGACTTTGCTACCTCCAATAATGGTTCCATCCAGAAATCGGTAGTGTTTTGTTGTAAGATTTCTACGTGGTCACAATTGTCTTGGACAGTGTGATCACATGTGTCTTGCAATCCAGCTCATGTTTTGGAGTTGGCTTCCATAGTTCATTTCCTGAGAATCTTGCAACATCATCTTTTCGATTTGCGTTGCAACCTTTCCACTTCAGACATGCCGAGTCTAAAATATTTCGGCACCAACCAGATCTGAATCTTAGGCAGATATAATGGTTGGGATGTTTCCCCAAGAATTATAATATCAGTCTCTCTGTAACCCGACAAAGGGATGTTGTGGCTAACATACCTCTCTGGAAGACCTACTATTATAATATCTTGCTTTAGCAACTTGGCCACCTCCCCATGAGGACCTCGTATGACTTGCCCTAGAAGTTGTTTCTCATGGACCCTTTGAGATCCCGAAGTCCGACCTTTTTACTTGATGTTCTAGATACCAAACGTTACCTATAATTGGGTTACGCTATTCCATCAAGGAGAACATTAGAAGCGGAGTGCTAAATGTCTCTCGGTTGATCATCCAGATTTCACTCCCTTGGCATAGCTAAGATGATATCTGAGAAAGTGTTGTCTTCCTTTGCATCTGCATCATCCATCATTATTCATCATGGTAGTAGGAGGTGTTGCCAGGATCCTTGGCACGGATGTTGGTAAAAACCCTGATGAATATGGAAATGCTCAAGTTCTTGAGAGCACGCTCATACACTGGGTTATACTCTCGGTTTTAACTGGAATGTGCCTTCTGTTGCCGAGTTGTTTTATAACTCTAGTTTTCCCTTTGATCTGAGTATGCCATTCATTGAATTCCTTCCAACAATCGTTTGTGAATTGCCTTAGGTTGTCATAAAGAGTTTCAGTGATCTTTGGATCAAAAGTAATTCTTTTTGCCACTTAAGGGATAATCCTACGAGTCACCTTCTCTAAGGTGCCCGCTATGGTAGGAAGGGCAATTAACTCCTCGCTACTTTAAAACCCCTTCACCATCTGCTTTAGCGTGGAATTATTGCCTACCAATTGAACCACTGTCATATGCCTCATTCATTGTTCTCGACGTGTGTTTTGTGTCCCAGCTCGAGAGATGTTATTACATCTCATTCCATGAGTTGGTCATGAGTCGCTCGATCTTCGTAAAGATCGATTCTTGTAGAGCATTCTATCCCTGTTGTCTTTCTGTTGGATGAAGATCCTGAAGGCAAAGATATCAAGATCAGCATAATGCAATGAATCAATAGCTGCGAGGAGGGCACGTGGACCAAGAAGGTTGTGGTAGTTAGTGTCCCCCTCTGTTCTCTTACCCTACGCTTGAATCTCGAGACGAGATTCTTGTTTAGTGGGGGTGAGTTGTCACAGCCCTAGAAATTACTTGTATTAGTTGCATCATTGATCATTCATTGCATCATGTTTAACTTCAAATGAATCTGAAATGGGGATTAACAGAAACCCTAGCACCTCACCTAACCAAACAATTCAAATAGTTGTGAATTTTTCAATGAATATAAAATGCCTTCAAAATGTTCACTATTATTAGAAAATGTTGGCAACAACATTTCAGGTGACATTTGAATTTTCACAATAGTGTTAGCATTTTAAAGATGAGTTCTAATGCTACTGAAATTTTCAAATAAAGCATTTCAATTATTTTAGTCAACCAAAAATGCTGAAACATTTTTAGGAAGTTTGAAATATTCAAACTACACTTCATAAAATGTGTTGGTATTTTTGTGCTAGGTAATTGTGGCCCAAACAAAAATGAAACAAATGTCAGAAATAAGTAAGCGAGGCAAATTAGAAAGAGAGAGAGAGAGAGAGTACCTGCGGCCCACCTGGCAAGCCCAGCCCACCAGGGGCATCCCTGTCTTCTACCTCTTGCCAGAAGGTAGAGGAGAAGCAGGGGACGGCGCCCGCGGCCTCGCGCCACGCCAGTAACCTTTGTGGCCCTTCTTAGGCCAGCGCGACAAGGGGATTGACCTCCCCGCTTTCATCCGGATCTGGAGGACCCCTCCATTTTCCTCCTCCGCCCTGCTTCGCCTTCTCTCCGCCATGGCCGAGGCGTCCGCGAGATCGGCGTCGCCGCATCCGTAGCCACTGCACCCCTCTCGCCCCCTCTTGCTATCCACGAGCCCCGACTAGACCCCCTGGACCTCCTAGACGAGCCCTGCAAGCCTAAACGCTCTGGAGCAATGCCATCGCCGCCGTCTTCTCCACCTCCAGCCGATGGATGCCTTCGCCGATTCGCCACCACAGGAGCCTCCCCGAGCCCGCCCTCGATGCCATCGAGCCCCCCGTGAGCCGCCGCATCCATTCCCCCTCTTCCCTAGCTCTTCCTGTGCCCCCTAGGCCCTAGCGCCGCCATGGCCAAACTCCAGCCATCGCAAAGATCGCCGTGGCCGTCATCTCCGGCCACCCCGAAGCCGCCCGCGTGCTCCCCTGGATGTGCGCGGTGATGGGCTCCCCTCTCGTGCCCTTAGCGCCGCTAGCCTCCCCCTGTAGCACCGCCCCAAGAAACGCCGGTTAGACACCGCCGCGGGATTTGGTCGCCGGTGGCTAACCGAGGCCGGTCTGACATGGCGTGATTAGCTTAAGAGCTAATCACCCATTATCCCCCCTGTTAGTTTAATTAACCCATAGTTAATGGCAAGTCACTCACATGTGGGTCCCACCGGTCAGGTTTGACCGGGACCGGTTCCGTTGCCCGATGACGTCACGATGACCTCATGCTGACGCATTAATCCAACTCTGAAATTTAAATAAATCTTAAATGATTTATTTATTTCAGAAAATGTTTAAAACTTCTAAAAATCGTAGAAAATAATCTGTAAGTCAGATGAAAATAATTTATATATGAAAAATAATCAGAAAAATCCAATGAATCTGTTTATGCCATCATCATGCATGTTCGAAAAAGTTAACACCACCAAGTAGGACATTTTGTGACGAGGGCAATATATGATTTATCATTTGGAGTTGGAATTCAAACTTGTTTGAATTCCACTTCAACTAACCTGGCTAATTATTCCTCTAGGTCAATTCAGTACCTTAATTTGTCATGTCATGCATCATGTTTGTTGCATTGCATTGAATGTGTTCCTTTCTTGTTTTACCGGTGGTGTTCCTTCTCGGTAGACGATGGTACTAACGATGTGAACATTGACACTAATGAAGACAAGTAATATGTTCAGGACTGTCAGGCAAGCAAACCCCCTTAAGCATACTGATATGAACCCACTCTCTCGCTCCTGCTCTCTTTTATTGCATTAGGACAACAATGATTCAACTGTTACATGTTCCCGGTAGTTGAACCCATTCCTTTGCATGACCTGTCTTTGCCATAGTAAATAGTTAAAACCACTTAGCAAGAGTAGCAACTGCTTGAGCCCTGTTGTGCTTACTCATCCATGCTTGATTACTATGACTGCTATGCTTAGAGTTGTGTCGGGTCTGATCCATCTGGGCGATGAATTGGAATGGTGGTGAACATATCCTATTGTGTGAGAGCTAAGTGTGTGAACACATTTTGGTAAAGGTAGCGATGAGAGGCCATGTAGGAGTACATGGCGGGTTGTCTCATTAGGACCATCTTTAGGAACCGAGTTCTATGTATGTTATCCAAGACAAGATACTGCCGTGCATTGGGATCCTTAATTGACCCTCTCGGCTTATTAATCGCCTTGATATTTGTCAAGGAGTTGCAACTAGTTTCTGGTGTTTGTAGGATGTGTTGGCGGCCATGCATAGTGCTGACCGGAGGGGTAGGCTATGGCGTGGTAGATGCACCGTGGCACGATGTACCAAGCTTAGTACCATCCGTCGAGGTGGGCTTAGGAACCCTGCGCACATCGTTTGAGGCCGTAGCGGAAACTTCGGCCGGACTTCCGTGCGGGTTCAGTCTCAAATAGGCGATAAACTTGGACTAGGGTCTTGTGTGGTTGACGGTCGTGGCCGACGCCCATGCCAGTGCTTCCGCTTGAAGGTTGCCGAGATGCATGACGTGCATATGGTGATAAGTGGCGAGAGCGTGTGTGAAGAAGTATACCCCTGCAGGGTGAAATAATCTATTTGAATAGACGCGTCCTCGGATATGGACTACTTGGAGAACTTATGTGGTTCATAGACAAGTAAAGTGGATACTCTAAAAATACGCAAGATAAGTGTGAGTGCTATGGATGGCCTTCTCGTAGGGAGACGAAAGTGGATCCATAGTGGTGTATTGATTGGAGAATATGTGGACTCATGTGCGCTATCCCACCTTAAAGATACTACTTGTAGTCATAGTATAGGTTAGACAAGAGTCAAAGCTGGCTTGCTGCAATAAACTCCACAACCCCCTTCATTGATACTGATGCATATGTAGTTAGTTTTGATGTAAGTCTTGCTGAGTACCCTTGTACTCACGTTTGCTCAAATAAGTTTTTGCAGAGGAGACGCCAGTCTCATTAGTGGCACTTATGATGTGAAGTTCAATGTTGACTGGATTAGCTTGGGAATCCCAGATAGAGGTCTGGTTCCTTTAGTAGGGTCATTGTAGCTTTTCAGGCTCCTTTAGCCACTTTTGTAGATGTCTGTACCCAGACATGTTTAACTTCCGCTTGTTTGTTTGAATGCTCTGAATGTTGGGTCTTGTGTCCTCTGCTTGTAACATCTTATTGTGTTGGCTCTTCCGAGCCTTCTAAATAAATGTTGTAATGTTGTATGGTTATGTTGTGATGCCATAGTTGTATCTATGCATATCGGGCATGTCATGCGTACGTGTGATGTGCAATGGTATGTATGGGATCCGACACCTAGTTGTGTGCCTTTAGTAGTACTATTTATGGGGAAATGCCTCTTTGTGCTTCCACCGAGCCATGGTAGCTTGCTACTTCTCCGGACACATTGATTGACCGGCATGTATCCTTCTTTGCTGCTGTGTCTGTCCCTTCGGGGAAATGTCTCGCAGTGTAATGGAGTCCCTGTAGCCTGCTACGACTCGTCTATGTGCAGTGATGACATTTATGTCCCATGGCATAATGGAGTCCTTGTAGCTTGCTATGACTCGTCTAAACATGCTAGAGATCGACACGTGCATTGTTGGGTTACGTATGCCTGTCCCTGTACGGATGTGCCACTTGGGTTCTATGACTAGTCATGTCGGCCCACGTTCTTTGACATTTGAATGCTAGCGACACATTCAGATACGTGAGTCAAAAGACGCAAACGGTTTCGGCCCAGGTAAGGTGGCAGCCATGGAGATAACTGTTGTAAATATGCCCTAGAGGCAATGAATAAAGTGTTTATTTCCTTGTTCATGATAATCATTTATTATCCATGCTATAATTGTATTGATTGGAAATACATTACATGTGTGGGTAAATAGACAACACATTGTCCCTAGTATGCCTCTAGTGAACTAGCTCGTTAATCAAAGATGGTCAAAGTTTCCTAGCCATTGACATGAGATGTCATTTGATAACGGGATCACATCATTAGGAGAATGACGTGATGGACAAGACCCAAACTACAAACATAGCATATGATCGTGTCAGTTTATTGCTACTGTTTTCTGCATGTCAAGTATGTGTTCCTATGACCATGAGATCATGCAACTCACGAACATCGGAGGAGTGCCTTGTGTGTATCAAACGTTGCAACGTAACTGGGTGAATATAAAGGTGCTCTACAGGTTTCTCCGAGGGTGTCTGTTGAGTTGGCATGGATCAAGACTAGGATTTGTTACTCCGTTTGACGGAGAGGTATCTCAGGGCCCACTCGGTAATACAACATCACAATAAGCCTTGCAAGCAATGTGACTAAGTGTTAGTTGTGGGATCTTGTATTATGGAACGAGTAAAGAGACTTTCCAGTAATGAGTTTCAACTAGGTATGGAGATACCGACGATTGAATCTCGAGCAAGTAACATACCGAAGAACAAAGGAAACATCATACGGGATTAACTGAATCCTTGACATAGAACTTCGACCGATAAAGATCTTCGTAGAATATGTAGGAACCAATATGGGCATCCAGGTCCCGCTATTGGTTATTGACCGTAGAGGTGTCTCGGTCATGTCTACATAGTTCTCGAACCCGCAGGGTCTGCACACTTAAGGTTTGGTGACATTTCGGTAGTATAGAGTTATGTATGGTGGTGACCAAAGGTTGTTCGGAGTCCCGGATGAGATCCTGGACGTCATGAGGAGCTCCGGAATGGTCCGCAGGTAAATATTGATATATAGGAAGTCCTATTTTGGTCGCTGGAAAAGTTTCGGGCTCATCGGTAGTGTACCGGGAGTGCCGGTAGTGTACTGGGAGACCATCGGGAGGGGTATTTCGACCCAAGAGGCAACATTGGCTTTGGGAGAGTGAATACCAGCCCTTAGTGGGCTGGTGGAAGTCCCACGCAAAGCCCATGCGGAAAGGGAGAAAAAACCCAAAGAGTAAAGGCGGAAAAAGGCAAAAATAGGGTGAATCCTAGTCCTACTAGGATTGGAGGTGGATTCCACCTCTCCCACCTGGTTCGGCCGACTCCTAGAGGCTTGGCCCTTGCCAGAATAGGGTTTTAGGGTTTTTTCCACAGAATCTGAGCCAAGCCTCCTCCTCTCTTCCTCCTATATATACTGGAGGTTTTAGGGTTTTTTCACAGAATTTTCAGCCACGTGCTGCCCGTTCCTCCAGTGCATAGTTTCTCCTCTAGATCTGTTTTCTACAGCGCTTAGGCAAAGCCCTATTGGAATAGCTCCACCACCATCACCGGAGCGCCATCACGCTGCCGAAGAACACTTCTTCCTCTCCGCTCCTTCTTGCTGGATCAAGACGTCGGAGATAGTCATCAAGTTGTACGTGTGCTGAACGCGAAGGTGCCGTCCGTTTGGCGCTAGATCGGAAGGATCGTGATCAAGTTCGTGGGACGGATCGTGACCAAGTTCATGGGACGGATCATTATTGGATCACGGGACGGATCATGATTGGATCGCGGGACGCACGATGATTTGGATCGCGAAGACGTTCGACTACACCAACCGCGTTTCTTAACGCTTCCCGCTTAGCGATCTACAAGGGTACGTAGATCCACTCTCCCTCTCGTAGATGCTCATCACCATGGATAGATCTGCGTGTGCGTATGAAATTTTTTGTTTCCCATGCAACGTTCCCCAACAGTGGCATCATGAGCTAGGTCTATGTATAGATGAGATCTCGAGTAGAACACAAAATGTTTGTGGGCGTTGATGCTTAGATTGCTTCCTCCCTTGGTCGGATTTGGTTCAGTGGTATTGTGAGTTGAAGCAGCCCGGACCAACATTAGTCGTACGTCTACGAGAGACCGGTTCCCTCGACCGCAACTTGTTGCATAGATGGCTTGCGGGTGCCAGTTTCTCTCACTTTAGTTGGATCGGATTCGACAAAGGCGGTCCTTGAGAAGGTTGAAAAGCAACTAGTGTATCACCGTTGTGGTTTTTGCGTAGATGAGAATTGTTCTTGCTAGATACCCGTAGGAGCCATGTAAAACATGCAACAACAATTAGAGGACGTCTAACTTGTTTTTGCAGGGTATGTTGTGATGTGATATGGCCAATTACATGATGTGATATATGTGATGTATGAGATGATCATGTGATTTATAGATTATCACTACTTGCATGTCGATGAGTACGGCAACCGGCAGGAACCATAGGGTTGTCTTTAATTATTGTATGACCTGCGTGTCAATCATTAAGCACTATGTAATGCTTTACTTTATTGCTAAATGGTAGCTATAGTAGTAGAAGCATGTTGGGCGTGATAACCCCGATGGCGGCACGTTGATGGAGATCAAGATGATGGAGATCATGGTGCCTTTTCGGTGACGATGGAGATCATGCCGGTGCTTTCTAGATGGAGATCAAAAGCACAAGTTCATGGCCATATCATGTCACTTATGATTTGCATGTGATGTTAATCCTTTTATGCACCTTGTTTTGCTTAGGATGATGGTAGCATTATAAGGTGATCCCTCACTTAATTTCAAGATAAATTGTGTTCTCCCCGAGTGTGCACCGTTGCGAAAGTTTGTCGTGTTGAGACACCACGTGATGATCGGGTGTGATAGACTCTACGTTCACATACAATGGGTGCAAGCCAGTGTTGCACATGCAGAACACTCGGGTTAAACTTGACGAGCCTAGCATGTACAGACATGGCCTCGGAACACAAGAGACCGAAAGGTCGAACATGAGTCATATAGTAGATATGATCAACATAATGATGTTCACCATTGAAGCCACCTTAACTCACGTGATGATCGGACTTGAGTTGGTGGATTTGGATCATGTGACACTCAGATGACCTGAGGGATGTCAATTTGAGTGGGAGCTTTAGTAATTTGATTAACTGAACTCATTATCTTGAACAATAGTCTAAGTAAACTTTGTATATTTATGTTGTAGATCAATGGCTCGCGCAGTAGCACCCCTGAATTTTAATGCGTTCCTAGAGAAAGCTAAGTTGAAAGATGATGGAAGTAACTTTGTTGACTGGGCCCGTAATCTGAGGATTATCCTCACGACTTCCCAGAAATCATATGTCCTTGATGCACCGCTTGGTGACCAACCAGAAGACATGAGGAAGCTCCATGCTGATGGACTTTTGGAGTCACTTGATTTTGAATCACTTGACACATGTGAACCATGCCTCATGGGCAAGATGACTAAAACGCCGTTCTCTGGAACAATGGAACGGGCAAGTGACTTATTGGAAATCATACAAACTGATGTGTGTGGTCCAATGAATGTTACAGCGCGTGGTGGATATCATTATTTTCTCACCTTCATTGATGACTTAAGTAGATATGGGTATATTTACTTAATGAAACACAAGTCTGAAACGTTTAAAAAGTTCAAGCAATTTCAGAGTGAAGTTGAGAATCATCGTAACAAGAAGATTAAGTTCCTGCGATCTGATCGAGGAGGTGAATATCTGAGTTTTGAGTTTGGCAGTCACTTAAGACAGTGTGGAATTGTTTCACAGTTGACACCGCCCGGAACACCACAGCGTAATGGTGTGTGCGAACATCGTAATCGAACCTTATTAGATATGGTGCGTTCTATGATGTCTCTTGCTGATTTGCCACTATCGTTTTGGGGTTATGCATTAGAGACAGCTGCATTCACTTTAAATAGGGCACCATCCAAATCCGTTGAGACGACGCCATATGAACTGTGGTTTGGCAAGAGGCCAAAGTTGTCGTTTCTTAAAGTTTGGGGATGTGATGCTTATGTCAAAAAGCTTCAGCCTGAAAAGCTAGAACCCAAAGCGGAGAAATGCTTCTTCATAGGATACCCGAAAGAGACAGTCGGGTATACCTTCTGTCGTGGTTTTGTCACGGCAGATGTCCGGGTCACGGACTTAGGTTCGGGGCGATACGCAACTACGTGGCGGCTTGAAGGGGTTGGTCGGAATCGAGAAGACACGGAGTTTTACCCAGGTTCGGCCCTCAAGTCGAGGTAAAAGCCTACGTCCTGCTTGTTTGGTATTGATGATGACGAAGATCTCTCGGTTACAAGGGTGCTAATTGCTACCTCTCATCACGAGAGCCTCTAATATGTCTATCTCTAATTGTGTTGTCTAAACTTGTGGGCTTGTGTCTCTTCTCAATCTGTCCATGTAGGGGTGCTCTACCCCTCCTTATATAAGTGGAGAGGGTAGGCTTACAAATAGAGTCCTACTAGGAGTAGGATTAGGACTCATCTCTCACGAATCCTACTCCGGGTCTTATTTCCTTTAATGGAATCCTTCTCTCTTCGGGCCTTCTCTTGTGGGCCTTCTCTTGTGAGCCGCCTGGCGCCGTGCTCACCCACCGGGTTTTATCTCGTGAGCCGCAAGGCGCCGGCTCACCCACCGGGTCTTATCTCGTGAGCCGCCTGGCGCCGGCTCACCCCCCGGATCTTGGGCTTTGGTCATCTGCGGTCCGCCAGTCGGGTCTTGGGCTTGGTCATCCTGTGACTCGCCTGCCGGGTCTTTAATAAGAATGTCATGTCTTCGGCCGGGTCTCCTGTGAGTCGCTAGGTCGGGTGATACCGCGGGGTATATCCCCATCATTAGCCCCCAGGTTAGCTTGAATTTATTCATGGTAACCTCTTAAAATAGGAATAGCAAATATGTTAAGTGACCGTCTTATAAAATAACTCCTCGAAAATCCGGGTCTTCTCTATATATGAATGAACCGTCTTGATAATCTTGATTGTCAATGTCCTTTGAAAAATACTGAGAATAGAACACCCATATGCCATTGAGTTGGCTTCCAATGGTCTTGGCGGGTTATCTCCGCTGGGTTATAATCATTGATGATGCCGGGTCATTATTATTGTTGACTCCGGGTCAAATAATTTAGAATCTAGATGACTTGATAAAAATATTGGGATGAAAATCCATCTGATGTAAATCCGGACTTCCATTGTTATAAAACAAGGCGGCTTATAAAATCTGGCGGGTTATGATCTTTTGATAATACCGGGTCATAAGTATTTGGTGACACCGGGTCTAAAAACTGAACTCCATATTTAACATCTTAAAAATTCTCCTCAAAGTTTTTGATATGTCCATACTACCTGTAGCCCCCAAGCTCCAAGATTATCCATGATAACTTGGTGCTTTGCAAATAATATTTTGGACTGTGTAGCCCCCAAGGGCCTCATCAAAAAGCTTCGGCGGGTGTAGCCCCCAAGGGCCGGCTCATCAGAATGTGATGTGCCGGGTCTTCAATTTAGAACCTTATAATCTGTTTAAACGGCTGAATACTGTAGCCCCCAAGTGTCGGGTCGCACGCCTGCGGCGACTTGGGACTTTAGAAAATTTTGATCTGAGCGGTGTAGCCCCCAAGTGTCGGGTCAGTAAAAATTTACTGGGCTGGGACTTTATAAAAATATAGAAAGTCCGGCTCATCTCCTTGAAATATAGGGTCTTGCTGACAATGTAATGATTTGAAAACCGGCTTGCATTAGCCCCCAAGTGCCGTGGTGCATGCTTGCAGCGACATGGGACTTGCATAATTAATATAAACTTGGACTTGAATAATGTAGCCCCCAAGTGCCGGGTCGTCTGCCTGCGGCGACTCGGGACTATGTGAGAATAATATGACTCACCACAATTTGTTTGATTGAATCTTTGACCATGGTTGTAATATAACCCGGAATGAATATCCTGGAATAACTCCTTTGTCTTTGACATGAAATCCTACTCGTGGTTGCAATGCAACCCGGCAAATATATATTTAGAGAAATCCATGAGTGTTGTAGATTACTACAGAGCACAATTGAAGAAATCCGAGAGCCGGTCAATTAAATGACACGGCATTATATTTGATAGGGTGACTCTTGAAAATAATAAATTTCTTCGAGCTGGCTTAAAAAACCCCAGTCATTTTAACACTGGTTATGATAACCATGAAGATCCAGCCATGTTGGCTATTAAAAGATCCATTTGCTTTTGCCAAATATTTAATGGAGGCTCATATTAAGAAATAACACCTGCAAAAAATAAACAAGACATAATATATTCTGCATTGTTGTGAGGGCGGCTTGAAGAAGCTCAACCCGGTGATGTTCATACCTTTCATAACATTGCTCCTTTCTCATAATCTTGCTCTGATCCGGGTTTTATAAGCCGGCATGTTAATCTGGAGGTGGGAAGCCCCCATTGAACAATCCTCCTCTGAGATATCAACCGGAGTAGCATAACTCCGAGTCTTATAAGCTCTGACGGTAGGAAGCCTCTATTGGCAACGGCGACTGTTGATGAACTTTGAAGCGGCTTACAGCCAGCTGCATGAAGGGTGATGTAAACTGTACCATGATGGTAAACAGCAAATACTTATCCATTATATTCCAACACTGGTTGTCAATAGGTTTATGTAAGCTATACCAAAGGTAAGAAGCCTCTATTGACAACCGTAGCTCAAAAAGCCTGCTGTTGGAGGGTGATGTAAGATATACCCGAAGGTAAGAAGCCTCCTCCAATCAGCCAATGTTGTATAGGGCCGGCTGCCGATGGTATTATGTAAGCTATACCTTATGGCAAGAAGCATCCATTCGACAGCCACGACTAGTAATTGTACTAGCCGGCTGCGTGAAGGGCTTATGTAAGCTATACCCAAGGGTAAGAAGCCTCCTTCCGCAACTATTTTTGGTGTAAACGCCGGTTGTTAGGGTGAGATAAGCGAACCCGTCAGTAAGAAGCCCCCTTTGACAACCGCGGTTAATAAGTAACCGGAAGTGGCATAAAGCCGACCAGTAGGGTGAGATAAGCGATACCCGTCGGTAAGAAGCCCCCTTCGATGGCCGCAGTTGGTAAGCAACTGGAATTTGATGTACACGCTGTTGCCTTAGGGGAATTTTTTAAGCTATACCAAAGTTAAGAAGCCTCCATCAACAACAACACTTAATGTACTCAAACTATGCATCATATCAGTTCAGGGTCTCTAAAGCGAGATTGGCCGTCAACTATGTGAGCCGGCTCAGGGTCTCTAAGGCGAGATTGACTGATAAGAGCTTAAGTGTGTAACTTATAGAAGTTCAGGGTCTCTAAAGCGAGATTGGCCGTCAACTCTGTGAAGCAGCTTAGGGTCTCTAAGGCGAGATTGACTGAGAAGAGCTTTCGGCGGGTCACAAACCACTTTGACTTAAACTTGTTGAACCGGAAAATTTCATCTTGGCAAAAAGATCTGGGCTTCTCATTGAAAACAACCAAATGTGTCTTGCCATGTCTGTAGCCCCCCGAGTCTCAAGTTGACTCGAAGAGGCGGCTTGAGAATCTTCATCGAAAGTTGAGGTTTGGCCGTGGCGGGTTACGAATGACCCCGTAGGAACTATTTCAATGATCCGGTCGATGTTCCGGTTGTTTGTCGAAGTGAATCAAACTGTAGTGGCGGCGACTTGTGTGCCTGTCCGTTGGGCGGCTCATATCGATGAACACTACACCGATGTTTTGATGTAGATGTAGAAAACCAACCGCTGCATTGTAAGCTGGATCTGTTGTGAGAAACGGCCGTGGTATTTGTAAGCTGGTGCCGACGGATGAGAGACGGCCATAATATTGAGAACCGGCGCAGGTGGCAAGAGTTGGCAAGGCGTTGTAATTCGGTGCAGCGGCGAGAAATTGTCATGGCATTGTAAGCCGGTGTGGTGGCGAGAATCAGCCACAACGCTGTAAACCGGCGCAACGGTGAGAGACGGCCATGGCGTGGTTGTTGAAGACCATATCGCAAATGTGGCGGCTTGCCACGTCCATTAGGCGGCTCACGAGCGTCCATTCATCAACGCAACACGGATGAACCCGAATGCGCTCTACTCCGCGGTATAATGCCACGCAAATATATTTCCTGCATAAAAATATTGCGAGAAAACGAAGTAATTGTTCTTCTAACAATTTAAAATGTATTGAAAACAACAAAGGGCAAATACACCTAATTTAGGATGACGGATGGCCCCTGTGTCAGTGAACTCTCCGGCAGCTTGAAGCGATGGAGGTGAAGGGCGAGGCAAGACGGGGCAGAGACCGAACGAGGCAATTCGGAGCGATCGGACGGACCGAACGGTCGGGTGGCTCGACGGCGTTGGATGTGCCACCTCCACACGCGGGTGAGCCGGCGGTGGAACCAAGGGCGTCTCGGCAAAGGCAGAGCCGGCGAGGGTGATCCGGCGACTCAACGACGCAAGGCGGCTCGCCGACCGGCGGCTCAAGCAGTGAGCGGGCGAGGCTGGCTCCACGACGGCTTGCGAAAGTGGAATCGGCGGAGTGGCGGCTCGTGGTGTGGCGCGGCGCAGCTGCGGCTGCCGAGTCAGGAGGCCGGCGGCTCTGTGGTGAGAACCGGCTGCAGCGGAGTGATGAGGAGGCGAGAGGAGCCCATGGCGGCGCAGTCTGCAGAGGCGGCGAGAGGACATGGCCGGTTTGACCAGAAGCGGGAGAGCCGGACGCGGCGATGGCTGGCGTAGCTCGACGGAGTGTGAGGCCCGGCGATGGTGCACGCAAGACGTGGCATCAGCCCGGTGATGGCGCGCGCGAGACGAGGAGCAAAGCCGGCCGCAGGGGCTGGTGAGCGGTCATGAGGTCTGGCGAAAAACGGGGCCGACAAAGGCAACGCGGCGGCGGCTCAATGGATGAGGCGGGGAAGGTGTGTGGTAAAGCCGGCCAGTGGTTGCAGCGGAGGCGGCTCAGCAAACTGGCAGACCTTACCGGCGACTGTGGGGACAGTTGACGGCAACGACTGGCCGCCCAAGCACGGCCAGGGCAGAGACCGGTAGAGCAAATCTATTGAGGCGGGGCGGCTGAGACCGGTAGATTCTTTCCGAACCGGCTCTTCTCATCCGGCTCATAATGAGCTTCTCGATTCCTGAGGAGAGATCCCTCCAAGAACACAAAACCATCATGCGCAGCCCCACGGTGGGCGCCAACTGTCGTGGTTTTGTCACGACAGATGTCCGGGTCACGGACTTAGGTTCGGGGCGAGACGCAACTACGTGGCGGCTTGAAGGGGTTGGTCGGAATCGAGAAGACACGAAGTTTTACCCAGGTTCGGCCCCTCAAGTCGAGGTAAAAGCGTACGTCCTGCTTGTCTGGTATTGATGATGACGAAGATCTCTCGGTTACAAGGGTGCTAATTGCTACCTCTGATCACGAAAGCCTCTAATCTGTCTATCTCTAATTGTGTTGTCTAAACTTGTGGGCTTGTGTCTCTTCTCAATCTGTCCCTGTAGGGGTGCTCTACCCCTCCTTATATAAGTGGAGAGGGTAGGCTTACAAATAGAGTCCTACTAGGAGTAGGATTAGGACTCATCTCTCACGAATCCTACTCCGGGTCTTATTTATTAATGGAATCCTTCTCTCTTCGGGCCTTCTCTTGTGAGCCGCCTGGCGCCATGCTCACCCACCGGGTTTTATCTCGTGAGCCGCCTGGTGCCGGCTCACCCACCGGGTCTTATCTCGTGAGCCGCCTGGCACCGGCTCACCCCTCAGGTCTTGGGCTTTGGTCATCTGCGGTCCGCCAGCCGGGTCTTGGGCTTGGTCATCCTGTGACTCGCCTGCCGGGTCTTTAATAAGAATATCATGTCTTCGGCCGGGTCTCCTGTGAGTCGCTAGGCCGGGTCATACCGCGGGGTATATCCCCGTCACCTTCTATCTCAGATCCGAAGGCAAAGTGTTTGTCGCTAAAAACGGAACATTTCTTGAGAAAGAGTTTCTCTCGAAAGAATCGAGTGGAAGGAAAATAGAGATCGATGAGGTTATTGAACCTTTACTTCAACCAGAAAGTAGCACAATGCAGAAAGATGTTTCTGTGGAATCTACGATGGTAGAAGAGGAAGTTAATGATGATGATCATGAAGCTTCAGATCAAGCTACTATTAAACCTCGTAGTTCGACAAGGCCACGTACTACTCCTGAGTGGTACGACAACCTTGTCTTGGAGGTCATGTTGTTGGACAATAATGAACCTACGAGCTATGGAGGAGCAGTGATGGGCCCAAATTCCAAAAAAATGGTTAGAGGCCATGAAATCCGAGATGGGATCCATGCATGAAAACTAAGTATGGACTTTGGAAGTATTACCTGAAGGACGAAAGGCCATTCAAAACAAATGGATCTTTAAGAAGAAGACAGACGCGGACGGTAATGTCACCGTCTATAAAGCTCGACTTGTGGCAAAGGGTTTTTCACAAGTTCAAGGAGTTGACTACGATGAGACCTTCTCACCCGTAGCAATGCTTAAGTCCTTCAGAATCAAGTTAGCAATAGCTGCATATTTCGACTATGAAATTTGGCAGATGGATGTCAAAACAGCGTTCCTCAACGGTTTCCTTGAGGAAGAATTGTATATGATGCAACCAGAAGGTTTTGTCGACCCAGAGAATGCTGACAAAGTTTGCAAACTCCAGCGATCCATTTATGGGATGGTGCAAGCATCTCGGAGTTGGAATAAGCGCTTTGATGAGGTGATCAAAGCGTTTGGTTTTATACAAGTTTATGGAGAAACTTGTATTTACAAGAAAGTGAGTGGCAGCTCTATAGCGTTTCTAATATTATATGTTGATGACATATTGCTGATTGGAAACAATATAGAAATCCTAGAAAGCGTGAAGGAATATTTGAACAAGAGTTTTTCAATGAAGGACCTAGGAGAAGCTGCTTTCATATTAGGCATTAAGATCTATAGAGATAGATCGAGACGCTTAATAGCACTTTCACACAGCACATACCTTGATAAAGTTTTGAAGAAGTTCAAAATGGATTAGTCCAAGAAGGGGTTCTTGCCTGTGTTACAAGGTGTGAAGTTGAGTAAGACTCAATGCCCAGTGACTGCAGAAGATAGAGAAAAGATGAGTGTCATCCCCTATGCTTCAGCCATAGGCTCTATCATGTATGCAATGTTGTGCACAAGACCTGATGTCAGCCTTGCCATAAGTATGGCCGGAAGGTTTCAAAGTGATCCTGGAATGGAGCACTAGGCAGCGGTCAAGAATATCCTTAAGTACCTGAAAAGGACTAAGGAAATGTTTCTCTTTTATGGAGGTGATGAAGAGCTCGTCGTAAAGGGTTACGTCGATGCAAGCTTTGACACTGATACGGGTGACTCTAAGTCGCAAACCGGATACGTATTTATTCTCAACGGGGGAGCAGTAAGTTGGGCAGTTCGAAGCAAAGCGTGGTAGCTGATTTTACATGTGAAGCGGAGTACATCGCAGCCTCGGAGGCGGCAAAGGAAGGTGTCTGGATGAAGCAGTTCATGACAGATCTTGGAGTAGTGCCCAGTGCACTGAATCCAATGAACCTGTTCTGTGACAACACTGGTGCCATTGCTCTAGCCAAGGAACCAAGGTTTCACAAGAGCACCAGACACATAAAGCGACGCTTCAACTCCATCCGCGATTACATCGAGGAGAAGCACATAAATATTTGCAAAGTGCACACGGATCTAAATGTTGCAGACCCGTTGACTAAACCTCTTCCAAGGGCTAAACATGATCAACACCAGAACTGCATGGGTGTTCGATTCATTACCATGTAAATCACATAGTGATGTGAACTAGATTATTGACTCTAGTGCAAGTGGGAGACTATTGGAAATATGCCCTAGAGGCAATGAATAAAGTTTTTATTATTATATTTCCTTGTTCATTATAATCGTTTATTATCCATGCTATAATTGTATTGATTGGAAACACATTACATGTGTGGGTAAATAGACAACACACTGTCACTAGTATGCCTCTAGTGAACTAGCTCGTTAATCAAAGATGGTCAAAGTTTCCTAGCCATTGACATGAGATGTCATTTGATAATGGGATCACATCATTGGGAGAATGATGGGATGGACAATACCCAAACTACAAACGTAGCATATGATCGTGTCAGTTTATTGCTACTGTTTTCTGCATGTCAAGTATGTGTTCCTATGACCATGAGATCATGCAACTCACGAACATCGGAGGAGTGCCTTGTGTGTATCAAACGTCGCAACGTAACTGGGTGACTATAAAGGTGTTGGGAAACGTCGCATGGGAAACAAAAATTTTCGTACGCACATGCAAACCTATCCATGGTGATGAGCATCTACGAGAGGGAGAGTGGATCTATGTACCCTTGTAGATCGCTAAGCGGGAAGTGTTAAGAAACGCGGTTGGTGTAGTCGAACTTCTTCGCGATCCAAATCGCCGAGCGTCCCGCGATCCAATCATGAACCGTCCCGCGAACACATCATGATCCGGCCCGCGAACTCATCACAATCCGTCTCACGATCTTGATCACGATCTGTCCCGCGAACTCATCACGATCCGTTCCGTGATCACATCACGAACCGTCTCGCGATCTCGATCACGGTCCTTCCGATCTAGCACCGAACGGACGGCACCTCTGCGTTTAGCACACGTGCAGCTTGATGACGATCTCCACCGTCTCGATCCAGCGGGAGGAGGTGGAGAGGAGAGAGAGTTCACCGGCAGCGTGACGGCGCTCCGGTGATGGTGGTGGAGCAATTCCGGCAGGGCTTCGCCTAAGCGCTGCAGAAAACCGATCTAGAGGAGAAACTATGCACCGGTATAACGGGTAGCACGTGGCCGGAAATTCTGTCCAAAAACCACCCAATCCACTAGTATATATAGGAGGAGAGGAGAGGAGAGGCAGCCAAGGCCTTTGGGTCAGCCGAAATAGGAGGTGGGAAGCAATCCTACTTCACCTCCAATCCTAGTTGGAGTAGGATTGCCTCCTATTGGCTGATTTTCCACTTTTTGCTTTAGGACTTTCTCTCCTGCGCCATGGGCCTTTGTGGCTGTTTTCCCAGCCCACTAAGGGCTGGTTATTATTCTCCCACAGCCCATGGACCTCTTGGGGTCGAAATACCCCTCCCGGAGGCCTCCCGATACTCTACCGGCACTCCCGATACACAACCGGCACTCCCGGTACACTACCGATGAGCCCGAAACTTTTTCGGAAACCAAACTGGGACTTCCTATATATGAATCTTTACCTCCGGACCATTCCGGAGATCCTCATGACGTCCGGGATATCATCCAGGACTCCGAACAAACTTCGGTCACCACCATACATAACTCTACACTACCGAAACGTCACCGAACCTTAAGTGTGCAGACCCTACGGGTTCGAGAACTATGTAGACATGACCGAGACACCTCTACGGTCAATAACAAATGGGGGGACCTGGACGTCCACATTGGTTCCTACATATTCTACGAAGATCTTTATCGGTCGAACCTCTATGTCAAGGATTCAGTTAATCCCGTATAACGTTCCCTTTGTTCTTCGGTATGTTACTTGCCCGAGATTCGATCGTCGGTATCTCCATACCTAGTTCAACCTCGTTACCAGCAAGTCTCTTTACTCGTTCCGTAATACAAGATCCCACAACTAACAATTAGTCACATTGCTTGCAAGGCTTATTGTGATGTTGCATTACCGAGTGGGCCCCGAGATACCTCTCCGTCACACGGAGTAACAAATCCCAGTCTCGATCCATGCCAACTCAACAGACACCATCGGAGATACCTGTAGAGCACCTTTATAGTCTCCCAGTTACGTTGCGACGTTTGATACACACAAGGCACTCCTCCGATATCTGTGAGTTGCATGATCTCATAGTCATAGGAACACATACTTGACATGCGGAAAACAGTAGCAATAAACTGACACGATCATATGCTACATTTGCAGTTTGGGTCTTGTCCATCACATCATTCTCCTAATGATGTGACCCCGTTATCAAATGACATCTCATGTCCATGGCTAGGAAACCTTAACCATCTTTTGATCAACGAGCTAGTCTATTAGAGGCATACTAGGGACATGGTTTTGTCTATGTATCCACACATGCATCTAAGTCTCCAATCAATACAATTATAGCATGGATAATGAACGATTATCATGAACAAGGAAATATGATAATAACTAATTTATTATTGCCTCTAGGGAATATTTCCAACAAAAGGTGCTCTACAGGTATCTTCGAGGGTGTCTGTTGAGTTGGCATGGATCAAGACTGGGATTTGTTACTCCGTGTGACGGAGAGGTATCTCAAGGCCCACTCGGTAATACGACATCACAATAAGCCTTGCAAGCAATGTGACTAAGTGTTAGTTGCGGGATCTTGTATTACGGAACAAGTAAAGAGACTTGCCAGTAACGAGTTTGAACTAGGTATGGAGATACCGACGATCGAATCTCGGGCAAGTAACATACCGAAGAACAAAGGGAACATCATACGGGATTAACGGAATCCTTGACATAGAGGATCGACCGATAAAGATCTTCGAATAATATGTAGGAATCAATATGGGCATCCAGGTCCCGCTATTGGTTATTGACCGTAGATGTGTCTCGGTCATGTCTACATAGTTCTCGAACCCGCAGGGTCTGCACACTTAAGGTTTGGTGACGTTTTAGTAGTATAGAGTTATGTATGGTGGTGACCGAAGGTTGTTCGGAGTCCTGGATGAGATCCCAGACGTCATGAGGAGCTCCGGAATGGTCCGGAGGTAAAGATTGATATATATGAAGTCCTATTTTGATCGTCAGAAAAGTTTCGGGCTCATCGGTAGTGTACCGGGAGTGCCGGTTGTGTACCGGGAGACCATCGGGAGGGGTATTTCGACCCAAGAGGCAACATGGGCTGTGGGAGAGTGAATACTAGACCTTAGTGGGCTGTTGGGATTCCCACACAAAGCCCATGCGGCTAGGGAGAAAAAACCCAAAGAGAAAAAGTGGAAAAAGGCAAAACTAGGGTGAATCCTAGTCCTACTAGGATTGGAGGTGGATTCCACCTCTCCCACCTGGTTCGGCTGACTCCTAGAGGCTTGTCCCTTGGGCCAAGCCTCCTCCTCTCTTCCTCTTATATATACTGGAGGTTTTAGGGGTTTTGCACAGAATTTTCAGCCACGTGCTGCCCGTTCCTCCAGTGCATAGTTTCTCCTCTAGATCGGTTTTCTGCAGCGCTTAGGCGAAGCCCTGCTGGAATAGCTCCACCACCATCGCCGGAGCACCATCACGCTGCTAGAGAACTCTTCTTCCTCTCTGTTCCTTCTTGCTGGATCAAGACAGTGGAGATCGTCATCAAGCTGTACGTGTGCTGAATGCGGAGGTGTCGTCCGTTCAGTGCTAGATCGGAAGGATCGTGATAAAGTTCATGGGACGGATCGTGACCAAGTTTGCGGGACGGATCGTGATTGGATCGCGGGACGGATCGTGATTGGATCGCGGGAGGTACGGCGATTTGGATCGCGAAGACATTCGACTACACCAACCGCGTTTCTTAACGCTTCCCGCTTAGCGATCTACAAGGGTACGTAGATCCACTCTCCCTCTCGTAGATGCTCATCACCATGGATAGATCTGCGTGTGCGTAGGAAATTTTTTGTTTCCCATGCAACGTTCCCCAAAAATAACCGTGCGTGAGACTGCAAAGTGATGTGATGTTATACAGGCTAGATTCTTATGGCTTAGGATCGAGGTCCCAACAAAGGGCCTGCATAATTTTCTCGAAGCGGCTGAGGCAAACAAGCAGAATGGTTTTATGCCTTGTCCATGTACTGTCTGTGAGAATACGAAGTCTTTCTCCAACTCTAAAACCCTTCACTTCCACCTACTTCAAAAGGGTTTTATGCCACACTATAATGTTTGTACCAAGCACGGAGTAAGAGGGGTTATGATGGAAGACAACAAAGAAGAAGAGGATGACGACAACTACCCTCCCCCTGAATACAGTGATGCTGCAATGGGGAAAGCTAAAGATCAAGAGGAACCAGACAATGTGCCCGATGATGGTCTTCACCGGGTCATTGTTGATGCACAGAGAGAACGCGAAAGTGAAAGGGAGAAGTTGAAGTTCGATCGCATGTTAGAGGATCACAAAAAGGGTTGTACCCAAATTGTGAAGATGACAACAAAAAGCTCGGTACCACACTGGAATTGTTGCAATGGAAGGCATACAATGGTGTATCTGACAAGGGATTTAGTTTGCTACTGAAAATATTGCGGAAGAAGCATCCAAAGGATAATGAATTGCCCGACAGTACGTACAAAGAAAAGAAGGTTCTATGCCCTCTAGGATTGGAGGTGCGGAAGATACATGCATGCCCTAATGACTGCATCCTCTATCACGGTGCGTACGAGGATTTGAACGCATGCCTGGTATGCGGTGCATTGCGGTATAAGATCAGAAGAGATGACCCTGGTGATGTTGAGGGCCAGCGCACCGGGAAGAGGGTTCCTGCCAAGGTGATGTGGTATGCTCCTATAATACCATGGTTGAAACGTCTGTTCAGAAACAATAAGCATGCTGAGTTGATGCAATGGCACAAAAAAGACCGTAAGAAAGACGGTAAGTTGAGAGCACCCGCTGACGGGTCGCAGTGGAGAAATATCAAGAGAAAGTGGAGCAACTTTACAGGTGACCTGAGGAACGTATGGTTTGGTTTAAGTGCAGATGGCGTTAATACTTTTGGGAAGCAGAGCAACAAGCATAACACATGCCCTGTGACTCTATGTATGTATAACCTTCCTGCTTGGTTGTGCATGAAGCGGAAGTTCATTATGATGCCAGTGCTCATCCAAGGCCCTAAGCAACCCGGCAATGACATTGATGTGTACCTAAGGCCATTAGTTGATGAACTTTTATAGCTATGGAATGGAAGAGTTGTACGTGCGTGGGATGAGAACGAACAGGAGGAATTTGACCTACACGTTGTTGTTTGTAACCATCAACAATTGGCCTGCTCTCAGTAACCTTTCAGGACATACAAACAAGGGATACCACGCATGCACACACTGTTTAGATGACACCGACGATATATATTTGGACAAATGCAGGTAGAATGTGTACCTGGGGCATCGTCTATTTCTTCCGACCAACCATCAATGTCGAAACAAAGGAAAGCATTTCAAAGGTGAGGCAGATCATCGGAAGAAGCCCGCCCTCCATACTGGTGATCACATACTTGATATGGTCATTGATTTACAAGTAATATTTGGAAAGGGTCCTGGTGGACTATCTGTTCCGACTGATGATGCGGGACGCGCACCCATGTGGAAGAAGAAATCTATATTTTGGGACCTACCCTATTGGAAAGACCTAGAGGTCCTCTCTGCAATCGACGTGATGCACGTGAGGAAGAATCTTTGTGTGAACCTGCTAGGCTTCTTGCGAGTGTATGGGAAGACAAAAGATACACCGGAGGCATGGGAGGAACAGCAACGTGTGCATGAAAAAGACGACATGCATCCAAAGCAGTATGAAGGTCCTTCCAGCTACGCTCTTACCAAAGAAGAGAAGGAAATCTTCTTTGAATGCCTGCTCAGTATGAACGTCCCGTCTAGCTTCTCATTGAATATAAAGGGAATAATAAATATGGCAGAGAAAAAGTTCCAGAACCTAGTCTCATGACTGCCACGTGATTATGACGCAACTGCTGCCGGTTGCATTGAGGGGGCTTCTACCGGAAAACGTTCGATTAGCCATTGTGAAGCTATGTGCATTCCTCAATGCAATCTGTCAGAAGGTGATCGATCCAGAAATCCTACCAAGGTTAAGGAGTGATTTGGTGCAATGTCTTGTTAGTTTCGAGCTGGTGTTCCCATCGTCCTTCTTCAATATCATGACGCACGTCCTAGTTCATCTACTCGACGAGATTGTCATTCCGGGCCCTGTATTTCTACACAATATGTTCCCCTTTGAGAGGTTCATGGGAGTCTTAAAGAAATATGTTCGTAACCGCGCTAGGCCAGAAGCAAGCATCTCCATGGGTCATCAAATAGAGGATGTCATTGGGTTTTGTGTTGACTTCATTCCTGACCTTAAGAAGATTGGTCTCCCTCAATCGTGGTATGAGGGGAGACTGACTGGAAAAGGCACGCTAGGAGTGGACTCAATAATATGTAGGGACGGGCATTCTTGGTCTCAAGCATACTACACAGTTCTACAGAATTCCACCTTGGTAACCCCGTATGTCGATGAACACAAGAATATTCTACGCTCCAAACACCCGGAGCAGTGTGATGACTGGATTACATATGAACACATCAGGACTTTCGGCAGACGGTTGCAAACACGTCTCATGGGTGACAACATTGTTTCTGATGAGTTGTACTCATTGGCCAGGGGACCATCTTCGACTATATTGACTTACAAAGGGTACAAGATAAATGGGAATACATTTTACATGATCGCCCAAGATGAAAAGAGCACCAACCAGAACAACAGTGTCCGCTTTGATGCAGCAACCAAGAGGGGAAAGAACACATATTATGGTTACATAGTGGACATATGTGAACTTGACTATGGACATGATTCCAAGGTTCCTTTGTTTTAGTGCAAATGGGTCAATCTGTCAAGAGGCGGGGTACAGGAAGACCCATAGTATGGAATGACAACAGTGGATCTGAACAATCTTGGGTACACAGACGAACCATTCGTCCTAGCCAATGATGTGGCGCAGGTTTTCTATGTGAAGGACATGTATACCATACCGAGAAAAAGAAAAGATAAGGAAGCGAATACATCATATGATGAGCCAAAGCGCCACATAGTTCTTTTAGGAAAAAGAGACATCGTGGGATTGGAGGGAAAGACGGACATGTCTGAAGATTATGAAAAGTTTCATGAAATTCCTCCCTTCAAAGTCAAGGCTGACCCAAGCACCATGTTAAACCATGAAGATTGTCCATGGTTACGGCGCAATAAGCAAAGGACACAAGCGAAGAAAAAGTGAAGACTTTCTCTCCACAACTATATCATTGCAGTGACATGTGAAGAAATGAAATGCCTGTTGTAACACGTGAGTTTTCATCCGAAACCCTAATACTTCAAAAGAGATTTTCTGTTTTGTACATGAAGTGCATCCAGTTTTTGCCATAACCCTCTCAACTTTTTATGACACGCTATGTGGGTAGAATGATGATACCATGCAAACTTTCAACCTTTTCAGAGTTCATTTGAAGTGCTTTTCAATTTCAGAGTTATTTAGGTCAAAAAATAGCAAGTGCATGAACAATACCAAATGAAGTCAGAAAGGGTTGAAAATTGATGACGTGGCTTTGAATGGTGCATTTTGAACACACAAATAGTCTGGAGTTCAAACGAGTTCAAAAAAATGAAATCCCTTTGTAACAGATGAGTTTCGTCCAAAACCCTGATACTTCGAAAGAGATTGTCCATTTTGTACACGAAGTGCATCCATTTTTTGTCGTAACCCTCTCAACTTTTTAGAACATGCTATGTGGGTGAAATGATGATATCATGCCAACTTCCAACCTTTTCAAAGTTCATTTGAAGTGCTTTCAATTTCATAGTCATTTAGCTCCAAAAAATCAATAAGTGCATGAAAAATACCAAATGAAGTCAGAAAGGGTTGAAAATTGATGATGTGGCTTTGAATGGTGCATTTTGAACACACAAAAAGTTATGGAGTTCAAATAAGTTCAAAAAATGAAATCCCTTTGTAACAGATGAGTTTTCGTCCGAAACCGTGATACTTCGAAAGAGATTGTCCATTTTATACACGAAGTGCATCCAGTTTTTGTCGTAACCCACTCAACTTTTTAGCACATGCTATGTGGATGAAATGATGATACCATGCCAACTTTGAACCTTTTCAGAGTTCGTTTGAAGTGCTTTTTAATTTCTTTCAATACATCGTGGGAGTTGAGTTCAAAAAAGAATCAACTGAAAAGCTTTTATAAACCTCTAGTATTTTTGAAACTATAATTATATAAAAATTATGCAACTAAAATTATCAAAGTATTTTTTGTTCAAAACATTAATAGCAAAAAGAATATAATGATAAAACACACTGGAAATAAATAAAGCAAAAAATAAATAAAGCAAGAAACAAAACAAAATAATGGAAAATATGCAACTAAAATTATCAAAGTATTTATTTGTTAAAAAGAATGAACTAAAATAACAGAAGAAAAATACTGGAAAAAACTCAAAAAATAAATAAAGCAAAAAAACAAAACGAAAATACTGGAAAAAAATAAAAAAGTGCCACCTACTAGGCCACCATGGCCTAAATACGACTAGAAACCCAACCAGCCAATTGGGCCTGGATTCAGGCCCATAGAAGGCCCACAGGCAGATACAGAGTGGTTAGGCCCGTAAGCCTGCTTTAGAGAGGAGCTCAAAGGCTCAGGTGCACCGCGCCTTATAAACAGGTGCGGCACAGTCTCCACTAGCGAGGTGGGACTAAACTCCCACCACGCCGCTGTGCAAGGCCATTGGTCCCGGTTGGTGGAACCAACCGGGACCAATACCCACCTTTAGTCCCGGTTGGTGGCACCAACCGGGACCAATGCCCACCTTTAGTCCCGGTTGGTGCCACCAACCGGGACCAAAGGTCTGTGCTTCCCGCCCTTCGGGCTGCCAAAAAGAGACCTTCGGTCCCGGTTGGTGGCACCAACCGGGACTAAAGGTGGGCATTGGTCCCGGTTGGTGCCACCAACCAGGACCAATGCTTCTTGTATATAAGAAAACCCTTAGAAAATTTTAGTTTTCATCTACAGTTGCCCCGAGCCGTCGTCCTCGTCCCCATCATTGCCGTCCTCGTCGCCTCCCCATCGCCGTCGTCCTCGTCCTCGTCGCTGCCATCCTCGTCGCCTCCCGTCGCCGCCGTCCTCATCCCCGTCCCCTCCCCGATCCGCCGTCCTCGTCCCCGTCCCCGTCGCCTCCCCGAGCCGCCGTCCTCGTCCCCTTCGCCGGCCTCCAGCCATCGCCGCCCCCCCAGTGATCCCCCCTACTCCCCGTCACCGCATATATGTGTGTATATGTTCATGTATATGTTTTTTTCGGGTGTATATGTGTATATGTTCATGTATATGTTTTTTCATTTATGTATATATGTTCATGTATATGTGTGTATATGTTTTTTTCATGTATATGTATATATGTTCATGTATGTGTGTGTATATGTTCATGTATATGTTTTTTCATGTATATGTATATATGTTCATGTATAAGAGTGTATATGTTCATGTAAAAAGTCTTCGCTGTTTTTCATATGTATGAAAATGTAGAGTGAAAACGAAAACAAACATATAAGAAAAAACAAAGGAAAAATGAAGAAGGAAAAGAAAACTGCCCGGGCCGGCCACCACCGCATTTTCATACAGTTTTTTCACCGGGTCCACGTCGCACCGAGCACCCACGACAAAGCAAGTCTTTTTTTGAAGGTAGTTTTTTTGTTAAATGAAAATGTTGGCATCGTCTCTATCATCACGTTGGCATCGGCTCTATCTATCAACAAGGACACGGGAGCACCCCAGACCCCTATCATCACGTTGGCATCGGCTCCCCGAGAGCTTCCCAACGGATCCAGAATGTATGTCGTTGTTGATATACCCCCTCCCCGATAACTTCGACATGAGAGGGGAAGTCGGGTATGCATGAGAGAGAGGCGGTCCGCTCACCTGACCAACTATCGAGGCCACCCAAACCCTAGAAGAAAGAGCGTCGTTGTCGATCTACCCTCTCCCCGATAACTTCAACATGAGGGGGGGCGTCGGACATGCATGAGTGAGAGAGGCGGTCCGCTCGCCCGACCAACTCTCGAGGCCACCCAAACCCTAGAATAAAGAGCGTCGTTGTCGATCTACCCCGTACCCGATAATTTCGACATGAGAGGGGACGTCGGACATGCATGAGAGAGAGAGGCGGTCCGCTCACCCGACCAACTATCGAGGCCACCCAAACCCTAGAAGAAAGAGCATCGTTGTCGATCTACCCCGTCCCTACCCGATAAACTCTTGAGGCCACCCAAACTGGGACTGAAATAGCGTTGTCGAGGCCATCCCAAAACCTAGAAGTGTTGTCGAGGCCACCCCAAACCCTAGAAGCGTTGTCGAGGCCACCCAAATCTACCAAGTTAAATGAAGAAAACTCCGGTAACATAGATTTATCAAGAATGCCCCCATTATGGATGTGCACAAGTTGATCCAATTTTTTTCTGGTCTCATATATATATATATATATATATATATATATATTCTTCTATATGTCACGTTGTCTGTCAAAGTATTGAAGAAATCCATGGCTTCATCATTTGCCAGAAGTAACATGCGTATGATGCTACGAAGCTCTTCAAAGTTGTTTTGAAACGGAGTCCCGGATAGAATAATTTGCTTTTTGGTACGAATTTCAGCAAAGGCCTTCCACATAGCGATATTCGGAAGGCTCTTGCTGAACTTCGTACCAAAAAGCTAATTAATTATCCTATCAGGGACTCTGTTACAAAACAATTTTGGAGAGCTTCGTACCATTATGCGTCTGTTACTTCCGGCTAATGATGAAGCCTTGGTTTTCTTGAATCCTTTGACACTAGACAACATGACATATAGAAGGGTAGATGAGATCAGGAAAAATACGGACCATTTTCTGCACATTCATAATGGCGCCATTTTGTTAATTAAATCCCTTAAAGGTTACTAGAATCCCTTGTTTGACATTCATGAGAGAGGCGTCCGGACGTCAGACATTCATGAGAGAGGCGGTCCGGACGTCGGACATTCATGTTTGTATATTAATTGCCATGTTGTAATATTTGCAGAAACTATGGATCCAAGAGACGAAGAACAAGAACAGTTGCTGGGGGACTTAATCCATGGCGGACGTGATATCTTGTCGTTTCTCAACGACACCAATGGTCTAGAAGGAGAGGATTATGACGGCTCCGGCGATCGAACAATGGAGGAGTAAGGACATGATCATGATGGCTCCGGTGACCGAATGCCGGAGGAAGAAGGAGACCATGATGACGGCTCCGGTGACCGATCGGAGGAGGGAGCTGTTGCAAAGTCCGGCGAGGTATATATATTAATTAAGCCTGTGCTCACTAGCTAATTGATGCATTAATTGTTTTGGTATGTACATATATTAATTAACTCTTCTTTCTTATTTTATAGCCCTCCGGATCGAGCCAAACTTCGGTAACGAGACGAGGCCCGAAGAAGAGGTTGTGCAAGGATGAAAGGTTCACGATCACAACACTCGCGAATGATGGCCATCTGATTGAACCCAAGCGGACCAAGAACGCATTTTCTGCTCAGTGTGGAGCTATTGTTAGGGACAACATCCCGATCAGCATCAAGCAATGGAATAAGCCTAAGGACGGCGCCCCTAAAGGTGATTATGTCACCAATAGACAGAAAGATGATCTTTGGACCGCACTGAAGGCAAATTTCACCCTACCGCCAGAGGAGGATCCGAATAAGCCAGTTATAGAGCCACTGGTCAAGGCGTTTGCTCTTAAGAAGATGGCAGATCTATTCAGGAGGTGGAAGAATGAGTTGAAATCAAAGTTTGTCGACAAAGGGAAGACTCCAAAATTCACCGGCCGATTTCAGAAGATAAGAGATTTCTGGCCTGCATTTGTGGACTACAAGACATCGGACAAGAGTAAGAAAATATCAGAGACAAACAACGTCAATGCTGCAAAGAAGCAGTATCACCATCACATGGGGTCAGGTGGCTACCTCAAAGCCCGACCGTTGTGGGCAAAGCTGAGAATGACCTGATTGCTAAAAACGTCATACCATAGACATTGAACATGCCAAACCGTTCAAGGACTTGGATCTTCGGGGTTGGGGGAACTTTGGACCCTGAAATAGGGAAGTGACATTGGACGGACGAGCAACTTGCAATACCCATGAACAAGCTTCAGAAGTATATCACCGCAGCGCAGGAAGGGACGTTCATTCCCGACAGAGAGAAGGGTGAGCTGACTGAGGCCCTAGGGAATGCTGAGCACCCTGGACGAACACGAGGCACACGAGGATCCGTTCCATGGAAGGTTAGGTTTCCCGACGCAAGCGGTTACAGAAGCCGGGAGAGAAAGAGGAAAGCGGAGCTGAGCGAAATTCAAAAGCTCAATGCAAGACTACAAAAGCTAGAGGAAGCTGAGAGCCAGCGAGCTGCCGGCCAACCATCTCAGCGGCATGAAGCTACCCCAGAAGCTACCCCGCCATTTCAGCAAAGAAGCAGTGTCGCTTCCATGGAGCCCGTTCAGCCTGACTTCACGTCTCCTAGCTACCCCGTGGATACTATCATGGAGGCTCAACATTGCGAGCTTATGACGAAATGCCAGAACCTCACTTTCAAGGCGGATGTAGGCTCTGTTGGACCTCCTCAACCCAACGGAACTTTTCACTGCCGTCTAATTCCACATGGCTATGCTGTTGTGATGGCGGATGAAGTAATGAAGGAATTTGAGGAGCTCGAGCTTGACCACTCTACAGGTGAAGGAGAGAATAAGCTGGTTTGTGCCCTGAGGAGTACATGTCTATGGCAGAAGAAGTACATCAAGCTTCCAAACTGGACGCCTCTGACTCCTCCTTCTCCTTAGGCGAATTAGGGCACTCCGTCTCCTCCTCCGACGACGACGACGACGAGTGATCAAGGCACATCGCCTCCTTCTCCGGCTCCTCCGACGTGTGAGGTCACTCCGCCTCCTCCTTCGCCTACTCCGGCACGTCGGAGCAGTACGCCTCCTCCTCAGCCTCGTCGGCAATGGCGGAAGACAGCCGCCGCCACTCCGGCTCCTGCGGCGCCTAGTAAGCAATGTTGGAAGGGAGCCGCCGCCGCTCCGGTGGCTAGACATACAAGCATAGGCAGGAGGGGATACAAATACGGTCCATCTCTCAAGCCTTTGGAAAATTTACCATATGAGAGGACCGAGTCTGAAAATGCGGAGATATGTCAGGCCGAATTGAGGGCCCATTTTGCAAAGAAAACTCCACCTCCGAAGGAGAAGATAGATCCAGTGAAAGCGATGCGCACTATCGATGCCCTGAAGCGACCACCATCGCCTCCGCCGGATTCCAACTTTGACCGTTGTATTAAAAAGACATATCAAGATGCGCGACGGTCGGGAAGTACTTCCAGTGATGCAAGGTTAGCAAAACGAAGAAGTGGGGAAAAAATCCCCAGCTCGGCGAACAGGCGAACCAATCGTGCCCCCCGCTCAAGGTGTCTAGCGATATCGTCGCTAATCATCCGGGGATGGTGCCCGGTACCAAACCTGGTGATTACCTGAGCGATGATATACAGTTTAAGCCGTTGGAGGTGGACGAATTCCGTTACCGGCACGGGCGGCCTCTCGTCAAACCTTATCATCATCCTCTAACAACGATGATGTGAAAATTCCATGAATGGTACATGAAAACTTGCCGTGAGTCTGGGAAGGATTCTTTGACGCTGTTAGTTAAAGAGGAGCACAACCTCGTTGGAATGGATCTGTTGAATGTTGAATTTGAGGAGATATTCCAGTTATACAATCAAAAGGCCCTCGAGAAAACAATCGTGACTTGCTACTGTCTGTAAGTACTACTTCTGTAATTAAGTCTCTCTATGTATATAGCTCAGCTCTTTCATTGCATGTATATATAATTATCCTCACTATATTATACAGATTGAAGATCGTCGAGTGCAGAAAAGCAAAAATCTATGACATTGGGTTCATTAACCCAAATATCATACATGATTTTACGGTTATAAACAATGTCACACAAACCGAGGACAACTTGCTACAATCGTTGCTTAAAAATCAAAACAAAGGGACAATACTCTTTCCTTACAACTTCAAGTGAGTGTTATTGTCTTGTGCATATTCGGTTTCCCTTATTACTCGAGGTTTATAGTAATGTAAGTGATGAGTTATGCATGCGTGTTCAGTTTCCACTTTATTCTGCTAGAGATTAAGCTTGAGCGGGGAGTAGTAATTGTCTTAGACTCGAAACGAAAAGATCCCAGGAATATGCAGGCATGAATGAAATGCTCTAGAAGTAAGTTCAATCGATCATTATCACATCATATCGACAACTTTGTTCATTTCCGGATATCAAGTAATTATTTACTTTCTCTGGCAGGGTTTGGAAAGAGTTCACAGCAATTGTTCCGGCACTGCCGGGGGAGCTGCGATTTACACACCCGAAAGTAAGTACTACTAGCTAGTTCCGCACATCTCCCATTGATTCTAGTTTCATCAATACCATTTATCGTGCTTGATTATCAGTTTGATTGAACTCTATTTCTCGTAAAGTGCTTGTGGCAGGAAACCGAGAATGATTTTTGTGTATACTACGTTTGCGAGTTCATCTACAACGCGACGACCCCTAAGCGGGGCTACTCTGAAAAACAATTTCAAGTGCGTAACAAATAATAATCACAATTATATTTTATTAATATATATATATATATATATATATATATATATATATTGACCCCCTTCTTCAAATTAGATGTGGCAGATGTGGGATGAACTCCTACCACATGATAGCATACGAGCAATTCAAGAAGAATTGGCGGGATTCTTTCTTGACCACATCATAAATAAAGCCGGAGAATACCATCTAGAATTGGACATTAGATGTTAGGGATTGTAAGAGATCTTATATTGTATATATGTAGCTGGTAGCATCGGATATATATACGAAAACTTGTTATATGACCAATCTCTCGGAGAAAGAGAGGTCGATCACTTCTATCTCTATATGTTCATGACGATCTTCTGTACTTAATGGTTCCTTCATTTGCTTACTAGCTAGCGTGTCGAGTTCTCTTTATAGTAGCTAGCGTCGACCAAGCACGGAGAAAGAGAGGACAATTCTCTCTATTAATTATCTAGCTAAAACAATATAAAACCCCTAAATTAACCGTCCAAAACTCCCTAAACCCCCTCCCTTTCAAAAAAAAACCCAGCAACTGCTAGATGCTGACGCGTGGATGTATTTTGGTCCTGGTTAGTGTTACCAACCGGAACTAAAGGTCCTCCTGCCTGGGCTCCCAGCACCGGCCACGTGGAGCCCCTTCTGTCCTGGTTGGTAAGCGAACCGGGACTAAAGGTTTTGGGCTTTAGTCCCGACCCTTTAGTCCCAGTTCCAGAACCGGGACAAATGGGCCTTACGAACCGGGACAAATGTGCCTTTTTCTACTAGTGGTAGTGTGCTTGAGTGAAAGAATGCTCGTCCATATTTATTGCTTCTTTATTTCCTAGTGTGCCTTTTCCACCCAGTCTCCTCTCATGCCGCGATTCAGGAAGACCAATCGGCTTAATGTCAGGAACAAAGTCAACACAAAACTCAATAATCTCCTCTGTTCCATATCTCTTGGCGATGCTTCCTTCTGGCCTAGCACGGTTATGAACATACTTCTTTAAGACTCCCATGAACCTCTCGAAGGGGAACATATTGTGTAGAAATACAGGACCCAGAATGTTAATCTCTTCGACTAGGTGAACTAGAATGTGCGTCATAATATTGAAGAAGGATGGAGGGAACACCAACTCGAAACTGACAAGACATTGGACCAGGTCATTCTGTAACCTTGGTAGGATTTCTGGACCGATGACCTTCTGAGAAATTGCATTGAGGAATGCGCATAGCTTCACAATGGCTAGTCTAACATTTTCCGGTAGAAGCCCCCTAAGTGCAACCGGAAGTATCCCTTGTTTGTATGTCCTGAAAGGTTACTAAGAGCAGGCCAATCATTGATGGTTACAAACAGCAACGCTCGTAGGTCAATTTCCTTCTGTGTGTGCGCATCCCACACGCGTACACCTGGTTTTTTCCACAACTATAGAAGTTCGTCAACTAGTGGCCTTGGGTATACATCAATGTCGTTGCCAGGTTGCTTAGGGCCTTGGATGAGCACTGGCATCATAATGAACTTCCGCTTCATGCACAACCAAGGAGGAAGGTTGTAGATACATAAAGTCATGGGCCAGGTGCTATGACTGGAGCTCTGCTTCCCAAAAGGATTCATGCCGTCTGTACTAAGACCAAACCATAAGTTCGTTGCGTCAGCTGCAAAGTCCTCGAACTCCCTCTCGATTTTTCTCCACTGTGACCCATCAGCGGGTGCTCTCAACATCCCGTCTTTCTTACGTTCTTCTTTGTGCCATCGCAACAACTTGGCATGCTCTTTGTTTTGGAACAAACGTTTCAACCATGGTATTATAGGAGCATACCACATCCCCTTGGCAGGAACCCTCTTCCTGTGGCGTTCGCCCTCCACGTCACTAGGGTCATCGCGGGGGATCTTATAGCGCAGTGCACCGCATACCGAGCATGCATCCAAATTCTCGTACTCCTCACCGCGGTAGAGGATGCAGTCATTAGGGCATGCATGTATCTTCTGCACCTCTAATCCTAGAGGGTAGACAACCTTCTTCGCTTCGTACGTACTTTCAGGCAATTCGTTATACTTTGGAAGCATCTTCTTTATCATTATCAGCAATTCTTGAAATCCCTTGTCAGTTACACCATTCTTCGCCTTCCATTGCAGCAATTCCAACGTGGTACCTAGCTTTTTCTTGTCATCTTCACAATTTGGATAGAATAATTTCTTGTGATCCTCTAACATGCATTTCAACTTCAACCTCCCCTTGTCACTTTCACAGTTTCTCTTTGCATCAGCAATGGCCCGACCCAAATCATCAGCGGGCTCATCTGATGCCTCTTCTTCAGCTTCCCCCATTGATGCCTCTTCTTCAGCTTTTCCCATTGTTGTATCGGCGAAAGGATAGTTGTCATCATCCTCTTCTTCTACATTGTCTTCCATTATAACCCCTCTTTCTCCGTGCTTGGTCCAACAGCTATAGCCGAACATGAAACCGGACTTCAGCAGGTGGTAGTGAAGGGTTTTTGAGGTAGAGTAATTCCTATCATTCTTACAGTCACGAAATGGATAACACATGAAACTATTCTGCTTGTTTGCCTCAGCCACACGAATAAAATCATGCAGGCCATTAAGAAACCCTGGACTTAGTCGGTTATCGTACATCCATTGTCGGCTCATGTTCACTACACAACATAGAAGTGACCAAATTAATACAACATCATCATCACATTACAACCAAAGTAGAGCTAGCAGTGACCAAATGTTATTATTGCAAATAATAGATACTTATAGTTCATACATACATCTCATAAAACAACATACAACTATCTAAAACATGTAAATGCAACAACAAATGCGATCATAATCGCAACTAAGGTAACAATTGAGCCAACGGCATAATGATACCAAGCCTCTTTATCAATGACATATTTTCTAATCTTTCTAAGCTTCAAGCGCATTCCAGCCATCTTGTTCTTGTGATTATCGATGATATCGGCAACATGCAACTCCAATCCCATCTTCTCATCTTCAGTCTTTTTATTTTTTCTTTCAAATGATCAATTTCTTTTTTAAGTGTTAATTTCTCGAGCAGAATTGCATAGTCGGTTGAAATTTCTGATTCAACTACTTCCTATAGATAAAAACATCTACATCAATTTGGTGGCATAATTAATTGTAATAGACATTAGATGATGTGTGAAATAGTTATAAAAGATAACGACATACCACATCTGAATCATAGACTGGACGAGGGCCGACGTGGGCGGATACCATAATCATGACACTATAGAATAACTAACAATAATCCAAGTAAGTAAATCATACATGCACCTATCTAAATCATACAAGTAATTTTTTTTAAACAAAAAGGTTTTAAGAAGAACAAGAGGCTCACCAAGGTGGCCGGTGCCGCGACGAGACAGTGCGAATGATCGACGGTGGTTAGGACGGGGATGGGAAGGCACCAAATAAACCACACCTACACATATGCAACCTAACAAGTTAATTTGAGCTCAAATTGCATATAAATCAAATAAACTTCCACATAATGATCACTCCTCCAAAACCTAGCTAAAACCCACAAATCACATATCTTTGAGCATACCACAAGCTAATCTAGCAATGAGAGATGAAGGAGCAAAGTTGCTAACCTTTTTGAACACTTGGATGGATGGGGTGCCTTTAAATCTTGACAAATCCTTGACAAAATGGAGAATGAGCTTCGAGCAAAAAGAAGAACAGGGGAGAAAACAGAGAAATGAGAGCCCTTTCGATCGGCTACGGACGAAGCATATATATATAGGAAGTCTTTAGTACCGGTTGGTGACACCAAACGGTACTAAAGGTTGCCCTTTAGTACCGGTTGGTGTCACCAACCGTTACTAAAGATGCACGCGGGGCCCAAGTCTGACCAAAAGCCTGTCACGCCCCCTTTAGTACCGGCTCATGACACGAACCGGTACTAAATATCCCTCATGAGCCGGTACTAAAGGTCGCCCTACTCCTAGTTGTTGGAGCCGGCATGAACCGAGACTAATATCATCTTTAGTACCGGCTCGTAACCAGACCGGGACTAATGTTTGAGACGAAAGGTCTGTTTTCTACTAGTATACTGGGGCCGACACAAGTGTGGCTTTCTACAAACTAAACATTCCCTATGTAGTGCATAGTGTTTGTGTAACTTCAGGTTGTGCTTGAGTGTTATTTCATGGCAAACTAGAGATGTGGCAGCTAGGAGATCGATGAAAGCCGACAATCGAACTTCCCAAATCATCATAGCAGGCTACTATGGAAGGCGTTCGTGCTAACATGCATGTTCGATTCTTCTACCTCTTGATTTCTTCGCTTCGAGGTAGATATGTTCATCAAGATATATTTTTCTCCCGTTGCAACGCACGGCCATGTTTGCTAGTGATATAGAAAAAAGTCGTAGGAGTCTTTTCCAGTGACACATAGTTTTACAAAAAGGTAACCAAAAAAAATGTTACAACTAATATTGCCTCCACCCAATGTAATAATATTTCTATGACTACAAATGGTCCAGACCTCTCCTCCTTGAGTTTGTATGGAAAAAAAGTGAGCCGAGTACAAGAGAAAAAGAGGTGCAATGATATTTCACTGGACAAATATGTGCACACATAACACATTCTAAGTTCTGCCCAATGATAGTTGTATAACCCATCTTTAATAAATGAGAATAGCAACGATACACAAATATGATATGAGCAATTTGGTCTACCAAATACGGTGTTGGAGATTGGCCTAATTCTTTGAAAAGCTTACAGAAGCCAGTACGGTGGTATATAGGTGCACCGGAATGAAAATCTCAAAAACCCATCCAAGCATGCACTCCTCTCCTACAAAAATAATTTCCTTTGAGGTGCCTAAGAATCGTCGCAAACATAACCTAAAATATAACAAGTGTGCTTACAAATAGTAGAATCGAATGACAGGAAGCCATGCTTTATATGAATCAATCTTTGGCAATATACCATGTCATTCGTGCAACACAATAAATTTATCTTTGTCAAAGTGATTCTTGAGTTTCGCCAATGATTTATTTCATGCCTCGCATCAGTCTTTCTGGCAAATTCAGAACTTCACAAGTATAAAATTTTAATTAAATTAGGAAGTGTATAATGCATTCATGGAAGTATTGTGTGTTATAAACCTGACTATACAAGAAAATTGATAGCAGATATACATTAGAAGCCCTTTTATTTAAATGAAATGCCCAAAAGAAAGTAAGAACAAAAAATTGCAAGATGTACAGTAATTACTCCAAACATATGTGAAATCTCCATTACTAAGCTTCCTATAACATTATAAGGCAACAACTTGCAACTGCTTGATAAAACCATAGAGTGCAGAGTAGAAAGCCATTGCAGCTTACAATGAAAAGTAATCATGATGTTTGATATATATATTTCATAGAACTAATGTGTTAGTTACTAATTGAGAAGTTTAATGTGTGTACACGCGCAACGCGCTCCGCCTCAAGCTTAGCACGAAGTGTGGTCTCGTATTTCTAGATCCAAGACAACTTTAGAGGAGCCCTCGGGTGGCGCTTGGCACCCGACGCCGCCTAACTAGACAAGCCCCTTGATTTCTCCATGGTGGCCATCTCCAGGAAGGAGAGGAAAAGGGGAGGAGGAAGTTTGGATCTGAGCAGGCGAGGGATGGGGAATGGGTAGCGACGCACGTCACGGCTAGCAGCCGAAAACCCTAGGAGGAGGTCACGGCAACCCTTGGGAAACCATGAATACCCATAGTTGCACGGGCCAACATGCCAAGGTGGGAGCAAGGCGCGCACAGGCCGAGGGGGCACCACAGACCCAGGCCCATACACCAGCGCAGAGAGCGGAGGGAAGTCGGCCCAAGACGACAGGCCCAGAGCAGAGCCAGACGTCGGCCCCACGCCCAGGCCCGATGTACTAGAGACCTGGCCCAGTACCACAGACGCGACAGCCGCAGAGGTTAGGCTTTCGACCCCCAACTAGATCCATCGCCGCCGCCTTCAGGCCACCAGCTGTTGACGGCAAGCTCATTGGAGAACCGGTGGAAGCCGGAGAAGGCAACGAGTCAGCGTCCGAACGGGAGAGCCCCGAGGCCACCCCCGGCACACCCAGCACAGGGGAGGGAAATGTAAACTTACCAAATTGACGTGCCGCCCGCGTCATAGGGGAACCCACGCCCATCTCCAGATCCGACTCGTCACCATCCAAAACAAGAGCCCAAAAGCGATTGGCGGGGTGCATAGCCAGGGATGGGAGCGGCAAGGCCGAGGGGAAAGGAGAGGGTGGGCCACCGGGGTATTCTATTGGTCGTTGTGACGTGGTCTCTTTTACTCCTTTCGTTTCTAAATATTTATCTTTTTAAAGATTTCATTATAAACTATAAACGGATGTATAGAAATAATTTAAAATGTAGATTTATTCATTTTGTTTTGTATGTAGTTCATAGTTGAATCTCTACAAAGATAAATATTTAGGAACGAAGGGAGTATAATGATCACCTGCAAATCTCGTGCATGGTTCAAAAAGAAGAAAAGAAAATACCAACACTTTTTTGAGCCCAAAAATACCAACACTTGATCATGTGCAATCTGGATAAGAAGGGGAAGGCCGTACACTACGATTAATGGTACTTACTACGTACGGTGGTAAAAAGGCGATGGAATTAATGGGCTTGTACGTCTTGTATATACTTTATTTTGGCGGGTAGAGTCTTGTATACTACCTTTTTTATTTAATGGCAGACTTTACATAAGCATGCTGTATGCATACATCAGTCATGATTTTTTACCAGAGAATTTGTGTAGCTAGGTTAACTGTTGGAGTGATGGGAGAGATCGGTCGATATATATAGCCGATCCATCCATCCATCTCTCGGTGATCGGTCCATCTCTCTATCACCACGATCCGGCCGTCTGCGCTAGTAGCAGCTTGTCTTGACCGATTGATCCATCCAAGGTTCTAAAGTTCGTCACGCACAGCAGCTCCTGTGATGGGATCGACCATTCACTCTATCTATCTATCTATCATTTCACTTGCCCATTGTACTTCGTATACAGTGCTAGCTATGAGTACTATAGCTTACTATGTTATTAAATAAATAAAACATGAAACGCTGCTGAAAACGATCGATCCATCCATCCACACTCATCACATCACAACTGGGCTTCCTGCGAGCTCGCTCCTTCACTCCCAGCAAGTACTGTCATCTGCAGTGGGAATTGTGGTGCCAGGTTGGAAACCTATTTTCTCTAAAAAGAAAGGTTGGAAACCTGTAGCTATAGCTAAAGGCTCTCAATAGTTCTTTCAGCAGCATTGGAAAGACATGACCCAGTAATATATACACCTATATATATCGACGAAATATATGGGAGCTCTCAAGTTCCACACACACCTATATGAATATAGTATTTTTTTAATACCGGGAAAATTAAAAAATCCTGGAATTTTGAAATATCAAACACTCGTGTTCAGTTTCATGAGGAATGGGTGCTCGTGGTACCCATGGCAAAGAAAATACGTTCTAACATACTATCCATCACAATAAAAAAATTAGGAACATGATTTTTTTACAATTTTACCGAGAATAACACGGACACTCATTCGTCACAAAACTGAACACGGGTGTATAATGGACACCCAAGTTTCATATCCCAAATTTCTCTTTTTCATATAAAATTATGGTATTCTTTTAGTACTATATCCATATAGGGGTGTGTGGCATCCGAGAGCTACATATCCTCATCCCGTATATTTCATGTCACAAATTTTTAATTATAAAGTTAACTCTCGAAATGGCTTGCATCTCTTTTCATAAATGAAGCACAAACCAAAGTGCATGGTCGAACAATAGAAGGTACTCCCTCCTTTCTGATTTATTGGACTCATCTTAAAATTTTAGTTTTTCCATTTTATAAGTCTCAATTTGATTGTTCCCCAGCACATGTGTTGATTTGAAGATGCATTAAATTGTTGCATGCAAAGATTTAGAGAACATTGACCAAGGCATGTTAAAGTTTTTGTTCATGCATGCATGGATTGCAATTAATGCATTGCTAAACACACCCTTTTGAGTAAAACGAGCATGCTAATTGAGTATTTTTGCAAACTATAAAAACTATTCCACCACTCATCATCTACCTTGATCGGTGAGATTTTTTATTTGAGCCCTATAAACCAAAAAGAAGGTAGTAGTGAGGAAGCCCTCTTACATGGAGTATTGAGAGATAACTGGATAACCTAACTACAATGACTATGTTGCCGAAGGATAACACCTATAGGCATAAATACAATGCCATGACACCTCCTAGGATACATAAGTTCTACAACAACGCCGTCGGGAGAGAAAATGGTGCTACGCCTCACCGTTGCCGAGACTTGTCCTATGCATTGGGCCCATTCACACTATATATCTTTGGTTTGCGGTTACTTTTGATTCTTCGGGTGGGAGATGGATTTAAAATGTGTGGATTTTGCATTTTATACCCTACTTTATTATTTACGCAAATTACTCAATTGTTTTTCATCAGGATTGAACCATTTAGTGAATTGATTACCACTTTTTACCCCAACCAGTAAAATACTCCCTGTCCGGAAATACTCATCAGAGAAATGGATAAACCCATTTCTCTGATGAGTATTTTCAGACAGAGGGAGTATTTCCTAGCTTTACGCAATTCGCAATCTATCATGTTGGTCCAAGCCGTCAGGTATATGTGATGTGCCGCGTCGTAGTTTTCCTCCTGCCTTTTTTCCCAGCGCCCATGCCATCGATGGCTTAGCTGGACATTGTATTTACTCGCGATCTTCAAGAGTAGGTATGTAACGCTTCGCCTTGATGAGATCCTTTTTAAAAGTCACACAATTCCTAGTACATTGCTTACACCTCATTATTCTTCACCACATTTGCCTCCGTGTGCTGCATCTCACTAGACATAACTCTGTTGGCACTTTTCCTTACAAAAAAAACCATTTGAAGGAGCTATCCGCAACCTAAAACACTCTAAAAGGGGTAAATTTGATAAAGCTTTTGCTAAATAGGGTAATATGGATGACAAATTGCTAAACATGGGGTAATTGGCGGCAAAATAAAAAAAATACTAAGGTTCTCGAGTTTTTGACAACTTCCAACATATATAGGACTCCGCATGCGAGAGGTGCCTCCGTCCAACGACTAAGATAGGCACCAGATAGCTCGGGCTGCTGCCTAAGGCCACTTTCATTTGTTCGTTGTAGCGAAACATTGCAGCTACATTGCTACATTGATCAAAGACTGCCTAGGGCGGCCAGGGGCATTGCAAAATTTCGGTGCTGCCACCAACTCCGTCCAAGTGTTGCATGCATAGGAGATCTCATCGATCACCTAGCACTATAGTAGAAAACAGGCATTGGTTCGGGCCTCCTAATCCCATTAATCTCGGTTCGCTCACGAACCGGGACCAAAGGTGACAACGTCGCGGTTCGTGAGCCCAGGGGGCCTGCCGGGGCACGTGGGCCATTGGTCCCGGTTCGTCTGGTCCCTTTGGTCCTGGTTCCAAGCGAAAACCGGGACCAATGCGCCTCGCTCCTGGCCCACGACCATTGGTCCCGGTTCGTCGATGGAACCGGGACCAAAGGGAGACCTATTGTCCCGGTTCCGGCCACGAACCGGGACCAATGATCTGCCTATATAAACCCTCGCCCGTCATTGGCAGAGCCGTGGAGTGCTCTGTTTTTCCAGGATAGCAGTGTTAGAGCTTTATGGTGCTCTAGCTCACCTCCTATGCACATGAGGTGTTTGATGAAATGCTCGAGCCACACTTAAGCTTTCTCCTCTCGAAGCTCCTTGTCTAAACTCCATTTTCGTCAAATTTGTCTAGGTTTGGCGGTCCGTCCTGTCCCGTCCCCATCCTGAAATGTCGTCGATCGCCCGCGCGTGGTGAGCCTCTTGATCTTATCTTTTTTCTAAAAGAAAATGTACTTACTCGTATGATTTTCTTACTTTTATTATTGTTTGTTATTATATAGTGCCATGGTTTGGTTTTAATGTGATGATGAACTTCTATTAATTTGGTCACTTCTATATTCTTGATGTTTTGTAATGGTTTTTGACACACCTAATTATATATAATGCACGCAGATGAACCGGCAATGGATGTACGGTAACAGACGCACTGACGAGTACATTAAGGGGGTGCATCATTTTCTCGAAGTGGCCGAGGCAAACAAGCAGAATGGTTTTATGTGTTGTCCATGCCCTACATGTGGGTTGAAGTCTTACTCTGACCAGAAAATCCTTCATAGCCACCTGTTTGTGAAGGGTTTCATGCCACACTATAATGTTTGGACCAAGCACGGAGAAATAGGGGTTATGATGGAAGACGGCGAAGAAGAAGAGGATGATGACAACTATGTGCCCCCTGAATACGGTGATGCTGCAACTGGGAAAGCTGAAGATCAAGAGGAACCAGATGATGTGCCCGATGATGACCTTCGTCGGGTCATTGTTGATGCAAAGAGACAATGCAAAAGTGAAAAGGAGAAGCTGAAGTTCAATTGCATCTTAGAGGATCACAAAAAAGGGTTGTACCCCGATTGCAAAGATGGCAACACAAAGCTCGGTATCACACTAGAATTGCTGCAGTGGAAGGCAGAGAATGGTGTACCTAACAAAGGATTTGAGAAGCTACTGAAAATATTGAAGAAGAAGCTTTCAAAGGATAACGAATTGCCCGACAGTATGTACGGAACAAACAAGGTTATATGCCCTCTAGGATTGGAGGTGCAGAAGATACATGCATGCCCTAATGAATGCATCATGTACCGCGGTGAGTACGAGGAACGGAACGCATGCCCGGTATGCGGTGCATTGCGCTATAAGATCAGACGCGATGACCTTGGGGATGTTGAGGGCGAGCACCCCAGGAAGAGGGTTGCTGCCAAGGTGATGTGGTATGCTCCTATAATACCACGATTGAAACGTTTGTTCAGAAACAAAGAGCATGCCAAGAATATGCGATGGCATAGAGAGGACCGTAAGAAAGACGGGAAGTTGAGAGCACCCGCTGATGGGTCGCAGTGGAGAAAAATCAAGAGAAAGTACTGGAAGGAGTTTGCAGGTGACACAAGGAATGTATGGTTTGGTTTAAGCACGGATGGAATTAATCTTTTTGGGGAACAGAGCAGCAATCACAACACCTGGCTCGTGACTCTATGTATCTATAACCTTCCTCCTTGACTGTGCATGAAGCGGAAGTTCATTATGATGTCAGTTCTCATCCAAGGCCCTAAGCAACCCGGCAATGACATTGATGTGTACCTAAGGCCATTAGTTGAAGAACTTTTATAGCTGTGGAATGGAAATGGTGTACACGTGTGGGATGAGCACAAACAGAAGGATTTTGACCTGCATGCGTTGCTGTTTGTAACCATCAATGATTGGCCTGCTCTCAGTAACCTTTCAGGACAGACAAACAAGGGCTATCACGCATGCACGCACTGTTTAGATGACACCGAAAGTATATACCTGGACAATTGCAGAAAGATTGTGTACCTGGGGCATCGTCGATTTCTTCCGACCAACCATCAATGTCGAAAGAAAGACAAGCATTTCAAAGGCGAGGCAGATCACCGGAAGAAGCCCGCCATCCATACCGGTGATCACATACTTGCTATGGTCAATGATTTACAAGTAATCTTTGGAAAGGGTCCCGGCGGACTATCTGTTCCGAATGACGCTGAGGGAAGCGCACCCATGTGGAAGAAGAAATCTATATTTTGGGACCTACCCTACTGGAAAGACCTAGAGGTCCGCTCTGCAATTGACGTGATGCACGTGACGAAGAATCTTTGAGTGAACCTGCTAGGCTTCTTGAGCGTGTATGGGAAGACAAAAGATACATCAGAGGCACGGAAGGACCAGCAACGTGTTCAAGAAAAAGACGGCATGCCTCCGAAGCAGTATGAAGGTCCTGCCAGCTACGCTCTTACCAAAGAAGAGAAGGAAATCTTCTTTCAATGCCTGCTCAGTATGAAGGTCCCATCTGGCTTCTCGTCGAATATAAAGGGAATAATAAATATGGCAGAGAAAAAGTTCCAGAACCTAAAGTCTCATGAATGCCACATGATTATGACGCAACTACTTCCGGTTGCATTGAGGGGGCTTCTACCGGAAAACGTTCGATTAGCCATTGTGAAGCTATGTGCATTACTCAATGCAATCTCAGAGAAGGTGATCGATCCAGAAATCCTACCAAGGTTAAGGAGTGATGTGGCGCAATGTCTTGTTAGTTTCGAGTTGGTGTTCCCACCATCCTTCTTCAATATCATGACGCACGTCCTAGTTCATCTAGTCGATGAGATTGTCATTCTGGTTCTACACAATATGTTCTCCTTTTAGAGGTTCATGGGAGTCCTAAAGAAATTTGTCCGTAACCATGCTAGGCCAGAAGGAAGCATCTCCATGGGCCATCGAACAGAGGATGTCATTGGGTTTTGTGTTGACTTCATTCCTGACCTTAAGAAGATTGGTCTCCCTCATTCGCGGTATGAGGGGAGACTGAGTGGAAAAGGCACGCTAGGAGCGAAGTCAATAATATGTGGGGACGGGCATTCTTGGTCTCAAGCACACTACACAGTTCTACAGAATTCTACCTCGGTGACCCCGTATGTTGATGAACACAAGAACATTCTGCGCTCCAAACACCCAGAGTAGTGTGACGACTGGATTACATGTGAACACATCAAGTCTTCCGGCAGTTGGTTGCAAACACGTCTCAGGTGTGATAACACTATTTCTGATGAGTTGTACTCGTTGGCCAAAAGACCATCTTTGACTGTATTGACTTACAAAGGGTACGAGATAAATGAGAATACATTTTACACGATCGCCCAATATCAAAGGAGCACCAACCAAAATAGCGGTGTCCTCTTTGATGTAGCAACGACCAATGGGAAGGTCGACACATATTATGGTTACATAGAGGAGATATGGGAACTTGACTATGGACATGATTTGAAGGTCCCTTTGTTTCGATGCAAATAGGTCAATCTTACAAGAGGCAGGGTACATGTAGACCCGCATTACAGAATGACAATAGTGGATCTCAACAATCTTGGGTACACAGACGAACCATTCGTCCTAACCAATGATGTGGCACAGGTTTTCTATGTTAAGGACATGTCTACCAAACCGAGAAAAATAAAACATAAGAAAGCGAATACATCATACGATGAGCCAAAGCGTCACATAGTTCTTTCAGGAAAAAGAGACATCGTGGGATTGGAGGGCAAGACAGACATGTCTGAAGATTATGAAAATTTTCAGGAAATTCCTCCCTTCAAAGTCAAGGCTAACCCAAGCACCCTGTTAAAGAATGAAGATTATCCATGGTTATGGCGCAATAAGCAAAGGACACAAGTGAAGAAAAAGCGAAGACTTTCTCTTCACAACTATTATGATGATGCCTTTGATCTAGAATATCACTACAGTTACATCTGAAGAAATGAAATGCCTTTTGTAACAGATGAGTTTCCGTTCAAAACCTTGATACTTCGAAATAGACTGTCCGTTTTGTACTCAAAGTGCATCCAGCTTTTGTCGTAACCCTGTCAACTTTTTAACACATGCTATGTGGATGAAATGATGATACCATGCCAACTTTTAACCTTTTCAGAGTTCATTTGTAGTGCTTTTCAATTTTAGGGTCATTTAGCTCAAAAAAATCAATAACTGCATGAAAAATAACAAATGAAGTCGGAAAAGGTTGAAAATTGATTATGTGTCTTTGAATGGTGCATTTTGAACACACAAAAAGTCTAGAGTTCAAATAAGTTCAAGAAAATGAAATCCATTTGTAACACATGAGTTTTCGTCCGAAACTGTGATACTTCGAAAGAGACTGTCCGTTTTGTACACGAAGTGCATCCAACTTTTGCCGTAACCCTCTCAACGTTTTTGCACATTCTATGTGGATGAAATGATGATACCATACCAACTTTCAACCTTTTCAGAGTTTATTTGTAGTGCTTTTCAATTTCAGGGTCATTTAGCTCAAAGAATGAACTAATAACAAAAAGAATCAACTAAAAAACTTTTATGAAACCCTAATAGCAAAAATAATGAACTAAAAATAATCAATTTAAATATAATTTTATGAACTATAATATTCTTCAATAGCAAAAAGAATTTTTATAAAGAATTTTTTTGTTAGAAACTTTAATAGCAAACTAAAATAACAAAATATGTTTTTGATTTAACCAACCATTTAAAATAATCTAAAAATTACCAAATTGAATATAATGTTAAAAAAAGTAATATTAAATAGCAGTAAAAAAGAATCACTCAAAAATCTATTTTTATAGTAAAGTTATTCACAAACTAGTGATTCACACAAATTTCAAGGAATTCAAATTTGAAAACTAATGGCACTAATAGAAAAATTATAGTTTTTATGACCTAAAAGCAAAATGAATCACTGCAAAACTATAAGTAGAAACAAAAGAAAATAAATAAAACAAAAAAAAATAAAAACGGGATTTTTTTAAATGCCGCCTACTGGGCCACCACGGCCTGAATATAACTAGAAACCCAACAGCTAGTTGGGCCAGGATTCAGGCCCGCAGAAGGACCAGTAGGCCCACATGCAGAGGAGTGTGCGATTAGGCCCGTAAGCCTGCAGTTGAGAGAAGCTCGAGAGGGTTGGCGTAGCGGCGCTTATGAACCACTCTCGAGCCCTCTCCGCTAGCGAGGTGGGACTAAACATTTGTCCCCGGGCAGCACCAACCTTTTGTCCCGGTTGGTGGAACCAACCGGAACTAATACCCACCTTTGGTCCAAGTTGGTGGCACCAACCGGGACGAAAGGTCCCTGTTTTTCGCCGGCTGATGAAAAGGGACCATTGGTCCCGGTTGGTGGCACCAACTGGGACCAAACGTCCCTGTTTCCCGCCCTTTGGGATGCTGAAAACAGGGCTTTGGTCCCGGTTGGTGGCACCAACCGGGACCAAAGGTGGGCATTGATCCCGGTTGGTGCCACGAATCAGGACCAATGCTCCCTGTATATAAGCAAACACTTCGCAGTTTTCGACCCATTCTCTCCCCCGAAGACCAGATCCCCACCCACGCCGTCAGGCTGCCCGAATCTCGCGCGCTCTCCTTCACCGTCGCCGCCGTCGGCCGCCGGCCCCCGTCGCCACCTTCGCCGCCCCCACCGCCACCTTCGTTGCCCCTCCCCCGTTGCCTCCCCCGTCGCCGCCCTGTCGTCGTCGCCTCTCCGTCGCCGCCCCGCCTCCGTCGCCTCCGCGTCGCCGCCGCCGCCCCCGCTGTGAGCCGCCGCCGCCCCTGCTCTGTGGATTTATGTTTTATTTAATGAATGTTTATGTTTATGTTTATGTTTATGTTTATATGATGAATGTTTATATTATAGTTGTTTTATGTTTTATTTAATTATTAGGAGTCTTAGGAAAAATTAGTATGTGTATGTTAGATTACATATTTTTTGGGGTTTTATGAAAAATTAGTGATTAAACAATAAGAAAACGATCTCATAGGAATTTGTCGACAATGCCCAGCCCGCATCCTCGTGGTCGAGTAGTCTGCGAGAGCCTGCTTTATAGCCACCATGTCTGGGACTGGGCTTCGCCGGGATGGCATTGGGAGGTGCTACCTTTCGAGGCTCGAAGGTTGGTGAGGAATCCAGGTCTCGTCGTCGACCCGGACCTTCTATGGTGGCGGTCACGCGGGCCACTTTCGGTGCAGAGGGAGCGGGCCCTCGCGGAGGTGGTACGTCATCGTGTCAGGGAGGAGGACGAGCACGTCCATTGCTACATGGCGGCGTTGGACGCCCGGTTCGACAATACCTGGCAGATCCTTCAGGGATCTCACCCGAGTTATGATCCCGTGATGGTTCCTTATCTTTGGGTGTCCACCGTCGGCGACTCAGAGACCGCTAGTGAACCGAGTTCACCGTCCTCCACTTTGGATTCTAGGATATTCGTTCTATATTAGTGATCTTATATGATAATATTCGAGATGTATTAGTTAATATTTGATGATGCATTAACTGGATTATTTGGGTTGATGTATTAGTGATATTATATTCGAGTTCATTATAAATGTATTTGTGATTTGCAAGTCATTTCGGTAAAACATAGGGAATTTTTTCTATGTCATTGCTTGATATATGAAACGGGTTGACTTTAGGTCTGTTTCGGCTCCTTGTGTGTCTTTCAGTGAGGGAGGGTGTCCACCATATATATATATATATATATATATATATATATATATATATATATATGAGAGAGAGAGAGAGAGGAAGAATCCCGACTGTTGTCGTGGGGGTCGCTTCTCCTTGTTTTCCTTGTGCTAGATATTTGTAATGCACTAGGGAAAGGAGGAGTAGCGACCATCACCAACGGTCGAAATATGAGAGAGGAAGAATCCCGACTGTTATCGTGGGGGTCGCTTCTCTTTCGTTCCAGTGTGCTAGACATTTTGGTGTAATGCACTCTGACACGAATGGAGGAGCCACCATCACCGACGATCGCAATATTAGAGGGAGTGCCCACCATATACGTGAGATGAGAGTTTAGGAAGGAATGACTCGACAGACCTAAAGTCAATCTATTGCATATTGAGTAATAGTGATCCGTGTGTTGATCAGTTTTCTCGTAGTTTCCTTCGATCGGTTTTAAATGTTTCAACTATGAACATAGGAAATGTCTGATGACGAAAGGGAATTCACTATGTGCGAATACTGCGAAGACGAGCGCGGCCTGTGTGACAAGTCTTTCCTAGTTGATGGTAGGCGCTTCAGCATCATGCTGGATGAGACCTTCGAAGTGGATACAGTAAGTCACAACGACAAGTCTTTTTTCGTAATTAAGCATGACTTCTGCTTCTTTTGCTTCAACTTATAATTTTAATTTTTTTACTATTCTATTAGCGTATCCCCTGCCATGCAAGAATTGTTGTCTTGGATAAGATTGGTTTCAATACTAAAAAAAGTATGGAGGTAAAGATAGTTCACTTGAGGACCGAGCATGGTTATATTTTTACCGTAAAATTATACGATGCAGACACCTACTGCTATTTTGAATGCAAAAGTTGGAGAGCACTATGCAAGGCTTATGCATTTGAGCCTAATATGCTTATCACCTTTAATATTCATCCGGAAGATGAAATTGAAGGTAATATCGATATCTAGGTCGATGTGCAGACGCCTCCAGTTCTACCATTATGTGAGTTTCTCAACCATATTTATTAAGTTATTTATTTTGTTTATTTAAAAATAGTTGACAACTTATTTTCATTGACGGTTTATTTTCATTCTTCAAAAAATGTACGGAAGATGGTAGACAGAACCTACTACTACAATGATGAAGCAGAATTAACTTATAAGGAGAAAGATCATCTTACCGCATTTCTTAATCATCTTAAGAATTACAATAGCTATTATAAAACTCCTCCACATTATGGTCAATACGTGCCACTAGTGCACGTGATGAACTGCGGTAACATCCATGGAGATTGCATGGTAAGAATTTTCTACTATTACGGCATCCATGCATCTTTTGCATAAATTCTTCTAAAACTAAACTACATTGCTAACTACAAAGTTATTACTATGTTTTTCAACAGAAAATCCCGAAGGATTGTGTGCCTCATCTGATGTATTTGAGAGGTCGCGTTGTTGTTATGAGCTTAGGGTCACCACGGCCAGACCAGCCTACGCATCACTCCTGTCCATACCGGATTTCTAAAATCGATGAAGACATGACTATCAAAGATTAGAAAAAATGTATGGTCAATCGTAGAGAGCTACTTGGAAGCAACATTGTGCATAGGCCAAGAATTGGAGACAGGATGATCTCCATTATCTATAATGGAGAGTCAGGGCCTATCATGTTTTATGATATTGTACCTAAGAGAGTGTAGAGTAGGTCCTATGAGAGAGGACTAGGTCCTAGGTACAATGTGTTATTATGTGCTACAATGTGTTAGAGTTGATGATGAGGAGAAGGAGGAGTTGTGATTATGACTAGTGACCAACTTGTTATATGATGTCTCATTAACGAAAATAATAATTAAATAGTGTTATATGTTCTCTCTATACGTATAGTACGTAGCGTCGCGACCAAACACGGAGATAAGAGATGTCACCTCTCTCTATTAGCCAGCTAAGAAAATATATGAAACCCCTAAATTAACCCTTCAAAACCCTCAAAACCCCCCTCTTTCAAAAAAAAAAAACAGCTCCTCAACTACTGACGCGTGGATGCTCTTTGGTCCCGGTTGGTGTTACCAACCGGGACCAAAGGCCCTCCTGCCTGGGCTCGGCGGAGCGGCCACGTGTAGCTCCATCTGTCCCGGTTCGTAAGCGAACCGGGACTAAAGGTCATGGACTTTAGTTCCGACCATTTAGTTTCGGATCCAGAACCGGGATAGATGGGCCTCTGAAACCCGGACAAATGAGCCTTTTTCCACTAGTGTAACTAAAGCATGCATACAACTTCATCTCATCATCTACATGCTTAGGACAACTCTAGCCGATCCCTCAAAATGGTGTAACTCCTCAAAAGATTCCCAGCCAAACTCACAAAATCTTCAACTTCTCAAATAATTAAGAAGTGTTCCAACATTCTCAAAATTGAGCAGCCAAAATCAACTGCTCAAATATTTCTTGCTCAGCTGTTTGCACGTGAGTGCCATTCTCGCTGTCTTCCTTGCCTCCGGTGACCAACCCGCAGCCACGTTGACATCTGGCCACCAAATTTCGGCAATATTTTTCTCTTCATGTTTTCATCTTTTTTGTCGTCTCCTGCCATGCATGGCGATGCTCCCACTCGTCGCCCTTAGTCCGGGGGCGCTCCTCTCATCGTCTCCGACCATGAGCAAAGCTCCATCAGGCGTGGAGGAACGTAAAGGAAAAGTGGCTGCCGACCGCCATCGTAGATTTTGATTAATCCTTGGACCTTGTCATCGCGTCACTAGGAGAAGGATGAGGGGAAGAACCCATTCAGTTGGGCCCAAGCCATGACCCATGAAGGACGAATTTCAACTACTTTGTCGACTACTTCGTCGCACGCTTACGTCGCCCATGGTGAGCCTGTGTCAAATTCCTTTTGCATCTACCTTAGGTACTAGCCAGCTCATGAAAATCATCTAGTGCCAAAAAGTCGTCGTTGGTCGCATGAAAGGAAGAAGAAAGAAGAATGAAGAATGAAGAAGAGGGTGAGACATGGTTTCATGTGTGGTCTAGTTCGTTTGAGAAGTTAAGTTTGAAGGTTTCCGTTAGGTTCTTATTTATTTAACCCTTCAGATTTAAAAAGTTAAGTTTTGAGGAGATGTTTGAGGAGCTAAATTTTGAGGGTTCAGCCTTACAAACCCAGCCGCCCATGCATACAATTAACTCCACCAATTTACACTCAACAACTACAAGCATTCATGTTAGTGTACTGTCAGTGCGCTGTACGTACATGTGGTGCCTACCTTAGCTGTAGTATATTAGCACATGCAAGGGAGGCAAACGTACACTTTCCCCTTGCATTTCCCATTGCCTGCCCATGCCCATGCATGTAACAATTACAAAAGTTCCCATGATTGATTATTTAGGGTGATTTAATAAGCAAGAATATTTAGAATTACAACTCACAAGTTTACAACCTACATTGGCTTATTACAGCACACAGCAGCGGCAGCAGCACCAGTGGGAACACCAAAATAAACTAGCTAGCTAGGAGAGGTCATCTCAACTTATGAAACAAACACCAAAATAAATAAATAAATACTAATCAACCTGCATCGGCCATGGCTTTCACATATATGGTGGCCGGGCCGGGGGCACATGCATGCAAGGAAATTAGTATCAATGTCTACATGTGTCTTGCATGCATGCGTGGCTGATGCGATTAGCTAATAAAGGAACCTACTCCCCTCCTGGGTTGCCGCAGCACCGGTGCCGTCGCCGTAGAAGAAGAAGCCGCTCGGCGAAATCATCTCATGATGCTCATAGGCCATGATGTCATTCCCAGATGGTGTTGCTGCTGGTGACAGCAGGCTGTTGCTGTGCTCCTCCTGCTGCTGAAACTCCGAGCCAGGGAACATGAAGCTCTCCTGCAGGCCAACAGCAACAGCACTGGTGCTGTTGGAGATGTCGACCGAGGAGCATGACGGCATGTACTGCTGCTGCTGCTGATCGCCTCCTCCGACTCCAAACATGAGGAGCTGGCCTAGAGACGCAGCAGAAGTAGGGCTAGTGTGGTGGTGGTGGTGCTCAAGGTCAAGGGTGAATGGTGGCTCCGGTGGTCTGGAGCTGTACTGCTGGCCATGCGCGGCGGCGGCGATGAGCAGGTGCAGCTGCTTCTTCTTGAGCTTGGTGTTCCAGTAGTTCTTGACGTCGTTGTCGGTCCTCCCGGGGAGCTGCGCGGCGATGATGGACCACCTGCTGCCGATGGCGGCGAAGAGGGCGCAGATCACCCTGTCCTCCTCGTCGGAGAAGTCGCCGTGCTTGATGTTAGGCCGCAGGTAGTTGAGCCAACGCAGGCGGCAGCTCTTCCCGCACCTCTTCAAACCTGAATCATCTCCACGACATGAGTGGGCGTGCAGAAATGCAGATGGACATACCTAGCTAGGTGTAATGGACATACCGGCTTTGGTGGGGAGCGCGATCCAGTTTCCGCCGGTGCCATGGGTGTGGATGTAGTCCTTGAGCTTCCGGTCCTCCTCGGGCGACCATGGCCCCTTCTTCACGCTGCCTTTGTCACAGCACGGAGCTCGACCCATTTTCTGCCTCTTTCTTTCCTAGCTCCTTTCTTCCTCGAGCTCCTGCTGCCTAGCTGCCTAGCTAGCTCCGGATGGGAGAAAATGGAGAGAGACAAGTTTGAAGGCAGCTCGCTAGCGCAGCTAGGTTGGAGATATATAATGCGGCCGGCAAGCAAGTCAATGGCAGCTGCTAGTACGAAGGAGGATGGCTCTAAATTTGTCTAGTAATTTCTGTCACCAAGCAAGCTAGATGTACTCACTCTCTCTCATGGCAATGGCAATGGCAGGGACAGTGACACCCATCTATCCCTTGAACTGTCTGTCATCCATCGTTTCATGTCTGTCATCAACCAATGTCACACACGGACAGGGCTCAAACAACTAGGAAGGGGTAGGCCACAACACACCTCAGCATGCATCACCCCCTCAACCTAGCTTGTACTTTTGGAGACCTTTCCTTTTTGGTGCACCATGTCCCTCACCTACACACATGCGCACACTCTCTCTTATTATTACTAGTGTACTATTTCTTTTTCCAGCTCGTAAGTCATAACAGTAACTAGGCTAGCTACTCCTAAAAAGGGCCAGCCGGTTAAGGGCAATTAAGCTAGGTAGCTAGGGTACAAATTTAAGGTGGATGCATATGTTGTATATATGGATTAGGATGATGAACCTGAGTATGCAAGACAAAGACAAATCCATGCTTTTCGCTCCATATATAAAGGAAACAAACTAACTGCTCCATCTACTACTGTATAATGTAGAAGAGAAGTGAGATCTCGACAGAGTGGACACTAATTAGCCATTATTGACAAAAACACTGACCATTGTCGACATGCAAGCATCATGCATGATTACTCTCTCTGTCTCTCTCTCTCTCTCACACACACTGATATAGACCATGCCAAAACCAATCAGTTGAGTACGATCGAACAGTATCATGGAATCTTAACAACATGCAACTTTTTTAATTCGTTGGTTCTCATGTCGCCACCCAAACAAGTTTTACTAGAAGCTTGTCCATACATACATACATATTTATCAACATATATTAACTAGCTAGCTATCGGCATCAACGGGTGTTGCATAGTAGGAATCATATTCACACGAATACAGCCACACCCAACACCCAACGTACTATTGACATCGATTGGACAACGGGTTTGTTATTTCTTGATCAATTGAGAAATAGTTATAACTCAATCGAAGCTATAGCCGTTGACTTATCCGCAGATATTCATGCTGTTTTTTGTTTTTTCAGTTTTTGGTTGTTGCTTTCTCCCCTCACGGGAGGAGAAATAACCTCGGTTGAGCTTTAGGGCGCGTTTGCTTGCCCATAAAATCGCAACCAGATCCGTGCGATGCAGCATCTTTTTTATGTTAGGCAATTTGGTTTACCTGCCTATACTGTTGGGCCTGCATTGCATGGTTATTAAAGCATTCTGGTCTGGTTCGTTGGGAACTGTCGAATCAACAGTATCTAGCAAGGCAGTCTCGAGCAATGTTTTGAAGAGCACGTGGGTGGCTCGTTGGGAACGTGCTTACACATAATCACCTACCCCTAATCGTGACGCTGCAAATGGGGCTGCCCTGCCGCTACCTGCCTGCCTTCGCGGGCGCCTCTCCGACCTTGAGGCCTCAGTCGCAACACCCGCCACACCCGCCACACCCGCACCACCCCGTCGTCCAGGTACTGCCCATTAGAGCTGAACCCGGTCATAAGCCCTCCTAGAGCAGCTCCGGCGGGAGCTGGAGGAGGCGCCGATGCCCAGCCTCCGGAGCCACATGATACGTCTCCAACGTATCTATAATTTTTGATTGTTCCATGCTATTATATTATCTGTTCTGCATGTTTTATATGCATTAATATGCTATTTTATATTATTTTTGGGACTAGCCTATTAATCTAGAGCCTAGTGTCAGTTTCTGTTTTTCCTTGTTTTTGAGTATTGCGGATAAGGAATATTAAACAGAGTCCAAACGGAATAAAATCTTCGGAATAATTTTTCTTGGACCAGAAGCAACCCAGAAGACTTGGAGATGAAGTCAGGAGAGCAGCCTTGTGGCCACAAGCCATAGGGGCGCGCCCTAGGGGGGCGCCCCTGGCTTGTGGGCCCACGGCAGCTCCCCTAACCCTATTTCTCAGCCTATAAATTCACAAATATTTCCTGTATACCAGAGAGAGCCACGAAAACACTTTTCCGCCGCTAGGAGCCTCGGTTCCCATGAGATCCAATCTTGGAGCCTTTTTCGGTAATCTGCCGAAGGGGGATTCGATCACGGAGGGCATCTACATCGACTCCATTGCCCCTCCGATGATGCGTGAGTAGTTCACCACAGACCTTCGGGGTCCATAGCTAGTAGCTAGATGGCTTCTTCTCTCTCTTTGCTCTTCAATACCATGTTCTTCATGATCTTCATGGAGATCTATCCGATGTAATACTCTTTTGCGGTGTGTTTGTCGAGATCCGATGAATTGTGGGTTTATGTTTAGATTATCTATGAATATTATTTGAGTCTTTTCTGAATTCTTATATGCATGATTTCATATCTTTGCAAGTCTCTTCGATTTATTGGTTTGGTTTGGCCAACTAGATTGGTAATTCTTGCAATAGGAGAAGTGCTTAGTTTTTGGTTCAATCTTGCGGTGTCCTCACCCAGTGACAAAGTAGAGGTAGCGAGACACGTATTGTATTGTTGCCATCGAGGATAAAAAGATGGTTTTTTTATAATATTTCTTGAGTTTATCCCTGTACATCATGTCATCTTACCTAATGTGTTACTCTGTTCTTCATGAACTTAATACTCTAGATGCAGGATGAGTCGGTCGATGTGTGGAGTAATAGTAGTATATGTAGAATCATTTTGGTCTACTTGACACGGACGTGATGCATATATGCATAATCATTGCCTTGAATATATTCATAATTATTCGCTTTTCTATCAATTGCTCAACAGTAATTTGTCCACTCACCGTAATACTTGCCATCATGAGAGAAGCCTCTAGTGAAACCTATGGGCCCCGGGTCTATTTTCCATCTTGTACTTTCAAATCTAAAACCAAAAATACCAAAAATACCTTACTGCATTATTTTTACCTTTTGTTTTACTTTTCATTCAAGCAATCTATTCTATCTATCTCTATCACATTTCATCCTTGCAAGTAACCGTGAAGGAATTGACAATCGCTTTATAGCGTTGGGTAGAAGTGTTTGATTCTTTGTGTAGGTACATCTATCGGGGACTTGCTTGTATCTCCTACTGGATTGATACCTTCGTTCTCAACAACTGAGGGAAATACTTATCTACTTTGCTGCATCACCCGTTCCTCTTCACGGAAACCAACACATGCTCGATGTAAGAGCACATTTCTCCATGTGTGGTTTTGGGTAATTGATGACACCCCTATGGACTAATAGTTGCCTTGAGTTATATTCGAAGGATTTGTCCATAGGCACTTATTGAAGTCCATTTGTTGGGTTTCAAGGAGTTTATATGATGACCAAGGTGGTATTCAAGGTTTATCTAAAGATTGGTCATGTGAGGGTTGAGATTATTGCAAGCATGTCTTGAAGAAGGAGATTGTGTGAGCATTCATGATTACCTTCAAGACATCATCTTTATGAAGAGATAAGATAAGATATAAGGTTGATCAAGACTAAGTCAAAGATCGAATCAAGTGATCAACACACAAAGCGTGCAAGATGTACCGAGAGGGATCAAGTGATCCCATGGTATGGTAAGCATTGTCCATTACACTTTGTGTACTAACCCATGTTCCTTGTGAGAGTTCTTTGTGGGGTTAGGTATATTTCCATGGGATTGCATCAAGAGGAAGATCCCATACAACCCATGGAAGATGACATCAAGTGGTGATCGTTATCAAGGTTGAGGTGTGCAAGCTCAAATGAAGCATCACGAAGAGATCAGGCTTGAAACCTGCCGTCCATTGTGGTGTCAATGGACTTGTGAATATGTGCCAAAGAGTATCTCACCCATAGTGGAGTATGGGGGAGCAATCATCTAGTCTTCATCAAGCCAACACAATCAAGAAAGGTGGTCCATCTTGAGGAAGTCAAGATCGTCATCATCTAACACAAGTGGACTATGCGCAAGGCTAAGGTTTGACCTTGATAGGGTTTTATATTTTACCGGTCTCATGGTGGTAGTTGAGATATCGGGTTATAGGATCGATTGCCGTACTATCAAGGGGGGCTCTCAAGTGAGTAGCTTGATCATATCGCTCGTTGAGAGCTCAAACCATTGCATTCTTGGCATCATCATATTTATTTGTTCTTGGTTGGATTTTATCTATGTGGGTTCTTGATCTTATGGTTATCTTCGTGACAAGCTCCAGTACATCGAAAACGGATTTCATATGCTTCGTCTATTGCATTTTCGGTGTTGGAAGTTCTACCGGTCTTATTCAAGGAAGCGTTCTCACCATTTTATTATGGGCCTTTTCTCATTTGCTTATTATTGATATTTCAATCAAGATTGTGTTAGCACATGTTGTTAGCTTTCCAACAAACTTTGTTTCATTGAATTCGGAGTCCGTTTGTAAAATTGTGGCAGTTTTGGTGTTCTTAAAAGGCCGCAGCGGTACTACCGCGGCTAGAGCGGATGTAATATTTTACTACCGCTCCGGGGCGGTACTACCGTGGCTCCAAGAGCGGTACTACCGCTCCGGACCAAAATCTCGTGTTATTTACAGTCGTGGTAGGCACAGATGTAATTTTTTAGTACCGCTCGCAAGCAGTAGTACCACTACCCATAGCGGTAGTACCACTATCCATAGCGGTAGTACCGTGAGGACGAGCGGTAGTACCGCTCCGGCGGTTCTACTGGCCCTTTGCCTTATCGGTGTTGTTTTTCAAAGGGGTACTACCGCCCTAGCGATAGTACCGCTTCTTGGAGCGGTAGTACCGCTCTGTGAGGGCTGTGAGGATAACGGTTGGATTTTCCCCCACCTATAAAAGGGGGTCTTCTTCTCCAATGGACCTCATCTTTTGAGCCCGTGTTCTCCCCCCATTGTTGACCTTCTTCGAGCTTGCTAACTCTCAATCCCTCCAATGATTCTTGCTAGTTCTTGAGGGAAAAGAGAGAGGAGATCTAGATCCATATTTCCACCAATCACTTTCTCCTCTAAGTGAGAGGAACCCCTTGGATCTAGATCTTGGAGTTCTTCGTGTTCTTCTTTGTTCTTCCTCTCATTTCCCTCCCTATCATTAGTTGCTTTGGTGGGATTTGGGAGAGAAGGACTTGGGAACTCCGTGTGCCCTTGCCATTGCTTTTGGTGCATAGGTTTGAGTTCTCCACGATGATACGTGGAAGTGAGAAGTTGAGAAGCTATTACTCCTGGGTGTTTGAGCACCCTAGAGCTTGTTCCTCTTGGGTGCTTTGGCGCCCTAGATGGTTGGTGGTGCCTCGGAGCTCAATCATTGTGGTGCAAAGCTCCGGGCAACCTTCGGGGTCTCCAATTAGGTTGTGGAGATTGCCCCGAGCATTTGAGGTCACCTCGGAGCCACAATCCATTGTGGTGAAGCTTCGTGGTGTCGTTGGGAGCCTCCAATCAAGTTGTGGAGATTGCCCCAACCTTGTTTGTACGGGTTCGATGACCACCCTCAAGGGTCCCTTAGTGGAATCACGGCATCTTGCATTGTGCAAGGACGTGAGGAGATTATGGTGTCCCTAGTGGCTTCTTAGGGAGCATTGTGCCTCCACACCTCTTTGAATGGATATTAGCATCCGGAAGGGTGTGAACTTCGGGATACATCGTCGTCTCCGCGTGCCTCGGTTATCTCTTACCCGAGCCCCTTTACTTATGCACTTTACTTTGTGATAGCCATATTGTTTCTTGTTATATATCTTGCTATCACTTAGTTGTCTATCTTGCTTAACATAAGTTGTTGGTGCACATAGGTGAGCCTATTTGTTTTAGGTTTTTTGCTTGACTAATTAAACGATAGTTTTATTCCACATTTGTTCAAGCCTAAATCGTAATTATTTTAAAGCGCCTATTCACCCCCCCTCTAGGCGACATCCACGTCCTTTCAATTGGTATCAGAGCTAGGTCTCTCATTATTAGGTTTAACCACCTAGAGAGTAAGGATGTCGACTAGGGGATTAGGATTCTCTGACACTCTTAGTTTCGATGGCACAAATTTTGATGTTTGGGTAATTCGCATGCTTAATCTCTTTAGGGTCATGGACCCAAATTTAGAGGGAATTGTAGATATGGGTTTTTCTCCTCCAAACGATTCTCAACACATATCTTTAGAGGATGAGAAAAACTCTTATCTCAATGCTCAAGCTTCTAATGTGCTTTTTGATGCTTTGAGCAATGTAGTTATATTTGAACTCATGCCATTCCGGGATGCTCATGAGTTATGGACAAAGCTTCAAGATAAATATGGTGTGTCCAAGATTTGTAGGGATGATTGTTCTCCCTCCACCTCCGGTCGTGTTGTCTTCCCAACTTCTTCTACTTCACCTACATGTGGATTGCCACAAGAGGACACCCAACACTCCATGGAATAAGATATGGTCTTGAATGGTGCTTCAAGGGATCCTACATCATCATATATTGTTTCTCACTTTTGCCTTATGGCTAAGGCTTCAAAGGTATCTCCTACTTTGAAGCCCAATATATCTCACGATGATGATGTTGATGATAATGATGAAGAGAGTGATAATATTGCTTCCTTAAAACTTAAGGGAGAAATGGTTTTTAAAGCTCTTCATAAGAATAATATTGCTCGTTCCAACTTCATGGAAATCATGTCTATTGCCATTGAGGACAAGAAATATATTGAGCAGTTGGAAGCTCATCTCAAGGAGCATGAGGCCACCATTGAGAAAATGGAAGGTCATGAACGTGATTACGCTAATGAGATTGCAGAGCTATCTCAAGCTCTTGAAAATGAACAAACCACCAAGGAATCTCTTGAGGAGACCTTTTCTATGGAATTATCTAGATTAAAGGAATCCCATGAAAGAGCTCTCAAGGTGGCTAATGATTTTAGAACTAAAAATGATAAGCTTGAAGCTGCACATGCTAAACTCCTTGAGGACTTTGAGCACCTCGAAAATGGCTCAAGGTTTGTTAAGAGTTTGCTCATTGAACTCATCGAGTCACATGCTCAACTTAAAGTTTCATATGCTAAAGAGCTTGCCAAGTTGCCTTCTCCTCTTGTTTTTAATGATGATGCTTGTGCTACTAACTCTATTTCTTGTGAAGCATCCATATTAAAGGAGAATGTTGAGCTAAGGGCTCAACTTGAGTTGCTATCTAGCAATTATGGAAAATTGGAAGAAAGTCATGAAAATCTTTCTAGCTCTCATGGCGATCTTCTAGTATCTCATAATGTTCTAAAGATAGCTCATGAGGCTAGTACTACTAAGGTAACATCTAGTGAGACTCATGTGGAAATTAGCACTACATATAGTAGAAATGCTTTATTGTCATGTGCTAGTCCTCGTAGTTCATCTACTCATAATGTTGGTACAACTTGTGACGAACTACTTTCCTTGCCTTGTTGCTCTAACGATGAAGCTTATACTTCCTCTATCACTTGTGTTTATTCTAACCATGTAGAGAAAATCAATGAGCTCAAGGCCCAAGTCACTTCTTTGAAGAAAGACTTGGAAAAGAGTCATGAAGGGAAGTCCACACTCAACAATATCTTGAGTGTGCAAAACCTCCCAAATGACAAAGGTGGACTTGGATTCAACTCCAAGAAGAAGAAGAAGAAGAAGATGTCCACGAACTACAAGAAGAAGGGCCAAGAACAAGTCAAGAATTCGGCCAAGATTATTTGCTTCGAGTGCAAAATTGAAGGGCACCATGTTAGATCTTGCCCATTAAAGAAGAAGCCCCAAAGTAACAAGCAACAAGGGAAGCGGATACAAGTTCAATCTCATGCTCAACCACAAGTTGAAGAAAGGCCTCTTCCCAAGAAGACCCAAGTCACGGCTCTTCAAGTTGAGAAATCAATTGAGAAGAAAGCAAAGGGTAAATGTTGCTACTTATGTCGTGAGAAGGGTCACTTCGCTTCTTGTTGCACAAAAGGTAACTTATCCAACCCAATCATTATTGATGATATCTATTCTCTTGGAAAGGATAAGCTTGGCAATGTGTTTGCCAAATGTGTTGGTACTCAAAGTGGTGTCAAGAAAAGAACCTTTTGAGTAGCCAAGCCTATTGTCACTAACCTCTTAGGACCCAACTTGGTTGGGGACCAACAAGCTCAAACTTGATCAATAGGCATTGATGGAGGGCATTGGTGACTTGGATACATCATGAAGAATTAAGGGATCTTCATCATTCATATTATCTTAAGCCAAGTCATGTGGACTATCAAGTTTCTCACTTATATCCAATGGTCCTCCTTATCGTAACATGTACTTAAACTGAATACATTGTTAGTTACTTGCCCCTTTTCATGTTGTGGTTTTGTGACTTGCATGCGTTTGTATATGTTGTGCTTCCTATTTGTTTATCTTGAGAAATCAAGTATGTATGATGGGTTGCACATCATGTATGTGTGTGTATTGTGTTGAGCCTTTTTGTATCTTGTCTTATCTTAGTTGGCTCTCTTGAGAGATTAATGGATCATCCCATTTTGGGGGAGTGATGTGCTTTGTGCACTTAACAATCCTAAAAGTGCGTGTACATGAGAAAACCACTTAGTATTGATATTCCAAGATTATCTAGCTTCTATGTGATATGTCATCTCATGAGAAATTCAAATTCTAAAAGGTCCATTAATCATCTCTTGTTGTACTTCATTTGCCACTTGTTATTATTGTTGGGTTACCACATTGTGGGGGAGTAATATGCTATGTGCATATTACAATCCCAGAGAATGTGTACATTTGATATATTGCCACTTAGATTTGATATTTTAATTTATCTTGTTCCTAGGTGGAATGTTAGCTCTACAAGTGTCATTTGTTTATGATTTACATGTAAAGATGATGTTGGGTTTCTTTGCAATCTACCAATAGGAAATATTTCGAATTACTTCTTGTCCTTCGACATTTGGTACCCTTTCATGGTAGAAATTGCTAATCATCTTTACATTGTATTTTGTTTATCGTTTGTCTTCCTTGTCTCTTGTGGATCTTTTTGAGCATGTCTAGTGTTTCTATAGATATAGGGAAAGTGATGATCCCATCATGTGCACGTTGTATCCAAATGCAAATTCTATATAATGCACATCTCTTGGGGGAGCCCTCCTATTTTCTTTAGAACACTCTGTTTATGTGTTTATCATAAAATCTTTTGATCCTCATCAAGTGTGTGTTGGAGGGAGGCAAGCCTTTTCTCTATGGTACATTCTGCCATCATGAAAATTTGCGAAGGGTTTGGTTTGTTTGGAACCTAGCTCTCTTTTGGGAACTTGATACCTCTTGTTTTCCTTCAATTGGTATCTTGTCTCCTTATATTTGGCATGTGTCCATGGATATCTCATTCCTTGACGTATCTTTTAGTTGGTATCCTTCAAGTGATATTTTTTTGTTTGGTATCTTATTTTCACTTGATACCTTTTCTTTCGGTATCTTATCAACTGTGTGTTGAGTTGATTCTTGAAAGGTTTGAGCATGCATATTTACTACATGTACTTTCGTTGGCTTGTTCTCTTTACTTGACCCAATATATAGGGGACACTCCACTATGACATAAATTGGCTAAAGTGTGCATGAAATTCAATTTCATATCTGTATGCACATATTTATGTGGAGGTTGTCCTATATATATATTGTTGGTCCACTAACTTTTTGGTCCCTATAAGTTTGGGTACCACTTTCTTTGTGGTGTTGTTCTAGGAACAACTGGAGATACATTGGACACTCGGCTCACTTACAAGGAAGGTGTTGACACCATGTGCTTATTGGAGCCTTGCTAGGATGATCGAAGAACCATTGTCTACTACATCAATCCAATGCTATCTCGGTAACAAGTATCTAGTTCATGCATACATTTCTCGCATTCAATTGTTTATAGGTTGCATCATGGCATGAATTTCTTGAGTCATTCTTGTGGTACTTGTTTCCTTTCTCAAAGAGTCTCAACGATGATGTCATAATGCTAGTTGTGATGTCTTTGATGTTCGTGTATTGGGAGTTCATTTATGTACAATAAGAAAATATTAGGCTATGTGCTATGCTTTCAAGCAAAGATCTTACTGGTATAGTTATGACTTCCATGTGGATATCTTGTTTGTTCCTTCTTGTAAATATTTCGTGTGTACATTATTCTTTGTGGATATATCATCATGATTGCCCTCTACCTACAATCTTATCCACATGAGAGAAGTTACATCTCTAGTTGATATCCTCTTCTCTTTCACGTCCACCGTTGCATTTCCTTTTTATTTACTTGGTGGTTTCGTGAAATAATTTGTCTTGAGTGCGGATCTTATATCCTAGCATCTTGATGCACTCTTTGGTGGTGAAGATTATTTTCCTCATGCTTGTCTTCACGAGGGTTTTGCCATTTCGATTGGTATCCCTCCTCTTGACAAGGCTATAATTTTCCTATCTTCACTAGGGTTTGTCACAAGATTTGGTTTTTAATTTTCCTATTAGTAAGCTTGTGAACCCTTTTTCTAGTGGTTTGTGTGTGGGAAGAACATGGTTTGCACTTTGTGTCTCACTTCATCAAGACTATGTTGATGCTTTATGCTCATCCTTATACTAGCCTTCTCAAGTGCTTTTCCATGACTCACACACATCATATTGGTTGAGCCTATTCTTTAGATTGCCTCTTTTACATGTTGCTCAACCATATGTTTAGTGCAAGTCCTATGCTCTTTGTCTTATCTACTTGCTTGCACTTGTGGTGCTTTTGTATCGATTTTGGGGGAGTCATGGTCCTATTTTGTGCACTTGTATTCAAATACAAAAATTATTATTTGTGCACAAATCATGGGGATCTCCTCTAGTTTTTTTATAAACACTCTTTTGCCCATAACATAATATCTTTTATTCATGTGGCTCGTTGGTCCATGTGATTGTTTGTTCCAATTAGTATCTTTTGATTGCTTTCTTCACTTTGGTGTATGTCTTTGTGCCATACGATCCTTTGTGCAATCTTTGGGTTCTCAATATAGTTTGTCTTACTCCAACTACTTATCATTGGATATGTGTATTTCTTTGCACACGTATTTTGAAATACACAAACTTTTTGGAGGAACACCTATTATATTGGATTTCTAAACTTTTTGTCCATTTTGGCAGTCGATGCCAATGGGGGAGAAGTTTAGAGAGTTTAGTTTGGAATGCTTTGAGAGTTTTTCTTTTGATTGTTTAAGCATTTGCATCTCACATCCATGCATTGCATTTGTGTGTGCTTGGTTGTGCTTATTTTCTTATATAAACTCTCTTGAAAGTGGTTGTCATCAGTTACCAAAATGGGGGAGATTGTAAGAGCACATTTCTCCATGTGTGGTTTTGGGTAATTGATGACACCCCTATGTACTAATAGTTGCCTTGAGTTATATTCGAAGGATTTGTCCATAGGCACTTCTTGAAGTCCATCTATTTGGTTTCAAGGAGTTTATATGATGACCAAGATGGTATTCAAGGTTTATCTAAAGATTGGTCTTGTGAGAGTTGAGATTATTGCAAGCATGTCTTGAAGAAGGAGATTGTGTGAGCATTCATGATTACCTTCAAGACATCATCTTTATGAAGAGAGAAGAGAATATATAAGGTTGATCAAGACTAATTCAAAGATTGAATCAAGTGATCAACACACAAAGCGTGCAAGATGTACCGAGAGGGATCAAGTGATCCCATGGTATGGTAAGCATTGTCCATTACACTTTGTGTAATAACCCATGTTCCTTGTGAGAGTTCTTTGTGGGGTTAGGTATATTTCCATGGGATTGCACCAAGAGGAAGATCCCATACAACCCATGGAAGATGACATCAAGTGGTGATCGTTATCAAGGTTGAGGTGTGCAAGTTCAAGTGAAGCATCACGAAGACATCAGGCTTCAAACTTGCAGTCCATTGTGGTGTCAATGGACTTGTGAAGATGTGTCGAAGAGTATCTCACCCATAGTGGAGCATGGGGGAGCAATCATCTAGTCTTCATCAAGCCAACACAATCAAGAAAGGTGGTCCATCTTGAGGAAGTCAAGATTGTCATCATCTAGCTCAAGTGGACTATGTGCAAGGCTAAGGTTTGACATTGATAGGGTTTTATATTTTACCGGTCTCATGGTGGTAGTTGAGAGACCGGGTTATAGGATCGATTGCCATACTATCAAGGGGGGGGGCTCTGAAGTGAGTAGCTTGATCGTATTGTTCGTTGAGAGCTCAAACCATTGCATTCTTGGCATCGTCATATTTCTTGGTTCTTGGTTGGCTTTTCTCTATGTGGGTTATTGAGATTGTGGTTATCTTCGTGACAAGCTCTAGTACATCGAAAACGGATTTCATATGCTTCATCTATTGCATTTTTGGTGTTGGAAGTTTTACCGGTCTTATTCGAAGAAGGGTTCTCACCATTTTATTATGGGTCTTTTATCATTTGCTTCTTATTGATATTTCAATCAATATTGTGTTAGCACATGCCGTTAGCTTTCCAACAAACTTTGTTTCATTGAATTCGGAGTCCATTTGTAAAAGTTGTGGCAGTTTTGGTGTTCTTAAAAGGCTGCAGCGGTACTACCGCGGCTAGAGCAGATGTAATTTTTTATTACCGCTCCGGAGTGGTACTACCGCGGCTCCAAGAGCGGTACTACCGCGGCTCCAAGAGCGGTACTATCGCTCCGGACCAAAATCTCGTGTTATTTATAGCCGTGATAGGCACGAATGTAATTTTTTAGTACCGCTTGCAAGCAGTAGTACTGTGAGGACGAGCGATAGTACCGCTCCGGCGGTTCTACTGGCCCTTTTGCCTCATCCATGTTGTTTTTCAAAGGGGTACTACCGCCCTAGCGGTAGTACCGCTCTATGCGGGCTGTGAGGATAACGGTTGGATTTTTTCCCACCTATAAAAGGGGGTCTTCTTCTCCAATGGACCTCATCTTTTGAGCTCGTGTTCTCCCCCCATTGTTGACCTTCTTCGAGCTTGCTAACTCTCAATCCCTCCAATGATTCTTGCTAGTTCTTGAGGGAAATAGAGAGGAGATCTAGATCCACATTTCCACCAATCACTTTCTCCTCTAAGTGAGGGGAACCCCTTGGATCTAGATCTTGGAGTTCTTCGTGTTCTTCTTCGTTCTTCCTCTCATTTCCCTCCCTAGCATTAGTTGCTTTGGTGGGATTTGGGAGATAAGGACTTGGGCACTCCGTGTGCCCTTGTCATTGCATTTGGTGCATAGGTTTGAGTTCTCCACGGTGATACGTGGAAGTGAGAAGTTGAGAAGCTATTACTCTTGGGTGTTTGAGCACCCTAGAGCTTGTTCCTCTTGGGTGCTTTGGCGCCCTAGATGGTTGGTGGTGCCTCGAAGCTCAATCATTGTGGTGCAAAGCTCCGGTCAAGCTTCCGGGTCTCCAATTAGGTTGTGGAGATTGCCCCGAGCATTTGAGGTCACCTCGGAGCCACAATCCATTGTGGTGAAGCTTCGTGGTGTCGTTGGGAGCCTCCAATCAAGTTGTGGAGATTGCTCCAACCTTGTTTGTACGGGTTCGGTGACCACCCTCAAGGGTCCCTTAGTGGAATCACGACATCTTGCATTGTGAAAGGGCGTGAGGAGATTGAGGTGGCCCTAATGGCTTCTTGGGGAGCATTGTGCCTCCACACCGCTCCGAACGGAGATTAGCATCTGCAAGGGTGTGAACTTCTGGATACATCGTCGTCTCCGCGTGCCTCGGTTATCTCTTACCCGAGCCCTTTTACTTATGCACTTTACTTTGTGATAGCCATATTGTTTCTTGTTATATATCTTGCTATCACTTAGTTGTCTATCTTGCTTAACATAAGTTGTTGGTGCACATTGGTGAGCCTAGTTGTTTTAGGTTTTTTGCTTGACTAATTAAATGATAGTTTTATTCTGCATTTGTTCAAGCCTAAACCATAATTATTTTAAAGCGCCTATTCACTCCCCCCCTCTAGGCGACATCCACGTCCTTTCACTCGAGAAGTAGCAAGAAGGATTTCTGGCGCCGTTGCCGGGGAGATTCATAGCAAGTCAGGATAAGAACTCTCCCGTCAACTTGCCAATTTCTGGTGCCGTTGCCGGGGAGGATGCATATCAACCCTACCAAGTACCCATCACAAACTCATCTCTTGCATTTACTTTATTTGCCATTGGCCTCTCGTTTTCTTCTCCCCCACTTCTAAAACGATTATCAGAAAATACCAAAAAGTTTTGCCTTTTTATTCGTCCTTCTTCCGTTCCCCTTTTCGTTGCAATGTTTGCTTGTGTTGCAATGTGCCTTCTGTTTGCTTGCATCTTTGCTTGCTAAAAATCTATTGATATGGATCCTCATCCACTTGCTAATCTTTTCGAAATACCAGATTATAATGAACCAATTGCTTGTGAGTTGAGTGCACTTGATTATCTCTATGAAGTTTTGTTTGAAAATCATGAATCTAAATTTTTTGATGAAGTGTTGAAAGAAGAAATTTGTAAGGAGATTCATGATACTTCCTTGAATGAAAAGCATGATTGCCATGTTTTAGTATGAATTCTATGAATATTCATGATGCTAATGATATGCAAAACCACAAGCTTGGGGATGATATACTTGATGAAAATGATATTCTTTGTTCCCCAAGTTTTGATGATGACATGTATGCTATATTGATGATGGAAATAATGCTTTATTTGATAGTTATATTGTGAAATTCCTTCATTATGCTACTAAAAATTATTATGAGGGAGGAACATATGCTTGTTGGAATTTCACTAATATCAAGTTTCCTCTCTATGTGTTCAAAGTTTTGAAGTTATGCTTGTTTTACCTTCCTATGCTAGTTGATTCTTGCTCCCATAAATTGTTTGCTCACAAAACCCCTATGCATAGAAAGTGGGTTAGAATTAAATGTGCTTGTCATGAGATTCATGATGTTCTCTTGCATGTTTCAATTACTACTTTCTATGTGAGCATCATTGAAATCATCATGCCTAGCTAGGGGCGTTAAACAATAGCGCTTGTTGGGAGAAAACCCAATTTTATTTTTGTGTTCTGTTTTTGTTTCTGTTTTGATATGTTTTGCACATTATTAATTCTATAATAATTGTGTTTTCTTGTTTAAATTAGTGTTTGAGCCAAGTAAGACCTTTGGGATGGTCTACGGTGTTTGCAATCTGATTTTGCTGAAAAACAGTAACTTTTGCGACCAGTCCAGAATTTTTACAAATTCACTGAAACGTGATGTTGATCTGAAATATTTACACAAAATTTATATAGAAATTTACCTGATTTTCTTAATTTTTCAGAATTTTTAGAGTTACCTAAGTATTCAAAGTCTACAGATTTCTACATACTGTTCTGTTTTTGACACATTCTGTTTTTTTGTGTTGTTTGCTTATTTTGATGTGTCTATGGGTTGTATCGGGGGTATGAACCATGGATAAGTTAGAATACAGTAGGTATTACACAAATATAAATAAATAATGAGTTCACAACAGTACCTAAAGTGGTGATTTATTTTTCTTATACTAACGGATCTCATGAGTTTTCTGTTGAGTTTTGTGTTGTGAAGTTTTCAAGTTTTGGGTGAAGATTTGATGAACTATGGAATAAGGAGTGACAAGAGCCTAAGCTTGGGGATGCCCCGGAAGGCATCCCCTCTTTCGTCTTCAATCCATCGATAAATTTACTTGAGGCTATACTTTTATTCACCACATGATATGTATTTTGCTTGGAGCGTCTTGTATGATATGAGTCTTTGCTTTTTAGTTTGCCACAACCATCCTTGCTGCACACATCTTTTGAGAGAGACACGCTGAATCATGAATTTATTAGAAGACTCTATGTGCTTCACTTATATCTTTTGAGCTAGGCAATGTTGCTCTAGTGCTTCACTTATATCTTTTTAGAGCATGGTGGTGTTATATTTTATAGAAATTATTGAACTCTCGTACCTCACTAATATTATTTTGAGAGTTCCTTAAAACAACATGGTAATTTTTTTAGGTTATGAATTTAGTCCTAATATAATGGGCATCCAAGAGGGATATAATAAAAACTTTCATATTAAGTGCATTGAATACTGTGATAAGTTTGATTCCTTGCATATAGTTTTGATATAATAGAGATGGTAATACGAGAGTCATGCTAGTGAGTAGTTGTGAATTGGAAGAGATACTTGTGTTAAAGTTTGTGATTCCCATAGCATGCACGTATGGTGAACCGTTATGTAATGAAGTCAGAGCATGATTTGTTTAATGATTGCCAAACTTTGTGTGAGGGTTTGGAGCGCGCGATGGTTAAATCCTACCAACCTCTCCCCTAGGAGCATGCATCTAATGCTTTGTTTGATAACTAATAGACTTTTGAAATAAGTATGTGAGTTCTTTATGACTAATGTTGAGTCCATGGATTATACGCACTCTCACCCTTCCACCTTTGCTAGCCTCTCTAGTACCGCGCAACTTTCGCCGGTACATCAAACCCTCCTTCCTCAAAACAATCACCATATACTTTTCTCAAAACAGCCACCATATCTACCTATTATGGCATTTCCATAGCCATTCCGAGATGTATTTCCATGCAACTCCCACCATTCAGTTTTTCATGACATGCACCATCACTTCATCTTGCATATAGAGTCATATTTTATTTTAGGTATCGAGTTGTAAGTAAATAAAAGTGTGATGATTTTCATTAATAGAGCATTTTCTCGTGTGAGAAAAGGATGATGGAATCCATGACTCCCTCACAAGTTGGGATGAGTATCCGGACTTTACAAAAAATAAAAGAGGTCAGCGAAGCCCAAATAAAAAAGAGAGGACAAAGATGCCCGCCAAAATAAATAAATAAATAAAATGAGAGAAAGAGAGAAGGGAAAATTTCTACTATCTTTTTCCACACTTGTGCTTCAAAGTAGCACCATGATCTTCATGATAGAGAGTCTCCTATTTTTTCACTTTCATATAACTAGTGGAATTTCATCTTGCACGACAACTTAGTTTTCCTTTTGAGCTTTCATACACTTATAGCTCTAAGTGCATTTGTTGCATGGCAACCCTACTCACTCACATTGATATCTATCGATGGGCATCTCCATAGCCCGTTGATACGCCTAGTTGATGTGAGACTATCTTCTCCCTTTTTCCTTGCACCTCCTCCATATTCTATTCCACCTATAGTGCTATATCCATGGCTCACGCTCATGTATTGTGTGAGAGTTGAAAAGGTTTGAGAACACCAAAAGTGTGAAACAATTGCTTGACTTGTTCATCGGGGTTGTACATGATTTAGATACTTTGTGTGGGGAAGATGGAGCATAGCCAAACCATATGATTTTGTAGGGATAACTTTCTAAGGCCATGTTATCTCGAAAGGACATGATTGCCTTGTTGGTGTGCTCGAAGTATTACAGTTTTTATGTCAATATAAGACTATTGTTTTGAATCTTACAGATCTGAATATTCATGCCACAATAAAGAATATTACATGGATAAATATGTTAGGTAGCATTCCACATCAAAAATTCTGTTTTTATCATTTACCTACTCGAGGACGAGCAGGAATTAAGCTTGGGGATGCTTGGTACGTCTCCAACGTATCTATAATTTTTGATTGTTCCATGCTATTATATTATCTGTTTTGGATGTTTTATATGCATTAATATGCTATTTTATATTATTTTTGGGACTAACCTATTAATCTAGAACCTAGTGCCAGTTTCTGTTTTTTCCTTATTTTTGAGTATTGCAGATAAGGAATATTAAACAGAGTCCAAACGGAATAAACTCTTCGGAATAATTTTTCTTGGACCAGAAGCAACCCAGAAGACTTGGAGATGAAGTCAGGAGAGCAGTCGTGTGGCCACAAGCCACAGGGGCGCGCCCTAGGGGGGCGCCCCCTGGCTTGTGGGCCCACGACAGCTCCCCTAACCCTATTTCTCGGCCTATAAATTCACAAATATTTCTTGTATACCAGAGAGATCCACGAAAACACTTTTCCGCCGCTGGGAGCCTCGGTTCCCGTGAGATTCAATCTTGGAGCCTTTTTCGGTAATCTGCCGTAGGGGGATTCGATCATGGAGGGCATCTACATCGACTCCATTGCCCCTCCGATGATGCGTGAGTAGTTCACCATAGACCTTTGGGTCCATAGCTAGTAGCTAGATGGCTTCTTCTCTCTCTTTCCTCTTCAATACCATGTTCTTCATGATCTTCATGGAGATCTTTCCGATGTAATACTCTTTGCGGTGTGTTTGTCGAGATCCGATGACTTGTGGGTTTATGTTCAGATTATCTATGAATATTATTTGAGTCTTTTCTGAATTCTTATATGCATAATTTCATATCTTTGCAAGTCTCTTCGAGTTATTGGTTTGGTTTGGCCAACTAGATTGGTAATTCTTACAATAGGAGAAGTGCTTAGTTTTGGGTTCAATCTTGCGGTGTTCTTACCCAGTGACAAAGTAGGGGCAGCGAGGCACGTATTGTATTGTTTCCATCGAGGATAAAAAGATGGGGTTTTCATCATATTGCTTGAGTTTATTCCTCTATATCATGTCATCTTACCTAATGCGTTACTCTGTTCTTCATGAACTTAATACTCTAGATGCAGGCAGGAGTCGGTCGATGTGTGAAGTAATAGTAGTAGATGCAGAATCGTTTTGGTCTACTTGATACAGACGTGATGCCTATATGCATAATCATTGCCTTGGATATCTTCATAATTATTCGTTTTTCTATCAATTGCTCGACAGTAATTTGTCCACCCACCGTAATACTTGCCATCATGAGAGAAGCCTCTAGTGAAACCTATGGCCCCCGGGTCTATTTTCCATTTTATACTTTCAGATCTAAAACCAAAAATACCTTGTTGCATTTTTTTACCCTTTATTTTACTTTCCGTTCAAGCAATCTATTCTATCTATCTCTATCACATCTCATCCTTGCAAGTAACCGTGAAGGGATTGACAACCCCTTTATAGCGTTGGGTGCAAGTGTTTGATTCTTTGTATAGGTACATCTATTGGGGACTTGCTTGTATCTCCTACTGGATTGATATCTTGGTTCTCAACAACTGAGGGGATACTTATCTACTTTGCTGCATCACCTGTTCCTCTTCACGGAAACCAACGCATGCTCGAGAAGTAGCACCACACGAACCTCCGCTTCCTTCGACGCCTCGCCCTCACCGTCGTGGACTTGTCAGGGGAGGAGGGCTCGTTCGAGAAGTCCTCGACCCGGTGCATTAGCTCGTGGATCGGGGATGAGCCAAAAATCCTCTCAAATTCCGTGTCGGTGACCATTTGGTTGGAGCGGCGCTTTGTGAGGCTCCGAAGCCCTGCGTCGTCGCCGCTTAAGCCAGACGCACCTCGCCGTCGTCGCTTACGCCGGGCGTCCCTGCCTCCTCCCCACGGGCCCGCACACGTAATGAGGGGCGGGCGAGGCTGGCTCCGCGCCGTTGCTCCCCAGGACAATTCGACGGGATCCAAGAGGCCCAAGCCTCGATTCCGGGATGCCCTACGCTCCTTACGCGAGGCCGAGGAGCGGTTGTGGCGGCCAAAGCTCACCGGCGAGGCGACGTAGGACGGCGGCGACATCACTCCCCTGGAGTCGAGGAAGTCCTTCTCGGCTCTCACCTGCGTCCGCATCCAGCCAGCGGGTCCATGCCGTGGGCACAAGCTGATGTACTACCTCCACCAGTTCACCACCATCATCACGTCGACAAGAAGACAACTTTAGGGGGGCGCAGCGGCCGGCGGGCGAATCCGGCAGCGGATCTCGGTGGCCTCCGTCCGTCCACTGCGTGCCTCTGCCGCTAGCGTCCTGCCGTTGGGCGAGCCACCGAGGTGCTCTGTTTTAAGCGTACTCATTAGCTCCTAATCACCATGTGAGCCAGGCAATCAGATATCAGGCAAAACTTGCTTTCATGATGCACAGACTCCATGTGCAGGCAACCAATCAATATGCAAACATGATATTTTAGGCTGTATTTTTCAAACCAGTCTTCACTCAACCTAGTCTCCACTCATCCTGATTCATTTTTAGTATGCAGCCCCGTACTGTTCAATCGGGGCAACAAAACACGCCCTGCCCTAGGCTCTCCATTGAACAAACGTGTATATATAATCGGAAAAGAAAAACTTGACAAACCTAGACATGCATACACACATATACAGAATGTAGGTAGAATTTGTGGGGCGTTGCAATTAATGCGCGTGAGAGAGGATCCACATGTCAGTTGCGTGTGTACGTAACAGTAGTGTAAATGTGTAACATGCATGTAGATTGATGAAATAATTAATTACCTAGTGTTTCTGATCGACAAGGGCATAAACCAAAAGGTAAAGCACTCATGGTACGTGGACCTGAGAACAAATGTACGGTGGGAGAGTTAAGGGACAAAGACTTGTGTAGGCACGTACGTATTATGTACTTTGCTGTAACATTTACGTACTTGAGTACTTCGTACGTACGTAAGGTACATGCCGCCGTAATGATGACTAGCATAATACGTATGTTACTACTGGTATTTACCACGTGGAAAATGAACAAAACTGACTCTTTTTTGAAACTTTACACAAAATGATCTCAATTCAAAATAATTTTACAAACTCGCCCGGACGTCATGCTAGGTAGCATGATGCCGTGGGCTAAATGTCATTGTATCGACATGTAGCATCATGCCCCGGTCTATGACATCATGTCAATACTCTTTCCGTTTTAAAATAAATGTCTTAGGTCTATGACATTATGTCAATACTCTTTCCGTTTTAAAATAAATATTTAAGTTTAGTATAATTGTATACTAACGATAATACAAAATTAAGACATTTATTTTAAGACGAAGGGACATGGTGCCCTAATCCAGGGGCATTTACCCCAGACCCGGGCTCATGCAAAAAGGTTAGTTTTTGAAATATTTTCAAATCGGGACCATTTTGTGTTAAAGTTTTAGAAAATGATCAATTTGGTGAAACACGTCTACTACTACATGCATGCATTCATGTATACCACGCAATGTATGCATGCATTTGCACCAAAGCATTTTTGGGCAAAAAACACATATTTGACCTTTGTGTGAAACTAATTCACGATCTGAATTTTAATTCGAAAAAATTCACAAACTGATCGTTTTGTGTGGTGCCCGATAACCGGGCGCTGCACTGCACTATGCAGCGCCTTATTAACAGATGCTACATATCTGGCCAACATGACACCCTTGGCCCCACTCCTAATTATGCAGCGCCTAGACGAAAGACACTACACTACCATATACAGCGCCTAGACGAAAGACACTACACATGTACTTACTAACCGCGTCGGACAATCAAGAAAAAGGCTAAAAATTGCCAAGTCAATGTGTAGCATCTAAAAGTTAGGTACTGCATTATACAATGTAGCGTCTAACGTCTAGGGGCTGCACGATTGTTTTGCCGTGGATGGATCACTCGACCGACTCGCTCACGGACTGTGCACCGTGGTCCTCCTGTCTCTGCTCCGCTCTGCGTCCCGTTCCCAAAGGAATCATTCTATCTTCACATGGTTTGCCTATCTTATCTATCTTCAGATTCAGATAGATGCAAGAAAGAAATCATTCTTCGGCAGCATCTGGCTGCTAAAGCCCACTCATCGGGTTCGAGTAGATAGCAGCAATGGTTGATTCACAGATTCGCAGCGGCAATATGGTGCTAACTGTTGGCGCTGCCGCCTCCTCTCAGCACCTTTCTTCTTCCTCTCGGTTGTTTCTCACAGCTCACAGGTAAAGTTGGCCGGCACACTCGCCACTAACACCACGGCGTACGTGCACTCCGCGCAGCATATTCTCAACTGCCACACGACCCAGCCAAGTCTAACAAACTCATGCATGCATGCAATATCTAATTTATCTAATCTCTTGGCTATAACTAACATGTCCAGCCGATCAGACTCAGCCGTTGTGCACCTTGCCGCTTCTCACGGCCATGCTGCATCGCACAACACCCGGCATCACGCCTTGCACGCTCTTCCAGCTGAAACTGATCGGCATCATGTCCAACCATGCGCCTAACTAGATGCAAGCATGCAGATACATGAACATGACAAGATTAAACCTAACATTCACCTCCTAATCTTGACATGATGGCTCATCAAATTTTCATGAATGACACCTTCACAACGCCGAGCTCCACTCCATCTAGTCATCGACGCTGTCGCAGCACCGAACACACGCACCTTGTTGTAGACGACGCCATCGCCGCGCCAAACTCGACATCATCATCATGGCGTTGACCACGCCATCACAGCAGCGGTCACCACGCACTCTTGCCGCAGCACTTGTGTTCGCCATCAGCATCACATGAACCCTTTTGTGATGGTAGCCATGGTCACCTACACCGGCCTTCGCATCTCACGAATTCTGTCGCCATCTGCGGCATCCACATCTCGTGGATTCTACCACCACTGCGACCTTCACATCTCATGGAGCTTGCCGTTGATGCACCACCACTGCTATCCTCATCTCACTGGGTCATCGCACCTTGCCTTCGGCGAGCACGACACATGCTGGCATGCTGCCAACCTCACCAATGGACGTATTGCTGTCCACCCGCGTGTTCATCCTGGACGCTTGGTGCAGCACCTAGCCTCCCGCCGGTGCCGCATGGACCTCCGCCCCGTGTACGCACGTGCCATCACGCCGTCTTGCCGAGCGCAGCTCACATCACCACGTCGTCCTCATCTTGCGGCATCACACCGCAACCGCATGTTCACACGGTATCACACCGCCAACCACCTTCTTGTCATGGGCGACGCCCTCGCAACGCCGGGCACCACGGCGTCGTGCCGCACGCAGCGGCCTCCTCTTGACGTGGATCACGCCTTCGCGACATCGATCACCACGCCATCATCATCTTGCGGCATCACACCGCAGCAGACCACCAGCGGCATCCCGCCGCCGCCGGCCTCCACCTCGCGTCGCCGGCCTCCACCGCCTCGGATCTACAAGGCTCTGATGCCAATTGTTGGCGTTGCCGCCTCCTCTCAGCACCCTTCTTCTTCCTCTCGGTTGTTTCTCACAGCTCACACACGAACGACAATGGACACAAGAGTTTTGATGCCCAACTGCTTCACAGATTGGTATCAGAGCTAAGAGAATAGAGAGGAGAAAAGGCACGACTGTGTGAAGCAGTCGGGCATCAAAACTCTTGTGTCCATTGCCGTTTGTGTGTAAGCTGTGAGAAACAACCGAGAAGAAGAAGAAGGGTGCTGAGAGGAGGCGGCAGCGCCAACACTAACTACTCCAAAAGTACCTCGTCCCGCTCACGCCGCCTGGGCCGGCTTCCCGCTTGGGAGCCATCGGGATGGAGCCGCAGGAGATGAGCTGCATGAGCACCACCAACGCGCGCAGCAGCCCGCCCGCGATCACGCCCTGCTGCGCCAGGCCCGCGTCCTCCTTCTCCCGGCGAGCGGCGATGGCGCTCGATGCGGCGGCCACGCGGGCGTCGTTCTTGATCAGCGTCTCCAGCGTGTCGGGGCTGGTGGACGACGGCGGCGGCGAGATCTCGTCGGCCCCGAGCTCCGTCGTCGGCTCTTGCGACGGCGACGGCTCGGGGCCCCGGCCGTGCCGACCGTGCCTCTCGTCGGCCTGCGTGGCCGCGTCTGCCCCGGTGCCGGCCCACGGGGCGGCCACCCGGTACTCGCCGAGGTCGAAGGAGCTCCGGTTCTTGCGCCTGTTGATGGCCGCTGTGGGCATCTTCTTGCTATTCTCGTTGCCGGCCTGGCAGCCGGAGGGGGAGGAAGAGGAGGAGGAGGAGCCGGCAGAGGCGTCGCGTGGGTAGGCCGGCGCCGGGAGGAGGCGAAGCAGCTTGGAGCCCTTGAGCACGTACTCGGCGCCGCTGGCGGGGTGCACAGGGTCGTCGGCGGTGAGGTCGTGCCAGACGTAGCCGGTCTTGTAGCTCCTCTTGGAGGACCAGGAGTAGGCGTCCACCATGCTGGCTACCCGGAGCACGGTCAGCGGGTCCAGCACATCTAAGCAAGCATTCGAGCATGGACAATGTCAGTGATTCTCTCTCCGTGACACAAACAGACCGAGACTGAGACAGAGGAGAGCAGAGCATGTGCTAGTGCAACACTACCTCGGAGGCAGAGGTCGTCGTGGGGGCTGGAGACGGGGACCTTCATGAAGTGGGGTGGCCGTGCATAGTGGATCAATCGTGCAGCGCCTAGACGTTAGGCGTTACACCGTATAGTGCAGTGCCTAACTCATAGGCGCTGCACATTGACTTGCCAATTTTTAGCTTTTTTTCTTGATTGTCCGAGGCGGTTAGTAAGTGCATGTGTAGCGTCTTTCGTCTGGGCGCTGCATATGATAGTGTAGCGTCTTTCGTCTAGGCGCTGCATAATCAGGGATGGGGTCAAGGATGTCATGCTGGCCAGATGTGTAGCGTCTGTCAGTAAGGCGCTGCATAGTGTAGTGCAGCGTCCAGCCGTCGGACGTCACACAAAACGGTCAGTTTATGATTTTTTTTCGAATTGGAGTTCAGGTCGTAAATTAGTTTCGCACAAAGATCAAATATGTGTTTTTTGCCACATTTTTGCGCCACATCTCTAAGTTTCACGTCATATCTCAAGCTAGCTAGCCATGAGTATGTACGTATCTAACCATCACGTCTTATATGTAGTTATATTGTATTGGGACAGCTAGTACTTAATGTAGGAGTATGTTGCATCTCTCTCTCGTCTCGTCTGATCTGGTCTGCTCTGGGCTCTGGCTATTGTCTCATTTGCACCGTACGTCCGTGCGTGCGTGCGTGCCACAGCCCACAGGTCAGGCTCGTACGTACCTGCGCCAAATTAGAGTGTAAATAATGTCCTACTAGTACGGTGCAAATTGCATGCATAAAAGGCAACGTTACGGCGAAAAGTGCAAATGGAGCACGGGCTTCAGGAGGACTTTACAAAAACATATTTCCACAACAACAACAACAACAAAGCCTTTAGTCCCAAACATCACAAAAAAATCAAAAAATATATATACATACACAAATACATATATAACACGTTGAGGTTTCCTAACAATATACTTTCATATGTGGCATATACAAAAAAAAGTACTTAAATGAAAATGGAAATTTTGTTGTTGTTGTTGGGCTGGGATTTTGTTCTTTTTGTGCAGCTTGCAAACATTCAATAATGTTTTTGAAAGAAATTTTACAGATCCACTGCGAATATGTATAACTTTTCACAAACTTCTTTTCAGATTGTTCTGAAACGTAGAAATATCATTTTTGAATCTTTTGAAATAAAATCCTCCAATGCCCCCATCCTCCAAAACTTCACACTCAATGTTACGGTCGATACACCCTCCTTTGTTATGTTGCAGCTACAGTTTACTGGTACTAGTAGATTCTGAATAAGCTACATGTAAGTTGCATGATTTTTGAATTTGGGCTAGTCGAATTCGTGGGAGAAGCCGAGAAGGAAGCAGGCGATGAGGCACGCCATCGAGTCCCGGGGAGGTGGGGATGTCCGCAAGGCCTCAGCTAGGAACGAGGCATAGTCGATGGAGACGAGTTTGAAGGCTGATGGTTCAGGGTGCCCGACTGCCCGGGGAGGGGGTGCAGGCCCGTCGAGGACAAATCTTTCAGTGCACTGGTTTGGAGGGTTGGATGGAGGAGGGCCAGGCAGCGAGGCTGACGTGGGAGCGCAGGTAGCCACGGGCGATGGAGATGGGCGGTTCGAACGGTGGTTGTGGGCGATTTGGGAAACAAGATCAACAAGGTAGGGCGGGAGATAGAAGAAGATCAGTCGACTGACTCTAGACAGGCATGTAGATTGGACATTTAACAATTTGGAGTACAACTGCTAAGCTAGCTAAGCGATTTCTGAAAAAAAATTTTGGAATTAATGAGGGTGAGCGAAACAGAGGTACGAGAGAGATACGGCAGTTACTGTATACAGAACACTATGTATACGGAAGAAAGAATTGTGCAAGTACTGGGTAAGCTAGATGTACTGTATGATACGAATGATTTTCTTTCTTTGGTGTTGCATTGGTACTGCATGCCAATTCCATCCAAAAACACCCAGCCTGATGTACATAATTTATACGATCCATACATATTCGTGCATGCATGTACATAGGTACGTACGTAGTTATCATACATACTGTTGGAGATGCATGCAGATGCTCCAACGGAAAGTGGCGACGGAAGATCACGTATTAATCACGTACGTGCACCCATAAAGCAGTGGTGTCCATCGTTTGCATGTGTATGATTTATCTTTTTTTTCCTTGGTAATATATGTCTCATTCGTATCATAAAGATTAAAGTACAAGACACATAAAGACCGATATGATAAAACTGGAAAGATAGAAGAATACATCTGAATTTGACATCAACGCCCGTCATCTGCCTCCGGCATCACCACAGCAGCCACCGAAAAACAATGACGAATCACCTTCTAACCCGAGCTCGACGTGGCTCCATCATTGATATGCAACTTTGCGGACCTCCAAGGTGGCTCACTAAAAGTGAAGCCCTTGCCGTTGAACGACTCAAACCGGGCAACACGCCATCGAACTTCAAATCTGACACCCCACCATGACTAAGACGTCGAAGCCTCGAAGGAGGAAACCATATCTGCCATCCACGAACCATGGACCCAGCACACATTTCGACTTCCAGATGTCGTCGATGCAGACCACAATCTGCATGCACTCCTGGACTACCTCCCAAGCTCTGCGCCGACGCTGGAGCAAACGTTGTCGCAACGACGGAACTCGAGGACACATGTCCACCACGAGGATGTCGTCGCCGCCATGCCATCCTTGCTTGAACAGGCTGATTTTCAAATCCATCCCTAACCATAGGACAGATGGCCTCGTTAGGAAGGGATTCAAATAATCTTTATTCAGCGTCGCTATCGCCACTATCGAAGCCAAGACGATGAACAACCAAAAAACCTAAACTATGAGGAGTAAAAACGGTCCACACACGCGTGAATCTGGCGACCCTCCTCACCATCGACGACTGAGATCGTCGGCGAAGGAGAGTCGCCGAAGGACGGTGCCTGAAGATTGTCCTCTCCTGACGGTGGCTAATGTCCCAGCCGCCAGGGGAAGAGAGTTGAAAACCTGTACGTGCAAACCACCAAAACAAACCCTACGATGTAGTACCATATGCATGATTTATCTTCTTCATCGCAATAGTCCTATATCTACGTATAACCTTCCTACGTATTCTTACTAAACCTTCCTCCCCCAATTTTCTACGTACTCTTACTTAACCCTCCTAATCTAACTGCCCCCCCCCCTAGCCCTCCCCCAATTTCGCGGGGTCGAGCCCAGGCAATTTTTTCTTCCAATCAAATCGAATATTTGTGTAGATGTAGCAAAGCCCTCTTCATCGTGTCTGTCCTCTTAGAGCATCTCCAACAGCCACGCTATATAAGCGTCGCACTGAAAAATCAGTGTTTTTTACGCGCGCGCTACCGCTCCGACGCTAGAAGACGTAAAAACCGCGCACGCGGCATATCTAGTTCAGCGTGCGGGCCGAAACGCCATCGCACGCCGCTTATTTGCTGCGCCCGCTTCCGCGCGTTGAACTCTCGAGAGCTCGCTCACAACTCCACCTACCTCATCCAGCCACGCCGCCGCTGCCGCCCACGCCACCCCATCGAGCGCTTGCCTGCCGCCGCTTATTCCGGCGACCGTTCTGACGCTTCCCCGGCATATCTCGCGGCGCGACGGTTTCCTCCTTCTCCCTCGAGCCACCGCTGCCCGTCGCGCGTGGCAGTCCTCTGACGAACAGCGCCCGGCCGCTCAACGCCGCTCGGCGCTTGCAAGGTGTTCGACAAAACATCCGCAAGGTATGTATTGCTCAGACGTCCTGCAGTGCATGATGATCTTATGAAGGATCACATTGAGGAGTGGTGGGCTCGGAATGACCGACAAAGAGCATGATGATTTGTGCGTTGATGTTGTATTGTTAAACTATTTGTTGTATTGAACGATAAACTATTGTTGTATTGTTGAATTATTGTTGATTTTATTTTGTTTGTATTTGATCTTTTTGCTTGTGTTTTTGGAGCCCATATGTTGTTTGTGCGAGAGTAGCAAACACTGTATTTTTACGCGCTGCTGGAGCTACGCGTGCGCGTTGCATTTTAACGCGGCTGCTGGAGCCAACGTTGTTCGCCGCGCCAAACTAGACGATGGACGCGCTGCAAAGTAGTTTTTAATGCATCACGCGTTGGGCGGTTGTTGGAGATGCTCTTAGAGAAGCTCTCTTTCGTTGTTTGCGTGTGAGCCATGCCAGAAACCTATTGCGGGCTTGGGTTAACTTATATGAGCAACTAAACTAAAGGTTATCTTTCGAGGTGCTCGGTAAGGGCTATTTTTTTGGCCCAGGAATGCACCAAGTGACATGTGAACCCAATGATGGAGTTAGCGAGTAATAACCGTGAGGACAAATAAAGAAAACTATTTTTGGAGGAGCAAAATACTCTATTTCTCTTAATTTGTGCCACCCAAAACAGTATTTCTTCACGAAATATTCATGGGCTGGGGCCATGGCCCCCAGCACAACACATAGCTCCCCTAGTGAGTCAACCGCCATCACGTGTCTTGTGTTCGGCGCTTTCTTTGGATTTTCTTTCATTTTTGTACGTGTTTTTGGGTTATAGATGTTTTTTTTTCTTCTGATTTTTAGTTTTGTCTGATTTTCCTTAGGTTTTAGAGGATTTTCTTTCTTCAGGAAGCAATGTTTTTCTGCAAGAGGCACAATATGTGAGTCTGCTTCTTCAAAAGAAAAAAAACACGTATTTACTTCTACGAAAAACATATATTTGCTCCTGCAAACAATAAAAAATGTGTTTTCATGAGAAATATCATTGTGTTTCTCGAAAGGAAAAAAATGCAGTTGCGTTTTTGCGAGAAACACAACTGTGCTTGACAGGAATCACTGCATTACTTCCGTAGAAGCACAGACCGTAATCCTCCCCAAAAAAGGGAAAGCAAAAAAATAGTGCAAACCGCACCGTGCTTCTGTGCACCAGTTTTTTCCTTCCTCCCCCTCCCCCCCACTTCATTCCTTTATATTTTGAAAATATATTCTAATTTGTATGTTTCCAAATTGAAATTTATTTTTAAAATTGTGAATTCAAAAAATGTTAATGCGGTGTAAAACTTTTGTTAGTGTAACTAAAAAATGATGATAGCATTGAAGAAAATTATGTATTCTATTTAAAAAATATGAATTATTTTTTATAAATATTTTCGGTGTATAAGGAAAAGGTATGGTTGGTAAGAAAAAATAGACATCAAAACATATATTTGAATAAAATATTAATCATATATATGGAAAATAATAAACATGTCTAACAAAATATTTCAGATATACACCAAAAATGAACCTAAAATCTAATTAGTGGGCGCACACTAATTCGCAGGAGCGAGCAGCCGCTCCGACACACGTGCATGTATATTCTTTTTGTTTTCTAGTGCATGTATATGCTGGCATTAAATATGTTCACACTCATCTTATCGATTGAAAATAATAGATTAGACATGCATTTATTTCAAGTTTTCTAAATTTAAAAAGGCATATCTTTTAAACCGTGAATCGAAATTAAGATTCATTTTCATCGTTGGAATCTCCGCGACGAGATCTTTGAAACTAGATCCCGTATGGATATGTTTTGACGAAACTTTTTTGTGCCAACTTTTTTGTTATATGATGCAACTTTATTAGTACATGGTGCAAATTTAATACTTCATGGTGCAACTTTTTTCAAAACTAATTTTGGAGCTCCATGATCCAATTCCTACGATGTTGCAATCTAGCAAGCCATGATAACCAACTTTTTGTGATGTGCAACTAGTCTATTGTCCCGGCCAACTCCCTGTTAGTCAATATGCAACCCTCCTCCCTGAATGTGTTTTTTTTTCATTGTTGGCACATTTTGCCCACCTAGCCTACCAGCGATACATGCAATTTAGTCTTTTGTTCAAGCCAACTTTTTGTTAGTAAATGTGCAACGCCCCCTAGTTGTGAATGTGTAGTTTCAGTTGGCAGGGAAAATAGTTAGAGTTGCATATAGTCTGCTAGAAAGTTGGCCGGACAGTTGTTGAATTTGCACATCTTACTGTCAGGGACAGTTAGATGATGTAAACTACACATTCATGAGGGTAGTGAAAAATTAAATATAAACAAGGCACAAAAATTGCACATCTCACTAGCAAGAGTAGTTTGGACGGGGTGCTAGGAGGGAAAACTACACATTCACCGGATACGAGGGAAAGTTGCACATCATTGTTAGGTAGTTGGCCGTAGTCAGTGGCGGACCGAGGATTGGCTAGCGCCACACGCGAGAAACAAAGGGCTAAACACTATTCAGAAAAGCTCTAGTTTCAATACATACAAAATTCAATCTATGTTACATAACTAATAAGAAACCAAACATAACATTGAATGGCAACATTTGTTCCATGATAGGTCAACTAATAAAGTAAGAAAAACCTAAAGACAATATAGTATATATAGATGATACAAAAGATTGATACCAAATCAAAGGACTGGTTGATCTGAGCGTCCCATGACCACATCGTCAATAGCAGAAAAAGCTAAACCTTCAATCATCAATTTTGAAATGCAAATCAGTGCATAATATAGCAGGTAAAACTATAGTTAGCAATAGATGCAAAATGTGCAAACTTACATCTAGGACAAGAAAAAACGCCTTTACGTGTGCAATAACCTTTAAATCGCTCGATGATCTTTGATTCTTCATTACTAACAAAGACATCTCGCTCAATGTAACATATCATTCTATGATTCATCCAATCATCACCAATTTTCCGAGGTCGATTCAACATCACCTGGTTTGAGTACAACTCTAACATTAGGGGTATTATCAATTATTTGAGTTGAAGAACATGTTTCCGCGGTTTTGGTGGTTCGAACTTGAAAAAAAAATTCAATGTCTTATTTCTTTTACTCGCCTTGCTTTCCTGTATATTTTTAGACAAACAAACATTTCAATGTGAAAATCTAGTGAGCATTAGCAAACAGACAATGGCTGAAATAAAAACTTACTCGCTGAGGAATTACCTCGTCTCCTCGCTGGACAACCAGTGGAGAGGCCAGAGGGGGCGAGGTCGCCGCCTCTTGCCCTCGCCTCGCCAGCTTGCCGGACACATCGTCAGAGGGCAGGGCATCAGCTTTAGGCCCGCAGGCCGCAACCAGTGGAGAGGCCGACAGGGAGGTGGGGGTAGGGCGCTGGAACGGGGTGTGAGGTCGCCGCCTCGTGCCCTTGCGGCCTCGCTTCGCCGGCTCACCGGACACGACGCCGGTGGGCAGGGTAGCCGGCAGCAGCTTCAAGAGGTCAGGCCCACAGGACGCATCCAGTGGAGAGGGCGAGGAGGGCTGGGGGGCGCTGGAACAGGGGGCGCTGGAAGGGGGGCGGATCTGATCGGCAATGGGGCGGGGCCGCGGGAGGCGGGGCGGGGCAGCGGGGGTGTGTCGAGCTGCTCTCGCGACTTGCGGCGATGCGGGATGGCTACTCGCGCGACTTGTTGCGGACTGGGCGCCTGGCCAGTTGGCCTAGGCTTGGAACTGGGCTGTGCCCCAGGCCATTTTCGGGATCGACTATTCGTTACCCTGGGTGAGGAATTCTTATTCTTTATCCCGTCGTCAAAACCAAAATGCATGCGAGGTAATATTATGATGTGAAGTTAAGGGCTCTTAAAGTCCACCGTGAGATACAAATGTGTCATGCATAGAAGGTAAGATTATGCATGCATGTGTGAGGTGAGGTAAGATTATAAAATGACAAATGATAATTCAATTCATATGAAGTAAGATTACAACATAACAGTTAGGTAAGATTACGGCGTGTGTTAGGTAAAATTAACACGTTCAAACAAAAATCATGTCTTTTGCGAGTTTACACAAGGGTGAAGAATTAAACCCTGGATGACGAATAGACTCTCTCTCTCTCTCTCTATATATATATATATATGTAAACTCTATTCATCACCCAGGGTGCAGAATAGGTTATTCTTCACCCGAAGTAATCTTACGAGCTTTTCATAAATAAATTACATTTGAAATATAAATAGTTACATTTATATTGACCTAGTATGTAAAATTTGACATAAGAAAATAAAAATACTGGTTGTAAGACAAGAAAAATTGCATTTTATGTATATTTTACACTATGTTTTTACGTTTGTAATTTTACGTAACAAAAATATTTTTTACGGTGATTATATATTTTCTTACGGTCTTTTTTACGTATGGAATAAGAAAAAAAATTACGTAACATAAAATTACGGTGCATTGATGTCAAAATAGAGGGGGTAAAGAATAATTATTCCTCATCCAAGGTGACGAATATATATATGGGCCTCGAGTTTTTTCCCACGCCCCCAGGCAATGGCCTGAGCTGCCTGGGGCCCAAATCCGCCCATGGCCATAGTAGCATTCGAAGTTGCACATCTGTTGCTGGGTAGTTGGCTGAGATAGCAAACAATGAAAACTGCAGATCCACATGCAAGAAAAAAGTCATCAACTACTAGACAATTGGCCTGAAGTTGCACACTATCAAGAGTAGTTTGGGTGGAGGTCCTATCTGTGAAAACTGCATGCCCATTTTGTAACAGGAAATTTGCATATCGACGTCAGTTAGTTGCACATTGACCATTAGTCCGTTGCACTAAACAGGAATTAAATTGCACACAAAAAGTTTTGGCGAAACATGGCCACGCGGAATCTAGTTTCGAAGAGCACGACGCTCGTGCTCCAACAGTGAAAACGGATCTTAATTCCAACGCACGGTTTATAAGTTATAGCTTTTTAAATTTATGAAAATCCAAATTGAATGTGTTCACATATATTTACACTGGTATTTATATAGTATTTCCTTCTGTTTACATAGTATTTTCTACTAATATGTATTAGTGAGACAAATTATTTCCTTTTATAGATTATGAGAGACCAAATATCCCCTTTTTTGCCAGACGCTCTGGAACAACGCTAGGGAGCAGCCTAGACGCGTCCAAAAATAAACTGTATGAAAATACCCGAAATCTAAAACACAGACGCCCGCTGGTTCTCCAAACCAAGCAAACGTGCACGCGTTGTCAGATTTTTTTTGCATCGACGGCTGGAACGCGTCAGGTACTACCTGGTCGGGAACGAGCAGCCTGACACTAACGAGAAAACTGCATGCAAAACGCACCTGAAGACTGCATGGGATTCCAGAGATACGGGACAGTGCATGTGCATTTATTTGAGTTTTTAAAATTTTAAAAAGGCATATCTTTGAAACCGTGCGTCGGAATCCAGATCCGTTTTCACCATTAGAATCCTCGCGACGAGATCTTTAAAACTAGATCCCGCATGAGTATGTTTTGATGAATTTTTTTTCATGCCAACTTTGATGTTATATTGTACAATTCTATTACTAGATGATGCAACTTTGGTACTAGATGGTGTAACTTTTTTGGAAACCAATTTTGGATCCGCATGGTCCAATTTCCTATGATGTTGCAACCTCGTAACCATGATAATCAACTTTTTATGATGGACAACTAGTATGCTTTTATGGTCGCACACACACAGCTACGGAGTTACACTCTCGTTGGCATAACCATACATGCGTGACTCCAGAGGTGCACACTCTTATCGGCATAGAGCTCACACATGATTGAGAGAGTTGCACGCACGCTATTGTCTATATATTCACACACGTGTAGCGACGGAGTTGCACACTCTCATCCGAATAGTCACACACGCATGACTGTGGGAGTTGGACACTCTCTTTGTCATAGTCGCACACGCATGATCGCATGGTCACATGGTTACACATAACGACGAGAGGAAAACGTTGCACATCGGCTACTAGGCAGTTGACAGGGGTAGTAGAGGAAGCTGCATATCTCACTATTAGGGCGTAGTGGGGTTCAGGTGCCATCGGTTGTACATCAACTATCAACTAGTTGCACATCCATTACTAGACAGTTGCATCAAACATGGACTAAATTGCACACGCGACAGTGTGTCAAAAGATATTCATGCAGGATCTAGTTTTAAAGAGCACGTCACAACGATTACTATATAGTGAGAGCAGATCTTAATTTCGATTTTTGGTTAGAAGTTATGACTTTTTTAGAAAAATAAAAAATAAATTAAATACATTCGTACCTATTCGTATTCGTATCAGTAAAAACTGCATGTCCATAAGTATTGAGAAAGTTGCACATTGTCAGTCAGCTAGTTGCACATCAATTACTAAACAGTTACACCTAACGAAGACAAAATTACACACGAATTTTTTTCGTTGAAATATATCCATGCGAAATTTAGTTTCGAAGAAAACGCCACGAGGATCCTAACGATGAAAGCGGATATGAATTCTGACACATGGTTTAACAGTTATGATTTTTAAAATTCTGAAATCCCAAATTAATACCCAACAAAAACAAACGCAGGATGCAAGCTAGCGCTCCAGACCTGATTGATTTAGAGTTCTCGTTAGTACTCCTTCTATAAACAATATAAAAATATTTAACTTATTAAAGTAATGTTTTAAATATTTTTATATTAATTTATGAAGGGAGTACTATTAAACCGCGTAACCTTTCCTTTTCAGGATGTAACGAGGACAAAAACGGCTGCTCGCTAGACGCGTCCATTAAAATAATTTACATTAACACATATATTTGAAAAAAAAAATCATGTATGTGAGATTTTTTAAAGGTGTATAAAAGAGTTTGTGATGTATACCGGAAATGTACATACATGTATATACGTACCTTACATACTATCATACATACCCTTATACATGCACGCAGCTGCTCCAACGGAAAGTAGCGACGGAAGATCACGTATTAATAACGTACGTCCACGGTGAGCCCCATGTATTCCCCGCAAAAAATAAAATCACGTATGTGCACCCATAAATCAGTGGTGCCATCGTTTGCATCTGCATGATTTAGGGAGCGCCTATTTGGCGCCTTTAGCGCCGCCTAAGGAAGCTGGCACCTACGGCAGCGCCTGGTGGGCCGGCCCACAAACGCGCACGCAGAAAAAAAATTGTATTATTGCGCGGAAATTGTGGTTCTCTATGAATCAAACTCATGACCTCAAACTCGTCTTCAACTTTGGCCAACCGAAACAACTACCGGCTGCTATTAATTTAGTTCAGCGCGAATTAATTTAAGAACAAGTGTAGCAGTCTGCGATTAGATTTTTGAATTATTTGAAAACATTAATGAAAAAGGTGAATGTATGATAAAAATGTAAACAAATTTGGCAAGTTCACGAAGATGCATAAAAAGTTGTGCAGTGTAAAAAAGGTTCATGTATTTAAATAAATTCACTAATTCATAAACAAAAGTTCATGAATTGAAAAACAAATGTGCATTATTTTTTAAAAAATGTCCACAACACTGGAAAACGACCATGAGTTTGAAATAAGTTCACGAATTTGAACAAGTGCATAGAATTTGGAAAATGTGCACTGAATTTGGAAAAAGTTCATCAAATTAAAAAAAAGTTCATCAACTTTTCAAAGAAGTTCATCAGATTTAAAAAAGAGTTCATTGAATTTGGAAATTCTTCAAAAAAAATTGAAATTTTTCTTCAAATTTGAAAAAAATTCATCGATTTTGAGAAAAGTTCATAAAATTCGAAAAGAGTTCACCGAATTTGAAAAGAGTTCATGAAATTTCGAAATAAGTTCACAGATCAAAAAAAGTTCATCAAATTTAGAAAAAGTTCATCAAATGTGATTTTTTAATTAAAACTGAAAACAAAGTTCATTAATATGAAGAAAACACATTTTAGAAAAATCATAGAATTTGAATAAAAGTATATCAATTTTGAAAAATTTCATCGAATTTGAAAAGAAGTTCACCAAATTTGAAAAATAGTTCATTAAGTTTGTAAAAAGTGTTCATGAACTTTGAAGAACGAAATTCGCAAATTTGAAAACAATTCAACGAACCAGAAAGGTGTAAAAAGCAAAATGTGAAAATAGAAAAGTAAAAAAAAATAAAAGTAATAAATGAAAAAAATGAAAAGAGGAAATAAGGGGAGGAAGATGGAATTATACACGCGAAGATTGTTGCCATGGTTGTTAGGGCGACCTAGATCAAAGCAGGAGATGGCTGGTTCGAGTCGCCATCGCGGGCACACCTGCAATGCTTTTCGTTTTGAGAAACAGGGAAAGTAAATTTAGATGGGCGGTGCCTGCAGCGCGTGTCGCTGGCACCCGTTTGCAAATTTACACTGTAACGGACTCCTATGGCTCCAAATAGGGTTTGCCCATGATTTATCTTCTTCATCGCAATACTCCTACATGGAGGACTTTATGGGCTAATTAAAGATTAGTTTTTTTTGCGTCCGCTAAGATTAGTGAATGTGATTTAACGAAGTAGGACGGGCCCATCAGTTAAATTCATGGGGGCACTTAAGGCCACGTTTTTTAGCCCGTGAAGTCTGTTGAAACATTCCCGTGAATCATACCAAGCAGCTCTTACATGCGGCACCACTAGCAATCAGACTACTTATATTTTGATTCCTATCAGACTAGTCATAAGCCGTTGGATTGGAAACATGATGGTCGTCCGATTTGAAGTTAGGATCCGCATGAGTTTTCCTAATTTGCTTCCTTTATTTATTGAGTGGTTACCGTCGGACCCGTATTTCATTAAATTTCGGCCATCAAATTACTAGAAAACAAATTAACTACCTCTTAATCACCATCCAAATATCCTTCTGATTTTCATGCCAGATCCAAATTAGATCCCTATAATCACGTTTGCTTCCATAGGAGGCGATAGGACACTAGTTTCCTTACAGTGATTAATGCTTCCTTCCTATAACGTATTTGTTTCCATCATAAGAAAGTCGTTCTTCCAAATATGTGAATTGTGCTTTGGAATTCTATACTTGTATCCAGTATATATAAGCCATGCTTCCAAGACTGAAAACCATGCTTCCCTATATAATTCCTTCATATATGATTCCATGTATACAATGCAGCTTTTTGGTACAACGTTTAAGCATGATGCAAAATTTTCTTCCACTGAGATTTAGATTTATTTCTTTCTGACAAAAAAATTGCATCTAGTGTAAGGCACACTTTGTTTACAATGATGCAATTTTTTTGTTCCCATCCACTGGAATACAACATAACATATATTTGTTTCCGGCCAACATTCAGTGCTACTTTTCGATTCGATTACACATGTTTCCAAAAAAATAATAGAACTACAATTCATAGTGTGCCTAAACATGTTCTAGCAACAACATATCTCCCTCAACTTCAGTTTGGTTGTCGTCACCCTCTTCCTAGTTGTAGGATCCGATGATGTCCAGAAGACGCATCCATCACCTCCGCCTTAGTTGTCGCATACGCCAAAAATAACCTCCACTAGGAATAGAAGGAGCAATACATTAGCTACACCAGAAAAAAAAAACAAGTTGAGTACATAAGCTCAACACAACAGTAACCAAATCACCTCAAAAGGGCTTGAAACAAAACACAATTTTATTTGAAGCACTGACATGTTTGGTTGGAACTTGGAAGCACAGAAGCAAAGGTCTGTTTGGTGAATTACCATGGAAAAGATGTGTATGGCTAAAACATAAAAACTGACAGTTAGAAGGCATGACAAAGCAGTATGGAAGGCATACGAACTGAACCCATTTTAGTCCTTATGAGATGAAGGCACGGAAGCATTTTTCTAGAGAACCTTAGAAAAATGAGTACAATGTAGAAGCACAAAGTATGAAGCTGGAAACGAAACCATACCAACAAAATTCTTCTATGCCTCATACAATTTATAAGCACAACTGTATGAAGCGGAAGCATGTATTGCACCAACTGTGGATGCATATATTTGTAAGCAGCAAGTGGTTGGAATATTTGCATGGAAAGCATACTAAAAACAAGTCTTTTAACTATAATTCTAACAAACAACCATCGAACCTGGAATCATAGACAAGCATGGGGGACGTGATCCCTATCGCGAGGATGGCCTACCAGCGTTGTCGCTTGGGGGTGCTGTTGGCGGGCGATACAAGCAGGGGGCGCAGCTGACCGGTGGGAGAAGCAGGGGGTGCAACTAGTCGCTGGGGTGGTTGTGCTGCTCGATGGCGAGGTGATCACGAGGAAGCTGCGTGCGCGCGACGTGGGGAGGAGATCTCGGCGAGGCGGGCTTCAGGCGGGGCGTGCGAGGTGGACGAGACCAGGCTGGTGCGTCTGTCATTGGAATCAGGAGAGATCAGGGGGATGATTACTTGCGGGGGCTGCAGGTGATTAGTTTCCTTTCGATGTTTTTTCACAAGGAGCACAATTTGTGAACCGTCAGATTTAATTTGGATCAATGGCGTTGAATTGGTCTGACGCTGTACTTCTACCAGACTATAGATGAGAAGCCGTTCATTTATGAAATCTAATGGCGCTAACCAGTCTATAGTGCTCCAAATCGGCAATGGAATCGCGAGCAGTATGCTTACACCACCTCGCTCCTTCCCTCCAGTATAAAGTACCGAGGGCATTTTCGGAAGTGAAGAATTTCAGCCCACCCCGTCGGAGGCGCTGGATGAGGACCCGCCACGCCGACACTACCGCTCCACCGCGAGGCCGCCACTGGCCTTTCGTCATCTTCGTATGCATAGGCGATGACCCACAAGTATAGGAGATCTATCATAGTCCTGTCGATAAGAGTGTCAAACCCAACGAGGAGCACAAGGAAATGACAAGCGGTTTCCAGTAAAGTATTCTCTATAAGCACTGAAATTATCGGTAACAGATAGTTTTGTGATAAGATAATTCGTAATGAGTAACAAGTAACAAGTGTAGCAAGGGTGCAACAAGGTAGCCCAATCCTTTTTGTAGCAACGGATAGGCCTAAACAAACTCTTATATAAAGCAAAGCGCTCCCGAGGACACATAGGAATTTCTCTCAAGCTAGTTTTCATCATGCTCATTTGATTCACGTTCGTTACTTTCGTAATTTGATATGTGGGTGGACCGATGCTTGGGTGCTGCCCTTACATGGACAAACCTCACACTTATGAGTAACCCCTATCGCAAGCATCCGCAACTACGAAAGAAGAATTAAGGTAAACCTAACCATAGCATGAAACATATGGATCCAAATCATCCCCTTACGAAGCAACGCATAAACTAGGGTTTAAGCTTCTGTCACTCTAGCAACCCATCATCTACTTATTACTTCCCAATGCCTTTCCCTAGGCCCAAATAATGGTGAACTGTTATGTAGTCGACGTTCACATAATACCACTAGAGGAGAGACAACATACATCTCATCAAAATATCGAACGAATACCAAATCACATGATTACTTACAACAAGACTTATCCCATGTCCTCGGGAACAAATGTAACTACTCACAAAACATGTTCATGTTCATAATCAGAGGAGTATTAATTATCATAAAGGATCTGAACATATGATCTTCCACCAAGTAAACCAACTAGCATCAACTACAAGGAGTAATCAACACTACTAGCAACCCACGGGTAGCAATCTGAGGTTTGAGACAAAGATTGGATACAAGAGATGAACTAGGGTTTGGAGAGGAGATGATGCTGGTGAAGATGTTGATGGAGATTGACCCCCTCTCGATGAGAGGATCTTTGGTGATGACGATGGCTTCGATTTCACCCTCCGAGAGGGAAGTTTCCCCAACATAACAGTTAAGCCGGACTCTAGATTGGTTCTGTCCAAGTTCCGCCTCGAGATGGCGGCGCTTCGTCCCGAAAGCTCTCTTCTGATTTTTTCCAGGTCAAAACCGTCCATATAGCAGAAGATGGGCATCGGGGGCCTGCCAGGTGGGCAACAAGACTACTAGCAGCGGCCAGGGGGTGGCCACGCTTGGCAGGCTTGTCACCACCTAGTGGCCCACCTCTCGCATCTGTTTCGCCTAATATTTTCTATATATTCCAAAATAATTCTTCGTAAATTTTCAAGACTTTTGGAGTTGTGTAGAATAGGTATCTTAGATTTGCTCCTTTTCCAGTCCAGAATTCCAGCTGCCGGCATTCTCCCTTTTCATGTAAACCTTGTAAAATAAGAGAGAAAAGGCATAAGTATTTTACCATAACGTGTAATAACATCCCATAATGCAATAAATATCAACATAAAAGCATGATGCAAAATTGACGTATCAACTCCCCCAAGCTTAGACCTCGCCTGCCCTCAAGTGAAAGCCGAGATCGATAAATATGTCCACATGTTCGGAGATAGAGGTGTAGATAAAATGAAATACGGACATGAGGTCATCATGAACATCCTTAGAACATCAATACTTATTGTATAAGATTTCTCATGCTAGAGTAACATTTCATTCACAAGATAAAGTATGAACCAAGAACTCTATTGACAACCAACAAACTATGATCTTAGTCATTGAAGCAATTGGCAATTTATCATAACATCGGAAAGAGTCAATATAAGAGCTTGTAAAGCAAACCCACATACTCAATAATCTTTTAGTCTTTCACAATTGTTAACACTCACGTGTTACCCATGAGATCAAACTTTCAACCGGACATAAAGAAAGATAGGGGCTTATAGTTTTGCCTCCCAACTACTCACCTCAAGGGTGATGTCAAAAATAATAACTCATGATCACCCACATCCGAGTGGATATATGCATCTAGATCATTCCCCAACACATAATGCCTACCAAGAGAGAGGCAAAATATAGGAAGTGGTCAGGATGACCATGACTCTTGTGTGAATGTAAGTACTTAAAAAGTAGAAGTAACAAATAGGCCCTTCGTAGAGGGACGCAGAGGTTGTCATGTGCTTTTTATTTTGGGATGCACAAACCCTTAGTTCGGAGGAACGCCGCGTTGTGTTGCCCTTTGTGATAGCAACCTTTATTATGCAGTATGTCGCTTTTATTTCTTTACAATCACAAGTTCGTACAATGCTTATTTCCCTTACACTAAAATATCACACACATTTACGAGCAATTTTTTTATTTCTTTTTGCACGGATGACAACTTACTTGAAGGATGCTATTCAATCCATAGGTAGGTATCGTGGACTCTCATGGCAAAACTGGGTTGAGGTGTTTGGATGCACAAGTAGTATCTCTACTTGGTGCGGAAGTTTTGGCTGATATGAGGTGGAAGCAAGCACTACATGTTGGAGGATCTAAAACCATACAACTTCTATCCGGAGGCAAGCAACAATAACCTATTATGTTGTCTTCCTTGTCCAACATCAACTTCTTGGCATGTAATATTTTAATGAGTGGTCACAATCATAAAATATGTCCAAGATAATATATTATATGCGAATCTGTCTTTCTTTATCACTTCCTTTTCAATTGCACCAATGCCCAATTACTATGTTTGTTAACTCCCAACAAATTTCAATCGTCATACTTTTTATAAGTGAAGTCATCACTCCCCATAAGATCATTATGTCTACTCTTTGCTTTTATTCTATTATTCTTTATTCATCACTCTCAAGATCATAGTAATCTAGCAAAGCCCTCTCATCAAAACTACTTCTTATTATATAACTCTCAGGCTTGCTTACATAAGGGGAGCAAAATCAAAAACTAAAAGGTAGATCATACTAACACTTTATTCTACTAGATCAAAACAAAATAAAAAAGGATCGAACTAACAAAAACCAGAAAAACAAAAAAGGAGAAAGGTGTGATGGTGATACAATACTGGGGCGCCTCCCCCAAGCTTGGCACAAGCCAAGGGGAGTGCCCATACCCATGTGTTTAGATGTCCTTCTTCGGAGGTGATGGTGGTGGAGTTGTTGATGAGGATGGAAGCTTTTCCAATTTCCTCTTAAGCATGAAATTTTGTTCCCTCAGGTCATCTACTTCCTTCTCGAGCTTCAATATCCTTTGACATAATTCTTCTTTACTCTCCTAGAGAAAATGAGAAGGAATAAATAGAACTTTGGGGTTTCTTCTTGCGTTTGGGAGGCTTGATTTCCTGAACTCCACGTGCATGTCTCCCAATTGAGGCATAGGTGTCTCCTCTTCATCCGAGCTTTCTTCTCTGTACTTGTCTTCTTGTTCCTCCTCCGAGAATAATCCATAAGGATCTAGGTCCCCGTAGAGATTGGGATTAGCAGAATAATGCGATATGTAGCTCTCCTCATCAGACTCTTGGGACGATATTTTGCTCTAAATCTGCTGCAGAAACAGCTCAAAATGAAAATAGGAGGCATTGTCGTGATATGAAAGTGCAAACCTTCGGGAGATTATATAATGAATTTTTGCCGACCTACCACAAGAAAACAGAGTCCGGAGAGCGCATGGGGTGGTGACAAGACCCCTAGGCGCGACCGGGGGGTGGCCACACCTAGCAGGCTTGTCACCTTCTCGTGCGTCTTTTGGACTACTTTTAATTTTCCTAAATTTTTAAATACTCCAAAACTGAGTAAAATTGCTTTTGGGAAATTTTTGGAGTCGGTTTACTTACCGTACTACGTACCTATTATTTTTCGGAGTCTAAAACATTCCGACAGGTCTCCCTAACATGCTCTTCCGGAGTTATGGTATTGATAACGTTGGTCTCAACATTAATTGGAGTACCTGAGGTATAATGTTTGATTCTTTGCCCATTTACCACCTTCGGATTTGTGCCTTTGGCATTGTTGATCTTGATGGCACCGAAACGATATACTTCCTCAACAATGTAAGGGCCTTCCCATTTAGAGAGAAGTTTTCCTACAAAAAATCTTAACCGGGAATTGTATAGCAAGACATGATCACCTATATTGAATTCATGCTTTTGTATCCTTTTATCATGCCATCTCTTAACTTTTTCTTTAAACAATTTGGCATTCTCATAGGCCTGGGTTCTCCATTCATCAAGTGAGCTAATATCAAATAACCTCTTCTCACGAGAAAGTTTGAAATCATAGTTGAGCTCTTTGATTGCCCAATAAGCTTTATGCTCTAGCTCTAGAGGTAAGTGACATGCTTTACCATAAACCATTTTATACGGAGACATACCCATAGGATTCTTGTAAGCAGTTCTATAAGCCCATAATGCATCGTCAAGTTTCTTAGACCAATTATTCCTAGATCTATTAACTGCCTTTTGCAAGATCAACTTAATTTCTCTATTGCTTAATTCTACTTGACCACTAGACTAAGGATGATAAGGAGATGCAATTCTATGGTTAACATCATACTTAGCAAGCAATTTACGGAAAGCACCATGAATAAAATGTGAACCACCATCAGCCATTAAATATCTGGGGACTACAAATCTAGGGAAAATAACTTCTTTAAGCATCTTAATACAGGTGTTATGATCAACACTACTAGCCGGAATAGCTTCTACCCGCTTAGTAACATAATCAACAACAACTAAAATATGAGTATACACGTTGGACGTTGGAAAAGGTCCCATATAATCAAAACCCCAAACATCAAATGGTTCAATAACAAGAGAGTAATTCATAGGCATTTCCTGATGTCTACTAATATTGCCAATTCTTTGACATTCATCACATGACGAGACAAACTTACGAGCATCCTTGAAGAGAGTAGGCCAATAAAAACCAGATTGTAATACCTTATGCGCAGTTCTATCTCCAGCGTGGTGTCCTCCGTAGGCTTTGGAATGACACTTCTGTAGGATTTGTTCCTGTTCAATCTCAGGTACACAATGTCTAATAACACCATCTACTCTTTATTTATAAAGGTGTGGGTCATCCCATAAGTAATGTCTTAAATCATAGAAAACCTTTTTCTTTTGTTGGTATATGAAACTAAGCAATATAAATTTAGTGACAATGTAATTAGCAAAATCAGCATACCAAGGAGCATTATGAGAAGCATTTATGACAGCTAATTGTTCATCAGGAAAGCTATCATCAATAGGTAGTGGGTCATCAAGAACATTCTCTGACCTAGACAAGTTATCTGCTATGGGGTTATCAACACCCTTTTTATCAAAAATATGCAAATCAAATTCTTGTAGGAGAAGAACCCATCTAATCAGTCTAGGTTTAACATCTTTCTTTTCCATAAGATATTTAATAGCAGCATGATTAGCGTGTCTTTGGAATCAACAATATAGGGCCTGAACTTATCACAAGGGAACACAACTGCTAAAAATTCCTTTTAAGTGGTAGAATAGTTTCTTTGAGCACCGTCTAGAGTTTTCTAGCATAATGAATAACATTTAATTTCTTATCAACTCTTTGTCCTATGACAGCACCGATGACATAATCACTAGCATCACACATAATTTCAAAGGGTAGGTTCCAATCAGGTGGTTGAACAATAGGTGCATAAATCAAGGCATTCTTAAGAATTTCAAAAGCTTCTACACAATCATCATAAAAAAGAATGGAACATCTTTTTGCAAGAGATTAGTGAGTGGCCTAGAAATCTTAGAGAAGTATTTAATAAATCTCCTATAGAAACTAGCATGACCAAGGAAACTTCTTATACCTCTGATATCCGTAGGACACGGCATTTTTTCAATAGCATCAACTTTAGCTTTGTCAACTTCAATACCTCTTTCGGAAATTTCATGTCCCAAGACAATGCCTTCATTCACCATAAAGTGACACTTCTCCCAACTCAAGACAATATTAGTTTCTTCACATCTCTGCAAAACTCGATCAAGGTTGCTCAAACAATCATCAAAAGAAGTGCCGTAAACGGAAATCATCCATGAAAACCTCAACAATCCTTTCACAAAAATCAAAGAATATATCAGCCATGCATATTTGAAAGGTAGTAGGTGCATTACATAAACCAAAAGGCATACATCTATAAGCAAAGGTTTCAAAAGGGCAGGTAAAGGTGGTCTTCTCTTGGTCGTCTTTTGACACAGGTATTTGAGAGAAACGGAATAACCATCTAGAAAGCAGAAATGTGTGTGTTTGGGTAACCTTTCTAGCATTTGATCAATAAAAGTTAGAGGGTAATGATCTTTTCTAGTAGCTTTATTCAATTTCCTAAAATCAATTACCATTCTATATCCGGTAACAACTCTCTGCGGAATCAATTCATTTTTATCATTAGGAACTACGGTAATACCTCCTTTCTTAGGGACACAATGAACGGGACTAACCCATCTACTATCAGCAATAGGGTAAATGATACCTGCCTCCAGAAGCTTTAATATTTCATTTCTTACCACTTCCTTCATTTTAGGATTCAACCATCATTGGTGATCGACAACGGGTTTAGCATCAGGCTCCATTTTAACTTTGTACTAACATAGAGTAGGGCTAATGCCCTTACAATCATCACGAGTATTTCCAATAGCAGCACGGTGCTTCCTCAGAGTTTTCAATAATCTCTGTTCTGCATGCTCTGAAAGGTTAGCACTAATAATAACAAGATATATCTTCTTTTCATCAAGAGAAGCATATTTCAGAGTATCCGGTAATTGTTTAAGCTCAAACACGGTATCACCCTTGGGTGGAGGAGGATCCCCAATTATTTCAATAGGCAAGTTGTGTTTCAGAATAGGATGCTGATCAAAGAAAATCTTATCTATTTCATTCGTTTCATTCATATGCATGTCGTTTTCATGGTCTAGCAAATATTGTTCTAAAGGATCAGTAGGAGGCACAACAATAGAAGCAAGACCAATAATTTCATCCCTACTAGGCAATTCTTTATCATGGAGTTGTCTACGAAATTTAGAGAAATTAAACTCATGAGACATATCCCCAAAACATATGGTAACCGTTTCCTTCTCACAATCTATCCTGGCATTAACGGTATTCAAGAAGGGTCTACCAAATATAATGGGACAAAAATCATCTTGTTGGGAACCAAGAACAAGATAATCAGTAGGATATTTTATTTTCCCACAAAAGACTTCAACATATCTAATAATCCCAACTGGTGATATAGTATCTCTATTAGCAAGTTTAATTGTAACATCAATTTCCTCTAACTCAGCTGGTGCAATATCATTCATACTCTCTTTATATAAGGTAAAGTGAATTGCACTCACACTAGCACCCATATCACATAAGCCATGATAACTATGATCTCCTATTTTAACAGAAACAACAGGCGTGCCAACAATGGGTTTATGTTTATCTTGAGCATCAGGTTTAGCAATTCTAGCGGCTTCATCACAAAATTGAATAACATGACCATCAATATTATCAACCAAGAGATCCTTAACCATAGCAATACTAGGCTCAACTTTAATTTGCTTAGGGGGTGTAGGTGTTCTAGCATAGCTCTTACGAACCATAGTTGAAGCTTTATCATGTTCCTTTATTCTAACAGGGAAAGGTGGTTTCTCAATATAAGCAACGGAAATAATAGGATCAACATTATAAGTAATAGTTTTCTCTACAACTTTAATAGGTTCAACTACTTTCACTTCAATGGGAGGATGATATTTAAACCACTTATCCTTAGGGAGATCAACATGGGCAGCAAAAGATTCACAAAAAGAAGCTACTATCTTAGAGTCAAGTCCATATTTAGTGCTAAATTCACGAAAAGCATCGGTGCCTACGAAGGATTTAACACAATCAACTTAAGCTTCATACCTGACTCCTTACCTTCGTCGAGTTCTCAATCTTTAGAGTTGCATTTAATTCGTTCCAATAAATCCCATTTGAAGTCAATATCCTTCTTCATATAGGAACCAACACAAGAAGTATCGAGCATGGATTGATCATTACGAGAAAGCTCGAGCATAAAAATTCTGAATAATAATTTCTCTCGAGAGCTCATTATTGGGGCATGAATATGGCATTGACTTAAGCCTCCCCAATCTTGAGTGATTATTTCTCCTTCACGAGGCCAAAAGTTATAAATGTAATTCCGATCACGATGAACTAGATGCATATGGTAGAACTTCTGATGAAATTCCATTTTCAATCGATTGTAGCTCCATGATCCAATATCATCACATAGCCTATACCATGTCAATGCCTTCTCCTTCAAAGATAAAGGAAAGACCTTCTGCTTGACGTGATCCTCGGGCAAACCTGCAAGCTTAAATAATCCACAAACTTCATCCACATAGATAAGATGTAAATCAGGATGTAGTGTTCCATCTTCTGCATAAGGATTAGCCAGCAGTTTCTCTATCATACCCGAAGGAATTTCATAATAGATATTTTTCGTAGGTTCAGTAGGTTGAGGGACAACTCTTTGTGTTTCTGGTTGAGGTGAAGATACCCCGAACAAGCCCCTCAAAGGATTACTTTCCATAGTGACAAGTGATAGTAAATTTCAGCACACTATATAAATTTTTCCTTACCAGATTCCACTTACCAAAGGCACGTCACTCCCCGGCAACGGTGCAAGAAAAGAGTCTTGATGACCCACAAGTATAGGGGATCTATCGTATTCCTTTCTATAATTAAGAGTGTCGAACGCAACGAGGAGCAGAAGGAAATGACAAGCGGTTTCCAGTAAGGTATTCTCTGCAAGCACTGAAATTATCGGTAACAGATAGTTTTGTGATAAGATAATTCGTAACGAGTAACAAGTAACAGGTGTAGAAAGGTTGTATAAAGGTAGCCCAATCCTTTTTGTAGCAAAGGACAAGCCTAAATAAACTCTTATATAAAGTAAAGCGCTCCTGAGGACACATGGGAATTTCTCTCAAGCTAGTTTTCATCATGCTCATTTGATTCACGTTCGTTACTTTGATAATTTGATATGTGGGTGGACCAGTGCTTGGGTGCTGCCCTTACTTGGAAAAACCTCCCACTTATTCTTAACCCCCGTCGCAAGCATCCGCAACTACGAAAGAAGAATTAAGGTAAACCTAACCGTAGCATGAAATATATGGATCAGAATTAGCCCCTTACGAAGTAATGCATAAACTAGGGTTTAAGCTTCTGTCACTTTAGCAACCCATCATCTAATTATTACTTCCTAATGCCTTCCCCTAGGCCCAAATAATGGTGAAGTGTTATGTAGTCGATGTTCACATAACACCACTAGAGGAGAGATAACATACATCTCATCAAAATATCGAACGAATACCAAATTCACATGATTAATTATAACAAGACTTATCTCATGTCCTCAGGAACAAATGTAACTACTCACAAAAGATGTTCGTGTTCAGAATCATAGGAGTATTAATTATCATAAAGGATCTGAACATATGATCTTCCACCAAGTAAACCAACTAGCATCAACTACAAGGAGTAATCAAGACTACTAGCAACCCACAGGTACCAATCTGAGGTTTGAGACAAAGATCGGATAGAAGAGATGAACTAGGGTTTGGACATGAGATGGTGCTAGTGAAGATGTTGATGGAGATTGACCCCGTCCCGATGAGAGGATTGTTGGTGATGACGATGGCTTCGATTTCCCCCTCCGAGAGGGAAGTTTCCCCGGCAGAACAGCCCTGCCGGAGCTCTAAATTGGTTCTGTCCAAGTTCCGCCTTGAGACGGCGGCGCTTCGTCCCGAAAGCTCTCTTTTGATTTTTTCCAGGTCAAAACCCTCCATATAGCAGAAGATGGGCATCGGGGGCCTGCCAGGTGGGCCACAAGCCTGCTAGGCGCGGCCAGGGGGGTGGCTGCGCCTAGCTGGCCTGTCACCTCCTGGTGGCCCACCTCTGGCATCTGTTTCACCCAATATTTTTTATATATTCCAAAATAATTCTCCGTAAATTTTCCAGACTTTTGGAGTTGTGAAGAATAGGTATCTCAGATTTGCTCTTTTTCCAGTCGAGAATTCCAGCTGCCGGCATTCTCCCTCTTCATGTAAACCTTATAAAATAAGAGAGAAAAGGCATAAGTATTGTACCATAACGTGTAATAACATCCAATAAATATGAACATAAAAGCATGATGCAAAATTGACATATCAATAGGCCCCAGTTGTGCTATACCATCCACGCAGGCGCCCCGCGTCGAAGCTTTACGCTCGTCTACTCCGTTGACCTGCCCTCCGGTAGAGTGCGCCGCCTCACGTCGCGTCGCTGACTTCAGGCCTGCTGTCTCGCCCTCCGAGGACTGGAATACCGTGACAAGGATGGCTGGGACGGCAAGGTGGAGCACCTCGGAACTGACTGCAATGCCTTCCGGACATCCGATGCATCGCAGCGCATGCTGTTCGTCCGCAACAGCAGCTGGCCGTATCGGGCATGCGAGGGCATGAGGTCATGGTTGCTGACTGCCACGACATGCCCTCTAGGATCGCCGTGTGTGCTGCGGTTGTTGCAGGAGGAATGGAGCGCGAACATGCACGCGTTTGGTTGGGTGTGTGCTTGTGAAACAAGCTCCAGGGACTCATCAATGGTGGACAAGGCACCGGCTTGAGTGACATGATGCTTCGGTAGACGAAAACGAGGGAAAGTAAGCGGGTATGATCAACATCTCACCACGGTTTCCATGGACATGGGGAGACACAAGGGAGACAACGAGGAAGCACGCTGATGCTAGCGGTGGTCCTCAGGTGCGCGAACAAGAATTCGAGCTCCAGGTGGAGGTCAACAAATCTATGTCTTTTTTTTGCTCGGTAACAAATCTATGTCTATCCCACCCTCATAAAATGGGTGGTCCAATTCTAATATACTGCTCCCTTCCCTGTCAATGGTATAGGGTACCGTAAAAACTCTCTTTTCCCATAGGTTTACGCACAATATTTACATAGACGTAGCAAAACCCTCTTCACCGTGTGTGCACTTTTAGGATGCTCTCCTTTTTGTTTTTGTGCAAGGCATGTCAGAAAAATGTTGCAGGCTTGGGTTAACTTACGGGAGAAACTAAACTAAAGGTTACCATTTGAGGCGCTTCGATAGAAAACTATTTTTTGGCCTGGATACATGCCAAGTGATGTGCCAAGCCAGTGGCGTAACTAGGTTGGAATATTGAGGGGTAAATGGAGAACTTTTTTTTTCTGGAGTGGTAGAATACTCTATTATCTTCATTTGTGCCACTCACAACAATGGGGGGGCATGGCCTATGCATAGTGCGTCCACCACGTGTCGCGTGTTCAGTGTTTTATCTGGGTTTTTTCATTTTTTGTACGCGTTTTGGGTTGTAGATGGTTTTTTTGGCTTTTCAGTTTTTTCTGGTTTTCTCTAGGCTTTGGAGGATTCCTTTTTCATGAAGCGGTGCTTTTTTCGCAAGAGGCATAATCAGTGGTGAACATGTGTTCTCGGGATCCACCATTGCGACGGCGTTTGCTCCAGCGCCGACACGAAGCTTCGGAGGTAGTCCAGGAGCGGATGCAGGTTGTGGTCTGCATCAGTGGCATCTGGAATATGGCGGATCATGTGTTGGGTTCATGGTATGTGGATAGCAGGTATGGTTTCCTCCTCCGACGTCTTAGTGAGCCACCTTGCAGGGGGGTGCCAGATCTGGAGTTTGATGACGTGTCCGGGGTGTTGCCCAGGTCTGATTCGTTCAACGGTAATGGTTTCGCCTTTGGTGAGCCACCTTGGAGGTTCGCAAAGCTGCATATCAGTGATGGAGCCGCGTCGAGCTCGGGTGTGGAGGTGATCCGCCACTTTTTTCTTTGGTGGCTACTGTGGTGATGCCAGAGGCAGGTGATGGGCGTTGGTGTCAAGCTCAAAGGTTTCTTCAGTCTTGTTTGTAATTTTACTTCTTGGCTGATGCTCCTTTATGCAAAGGCTAGCGTTCTGCTACGTATTCACTTTTGCCAGGTCGGTGTGTACGTGACTTATACTATGATCGTTATGATATAAATGAGACACGTATTACCATGCAAAAAAAGAGTACAGATGAAGGATGACTGACCATCAAACCATGAACATTAACAGTATGCGGACCACTCCTTGGGCAGTTGCATACCTGGCGTCATTTTGACTTTTTTCTATACAGAGACATGCATTTTGACACAAGTTCGAGAAGAAAATTGCTCAACTAATATTGTTCCTATTGTTCGTTTTCTTTTTGTGCTGCATATGTAGAAAAACAATGTTGCAATAGCTCATCCTACTTGTAATTCTGGCTTGGATGTAAAAACTGCTTCATAGGAACACATTCATGCCAATTATGCAGACAACACATGCTGGTATAATCTTTTCCAAACAAGGAGATGCATTTTATTTAGTCAGTGGCCACTCGTATAAGCGAGAGGATCCCCTGCCATACGGCACCCCTCCGTTCTCTCACTGACATGTGGGCCCGAACCTAGCCCATATGTCAGTGAGCAAACGGCAGGGTGTCGTACGACAGGGGAGCCGGTTTGCTCGTATAAAAGATCATTTCTATAAGTATCACTGCAGCTACAAGTATCACTGCCATATATATACAAATACAACTACAATTTTGAAAAAATCATTTCTATAAGTATCATTGCCATATACAAATACAACTACAATTTTGAAAATCAAGCATACATAGCTGAAATGGTCGTAAGCGAAGTTAGTGGCACAAACCACTGTAGCTACCAAGAAAAAGTGCAGTTCCAACCTCACTGTGGCTTGTGGATATGTGTTTTGCTAAGGGCGCCAAAAACACTAGTTCCTGCCATTAGGTGCCCAAGTCACTCTGATCAATCAAAACATATAGGCGGCATTAGGAGAATAGGCACACAACTCTGGGAGCTCTAACAGATGCAATACTACACGTGGACTATAAAAATCCAGATACCAATGGGCAATGAAATACAGATGTTCTAACAAAAGCAAACACCAAATATCAGAGATATTATCTAAGGTTTTCCTAAACCATGAAATGAGAATGCAAGAGCTGAGATTATCTTAAGGGAAATCAATGTCATGGCATCTACATGATGATTTATCAAAGGGATCACTAACAGACGGATCATGGATGTGGCCAATATGTATCTCATCTCCATAGTAAGAATCACGGCTAAAATTAAACTGAGCACCTTGAGAAACCCTGTTATCCAGCTGTAGTTCTCTGTGCTGGCCAGCTATCCATTCAGATATGTATTTCTTTCGCTTTCTTGCACTGTGCGATGCAAACTCCATATTCTCTAGCACTTTTGCATTCAAAAGAAAGAACCTTGCAAAATTAACATCTCTCTGTGTTCCTTGATAGTTTATCAGCACAACATTTTTTAGGTGGATCTCCAAACATTCAATATAACCATGTGGAAAGTTGTGTCGTGCTCTTTTTGATGCCCCAACCCGGCCGATATAACTGAAATATGATTTGTAGTTAGTTTGGGATATGGTTCGACATAGGGATGATTAGCTAATGGCGCAAGAAGAAAATGAAGCAACTAGCCATAAGATAAAGGGGCCTCTAAAGTAGATCGACTGTAAAAAAAGTCTCACCAAAATATATAGCTTCTCCAAGCAAGTAAACAATGTCACCAGGTCAGTGGCATCATCAACACTTGGAGGGGACATGCGCAAAACCAAAACTTTAATGGTCCGCGCCACACTCATCAAATTGACAACAACAATTCCCTCAATTATGCAATTCATAAATGGTTAGCACATGAATCGGTAAGGCACAACACAAAAATTAGAGGTCGTGGCGACCTGAAGAACCCTGGTTTCAAGCTTGTCTTTGGTGAACCTTTCTGGCAGAGAACCCAGGAAGTCCAATTTGGGTGCGCAAAGCACACAGACCGATGGGTCGCCGTCTAGTCCAGATAGGAACAACTTTTCTAGGAGGGGGGCATCCTCAACAATGACTTCTTGCAACAATTCCTTCGGTTTGTTTGGCCAACCACATGACACACCTAGCCTCCTAAGGGTGGAGGAGTTGATCCGAACACCACATACACCATCCAATTCACTAAACACCAAGCTCTCCAGTGCAGTGCATCCAGCAAGAATGCGGTGGAGGGCGACCTCTGAGAAGACGACACCTTTAAGTGTGAGCTGCTTGAGTTTGGGGAAATGTAGATCACCCGCCAAGCTGGTGGCGGAGGGTAAATGGATCATGTAGCCGGTGCACTTGATGCTGAGGATGTGGAGGGCGGGTAAAAACTGGAGCACGGACGGTGGCAACGCATACAGAACTTCCTCCCTTGGCACTAGCCAAAGTTCCTTGTCACATTCCTTGCGGTTTTGCCATAGATCTTACTAGTACAGTCCTTGGAAGGCTGGTTGTTAAACATATATGCATGCGTGTATGAGGAGGTCATTGAGATACTTGGAGGTCAAGCTATGGTAGTTGGTTCAGTGTAGATTTATTCTCTGTTAAACCGAATATCTCTCTTATCTCTCTATCTCATGTAATTCCAACTACTTGTACGCATATCCCAGGGTTCAGCTCCTGGCTATATAACAAGCACACGTCGCCCTCGGTAGGGTACGACGCTTCTCGCTATTTCTACATGGTAATCAGAGCCAATCCCTTCCATCACATCTAGGGTTAGTTCATCCTTCCCCGCTAGCTCCCTACCATGGCCACCTCTGCCGCCGCAAGCTCTGGCCTCTCCGGTCAAATTACCAAGCGGCTCACCAGGGCAAACTACATCCTCTAGCGCGCTCAGATCGTGCCGCAGCTCAGAGGCGCCGGCGTCTTCGGATACGTGGATGGAACCACACTGGAGCCGGCAAAGGAGGTCGTCACCAAGGACAAGGATGGGAAGGATGCATCCACCATCAATCCTCTCCACTCTGTATGGATTCGAGAGGATCAGCAGGTATTGGGTTACCTGTTGAACAATCTTTCCAAAGAAGTCTTAGTGCAGGTCACGTCGATCTCTCACGCGCATGAGCTCTGGACGGCGCTCGCGAACATGTTCTCTTCCCAGTCGCTGTCCAAAGTGAACAACATCCACATCTTAGTGGCAAATGCGTAGAAGGGGATGCAGACGGTGGTCACCTACTTCGCGCACATGCGCTCAATCGCCGACGAGCTCGCCGTGGCGGTGAAACCGCTGCCTGATGATTAGTTGATCTCGTACATCCTCGCTAGACTCGACATGGAGTACCAGCCGCTCGTCTCCGCCCTCGACGCACGCATGACGCCGGTCTCCCTCGACGAGCTCTATGCCCAGATGAGCAACTTCGACCAGCGTGTCGTTTTCTTCTAGGGAACCGGCTCCAGCAACGGCTTCAAGTCTTCTGCAAATGCTGCCTCGAGTGGCGACGGAGGTGGCGGTGGTGGCAACTCTCGCTATCGCGGGCCGCCACGCAAAGGGCAAAACTCCAGCAACAACAGCAACGGCTGCGATGGTGGAAACTCCTGCGGCAACAGCAATGGCAACAACAGCAACGATAGGCCCTCCTACACCAACACTAGGGGCTGCCTTAACTCCAACAACAAGTCCTGCCAGGAGGCCATCCGATGCCAGATATGTGGCAAACCAGGGCACTCTGCTAAGGATTGTTGGTACCGCTTTGAAGATGATGGTGACTCATCTCAGGACGACAAGGTCGCCAGCGGAGCTGAGGCCTCTTATGGGGTCGACACAAACTGGTATGTGGATAGTGGTGCAACTAATCACATCACCGGTGAGCTGGAGAAAGTAACCATGCGAGAAAAGTACCGTGGCCAAGACCAAATCCATGCTGCAAATGGAGAAGGTATGAGGATTCGTCACACTGGTCATTCAATTATTAAAACCCCCCATCAAAAAATTCATCTTAGAATTTTTTTGCATGTGCCTAGAGCTTCCATGAATCTCCTTTATTTTCATCGCATTGCAATTGACAATCATGTCTTTCTTGAGTTTCACCCATTTTTCTTTTTGATCAAGGATCAGGTCACGAAGAAAATTCTGTATCGAGGTAGATGTGTTCGAGGGCTCTACCGGTTGATTCCCGAGCTTAGGAGAGTCCATAAGCAAGCATGTGGTATCACCAAGTTATCCTCCACAAGGTGGCATGATCGTTTAGGGCATGCATCTTTTTCTTTAGTTTAGCGAGTGCTTAGGAAAAATAAGCTCCCATTTGTTAGAGAGCCCAATCTAGAAACAATTTGTTATTGATGTCAAAAGTCCAAGAGCCACCCATTACCATATCCTATTTCTACAAGTGTGTCCACTAAACCATTGCAACTTATGTTTTCCGATGTTTGGGGTCCTGCCCCCTCGTCTGTTGGTAGACACACATACTATGTCAGTTTTATTGACGACTATAGTAAATACTCATGGATCTACCTTCTTAAGAAACGATCCGAAGTGTTTCAAAATTTTCAAGCACTCGTTGAACGTAAATTTGATAGCAAGATTATTGCTGTCCAGTCTGACTGGGGAGGGGAATATGAAAAATTAAATTCCTTCTTCCAAAAACTAGGCATATCACACCATGTCTCATGCCCACATGCTCACCAACAAAATGGGTCTGCTGAACGCAAGCATAGACACATTGTAGAGGTAGGCCTTGCCTTACTTGCATGAGCATCCATGCCACTAAAATTCTGGGATGAAGCATTCCTCACTGCCGTGCACCTCATCAATATAATGCCTAGTCGAGTTATCAACTACGAAACTCCCACTGAAAGACTTCTCCACACTAAACCTGAGTACAATTCTCTCCGTGTCTTCGGTTGCGCGTGTTGGCCCAATCTTCGTCCCTATAACAACCGTAAACTCATGTTCCGCTCCAAACAATGTGTCTTCATTGGGTATAGTGCTCAACACAAAGGTGTCAAATGTCTTGATGTTTCCACTGGTCGGGTCTATATTTCTCGTGACGTAGTTTTTGACGAAACCAAATTTCCATTCCATGATCTTAACCCCAATGCCGGAGCATTCCTTCGTCAAGAAATTCTACTCTTACCAGGGGAAAATAATTGTGATGACTCAATGTTGACTAACCCTCTAACCAGCTAGCATGAGATTTGTGGTGATGCAGAAAAAAATTCAGATGGAAATTTTGCTGACACGATGCAAAACAGTGCAGCGCATGAGGCACATTTGATGTGTCCCTTCCCGGGGAGCAAATCTTCCTTGGGATCGGTGCAGTAGCAGCAGTCTAGCAGCACATCTACCATAGGATCCGTATCGCGGTAGCATGACAGCGCCTCGGCATCTCCCTCTGATGCGCCCTCCAGCGCCCGTGGTGGAGACAACCACCCAGGTGGGGCCGCCTCTGGTGAGGCATCGGACGAACCGCCCTCTGCCATGCGGGCCGCCCTGCCTCGTTGGTCGACCGAGGCGCGCCGCTGTTATAGCAGGCGCCCCGCGCAACAGTTTGCTGCACCTGAGTCTGGTGCGGGTGTGCCACCCGAGGGGGATCCGGCCCGACCGGCTCAGCTGTCGGGGCCTGGTGCCAAATCTTCTGTGCTCGTTTCCTCACCCACACGACATGATGTCACCGCAGAGAATCCTGGCGTGTCATCTCCCGCTCCTGGTTCACCAGTTTCAGACTCTGGTGCTGCTGGGAGAGAATTTGACTCCTCTGCGCCTTCGCCGCCGCATGATGTTGCGCATGCACCTTTGCCACCATGGACACGGTTGCAAAAAGGGGTAATGAAAGCTATAAATTACAAACATGTTACCAAATTTGGCTTGGCATGTTCCACAGGTGAACCTAGCACACTCCAAGAGGCTTTTGAGGATACTCGATGGGAAAAGGCTATGGAGGAAGAACACATGGCCCTTCAAAAAAATAGTACTTGGCATCTCGTCCCCCCACAACAAGGTAAAAAAACTTGATTGATTGCAAGTGGGTTTTCAGGATCAAGAGGAAATTAGATGGAACTATAGACCGCTTCAAGGCTAGGCTTGTTGCAAAAGGCTTCAAACAGAGATATGGTATAGACTATGAAGATACCTTTAGTCCTATTGTTAAAGCTACCACCATTCGCCTTGTTCTGTCTATTGCTATTTCCAGGGGATGGGGCCTCAGACAACTATATGTGGATAATGCGTTCCTTCATGGTGTTCTGGAAGAGGATGTCTACATGAAACAACCTCCTGGGTTTGAAGATAAACATTTACCTCATCATGTGTGCAAGCTTGATAAGGCCATATATGGTTTGAAATAGGCTCCTAGAGCATGGTATTCACGTCTCAGTCAGAAGCTGCAAGCACTTGGATTTGCCCCTTCAAAATCTGACACTTCCTTATTCATTTACAATAAGTCAAACACGTCCATATGCGTGCTTATTTATGTTGATGACATAATTGTCACCAGCTCATCAAATGGGCAATTGCAGGACTTCTCAAAGACTTGAAGGCTGAGTTTTCTCTGAAAGATCTAGGAGATTTACATTTCTTTCTGGGCATTGAGATACAAAAACTTGGGGATGATCTTCACGTCTTTGAGGAAAAATATGCTGCTGATTTAGTAAGGAGGGTTGGATTACAGGGATGCAAACCATCACCAACACCATTATCCAGCTCTGAAAAACTGTCTCTCACTGAAGGTAATCCCTTGAATCAAGAGGATAGCACTAACTACAGAAGTTTGGTAGGTGCCCTTCAGTACTTGGCTCTCACAAGACTAGATATTTCATTTGCTGTTAACAAAGTCTGTCGATTTCTTCATGCACCTACTAGTGTTCATTGGACTGCTGCTAAGCATATAGTCAGATATGTGTACTTTGAGCACTGGTCTTACTTTCAGCAAATCTCCTTCCACTCTAGTCAGTGCATTCTTTGACTCTGACTGGGAAGGATGTGTGGATGACAGACGCTCAACAGGAGGGTTTGCAGTATTCTTTGGACGAAATCTGATATCTTGGTGTGCAAAGAAGCAGGCAACAGTATCTAAGTCAAGCATAGAGGCAGAATATAAAGCCTTAGCAAATGCAACAGCTGAAATTATCTAGGTTCAGTCCTTACTTAGGGAGCTTGGTGTCAAGCTTTCTCAAGCTCCATGTCTATGGTGTGACAACCTTGGAGCTACCTATGTATCTGCTAATCCAATTTTTCATGCCAGGACAAAGCACATAGAAATTGATTTCCATTTTGTTAGAGAACGTGTTGCCAGTAAAAAATTGGACATTCGTTTCATACACTCCAGAGATCAAATTGCTAATGGCTTCACCAAAGCATTGCCCACCAAAAGTTTTGAAGCATTCAAGAATAATCTCAACTTGTCCAAGTTGTGATTAAGGGAGGCTGTTAAATATATATGCATGCGTGTATGAGGAGGTCATTGAGATACTTGGAGGTAAAGCTACGGTAGTTGGTTCGGTGTAGATTTATTCTGTGTTAAACCGAATATCTCTCTTATCTCTCTATCTCATGTAATCCCAACTACTTGTACGCATATCCCAGGGTTCTGCTCCTAGCTATATAACACGCACACGTCGCCCTCGGTAGGGTACGACACTTCTCGCTATTTCTACACTGGTGACTGGAGCCAACCGTTCATTAATGAGGGCACGTACTCAGATTCGTAGCCGTACCAGGTTAGGGAGAGCCGGCGGCAGGGCACCTGGTGGTCAGCGAGAATGCGGGAGACGAGGTCCGAGGGGGCGGGATCGTCTTCGCGACGGACCTCGACGTCGAGGTTGAGCGGGGTGGAGCAGAAGAGGTGGCGCCGCCTGCTGGAGAGGATCTGGGTGCGGGCGCCATCCTTGGTGGGGAGAAGCGAGATGATGCGCCGGAGAACGTCGATGTGGAGGTCGCTGATCAGGTCGGGACCTTCCCTGACATCGCGCTTGTCGTTTGCCAGTGGTGAGACGTCGACGACCAACTCGACCTCCTGCCATTTCTGTTTTTTTGGTTCTGCGGGTAGCCATCGCCGCTGTCGCCGCCCGGGGAAAGAGGAGGCCACGTGTTTTTTTAGTTGGCAAAAAATGGCGTGTAGAATTTGGGGTTGGAGATCCTTTCTTTTTTCTCATCAGAGGAAAACAAAATACTTATGGAAGTTCCTCTAGAATATTCTGGACAGAAGATGCAGATTCTTCTAGATGGTTTTTTTCTCTTTAGAGGAGAACAAAATACTTATTCAGGGCGTGACTATGTCCAGTAGCTAGAGGGGGCTAAGATGGGTGTGTGTGTGGTTGCAGTTGAAGCCCAAGTGCAATGAGGTGAGTGCAGGTTCCCCTAGAAGGTGCTAGACAGAAAGTGTTTGTCGTTTGCATAATACAAATGAACTAGAGTTTGAAAGTGAAATTTGGTGTGATTGGTAGTGGAATGTAAGCAAGACTCTTTCCTATCCACTTTGCCGAGGGGAGAGAACTAAAAGATAACTCAAGCTAGACAGAAAGGTGCAAAAGTCCATAGTTTCTTAAGGATCCTATGAGCAAGTAGGTTAATATTGTCATTTAGCTTCAATTTCTTCAGTCTCACAAGCGGGTTCGCATGCAACAAAAGAAATTGTGTTTGCCTACCAATCCGACCTTGCCCTTAAAGGATAAGGAAATTGGATAAGAGCGAGAGTTAGACTGACTGTTGGTCCAATGCTAGAGGAGGGAGTCACTAGGATGAGTGTGTATGTAGCATTGCAGAGCAAATGGGTCTCTCTAGCTAGTACTTGTTGTACAGCTTGAAGAGAAGGGACCAAAATGCAAAAGTGGAAGAGAGGCTCAAATTTAAATGTTCCTGGTGAGTCCAGGGGCTTTCTGATATACATTTGACCCAAACAATTGTGATAATTTTCTAGGAAATTTTCTAAGCATCGGAAAGGTAGTTGCTTCATAACTTAGGTGACTTGGGGCATATATCTTTTGGAGAAAAGGATTTATTCTAGGGTGTTTGGTTATGAGTCAAAGTAAGGTTATCCTAGAGAGAAGGGGAGAGCTAGAGAGAGCTTGTTAGTTATTTTTAGGTTTGGTAAACCAGAGCAAAGAACTAGCAAGATCAACAGAGGCAGAAGAAAAGACGACATAGGCAAAAAAAGGTGTTACAACCTTCGAGTTGGGCCTCGACGTCCGTGGGAAGACTGCGTGCATCCTCCAGTCATCGCTAGAGCTCGACCTCTTTCTCTCAATCTTCTCGCAACTCAGCATGGACACCATTGGTGATGCCACAGTTCCTGTCAAGCACATCACCGTGAGCCCTTGGCAAGTCTTGACATGATCGCTTCTCCGCTCACTGGGCATCAATTGCGTCCCGAGCGTAGCTTGCCACCCTCCGATCGGCATCAAGATGCCCTTGCATCTCCTGAAGCTGCTTGTTCACTGGTTCTAGGCAAACCCACAAAACATGAGACTCTCTATATGAAAAACATGGTGCCACTTTGAGGCACAAGTGTGGAAAAAGAAGTAGTAGCACTGTCCCTTCTCTCTTTTTCTCTCATTTTTTCGTTTCTTTCCTTTTCTCTCTTTTTTGTTTTTTTATTCCAGAGTCTCATCCCGACTTGTGGGGGAGTCATTGTCTCCATCATCCTTTCCTCACTAAGAGGATGCCCTAATAAAGATGATCATCACACTTTTATTTACTTATAACTCGATATGAAAAACTGATAAGCAATATGACTCTATATGAATGCCTCTGGCAGTGTACCAGGATGTGTAATGATCAAGCATAATGTTTATAAAAAAATGATGAATAGTGGATTCGCCACAAATACTATGTGAGCTTATATGATAATGCAAAGCAATATGACAATGGAAGTACTAGTTATATGATGTAATGGTGGAAGTTGCATGGAAATATACCTCGGAATGGCTATGGAAATGCCATGATAGGTAGGTATGGTGGCTGTTTTTAGGAAGATATAACAAGGCTTATGTGCAACAAAGTGTATCATGTCACGGGATTTGGATGTATTGGCGAAGGTTGCACCGATCGTCGAGGTGAGAGTGGGCAATGCACGGTACCAAAGAGGCTAGCAAATATGAGGTGGTGAGAGTGCGTACATTCATGGATTCACAATAGTCATAAAGAACCCACATATTTATGGCAAGGTTTTATTAGATCTCTTGAAGCAAAGTACTTCTCGCATGCCCCCAGGGAGGAGATTGGTAGGATTTAACCATCGCACACCTCTAATCTAAACAACACTAGGATTTCAACGAGGAATAAGAATGCTCTCACATCATCACCATGCCACAAAAAAAATTAGATGAACAACAAGTTAACACCCTTTAATTTACGATATTCTTACTAACCAATGATCATGCACTCATGCCCTTTCACATTACCACATTCATATCAATAACTCAAATTTCTCTTTTATGTGCTACATGAAGGTTTTGATTATGCACTCATTGAATACCTATTATTTTTGGACTAGTCTTATAACCCATGAAAGTTACCGCCACTATTTATGAACTCTCAAACAAATATAATTGAATAAAAAGAGTGCGATTATTTCTTTAAAATCTATATGCCACCGTCCTCAAAAAAATATAAGTGAAGTACTAGAGCAAATGCTTAGCTCGAAAGATATAAGTGAAGCACAAAGAGTATTCTAATAAATCATGGTGATCTTGTGTCTCTGTCAAGTGGGTGTGTCCAGCAAACAATGAATGTGGAAAACTAAAACAACAACAAACTAAAGCAAACAATGCTCCAAGCAAAACTTGTTGGAAATATGCCCTAGGGGCAATAAAAGTTGGTTATTATTATATTTCCTTGTTCATGATAACCGTTTATTATCCATGCTATAATTGTATTGATTGGAAACTAAATACATGTGTGGGTATATAGACAACACTGTGTCCCTAGTATGCCTCTAGTAGACTAGCTTGTTTTATCAAAGATGGTTAAGGTTTCCTAGCCATGGACATGAGATGTTATTTGATAATGGGATCACATCATTAGGAGAATGATGTGATGGACAAGATCCAAACTATAAACGTAGCATATGATCATGTCAGTTTATTGCTATTTTTTTCTGCATGTCAAGTATGTGTTCCTATGACCATGAGATCATGTAACTCACTGACACCGGAGGAGTACCTTCTGTGTATAGAACATCACAACATAACTGGGTGATTATAAAGATGCTCTACAGGTGTCTCCAAGGGTGTGTGATGTGTTCGCATGGATCAAGACTGGGATTTGTTACTCTGTGTGGCAGAGAGGTATCTCACGGCCCACTCGGTAATACAACATCACAACGAGCCTTGAAAGCAATGTGACTAATAAGTTAGTCACACAATCTTGTATTACGGAATGAGTAAATAGACTTGCCGTTAATGAGATTGAACTAGGTATGGAGATACCGACGATCAAATCTCGAGCAAGTAATATACGGATAGACAAAGGGAACATCATACGGGATTATCTGAATCCTTGACATAGAGGTTCAACCAATAAGATCTTTGTATAATATGTAGGAACCAATATGGGCATCTAGGTTCCGCTATTTCTTATTGACCGTATAGGTGTCTCGGTCATGTCTATATAGTTCTCGAACCTGTAGGGTCTGCACACTTAACATTCGGTGACGAATTGTTATAGATGAGTTATGTATGTTGGTGACCGAAGGTTGTTTAGAGTCCCGTATGAGATCCCGGACATGACGAGGAACTCCGGAATGGTCCGGGGGTGAAGATTCATATATAGGAAGTTCCGTGTTGATCACCGGAAAAATTTCGAGCGTCACCGGTAATGTACCGGGGGTGCCGGAAGGTTTTCGGGGGCCCATCGGAAGGGGACACCAGCCCTGAAGGGTACCATGGGATGTGAGAGGAGACGCACCAGCCCTTGTTGGGCTGGCCACCCCTCCCACAAGGACCATGCGACCAAAGGGTGGAGGGGGGAACCCTAAAGGGGGGCGTCCACCTTGCCTTGGGGGCCAAGGCACCCCTTGCCCCCCTCTTGGCCGCCGCCCCTAGGGGTGGGAACCCTAAGGGGCAACCCCTCTCCCTCCTCCCTATATATATGAGAGGGGAGGGAGGGATGCACCACCACAATCCACGGTGCAACCCTTCCTCCCTCCTAGAGTGCTTCTCCTCTAGATTGTTTCGGCGCCGCTTAGCGAAGCTCTGCTAGATCGGTTCCACCACCACCGCCGCCACGCCATCGTGCTATTGGAGAACCCATCTACCTCTCCACCCTCGCTTACTGGATCAAGGAGGCAAAGATCATCATCGAGTTGTATGTGTGCTGAACGCGGAGGTGTTGTCCGTTCGGCACTAGATCGGAAGGAACATGATAGGATCGCGTGACGGCTCATGATGAGATCGCGAGACGGCTCATGACAGGAACATGAAGATGTTTGACTATACCAACCGCGTTTCTTAACACTTCCTGCTTAGCGATCTACAAGGGTATGTAGATCCACTATCCCTCTCATGGATTCTCATAACCATGGATAGATCTTGCGTGTGCATAGGAATTTTTTGTTTCCCATGCAACATTCCCCAAACAAACTCATATCATGTGATGAATAAAAATATAACTCCAAGTGACATACCGATGGATTGAGACGAAAGAGGGGATACCTTCTGGGGCATCCCCAAGCTTAGACGCAATCATTACAGTTGCAATAATCATGTTATCTCAAACAAATACAAAGTAAAATCAAGAAAATAAGATAACTATTGGGTTGCCTCCCAACTAGCGATATTGTTTTATGCCCCAAGCCAAGCTTAATGCATAGTATCAAGTGTTGTCATCTTTGACACTCCATTCGTAAGCTCTCGTGATAGATTCATCAGGCGGTTTAATTCTCTTCCTAGGGAATTGTTCCATACCTTTCTTCGATAGAAATTGGAACCTTATGTTTCCCTCTTTCATATCAATAATTGCACCTATAGTTCATAAGAAAGGTCTTCCAAGTATGGATTGCATTCAATATCAAGCACAATGAAATCTACAGGCACATGATTTCTATTTGTAATAATAAGCACATAATTTATTCTACCTAAAGGTTTCTTAATGGTAGAATCTGCAAGATGCAAGTTAAGGAAACAATCTTGAATATTGGTGAGACCAAGCACATCACAAAGAGATTTAGGTATTGTTGAAACACTAGCACCAAGGTCACACAAAGTATTACATTCATATTATTTAAACTTTATTTTTATAGTAGGTTCCCATTCATCATGCAACTTTTTCGAAATAGAAACTTCTAGCTCTAGTTTCTCATCATAAGCTTTTATCACCGCTTCAACTATATGTTTAGTAAAAGCTTTATCTTGTTCATAAGCATTGGGTGAGATAATAATGTATTACAACAAGGAAATACATTCTAGTAAAGATAAACTTTCATAATTAAAGTCATTGTGATCCAAGATAGTGGGCACATCACTAGTTAAGGTTTTGACCTCTCCAAACCCACCTTTTCAATTTTAGCATGAGAATCATCACCCTCCAAACAAGCGGGGCTCCTTCTAGATAAAGTTGACTCATCTCCAGTCCCTTTACAATATATTTTAAGATTATTAAACAAATTATCAATTGGAGAAGCACCAATAATTTGAAGATCTTCATCATGATTACGGTAAAAACAGGGTGGAAGAACCTTTTCTAAGAATTCTCACTTAGCTTTCAAGCTAGCGGTACTCTCCTTACTTTAATTAATAGATATTTGGATAGATTTAATAGTATCATTAATATCAAGATTTGGTGGCAACATTTTATTTTTAAGATTTTCCACATCAAGAGCAATTATAATCATGTTCCTAGCCAAGTCATCAACTTTATGTAGCTTTTCTTCTACCATAGTATTGAAAATCTTTGGGAAATAATAAATTATTTAATTGTGTTTTAAATATCAGAGGATAACCTATTATTATTTGTACAAGCAGTTTCATAAAAATTTCCATAATTATTAGAGGAATTACCGGGATACGGTCTAGCATTGAAATTTCCTCCATAAGCATTGTTGTTGAAATTGTTTCGCGAGATAAAGTTCACATCAATAGCATCATTATTTTTCTCAATCAAGGTAGACAAGGGCATATCATTGGGATCAACATGAGCATGTTTACTAGCAACCATATTCATAAGAGCATCCACTTTTTCACTCAAAGCAGTGATTTCCTTAACAGAATTTACCTTCTTACAAGTTGGAGCTCTTTTGGTGTGCCATTGAGAGTAGTTTGTCATAATGTTGTCCAGAAGTTTGGCGGAATCTCCTAATATTACCTCCATGAAGGTACCACCTGCAGTAGAATTTAGAAGATTTCTATACACAAAGTTTAGTCCAGCATAGAAATTTTGTATAATCATCTGTAAGTTTAAACCATGAGTAGGGCAATTTCTAATCATCAATTTCATCCTCTCCCAAGATTGTGCAACATGTTCTTGATCATGTTGTTTAAAATTTATAATTTGATCTCTAAGGGGGGGTGATCTTAGCCAGATGAAAATACTTGGCAATAAAAGCATCTTTACCCTTATCCCATGTTCCAATACTATTACGTGGTAAAGATGAAAACCAAGCCTTAGCTTTATTTCGTAGTGAAAAAGGAAATATATTAAATTTGAACACATCATTATCCATATTAATTTTATTTTTCATATCACATAATTGTATTAAGATGAGCAGTGCGATCCTCATTAGGACTTCCCGAAAATTGTTCTTTCACCACAAGATTTAGGAATGCAACATTAATATCATAAAACTCTGCAGTAGTGGCAGGTGGTATAGGATTACTAATAAAATAATTTTTATTAGTATTTTAGAAGTCACACAACTTATTAGTACCTTGATACATGGTGACCGAGCAAGCCAAGTAACAAGCAGAACAAGTAAACTAGCAAGTAAACCAAGCAAAGAAGTAAACTAGCAACTAGCAAAGATAAATATTTTTGTATTTTTGATTTTTATATAGCAAGAAAAATATAACATCAAATAAAAATTAGACCAAGTTAATGATAATTTGTGTGGAGATACTTGATAGTAGGTTGGTGATACTCCCTGGCAATGGCACTAGAAATCCTTCCTGATACTTGTGACCTGTGTTGGGTTTTCCGCAAAGAGGAGCGGGTGATGCAACACAGTATAGATAAATATTTCCCTCAATAGAGAACCAAGGTTTATCAAACCAATAGGAGTAGCACCCAATCCCCTTCTTCAACGATTGCACACAAAGAAGCAAACACTTGCAACCAACGTGGGCAAGAGGGTTGTTAATCCCCTTCAACTCGTTACTTGCAAGCTAATAAGTAGTGTGGATGGTAGTAGATAATTATAAATTGCGAAATAAAATATAAAGTAAATAGAAATAGCAAGGTAAATTATTTTTTTAAATACATATTTGGGTAGACCCGGGGGCATAGTTTTCCCTAGTGGCATCTCTCATGAAGTAGCGATACGGTGGGTAAACAAATTACTCGTGGGCAATTGCTAGAAAAGCGCATAGTTATGCAATATTTATTCATGGTAATGATCATGTGTATATAGGCATCACATCCATAAGAAAATAGGCCGACTCCTGCCTGGTCCTACTACTATTACTCCATGCCAAGAGCGCTTCTATGCTTGCCTCTCTAAGTATTAAGTTCATGACAAACACAGTAATGCTTGGAGCATAATTACATGATGTAGACAAAGAAAACTAAATTAATATGAATTAACCCCATCATTTTATCCTTTATGGAAAAATATAAAGACATGTCGAGTCCCTTTATGTCACTGGGATATAGAGCACCGCCAAATTGAACCCAGTACAACACACATCCAGTTGGCCAAACTATTTCAATAGATGGAAGAGATTTATGAAGCTATAATAATCATGCAAATAAGAATCATAATAGATTTTATAGAAGACTCAAATATTTTTGATGAATAATCTGAACATAAACCCACAATTCATCGGATCCCAACAAACGCACAGCACAAGAAGATTACATCGAATATATCACCGCGAAGATGCGGTGAACTTTGTATTGAAGATCAAGAGAGAGATGCCCATCTAGGTAATAACTATGGACCCATAGGTTTGTGGTAGACAACTCACACATCACCATCGGAACAATAAGGTTGATGTAGAGGCCCTCCATGATTGATCCCCCCTCTAGCATGGCACCAGAACAGGGCTCCAGATGGGCCCACGGTGGAACAGAGACTTACGGCGGCGGAAAAAGTGTTTCTAGAGGCTGCGTCAGGAGGCGCCCGAGGGGGCCAACACACATCAAGGCGCGGCCACCCCTGGGCGTGCTCTGTTGTGTGCTGCCTCCTGATAGCACAACTTCCCCTTGGTGGTTTTGTTAATTAATAACAACATATATTTCATTGGACTAATGTTTCCACTAAGTATATTTCAAGAAAAAGTTAAATGTTATGATTGGCAAAGTACTGTGAGGTTACCCCAAGATGCAAGCATAGGATTGGCCAAGCTACAAGCATGAAGACTCTACATTTTACTTTGTGAGAAATCACTTTGAGTCCATAGGAAAGCCAATACTATCAAAAGGGGGTGAGGTATTAATGGTGAATGAATTGCTCAAAATGATCAGGTGCTAGTCACCCACAACACCCACAAGCCCTCCCACAAAGATTATGTCCTAGAACCTACCACTCAAAATTGGTGCCACCAACATTTCCATATCGGCTACACCAAGCCAAAACCCTAGACAGAAACCTTAGCCAAAACCCACTTCTCGGACTACCAACTTCCACTTCAGTGCAACAGAGTTTCAGTGACCAACTTCCAGTTGCCTATTTCACAAGAATCAAAATTTCTGAGATTTGTGAATCGGTCTCACCGAGTTGTGTAATTGCCCTCGGCCACTCATATCGATACCACCAAGAATTATATATCAGTCTCACCGAAACGCCAAAGTTGCCACATTTTGCACTAGTCTGTGCCACTGAGTTTTCACTTCGGTTTCGCCGAGTTGGGCAATAATGTTGTAACTATTGCATTTTTGGAGATGCCTATATATATCCCTCCACCACATCCTACTCGCAAGAGAAGCACTCAGAATAGACCCACACTTCCCATATCCAAATTTCTGAGAGAGAACCACCTACCCCTGTGTTGAGGTCAAGATGATCCACTCCAACCATATGGATCTTTGTTTATAGCCTCCCCAAGTTTCTTTACACCCAATCAATATGTTCTATCCAAGCCAAATCTATGCGAGAGTGGTTGAGTGTTGAGGAATCTATCATTTGAAACACAAGAGGAAGGAGTTCATCATTACTATCGATCCTATTACCGTTTGGAGGGTGGTGCCTCCTAGATTGGTTAGGTGTCTCTTGGGAGCCTCCTACTTCATGTTGTGGAGTTGAACCAAGAAGTTTGTAAGGGCAAGGAGATCGCCTACTTCGTGAAGATCTACCCCGAGTTAGGCTAGTCCTCCGTGGACGTAGACCATCATGGTATAGACAAGGTTGCTTCTTCATGGAACACTTCGTGAGTGGAGCCCTCCATGGACTCTTGCGACTGTTACCCTTCGTGTGTTAAAGCATCCATAAACGTGGATGTACGATAGCGCCACCTATCGAAACCATGGGAAAAATCTTTATGTCTAAAATTTCTTTTGATTTTCCTACCGTTATCCTCTTATATATGCTTGTCTTTACTTTCCGCTGCAATACTCGTAGACTTGCATGTGTATGAAAGCACAATATGCTCCCTTGGTGGTTTTGATAATTCATGACAGCATACATTTTCTCTTGGACTAATACTTCTATCTAGTGTATTTCACATAAAGTCCATAGAGAGTGTTATCTAAGGATTGTGAGGAGCACCCCCAAGAAGAAGAAGGAGAAGGAATAGCATTGGCAAAGCTTCAACAAAGAAGACTCTACATTTTACTTTGTGAGAAATCACTTTGAGTCTATAGGAAAGCCAATACTTTTAAAAGGAGGTAAGGTATTGTTCGTGAACAAAATGATCCACGTGCACAAGTGATAGTCACCAAGAATACCCACAAGCTCTTCCACAAAAGTCTGTCTAAGCCTATCATGAAAATAGGTGCCACCAACTATTCCCACTCGGTCCTACCGATTTCCACCTCACACAGATCCCAGCCAAACCCTAGGCCTTCTATACAACCAATTCTGCATCGGTGCCACCAAGTTTAGGTTGCCAACATTTTGTTACCTCTTTCCTTAAAATCAGAATTTCCGAGATTTTGGATCGGCGTCACTAAGTTGTGCAATCTGACCGTCGGTCACCTTATCGGTACTGCCGAGACTTCTGTATCGGTCTCACCGAGATTCAAAAGTTGCTACCTTTGGAGCAACTCAGTACCACCGAGTTTTATACTTCGGTGTCACCGAGTTGGTCACTTAAGGTGTAACAATTGGATTTTTGGAGATTCCTATATACACCCCTCCACCACCACTCAGTCACAAGAAAAGCACTCAGAACAGATCCCCACTTATCACATCTGATTTTTTGAGAGAGAGACACCTCATCATGTGTTGAGATCAAGCCATTCCACTCCATCCATATGAATCTTGATTTCTAGCCTCCCCAAGTTGCTTTCCACCCAATCAATCTCTTCTATCCAAGCCAAATCTATGAGAGAGTGATTGAGTGTTGAGGAGTTTATCATTTTAAACAAAAGAGCGAGGAGTTCATCGTTACTACCGAGCCTATTACCGTTTGGAGGCTGGTGCCTCCTAGATTGGTTAGGTGTCGTTTGGGAGCCTCCTACTTCATATTGTGGAATTGAACCAAGAATTTTCTAAGGGCAAGGAGATCGCCTAGTTTGTGAAGATCTACCCCGAGTTAGGCTAGTCCTCCATGGACGTAGGCCATCATGGTATAGACAAGGTTGCTTCGTCATGGAACCCTCTGTGTGTAGAGCCCTCCGTTTCCCTCTGTGGGTTGAAGTCTCCATAAACATGGATGTATGTGATACGTATCTAACATATCTATAATTTATGAAGTATTCATGCCATGTTTACAATAGTTCTATATGATTTTGGTATGATTTTATTAGAACTAAACCGGACTGATGCTGTTTTCAATAGAACTACCATGGTGTTGTTTTTTGTGCAGAAATAAAAGTTCTCATATTGGGCTGAAAATTTATGGTGATTTTTGTGGACCAAAAGAGACCCCCGAAGCACCGGAGCTGGGCCAGGAAGTGACCGAGGAAGCCACAAGCTAGGAGGGTGTGCCTTACCCCCCGAGAGGGCGCTCTTGGCTTGTGGACTCCTCGAGCACCCCCTTGACGTGAGACCGACGCCAAAAATTCCTATAAATACCAGAAACCCCATAAACAAACCTAGATCAGAAGTTCCGCTGCCGCAAGCCTCCAAAGCCATGAAAAACCAATCGAAAGCCCATTCCGGCACCCTGCCAGAGGGGGAAACCATCACCGGAGGCCATCTTCATCATCCCAGCGCCCTCCATGACGAGGAGGGAGTAGTTCACCCTCGAGGCTGAGGGTACGTACCAGTAGCTATGTCTTTGATCTCTCTCTCTCTCTCTCTCTCGTGTTCTTGAGATGGCACGATCTTGATGTACCGTGAGCTTTATTGATATAGATTGAATCATATGGAGTTTTCCCCTCTCTATCTTCTTGTGATGAATTGAGTTTTCCCTTTGAAGTTTTCTTATCATATTGAGTCTTTAGGGATTTGAGAACACTTGATGTATGTCTTGCGATGGGATATCCGTGGTGACAATGCGATGTTCTATTGATCCACTTTATGTATGTTTTGGTGATCAACTTGCGGGTTCCGTGACCTTGGGAACCTATGCATAGGGGTTGGCACACGTTTTTGTCTTGATTTTCCAATAGAAACTTTGGGGCACTCTTTGAAGTTCTTTGTGTTGGATTGAACATGATGAATCTAAAATTATGTAATGCATATCGTATAATCAATCCCACGGGTACTTGTGGTGACATTGGTGTATCTAGGTGACATTAGGGTTTTGGTTGATGTGTGTCTTAAGGTGTTATTTTAGTACGAACTCTAGGGCTGTTCATGACACCTATAGGGATAGCTCATAAGATTGATCAGAAAGGATATCTTTGAGGTGGTTTCATCCCTACAATAATTTCTTCGTTACTTCTCTGCTACTTGTGACTTTGGAGTGAACTCTTTGTCGCACAAGAGGTATTTACATATGATTCTACTATGTCAATAATGTTGAGAGAAATTGCACTAGTGAAAGTATGGACCCTAGGCCTTGTTTCCAAGCATTTATACAATGTTTTGCTTGCTGTTTACTATTTGTTACCTTGCTATTTATATATTTTCATATTACAAAAATCTACATGTACCATCCATATTACACTTGTATCACCATCTCTTCGCTGAACTAGTGCACCTATACAATTTACCATTGTATTGGGTGTGTTGGGGACACAAGAGACTCCTTGTTATTTGGTTGCATGGTTTTTTGAGAGAGACCATCTTCATCCTACACCTCCATGGATTGATAAACCTTAGGTCATCCACTTGAGGGAAAATTGCCGCTGTCCTACAAAACTCTCCGCTTGGAGGCCCAACACGAGTCTACAAGAAGAAGATTGTGTAGTAGACATCAAGCTCTTTTCTGGCGCCGTTGTCGGGGAGGTGAGTGCTTGAAGGTATATCTTTAGATCTTGCAATTGAATATTTTAGTTTCTTGTTTTTCACTAGTTTGGTTTTATAAAAGAAAACTACAAAAAAATGGAATTGAGGTTGCCTCATATGCTTCATCTTTTTAATGTCTTTCGTGAAAATGATGGAAAGGAAAATTGTGCTCAACTGTTAGTAGAGGAAGTTATTAAAATGTTTGGCACTAAATCTTTGAGTGATGAGCATGATTTCAATATTGTTAGGATGATTTATCTGAATATTAATGATGCTAATGATATGGAAAGCTACAAGCTTGGGGATGCTATGTTGGATGAAAATGATATTTTTAGTCCCCCAAGTTTTGATGAGCAAAACTATTATGATTATGACTTGCTTCCTATCTATGATAATTATTGTGATGACACGTATTCTATAAAGAGTAATGACAACCATGAAACCTATTATCATGATTGTAATATTCAATGTGGTTATGTCAATCAAGTGTCACATGATTGTTATTTTGTTGAGTTTGCTCCCAGTACTTTGCATGAGAAGAATTTTTTTCGTGTGGAGAGTAGTAGAATTTCTATTCTTGTAGATCATGAAGATAATGCTTTGTGTGCTGGTTATATTGATAAATTCCTTCATTATGATACTGAAAATTATTATGAGGGAGGAACATATGCTTGTAGGAATTGCAATAATGTCAAGTTTCCTCTCTACGTGTTCAAAGTTTTGAAGTTATGCTTGTTTAGCCTTCCTATGCTAGATGATTCTTGTTCCCATAAATTGTTTGCTCACAAAATCCCTGTGCATAGGAAATGGTTTATACTTAAATGTCCTTGTCATGTGATTCATGATGCTCTCTTGCATGTTTCAACTATTATTCCTATACGAGCATCGTTGAAATCATCATGCCTAGCTAAAAGGTATTGAAGAAAAGCGCTTGTTGGGAGACAACCCAACACTTTTTACTTATGTTTTGATGTGTTCACTTGTTTAATATACTGTAGTAATCATGTTTTGTGTATTTTATTTAAATAAAGTGCCAAGTAAATCCTTTGGGATAGTGTGGATACTTGCTTGTTTGATTCTGTGCAAAAACAGAAAGTTTTGTGTACAGTATATGAATTATCTGATTTTACCGGAGCATCAAAAAAAATCTATTTAAAAAAAAGTTTATTTGAAAATTCCTGGAGTTTTCCTAATTTTTCCGAATTTTTAGAGTCAGGGAAGTATGGTGATCATTCAGATCTTTACAGACTGTTCTGTTTTTGACAGATTTTGTTTTGCATGCATAGTTTGCTTGTTTCAAGTGTTCCTATAGCTTATATTGAGTAATATAAATTGTGGGAATGATGGAATACAGTAGTTATCATGTGGGAACAATTATGAATCTTGTCCTGACAGTACCTAAGTGAATGATTTATCTTTACTACACTAACCCTTCTCACAAAGTTCCGTTAAGTTTTGTGTGATTGAAGTATTCAAGTTTTGGGTGAGACACCGATATGAGGAGAATAAGGAGTGACAAGAACCTAAGCTTGGGGATGCCCAAGGCATTCCAGGGTAATATTCAAGGAAGACTCAAGCGTCTAAGCTTGGGGATGCCCCGGAAGGCATCCCCTCTTTTTCGTCTTTAGTACTATCAGTATATCTACTTGGAGCTATATTTTTATTCGTCACATAATATGAGTTTTGCTTGGATCGTCATTTTTTTATCTGTTAGCTGTTATTTATAATCTTTTTTTTCAATTAAAAGTTCCGAGAATTGCCTTAGGATGCTTGCACTGCATGTTTTGATGTGTGCTGTGTGAAAACAGAAACTTCTTCTGTAGCATTTGAATTTTCATATTTTACTGGAAAGTGGAAAGCTAATGAAATTTTTACACAGAATTTTCATATAAATTTTATAGCATTTCCTAAATATTTATAACTATTTGAGTTACATAAATACACTGTTTTCATAAATTGCTACAGACTATTCTATTTGGACAGATTGCTGTCATAGTTTTGATATCTACTTATCCTATAGTTTCCATAGCCTATCTTGGTAAATATAAATTGTGGAAATGATAGTATACAGTACCTAATGTTTGAAAATTATTATGCAACTTGTCTTGAAAGTACATGAAGATTTTATTTATTATTATGTGTACTAACCTATCTCACGAGTTCTTTTCGAGTTTTGCGTGGATAAAGTTTTTGAGAATAGGTGAAACCATGATATGAGAGGATTTGAACGAGATACAAAATCTCAAGCTTGGGGATGCCCAGGGCACACCAAGTAAATATTTAAAGAAGTCTCAAACATCTAAGCTTGGTGATGCTATGCATCCCATCTCTCTTCATAAAAAATTGTCGGTTAGACTATGTTGAGCTTAAATTTTAATTCATTCACATGATGCATGCAACTCTTGGAGTGCTATTTTTCTTTTGCTTGCTGTTAAATAAAATGCTCAAATCTGAAAATCTTTATTGAGAGAGAGATAAAGTCCTCACATAGCTACTTAATTGTTTGACTACTCTTTGATCTTCACTTGTATGTTTTGGAGTAGTTTTGTCATTTGCTCTCGTGCTTCACTTATATCCTATGAGTAAATGGTTGAATGAATTGAATATCATAAATCTGAAATTATATATGTTTTATATGCTTATCCTATGGGGAGTAATGACTTCACATATAGGAAGTATAGGTGGTAAAATTTATTTAAAGTTAGCAAACACCGCATTGGTCACTTGAATCCTTCATGAAAGAAAATTGAAGGAAGAGAGATTTCACATATAGATACACTATGTTGGACATATTATATGATTGTGAATACCCATTAATTATTTTCAAACTTGATCAAATTAGTTGAAGTTGGACAAGGAAGACAACGTAATGAGTTATGATTGGGTATATTTGTATAGAAGTTATATTGTTATGGATCCTGCAACATGTGATGCTTGCTTCCACCACATACTAGCCAGAACTTTCGCACCAAGTAGAAATACTACTTGTGCATCCAAACACCCTTAAACCCAAAGTTGTTCCACATGAGTCCACCATACCTACCTATATGCAGTATTTACCTGCCGTTCCAAGTAAATTTGCATGTGCCAAACTCTAAACCTTCAAATAATATTCTGTTTTGTATGCCCGAATTGCTCATATAATGACTAGGGGTTGTCAGTATCTTCCATGATAGGTGGGTTATTCTTACGATCTGTGTTGATTTACTATCATTAATGAGAAAGTGGCTGGTAATAGGGATTCCTAGTCCCGAAATCAAAGAAAAAAATGCAATAATTAAACAAAACTCCCCCAGGAATGTTGTTGGTATGGACGATACCCGTGGATTCGGCTCGCTGTGGAGTGTGATTGATTGGTGGAGGGGGAGTAAAAGCTTTACCATTCTGTTTGGGAACCGCCTATAATGTATCTAGCATGGAAGATACCGAGATCTCTCGATTGTTATGGTGACAATGAAAGCATACCGCCCAAGATTATTATTCATCTCTGCTTTAAAATCTCGAGCTCTGGAACCTCTGCAAATCAATGCTTCCCTCTGTGAAGGGCCTATCTTTTACTTTCTAGTACTTACCTTTATGCAGAGTCACGGTGATCTTCACCACTTCCTATATTTCGCCTTTTTCTCTTGGCAAGCGTCATGTTTTGGGTAAAGATCCAAGCATATATGGCCATTCAAATATATTTGATCATGAATTATTATTGTTGAAAATTATCTGTATGATAAATAAGTTGGGAGGCAAAACTCTAAGCCCCTATCTTTCTCTGTGTTCGACGAGAGCCATTTTCTCTAAAAATATGCTTTGAGTGCTAGCAATCATGGAAGACTATATGATAGTTGAGTATGTGAAATTTGCTAAATCAAAGCTCTTACATAGACCCTTCCTGAAAAGAATTGCAATTGTTTGGTGACTGAAAGGATAGTTTGTTAGTCTATACTTTATGAGATAAGCTACTGTTTATGATATATAATGATGCGAGAAAAAGTGTTTGAAATTATCATTGATCAAATTTATGCACTATGCTAGCATTCACACTTCATAAATTATTTATTTTATCATTTACCTACTCGAGGACGAGCATGAATTAAGCTTGGGGATGCTGATACGTCTCCAATGTATCTATAATTTATGAAGTATTCATGCCATGTTTACAATAATTTTATATGATTTTGGTATGATTTTATTAGAACTAACCCGGACTGACGTTGTTTTCAACAGAACTACCATGGTGTCGTTTTTTGTGCAGAAATAAAAGTTCTCGGAATGGGCTGAAAATTTACGGTGATTTTTTATGGACCAAAAGATACCCCCGAAGCACCGGAGATGGGCCAGGAAGTGACCAAGGATACCATGAGCTAGGAGGGTGCTCCCTACCCCTCGAGAGGGCGCTCCTGGCTTGTGACTTCCTCGAGAACCTTCTGGACATGGGACCGATGCCAAAAATTCCTATAAATACTAAAACCCCTAGAAAGAAACCTAGATCGGGAGTTCCGCCACCACAAGCCTCCAGAGCCACGAAAAACCAATCGGGATCCCATTCCGGCACCTTGACGGAGGGGGAAACCATCACTGGAGGCCATCTTCATCATCCTGACACCCTCCATGACGAGGGAGTAGTTCACCCTCAGGGCTGAGGGTACTTACAAGTAGCTATGTGTTTGATCTCTCTCTGTCGTGTTCTTGATATCGCACGATCTTGATGTACCATGAGCTTTATTGATATAGATTGAATCATATGGAGTTTTCCCCTCTCTATCTTCTTGTGATGAATTGAGTTTTCCCTTCGAAGTTTTCTTATCGGATTGAGTCTTTAGGGATTTGAGAACACTTGATGTATGTCTTGTGATGGGATATCCGTGATGAAAATGGGATGTTCTATTGATCCACTTTATGTATGTTTTGGTGATCAACTTGTAGGTTCCGTGACCTTGGGAATCTATGCATAGGGGTTGGCACACGTTTTTGTCTTGAATTTCCGGTAGAAACTTTGGGGCACTCTTTGAAGTTCTTTGTGTTGGATTGAGCATGACGAATCTAAAATTATGTGATGCATATCCTATAATCAAGCCCATGGTTACTTGTGGTGACATTGGAGTATCTAGGTGACATTAGGGTTTTGGTTGATGTGTGTCTTAAGGTGTTATCGTAGTACGAACTCTAGGGATGTTCGTGACACTTATAGGGATAGCTCATAAGATTGATCAGAAAGGATAACTTTGAGGTGGTTTCATACCCTACAATAATTTCTTCGTTAGTTCTCCGCTACTTGTGACTTTGGAGTGAACTCTTTGTCGCACAAGAGGTATTTACATATGATTCAACTATGTCAATAATGTTGAGAGAAATTGCACTAGTGAAAGTATGGACCCTAGGCCTTGTTTCCAAGAATTTATACAACATTTTGCTTACTGTTTACTATTTGTTGCCTTGTTGTTTTTATATTTTCAGATTAAAAAAACCTATATCTACCATCCATATTAAACTTTTATCACCATCTCTTCGCTGAACTAGTGCACCTATACAATTTACTATTGTATTGGGTGTGTTGGGGACACAAGAGACTCCTTATTATTTGGTTGCATGGTTGTTTGAGAGAGACCTTCTTAGTCCTACACCTCCCACGGATTGATAAACCTTAGGTCATCCAGTTGAGGGAAAATTGCCGCTGTCCTACAAAACTCTTCGCTTGGAGGCCCAACACGAGTCTACAAGAAGAAGGTTGTGTAGCAGACATCAGTCTGATAGCACCACCAATCAGAACCATGGGAAAAATCTCCGTGTCCCTCATGTGTTTGATCTCCCTATCTCAACTCCTCACTTCCATATGTAATGTATTTACTTTCCGCTGCCATACTTGTTGGCTTGCATGTGTAGGGTGTGCTAGACTTGCTATAATTGCTAAAATCTGCCAACCATTTGGAAATCGGGTATGTTTTAATTTGTGCTAGTAGTCTTTTCACCCCCCTCTAGACACACACTTGCAGTGATCCCTCAATTGGTATCAAAGCAAGGTCTCCATAACCTTGGTTTAATCACCTTTGGAGGATGACGGATTTGTCTAGTTTGGAGAGTTTGAGTTGTAGAGTGCCTATTCTTGATGGGGAGTACTATAGTCAATGGAAAGATGCTATGATTGATCTATTTGACAAATTCCATTTGAGCAAGCATATTGAAAATCCCAATGTGTTCCCCATTGATCCCTTGCATCCCACATACGAAGAGGAAATTGACATGCTTGGTAACCTTAGAACTGTCAATCTTATCATTAGAGGTTTGCCAAGATTTGTGATTAATCAATTGAAGTATTTTGAATGTGCTTATACTTTGTGGAATGATTTGGAGAAACGATATCCAAATTATTCATTGAGTAATCTTGATGAAATTCTTCATAAGATTGTTTCTTTTCATGGAATGAACCCCAGTGATCCAAACTTTGATAAATGCTTATTTGAGCTTCGTGTTCTTATGCGTGCTAAAGGAGATGTCACTAGCATGAGAAACATTGTTGTAGAAGCCATTCACATACATAAGCTTGAACATTGTCTTAGTCAAAATTCTAACGAATCTCTTGGTTTCTATGACGAGGAGATTCTACCTAATGATGACAATGAAGAACATGGATACTATGATCATGATGAGATGTTTGACATCGAATGTGCCAAGACGATGAAGTGCCTAAGTCTCATGGTGAACTTCGAGGACTACATGTCCGGTGGAAAAGAGTGGATTCTCGATAGTGGATGCACCGATCATATGACTCGAGATAAAGACATGTTCCAAGAGATCACACCTAATCAAGGACCTCGGAGGTATGTGACCTTTGGAGACAACTCTAAGGGCGAAGTACTTGGTCTTGGTAAGGTGACCACATCTCATGATAGCTCTATTCAAAATGTTATGCTTGTTGAATCCCTTGGCTACAATCTTATTTCCATACCTAGACTAGCATACTTCGGTTTCAATGTACTATTTACTAAAGTAGATTGCCAAGTGTTTTGTCATGACAATCATAACACTGTCTTTACCGGTATTCGTAGAGGTGATCTATACATAGTCAACTTCACTAAAAGGGCCCAACCTTGTACTTTTCTTATTGCAAAATCATCTATAGGTTGGCTATGGCATAGAAGGCTAGGACATGTAGGCATGCATAATTTAGATAAGCTTATCAAGGGCGATCACATTCTTGGTGTTAAAGATGTTATCTTTGACAAAGATAGTCTTTGTAGCACTTGTAAAGATGGAAAGCAAGTAGGTGGAAGTCACCCGGTCAAGAACATCAAGACTACTAGTAGACCACTCGAGTTACTTCATATGGATATTTTTGGTCCCAATGCTTACAAGATCCTCGATGGAAACCCCTATGGTCTAATTATAGTTGATGATTTGTCCAGATTTACGTGGGTATTCTTTCTTGATGATAAGTCGCAGGTGCAAAAGATCTCCAAGAACTTTTCTCGCAAAGCACAAAAGCAATTTGAAGTGAAGATCAAGAAGGTTTAGAGCGATAACGGATCGGAGTTCAAGAACACCCATGTGGATACCTTTCTTGACGAAGAAGGTATTTCACATGAGTTCTCGGCTACGTACATGCCTCAACAAAATGGAGTTGGTGAGAGAAAGAACCGAACTCTCATTGAGATGGCAAGAACGATGCTTGACGAATACAAGACACCAAGACACTTTTGGGCAGGAGCCGTGGAAACAGCATGTCATGCCACAAACCAACTCTACTTGCAGAAGCTTCTCGGTAAAATGGCATACGAGCTACTCACCGGTAACAAACCCCAAGTTGGATACTTTAGGATATTCGGCTCCAAGTGCTACATTCTTGATAAGCATCGTCGTGCTAAATTTGCACCTAAATCTCATGAAGGTTTCCTACTTGGTTACGGATCAAACTCTCACACTTACCGTGTCTACAACAACTTTACTCAAAAAGTTGAAGTGACGATCGATGTGAAGTTTGATGAATCTAATGGTTCACAAGTCGAAAAATTGCCAAATGATGTAGGAGATAAGCACCCTTCGGAAGCTATCAAAGACTTGTCCATCGGCAAGATTCATTCTGAGGAGGTGAAGGAAAGTACTTCATCACCCCAAGTGGAAGCTCCTACTTTGCATCAAGGCTACCGGCAAAACGACATGGAAGCATCCACAAGTGATACACGACAAGATGAAGACGAGGAGGAAGTACACCATGAAGATCCAGCATAACCTCCTTCACCACCACCTCAAGGACACGACACCTTCGACAACAACAAAGATGAAGGAGAGGATGATGAAGAAGCTCCACCATCCAACAAGTCAAAGCTACCCTGAGTTCGAGCAAGAATGACAAGAAACCATCCCCTAAACCAAATCTTCGGTGACATACAAACGGGAGAATCACTCGCTCTAAAACTCGCTTAGATAATTTTTGTGCGCATTATTCTTTCATCTCTAGCATTGAACCCTTGAATGTTGAACAAGCTCTTGAAGACCCGGATTGGATAAAGCCTATGCATGAAGAGCTTCCCAACTTTGAGAGGAACAAGCAAGATGAAGACGGTCAAGTTGTACACAACAAGGTGCGTCTCGTAGCCCAAGGATATACGCAAGTTGAAGGTATGGACTACAGTGAGACCTATGCCCCCATTGCTAGAATTGAAGCTATTCAAATTCTTCTTGCTTATACCAATCACCATGATATCACTCTTTACCAAATGGATATCAAATGTGCATTTTTAAATGGATAAATAGAGGAGGAAGTCTATGTTAAACAACCTCCTGGATTTGTGAATCCTAAGAAACCTGACCACGTCTACAAACTTTGCAAAGCTTTATACGGTCTTAAGCAAGCTCCTCGTGCTTGGTATAAATGCCTAACAAAGTTTTTTATTGAAAAAGGTTTTGAAATTGGTAAAATTGACGCAACCTTATTCACAAAGAGAGTTAATGGTGAATTATTTGTGTGCCAAATTTATGTGGATGATATAATCTTTGGATCTACTAACCCATAGTTTAGTGAGAAATTTGGAAGGTTGATGTCAGAGAAATATGAGATGTCTATGATGTGTGAGCTGAAATTATTCCTTGGTCTACAAATCAAGCAAACGAGAGAAGGTTTATCTCTCAAAGCAAGTACACCAAGGACTTGATCAAGAAGTTCAACATGCAAGAGTTCAAAGGTATGAAAACTCCCATGCCTACTAGTGGACATGTTGATCTCAGTAAGGAGGACAAACCAGTTGATCAAAAGGTTTATCGATCAATGATTGGTTTATTGATATATCTATGTGCCTCCCATCCCGATATTATGCTAAGTGTGTGCATGTGTGACCGATATCAAGCTGCACCTAAAGAGTGTCATCTTTTGGCCATGAAACGTATTGTGAGATACTTGATACATACACTAAACTTTGGTACTTCGTATCCCAAGGGATCTTCCTTTAATCTTGTTGGCTACTCTGACCCGGACTATGCCGATGAAAAGGTTGATAGAAAATCCACCTTGGGTACATGTCAATTTCTTGGTAGATCTCTTGTGTCTTGGTCCTCCAAGAAAAAAACTCGGTATCTCTATCTACCACCAAAGCTGAGTATATTGCCACCGGATCGTGTTGTGCAATTGCTATGGATGACACAAATGCTTAAGTATTATGGAATCAATGTGAAAAATGTTCCATTACTTTGTGACAATGAAAGTTCTATTAAGATTGGTCATAATACCGTGCAACATTCTCGAACTAAGCATATTCAAGTTCGACATCATTTCATTCGTGATCATGTTGCCAAAGGAGACATTAATCAAGCAATTGGCCGATATCTTTACTAAGCCACTTGATCAAAAGTGTTTTGTCACTTGAGGAGTGAGTTGAACATCATTGATGCTTCAAACTTGAGCTAAGCTCACTCAGATGCATGCAAGAGGATGAGCTTACTTAACCATTCCATGCTATCATTACTATGAATATCATGTATCTTGGAATTCTATGCTCCCGTGTATTGCTTCTAACCCTTTTGTAGGTACTTGGAAAAAGAACACTCCACAAGATTGCCATCAACTCATATCTTAAGCAATCTTCTCATGACCAAGTATCCACAACCCTCTTTTGTGATGGAAGGAAGAAGACAACAAAACATATCCTTGACATATATTTGAATTTATAAATTGGAATCAAATCACAATTGATATCATGTCATTTGAACATATCATGTTCTTCCTTGCGTGACTAACTTATGTAGGTGATAAGTGAACCAAAACAAAAAGGATTGCTCCCAACTCAAGATAAAGTTCATCAACATCGAGCATCCTCATCAAGTTCACCTACAAGCCATGTCATCAACATCGCTCAAAGTATGTACTCATATCCTTGATATAGATTTACTCCAAGTCATGAGATAAAGAAACTCAAGCGATATGAATACATTAAAATGCTTAAACAAAAAATGGTAACCCCATTTTGAGCTTAACTATGAGTATGACCTATGATCAAGTATTCTTGCTTGTATCCATAAGTCAATATGCTCTAATATAGGTTACCTAGTCACCGCCAATCATCTAGTTATAAGAATTGAATGGAGATTTTCTGATTTGTTGCTCATTGACATTTCCATTCAACTATAACCTAGATGAAAATTCATTGCAAATCTTTCTGAAAATTTCATTGCAAATCTTTGTGATTCTTTTGAGACCTTCTGAAAAACTGCATTTGACAAAATAGCCAAAAATTACATTGACAAGTTTTTGTTTTCATCTCGGAGTCTCCAATCTCAAAAACTCGGTCTCACTGATATTGCAGTCAAATTGCAAAAACACAGATTGGTGTTGCCGATACCTTTTGCCTCAGAGCCACCGACCCTATGCATTTTGTCTGTTTTGGTCTTATGGTCAGATCAATGATTCCAATGATGCAGGGGGGGGGGGGAATATCAAGAGGTATAATAAAAATATTCAAGGATCCCTACATTAAAGGAGGAGAAGTCTTAAAGGTTTTCAAATCTTAAGGGGAGAAAATTGTTTTCAAGGAACCCTTGTCTCAAATGCTCTCAATGACCCTTAATCTCTAGGATCCCTTACCACTCAATGATTCCTCTTATCTGACACCAGTGTGACCCTTTTTGGAAATTAATGCCAAAGGGGGAGAAATACCAAAGCTTCAAAGCTTATACTAAAGTGGGTGATAATACCAAAGGGGGAGATATAACACCAAAGGGAGAAATATCTAAGCATTCATGCTTCAGGGGGAGAAATACTCTTGAAAAGAAGAAGTGTAAGCTTAACAAGATAAAGGGGAGAATTATCAAGGATACCTTATCACAAAAACACTTCTTGAGGAGAAGGGAGAAGAATGAATCTGATTAAATTTGATTCTCATATGTTTTAGACTTTTCTCAGCCCTACCTACTCCGAATATCTACATGTTATGATTCAAGGGGAGAGAAAAACTTACAAATCCATATCTAGGGGAGAAAGCTCTAAATGTATTTGGAGACATATCATTCTTAAGAAATTATTTCTCATATATGTCTTCCATATCTTGGTACTCTTGGTTTCATTTGAATTTGCACTATTAGAATATACTTGTGTTTCTTAACATTGTTTTCTCAAGTGTGTTCCTACTGTTAAATGCTCAAGGAACCCAAGGTAAGTATATACATCATATTCCTGCTCAAGATGACCTCTTGCTTCTTGCACATATTGTTTGCAAGAGTGAATCTTGAACATGAAATATTTTCACTCATATATACTTGATGCATATTGCCAAGATATACATGAATTCTCATGTCTTTTCTACTATGTGTGTGTTCACGCATTCCAAAGCAACTATCTTTAAAATGGATTGCACACATCTAGGGGGAGCTCGTATTAGTCATGTATCCTTCAAAGTCTCCACATATTTCTGCATATCTTAAATTGAAGCTTTGATTGTATGTTTTCATCAATTACCAAAAAGGGGGATTTTGAAAGCACGATATGCTCCCTTGGTGCTTTTGATAATTCATGACAACATACATTGTCTCTTGGAATAGTACTTTTATCTAGTGTATTTCAGATAAAGTCCACAGAGAGTGTTGGCTAAGGATTGTGAGGAGCATCCCCAAGAAGAATAAGGAGAAGGAATAGCATTGGCAAAGATTCAACCAAGAAGACTCTACATTTTACTTTGTGAGAAATCACTTTGAGTCTATAGGAAAGGCAATATTATTAAAAGGGGGTAAGGTATTGTTGGTGAACAAAATGCTCCACGTGCACAAGTGATAGTCACCAAAAACGTCCACAATCTCTTCCACAAAAGTCTGTCTAAGCCTATCATGAAAATCGGTGCCACCAACTATTCCCACTCGGTCCTACCGATTTCCACCTCACACAGGTCCTAGCCAAACCCTAGGTCTTCTCTACAACCGATTCTGCATTGGTACTACCGAGTTTAGGTTGCCAACATTCTGTTACCTCTTTCCTTAAAATCGGAATTTCTGAGATTTTGGATCGGCATCATCGAGTTGTGCAATCTGACCGTTGGTCACCTTATCGTTACTGCCGAGACTTCTGTATCGGTCTCACCGAGATTCGAAAGTTGATACCTTCGCAGCAACTCGGTACCACCGATTTTTATACTTCGGTGCCACCAAGTTGGTCACTTAAGGTGTAACCGTTGGATTTTTGGAGATTCCTATATACACCCCTCCACCACCACTCACTCGCAAGACAAGCTCTCAGAATAGATCCCCACTTATCCCATCTGATTTTCTGAGAGAGAGCCACCTACTCATGTGTTGAGATCAAGCCATTCCACTCCATCCATATGAATCTTGATCTCTAGCCTCCCCAAGTTGCTTTCCACCCAATCAATCTCTTCCACCAAAGCCAAATCTGTGAGAGAGTGATTGAGTGTTGAGGAGTCTATCATCTTGAAGCACAAGAGTAAGGAATTCATCGTCATTATCAATCCTATTACCTTTTGGAGGGTGGTGCCTCCAAGATTGGTTAGTTGTCGCTTGGGAGCCTCCTAGTTCGTGTTGTGGAGCTGAACCAAGAAGTTTGTAAGGGCAAGGAGATCGCCTACTTCATGAAGATCTACCCTGAGTAAGGCTAGTCCTCCATGGACGTAGGACATCATGGTATAGACAAGGTTTCTTCTTTGTGGAACCCTCCGTGGGTAGAACCCTCCATGGACTCTCATGAACCTTACCCTCCATGGGTTGAAGTCTCCATAAACGTGGACGTATGATAGCACCACCTATTGGAACCACAGGGAAAATCTTCTTGTCCCTCATGAGTTTGATCTCCCTATCTCAACTCCTCACTTCCGTGAGCAATGTATTTACTTTTCAATGCCATACTTGTTGACTTGCATGTGTAGGGTGTGCTAGACTTGTTATAATTGCTAAAGTCTGTCAACCATTAACTTTGGAAATAGGGTAGGTTTTGTGCTAGTAGTCTATTCACCCCCTCTAGACACACACTTCTAGTGATCCCTCTATGTAGGGTGTAGTGATCCCTCAGTGTAGGGTGTACTTGATGTTGGAAATATGCAGAGGCAATAATAAATTAGTTATTATCATATTTCCTTGTTCATGATAATTGTTTATTATCCATGCTAGAATTGTATTGATCGGAAACTCACATACATGTGTGGATACATAGACAACACCATGTCCCTAGTATGCCTAAATAGACTAGCTCGTTGATCATAGATGGTTCAGGTTTCCTAGCCATGGACATGAGATGTCATTTGATAAAGGTATCACATCATTAGGAGAATGATGTGGTGGACAAGACCCAAAATATAAACGTAGCATATGATCGTGTCAGTTTATTGCTATATATTTTTTGTATGTCAAGTATCTGTTCCTATGACCATGAGATCATGCAACTCACTGACACCGGAGGAGTACCTTGTGTGTATAAAATGCCGCAACATAAGTGGGTGACTATAAAGGTGCTCTATAGGTATCTCCGAGGGTGTCTGTTGGGTTGGCATGGATCAAGACCGGGATTTGTTACTCCGTGTGACGGAGAGGTATATCAGGGCCAACTCGGTAATACAGCATCACTATAAGCCTTGCAAGCAATGTGACTAAAGAGTTAGCCACAGGATCATGTATTTTGGAATGAGTAAAGAGGCTTGCCAGTAACAAGATTGAACTAGGTATAGAGATACCGACGATCGAATCTTGGTAAAGTAACATACCAAAGAACAAAGGGAATAACATACGGGATTATCTGAATACTTGACATAGAGGTTCGACCGATAAAGACCTTCATAGAATATGTAGGAACCAATATGGGCATCCAGGTCTCTTTATTGGTTATTGACCGTAGAGGTGCCTCGGTCATGTCTGCATAGTTCTCGAACCCGTAGGATCTGCACACTTAAGTGTCGGTGACGTTTCGGTATAGTTGAGTTATGTATGTTGGTGACTGAAGGTTTTCTGGAGTTCCGGATGAGATCCCGGACGTCACGAGGAGCTCTACAATGGTCTGGAGGTAAATATTGATGTATAGGAAGTCCTGTTTTGGCCACCGGAAGAGTTTTGGGTATTTCCGATAGTGTACCCGGAGTGTCGGAGGGCCATCCGGAGGGGCCACCCACGCCGGGAGGTCACATGGGACCGAGGGGTGTTGCACCATCCCTTAGTGTGCTGGACAAACCATTCATACAAGGCCCATGGGGCTAGGAAAGAATGGGAAAGGTAAATCCCCAAGGGGAAGGAAAATCCAAATTAGGAAGGAGTCCTAATAGGATTCCACCTCCCTCGTGGGAGGTGGATTCCTCCCTTGTTTGGTTCGGCCGAACCTCCTTGGAGTAGGGGCCAAGGCTGCCTCCTCTCCCCATACTCCTATACATATTGAGGGATTTTGAGGGCAGCCCCTAACCCTAATTGCCATGTGTTGTCCACTTCTTCCTCTAGATCTGTTTCTCCTCTATATTGATTATGTAGTGCTTGGCGAAGCCCTGCCCGATCAGCTCCACCACCACCATCGCCGCGCTGTCGTGCTGCCAGAGAACTCATCTACCTCTCCCCCTATTGTTGGATCAAGAAGGTGGAGATCTTCATCGAGCTGCACGTGTGCTGAACATGGAGGTGTCATCCGTTCGGCGCTAGATCGGAAGGACCACGATAGGATCGCGGGACGACTCGTGATTGGATCGCGAAGATGTTCGACTACACCAACCGCGTTTCTCAATGCTTCCCGCTTAGCAATCTACGAGGGTATGTAGATCCACTCTCCCTCTTGTAGATACTCATCACCATGGATTGATCTTGTGTGTGCATAGGAAATTTTTTGTTTCCCATGCAAGATTCACCAACAGTGGTATCAGAGCTAGGTCTATGCGTAGATGAGATCACGAGTGGAACACAAAGGAGTTTGTGGTCCTTGATGCTAAGATTTCTTCCTCCCTTGGTCTTTTCTTGATTCAACGGTATTGTGGGATGAGGCGGCCCGGACCAACCTTACTCATCCACATACGAGAGACCGGTTCCATCGACTAACATGTGACTTTGTTGCATAAAGATGGCTCACGGGTGTCTGTCTCTCCTACTCTACTCTAGTTGGATCGGATTCGACAAAGGCAGTCCTTCAGAAGGTTGAATAGCAATTTGTGTATCACCATTGTGGTTTTGCATAGGTAAGAATCGTTCTTGCTAGACACCCATAGCAGCCACGTAAAACATGCAACAACAATTAGAGGACATCTAACTTGTTTTTGCAGGGTATGTTGTGATATGATATGGCCAATTACATGATGAGATATATGAGATGTATGAGATGATCATGTTTTTTATATAATATCACAACTTGCATGTCGATGAGTATGGCAACTGGCAGGAGCCATAGGGTTGTCTTTAATTATTGTATGACCTGCGCGTCAATCATTAAGCACTATGTAATGCTTTACATTATCGCTAAGCGGTAGCAATAGTAGTAGAAGCATGGTGGGCGGGACAAACCCAATGGTGACACGTTGATGGAGATCAAGATGATGGAGATCATGGTGTCATGCCGGTGAGGATGGAGATCATGCCGGTGCTTTATAGATGGAGATCAAATCACAAGTTCATGGTCATATCATGTCACTTATGATTTGCATGTGATGTTAATCCTTTATGCACCTTGTTTATCTTAGGACGACGGTAGCATTATAAGGTGATCCCTCATTAAAATTTCAAGATAAAATTGTGTTCTCCCCGACTATGCACTGTTGCGAAAGTTTTTCATTTCGAGACACCACGTGATGATCGGGTGTGATAGACTCTACGTTCACATACAACGGGTGCAAGATAGTGTTGCACGTGCAGAACACTCGGGTTAAACTTGACAAACCTAGCATGTACAGACATGGCCTCGGAACACAAGAGACCGAAAGGTCGAACATGAGTCATATAGTAGATATGATCAACATGATGATGTCCACCATTGAAACCACCTCAACTCACGTGATGATCGGACTTGAGTTGGTGAATTTGGATCATGTATCACTCAGATGACCGGAGGGATGTCAATTTGAGTGGGAGTTCTTAGGTAATATGATTAATTGAACTCATTATCATGAACATAGTCAGAAGTGTCTTTGCAAATTATGTTGTAGATAGATCGCATTGTAGCTCCCTTGTTTTATTGATATGTTCTTAGAGAAAATTAAGTTGAAAGATGATGGTAGCAATAATGTGGACTGGGTCCGCGATGTGACGATTGTTGTCATTGCTGCACAGAAGGCTTATGTCCTTAATGCACCGCTCGGTGACCACCCCCTCAAGAGTCGTTTGTAGATGTTGTGAGCATCTGAGAGGCACGTTCTGATGACTACTTGATAGTTCAGTCAGTGTGTCATGCATTACGGCTTAGAATTAAGGCTCCAAAACATTTTGAACGTCATGGAACATACAAGATGTTCCAAGAGATGAAATTGGGATCTCAGGCTCGTGCCCGTATTGAGAGGTATGAGACCTCCAACAAGATTATTTGCCTGTAAGATGAAGGAGAATAGCTCAATTGGTGAGCATGTGCCCGGATTGTCTGGGTACTACAATCGCTTGAATCGAGTGGGAGTTGATCTTCCAGATAAGATAGTGATTGATATAGTTCTCCAAGTCACTGTCACTAAGCTACTAGAGCTTCATGATGAACTATAAAATGGCAGGGATGGAAATAATGATCCCTGAGCTATTCACGATGTTTGACACCGCGAAGGTAGAAATCTAGAAGGAGCATCAAGTGTTGATGGTTACTGAAACCACTAGTTTCGAGATGGGCAAGGGCTAGGAGGGAAATTTCATGGATGGCAAGTCAGTTGCTACTCTAGTGAAGAAACCCAAGGTAGAACCCAAACCCGAGACTAAGTGCTTCTATTATGAGGAGAACGGTCGCTGAAGCGGAACAACCCTAGATACTTGGTAGATAAGAAGGCTGGCAACATCGACAGAAGTATATTTGATATACGTGTTATTGATGTGTACCTTGCTAGTACTCCTAGTAGCACCTGGGTATTGGATACCGGTTCGGTTTCTAAATGTTAGTAAATCGAAATAAAATCTACGGAAGAAACGAAGGCTAGCTAAGGGTGAGGTGATGATGTGCATTGGAAGTGTTTCCAAGGTTGATTTGATCATCGTCGCAAGCTCTCTGTACCTTCGGGATTAGTGATAAACCTAAATTAATGTTATTTGGTGTTTGTGTTGAGCATGAACGTGATTAGATCATGTTTATTGCAATATGGATATTCATTTAAGTTAGAGAATAGTGTTTATTCTTCTTACATGAATAAAACCTTCAATGGTCACGTACCCAATGGGAATGGTTTGTTGGATCTTGATCGTAGTAATACACATGTTCATAACATTGATGCCAAAAGATACAAAGTTAATAATGATAGTACCACATACTTGTGGCACTGCCACTAAATGTCATATTGGTATAAATTGCCTGAAGAAACTCCATGCCAATGGATCTTTGGACTCATTAGGTTTCGAATCAGCTGAGGCATGCGGACCATGCCTCTTGGGCAAGATAACTGATACCCCATTTTCCGGTTTGATGGAGCGGGGAAGTGACTTATTGGCAATGATACATGTTGATGTATGCGGTCCAATGAGTGCTGTAGAGTGTGGTGGATATCTTTATTTTCTTACCTTCACTGATGATTTGAGTAGATATGGGCATATTTACTTAATGAAACACAAGTCTGAAACGTTTGAAAAGTTCAAGCAAATTTAGAGCGAAGTTTGAGATCATCGTGAGAAGAAGATAAAAAAGCCTACGATATGATCATGGAGGTGAATATTTGAGTTACGAGTTTGGTATAGAACTTAAGACAATGTGGAAGTTGTTTCACAACTCACGCCACCTGGAACACCATAGTGTGATGGTGTGTCCGAACGTCATGGTCATGCTATATTGTATATGGTGCGTACTATGATGTCTCTTATTGTTTTGCCACTATCGTTTTGAGGTTATGTATTAGAGACAACTACATTCACTTGAAATATGACACCATATAAATCTACTGAGATGACACCATATGAATTATGGTTTGGCAGAAACCTAAGCCGTCATTTCTTGGTGTTTGGGGATGCGACTCTTATTTCTGATGAGGTCGAACCCAAAGCAGAAAGGTGCATCTTCATAGTATACCCTAAGGTAACAGTTGGGTACACCTTCTATCTCAGATCTGATGGCAAATGTGTTTGTTGCTAAAAATGGGTTCTTTCTTGAGAAAGAGTTTCTCTTGAAAGAATTGAGTGGGAGGAAGATAGAACTTGATGAGGTTGGTGAACCTTTGTTTGAACCAGAGAGTAGCGCAGCGCAGAAAGATGTTTCTGTGGAACCTAGGTTAGTTGAGAAGGAAGTTAATGATGATGATCATGAAGCTTCGGATCAAGTTACTATCGAACCTCATAGGTCAACAAGGACTCGTACTGCTCCTGAGTGGTACGGAAACCCTGTCTTGGAGGTCATGTTGTTGGACAACGATGAACCTAGGAACTATGGAGAAGTGATGATGGGCCCGGATTCCAACAAATGGTTAGAAGCCTTGAAATCCGAGAAAGGATCCATGTATGAAAACCAAGTATGGACTTTGGTAGACTTGCTCGTTAAACGGCAGGTCGTTGAGTACAAATGGACCTTTAAGATGAAGACAGACATTGATGGTGAATGTCACCATTTATAAAAGCTCGACTTGTCGCAAAGAAGTTTCTGCCAAGTTCAAGGAGTTGACTATGATGAGACTTTCTCACCCGTAATGATGCTAAAGTCTGTTGATATTATGTTAGCAGTTACTGCATTTTTTGGTTATGAAATTTGGTAGATGGATGTCAAAACATAGTTTCCGTAACGGTTTCCGTGAGGAAAGGTTGTGTGTGATACAACCAGAAAGTTTTGTCACTCCTAAGGATACTAAAAGGTGTGCAAGGTCTAGCAATCCTTCTATGGGCTAGAGCAAGCATCTTGAGTTGGAATATACGCTTTGATGAGGTGATCAAAGTTTTTAAGTTTGTATAGAGTTTATGAGAAACTTTTATTTACAAGAAAGTGAGTGGGAGCACTATATAATTTCTGATCAGTATATGTTGATGAGATATTGTTGATCAGAAATGATGTAGAATTTCTAGAAAGCATAAAGGGTTGTTTGAAAGGTGTTTTTAAAAGGAAGACCTGGATAAGGCTACTCAATTGTTGGGCCTCGAGATCTATAGAGATAGATCAAGACGCTCGATGATACTTTCAATGAGTGCATACCTTGACAAGATTTCGAAAGATTTCAAAATGGATCGGTCAAAAAGGAGTTCTTACCTGATTTGTAAGGTGTAAAGTTGAGTAAGACTCAAACCTCGACCATGGCAGAAGAAAGAGCAAAGACGAAGGTCGTCCCCTATGCCACTAGCCATAGGCTCTATTTGGTATGCCATGTTGTGTACTGCACTTGATGTGTGCCTTGCCCCATGTCTAACAAGGGGGTACAAGAGTTATACAGGAGTGGATTACTGGAGAGTGGTCAAAATTTTCCTTAGTAACTAGAGGACTGAGGAGATGTTTCTCGATTATGGAGGTGATAAAGAGTTTGCCATAAAGAGTTACGTCGATGCAAGGTTTAACACCAATCTGGATGACTCTGAGTAGCAATCCGTATATGTATAGGGAGAAGCCATTTGGAATAGCTCCAAGTGGAGTGTGGTATAGCAGTGTCTATAATATGACATAGAGATTTGCAAAGTACACACAGATCTGAATGTCATAGACCCATTGATTAAAGACCTCTCTCACATGCAAAGCATGATTGAACCCCAAAATTCATTGGGTGTTAGATTCATAACAATGTAAATCACATGGTGATGTGAACTAGATTATTCACTCTAGTGCAAGTGGGAGACTGTTGGAAATATGCCCTAGAGGCAATAATAAATTAGTTATTATCATATTTCCTTGGTCATGATGATCGTTTATTATCCATGCTAGAATTGTATTGATCGGAAACTCACATACATGTGTGGATACATAGACAACACCATGTCCCTAGTATGCCTCTAATATACTAGCTCATTGATCAAAGATGGTTAAGGTTTCCTAGCCATGGACATGAGATGTCATTTGAAAACGGGATCACATCATTAGGAGAATCATGTGGTGGACAAGACCCAAACTATAAACGTACCATATGATCGTGTCATATTATTGCTACAGCTTTCTACATGTAAAGTATCTATTCCTATGACCATGAGATCATGCAACTCACTGACACCGAAGGAGTACCTTAAGTGTATCAAACATCGCAATGTAACTGGGTGACTCTAAAGGTGCTCTACAGTTATCTCTGAGGTGTCTGTTGGGTTGGCATGGATGACGACTGGGATTTGTTACTCCCTGTGACTAAGAGGTATCTCAGGGCCCACTCGATAATACAACATCACTATAAGCCTTGCAAGAAATGTGACTAAAGAGTTAGCCACGTGATCCTATATTACGAAACGAGTAAAGAGACTTGCCAGTAACGAGATTGAACTAGGTATAGAGATACCGATGATTGAATCTTGGGCAAGTAACATACCGAAGAACAAAGGGAACAACATACGAGATTATCTGAATCCTTGACATAGAGGTTCGACCGATAAAGATCTTCATAGAATATGTAGGAACCAATATGGGCATCTAGGTCCTGCTATTGTTTATTGATCATATAGGTGTCTCAGTCATGTCTGCATAGTTCTCCAGCCCGCAGGGTCTGCACACTTAAGGTTCGGTGACGTTTCCGTATAGTTGACTTATGTATGTTGGTGACGAAGGTTTCTTGGAGTCCCGGATGAGATCCCGTACATCATGAGGAGCTCGAAAATGGTCTGGAGGTAAATATTGATATATAGTAAGTCCCGTTTTGGCCACCGGAAAAGTTTCGGGTATTTCCGGTAGTGTACCGGGAGTGCCAGAGGGCCATCAGGAGGGGCCACCCATGCCGGGAGGCCACATGGGCCTCAAGGGTGTTGCACCAGCCCTTAGTGGGCTGGGCAAACCAGTCCTACAAGGCCCATGCGGCTAGGAAATAGTTGGAAAGAAAAAAAAACAAGGGGAAGGAAAATCCAAATTAGGCAGGAGTCCTAATAGGATTCCACCTCCCTTCTGGGAGGTGGATTCTTCCCTTGTTTGGTTCGGCCGAACCTCCTTGGAATAGGGACCAAGGCTGCCTCCTCTTCTTGAGGGATATTAAGGGCAAACCCTAACCCTAATTGCCACGTGCTGCCCCTTCGTCCTCTAGATCTGTTTGTCCTCTAGATTGATTTTGTAGTGCTTGGCGAAGCCCTGCCTTATCAGCTCCACCACCACCACCGCCACGTTGTCGCGCTGCCAGAGAACTCATCTACCTCTCCGCCCCTCTTGTTGTATCAAGAAGGTGGAGATCGTCATCAAGTTGCACGTGTGCTGAACACGAAGGTGTCATCTGTTCGGTGCTAGATCGAAAGGACCATGATAGGATCATGGGACGGCCCATGATGAGGTCGCGGGATGGCTCATGATTGGATCGCGAACAACTTCGACTACACCAACTGCGTTTGTTAACACTTCCTGCTTAGCGATCTACAAGGGTATGTAGATCCACTCTCCCTCTCGTAGATACTCATCACCATGGATAGATCTTGCGTGTGTGTAGGAATTTTGTTTCCCATGCAACGTTCCCCAACACTTGATATGCTAGAATTGATAAAATATTCCAACCAATTCACTTGGGAAAAGGTTAGGTTTTTATACGGTCAAGTTGTCTAATCACCCCCCCTCTAGACCTACTTTCGATCCCTACAAGTGGTATCATTATATCAGAGCTTTGGTCTCCATTGTATTGGTCTCACAACCAAGGAGAGTATGGAGTCTAGTGAGGGAAACTATCACCGTAGAGGTCCATATTTTGATGGTACTAATTTTGCTAGTTGGAAAAATAAGATGAAAATGCATATTCTTGGTCATAATCCCGCCGTACAGGATTTTGTTCGTGTTGTCTTGCAAGGTGAATTCTTTGGTGATGAAAAGGAACCGGATCGTGAAGCGACCATGGAAGAATTGAAGATGTTGCAATGCTCAAGCATGTGCCATTCTATTCAACCGTCTATGCCCCGAAGAATTCAACAAAATTAGCCGTCTTGAGAATGCAAAGGAAATTTGGGATACTTTGGTTGATATGCACGAAGGTATCGACTCTTTTACGGAATCCAAGTTGGATGTGCTTCAAAGTCAACTTGACAAGTTAAAGATGAAGGATGGTGAAGGGGTTGCCAAAATGTACTCTAGGCTTGCTCTCATCACAAATGAGATTGTCAGCTTAGGAAGCGAAGAAATGACCGAAAAATTCATCATCAAGAAGATACTTAGATCCTTGGATGGAAAGTATGAAACCGTGTGCACGTTGATCCAAATGATGCCAAACTACAAATATCTCAAGCCTACATAAGTGATTGGAAGGATTGTTGCTCATGAGATGTCACTCAAGGACAAGGAAGAACTTCACAACAAGTCAAGTGGTGCTTACAAAGTCTCAAGGGACACTCCCGCTACATCAAGTGACAACCTTGTTACCAATGAAGAGATAAGCCTCATGATCAAAAAATTCAACAAGTTCTACAAAAGTAGAGGCAAAGAGAGAAACTCCAACTCAATATATGAAGAGAAGCATTCATCTAGTCATGACCGGTATGGTTACAATTGTGGAAGGCCCGGACACTAGTCCAATGAGTGCATGACCCCTCCCCACAAAAGAAGGGAAGGGTCGCCTAGAAGAAAGATCTCAAGAGATGAGTCTCCTTGAAGAGAGAGAAGGACTAGAGATGATCGTTATGAACGATGACCCTCCTGAAGAAGCAAATTCTTGGAGAAGAAGGACGATAATCCACGAGTATAGGGTATCACAATAGTTTTCGAGGGTAGAGTATTCAACCCAAATTTATAGATTCGACACAAGGGGGGCCAAAGAATACTTGAGAGTATTAGCAGTTGAGTTGTCAATTCAACCACACGTGGAGATCAATATCTGTAGCAAAGTTGTGACGCCCCCAATTTCGACCATACGCTAAACATACACGCAATGCGTACGACCAAGATCAGGGACTCACTAATCAATATCACAACACAACTCTAGACACAAATTAAAGTCATACAACTTCATATTACAAGCCAGGGGCCTCGAGGGCTCGAATACAAAGCTCGACAAGCACGAGTCAGCGGAAGCAAATAATATCTGAGTATAGACATAAGTTAAACAAGTTTTTCCTTAAGAAGGCTATCACAAACATAACAACAACTCGAAAGAGGCGAGGCCTCCTGCCTGGGAACCTCCTATCCTACTGTTGATCGGGGGCCGCCTCCACGCAGTAGTAGGCCTCTGCGGTGGTGTAGTAGTCGTCTTCAGTGTACTCCATCTCCAGGGCTCCATCGTCTGAACGCAAAATCGAATCGAGGGGGAAAGAGAAAGCAACGCAATGATGAGTACTCATCCAAAGTACTCGCAAGACTAACATCAGAACTATGCTAAGTATGCATCATTATCAGGGGTGGGGTATGTTGGAAATATGCCCTAGAGGAAATAAATAAAGTGTTTATTATTATATTTCCTTGTTCATGATAATCGTTTATTATCCATGCTATAATTGTATTGATTGGAAACACATTACATGTGTGGGTAAATAGACAACACTTTGTCCCTAGTATGCCTCTAGTGACCTAGCTCGTTGGTCAAATATGGTCAAGGTTTCCTAGACATTGACATGTGATGTCATTTGATAATGGATCACATCATTAGGAGAATGATGTGATGGACAAGACCCAAACTACAAACGTAGCATATGATCGTGTCAGTTTATTGCTACTGTTTTCTGAATGTCAAGTCTATGTTTCTATGACCATGATATCATGCAACTCACGGACACCGGAAGAGTGCCTTGTGTGTATCAAACGTCGCAACATAACTGGGTGACTATAAAGGTGCTCTCCAAGTATCTTCGAGGGTGTCTGTTGGGTTGGCATGGATCAAGACTGGGATTTGTTACTTCGTCTGAGGGAGAGGTATCATAGGGCCCACTTGGTAATACAACATCACAATAAGCCTTGCAAGCAATGTGACTAAGTGTTAATCATGGGATCTTGTATTACGGAACGAGTAAAGAGACTTGCTGGTAACGAGGTTGAACTAGGTATGGAGATATCGACGATCGAATCTCGGGCAAGTAACATACCGAAGAACAAAGGGAACATCATACGGGATTAACTGAATGCTTGACATAGAGGTTCGACCGATAAAGATCTTCGTAGAATGTGTAGGAACCAATATGGGCATCCAGGTCCCGCTATTGTTTATTGACCGTAGAGGTGTCTCGGTCATGTCTACATAGTTCTCAAACCCGCAGGGTCTGCACACTTAAGGTTTGGTGATGTTTTGGTAGTATAGAGTTATGCATGGTGGTGACCTAAGGTTGTTTGGTGTCCTGGATGAGATCCCGGATGTCATGAGGAGATCCGGAATGGTCCGTAGGTAAAGATTTATATATATGAAGTCCTATTTTGGTCACCAAAAAAGTTTCGGGGTCATTGGTAGTGTACCGGGAGTGCCGGTAATGTCCCGAGAGACCATCGGGAGGGGTATTTCGACCCAAGAGGCTACATGGGCTGTGGGAGAGTGAATACCAGCCCTTAGTGGGCTGGTGGAAGTCCCACACAAGGCCCATGCGGCTGGGAAGAAAAGCCCAAGGAGAAAAAGGTGGAAAAAGGCAAAAAGGCCAAAATAAGGAGGAGTCCTAGTCCTACTAGGATTGGAGGAGGAATCCTCCTCTCCTTTTGGTTCGGCCGACGTCTAGATGGCTTGGCCCTTGGGCCAAGCCTCCTCCTCTCTTCCTCTTATATATACTAGAGGTTTTATGGTTTTTGCACTTGATTTTCAGCCACGTGCTACCAGTTCCTCTAGTGCATAGTTTCTCCTCTAGATCGGTTTTTTGTAGTGCTTAGGCGAAGCCCTTCCAGAATTGCTCCACCACCATCGCCGCGACGCCATCATGCTGCCAGAGAACTCGTCTACCTCTCCGCTCCCTCTTGCTGGATCAAGAAGGCGGAGATCGTCATCAAGCTGTACGTGTGCTAAACGCGAAGGTGTCGTCCGTTCGGTGCTTGATCAGGACGGATCGTGATTGGGTCACGGGACACCCGGCGATTTGGATCGTGAAGATGTTCGACTACACCAACCGCATTTCTTAACGCTTCCTGCTTAGCGATCTACAAGGGTATGTAGATCCACTCTCCCTCTCGTAGATGCTCATCACCATGGATAGGTCTTGCGTGAGCGTAGGCAAAAAAAATTTCCCATGCAACATTCCCCAACAGTGGTATTAGAGCTAGGTCTATGTGTAGATGAGATATCGAGTAGAACACAAAGAGTTTGTGGGCGTTGATGCTTAGATTGCTTCCTCCCTTGGTCGTGTTTTGGTTCAGCGGTATTGTGGGATGAAGCATCTCGGACCAACATTACTCGTACGCTTACAAGAGACCGGTTCCCTCAACTGCAACTAGTTGCAAAAGATGGCTAGCGGGTGGCAGTTTCTCCTACTTTAGTTGGATCAGATTCGACAAAGGCGGTCCTTGAGAAGGTTGAAAAGCAACTTATGTATCACCGTTGTGGTTTATGCGTAGGTGAGAATTGTTCTTGCTAGATACCCATAGCAGCCACATAAAACATGCAACAACAATTAGAGGACGTCTAACTTGTTTTGGCAGGGTATGTTGTGATGTGATATGGCCAATTACATGATGTGATATTTGTGATGTATGAGATGATCATGTCTTGTATAGAATATCACGACTTGCATGTCGATGAGTACGGCAACCGACAGGAGCCATAGGGTTGTCTTTAATTATTGTATGACCTGCGTGTCAATCATTAAGCTCTATGTAATGCTTTACTTTATCACTAAATGGTAGCAATAGTAGTACAAGCATGATGGGCGCGACAACCCCGATGGCGACACGTTTATGGAGATCAAGATGATGGAGATCATGGTGTCGTGCCGGTGACGATGGAGATCATGCCGGCGCTTTCAAGATGGAGATCAAAAGCACAAGTTCATGGCCATGTCATGTCACTTATGATTTGCATGTGATGTTAATCCTTTTATGCACCTTGTTTTGCTTAGGACGACAGTAGCATTATAAGGTGATCCCTCACTTAAATTTCAAGATGAATTGTGTTCTCCCTAAGTGTGCACCGTTGCGAAAGTTCATCGTGTCGAGACACCACGTGATGATCGGGTGTGATAGACTCTACGTTCACATACAATGGGTGCAAGCCAGTGTTGCACATGCAGAACACTCAGGTTAAACTTGACAAGCCTAGCATGTACAGACATGGCCTCGGAACACAAGAGACCAAAAGGTCGAACATGAGTCATATAGTAGATATGAGCAACATGATGATGTTCACCATTGAAACCACCTCAACTCATGTGATGATCGGACTTGAGTTGGTGAATTTGGATCATATGACACTTAGATGACCTAAGGGATGTCAATTTGAGTGGGATCTTTAGTAATTTGATTAACTAAACTCATTATCTTGAACAATAGTCTAAGTAACCTTTGCATATTTATGTTCTAGATCAATGGCTCACGCAGTAGCACCCCTGCATTTTAATGCGTTCTAGAGAAATCTAAGTTGAAATATGATGGAAGTAACTTTTTTGACTGGGCCCGTAATATGAGGATTATCCTCACGGCTTCCCAAAAATCATATGTCCTCGATGCACCGCTTGGTGACCAACGAGAAGACATGTCATCCAAAGACGTTAAGAACGCTCGGGAGGCACGTTCTAGAGATTACTCAATAGTTTAGTGTGCAATATTGTATGGCTTAGAACCGGGACTTCAAAGACGTTTTGAACGTCATGGAGCATATGAGATGTTCCAGGAGTTGAAGTTTATCTTTCAGAAGAATGCCTGAATCAAGAGGTATGAGACCTCCGATAAGTTCTATGCTTGCAATATGGAGGAGAACATGTCTATCAGTGAACATATACTCAGAATGTCTGGGTATTCGACTCGTCTAGCAGAGTTGGGAATTGCCCTTCCGCCAGAGGCGATCACTGACAGAGTTCTTCAATCACTACCACCTAGTTACAAAAGCTTTGTGATGAACTATAACATGCGCGGGATGAACAAGTCAGTCACCAAGCTGTTTGCGATGCTAAAAGTCGCTGAGTCTGAAATCCAGAAAGAACATCAAGTGTTGATGGTCAATAAAACCATTAGTTTCAAGAAGAATGGCAAGGGAAAGGGCAAGAAGGGTAAAACCAAGAAGGATGGCAAAGCAGTTGCTACTCCTGTAAAGAAGCCCAAGAATGGACCCAAGCCAGAAACTGAGTGCTTTCATTGCTAGGGAACTGGTCACTAGAAGCGAAATTGCCCCAAGTACCTAGTTGATAAGAAGGCGGCCAACGATAAACAAGGTATATATGATATACATGTTATTGATGTGTACCTTACTAGCTCTCGTTGTAGTGCCTGGGTATTTGATACCGATTCGGTTGCTCACATTTGCAACTCAAAATAGGAACTACGGAATAGACGAAGGCTGGCAAAGGATGAAGTGATGATGCGCGTGGGAAATGGTTCCAAGATTGATGTGATCCCCGTCGGCATGCTCTCTCTTCGATTATCATCGGGATTAGTGATGAACCTGAATAATTGTTATTTAGTGCATGCGTTAAGCATGAACATTATATCTTGATCTTGATTATTGCGAGACGGTTACTCATTTAAATCGGAGAATAAAGGTTGTTCTATTTATATGAGTAATATCTTTTATGGTCATGCACCCAATGTGAGGGGTTTATTCATATTGAATCTTGATAGTGATGATACACATGTTCATAACATTGATGCGAAAATATGTATAGTTGATAATGATAGTACCACTTTCTTGTGGCACTGTCATTTAGGTCATATTGGTGTAAAACGCATGAGGAAGCTCCATGCTTATGGACTTTTGGAGTCACTTGATTTTGAATCACTTGACACATGTGAAACCATGCCTCATGGGCAAGATGACTAAAACGCCTTTCTCTAGAACAATGGAACTGGCAAGCGACTTATCGGAAATCATATATACTGATGTGTGCGGTCCAATGAATGTTACAGCGCGTGGTGGATATCGTTATTTTCACACCTTCACTGATGACTTAAGTAGATATGGGTATATTTACTTATGAAACACAACTCTGAAATGTTTGAAAAGTTCAAGCAATTTCAGAGTGAAGTTGAGAATCATTGTGACAAGAAGATTAAATTCCTGCGATCTGATCGAGGAGGTGAATATCTGATTTATGAGTTTGGCAGTCACTTAAGACAGTGTGGAATTGTTTCACAGTTGACACCGCCCGGAACACCACAGCGTAATGGTGTGTCCGAACATCATAATCGAACCTTATTAGATATGGTGCGTTCTATGATGTCTCTTGCTGATTTGCCACTATCGTTTTGGGGTTATGCATTAGAGACAGCTGCATTCACTTTAAATAGGGCACCATCGAAATCCGTTGAGACGACGCCATATGAACTATGGTTTGGCAAGTGGCCAAAGTTGTCGTTTCTTAAAGTTTGGGGATGTGATGCTTATGTCAAAAAGCTTCAGCCTAAAAAGCTGGAACCCAAAGCGGAGAAATGTGTCTTCATAGGATACCCGAAAGAGACAGTCAGGTATACCCTATCTCAGATCCGAAGGCAAAGTGTTTGTCGCTAAGAATGGAACATTTCTTGAGAAAGAGTTTCTCTCGAAAGAATTGAGTGGGAGGAAAATAGAGCTTGATGAGGTTATTGAACCTTTACTTCAACCAGAAAGTAGTGTAGCACAGAAAGATGTTTTTGTGGAACCTACGACAGTTGAAGAGGAAGTTAATGATGATGATCATGAAGCTTCGGATCAACCTGCTATTGAACCTCGTAGGTCGACAAGGGCGTGTACTACTCCTGATTGGTCTGGAAACCATGTCTTGGAGGTCATGTTATTGGACAACAATGAACCTACGAGCTATGGAGGAGCGGTGATGAGCTCGGATTCTGAGAAATGGTTAGAGGCCATGAAATCCGAGATGGGATCCATGTATGAAAACAAAGTATGGACTTTGGAAGTATTACCTGAAGGGCGAAAGGCCATTCAGAACAAATGTATCTTTAAGAAGAAGACAGACGCGAACGGTAATGTCACTGTCTATAAAGCTCGACTTGTGGCAAAGGGTTTTTCACAAGTTCAAGGAGTTGACTAAGATGAGACCTTCTCACCCGTAGCGATGCTTAAGTCTGGCAGAATCATGTTGGCAATAGCTGCTTATTTTGACTATGAAATTTGGCAGATGGATGTCAAAATAGCGTTCCTCAACGGTTTCCTTGAGGAAGAGTTGTATATGATGCAACCAGAAGGTTTTGTCGATCCAGAGAATGCTGACAAAGGTTGCAAACTCCAGCGATCCATTTATGGGCTGGTGCAAGCATCTCAGAGTTGGAATAAGCGCTTTGATGAGGTGATCAAAGCGTTTGAGTTTATACAAGTTTATGGAGAAGCTTGTATTTACAAAAAAGTGAGTGGGAGCTCTATAGCGTTTCTAATATTATATATGGATGACATATTGCTGATTGGAAACAATATAGAAATGCTGGAAAGCGTGAAGGAATATTTGAACAAGAGTTTTTCAATGAATGACCTAGGAGAAGCTACTTTCATATTAGGCATTAAGATCTATAGAGATAGATCGAGAAGCTTAATAGCACTTTCACAGAGCACATACCTTGATAAAGTTTTGAAGAAGTTCAAAATGGATCAGTCCAAGAAGGGGTTCTTGCCTGTGTTACAAGGCATGAAGTTGAGTAAGACTCAATGCCTAGTGACTGCAGAAGATAGAGAAAATATGAGTGTCATCCCCTATGCTTCAGGCATAGGTTCTATCATGTATGCAATGTTGTGCACAAGACCCGATGTTAGCCTTGCCATAAGTATGGCCGGAAGGTTTCAAAGTGATCCTAGAATGGAGCACTGGGCAGCGGTCAAGAAGATCCTTAAGTACCTGAAAAGGACTAAGGAAATGTTTCTTGTTTATGGAGGTGATGAAGAGCTCGTCGTAAAGGGTTACGTCGATGCAAGCTTTGACACTGATCCGGATGACTCTAAGTCACAAACCGGATACGTATTTATTCTGAACGGGGGAGCGGTAAGCTGGTGCAGTTCCAAGCAAAGCGTGGTAGACGATTCTACATGCGAAGCGGAGTACATCGTAGCCTCGGAGGCAACGAAGGAAGGTGTCTGGATGAAGCAGTTCATGACAGATCTTGGAGTAGTGCCCAGTGCACTAAATCCAATGAAACTATTCTGTGACAACACTAGTGCCATTGCTCTGTCCAAGGAACCAAGGTTTCACAAGAGGACCAGACACATAAAGCGACGCTTCAACTCCATCCGCGATTACATCGAGGAAAAGGACATAAATATTTGCAAAGTACACATGGATCTGAATGTTGCAGACCCGTTGACTAAACATCTTCCAAGGGCTAAACATGATCAACACCAGAACTGCATGGGTGTTTGATTCATTACAATGTAAATCACATAGTGATGTGAACTAGATTATTGACTCTAGTGCAAGTGGGAGACTGTTGGAAATATGCCCTAGAGGCAATAAATAAAGTGTTTATTATTATATTTCCTTGTTCATGATAATCGTTTATTATCCATGCTATAATTGTATTGAATGGAAACACATTACATGTGTGGGTAAATAGACAACACTTTGTCCCTAGTATGCTTGTTAGGGTGACTGCTTTATCATGCAGAGATTCAAAAACCAGCATTCCCAACCGCGTAATAACCAGGGCGGTGGCCCGCCTCGCGGCTCAGGCCACGGCGGGTCAGGGGCTGGATTTGGCGCTGGCGGTTCAGGAAGTGGGCATTCGGGTCAGAATAACCAAGGGGGGCACCAACAACATCCTGGCAACAACGACAATAACAACAATCAGCAGCAGCGCAACCAGTCCGAGTTTCAGAGTAACCCGAAGCAGCTTAGTTCTGGACAGTATCACGTATTCACGACCGGTCACAATAAACGAGACGAGAAGTTGCAGAGGCGAGCGGTTAATGCAGTTGCTCCGGCTCTCCCGCGATATTTGCCGTGGTCTGAATATGACATAAGGTGGAGCCGGGAGGATCACCCGCCGCGGGTAGATGACCCGGGCCGGCTGGCTCTAGTTGTCCCGCCGCGGGTAGATGACCCGGGCCGGCTAGCTCTAGTTGTGGCCCCTCAGGTGAATGGCTATATGGTGAATAAAGTGCTTATGGACGGAGGTAGCAGCATCAACATCCTTTACTATGACACTTTCCGGCGGATGAAGTTGCTTGACAAGGATCTTAAACCTTCTTCCACCGTCTTTCATGGTGTGGTCCCGGGTAAATCATCATACCCGGTGGGCCGGATTTCATTGGAAGTAGCTTTTGGCGATGAGCATAATTACAGGGTGGAGTCCTTATGGTTCGAAGTGGCTATGAGCATAATCAGCATACCTTGTTAAGAAGCTGATTTATCTCTTTGGTTACCCACATAGTATCATTACAGACAATGGAAGAAATTTATCCAAAGGAGCTATGAAAACTTTCTGTGAGAAGGAGCATATCCGGCTTGATGTTTCAGCCGTGGCACATCCACAGTCTAATGGTTAGGCAGAGCGAGCCAATCAGGAAATTTTAAGAGGTGTCAAACCACGGCTCATGGTTCCTTTGAAACGGACACCCGGATGTTGGGTTGAGGAGTTGCCTTCCTTCTTATGGAGCATCAGAACTACACCTAACAGATCTACAGGTTTCACACCTTTCTTCATGGTGTATGGTGCTGAGGCGGTTCTACCCAGTGACATCCGGCACGACTCACCAAGGGTGGCGGCTTATGTTGAGACGAACAATGAGGTAGCATGCCAAGATGCGTTGGACGCCTTGGATGAAGCACGAGAGTTAGCAGCAGCCAGGTCGGCAATTTATCAACAAGACCTGTGACGCTATCATAGCCGCAGGGTAAAGACCCGGACGTTCCAGGAAGGTGACCTGGTGCTCCGGTTGATTCAAGACCAGTCTGGAATGCATAAGTTATCTCCACCATGGGAGGGGCCTTTTGTGATCAATAGGAACCTTAACAATGGGTCATATTACCTCATTGATGTCAGAGATGAGTCGGAAACCGCGGGTCAAGAGACATTGCGGGCATGGAATATCGCACATCTGTGACCATACTTTACTTAGCAGGCGTTGAAAGCCGCTACCATTGTATATATCATGTTCACAGGAGTAAAAGCTAGCATCCCCGCACAAGACTGGGGTCTCTGCTCTTATGTATACCTTTGTACATTCAAGATGAAATTTTTTCCGGCTCAAAAACTGGAAGGAAAGTGGTTTACTCGCCGTCAAAACGGCTGATCCGGCTTTATGCCTTGTCAAGCGTTGTAGCAGGGAGGCTTCTTACCTTCGGGTATAGCTTACATCTCCCCTACGCAATCGGCTTTTATGCTGGTGCAAGGAGGCTTCTTGCCTTCGGGTATAGCTCACTTCTCCCTTGCACAGCCGGCGATATGCCCAATTAAACACTGTTGCAAAGAGGCTTCTTGCCTTCGGGTATAGCTTACTTCTCCTTTGCACAGCCAGCTATTATTAAACTGTTGCAAGGAGGCTTCTTGCCTCCGGGTATAGCTTACTTCTCCCTTGAACAGTTGGCTTTATGCCTAGTTTGGTTACATTAAGCGCTGTTGTTGATGGAGGCTTCTTACCTTTGGTATAGCTTACAGGACCCTAAGACAACAGCGTGTACACCAAATTCCAGTTGCTTATCAGCTGCGGCCGTTGAAGGGGGCTTCTTACCGACGGGTATCGCTTATCTCACCCTAATGGCCGGCTTTATGCCACTTCCGGTTACTTATTAACCGCGGTTGTCGAAGGGGGCTTCTTACCGACGGGTTCGCTTATCTCACCCTAACAACCGACGTTTACGCCAAAATTCAGTTGCTTATCAACTGTAGCTGTTGAAAGAGGCTTCTTGCCTTCGGGTATAGCTTACTTCTCCTTTCAAACAACCGGCTTTATGGTGTCTCCGGCTAATTATTAGCCGCGGCTGTCGATGGAAGCTTCTTGCCCCGGGGTATAGCTTACATCTCCCATCGTCAGCCGGCGTTCTCTGTACTCTTACCAGTCAATCTCGCCTAGAGACCCTGAGCCGGTTCAAATAAGTGACGGCCAATCTCGCTTAGAGACCCTGAGCCGGTTCAAATAATTGACGGCCAATTTCGATAGAGACCCTGAACTGGTATAAGTTTAACCATTCGAATCCACGCAGAAGAGCCATCTTATGAGTTTTTTGAGGAAGGAAAGATCATCATCACGTATTGTATCAGGTCGGCTTACCAAGCTGGGTTAGAGCAAAGCAATTATAAGTCCCAGGTCGCTGCAGACAGAACTACTCGGCACTTAGGGGCTACACAGCCGCAATTCTCCTCAAAAAGTTCCATCTCATCAATAGTCGTAGTTGTCGATAGAGGCTTCTTACCGTCAGGTATAGCTTACATTATCCTACAGACAACCGACTCCCTAACAACTTCGTCTGACTAGAGCTGGAGCCATGTTGCTCCGGTCGACAAAATTCAAGGTTTCAAAGAGATTATCCGGCTCTAATGTTTTGGAGAAAGGAATGGCATCTTCAAAGACAGACACCTCTCATCAGAAAAACTCAAGGTATATCCATGAAGAGCCGGCAACACATTAAATAGAAACACAGAGAGAGGGAAAATGCATACAGAGAGGTGAAAATGTATACAGTCGCCAAACGGCAGAGTCATGCTTTAGAAAAACTACTCTCAGAAAATGCATTGCCAAAGTTTCAACCGCTCACGACAGGTCATTACATGAGTCGATACATGAGTCGGTGCTCAAGAAGATTAAAAGGTCAAACTTTCAGCTACTAGCCGGCTCATCCCGCTCCGGTTCTTCCGTTGGCCTTATCTGGAGATTGCCCAAGTCCCAGTTACAGTCAGCCAGAGCAGCGAAAGACCCCTCAAGGAACGGAGACGCATCAAGCTCACAAGGAAAGAGATCCTTACTGTGGGCGGGTGTTAGATCTTTCCAATCGTAGAGAGGCCCGTGGATCCTCTTCTCTTTTGCGTCATAAGCCGCCTGATAGGTGCTCAAGTCAGCTTCATCCGCCAAGACAGAGGCCAGATAGCGTGACTCTTTGACACACCGGATGTAATCTTCTTCGGTGAATTCTGAGCCGTCATCTCTTTTAGACGGGTAACCATCCATCATGTCAGCCGGCGTTAGCTTGGGGGTGAAGGCCAGAGCCCGGCTCAATCCAGCAACGGCTCCTTAGCAGAAAGTGGACTTCTTTATCTCTTCTATCTGCTTGGGCATTGTAGAGAAGAGTTCCAAGACCCCTTTCAGAGTAGTGGGATCTTCTCCTTATATTGCACGCTCTTGATCGTGAAGATGGCACCGCAGTATAACTGTTCCGCAAAAGTATAAATGGCCTTCAGTGATAGAAGGCTATAAGAAGCCAACTGCCGGCTCCTAGGACCTGGATAAGTCGGATAAAGTGGATGAGTCGCCAGTTTTTCACTAGCAATGTTAAACAGTACAAAGTAAAAAAGAAAACTTACCAAATAGGGCGGCTGACATCTTCGCGATGTGCTGTTTCAGACCTTGAAGTTCCTCCGCCACAACTCTAAGCCGCTACTCAGCATCGTCCGCCAATTTGGTTAGAGCGGCCTTTTTAGATTCAGACGTCTCTTTTAAAGAGGTAAGCTCGGCAGTGACATTGGCCAGCTCCTCAGAGAGAAGCCGACACTTTTCGTCAGCAATGCTTCGGGCTTCCTGCTGAGCCGCCAGGTTGGCCTTCAGATCCGTCAGCTGAGACCCGACTTCATTCAAAGCTTCCTATAATACATCAAAGTACAGGATAAGCCGCCAGAATATAGGACAAGTATTAAAAGCAAATACAAGTCTCAAACAGATTGCAAGCAATATATTTGACACTTGGGGGCTAATGTATATGTGATCTTTCAATATGCAATACAATTCTGGTTCATCTCCTTCGAAGCTCATCCGGAACTTGGGGGCTACACTATGGCTCTTCAATATACAAATAAAGGAAGCACCAACTCAACTTGATCAAGTTTGAGCTGGTTCTTGGGGGCTACGATTAGGCCTTCAAGATTTCTACATTAAAGACCCAGCTCAAATATAATTTGAGCCGGCCCTTGGGGGCTATGATTGGCGGTTCATTTTAGTACAAAGGTAAAGCAATTTTAAGGGAATTTGACATGACAATATCTACAGAGGTCACAGGAAGATCCGGCTCAACGATTCAGTACGTTAAGCCGGTTCCTGGGGGCTAAGTAAGGATATGGTAAGAAGGAAAGGTACCTCATATTTTGTCTTCATTGAAGAGATCAACCGAAGTTCCAGATCCCGGCTGGTGGTAACCCGGTTTATATACCCGGCGTGGAGCTCTTCGGCTGTCATCTTCTCATACGAAGAGTCAAAATTCAGCTTCTTCGAGGTTTCAGCCGGCTCTGTATGTTTGGTCAACACATGATCCGGAGGTGTTTGATGACCAGACCCGATGATAACAACATCCGGAGTGTTAGGGGTCTTGGCAGGAGTCGCCGGCTTTGAAGGAGCCCTTGGAGGGCTCTCCAGGATGACATCTTCAGCGGCCGGCTCTGTGGAGGCAGCCGGCGGGTGTTCTTCTGGTTGAGTCTCCTCCGGTTGTTCGAGCTCTGGCTCTTCGATAACTGGGCCAGAGGAAGGCTTGTTGGTTTTGCGACGTTTAGCTTGAGCACTGCAAAATAGAAGGATCAGCAGTTGAAGATGTTGCTATCATATTAACAGTCGGATATCTAGATATCATAGTAAGAAATGCTTACAGTGGATTAATCTTGGGCGGTGGTAGAATTGACTCCGAAGAGTCGCCGGAGGAAGGAGATTTCTACAGAGAATAAAACAGAAAGGTGAAGAGAGTATCAAGTTTACAAAAGAAAGTCAAAGGAAAAGAAGAGACTTAAACCTCGGCGGGGCGTTTCTTTGGAGCCGGAGAGTTTGGTAGCCCGGACATGAGCTCAGTAGAGCCGGTGCTTCGAGTCTGTCGATGCTCAATTTGTTGTTGCTTTTTTAAGAGAAAATCGGGAGCCAGATAAACAAGAGGGTGAGAAAGAGGAACTTTTCTGATAATCCGCCACGACTTTCGGGGGACGAAACATTCTGAGCCGGAGGAAAAGTAATTTACCTCAGGAGCATTGCCATGGCTGGTTTCCACTTCATCTTGCGAGTAAAGTAAGTGTTAATAAAACAGGAAGGTAAAAGATCAAGCAAGACAGTTGAAACTTTACCTCTAACCTAGATGATGATGGCGGGTCAAGCAAATTGTCTTGCGGGGCATATTTTTTAGCCTTCTTAGTTGGGACCTTCTTCCTGGATTTCTTCAGAGGGGCAACATATTCCCTTTTCCAGAAGTCTGAGTCGGCCTATAAGAATGACCCGGAGAGTGAATACCAAATCAACAAAGTGCAAAAAATGTCTAAGAGACAGACGGGAAGAGATTAACTTACATCGGGAGACGGGTTGTTGGCACTAAAAGGTGCCAGGCCGATTTCACTACATGATCCGAAAGCTTCATGGACAAGGCTCCCGATGGCGAGAGTAATGTCATTCTCTGTCAATGTGGATCGGCTGAAGCATAATGAGCTATCATACTTGCCTCCATATTCGCACATGAGTCGGCTTCTATGGCTCAAAGGCATAATCCGCCACATCTAGCAGCGGATCAGGTCCAGCCGATTAAACCGTTGGCCATGAGAGCCTTGATTTTGGCATGGGCCGGCTCATATCTTGCGCGTTCTGAAGCTGATAGTCGACCAGGAAGCTCTAGTGTTGTTGTGAGATGAGAAGGACGATAACCCGGCAATGGACGCTTGTTCTCAGGAGAGATGTCCTTGCAATAGAACCAGGTCTTGTTCCAGTCTTTGGGATAACTCGGCATCTGCGTGGCTGGAAAGATGATATCTCTATGCTGTTGGATGGATATGCCTCCAAGCTCTAGGCTCGGACCGGCCTTCACTTCAGTTTGCTAGTTAGCATAAAAGAACTCCCGAAAGAACCCCACAGACGGCTTGACTTGAAGGTAAGCTTCACAAAGCACTTGGAAGTTGCATATGTTCGAGACGGAGTTGGGGGGCCAAGTCTTGCGGGTGAAGCTTATAACAGTGAAGGACGTCCCGAAAGAATTTTGAGCCGGGGGGCACGAACCCTCATTCGATATGGTTAGAAAAGACCACCACTTCACCTTCTTGAGGGTTGGGCCACGTCTCATCACCCGGGACCCGCCAGCTAATGACTTCCTTGGGAGGAAGAGTACCCGCGTGACCAAAATCCGACAAAAAGTCCTCTATGATGCACGACCCAACCCAGTTGCATGAGTTGGATGCACAAGACATATTGCCGGCTTAAGTGTTGTGCAAAATAAAATGCACAATGAGTTAGGGCGCAAGCAAACGTTTTTGACGACTTAAAGGTTTAAGGGCTCTACGGGTAAAGCGGAAGACCCGGCTGATGAGAGCCGGAGAGGCTTGGCGACTCAACAGAGGAAGGGAAGATCGAAAAATTTGCTAAGTCCTAAAAACAAATTCTGCAAGATATTACTATATCTATGGATCTACAATAGCAGAGAAAATAAATTTTATTCTGACCTAGCGGTGAACAGCGGAGGAAAAATAAAAGGATTGGGGCCATCGTGGCCCATGCATTACGCGCGACCGGCCCGCGTGTGGCGGCGGAGCAAGACCGCATTGTAAAGGCATTAGCGGCGTCGAGATACACTTGCGATGGCGGTGCTGGAGCCCAAACGGCGGCAGCGGAGCCCCGGTGAAAACCCTACTACGGCAGCGGCAATCTAGGGAGCAGGAAAACTCACCGGAGATGGCGCGGCAGAGGCCGACGGATCACTGGTATGTTCAGGGTGATGCAGCGGCCAAGGTTGGGGACGACGTACGGGCGGCGCCGGAGCAAAGCTCGAAGGCGCTGGGGCGGCGACAGGAAGAAGACAAAGAAGAAGAGGCTCCAGCGGGAGAATGGGAAACTCCCACCCGCACGGGTCATATTTAAAAGGGGATTAAGGAAGGCGCGAAAATCCAGGCAAGGACACCATTTGACCGAGGCGGACACCTCGATTCTCGAGATGACAGTTAAATGAAAGATTCGGTGACACGTCAGTAGATCTCATGACATCACGCACGTTCCTTTCCGGGCGACTCGCCAAAAGTGGAAGAGAAGGATGAAGTGAGCAAGCTCAATTCAACCTGGGGCCTAATGTTGGGGATATGACCCGCCCCGGAGGCTCCGGGTCATGTTGTTGGCTCGTGAGCCGGCCCTAAGGTGAGCCGTAAGACTAGTGGCCCAAGAAGATAGGCGGCTCACGGTGTGGGCCGTAAGACGTCCCAGACGGAGAAGACCCGGGCGGGCAAGCCGACTCACAGACAGCTTGGGCAAGAAGATAGAGAGAGACTCGGTTAGCAATTGTAACGACCCGGATGTCCTGACCTCTTATATAAAGGCAGACCCGGGGCGACTTAGAGGGGAGGGAATCGAGAACTAGGTCAAGCTTCTAGCTCCTTGTAATCGATACGCAAGCAATACAAACACAAGCAGGACGTAGGCTATTACCTCGATTTGAGGGGCCGAACCTGGGTAAATCCATGTCTTTCGCCCCGACTAACCCCTTTGGGTCCACCCCGTTAGCGATGGCCTTGAACCTAAGTCCGTTCACCCGGACATCTACCGTGCTAAACCCCCAACAATGCTGTTGGGGAACGTTGCATGGGAAACAATTAATTTCCTACGCACACGCAGATCTATCCATGGTGATGAGCATCTATGAGAGGGAGAGTGGATCTACATACCCTTGTAGATCGCTAAGCGGGAAGCGTTAAGAAACGTGGTTCGTGTTGTCGAACGTCTTCGCGATCCAAATCGCTGTGCGTCCCACGATCCAATCACGATATGTCCCACGATCCAATCACGATCCGTCCCGCGATCCAATCACGATCCATCCCACAAACTTGATCACGATCCGTCCCACGAACTTGATCACGATCCTTCTGATCTAGCACCGAACGGACGGCACCTCCGCGTTCAGCACACGTACAGCTTGATGACGATCTCCACCGTCTTGATCCAGCAAGAGGAAGTGGAGAGGAAGAAGAGTTCTCCGGTAGCCTGACGGCGCTCCGGTGATGGTGGTGGAGCAATTCCGGCAGGGCTTCGCCTAACCACTGAAGAAAACCGATCTAGAGGAGAAACTATGCACTGGAGGAACGGGTAGCACGTGGCTGAAAATCGAGTGCGAAAACCCTCAATACCACCACTATATATAGGAGGAAGAGAGGAGGTGGCTTGGACCAAGGGCCAAGCCACCAAGCATTCGGCCGAACCAAGAGTGGAGGTGGATTCCACCTCCAATCCTAGTAGGACTAGGATTCACCCTTTTTTTTGCCTTTTTCCATTTTTTCTCTTAGGACTTTTTCTTTCAGTCGCATGGGCCTCTTGTGGTAGTTCCACCAGCCCACTAAGGGCTGGTTTCCACTCTCCCACATCCCATGTAGCCTCTTCGGTCGAAATACTCCTCCCGGAGGCCTCCCGGTACACTCCCGGCACTCCCGGTACACTACCGATGAGCCCGAAACTTTTCCGGCGACCAAAACGGGACCTGCTATATATGAATCTTTACCTACGGACCATTCCGGAGCTCCTAGTGACGTCCGGGATCTCATCCAGGACTCCGAACAAACTTCGGTCACCACCATACACAACTCTATACTACCGAAACGTCACCAAACCTTAAGTGTGCAGACCCTACGGGTTCGAGAACTATGTAGACATGACCGAGACACCTCTACGGTCAATAACCAATGGCGGGACCTGGATGTCCAAATTTATTCCTACATATTCTACAAAGATCTTTATCGGTCGAACCTCTATGTCAAGGATTCAGTTAATCCCGTATGATGTTTCCTTTGTTCTTCGGTATGTTTCTTGCCCGAGATTCGATCGTCGGTATCTCCATACCTAGTTCAACCTCGTTACTGGAAAGTCTCATCACTCGTTCCGTAATACAAGATCTCGTAACTAACACTTAGTCACATTGCTTGCAAGGCTTATTGTGATGTTGTATTAATGACTGGGCCCTGAGATACCTCTCCGTCACACGGAGTAACAAATCCCAGTATTGATCCATGCCAACTCAACAGACACCCTCGAAGACACCTGTAGAGCACCTTTATAGTCACCCAGTTACATTGCAAGTTTGATACGCACAAGGCACTCCTCTGATATCTCTGAGTTGAATGTCTCATGGTCATAGGAACATATACTTGACATGCAGAAAAACAGTAGCAATAAACTTACATGATCATAAGCATCGTTTGTAGTTTGGGTCTTGTCCATCACATCATTCTCCTAATGATGTGATCCCGTTATCAAATGACATCCCATGTCCATGGCTAGGAAACCTTAACCATCTTTCGATCAATGAGCTAGTTCACTAGAGGCATACTAGGGACATTGTGTTTGTCTATGTATCCACACATGTATCCATGTTTCCAATTAATACAAATATAGCATGGATAATAAACGATTATCATGAACAAGGAAATACAATAATAAACACTTTATTTATTGCCTCTAGGGCATATTTCCAATAGTCTCCCACTTGCGCTAGAGTCAATAATCTAGTTCACATCACTATGTGATTTACATTGTAATGAATCGAACACCCATGCAGTTCTGGTGTTGATCATGTTTTGCCCTTGGAAGAGGTTTAGTCAACGGGTCTTCAACATTCAGATCCATATGCACTTTGCAAATATTTATGTCCTTCTCCATGATGTAATCACGGATGGAGTTGAAGCGTCGCTTTATGTGTCTGGTCCTCTTGTGAAACCTTGGTTCCTTGGCCAGAGCAATGGCACTAGTGTTGTCACAGAACAGGTTCATTGGATTCAGTGCACTCGGCACTACTCCAAGATCTGTCATGAACTGCTTCATCCAGACACCTTCCTTTGCCGCCTCCGAGGCTGTGATGTATTCCGCTTTGCACGTAGAATCAGCTACCACGCTTTGCTTGGAACTGCACCAGCTTACCACTCCCCCGTTAAGAATAAATACGTATCCGGTTTGCGACTTAGAGTCGTCCGGATCAGTGTCAAAGCTTGCATCGACGTAACCCTTTACGACGAGCTCTTCATCACCTCCATAAACGAGAAACATTTCCTTAGTCCTTTTCAGGTACTTAAGGATATTCTTGACCGCTTGCTAGTGCTCCATTCCAGGATCACTTTGAAACCTTCCAGACATACTTATGGCAAGGCTGACATCGGGTCTTGTGCACAGCATTGCATACATGATAGAGCCTATGGCTGAAGCATATGGGATGACACTCATCTTTTCTCTATCTTCTGCAGTTACTGGGCATTGAGTCTTACTCAACTTCACACCTTCTAACACAGGCAAGGACCCCTTCTGGGACTGTTCCATTTTGAACTTCTTCAAAACTTTATCAAGGTATGTGCTCTGTGAAAGTGCTATTAAGCGTCTCAATCTACCTCTATAGATCTTAATGCCTAATATGAAAGCAGCTTCTCCTAGGTCCTTCATTGAAAAACTCTTCTTCAACTATACCTTCATGCTTTCCAGCATTTCTATATTGTTTCCAATTAGCAATATGTCATCCACATATAATACTAGAAACGCTATAGAGCTCCCACTCACTTTCTTGTAAATACAAGCTTCTCCGTAAACTTGTATAAACTCAAACGCTTTGATCACCTCATCAAAGCGCTTATTCCAACTCCGAGATGCTTGCACCAGTCCATAAATGGATCACTGGAGTTTGCAAACTTTGTCAGCATTCTCTAGATCGACAAAACCTTCGGGTTGCATCATATACAACTCTTCTTCAAGGAAAGCGTTGAGGAACACTGTTTTGACATCCATCTGCCAAATTTCATAGTCGAAATAAGCTGCTATTGCTAACATGATTCTGACAGACTTAAGCATCGCTACGGGTGAGAAGGTCTCATCGTAGTCAACTCCTTGAACTTGTGAAGAACCCTTTGCCACAAGTCGAGCTTTATAGACAGTGACATTACCGTCCGTGTCTGTCTTCTTCTTAAAGATCCATTTGTTCTAAATGGCCTTTCGCCCTTCAGGTAATACTTCCAAAGTCCATACTTCGTTTTCATACATGGATCCCATCTTGGATTTCATGGCCTCTAACCATTTCTCGGAATCTGGGCCCATCACTGCGCCTCCATAGCTCGTAGGTTCATTGTTGTCCAACAACATGACCTCCAAGACAGGGTTGCCGTACCACTCAGGGGTAGTACGTGGCCTTGTCAACCTACGAGGTTCAATAGTAGCTTGATCTGAAGCTTCATGATCATCATCATTAACTTCCTCTTCTACCATCGTAGGTTCCATAGAAACATCTTTCTGCGCTACGCTACTTTCTGGTTGAAGTAAAGGTTCAATAACCTCATCAAGCCTATTTTCCTCCCACTCAATTCTTTCGAGAGAAACTCTTTCACAAGAAATGTTCCATTCTTAGCGACAAACACTTTGCCTTCGGATCTGAGATAGAAGGTATACCCGACTATCTCTTTCGGGTATCCTATGAAGACGCATTTCTTCGCTTTGGGTTCCAGCTTTTCAGGCTGAAGCTTTTTGACATAAGCATCACATCCCCAAACTTTAAGAAACAACAACTTTGGCTTCTTGCCAAACCACAGTTCATATGGAGTCGTCTCAATGGATTTTGATGGTGCCCTATTTAAAGTGAGTGCAGCTGTCTCTAATGCATAACCCCAAAACGAAAGTGGCAAATCAGCAAGAGACATCATAGAACGCACCATATCTAATAAGGTTCGATTACGATGTTCGGACACACCATTACGATGTGGTGTTCCGGGCGGTGTCAACTGTGAAAAAATTCCACACTGTCTTAAGCGACTGCCAAACTCATAACTTAGATATTCACCTCCTCGATCAGATCGCAGGAACTTAATCTTCTTGTTATGATGATTCTCAACTTCACTCTAGAATTGCTTGAATTTTTCAAATGTTTCAGACTTGTGTTTCATTAAGTAAATATACCCATATCTACTTAAGTCATCAGTGAAGGTTAGAAAATAACGATATCCACCACGCGTTGTAACATTCATTGGACCACACACATCAGTATGTATGATTTCCAATAAGTCACTCGCCTGTTCCATTGTTCCAGAGTACGGCATTTTATTCATCTTGCCCATGAGGCATGGTTCACATGTGTCAAGTGATTCAAAATCAAGTGACTCCAAAAGTCCATCAGCATGGAGCTTCCTCATGCGTTTTACACCAATATGACCTAAACGGTAGTGCCATAAGAAAGTGGTACTATCATTATCACTTCTACATCTTTTGGCATCAATGTTATGAACATGTGTGTCACCACTATCAAGATTCAACATGAATAAACCCCCAACATTGGGTGCATGACCATAAAAGATATTACTCATATAAATAGAACAACCTTTATTATCTGATTTAAATGAGTAACCGTCTCGCAATAAACAAGTTCCAAATACAATGTTCATGCTTAACGCGGGCACTAAATAACAATTATTCAGGTTCATCACTAATCCTGATGGTAATCGAAGAGAGAGCGTGCCGACGGCGATCACATCAACCTTGGAACCATTTCCCACGCGCATCGTCACTTCGTCCTTTGCGAGCCTTCGTTTATTCCATAGTTCCTGCTTTGAGTTGCAAATGTGAGCAACCGAACCGGTATCAAATACCCAGGCACTACTACGAGAGCTAGTTAGGTACACATCAATAACATGTATATCATATATACCTTGTTAGTCATTGGCCGCCTTCTTGTCAGCCAGGTACTTGGGGCAGTTCCACTTCCAGTGACCAGTTCCGTTGCAATGAAAGCACTTAGTTTCTGGCTTGGGTCCATGCTTGGGCTTCTTTACAGGAGTAGCAACTGCTTTGCCATCCTTCTTGGTTTTACCCTTCTTGCCCTTTCCCTTGACTTTGCCATTTTTCTTGAAACTAGTGGTTTTATTGACCATCAACACTTGATGTTCTTTCTGGATTTCAGACTCACCGACTTTTAGCATCGCAAATAGCTCGGTGACTGACTTGTTCATCCCGTGCATGTTATAGTTCATCACAAAGCTCTTGTAAGTAGGTGGTAGTGATTGAAGAACTCTGTCAGTGATCGCCTCTGGCGGAAGGGCAATTCCCAACTCCGCTAGACGAGTTGAATACCCAGACATTCTGAGTATATGTTCACTGATAGACCCGTTCTCCTCCGTCTTGCAAGCATAGAACTTATCGGAGGTTTCATACCTCTCAATCCGGGCGTTCTTCTCAAAGATAAACTTCAACTCCTGGAACATCTCATATGCTCCATGACGTTCAAAACGTCTTTGAAGTCCCGGTTCTAAGCCATACAATATTGCACACTGAACTATTGAGTAATCTCTAGTACGTGCCTCCCAAGCGTTCTTAACGTCTTCGGAGGGCATGTCTTATGGTTGGTCACCAAGCGGTGCATCAAGGACATATGATTTCTGGGAAGCCATGAGGATAATCCTCAGATTACGAGCCCAGTCAACAAAGTTACTTCCATCATCTTTCAACTTAGCTTTCTCTAGGAATGCATTAAAATTCAGGGGTGCTACTACGCGAGCCATTGATCTACAACATAAATATGCAAAGTTTACTTAGACTATTGTTCAAGATAATGAGTTTAGTTAATCAAATTACTAAAGTTCCCACTCAAATCCACCAACTCAAGTCCGATCATCATGTGAGTTGAGGTGGCTTCAATGGTGAACATCATTATGTTGATCATATCTACTATATGACTCATGTTCAACCTTTCGGTCTCTTGTGTTCCGAGGTCATGTCTATACATGCTAGGGTCGTCAAGTTTAACCCGAGTGTTCTGCGCGTGCAACACTGGCTTGCACCCGTTGTATGTGAACGTAGAGTCTATCACACCCGATCATCACGTGGTGTCTCAACACGACGAACTTTCACAATGGTGCACACTCGGAGAGAACACAATTTATCTTGAAATTTAAGTGAGGGATCAGCTTATAATGCTACCGTCGTACTAAGCAAAACAAGGTGCATAAAAGGATTAACATCACATGCAATTCATAAGTGACATGATATGGCGATGAAATTGTGCTTTAGATCTCCATCTTGAAAGCACCGGCATGATCTCCATCGTCACCGGCACGACACCATGATCTCCATCATGTTGATCTCCATCAATGTGTCGCCATCGGGGTTGTCACGCCCTACATGCTTCTATTACTATTGCTACCATTTAGTGATAAAGTAAAGCATTACATAGTGCTTAATGATTGACACACATGTCATATAATAAATAAAGACAACCCTATGGCTCCTGCCGGTTGCCGTGCTCATCGACATGCAAATCGTCAAATTCTATACATCACATGATCATCTCATACATCACATATATCACATCATGTAATTGGCCATATCACATCACAACATACCCTGCAAAAACAAGTTAGACGTCCTCTAATTGTTGTTGCATGTTTTACGTGGCTGCTACGGGTTTCTAGCAACAACGATTCTCACCTACGCATAAACCACAATGGTGATACATAATTTGCTTTTCAACCTTCTCAAGGACCGCCTTTGTCGAATCTGATCCAACTAAAGTCAGAGAAACTGCCACCCGCAAGCCATCTAGGCAACAAGCTGCGTCGAGGGAACCGGTCTCTCGTAAGCGTACGGGTAATGTTGGTCCGGGCCGCTTCATCTCACAATACCGCTGAACCAAAATCTAACCAAGGGAGGAAGCAATCTAAGCATCAACCCCCACAAACATTTTGTGTTCTACTCGAGATCTCATCTACACATAGACCTAGCTCATGATGCCACTGTTGGGGAATGTTGCATGGGAAACAAAAAATTTCCTACGCACCGTAGATCTATCCATGGTGATGAGCATCTACGAGAGGGAGAGTGGATCTACATACCCTTGTAGATCGCTAAGCGAAAAGCGTTAAGAAACACGGTTGGTGTAGTCGAACGTCTTCGCGATCAAAATCGCCGTGCATCCCGCGATCCAATCACGATCCATCCCGCGATCCAATCACGATCCATCCCGCGATCCGATCACGATCCATCCCACGAACTTGATCACGATCCGTCCCACGAACTTGATCACGATCCTTCCGATCTAGCACCGAACGGACGACACCTCCGCGTTCAGCACACGTACATCTTGATGATGATCTCCACTGTCTTGATCCAGCAAGAGGGAGTGGAGAGGAAGAAGAGTTCTCCATCAGCCTGATGGCGCTCTGGCGATGGTGGTGGAGCAATTCCGGCAGGGCTTCGCCTAAGCACTGCAGAAAACCGATCTAGAGGAGAAACTATGCACTAGAGGAACGAGTAGCATGTGGCTGAAAATCTAGTGCAAAAACCCTCAATACCACCAGTATATATAGGAGGAAGAGAGGAGGTGGCTTGGACCAAGGGCCAAGCCACCAAGGAGTCGGCCAAACCAAGGGTGGAGGTGGAGTCCACCTCCAATCCTTGTAGGACTAGGATTCACCCCTTTTTTTGCCTTTTTCCACTTTTTCTCTTAGGACTTTTTCTTTCAGCCGCATGGGCCTCTTGTGGTTGTTCCACCAGCCCACTAAGAGCTGGTTTCCACTCTCCCACATCCCATGTAGCTTCTTGGGTCGAAATACTCCTCCCGGAGGCCTCCCGGTACACTATCGGCACTCCCGGTACACTACCGATGAGCCAGAAACTTTTCCGGCGACCAAAACGGGACTTCCTATATATGAATCTTTACCTCTGGACCATTCCGGAGCTCCTCGTGATGTCTGGGATCTCATCCGGGACTCCGAACAAAATTTGGTCACCACCATACACAACTCTATACTACCAAAACGTCACCAAACCTTAAGTGTGCAGACCCTGCGGGTTCGAGAACTATGTAGACATGACCGAGACACCCCTACGGTCAATAACCAATGGCGGGACCTGGATCTCCAGATTGATTCCTACATATTCTACGAAGATCTTTATCGGTCGAACCTCTATGTCAAGGATTCAGTTAATCCCGTGTGATGTTCCCTTTGTTCTTCAGTATGTTTCTTGCCCGAGATTCGATCATCGGTATCTCCATACCTAGTTCAACCTCGTTACTCGCAAGTCTCTTTACTCATTCTGTAATACAAGATCTCGTAACTAACACTTAGTCACATTGCTTGCAAGGCTTATTGTGATGTTGTATTACCGAGTGGGCCCTGAGATACCTCTCCGTCACACGGAGTAACAAATCCCAGTATTGATCCATGCCAACTCAACAGACACCCTCGGAGACACCTGTAGAGCACCTTTATAGTCACCCAGTTACGTTGCAACATTTGAGACACACAAGGCACTCCTCCAATATCTGTGAGTTGCATGATCTCATGGTCATAGGAACATATACTCTACATGCAGAAAAACAGTAGCAATAAACTGACACGATCATATGCATCGTTTGTAGTTTGGGTCTTGTCCATCACATCATTCTCCTAATGATGTGATCCCGTTATCAAATGACATCCCATGTCCATGGCTAGGAAACCTTAACCATCTTTCGATCAACGAGCTAGTTCACTAGAGGCATACTAGGGACATTGCGTTTGTCTATGTATCCACACATGTATACATGTTTCCAATTAATACAATTATAGCATGGATAATAAATTATTATCATGAAAAAATGGAATACAATAATAAATACTTTATTTATTGCCTCTAGGGCATATTTCCAACATATGCCTCTAGTGAACTAGCTCGTTGGTCAAAGATGGTCAAGGTTTCCTAGCCATTGACATGTGATGACATTTGATAACGGGATCACATCATTATGATAATGATGTGATGGACAAGACCCAAACTACAAACGTAGCATATGATCGTGTCAGTTTATTGCTACTGTTTTCTGAATGTCAAGTATATGTTTCTATGAACATGAGATCATGCAACTCACGAACACCGGAAGAGTGCCTTATGTGTATCAAATGTCGCAACGTAACCGGGTGACTATAAAGGTGCTCTACAGGTATCTCCGAGGGTGTCTGTTGGGTTGGCATGGATCAAGACCGGGATTTGTTACTCCGTGTGACGGAGAGGTATCTTAGGGCCCACTCGGTAATATAACATCACAATAAGCCTTGCAAGCAATGTGACTAAGTGTTAGTCACGGGATCTTGTATTACGGAATGAGTAAAGAGACTTGCCGGTAACGAGGTTGAACTAGGTATGGAGATACCGATGATTGAATCTCGGGCAAGTAACATACCGAAGAACAAAGGGAACATCATACGGGATTAACTGAATCCTTGACATAGAGTTTAAATCGATAAATATCTTCGTACAATGTGTAGGAACCAATATGGGTATCCAGGTCCCGCTATTGGTTATTGATCATAGAGGTGTCTTGGTCATGTCTACATAGTTCTCGAACCCGCAGGGCCTGCACACTTAAGGTTTGGTGACGATTCGGTAGTATAGAGTTATGCATGGTTGTTCAGAGTCCCGGATGAGATCCCGGACGTCATAAGGAGCTACGGAATGGTCCGTAGGTAAAGATTGATATATAGGAAGTCCTATTTTGGTCACCGGAAAAGTTTCGGGCTCATCGGTAGTGTACCGGGAGTGCCGGTAGTGTACCAGGAGACGATTGGGAGGGGCATTTCGACCCAAGAGGCTACATGGGCTGTGGGAGAGTGAATACCAGCCCTTAGTGGGCTGGTGGAAGTCCCACACAAGGCCCATGCGTCTAGGAAGAAGAATCCAAAGAGGAAAAGGTGGAAAAGGCAAAAAAGGCCAAAATAAGGAGGAGTCCTAGTCCTACCAGGATTGGAGGAGGAATCCTCCTCTCCTCTTGGTTCGGCCGACGCCTAGATGGCTTGGCCCTGGGGACAAGCCTCCTCCTCTCTTCCTCTTATATATACTAGAGGTTTTAGGGGTTTTGCACTTGATTTTCAGTCACGTGCTACCCGTTCCTCTAGTGCATAGTTTCTCCTCTAGATCGGTTTTCTACAGTGCTTAGGCGATGCCCCGAATTGCTCCACCACCGTCGCCGTGGCGCCGCCACGCTGCCGTAGAACTCGTCTACCTCTCCGCTCCCTCTTGCTGGATCAAGAAGGCAGAGATCGTCATCAAGCTGCACGTGTGCTGAACGCGGAGGTGTCGTCCGTTCAGTGCTTGATTGGGACGGATCGTGATTGGACTGCGAGACACTCGGCGATTTGGATCACGAAGATGTTAGACTACACCAACCACGTTTCTTAACGCTTCCTGCTTAGAGATCTACAAGGGTATGTAGATCCACTCTCCCTCTCGAAGATGCTCATCACCATGGATAGGTTTTGCATGAGCGTAGGAAAAAATTTGTTTCCCATGCGACGTTCCCCAACAGGGTATATCTGGACTGACTGTGGAAAGCAAGAATATGGGGGAACGCCTAGTCCTATCGAATACTAGCATCTTCAGCATCTTGCAGCATTAGAAGAGAGTAGATTGGTATCTCATATATAGTCATATTATTGTAGCAATTTTGTTAAGTAACCACACCCAGAGTTTCTTCCTCGACTCCCTACGAGGAAGCAATCCCGGAGCCAACATTTCATTTCATATTAAATCACAATTATAGTTGTATAAGGTCAAGGTACACCTCCAAGTCGTTCTGTTACCGTGGACATGGCTATTCGAATAGATGAATTCATCCTTGTAGGGGTGCACCGCATTTCCAACACACTTGATCACCTCCGGCCGGACAGACTTTTCGGGGTAATGCCCGGCCTCGGGATCCAAAACGTCGTCACCCCATCGGTCTAACTCCTAAGCATGCAGGTTCGTGGTCCCACTTGCCCTTGCTCTCCTACACTATGCGAAGGTGGCCGAGGTCAGTCCTAGCACCCCTTATAACAAGCGTGATGCCGTTGTGGACCACTCAGGCACGTGTCGCTCCATTGCTGACGTTCGAAGAGCTTTGGCTAATACAATGACGATGAGCACCCATAACTTCTCCCATGTGAAGGTTTAGTGCATAAAAGGTCAACGACCAACTCAGATCAAATACCCAACCCATTAGCATTTTATTAATGCGGGACAAGCACGACCCATAAAGTGCGGTCCCGTCACCCCGTCTCGAGGATGTGTGGCAAAGGCCTCTCTCGCCAGTCCACGCCTCATCACCATCAAACCATGGGTACCCCTCAGGGCTGACCCATCACCAACATGTTTCTGTAACCAGGTCAGAGTAACTTTGTGTATGAAACATCAAGACGGGAACTGAGGAATCACCCTCAATGGTCTCCGCTCGATGTAACCGTCAAGGTGGACTTTAGAGGAATCACCCTTGAGGTTTCCACACTTGAGGGGTTGCACAACAGAGACATCATCGAGAATGGTGAAGGAGGAATCACCCTCGATAACCACGACCGACTGCGATGCGCTGATGGGGGGACAGGGCCGGCGGCGGAGCGCTCGCGACTGCGATAAGCGCGACAGGGGGGTTGCGGCTCGCGGGGAGTGGGGCTGGCGGCAAACGCGCGGCGACGACAAGCGTGCGCGGGATGAGGGGGAGAGGCTAGGCGAGCGGCGGCCGGGGTCCTTATCGGTGTAGTCAGGGGGGCTGGGCGGCGAGGCTTGGGGTAGCGGCGCGAGGAGGAGGCGAGGAGGCGTTCGGCGGTGGTTGGGCGGCGGCCGGCCGGCGGGGAGGGGCGGCGCGAAGCATCGAGGAGATCCGGGGCGACGGGGAGGTGCCGGCGAACGGCACCGGTGGAGCGGAGGGGGAGGCCACCGGTGGGGGGAGCAGGTCGGCAGCGGTGAGCGGCGGCGGGTCGGGATCGGGCCCTCCCGATCCAGATCCAGCGAGAGAGAGGGAAGGACGAGAGAGAGTGGGGGAGTGGGGGTCATGGGAGGTGGAGGGGGTGTCGGTGGTGGGGGATAAGGGGGCGGTCGGGCCAGTTGGGTGGTGGGGCTACGTGGGTTGGCCGGCTGGGCCAGGGCCCAATAGGGGGTTCTTTGTTTTTATTTTTATTTTTGTTTCTGTTTTCTTTTTATTTTAATTAGTTTTCTGCTTTAGTTTTATTTTAATTTAGTGAACTTAAGCAATTTCAAAAATGTTGATTCCAACAACACAATTACCTAGGTATTAATTGACACACTCCGAACATTTTAGTTTGCATGTTTGATAACTTTTGTCGTTTGACTTTATTTTAAATTTGAATTTGAACGGGGTTTGAACCAACGCAAGTTTAGCAACAGTAAACATGGTGACGTGTCATCATTAGCATGGGATTACTATAGCTTAATAACATACACTACTATAGCACAAAACCAGGGCATCACAAAAGTGATCAATACGACAGTAATATGATAGGTTTGATAGTAGTAGCAATAGTAACAGTAGCGGTAACAGTAGTAGCAATGGTTTTGTAGTAGTTGGAACAGCAGCAACAACAGTAGTAACTTAGCAAGAACAATAAATGGAAAGGTCATAGGCACTGGATCAGTAACTCATTGGATGATATTCATCATGTGCCAGTCATAACCTAGGGCAATACAGAACTAGCTATGTAGGCATGTATTCCGTAAATAGTCATGCGTGCTTATGGAAAAGAACTTGCATGCCATATTTTGTCCTACCCTCCCATGGAAGCAGGGTCCATTAGGAAACTAAGGGATATTAAGGCCTCCTTTTAATAGAGTGTCGGAACAAAGCATTAGAACATCGTGAATACATGAACTCCTCAAACTACGGTCATCACCGCGAAGTATCCCAAATATTATCACTATGGGGTTGATGGATCATAACACGTAATAGGTGCATATGACTAGGCAAGCTAAGATCAAGAACATAGATATAATGATGATAACATAAATGGTTCAGATCTGAAAGGCAAGCTAAGATCAAGAACATAGATATAATGATGATAACATAAATGGTTCAGATCTAAAATCATGGTACTCGGGCCCTAGTGACAAGCATTAAGCATGGCAAAGTCATAGCAACATCAATCTTAGACCATAGTGGATACTTGGGATCAAGTCCTAACAAAACTAACTCAATTACATGATGAATCTCATCCAACTCCTCACCGACCAGAAAGCCTACGGAGGAATTACTCATTCTCGGTGGGGAGCATCATGGAATTGGCGCTATAGAAAGGTTGGTGATGACGAAGATCAAAGATTCCCCTCTCTGGAGCCCCAAATAGACTCCAGATCTGGCCTCCCGATAAAGACCAGGAGGTGGCGGCGGCTCCGCCTTGTGAAACGCGATATTATTTCTCTCTGATTTTTTCCTCCAAATTTAGGAATTTATAGTGGTGGAGGTAGGGCAAGTGGGCTCCCGAGGTGAGAACAATCCACCAGGGCGCGACCAGGGTTGCTTGGCGTGCCCTGGTGTATTGTGCCTAGCCTAGGTCCCCTCTCTGGTCATTTCTGGCTCCGATATTTTTTATATTTTCCAAAATAAATCTCCAAAAAGTTTCGTTCCGTTCTGAGAACTTTTATTTCTGCACAAAAACAACACCATGGTTGTTCTGCTAAAAACAGTGCCAGTCTGTGTTAGTTCCATTCAAATCATGCAAATTAGAGTCCAAAACGAGGCAAAATAGTGAGAAAAAGTAGGTATGTTGGAGACGTATCAAGTCCCCCAAGCTTAAACGTTTGCTTGTCCTCAAGCAATTCAGTTGACAAACTGAAAGTGATAAAGAAAAACTTTTATGAACTCCTTTGTTCTTGTTTACATATATATGCTTAAGTAGCACCCAGGTTTTCAGCAAAGATTATGACTAACCATGTCAACAATAACTCTCAGGAATTATATTCATTCATAATAATAACATAAGCAACTAGTGAGCAATAATAATATATCTTAAGCGCCAGCACTTTGTCAAAACAATCATGATACAACATGACAATAGTGGTATCTCGTTAGCCCTTTCCGAGACCACAAAACATAAATGCAAAGCTCCTCCAAAGTTCAAGCAGCGACTAAACATTGTAATTCATGGTAGAAAATATCCAGGCATGCTGCACGCAACATCAACTATACAAAATGCATGAGGATGACAATAGTGCTCTTAGGTCTGGCGCTTATTTGAGAAGATGATGACTCAACATAAAAGTAAATAGATAGTTCCTTCATGGAGGGAAGCATGGATTTGCAGCGGTGCGAGAGCTCAGAGTTTAAAACGGGGATAGATATAATTTTGAGAGGTGCACCCTTCATGTCAACGTCACCAAGAGTTATGAACATCTTCCATGCTAAAGAAATTTGCGGTGGTTCCCAAGCGGTAAAAGTAAAGGTTTACTCGCCCTCCATTGACAATCACACTCCACGGCTAGCCGTATCCACGGGTACCATCAAAACCAACAACATTCCTAGGGGAGTTTTGTTTAACTATTTTTGAGTTTTGATTTTGGGACTGGGAATCCCTATTACCGCCCCCCTCGTGTAAGGACAAGTGAATAAACACTCGTCATGAAAATAACCCGCTTAGCATGGAAGATACTGACCGCACCCTGTCGCTTCATGAGCGGTCCAGGCACAGAAAATAGATGTCCATTTGAAATTTTAGAGGTGGCACATGCAAATTTACTTTGGAATAGCAGGGTAATACCGCATATAGGTAGATATGGTGGACTCATCTGGCAGAACTTGGTTTAAGGGTTTTGATGCACAACCAGTATTCCTACTTAGTACAGGCGAAGTCTAGAAATTAGATTGAGAAGCGGCCAGGTAGAGAGCAAAGATGGTCATGAACATGCATTACATATAATCAACATTGAATACTAGCATGAGTAGGATATGGACACCATGAACATAAATATCATGAATGCTATGGTGGTTTTGATTCAACTACATGCGTGAACATGTGCCAAGTCAAGCCACTTGAAACATTCAGAGGAGGATGCCATATCATCATACCGCATCACCACTATTTTAATGCATGTTGACGCCTAAGATAAATCATTATCCACTCCTAGCTACTTAAGCATGGCATGAACAACTATAGTCTCTAATGGTCATTGCAAACATGTTTGATCATAATGAGTTGAATCGAGGGATACTAGGTTAAACATATATACAAAAAGAAGTTGAGTCCATACCCACTTTTCTCTGCCACAGTCAATTCATCAAATGTCGTCATCATTGCCTTTCACTTGCACGACCAAAAGACAAGAAGATAATAATAGTGCAAGAGTGTTGTAGACCTAGCTGGAATCTGCAAACATTTTATTCAAGAGGAGAAGACAAAGTAACATGGTCTCTTTGTTAGATAAAAAATAATGCAGATGAGAGCCACTCAACAATTTCATCGTGGTCTTCTCCTCGGTACGACTCAAGTAAAGAGAAAAGTATTTCAGAGAAACACACTGAAATATTTTTGATTTTTCATGAAACAATCTATTTAAAGAAAACAAAAATGAGAAAACTATTTACACAAGAAAGCTCCCAACAAGCAAACGAAGAAGTGAGAAATCTTTTTCGGTTTTCTTTTGATTCTACAATTAAACTAAGCTAGAAAGAAAAGCTAAAAAGAAGTAGGAAATATTTTTGGGTTTTCTCAGAGTTTTTCAAACATGCAAGAAGAAAGCAAGAAAACAATTCAAGCATGGATGATACAATGAAAAAGTGTAAACACCGACAACTGGAATGAAATGTGTGAACATGAATGTAATGTCGGTGGAAATACGTACTCCCCCAAGCTTAGGATTTTGGCCTAGCTTGGTAATCACCATCCGTAGTAGCCATCCCGTCCCAAGTCGTATTGAGGCGGAGGCGGCACCTGAGCATCCCACCCCTCGGGCTCCTCGCCAATAGCTGCTAGGTTGTTCTAGTAAGCTATAATGTCATCTGGCATAATCTTGTATCCGTTCCTGGCAATAGGATCAAAAAAGGCAGGTGTAGGCAATGGAATAACATCACGTGTCTCCTGACTAAATACTAATATAATGAATATCACGGGGAGACTCAGTTACGTCAAGGAATTGGTGAGCTTGCAATGTCTTATTATCAAGGTAAACTTGGGGTAAAATATAATCATGGGGTCGAAATGGGATTCTAAACTGATCTGCCAAAAGAGTAGCATAAATACCACCATGTATCTTTCCCTTGGTTTTTTAAGATGTAAGCGTCGGGCAATAATAGCTCCCATACTAAAGGTGTCATCATCATAAAGTGCACGACATAAAATAGCAACGTCAGGAGCACTGAGTGTGCCGACCTTCTCTCTAGCAGTTAAACACTTAGTGATGACCAAAGAGAAATAGTGCACTGAGGGAAACTATAAGCTAATAGAAGTGGCGCCCAACACGCCTCTATCCTCACCCATAGTTAATGTGAGGAGAAAATCCTCAAATTCATATGGCCTAGGTTCCCTCAAATCCCCATCAGAAGGAATCAATCATATATTACAGAAGTTGGTTAGCAACATTCTGTGAGTTTCAGCATAAAGATTAAACTCCACTTCAGGAGGATTGTTTCTCCCTAGATAATTAAAGCTTTGCACAAAGGAATTCGTAAGGATGTGATATTGGTCACACTTAGCTGCGAGGAACTCGGTTAATCCGGCATTAGCGACATACTGAGTGACCTCTTTGTCAGGGAGATGACCCCCGGGTACTCCAAAGACGGTGAGTCAGACGTGGTGCCTGCTCCCCTGGGCCGTCTGCTCCGCCCAGCCGGCTGCCTGGCCGACTATCGGCTGCCCCAGCTAGCCGGCTGCCTGGAGTCAACCGCAACATCGCATTTGACCTGACACGGACAAGACAGTCGTACCCGGCACTGTTGAGCAATGGTGGTGGGCTATGGTCAGCCTCACGCTTCAACTCGCTTGATATCTGGAATAGTGTAGTTGGTGGGTGGGCCACCACCCACCATGCCCATGTCACACCATACCAACCCCACTAGCTTTGGATGTAAGCTACTCTCACACTATAAAAGGGCACCAAGCCCTTCACCCCACTCATGATCTCACAGGCACACACTCATGGGATGAGGCTCCAAGCCATCATGCCCACACTAGCTCATACCCACATATACGATACTGCGAGCTCCCATCTACTGTTATTTCCTCTAATGCAGCTCCATGAGCGACCATGTACCAGATATACCACATATATATAAATATGCAGGAGTAGGGGTATTATCTCTTCGGAGAGCCCCGAACCTGGGTAAACGATCGCATGCTATTCGCCTACCCGTCTCGGATATTCCACTGTTGCCTTGCTCCACCCATGATAAGCCACCCCATGGTATCTGCCGTCCCGGGGTACCCCCGTGAGAAAACAACGATAGTTGGCACCCACCGCGGGGCACACTGCTGGTGGAACCGCGGTCCAGGCGAGACCCTCTTCGCCACGACCACCGCAACTCCGGCCTCCCGACGTTCCCGCGTCGCTGTGCCGCCTGCGTCCTCGTCGCCACACCACTGTGTCGTGTGTTGAGCCCATGTATTTCTTCAATAGGTGGCAAATTCTTAACATCCTCAGCTTTAATACCTTTTTCCTTCATAGATTTCTTTGCCTCTTGAATATCTTCAGGACTGAGAAATAAGATACCTCTCTTCTTCAGAGTGGGTTTAGGACGTGGTTCAGGAAGAGTCCAATCATCATAGTTCTTCAATATGCTATTCAATAATTCCTCAACTTGTTCAACAATTCTTTCCCTGAAAACACAACCAGCACAACTATCCATGAAGTCCCTAGAAGCATCGGTTAGTCCATTATAAAAGATATCAAGTATTTCATTTTTCTTGAGAGGATGATCAGGCAAAGCATTAAGCAATTGGAGAAGCCTCCCCAAAGCTTGTGGGAGACTCTCTTCTTCAATTTGCACAAAGTTAAACATTTCCTGTAAGGCAGCTTGTTTCTTATGAGCAAGGAAATATTTTTCAGAGAAGTATTAAATCATATCATGGGGACAACGCACACAACCAGGAGTAAGAGTATTGTACCATATCTTAGCATCACCCTTTAATGAGAACGGAAATAACTTAAGGATATAATAGTAGCGAATCTTCTCATCATCAGCAAAGAGGGTGGCAATATCATTCAGCTTAGTAAGGTGTGCCACTACAGTTTCAGTTTCATATCCATGGAAAGGATCAGATTCAAGCAAAGTAATTAACTCTGGGTCGATAGAGAATTCATAATCCTTATCGGTAACATAGATAGGTGAATTAGTAAACTTAGGATCGCATTTCATTCTAGCATTCAAAGTCTTTTCCTTATACTTGCATAGTAGTTTCTTAACATCATCTCTATCCTTAGAAGCAAGAATCTCTCTAGCTATTTCTCCATCCAAAACATAACCTTCAGGTATCTTAAGCATTTCAAAACTAGGAGAGCTAGGCCTATTAGGTGTTTCATAATCATCTATTTCAAAGTTCTCATCAGTTTCAGCAGTTTTAATGATTTCATTCTCTCTAGCTCTAGCAATTTGTTCATCAAGAAATTCACCTAATGCCTCGGTTTCATCAAGCATGGTACTAGTATCATCATAAGCATCATTCATAGTAGAAGCGGCATCATCAATATCAGGATTAATAGCATGTGATGGTGTTGCAAACTTACTCATAACAGAAGGTGAATCAAGTGTAGAGCTATATGGCATTTCCTTACCTCCCCTCGTAGTAGAGGGAAAATCTTGGTATTGGTATCCTTCAGATTCTTCATAGTGATAAATTGATATAAATCCCAAGTGACTCAACAAATATTGCTATGCTACCCAGCAACGGCGCCGGAAAAAGGTCTAGATAACCCACAAGTATAGGGGATCGCAATAGTTTTCGAGGGTAGAGTATTCAACCTAAATAGATTCGATGCCAGGGGAGCCAAAGAATACTTGAGAGTATTAGTAATTGAGTTGTCAATTCAATCACACCTGGAGATAAATATCTATAGCAAAGTGATCAGTAGCATAGTAATATGATAGGTTTGATAGTAGTAGCAATAGCAATAGCAAGTGCAATAGTAACAAGAGAAGTAGTAACTTAGCAAGAACAATATGTGGAAAACTCGTTGGCAGTGGATCAATGTATTCGTTGGATGATATTCATTATATAACAGTCATAACCTAGGGTGAAACAGAACTAGCTCCAGTTCTTCAATGTAATGTAGGCACGTATTCCGTAAATAGTCATACGTGCTTATGGAAAAGAACTTGCATGACATCTTTTTCCTACCCTCCCATGGTAACAGTATCCATAAGGAAACTAAGGTATATTAAGGCCTCTTTTTAATAGAGAACCGGAACAAAGCATTAACACATGGTGAATACATGAACTCCTCAAACTACGGTCATCAGCGAGAAGTATCCCAAATATTGTCACTATGGGGTTGACGGATCATAACACGTAATAGGTGCTTATGACTAGGCAAGATTGGATCAAGAACATAGATATAATGATGATAACATAAACGGTTCAAATATGAAATTATAGCACTCGGGCCCTAGTGACAAGCATTAAGCATGGAAAAGTCATAGCAACATCAATCATAGAACATAGTGGATACTAGGGATCAAGCCCTAACAAAACTAACTAAATTACATGAAGAATCTCATCCAACTCCTCGCCGACTAGCAAGCCTACGAAGGAATTTCTCACTCCCAATGGGGAGCATCATGGAATTTGCGATGGAGAAAGGTTGGTGATGACGAAGATCGAAGATTCCCCTCTCTGGAGCCCCAAACGGACTTTAGATCTGGCCTCCCGATGAAGAACAGGAGGTGGTGGCGGCTCCATATTGGGAAATGCGATAATTCTTTCTCTCTGATTTTTTTCTCAAAATTTAGGAACTTGTAGTGGAGAAGGTAGGGCAAGTGGGGCCCCAGGTGAGCACAACCCACCAGGGCTCTGTCGGGGGTGTCTGGCCCGCCCTGGTGTATTATGCCCAGCCTAGGCCCCCTCTTCGGTGGTTTCTGGCTTCGGTATTTTTTATATTTTCCAAAATAAATCTCCAAAATGTTTTGTTCCGTTCCGAGAACTTTTATTTCTGCACAAAAACAACACCATGGTAGTTCTGTTGAAAACAATGCCAATCCAGGTTAGTTCCATTCAAATCATGCAAATTAGAGTCCAAAACAAGGGCAAAAGAGTGAGGAAAAGTAGATGCGTTGGAGACGTATCAAAGGACAAGTACACCAAGGGCTACACAAGAAGAAGACATTAAGCTCATGTTGGTGAATGGGTTTCCGGCTGCGAATTCGACAACTACTCCAAGAGAACCTATCACTCGAACTCCGACTATAGTCAAGATGAAGGTGTTGCCGGACTTGCACTCATTTCCTCCAACTCCTACGACATATTTGATTCACCAAATGAAGGGAGTGGAAGTTTCTTCATGGCTAAAGTCCCCAAGGTATCACACTCCGAATACCTTGACTTTAATAATTATGAGGATGACCTACCTAGAGATGATGGCTTGCTATTTGAAAAATCTAGTGATATTAGTCAAAATGAACTTGTTAGTAATCACTTTATTCAAGATAAGTCGTGTGATGATGATAAGTTGGAAACAGAGCAATTAACTAAAGAACTAAAAACTCTTAAGTTAGCCCACGAGTCTACTCTAGAAGATCATAGAGAACTTGTAAGGACTCATGAGAAGCTCCGCTTCGAGAAGCTCAATTTGGAGCAAGAACATGAATTCCTTAAAGCTATCAATGACGATCTTCGAAAGAAGACTTCCTCTTATCTAGCCAAAAAACTACTCTTGTCTACATTTATTCCACAAGTTAAGGCTAAGAAAATTAGTAACAAAGGCAAGAAAGGTTCTTCAACTAGTATCAATAAAAAAGATAAATCCAATGATATTGCTTCTAGTAGTTCTATTGATTCCTCTAACGACTCTCTTAGCCAAGTTACACTTGAGTAGGAAAATAATTTATTGAAAGGGATTATAGAAAAAAATGTATCTATAAAAGTCTTGCCGGATGTAAGCAATTTGAGGAAATTGTGTGCAACCATGGAGGATACCGGAAGAACCATGGCATTGGCTACTTCAACTCCAATGGAGTCGAATGGGAAGAAGGTTAATTCCCCAAGACCAAGTTTGTTCCTCAAAGGGAGAAGTATGAACAAACTCTCCCCTAGGGAACAAAAGCTCAAGATGACCTTCCACCACAAGACCACAAGCTCAACGGCAAGGACAAGCTTCAAGAGGAGATTGACTCATATGAAGATGAATGCCAAGCCATGGTCAAGTGGGTTCCCAAGGCTACTACAAGCTCAACTCCTACAAGTGCTACTTCAACTCCAAGGATTCCCATCGAGTTGATGTGGATCCCAAAGAAGAAGAACTAGATAAGTTCTTGAGGGATGACTCCAACAACAAAATTCACTCACATTCATTTATGGCAAGGACAATTTGCAATCAACTCCAACTTTATACAATAGTTCAAGGAGTCACATGATAACCCAAAGTATAGGGGATCGCAAAAGTTTTCGAGGGTAGAGTATTCAACCCAAATTTATATATTCGACGCAAGGGTAGCCAAAGAATATTTGAGAGTATTAGCAGTTGAGTTTTCAATTCAACCACACCTGGACATAAATATATGCAGAAAAGTGATCATTAGCACGGTAATATGATAGTTTGATAGGAGTAGTAATAGTAACAGTAGTTGTAACAGTAGCAGTAGTGATTTTGTAGCAAGTGCAATAGTAATAGCAGTAGTAGTAACTTAGCAAGAACAATATGTGGAAAACTCGTAGGCATTGGATCGGTGTATTCGTTGGATGACATTCATCATATAACAGTCATAACTTAGGGTGAAACAGAACTAGCTCGAGTTCGTCATTGTAATGTAGGCATGTATTCCGAAAATAGTCATACGTGCTTATGGAAAAGAACTTGCATGAGATATTTTGTCCTACCCCCCGTGGCAGCGGGGTCCATAAGGAAACTTAGTGATATTAAGGCCTCCTTTTAATAGAGATCCGGAACAAAGCATTACACATAGTGAATACATGAACTCCTCAAACTGCGGTCATCACCGGAAAGTATCGCGATTTCTATCACCCCGGGGCTTACAGATCATAATACGTAATAGGTGCATATGACTAGGGAAGATCAGATCAAGAATATAGATATAATGATGATAACATAAACTGTTCAGATCTGGAATCATGGCACTCGGGCCCTAGTGACAAGCATTAAGCATGGCAAAGTCATAGCAACATCAATCTTAGAACATAGTGGATACTAGGGATCAAGCCCTAACAAAACTAACTCGATTACATAATCAATATCATCCAACTCCTCACCAACCAGAAACCCTACGAAGGAATTACTCACTCTCGATGAGGACCATCATGGAATTGGTGATGAAGGAGGGTTAATGATGACGAAGGCCAGAGATTCCCCTCTTTGGGGCCCCAAACGGACTCCAGATCTGGCCTCCCGATGAAGAACAGGAGGTGGCAGCAGCTCCGTATCGTGAAACATGATGAAACTTCCTTCTTGATTTTTCTCTCCAAAAATTGGATTTTATAGCGCTGGAATTAGGGTCGGGGGGAACGAGGTGAGCACCAGTCATTGGGTCGTGCCTAGGGGGCTAGCGCACCCTGGTGGGTGTTGCCCACCATGGCCCCCTTCTCTGGTGGTTTTTTTGCTCCAATATTCCTCAAATATTCTGAAATAATTCTCCAAAAAGTTGTGTTCCGTTCCGAGAACTTATATTTCTGCACAAAAACAACACCATGGTAGTTCTGCTGAAAACAACATAAGTTCAGGTTAGTTTCATTCAAATCATGCAAATTAGAGTCCAAAACAAGAACAAAAGCGTTAGGAAAAGTAGATACGATGGAGACGTATCATCACACATTCCCTCAAAGGTAAGCAAGGGACAGGGTAATTAATGAATCAATGCACATCATCATGTATGCTTTGCACTCCATGTCCATAGATATCCTTGTATCTATCTCTTGTTTGGGACTAACCCATGTAGGTGAGAAGAGTAAGAAACAACAAGGATTGCTCCCAACTCAAGATGATCTTCATCAACTATGAGCATCCACCACTACATCACCCACATGAAGTCTTATACGACAAAAACCCAAGGTTAGTTTATCCCTCTTAGGGAAGATGTCGCATCAAGGGGAGCTTTACTCCAAGACTTGAGTTAAAGAATCTCTTAAAGATGTGACCACATTAAATGCTTTATGTAAAAGTGGTAACCCCACTTGTGCTTAAATGATGATTATGACCTATGATCAAGTATTCTTACTTGGCTCCTAAATCAATATACTCATATATAGATGACTTCGTCATCGCCAAAGTGCTTGGTAGATACTAGAGTGGTTTTGCATGTTTGCCATATTTCATTTGACATCTTATTGTGTGAGCATGTTGGTATGCATTTCTTTTCTCATTTGAGGATATCCAATTGTTGTTATTTGGCTATCAATTTTATTTGGACAATTGGATATACAAGAATGCCTAGGACCCCCCTCTAATGATCTATGCTTTCTCGTCTCAAATTCTATTCATGCTACATCACAAAATTTGAGCAAGCACTTCTCGAACCCTTTGTGTGAGGAGCACTCGGAGTTTCATTTCATCAAGAGCTGACCACAAAAACCTCCCAAGTGCAACTCGGTGGAACCAACAAAAAAATCTCGATCTCATCGATGCCTAGGGTTTACATGGTTTTCCAATCTTGGTAACACAAATTCCATATTCTCGGCTTCATCGAGTTTCCCTGTCAACTGACAGTTGAGGAACCTGGTGGCACCTATAATTTTGAACCGGTCTCACCGACAGCGAGGGATATATAATGTGGCGGACCCAACTTTTGAAATTAAATCTTCAAATGTCTGAATCCTCCAAACCCTAGTTACCGCTCGTGGACCCCTGCTCATCGCCCTTGCCTCCCTGTGTGCCCTCGCCGTTGGGATCATCGTCGTCAACGGAATCATCACCATTGTCTTTGTCGTAGCGGACTCTTCACCGAATTAAGGTGATAATCCGACCCCCTTTGCGGTCCTCGATCCAATTCATGTGCATTAGGGTCATTTTACCGATAAGCCATAGTTTGAGATTGATCAATCCTCGAAATTTTTCCATTAGAGTAGAAGAATAAAAAAAATTAGGGTTGAGTTTCTACCATCTGTGTCTCGGTGGCACCGAGTTGAAAATATCGGTCTTACCAATATGCAAATTAGAGCAACCGAGAACGCCCTCAATGGAATAGGTACCTCTTTTCAGTCTCGCCGAAAAGGGCTGCCAAGTTCCTATAACAGGAGAGTGTCTATCTCGGTGGCTCCGATTTTGTCCAACTCGATGGTACCGAAACCCACTTAGATGAAATTCAGAACTAAGAATTTGAGTTCAAATTTGAGAAAAACTTCTGTATTTTGTGATGCTCAATCTCTCTGATCTTCTATGCTCTATTCATAGGGTCAGCATGTCAGGTTCAGATGACAGTCAGAACAACTTCAGAGAGAGGAATGAGGAGATGAGTTCAAGCACTAGTCCTGAGGGTAGTTCATCTTCCTATGATGATAACCCTAGCTCACCTGACTTGCCCAAGGTTGCCACCAGGGCAAGAAAGAAGTTGAATTCTGATGAGGAGGATTGTGATTTTGTGCTAGAGGAAGAAGTTCCCAAGAGGCAAAAAGCGAAAGTTGTCAAGGGCACAACAACATATGCCACTTCTTCCAAGAGACCTGTCAAGAAGTTCTATGCGAGTGCTGATGCTATGAGGGCACCTGAGAGTGCCAAGGCCAGAACACCTATAGTGCCAGCTCCAGAGATGAGGCATTCTTCTTCAGCGCCAGCAACGGCTCCTTCAGCTCCATCAGTTCCAGTGTCTACTCCACCACCTCACAGGACTTTAGCTAAGGCCTTCGCGGATGCAGTTCTCTCAACTCCATCAACTGCCATGGGAGGAGATCATGCCCAGAGCGACTACTATCTCTATAACTTTGAACTTTTTGGTAACTTGTTGCCAAAGGGGAAAGCTTATAGATCATCGGGCTTTGAGAGAGAGAGCGTTGCATTTCTATCCTCTCTGCTTTTCAAAAACATTTGGTTTATTGTTTGGTTGCAAACTTTTGTCGGTGTTTAATCATATACTCTAGTGTGATCCTATGATTGCCTATCTTTGAGGTGTTTATATGATGACCATTCACTTGATGTTCGGTGTGATGTGATTATGAAACCCACTCATACTAATTTTCACGCACCACCAACTTGTATCTGACATGGAAGAGTGACCCATGATCCTAATCGATTATGCATTTGCATTCAAACGCAAATTTAACATAATCCACAAATTTATGGGAGCTCTTGCTTATCACATACCTCTCAAACGAATGATTCTATTCATTGATTATATCTCTATCGAAGCTTTGATCTATATGTTGTCATCAATTACCAAAAAGGGGGAGATTGAAAGCACAACTTCTCCCTATGTGGTTTTGGTAATTAATAACAACATATATTTCATTGGACTAATGTTTCCACTAAGTATATTTCAAGAAAATTTCAATGTTATGATAGGCAAAGGATTTTGAGGAGTCCCCAAGGTGCAAGCATCGGATTGGCCAAGCTACAAGCTACAAGCATGAAGACTCTACATTTTAGTTTGTGAGAAATCACTTTGAGTCCATAGGAAAGCCAATACTATCAAAAGGGGTGAGGTATTAATGGTGAATGAATTGCTCAAAATTATCAAGTGCTAGTCACCAAAAACACCCACAATCTCTCCCACAAAGATTTTTGTCCTAGAACCTACCACTCAAAATCGGTGCCACCAACATTTCCATATCGGCTACACCGAGTCGAAACCCTAGACAGAAACCCTAGCCAAAACCCAGTTCTAGGTACTACCAACTTCCACTTCAGTGCAACCGAGTTTCAGTGACCAACTTCCTATTGCTTGTTTCACAAGAATCGCAATTTCCAAGATTTGTGAATCGGTCTCATCGAGTTGTGTAACTACCCTCAGCCACTCATATCAATACCACCAAGAATTATATATTGGTCTCATCGAAACACCAAAGTTGCCACATTTTGCACTAGTCGGTGCAACCGAGTTTTTACTTCAGTTTCAATAAGTTGGGCAATAATGTTGTTGTCGTGGTTTTATCACGGCAGATGTCCGGGCGAACGGACTTAGATTCGAGGCCATCGCTAACGGGGTGGACTCAAAGGGGTTAGTTGGGACGAAAGACACGGATTTACCCAGGTTCGACCCCTCAAGTCAAGGTAATAGCCTACGTCCTGCTTGTGTTTGTATTGCTTGTGTATTGATTACAAGGAGCTAGAAGCTTGACCTAGTTCTCGATCACCTCTCCTCTAAGTCGCCCCGGGTATGCCTTTATATAAGAGGTCAGGACCACCGGTTCGTTACAATTGCTAACCGAGTCTCTCTTTATCTTCTTGTCCAAGCTGGCTATGAGTCGGCTTGCACGACCGGGTCTTCTCCGTCCGGGCCGTTTGTACGGCCCACACCTTGAGCCGCCTATCTTCCTGGGCCACCAGTCTTGCGGCTCACCTTTGGGCCGGCTCACGAGCCAACAACATGACCCGGAGCCTCCGAGGCGGGTCATATTGTGGGGTCATATCCCCAACATTAGGCCCCAGGTTGAATTGAGCTTGCTCACTTCATCCTTCTCTTCCGTTTTTTGGCGAGTCGCCCGGAAATGACCCGGCGTGACGTCATGAGATCTGCTGATGTACCATCGAATCTTTTATTAACTATCATCCCGAGAATCGAGGCATCCGCCTCGGTCAAACAGTGTCGTTGCTTGGATTTTCGTGCCTTCCTTAATCCCCTTTTAAATATGACCGTGCGGGTCGGAGTTTTCCGTCCACCCGCTCGTGCCTCTTCTTCTTCTTCCTATCGCCGCCGCTCCAGCGTCCTCGTCGTCCGGCGCCGTCTCTGCATCTGCACCGACCGGGCCGCTGCATCACCCTAATACGGACCAGATTTCTTCTGCCGCCGCCGCAACATCTCCGGTGAGTTCTCCTTCTTCTTTAGATCGCTCACCGCCATAGTAGGGTCCGCCGTAGCAGGGTTCCTCCATAGCAGGGCTCCGGCACTGCCACCATGAGTACATCTCAATGCCGTTGTTACTTTTAGATCGCGCTCTCACCCCGCCGCCGCACGCGGGCCGGCCGCGCGTAATGCGTGGACCGCGATAGCCCCGCTCCATTTTCTTTCTTTCTGATGTTCATCGCTAGGTCTAGATTTAAATCCTTTTTCGCCGGTTTTGTAGATCCGCAGCCATAGTGATAGTTTGCGAAATCTGCTTTTAGGACTTAGCCGATTTTTCAATCTTCCTTTCCTCTCTTGAGTCACTAAGCTTCTCCGGCTCTCACCAACCGGGTCTTTCCACTTTATCCGTAGAGCCCTTAAACCTTTAAGCCGTCAAAAATATTTGCTTGCGCTTTGACTCATCGCGCCTTTTATCTTGCACAGCACTTAAGCCGCCAATATGTCTCGTGCGTCCAACTCGTGCAACTGGATTGGTTCTTGCGTTACAGAGGAGTACTTAGCAGGTTATGTTGAAGCGGGTACTCTCCCTCCCAAAGAGGTTCTCAATTGGCGGGTTCCGGGTGACGAAACCCGGCCTTCTCCCCAAAAAGGAGAGATAGTAGTCTTCACTGATCACATCGAGCGAGGATTTGTGCCGCCCGGCTCTAAGTTTTTCCGGGGTGTGCTTCATTTCTACAAGTTGCATCCTCAAGATTTGGCACCCAACTCCGTCTCAAACATCTGCAACTTCCAAGTTCTCTGCGAAGCTTATCTGCTAACTAAGCCGTCTGTGGGGTTCTTTCGAGAGTTCTTCTATGCCAACCGCCAAACTGAAATGAAGGGTGGTCTGAGTCTGGAGCTGGGTGGCATTTCTATTCAGCGCCACCGAGACATCATTTTTCCTGCTAGTCCAATGCCGAGTCATCCCAAAGATTGGAACAAGACGTGGTTCTATTGCCCAGAGACCTCTCCTGAAAAAGAACACTCATTGGCGGGTTACCGCCCCTCCCAGCTTAGGACAAACACAGAGCTTCCTGGCTGGCTCTCAGCCTCGCAGCGTGCCAGATATGAGCCGTTCCATGCCAAGATCAAAGCGCTCCTGGCCAACGGCTTAATAGGATTGGATTTGATCCGCTGCTGGATTTCCTGGCGGATCATGCCTTTAAGCCGTAGAGGTCGGCTTATGTGTGAGTATGAAGGCAAATATGACAGCTCATTGTGCTTCAGCGAATCAACACTATCAGAGGATGACATTACCACTACCATCCGGAGCCTTGTCCACGAGGCCTCCGGCTCATGCAGTGCCATCGGCCTAGCGCCTTTCTGCATCAATAATCCGGCTCCTGATGTAAGTTAATCTCTTCCAACCGTCTCTTAGATGTTGCTTGTACTTTGTTGATTTGGTATTCACTCTCCGGGTCATTCCTATAGGCCGACTCAGACTTCTAGAAGAAGGAATATGCTGCCCCTCCAAAGAAATCTAGGAAGAAGGTCGTGACCAAGAGGGCTAAAAAAGATGCCCCGCAAGATAATTTGCTTGACCCGCCACCATCATCCAGCTCAGAGGTAAAAATTTAACTGCATTGTTTGATCTTTTACCTTCCTGCTTTATTAATGCTTGTTTTACTCGCAGGATGAAGTGGAAACTAGCCGTGCCAATGCTCCTGAGGTAAATTACGTTTCTTCCGGCTCAGAATGTCTCGTCCCCCGAAAGCCGCGGCGGGATATCAGAAAAGTTCCTCTTTCTCACCCTCTTGCTTATCTGGCTCCCGATTTTCTCTTGAAAAAGCAACAACAGGCTGAGCGTCGACAGACCCGAAGCACCGGCTCTACTGAACTCATGTCCGGGTTACCAAATTCTCCGGCTCCAAAGAAACGTCCCGCCGAGGTTTAAGTCTCTACTTTTCCTTTGACTTTCCTTTGCAAACTTGACACTTTCTTCACCTTTTTGCTTTATTCTTTTAGAAATCACCTTCCTTCGGTGACACTTCGGCGTCAATTCTACCACCGCCCAAGATCGACCCGCTGTAAGCATTTCTTACTATGATATCCGGACATCCAGTTAATAGCAACATCTTTAACTGTTGATCCTTCTATTTTGCAGTGCTCAAGCTAAACGTCGCAAGACCAACAAACCCTCCTCTGGCCCAGTTATCCAAGAGCCGGAGCCCGAACAACCGGAGGAGGCTAAAGCAGAAGAAAATCCACCAGCTGCCTCCATAGAGCCAACTGTTGTTGATATCATCATGGAGAGCCCTCCAAGGGCTCCTTCAAAACCGGTGACTCCTGCCAAGACCCCTGAAACTCCAGATGTTGTTATCACCGGGTCTGGTCATCCAACTCCTCCGGCTCATGTATTGACCAAGCATACAGAGCCGGCAGAAACTTCGAAGAAGCTGAACTTTGACTCTTCGTGCGAGAAGATGACAGTCGAAGAGCTCCACGCCAGGTATATAAACCGGGTTACCACCAACCGGGATCTGGAATTTTGGCTGGTCTCTTTAATGAAGACAAAATATGAGGTACCTTTCCTTCTTACCATATCCTTACTTAGCCCCCAAGAGCCGGTTTAATGTACTCAATCGTTGAACCAGGTCTTTGTTTAACTTTCTGTTAGAACAAATTTATAGTCATTGTCCCCTAGAGCCAGCTTAATTTGCCAAAACTGAGTCGGATCTTTCTTTAGATAAATTAAACCTCCAGTCGTATCCCCCAAGGGCCGGCTCAAGCTTGATGAAGTTGAGTCGGATCTTCTATTAGAAGTAATTTGAAGAGCCATAGTGTAGCCCCCAAGTTTCGGTTTAACTTCGAAGAAGATGAGCCGGAACTGCGCTGCATGCTAAAAGATCAAATATAAATTAGCCCCCAAGTGTCAAATATATTGCTTGCAATCTATTTGAGACTTGTATAAATTTGCTTTTAACACTCGTCCTGTATTTTGGCGACTTATCCTGCTTTTTTATGTATTATAGGAAGCTTTAAACGAAGCCGGCTCTCAATTGTCTGATCTGAAGGCGAATTTGGCGGCTCAACAAGAGGCCCGCGGCGTCTCTGACGAAAAGTGTCGGCTGTTGTCTGAAGAGTTGGTTCATATTAAGGCGGAGCTTGCTTCTTTAAAAGAATCTACTGAGTTGGAGAGAGCCGCATTGACCAAACGAGCGGATGATGCTGACCAGCGGCTGACAGCCGTGGCGGATGAGCTTCAAGCCCTAAAGTGTCATATAACCAAGATGGCTGCTGCTCTCTTTGGTAAGTTCTTACTCACTTCATGTTTCCAGCATGTCTCATTCATCTGTTGTGATGGCGACTCATCTTTGCTTTGTTTTGACCTTTACAGGCCTAGAAGCCAGCAATTGGCTGCGGATAGCCTTTTACTCCTGAAGGCTATTTACACCTTTGCAGAACAGCTTTACTGCGGCGCTATTTTCACGATTAAGACGGTTAAATATAAGGAGAAGATCCCTACTGCTCTGAAAGGTGTACTGGAACTCTTCTCCACAATGCCCAAGCAGATAGAAGAGCTGGAGAATTGAGTCAGGCTCTGGCCTTCGCCCCCGAGCTAACGCCCGCTGAAATGATGGATGGTTACCCGTCCAAAAAAGATGACGGCTCAGAATTCACCGAAGAAGATTACATCCGGTGTGTCAAAGATTCGCGTTATCTGGCCTCTGTACTGGCGGATGAAGCTGACTTGAGCATTTATCAGGCGGCTTATGACGCAGAGGAGAAGAGGATATGCGGGCCTCTCTACGAGTGGAAGGATCTGACACCCGCCCGCAGTAAGGATCTCTTCCCTTGTGAGCTTGACGCGTCCCCTTTCCTTGAAGGGTCTTTCGCTGCTCTGGCTGACTGTAATTGGGAATTGGGAAATCTCCAGATAAAGCCAACAGAAGACCCGGAGCAGGATGAGCCGGCCAATAACTGAACCTTGTTATTTTAACTTTTCTAAGCACAGACTCATTTAATGACCCGCCGTGAGCGGTTGACAATGTCTTTTGCTCCTTCTGAGAGTAGTTTTTGTAATAGAGTAAGCATGACCCTGTCGTTTGGCGGCTGTATATATTTTCATCTCTCTGTGTGCACTTTCCTTCTCTCTATGTTTCAATTTAATGCGTGCCGGCTCTCCATGGATATACCTTGAGATTTTCTGATGAGGGGTGTCTGTCTTTGAAGACGCCATTCCTTCTCCAGAATATTAGAGTCGGATAATATCTTTGAAAACTTGAATTTTGTCAACCGGAGCAACATGGCTCCTGCTCTTGTCGGATGAATCCATTAAGGAGCCAGTTGTCTTAGGATAATGTAAGCTATACCTGATGGTAAGAAGCCTCTATCGACAACTGCGGCTATTGATGAACTGGAACTTTTGAGGAGGATTGCGGCTGTGTAGCCCCCAAGTGTCGGGTAGTTCTGCCTGTAGCAACCTGGGACTTATAATTGCCTTGCTCTGACCCGGCTTGATAAGCCGGCAGATACAATATGTGATGATGATCTTTCTTTCCTCAAAAAACTCATATGACGATTCTTCTACGTGGATTCGAATGGTTGAACTCATACCAGTTCAGGGTCTCTATCGAGATTGGCCGTCAATTTCTTGAACCGGCTCAGGGTCTCTAGGCGAGATTGGTCGTCAATTTCTTGAACCGGCTCAAGGTCTCTAGGCGAGATTGGCCGTCAATTTCTTGAACCGGCTCAGGGTCTCTAGGCGAGATTGGTCGTCAATTTCTTGAACCGGCTCAGGGTCTCTAGGCGAGATTGGCCGTCAATTTCTTGAACCAACTCAGGGTCTCTAGGCGAGATTGACTGGTAAGAGTACAGCGAACGCCGACTGTTGATGGGAGATGTAAGCTATACCCCAAGGCAAGAAGCCTCCATCGACAGCCGCGGCTAATAATTAGCCTGAGACGGCATAAAGCCAGCTGTTTGAAAGGAGATGTAAGCTATACCCGAAGGCAAGAAGCCTCTTTCAATAGCTACAGTTGATAAGCAACTGAGTTTTGGCGTAAACGCCAGTTGTTAGGGTGAGATAAGCAAACCCGTTGGTAAGAAGCCCCCTTCGACAACCGCGGTTAATAAGTAACCGGAAATGGCATAAAGCCGGCCATTAGGGTGAGATAAGCGATACCCGTCAGTAAGAAGCCCCCTTCGATGGCCGCAGTTGATAAGCAACTGGAATTTGGTGTACACGCTGTTGCCTTAGGGTCATGTAAGCTATACCAAAGGTAAGAAGCCTCCATCAACAACAGCGCTTAATGTAACCAAACTAGGCATAAAGCCAACTGTGCAAGGGAGATGTAAGCTATACCCGGAGGCAAGAAGCCTCCTTGCAACAGTTTAATAACAGCTGGCTGTGCAAAGGAGATGTAAGCTATACCCGAAGGCAAGAAGCCTCTTTGCAACAGTGCTTAATTGGACACAACACCGGCTGTGCAAGGGAGATGTGAGCTATACCCGAAGGCAAGAAGCCTCCTTGCAACAGCATAAAAGCAGACTGTGTAGGGGAGATGTGAGCTATACCCGAAGGCAAGAAGCCTCCCTACAACAGCGCTTGATAAGGCATAAAGCCGGATCATCCATTTTGACGGCGAACAAACCACTTCCACTCAAATTATTGAGCCGAAATTTTTTCCATCTTTGATTGCACAAAGACATACATAAAAGCAGAGGCCCCGGTTTTTGTGGGGATGTTAGTTTTCTCTTATGTAAACATGATAGCAGCTTTCAACACCTGCTAAGTAAAGTATGGTCGCAGATGTGCGATATTCCATGGCCGCAACGTCTCTTGACCCACGGTTTCCAACTCATCTCGGATATCAATGAGGTAATATGACCCATTGTTAAGGTTTCTGCTGATCACAAAAGGCCCCTCCCATGGTGGAGATAACTTATGCATTCCAGATTGGTCTTGAATCAGCCGGAGCACCAGGTCACCCTCCTGGAACGTCTGGGTCTTCACCCTGCAGCTATGATAGCGTCGCAGGTCTTTTTGATAAACTACCGACCTGGCTGCTGCTAACTCTCGTGCTTCATCCAGGGCGTCCAACGCATCTTGGCATGCTACCTCATTGTCCGTCTCAACATAAGCCGCCACCCTTGGTGAATCGTGCCGGATATCACTGGGTAGGACCGCCTCAGCACCATACACCATGAAGAAAGGCGTGAAACCTATAGATCTGTTAGGTGTAGTTCTGATGCTCCATAAGACGGAAGGCAACTCCTCAACCCAACATCCGGGTGTCCGCTTCAAAGGAACCATGAGCCGTGGTTTGACACCTCTTAAAATTTCCTGATTGGCTCGCTCTGCCTGACCATTAGACTGTGGATGTGCCACGGCTGAAACATCAAGCTTGATATGCTCCTTTTCATAGAATGTTTTCATAGCTCCTTTGGATAGATTTGTTCCATTGTCCGTAATGATAATGTGTGGGTAACCAAAGCGATAAATCAGCTTCTTAATAAATTGAACCGCTGTAGTCGCGTCACATTTACCGACCGGCTCTGCCTCTATCCACTTAGTAAATTTATCAATTGCCACCAGAAGGTGTGTTTTCTTATCCTTGGATCTCTTGAAGGGTCCTACCATATCAAGCCCCCAGACCGCAAACAGCCAAGTGATTGGTATCATCCTCAACTCTTGAGTCGGAACATGAGCCCGCCGGCCAAACTTCTGACAACCGTCACACTTACGGACTAAGTCTTCTGCATCCTTGTGAGCTGTCAACCAGAAAAATCCATGTCGGAAAGCCTTGGCCACTAAAGATTTTGACCCGGCATGATGTCCACAGTCGCCAGCATGAATTCCACTCAAGATCTGCCGGCCCTCCTCTGGTGAGACGCAGCGCTGAAAGACACCCGTCACACTACACTTATGTAACTCACCATTGATAATTGTCATAGACTTAGAATGCCGGGTGATCTTCCTGGCCAGACCCTCCTCCTGAGGTAACTCGCCGCATGTCAGATACGCCAAATAAGGCATAGTCCAGTCTGGGATGGCATGTAGAGCTGCCACCAATTCCGCTTCCGGGTCAGGAATAGCCAGATCCTCCTCAGAGGGTATCTTGACAGTCGGACGATGCAATACATCTAGAAAAACATTAGGTGGTACCGACTTTTGTTGAGAACCTAACCGTGCCAAAGCATCAGCCGCCTCATTCCTACGATGATCAATGTGATCCACCTGGTACCCCTTGAAGTGACCGGCAATGATATCCACCGCCTGTCGATAAGCCGCCATCTGTGGATGCTTGGAGTCCCAAGTACCTGAAACTTGCTGAGCCACTAGATCTGAGTCGCCTAAACATCTGACCCGGCTTAAATTCATCTCTTTGGCGACTCTGAGACCATGGAGCAGTACCTCATACTCAGCTGCATTATTAGTACAAGGGAACATTAACCGGAGCACATAACAAAACTTGTCACCCTTGGGGGAGGTGAGAACAACTCCTGCACCGGACCCCTCTAGCTGCTTGGACCCATCAAAGTGTATAGTCCAATATGTGTTATCCGGATTCTCTTCGGGGGCTTGACATTCGGTCCAATCATTTATGCAATCCACCAAAGCTTGAGACCTAATTGCTATACGAGGAACATACTTGATGTTAAGAGGACCCAGCTCTAAGGCCCACTTGGCAATCCTCCCTGTAGCTTCTCTATTTTGAATGATATCTCCCAACAGGACGGAACTGACCACTGTTATCTAGTGCCCCAAGAAGTAGTGTTTTAACTTGCGGTTGGCCATGAAAACTCCATATACTAACTTCTGCCAATGCGGATACCTCTGCTTAGACTCTGCCAAAACTTCACTAATGTAATAAACCGGCCTTTGCACAGGATACTCCTTCCCTACCTCCTTACGCTCAACCACAATTGCTACACTGACCGCTCTGTTGTTAGCCGCCACATAAAGGAGTAATGGCTCTTTCTCAACCGGAGCAGCTAACACTGGCGGCTCAGTCAACTGTTTTTTAAGAGCTTCAAGTGCTTCGGCCGCTGCTTTGCTCCACTTAAACTTGTCTGTCTTTTTCATCATCTGGTATAAGGGAATGGCTTTCTCCCCAAGCCGGCTTATGAAGCGGCTCAACGCAGCAATCCATCCTGCAAGGCGCTGAACGTCATTAATGCACGTCGGCTCTCCTAAAGAAGTGATAGCCTTAATCTTATTTGGGTTAGCCTCGATGCCCCGCTCAGAGACCAAGAAACCAAAAAGCTTTCCTGCTGGAACACCAAAGACACACTTCGTCGGGTTAAGCATCATCTTGTAGACCCGGAGATTGTCAAAGATTTCTTTCAAATCCTCTAGGAGAGTTTCCTTCTTTCTGGATTTAACCACGATGTCGTCTACGTAAGCATGAACATTTCGACCAATCTGACTATGGAGGCAGTTCTGCACACATCGTTGGTAAGTCGCCTGGGCACTCTTGAGCCCGAAAGGCATGGATACGTAACAGAACGCCCCAAAAGGTGTAATAAACAACGTCTTCTCCTGATCTTTCGTTGCCATCTTAAAATGATGATATCCTGACTATGCATCCAGGAAGCATAAACTTTCACATCCGACTGTAGCATCAATAATTTGATCGATACGAGGGAGTGCAAAAGGGTCAGCCGGGCAGGCCTTGTTAAGGTCCGTGTAATCTATACACATACGCCAAGTGTCGTTCTTTTTTAGCACTAGCATCGGGTTAGCCAACCACTCCAGGTGAAAAACTTCCACAATAAAGCCTGCAGCCAAGAGCCGGGCAACTTCCTCCCCAATAGCTTTACGTCTCTCTTCGTTGAACCGTCGTAGAAACTATTTGATCGGCTTACACTTTGGATCCACATTAAGATTGTGCTCAGCGAATTCTCTCGGTACACCCGACATGTCAGAAGGCTTCCATGCAAAGATGTCCCGATTCTCACGGATGAATTTCGATGAGCGCGCTTTCCTATTTGGGATCCATGTGAGCCCCAATGATGAACTATTTGGATGACTTGCCCGGATTGAAATCTACTGCCTTGGTATCATCCACTGAAAACTTGAGTGGCGGCTCAACTTCCGTCGTAGGCTTCTTCAGCGGGGTCATATCCTCCGGGTCAACGTTCTCCTTGTAGAATTTCAGCTCCTCCCGAGCACAACTAGACTCTGCAGACGCCGCATCTCCTTCCTCACACTTGAGAGCCGTTTTCCTATTACCGCGAATGGTAATTGTACTATTTAAGCCGGGCATTTTGAGTTGCAAATAAACATAGCAAGGCCTAGCCATAAATTTGGCATAAGCCGGCCTCCCAAATAGTGCATTATAGGGACCTTTGATTTTGACCACCTCGAACCACAAGGACTCCACCCTGTAATTATGCTCATCGCCAAAAGCTACTTCCAATGAAATCCGGCCCATCAGGTATGCCAATTTACCCGGGACCACACCATGAAAGACGGTGGAGGAAGGTTTAAGATCTTTGTCAAGTAACTTCATCCGCCGGAAAGTGTCATAGTAAAGGATGTTGATGCTGCTACCTCTGTCCATAAGCACTTTATTCACCATATAGCCATTCACCTGAGGGGCCACAACTAGAGCCAGCCGGCCCGGGTCATCTACCCGCGGCGGGTGATCCTCCTGGCTCCACATTATGTCATACTCAGACCACGGTAAATATCGTGGGACAGCCGGAGCAACCGCATTAACTGCTCGCCTCCGCAACTTCTCATCTCGTTTACTATGACCGGTCGTGAATACGTGATACTGTCCAGAACTGAGCTGCTTTGGGTTACTTTGAAACCCGAACTGATTGCACTACTGCTGATTGTTGTTACTGCTGTTGTTGCCAGGATGCTGTTGGTGCCCCCCTTGGTTATTCTGACCCAGATGCCCGGTTCCTGAACCGCCGACGCCGAATCCAGCCCCTAATCCGCCATACCCTGAGCCGCCAAGCGGGCCACCGCCCTGGTTATTACGCGGTTGGGAATGCTGGTTTTTGAATCTCTGCATGATAAAGCAATCACCCCACGCATAAAACGCTGGCTTGTCAGGCGTGTTGTGCTCCGCACAAGGCTTCCTAAGCGCTTCTTCTAAATTGAAAGGGCCTCTGTTCCTTAGGTGAAACGGCCTGAATTTTCCATTCCCCTTGGGATGGTTCTATCCTGTGTTGGTGTTTGCCACTAGCTCTGACCCGCCATCAGCGCTCTTCCGCTTATTCTGATTCCCATTGTTCACAAAACCTTTTCCTTGATTGTTTTTCTTCCCTTGATTGGCTTTCTCATCATCCGAGCCTGGATCCTTGGTGTTATCTGAGTCGACATACTTTGTCAAGGCCGTCATGAGTTCTCCCATGTCCTGACACGTGCACTTGAGTCGGCCGAGCTTCTGTTTCAGTGGAACAAAATGACAGTTCTTTTCTAAAATAAGCACCGCTTGAGCCGCCGTGATCTGCTCTGTAGAGTGAATAATGATCAACACCCGCTGGACCCAATGATGGGCCGACTCATTCTCCTGTTGAACACAATGGTCCAAGTCGACAATGGTCATAGGCTGCTTACAGGTCCCCTGGAAGTTCTTAATAAACTTCGCTCTCAGCTCCGCCCATGAGCTTATCGTGTTAGGCAGCAGACCTTTCAGCCATGTACGAGCCGGACCCTCAAGCATCATGATGAAATATTTTGCACATACCGCCTCACTGACATCCAGCATCTCCATGGCTAGCTCATAACTTTCAACCCACGCCTCAGGGGGTAGATCAGCTGTGTAATTCGGAACCTTTCGAGGCCCCTTGAAAGCTTTTGGTAGTCGTTCACTTCTCAGAGCCGGAGTCAAACATGGCACCCCTACGGCTCTAGTACTAACTTCTCCCATTGAGACGAAAAGCGCCGGCTCTGGACGGGTTGCCGCTATCTCCGCCTCTCGCCTGTCTCTCGCCTGGTCCGCGAGGGCTTGCGCATCTAGAGCCACCCGCTCGTCCTCCGGTGGTCCACGACGTGGGTGACTGCTGGAACACGGCGGCGGCTTGTAGCGCCGGCTAAAACTTCGACTGGGGAGGGGGTGGAGTGAACCCGGCTCCAGCTGTGAGTATACCTCTCTTGCTGGGCCATGGCCGTCTGTAAATATCCAATGGCGTTTCGCACATTCTCCGCAAAGGGTGCTTCATCTGGGATGGGAATCGTCTCGAGCCGGGCGGTCGCTGCCACCATGTTCTCGGCCGGGTTAGAGTAATGACCCGCCGGTGTTGGAAAAGCCCTAGGTGAGACTTGGTTATGCTGGGGGTGGATGAGTCGTCGGGCGTTCCATCGGGCGGCTTTCCGGCGCGCCCGTAACCCGCCCCGCACCAGGGGTGTTAAAAAGGTTCCTTGCTTCGTAACGTTCTGGCAGACGGGATTGATGCCTCCTCCGGTGCACCGTGGCCACTGACCTTTGCTCCAGCTCCAGACGGAAAGCATCGGCCTTGATACGCTCCGCTTCTTCCTCCATCCGGGTCTTCAACTCGGCCATCCTTTGTCGTTCCTCTGCCATCCGGCCCTTGATTCGTGCCACCTCTAGATTCCTGGCTTCTTGATTATCCAGTGTTACTTTTGTGGCCATGAGAGCTGTAAGTTCGTCCATCAATTCCACTAGAACCTAAGCCGGCGGCGGCGGGCTATCACCCGCTGCGGCGGCTCCCGCAGCTGTGACACCGACGGCTGAAGCCGATCCTGCCATGAACACCGCTGCACGAACCGGGGGGCTCAGAGCATCCGTCTCAACGCCCTCTACCTCATAATAGTTGTCATAGTAGCCCCCAAGGCCACCGTTACTAAGCCGATACACTGATTATGTCTCCCCACTGGAGGACTCATCTTCCGAGAAAACGAGAGTTCCCTGTGACCCGGACGCTTCCAGGTCCATGCCTTGAGTGAAGCCCACGAGAACATGCTTTTGACCCGGATGGGCACGGGCAGGCTGCACAACACTCGTAGATTGGAGACGCCGAGCCGGCTCAACGATGCTGGTGCAGATGTCCGGCTCGGGTGTAGATCCATCAATCTTTTCGATGAAAACCTGGATCTCGCCGAATGGAACCCGGAATCCATACTCCACAGAACCAGCATCAAGCCCCCAGCCGGCGGCGTCGATATAGAGCCGACCGCGGTGACTCTTGCTCATCCTTCCAACCACATATCCTTCGAGCCCTGGGAGAGATCCCTTTGAGAACTCAACACCACCAAGCGCTAGCCCCACGGTGGGCGCCAACTGTCGTGGTTTTATCACGGCAGATGTTCAGGTGAACGGACTTAGATTCGAGGCCATTGCTAACGGGGTGGACTCAAAGGGGTTAGTTGGGACGAAAGACACGGATTTACCCAGGTTCGGCCCCTCAAGTCGAGGTAATAGCCTACGTCCTGCTTGTGTTTGTATTACTTTTGTATCGATTACAAGGAGCTAGAAGCTTGACCTAGTTCTCGATCACCTCTCCTCTAAGTTGCCTTGGGTCTGCCTTTATATAAGAGGTTAGGACCACCGGGTCGTTACAATTGCTAACCGAGTCTCTCTCTATCTTCTTGTCCAAGCTGTCTATGAGTCGGCTTGCATGCCCGGGTCTTCTCCGTCCGGGCTGTTTGTATAGCCCACACCTTGAGCCGCCTATCTTCCTGGGCCACCAGTCTTGCGGCTCACCTTTGGGACGGCTCACGAGCCAACAACATGACCCGGAGCCTCTGGGGCGGGTCATATCCTGGGGTCATATCCCCAACAGTTGTAATGGTTGAATTTTTGGAGATGCCTATATATACCTCTCCACCACATCCTACTCGCAAGAGAAGCACTCAGAACAGTGTTGAAAATATGCCCTAGAGGCAATAACAAAATGGTTATTATTGTAATTCCTTGTTCATGATAATTGTCTATTGTTCATGCTATAATTGTGTTAACCGGAAACCGTAATGCATGTGTGAATACATAGACCACAACATGTCCCTAGTGAGCCTCTAGTTGGCTAGCTCATTGATCAATAGATGGTCATGGTTTCATGACCATGGACATTGGATGTCATTAATTATGGGATCACATCATTAGGAGAATGATGTGATGGACAAGACCCAATCCTAAGCATAGCACAAGATCGTGTAGTTCGTCTGCTAAAGCTTTTCCAATGTCAAGTATCGTTTCCTTAGACCATGAGATTGTGCAACTCCCGGATACCGTAGGAATGCTTTGGGTGTGCCAAACATCACAACATAACTGGGTGGCTATAAAGGTGCACTATGGGTATCTACGAAAGTGTCTGTTGGGTTGGCACAAATCGAGACTGGGATTTGTCACTTCGTATGACGGAGAGGTATCTCTGGGCCCACTCGGTAAGACATCATCATAATGAGCTCAATGTGACTAAGGAGTTAGCCATAGGATGATGTGTTACGGAACGAGTAAAGAGACTTGCCGGTAACAAGATTGAACAAGGTATAGGCATACCGACGTTCGAATCTCGGCCAAGTATCATACTGATAGACAAAGGGAATTGTATATAGGATTGATTGAATCCTCGACATCGTGGTTCATCCGATGACATCATCGTGGAGCATGTGGGAGCCAACATGGGTATCCAGATCCCGCTATTGGTTATTGACCGGAGAGGTGTCTCGGTCATGTCTACGTGTCTCTCGAACCCGTAGGGTCTACACACTTAAGGTTCGATGACGCTAGGGTTATAGGGAAATAGTGTACATGGTTACCGAAGGTAGTTCGGAGTCTCGGATGAGATCCCAGACGTCACGAGGAGTTCCAAAATGGTTTGGAGGTAAATAATGATATATAGGAAGTGAGGATTTGGCCACCGGAAGTGTTTTGGGAATTACCGATAACGTACCGGGACCACCGGAAGGGTTCTGAGGGTCCACCAAGTGGGGCCACCGGCCCCAGAGGGCTGCGTGGGCCGAGAGTGGAAGGGACCACCCCCAGACTAGGCTGGTGCACCCTCCACCCTAGCCCAAGGCACAGGAAGGTGGGAGGGAGGGGAAACCCTAGACCCAGATGGGCCTAAGGCCCACTAGGGCTCTCCCCTTTCTCTCTCTCTGGCCGTCGGCCAGATGGCATCTAGGGCCGGCCCTAGCTCCTAGGGTGGGAACCCTTGGGCTGCGCCCTCCGTCCTCCTCCTCCTATATATAGTGGAGGGTTTGGGGGCTGCCAGACACACGAGTTTTCTCTCTTTCTCGGCACAGCCCTACCCCTCCTCTTCCTCGTTCTCCGCGGTGCTTGGCGAAGCCCTGCCGGAGACCACGTAGCTCCATCGTCACCATGCCGTCGTGCTCCCGGAGCTCTCCCTCAACCTCTCCTTCCTCCTTTCAGGATCAAGGCATAGGAGACGTAACCGAGCTGCACGCATGTTGAACGCGGAGGCGCCGTTGTTCGGCGCTAAGATCAGAATCCACCGCGATCTGAATCGCTGCGAGTATGACTCCACCAACCGCGTTCTAGTAACACTTACACTTAGTGATCTTCAAAGGTATGAAGATGCACTCCCCCTTTGCTAGTTGTTGTTTTCTCCATAGATATATCTTGGTGACACGTAGGAAAAAAATTGATTTACTACTATGTCTCCCAACAGTGGTATCAGAGCTAGGTCTATGCGTAGAATCTATGCACGAGTAGAACACAAAGTTGTTGTGGGCATCAATCTTGTTAATTTCCTTACCACTACTAGTCTTATCTTTATTCGGTGGTATTGTGGGATGAAGCGGCCCGGACCAAGTTTATACGTACGCTTACGTGAGACCGGTTCCACCACCTGACATGCACTTGTTGCATAAGGTGGCTAGCGGGTGTCTATCTCTCCCACCTTAGTCGGATTGGATTCAATGAAAAGGATCCATATGAAGGGTAAATAGCAATTGGCATATCACGTTGTGGTTTTGGCGTAGGTAAGAAACATTCTTGCTAGAAACCTATAGCAGCCACATAAAAACTTGCAACTACAAATTAGAGGACGTCTAACTTTTTTTCAGCATATGCCTTGTGATGTGATATGGACAAAGGATGTGATGTGATGCATTGTGATGTATGAGATTGCTCATGTTCTTGTAATAGGATTCACGACTTGCATGTCGATGACTATGACAACCGGCAGGAGCCATAGGAGTTGTCTTATTTTATTGTATGACCTGCGTGTCAATCATAAACACCATGTAATTACTTTACTTTATTTCTAAACGTTAGCCATAGTAGTAGAAGTAATAGTTGGCGAGACAACTTCATGAAGACACGATGATGGAGATCATGATGATGGAGATCATGGTGTCGTGTCGGTGACAATGATGATCATGGTGCCCCGAAGATGGAGATCAAAGGAGCAAGATGATATTGGCCATATCATGTCACTATATTGATTGCATGTGATGTTTATCATGTTTACATCTTATTTGCTTAGAATGACGGTAGTAAATAAGATGATCCCTCAATAAAATTTCAATAAATGTGTTCACCCTAACTGTGCACCATTGCTAAGGATCGTTGTTCCGAAGCACCAGGTGATGATCGGGTGTGATAGGTTCTAACATTCGCATACAACGGGTGGAAGCCAGATTTACACACGCGATACACTTAGGTTGACTTGACGAGCCTAGCATGTACAGACATGGCCTCGGAACACGAAAAGACCGAAAGGTCGAACATGAGTCGTATAGAAGATACGATCAACATGGAGATGTTCACCATGGATGACTAGTCCGTCTCACGTGATGATCGGACACGGGCTAGTTGACGTGGATCATGTATCACTTAGATGACTAGAGGGGTGTCTATCTAAGTGGAAGTTCATTAAATAATTTGATTATGTGAACTTAATTATCATGAACTTAGTCTAAAAGTGTCTTTGCAAATTATGTTGTAGATAGCTCACACTATAGCTCCCCTGGCTTATTGATACGTTCCTAGAGAAAAGTAAGTTGAAAGATGATGGTAGCAATAATGCGGACTGGGTCCATGATTTGAGGATTGTCCTCATTGCTGCACAGAAAGCTTGTGCCCTTGATGCACCACTCAGTGCACCACTCCCTCAAGCGTTGTCTGTAGATGGTGTGAACATCTGACATGCACTTTATGATGTCTACTTGATAGTTCAGTGTGTCATGCATTACGGCTTGGAATTGAGGCTCCAAAACGTTTTGAACGTCACGGAATATACGAGATGTTCTAAGAGCTGAGATTGGGATCTCAGGTTCATGCATGTGTTGAGAGGTATGATACCTCCAACAAGATTCTTTGTCGGCAGGATAAAAGAGAATGGCTCAATTGGAGAGCATGTGCTCAGATTGTCTGGGTACTACAATCACTTGAATCGAGTGGGAGTTAATCTTCCAGATAAGATAGTGATTAATACAGTTCTCCAAGTCACTGCCACCAAGCTACTGGAGCTTCGTGATGAACTATAAAATGCCAGGGATGGAGATAATGATCCCTGAGCTATTCGCGTTGTTTGACACCACGAAGGTAGAAATCAAGAAGGAGCATCAAGTGTTGATGGTTAAGTGAAAACCACTAGTTTCAACAAGGGCAAGGACAAGAAGGGGAAAACTTCAGGAATGACAAGCCAGTTGCCGCTCTGGTAAAGAAACCCAAGGTTGATCTCAAACCCAAGACTATGTGCTTCTATTATGAGGAGAACTGTCGCTGAAGCGGAACAACCCTAGATACCTGGTAGATAAGAAGGCTGGCAATGTCGATAGAAGTATATTTGATATACGTGTTATTGATGTGTACCTTGCTAGTACTCCTAGTAGCACTTGGGTATAAGATACTGGTTCAGTTGCTAAATGTTAGCAACTCGAAATAATAGCTACGGAATAAATGGAGGCTAGCTAAGTGAAAGGTGACGATGTGTGTTGTAAGTGTTTCCAAGGTTGATGTGATCACCATTGCACGCTTTCTCTACCTTCGGGATTAGTAATGAACCTAAATAAAAGTTATTTGGTGTTTGCATTGAGCATGAACATGATTGGATCGTGTTTAGTGCAATAAAGTTATTCATTTAAGTTAGAGAATAATGGTTATTCTGTTTACATGAATAATGCCTTCAATGGTCATGCACCCAATGGGAATGGTTTATTGAATCTTGATTGTAGTAACACATATGCTCATAACATTGGTACCAAAGATACAAAGTTAATAATGATAGTACCACATTCTTGTCACTGCCACAAATGTCATATTGGTGTAAAGCGCATGAAGAAACTCCATGCTGATGGATCTTTGGACTCAGTCGATTTCGAATCGGTTGAGACATGCGGACCATGCCTCTTGGGCAAGATGACTAAGACGTCATCTTCCGATATCATGGAGCGGGCTAGTGGCTTATTGGAATTGATACATGTTGATGTATGTGGTCCAATGAGTGTTGAAATACGCAGTGGATATCATTATTTTCTTTACCTTCACTGATGATTTGAGTGAATATGGGGATATTTACTTGATGAAACATGAGTCTGAAATGTTTGAAAGGTTCAGGGAGTTTCAGAGTGAAGTTAAAGATCATCATGACAAGTAGATAAAATGTCTACGATATGATCGTGGAGGTGAATATCTGAGTTACGAGTTTGGTATGCAATTTTAGACAATGTGGAAATTGTTTCACAGCTCACGCCTCCTGGAACATCATAGTGTGATGGTGTGTCCGAATGTCGTAGTCGTGCTCTATTGGATATAGTGAGTACTATGATGTCTCTTATCGTTTTGCCACTATCGCTATGGGGTTATGCAGTAAAGAGAAATCCATTCACTTTAATAGGGCACCATCTAAGTCAGTTGAGATGACACTGTGTGAATTATAGTTTGACGGAAGCCTAAGTTGTCATTTCTTAATGCTTGGGGCTGCGACGCTTATGTGAAAAGGGTTTTCACCTAGTGAGCTCGAACCAAAAGCAGACGAATGCATCTTCATAGAATACCCAAGGAGTAATTGGGTATACCTTCTATCTTAGATCCAAGCGCAAAAGTGTTTGTGGCTAAGAACGGGGTCCTTTCTCGACAAAGAGTTTCTCTTGAAAGAATTGAGTGGGAGGAAGATAGAACTTGATGAGGTTGTTGAACCTTTGTTTCAACCAGAGAGTAGCACAGCACAGAAAGATGTTTCTATGGAGCCTACGTCAGTCGAAGAGGAAGTTAATGATGATGATAATGAAGCTTCAGATCAAGTTACTATCAAACCTCGTAGGTCGACAAGGACGCGTACTGCTCTTGAGTAGTACGTCAACCCTATCTAGGAGGTCATGTTGTTGGACAACGATGAACCTACGAACTATGGAGAAGCGATGGTGGGCCCGGATTCCAACAAATGGCTAGGAGCCATGAAATCTGAGAAAGGATCCATGTATGGAAACCAAGTATGGACTTTGGTAGACTTTCCCGTTAAACGGCAGGTCATTGAATACAAATGGACCTTTGAGATGAACACAGACGCTAATGGTGAAATGTCACCATTTATAAAAGCTCAACTTGTCGCAAAGAAGTTTCCGCCAAGTTCAAGGAGTTGACTGCGATGAGATTCTCTTATCCGTAGCGATGCTAAAAGTTTGTTGAAATTATGTTGGCAGTTGCTGCATTTTTCTATTATGAAATCTGGCAGATGGATATCAAAACAAGGTTTCCTTAACGGTTTCCGTGAGGAGAGTTGTATGTGATACAACCAGAAGGTTTTGTCAATCCTAAGGATGCTAAAAGGTATGCAAACTCCAGTGATCCTTCTATGGACTGGAGCAAGCATCTCGGAGTTGGAATATGGCAGTCGACCTAGTTCTACTGCAAAGATGTAGCGATGCCCAACATGTCGACTGGTCTTCCTCCGTTTTCACCTGACCGACCCGCTGCCCCCAAGTCCCTGAAGGTGACCGATGAGGAGCATGTCAAAGTAGGTATCCTAGCCGAGGCCGTGGTTCAACTGATCCGGGGCGGGGTGACATGCATGGATCTTCTTGAAACGTTCCTCGGTCGACGTATACAGCCACTCCAGGTCAGAGACCACACCATGTGGCACTACTCAGGTCCGGGGGACTCGACCAGGATGCATCCAGAAGAAGTTACACAGGAGTCTGTCGAGCAGTGGCTTCGGAGCATCACCGGGGCTTGTGACAACCCCTCGGGAGCCAAGAGGATCCAGCCTTACTCGGCTGAAAACCCACCGAAGAACCTGGTGAGATGTGTAATGTCGACTGATACATTTATAATGTCGAGTGATGTATGTTGGAAATATGCCCTAGAGGCAATAATAAATTAGTTATTATCATATTTCCTTGTTCATGATAATCGTTTATTATCCATGCTATAATTGTATTGATCGGAGACTTAGATGCATGTGTGGATACATAGACAAAACCATGTCCCTAGTATGCCTCTAATAGACTAGCTCGTTGATCAAAGATGGTTAAGGTTTCCTAGCCATTTACATGAGATGTCATTTGATAATGGGATCACATCATTAGGAGAATGATGGGATGGACAAGACCCAAACTACAAACGTCGCATATGATCGTGTCAGTTTAATGCTATTGTTTTCTACATGTCAAGTATTTGTTCCTATGACCATGAGATCATGCAACTCACTAACACCGAAGGAGTGACTTGTGTGTATCAAACGTCGCAACGTAACTGAGTGACTATAAAGGTACTCTACAGGTATCTTCGAGGGTGTCTGTTGGGTTGGCATGGATCAAGACTGGGATTTGTTACTCCGTGTGATGGAGAGGTATCTCAGGGCCCACTCAGTAATACAACATCAGAACAAGCCTTGCAAGCAATGTGACTAAGTGTTAGTCACGGGATCTTGTATTACGGAATGAGTAAAGAGACTTGCCGGTAATGAGGTTGAACTAGGTATGGAGATACCGACGATCGAATCTCGGGCAAGTAAACACACCGAAGAACAAAGGGAACATCATACGGGATTAACTGAATCCTTGACATAGAGGTTCGACCGATAAAGATCTTCGTAGAATATGTAGGAACCAATATGGGCATCCAGGTCCCTCTATTGGTTATTGACCGTAGAGGTGTCTCGGTCATGTCTACATAGTTCTCGAACCCGCAGGGTCTGCACACTTAAGGTTCGGTGACGTTTCGGTAGTATAGAGTTATGTATGGTGGTGACCGAAGGTTGTTCGGAGTCCCGGATGAGATCCAGGACATTACGAGGAGCTCTGGAATGGTCCGGAGGTAAATATTGATATATAGGAAGTCCCATTTTGGTCGCCGGAAAAGTTTCGGGCTAATCAGTAATGTACCGGGAGTACCGGGAGTGTACCGGGAGACCACCGGGAGGGGTATTTCGACCCAAGAGGCTTCATGGGCTGTGGGAGAGTAAATACCAGCCTTTTGTGGGCTGGTGGAAGTCCCACACAAGGCCCATGCGTCTGGGAGGAAAAGCCCAAAGGGAAAAAGGTGGAAAAAGGCCAAAAAAAGGAGGAATCCTAGTCCTACTAGGATTGGAGGAGGAGGAGTCCTCTCCTCCCCACTTTGGTCGACCCAAGGGCTGGCTTTTTGGCAGCCAAGACTCCTCCTCCTATCCTCCTATATATACTAGAAGATTTTAGGGTTTTGGCACAGAATTTTCAGTCACGTGCTACCCGTTCCTCTAGTGCATAGTTTCTCCTCTAGATCGGTTTTCTGCAGTGCTTAGGCGAAGCCCTGCCGGAATAGCTCCACCACCATCGCCGCAGCGCCGTCACGCTGCCGGAGAACTCTTCTACCTCTCCGCTCCCTCTTGCTGGATCAAGAAGGCGGAGATTGTCATCAAGTTGTACGTGTGCTAAACGCGGAGCTGTCGTCTGTTTGCCGCTAGATCGGAAGGACCGTGACGAGATCGCGGGACGGATCGTGATGAGATCGCGGGACGGATCGTGATGAGTTCGCAGGACGGATCGTGATGAGATCACGGGACGGATCATGATGAGTTCGCGAGACAGATCGTTATTGGATCGCGGGACGGATCGTGATGAGATCACGGGACGCCCGGCGATTTGGATCGTGAAGACATTCGACTACACAAACAGCGTTTCTTAACGCTTCCCGCTTAGGGATCTAAATGGGTATGTAGATCCACTCTCCCTCTCGTAGATGCTCATCACCATGGATAGATCTTGCGTGTGCGTAGGAATTTTTTTGTTTCCCATGCAACGTTCCCCAACAGTGGCATCATGAACTAGGTCTATGTGTAGATGAGATCTCAAGTAGAACACAAAAGGTTTGTGGGCGTTGATGCTTAGATTGCTTCCTCCCTTGGTCGGATTTTGGTTCAGCGGTATTGTGAGATGAAGCGGCCCGGACCAACATTACTCGTACGCTTACAAGAGACCGGTTCCCTCGATTGCAACTTGTTTGCATAGCTGGCTTGCGGGTGCCAGTTTATCTCACTTTAGTTGGATCGGATTCGACAAAGGCGATCCTTGAGAAGGTTGAAAAGCAACTAGTGTATCACCGTTGTGGTTTTTGCGTAGATGAGAATTGTTCTTGCTAGATACCCATAGTAGCCACGTAAAACATGCAACAACAATTAGAGGATGTCTAACTTGTTTTTGCAGGGTATGTTGTGATGTGATATGGCCAATTACATGATGTGATATATGTGAAGTATGAGATGATCATGTGATGTATAGATTATCACGACTTGCATGTCGATGAGTACGGCAACCGGCAGGAGCCATAGGGTTGTCTTTAATTATTGTATGACCTGCGTGTCAATCATTAAGCGCTATGTAATGCTTTACTTTATCGCTAAACGGTAGCAATAGTAGTAGAAGCATGGTGGGCGCGACAACCCCGATGGCGACACGTTGATGGAGATCAAGATGATGGAGATCATCTTGTCATGTCGGTGACGATGGAGATCATGCTGGTGCTTTCATGATGGAGATCAAAAGCACAAGTTCATGGCCATATCATGTCACTTATGATTTGCATGTGATGTTAATCCTTTTATGCACCTTGTTTTGCTTAGGACAACGGTAGCATTATAAGGTGATCCCTCACTTAATTTCAAGATAAATTGTGTTCTCTTCGAGTGTGCACCGTTGCGAAAGTTCTTCGTGTCGAGACACCACGTGATGATCGGGTGTGATAGACTCTATGTTCACATACAACGGGTGCAAGTCAATGTTGCACATGCAGAACATCGGGTTAAACTTGACGAGCCTAGCATGTACAGACATGGCCTCGGAACACAAGAGACCGAAAGGTCGAACATGAGTCATATAGTAGATATGATCAACATGATGATGTTCACCATTGTAACCACCTCAACTCACGTGATGATCGGACTTGAGTTGGTGAATTTGGATCATGTATCACTCGAATGACCGGAGGGATGTCAATTTGAGTGGGAGTTCTTAAGTAATATGATTGATTGAACTCATTATCATGAACATAGTCAGTAGTGTCTTTGCAAATTATCTTGTAGATCACTTGCTCGCGCTGTAGCTCCCTTGAATTTTTATATGTTCCTAGAGAAGTAGAGTTGAAAGATGTTGGTAGCAATATTGCGGACTAGGTCCGTGATCTGACGATTGTCCTCATTGCTGCACAGAAGGCTTATGTCCTTAATGCACCGCTCGGTGCGCCAACCCCTCTAGCGTGGATTGTAGATGTTGTGAACATCTGACAGGCACGTTCTGATGACTACTTGATAGATTACTGCGTCATGCATTACGGCTTAGAATTGAGGCTCCGAAATGTTTTGAACGTCACAGAACATATGAGATGTTCTAAGAGCTGAAATTAGGATCTCAGGCTCGTGCCCATGTTGCGAGATATGGGATCTCCAACAAGATTCTTTGCCTGCAGGATGAAGGAGAATAGCTCAATCGTTGAGCATGCGCTCAGATTGTCTGGGTGCTACAATCGCTTGAATCGAGTGGGAGTTGATCTTCCAGATAAGATAGTGATTGATATAGTTCTCCAAGTCACTGTCACTAAGCTACTAGAACTTGGTGATGAACTATAAAATGCCAGGGATAGAAATAATGATCCCTGAGCTGTTCGCGATGTTTGACACCGCGAAGGTAGAAATCAAGAAGGAGCGTCAAGTGTTGATGGTTAGTCAAACCACTAGTTTCGAGAAGGGAAAGAGCAAGGAGGGAAACTTCATGGATAGCAAGTCAGTTGCTGCTCCAGTGAAGTAACCCAAAGTTGAACTCAAACCCGAGACAAGTGCTTCGATTATGAGGAGAGCGTGCGCTGAAGCGGAACAACCCTACATACTTGGTAGATAAGAAGGCTGGCAACGTCAACAGAAGTATATTTGATATACGTGTTATTGATGTGTACCTTGCTAGTACTCCTAGTAGCACCTGGGTATTGGATACCGGTTCGGTTTCTAAATGTTAGTAACTCGAAATAAAAGCTACAAAATAAATGGAGAACTAGCTAAGGGTGAGGTGACGATGTGTGTTAGAAGTGTTTCCAAGGTTGATGTGATCGACATCGCACGCTCTCTCTACCTTCGGTATTAGTAACAAACCTAATAAGTGTTATTTGGTGTTTTGCGTTGAGCATGAACGTGATTAGATCGTGTTTATTGCAACACGGTTATTCATTTAAGTTAGAGAATAATGGTTATTCTATTTACATGAATAATACCTTCAATGGTCATGCACGCAGTGAGAATGGTTTGTTGAATCTTGATCGTAGTAATACACATGTTCATAAAATTGATGCCAAAAGATGCAAAGTTAATAATGATAGTACCACATACTTGTGGCACTGGCGCCAAATGTCATATTGGTATAAAACGCATGAAGAAACTCCATGCTGATGGATCTTTGGACTCTTTCAATTTTGAATTGGTTGAGACATGCGAACCATGCCTCTTGGTCAAAGATGACTAAGGACCCCGTTTTTTGGTTTGACGGAGCGGGCAAGTGATTTATTGGAAATGATACATGTTGATGTATGCAATCCAATGAGTCTTGTAGCGTGCGGTGGATATCGTTATTTTCTTATCTTCACTGATGATTTGGGTAGATATAGTGTATGTTTACTTAATGAAACACAAGTCTGAATCGTTTGAAAAGTTCAAGCAAATTCAGAGTGAAGTTTAAGATCATCGTGACAAGATAAAAATATCTGCGATATGATCGTGGAGGTGAATATCTGAGTTACGAGTTTGGCATACAACTTTAGACAATGTGAAAGTTGTTTCACAACACACGCCACCTGGAACACCATAGTGTGATGGTATGTCCGAACGTCATAGTCGTGCTCTATTGGATATGGTGCATGTTATGATGTCTCTTATCGTTTTGCTACAATAATTTTGGGGTTGTGCATTAGAGACAACTACATTCACTTTAAATAGGGCACCATCTAAATCCGTTGAGATGACACCGTGTGAATTATGGTTTGATAGAAACCTAAGCTGTCATTTCTTGATGTTTGGGGCTACGACGCTTGTGTGCAAAATGTTTTCACCTAATGAGCTCGAACCCAAAGCGGACAAATGCATCTTCGTAGAATACCATAAGAACAGTTGGGTGAACCTTCTATCTCAGATCCAAGCATAAAGTGTTTTTCACTAAAAACGGAACATTTCTTGAGAAAGAGTTTCTCTCGAAAGAATTGAGTGGGAGGAAAATAGAGCTTGATGAGGTTATTGAACCTTTACTTCAACCAGAAAGTAGCGCAGTGTAGAAAGATGTTTCTGTGGAACCTACGTTAGTTGAATAGGAAGTAAATGATGATGATCATGAAGCTTCGGATCAAGTTACTATTGAACCTCGTAGGTCGACAAAGATGTGTACTGCTCCTGAGCGGTACGACAACCCTGTCTTGGAGGTCATGTTGTTGGACAACAATGAACCTACGAGCTGTGGAGAAGCGATGATGGGACCGGATTCTGACAAATGGTTAGAGGCCATGAAATCCGAGAAAGGATCCATATATGAAAACCAAGTATAGACTTTGGTAGACTTGCTCGTTGTATGGCAGGTCGTTGAGTAATATGGATCTTTAAAATGAAGACAAACGCTGATGGTGAATGTCACCATTTATAAAGCTCGACTTGCCGCAAAGAAGTTTCCGGCAAGTTCAAGGAGTTGACTGCGATGAGACTTTCTCACTTGTAGCGATGCTAAAGTCTGTTAGAATTATGTTAACAGTTGCTGCATTTTTCAATTATGAAATCTGGCAGATGGATGCCAAAACATCGTTTCCTTTCTTGAGGAAAGGTTGTATGTGATACAACCAGAAGGTTTTGTCAGTCCTAAGGATGCTAAAAGGTGTGCAAGCTTCAGTGATCCTTCTATGAACTGAAGCAAGCATCTCGGAGTTGGAATATACACTTTGATGAGGTGATTAAAGTTTTTGAGTCTATACAAAGTTTACGAGAAACTTGTATTTACAATAAAGTGAGTGGGAGCACTGTAGAGTTTCTGATAAGCATATGTGGTTGACATATTGTTGATCAGAAATGATATAGAATTTCTGGAAAGCATAAAGGGTTGTTTGAAAAGAGTTTTTCAAAGGAAGACCTGGATAAAGCTACCTAATTGTTGAGCATCAAGATCTATAGAGATAGATCAAGATACTTGATGAGACTTTTAATGAGTACATACCTTGACAAGATTTTGAAAGAGTTCAAAATGGATCAGTCAAAGAAAGAGTTCTCACCTGATTTGTAAGGTATAAAGTTGAGTAAGACTCAATGCCCAGTGACTACAGAAGATAGAGAAAAGATGAGTGTCATCCCCCATGCTTCAGCCATAGGCTCTATCATGTATCCAATGTTGTGCACAAGACCCGATGTCAGCCTTGCCATAAGTATGGCCGAAAGGTTTCAAAGTGATTCTGGAATGGAGCACTAGACAGCGGTAAGATTATCCTTAGTAACTAAAAGACTAAGAAGATGTTTCTCGATTATGGACGTGATAAAGAGTTCGTCGTAAAGAGTCACGTCAATGCAAGCTTTAACACCAATCTTGATGACTCGTAGTAGCAATCTGGATACGTATAGTGGAGCAGCCATTTGGAATAGTACCAAGTGGAGTGTGGTAGCAGTGTTTACGGTTTGACATAGAAATTTGCAAAGTACACACGGATCTGAATGTCGCAGACCCGTTGACTATAAGACCTCTCTCGCATGCAAAGCATGATCGAGCCCCAGAACTCATTGGGTGTTAGATTCATAACAATGCAAATCACATGGTGATGTGAACTAGATTATTGACTCTAGTGCAAGTGGGAGACTGTTGGAAATATGCCCTAGAGGCAATAATAAATTAGTTATTATCATATTTCCTTGTTCATGATAATCGTTTATTATCCATGCTATAATTGTATTGATCGGAGACTTAGATGCATGTGTGGATACATAGACAAAACCATGTCCCTAGTATGCCTCTAATAGACTAGCTCGTTGATCAAAGATGGTTAAGGTTTCCTAGCCATTGACATGAGATGTCATTTGATAACGGGATCACATCATTAGGAGAATGATGGGATGTACAAGACCCAAACTACAAACGTAGCATATGATCGTGTCAGTTTAATGCTATTGCTTTCTACATGTCAAGTATCTGTTCATATGACCATGAGATCATGCAACTCACTGACACCGGAGGAGTGCCTTGTGTGTATCAAACGTCGCAACGTAACTGGGTGACTATAAAGGTACTCTACAGGTATCTCCGAGGGTGTCTGTTGGGTTGGCATGGATCAAGACTGGGATTTGTTACTCCGTGTGACGGAGAGGTATCTCAGGGCCCACTCGGTAATACAACATCAGAACAAGCCTTGCAAGCAATGTGACTAAGTGTTAGTCATGGGATCTTGTATTACGGAATGAGTAAAGAGACTTGCCGGTAACGAGGTTGAACTAGGTATGGAGATACCGACGATCGAATCTCGGGCAAGTAAACATACCGAAGAACAAAGGGAACATCATACGGGATTAACTGAATCCTTGACATAGAGGTTCGACCGATAAAGATCTTTGTAGAATATGTAGGAACCAATATGGGCATCCAAGTCCCGCTATTGGTTATTGACCGTAGAGGTGTCTTGGTCATGTCTACATAGTTCTCGAACCCGCAGGGTCTGCACACTTAAGGTTCAGTGATGTTTCGGTAGTATAGAGTTATGTATGGTGGTGACCGAAGGTTGTTCGGAGTCCCAGATGAGATCCAGGACGTTACGAGGAGCTCCGGAATGGTCTGGAGGTAAAGATTGATATATAGGAAGTCCCATTTTGGTCGCCGGAAAAGTTTCGGGCTAATCGATAATGTACCGGGAGTACCGGGAGTGTACCGGGAGACCACCGGGAGGGGTCTTTTGACCCAAGAGGCTTCATGGGATGTGGGAGAGTAAATACCAGCCTTTTGTGGGCTGGTGGAAGTCCCACACAAGGCCCGTGCGTCTGGGAGGAAAAGCCCAATGGGAAAAAGGTGGAAAAAGGCCAAAAAAGGGAGGAATCCTAGTCCTACTAGGATTGGAGGAGGAGTCCTCTCCTCCCCACTTTGGTCAACCCAAGGGCTGGCTTTTTGGCAGCCAAGACTCCTCCTCCTCTCCTCCTATATATACTAGAAGATTTTAGGGTTTTGGCACAGAATTTTCAGCCACGTGCTACCCGTTCCTCTAGTGCATAGTTTCTCCTCTAGATCGGTTTTCTGCAGTGCTTAGGCGAAGCCCAGCCGGAATAGCTCCACCACCATCGCCGCAGCGCCGCCATGCTGCCGAAGAACTCTTCTACCTCTCCGCTCCCTCTTGCTGGATCAAGAAGGCGGAGATCTTCATCAAGCTGTACGTGTGCTGAATGCGGAAGTGCCGTCCGTTTGGCGCTAGATCGGAAGGACCGTGACGAGATCGCGGGACGGATCGTGATGAGATCGCGGGACGGATCGTGATGAGTTCGCGGGACAGATCATGATGAGATCGTGGGATGGATCGTGATGAGTTCGCGAGACAGATCATGATTGGATCGCGGGACGGATCGTGATGAGATCGTGGGACGCCCGGCGATTTGGATCGCGAAGACGTTCGACTACACCAACCTCGTTTCTTAACGCTTCCCGCTTAGTGATCTACAAGGGTATGTAGATCCACTCTCCCTCTTGTAGATGCTCATCACCATGGATAGATCTTGCGTGTGCGTAGGAAATTTTTGTTTCCCATGCAACGTTCCCCAACAATGTATTGACTTGTGGTCTGACTCTCTTGTTTGAATTATGCAGGAATGGACGAACATGCACTCGCCCGTTCCCAACGGGAACTATGTGCATGACGGCGTGGTGAGCGAGGGCGGCAGCGTGGACGGCGACGAACTTTCTGACTCTGAGGATGAATGTGAAGATTCCGACGAAGAGGAAGGAGTCGAGTCGCCCCCTCTTCGCGAAGGCTGCACTAAGGCCCTCCTTGACCCGGCAGCTGCTGAGGACAAGGCCCCGGGCCCAAGCGAGAAGAACCCAAAACGGAGCCGCCCCTCAACTGTCGAGTCGAACGAAAGACTGGCCAAGCAGCCCAAGCAAGCCCCCTCCAAGCCTCTCAAAGCACTGCCCCGTATGAGGATGGTTGTACCTGTCGTCTCCACGTAAGTGTTCATTTCCGAATTGTTCTGTCGATTGAAGTCTTGAGTTATATCTGAGTGAAAGTTGTCTAATCCATCAGAGCTGCAACATCTATGACCTCGCTTCGTCGAGATGAAGAGGACATAATGGATGTTGATACCGCTGATGCTGCCACTTCTCATAGAGGTAAGAAAGTTGTTAGTTTTTTCGAATAGGACTCGACACATGTAGATGTTGATGTTGTCGATTGTTGCAGAGGTCATTCAAGTGGAGGACGATGAGGGGCTGCTAGACACTTTGCGCGCTCGCACCTGAAGGGCGTCATCGTCGCAAGCACCTCAGCGCTCAACTGCGGAGTCTTACCAGAGGAGAGGTGACTCGACGCAACCCAGGGTTGAGTCTACAATGCCTCCATCGCATGCTCCTCCAACCGTTTTGACCATCGTGACGTCGGCTCCGACCGGACCTCTTCAGGCTACTCCAGCTGATCCAGCGACTGTGCCGACCCCACCTGCGACGGCCTTCCCTCTGCATCGCACCCCGGAAGACCAAACCGGAGCTACAAAGGAATCCATGATCTAGGCGGAACAGCTCATGCTGAGGACCAAGGAGGCATACGGGGCCAGCAAACTGGCTTTTGATGTCAGCGCAGACCTCCGCACCAATGTCCGAGTAAGTTCGATTGTAAGTCCATTGTCGATTGAATTATTGTCTTTTCTTGGCTGCCGAACACCCACTGGGTGATTGCCATAGAATGTTTGAACTTCCTCCAGTCGAATAGATCGGATCGTAGTCGAGTAGGACTAGGATTAGTAGTACACGCAGTACTGTTGTCGCTCGACATGTCGAGTGTGTTTTCTGACGAGTTACTCGATGGATCGAAAGTTAACCGTCTCTGACGGGGATATACCCCATGGTATGACCCGGCTTGGCGACTCATAGGAGACCCGGCCGAAGACATGACATCTTATTAATGACCCGGCCAGGCAACTCACAGGAGACCCGTTAAAGACATGACATCTTATTTATGACCCGGCAAGCGGGTCACAGGATGACCAAGCCCAAGACCCGGCGAGTGAGCCGGCGCCACGCGGCTCACAAGAGAAGGCCCATAGGAGAAGGCCCACAAGAGAGAAGAATTCCCTTAAAGGAAATAAGACCCGGAGTAGGATTCGTGAGAGACTAGTCCTAATCCTACTCCTAGTAGGACTCTATTTGTAAACCTACCCTCTCCACTTATATAAGGAGGGGTAGAGCACCCCTAGAGGGACAAGTTCTCAAGAGACACAAATCTACAAGTTTAGACAACACAAGAGATTAGAGGTAGCAATTAGCATCCTTGTAACCTAGAGATCTTCATCATCATCAATACCAGACAAGCAGGACGTAGGCTTTTACCTCCATCAGAGGGGCCGAACCTGGGTAAAACTCCGTGTCTTCTCGATTCCGATCAACCCTTTCAAGCTACCACGTAGTTGCGTCTCGTCCCGAACCTAAGTCCGTTCACCCGGACATCTGTCGTGACAAATCCACGACAGTTGGCGCCCACCGTGGGGCGGTGCACGGTGATATTGTGTTCTTGGAGGGATCTTCAGGAATCGAGAAGGTCGCAATCTTCAGGATGAAGAAGATCCGACGTCGAAGGATCTACATCATTGGCAAATAGTCAAAGCGACAGATACGAGATTGGACCGAGAGAAAAAGTCAAGATTGCGTTTGTGTATGCTGCCACAACAACCAGGCGATCAATCTAAACGGATCGATTTCAGCTGCATATCCGTCGAATCTTCGTGTCGCCGAGACCGACTATTTTTCCGTTGCAAGGCTTTCTTTTTGCGCTGCAGTCTATTTTTTGTTGATGGGACACGCTACAAATCCCGAGGCATCAACTCATCATTGCTCGTGCTAATCTCTTTCGCGTAAAAGCCGAAGCCAAGTTCATCCGGCACGAGTACTACTACTGAATTTTAATGCTCCCTTGTCACGTGGAGGTAGTGCTATGGTTCAAATTTTTTAGTGGCTGTCGTCTGCTGCCTCGTATCTATCCATCAAGCCATCATCTCAAGTCAATGTGGTATTGGACGCTGGGGCTAGAAATTGATTGTCAAAGTGAAACTACCAGCAAAACACTGCGGCCGATTTTCAGCGCTCTTCATGTCCGACCATCAGACGGCCTTCACGGCACCTCGCCTCGCCGACAAACGACCAAGCTGCCTTCCGTATCCGCCTTAAGTTGCACATGCAGGCTCCGCCTCCGCCTCCGCCTCCGCCTCACCACCGCGTTGAGCCGGCCGGCCGCCTCCGCCTCACCACGAGTTGACCGCTGCCACGACCCAGAGGATGATACAGACCTGGATACTTCAATCCGTCCCCGTCCTGGAGGTGGACGTGCGCACAGGCTCCGCCGGTGCTTTCCATGGCCACTAGGTTCCAAGTCCGAGTGGGCCTCGTTTCTCCACGACCTGATACTGTAGCTGCTGCTGTCCGCCGCCGATAGCCGCGGTCGCCCCGCGCCATGCCCCCGACTCGCCTCTGCCGCCACGTTGTGGCCGACTCTGCCGCGCTCCCGACTCGCCCCGCCTTGGCCGTGGCTGAGTCACCGCCACGAGCCGGCACCTCCAAGCCGCCTTCGAGCCGCCCCCGCTTAGCGTCGGCTCCCCCGCGTCGCACCAGCCGCCACCGCCCCGCCCCTGCAACACAACACCCGCAAGCCGCTGCCGCACCCGTTGCACTCCATCTGTGCCCGTGAGACGCCGCTGCCAGCGAGCCGCCGCGTGCCTCTGCTATCACCGCCGCCTTGAACGTGGCCTTGCTGTCTCGCTGCAGCCATCGCCGGTGGCCTCGCCTCTTCTATCGTCGCCTTTGCCTCCACGAGTATTCGCAAGAGGGTCAAGTCCCAAGGAAAACACTAATCTGCCGCTGCTACCGTCTGGCGTGAAGATCGAAGACTCCGACAGGTTGAATATTGGCAGCCTGTTCAGCCACAAAGGAGACCAGTGTTGCCACCGTTCGCAAGGAGCCAAGGAGGACAGAGTCATTTTCTGTTGCAGTCATCAAATCCCAAGCAAACCGTACAAGGCAACGTAAGCCACGAAGCCTGGTCAGCAGCGCTACTCACAAAAAATAATAAGGGCAATGGAGAGGCCCGACAGTTCAACTTCGGTTAATGCTCTGACCAACAAATCACTTTTGGCGTTTGAAAGACCATCAAGTACTTCACGGGGGATAAAAAAAATATATGACCTACGGGAGCACTAGTAGTACAAACCACTACTAGCACAAAACAACATTACATGGATCAACATTTTTGGAGGCTTCCGCGGCATTCATTGCCAGAAAAAATAATACTAGGACAAATGTCATCAGTCAACGTCTGGACGGACAAAATTCATCTGTCATTCAAATACATCAGGTCATATTTGTTCAGTATATTTTTATTAATACATATTTTTTTGAGAAATATTACTTTGCATGTAATGCTTTTACGCAGGTCATACAGTCAGGTCTACATTAATGAACCGGCTTACAACGCCACGACGACTCACCGACCGAACCGGCTTATAATGCCACGGGCGACTCATCGTCCATCGGTTTACAACGCCGTGGCTGTCTCTCGCGACTGCACCGGCTTAACAATGCCACGGCGACTCGCCGTCCGTGCTGGTTTCCAACGCCACGGGCGATTCACCGCTTGCGTCGGCTTCCAACATCGTGGCCGTCTCTCGCCACCATGCCGGCTTACAACGCCGTGGCCGTCTCTCGCCGTCGTGCCGACTCACAACACCGCGGCCGATTCTCGCCTCCCGCGCTGACTTACAATGCCATGGTCGTCTCTCATCGTCCGCGTCGGCTTACAACGTCGTGGCGTCTTTTACAACATCACCAGTTTACAATGCCGTGGCCGTTTTCTATGTCTACATCAACATATCGGTGCAGTGCTCGCCTGTACGAGCCGCCCAACGGATGCGTGCAAGACATCACCCACAATTTGATCTACATCAACATATCGGTGCAGTGCTCGCCTGTACGAGCCGCCCAACGGATGCGTGCAAGACATCACCCACAATTTCATCTAAATCAATATATCGGTGTAGTGCTCGCCCGTACGAGCCGCGCAACGGATGCGTGCAAGACATCACCCACAATTTGATCTACATCAATATATTGGTGCAGTGCTCATCGATATGAGCCGCCCGACGGACAGGCACACGAGTCGCCAACACTACAATTTGGTTCACTTCAACAAACAGCCGGAATGAACCATCGACCGGATCATTGAAGCAATTCATACAGGATCATTTATAACCCGCCACGGCCAACCTCAAACTTCCAGTGAAGATTCTCAAGCCGCCTCTTCGAGTCAACTTAAGACTCGGGGGCTACAGACATGGCAAGACACATTTGGTCGTTTTTAACGAGAACCCCGGGTCTTTGCAAAAGAAAACCCAATCCTGGGGGCTACTACATTATTGGCGGATGATTAAAAGTTGCCCAAGAGAACGGACCGCCGTGATACACCATTCAAACATGGGTGCCCGGATCATTGGATCATCATAAAGACACTTCGAGCTTCTGTCGTTTCTTCATACAAGATGGCGGCTTACAAGATTGATGTTGCTCCGCTATGTGACCCGCCTGCCTTACCAGTTAATCTCGCCTAGAGACCCTGAGCCGGTTCAAAGGAATTGACGGCCAATCTCGATAGAGACCCTGTATCGGCTAAGGTTGAGGTGACCCGCTGAACTCTTACCAGTCAATCTCGCCTAGAGACCCTGAGCCAGTTCAAGAAATTGACGGCCAATCTCGCCTAGAGACCCTGAGCCGGTTCAAGAAATTGACGGCCAATCTCGCCTAGAGACCCTGAGCCGGTTCAAGAAATTGACGGCCAATCTCGCCTAGAGACCCTGAGCCGGTTCAAGAAATTGACGGCCAATCTCGCCTAGAGACCCTGAGCCGGTTCAAGAAATTGACGGCCAATCTCCCCTAGAGACCCTGAGCCCGTTCAAGAAATTGATGGCCAATCTCGCCTAGAGACCCTGAGCCGATTCAAGAAATTGACGGCCAATCTCGATAGAGACCCTGAACTGGTGTGAGTTCAAGCATCGGGTCCACCCAGAAGAACCATCATATGAGTTTTTTGAGGAAAAGCAAGATCATCATGCATTACATCACATATTGCATCATACATTGCATTGCATCATATTCACATGTCATGTCGGCTTATCAAGCCGGGTCAGACCAAGGTTATGAAAGAAGGAGCAATGTTATAACATCTCCGGGTTGTGCTTTCTCAAAGCCGCCCTTAGAACAATACAGAATATATTCTGTCTTGTCCATTTTTGCAGGTTTTATCTCTTAAGATGAGCCGCCGTTAAAGTATTCTGCAAAATCAAATGGATTTTTTAATAGCCAACATGGCTGGATCTTCATGGTTTATCATAACCAGTAATAAATGATTGGGATTTTTTCAAACCAGCTCGGAGAAATTATTATCTTTCAAGATCTGCCCTATCAGATATAATGTCGTGTCATCTAATTGGCTGGTTCTCGGATTTCTTTAAATTGTGCTCTGTAGTAATCTACAACACTCACAGATTTCTCAAACTTATATTTGCCGGGTTGCACCGCAACCACGAGCAGGAATTTCATGTCAAAGACAAAGGAATTATTTCAGGATATTCATTCCGGGTTATATTACAACCACGGTCAAAGATTCATTCAACAAATTATGGTGAGACGTATTATTCTCACATAGTCCCAAGTCGCCGCCGACAGACGACCCGGCACTTGGGGGCTACATTATCCAAGTCAAAGTTTATATCAATTATGCAAGTCCCATGTCACTGCAAGCATGCACCACGACACTTGGGGGCTAATGCAAGCCAGCTTTCAAACCATTACATTGTCAGCAAGACCATATTATCTCAAGGAGATGAGCCGGCCCTTCTATATTTTTATAAAGTCCCAGCCCAGTAATTCTTACTCACCCGACACTTGGGGGCTACAGTATTTAGCTGTTCCAACAGATTAAGAGATTCAAATTGAAGACTCGGCGCATCACATTCTGATGAGCTGGCCCTTGGGGGCTACACCCGCCGAAGCGTTCTGATGAGCCGGCCCTTGGGGGCTACACCCGCCGAAGCGTTCTGATGAGCCGGCCCTTGGGGGCTACACCCGCCGAAGCTTTCTGATGAGCCGGCCCTTGGGGGCTACACCCGCCGAAGCATTAAAGATATAAGGCAATTATAAGTCCCAGGTTGCTGCAGGTAGGACAACCCGACACTTGGGGGGCTAAACAGTCCAAAATGTTATTTGCAAAGCACCAAGTTATCGTGGATAATCTCGGAGCTTGGGGGCTACAGGTAATATGGACATATCAAAAACTTTGAGGAGAATTTTCAATATATTAAATATGGAGTTCGGTTGTTAGACCCGGCGTCACCAACACTTATGACCCGGTGTTATCAAAAGATCATAACCCGCCAGAGTTTAAAAGACATTGACAAGCAAGATGATTATCTAGACGACTCATTCATATGGAGAAAAGACCCGGATTTCTGAGAAGCCATTTTATAAGCCGGTCAAAGGAGCAAGCTGGCCACTTAACATATTTGTTACTCTTATTTCAGGAGCTTACCATGAATAAATTCAAGCTAACCTGGGGGCTAATGACGGGGATATACCCCATGGTATGACCCGGCCTGGCGACTCACAAGAGACCCGACCGAAGACATGACATCTTATTAATGACCCAGCCAGGCAACTCATAGGAGACCTGTTAAAGACATGACATCTTATTTATGACCCGGCAAGTGGGTCACAGGCTGACCAAGCCCAAGACCCGGCGGGTGAGCCGGCGCCAGGCGGCTCACAAGAGAAGGCCCACAGGAGAAGGCCCACAAGAGAGAAGGATTCCCTTAAAGGAAATAAGACCTGGAGTAGGATTCGTGAGAGACTAGTGCTAATCCTACTCCTAGTAGGACTCTATTTGTAAACCTACCCTCTACACTTATATAAAGAGGGGTAGATCACCCCTAGAGGGACAAGTTCTCAAGAGACACAAATCTACAAGTTTAGACAACACAAGAGATTAGAGGCACAAGAGATTAGAGGTAGCAATTAGCACCCTTGTAACCTAGAGATATTCATCATCATCAATACCAGACAAGCAGGACATAGGCTTTTACCTCCATCGGAGGGGCCGAACCTGGGTAAAACTCCGTGTCTTCTCGATTCTGATCAACCCCTTTAAGCCACCACGTAGTTGCGTCTCGCCCCGAACCTAAGTCCGTTCACCCGGACATCTGTCGTGACAAATCCACGACAATCTCAGTGGGGGCGCTCTTAGTGCACCCACTGGGTGTAGTCCCCGAGACCGCTATCGACTGCTTGCATCGACAGGGGTCTTAGAGTCTATTGTATACAGGATACACTTTGTCTTCGAATCACACCACTCCATAGATACCTTGTAGGTTTCATGGATATCATTCTGAAACCATTATATGACGCTGCATAGGGATCGACTGCACTTCGTAGAGTGGGGGAGGTGTGTCACTCAACGGGTTGAGTGTCACAACAAGGCCGACCTTGTCGAGTGTTTTTTTTCTGACGAGTTACTCGACGGATCGAGAGTTAACCGTCTGAGTGGGGCGCTCTTAGCGCACCCACTGGGTGTAGTCCCCGAAGACCGATGTCGATTGCTTGCATCGGCAAGGGTCTTAGAGTCTATTGTATACAGGATACACTTCGCCTTGAATCACGCATTCCGCATCTTCCTTGCAGGTTTCATGGATATTAATTACAAACCATGATATGAAGCTGCATAAGGATAGGCTGCACTCCATAGAGTAGGGTGGGTGCGTCACTCGACGGGTTGAGTGTCATGACATGGCTGACCTTGTCAAGTGTGTTTTCTGACGAGTAACTCAACGGATCGAGAGTTAACCATCTCAGTGGGGGCGCTCTTAGCGCACCCACTGGGTGTAGTCCACGAGACCTCTGTCGAGTGCTTGCGTCGGCAGGGGTCTTAATAGAGATAGCTTTCTGTTTGAATTTGTTTATGACGTGCGGAATGCCAGAGCCACTAGATGTGTCGAGTGGACTTTCTTTTGAATTCTTCCAACATGGGCATTCGCCAGTCTTAATAACTCAGTCGACTGTCCAAGAACTGCTTGCTGATTGAACTCCTGTCTTTTGTTGGTTCTAGACGGCTTGCGAACTTGGGACGCGGTACAAGGAGATGGAGGAGGAGAAGAACCAATTGCAGGTGGACTTGGCGGTTGCCAACAACGCCCTGGAACGAGCACGCGCTGAGCTGAAGTCTCTGGGAGGTAATAAGTGCCGACTGTCAGCATTCCCATCTTCCCCTTTTCATGTTTTGAACCGAGTGCTCTCACTCGAACAGACGTGTGCAATAAAACCGTCGACTCTAAGCGTGACTCAACAATGTTGTTTCTTTAGATTCCATGAAGAGGGCACTAGAGGATAAGGACAAAGCACTTGCTGACGCCCAACAAGTCGCAAAGGACAAAACTAAAGCTGCAAAGCAGAAGTTGACTGCCGTCCAGAAGCTGGAAGAAGAGAACACCAAGCTGAAGCAGGAGCTTGCGGATCTTGTCAAGAGGGTCGAACAACTAACCAAGAGGAGCAATGGCCTGGAGAGGCATCTGGGCGAATTCTCGAGGAAGATGTATCTTCTACTCGACGGTGAGTATTTCTTGTTGACTGGCATTTGCAATAAATTTTTGAGGGTTGCAGCTCACCGATTCCCCTTCTTCCATTAGAATTCTGCCAGGACTTTCAAAAGGAAACAGAGGAGATTGAGCCCATGCTTGACCCCACCAAGTCGCCAGTTGCTGATGCGGTGGCGATGAACATGCTGCGGCTTAACTTTCGGCTTCAGGGTGCCCAGGCCTATATCGCTCGACTGAAATCTTTCATGGAAAGGATCGACAAGGAGCATTGGCCTGAGGACACTCTTCAGCTCGACCTCAACTCCATGATGGCACGCCTGAACGAACTTCCCAGTCGAGTGCAAGCTTGGAAAAATTTTGCTCCTCATTGCGGGGCCGACGTGGCGTTGTCTCTGGTCAGGGTCCATTGTAGGGACGTGAGGGAGGAGAAGCTGAAGGAGCTCCAAGTGGTAAACACGAAGAAACTCCAGTTTGAGGACTTCATGGAAACCTTAATCGAGGCGGCCACCAGAATCGCCGACGGCATCGACCTGGATACTTTTGTCAAGCCCGCCAGTCCGTCGCCTACCTAGAAACTTGAGTCTTTGGAAAAAACAATTAAATTTCCCTCGGTATGCCGAGTGAAACTGTATCCCTTAAAACTTTATTTAGGCCTTAGGCCTAAGCTCATTTGCTTCTGCACACGACATTTATCCACAGTTTTATCCTTTGGATTTTGCTCGCGCTTTGGCTCTCAATCGTCTGTTCGACTGCTTTTGTTTTTTACTTAGGCAAAATGTATTCGCAGCTAAGCCCCCGAGCATGAGGATCACTCATCACTCAGAGTATTTTGAACTTAGGCGAATGTTGATTCGCATCTAAGTTGTCGAGTGGATGGATTACCATCGCCTCGACGAGGTTTTTAACTTAGGCGAAATGTATTCGCAGCTAAACTCCCGAGCGTGAGGATCGCTCATCACTCGGCAGTATTTTGAACTTAGGCGAATGTTGATTCGCGTCTAAGCTGTCGAGTGGATGGATTACGATCCAGTCGACGAGTTTTTTAACTTAGGCGAATTGTATTCGTAGCTAAGCCCCCGGGCATGAGGATCGCTCATCGTTCGGAGTATTTTGAACTTAGTCGAATGTCGATTCGCATCTAAGCTGTCGAGTGAATGGATTACCATCATCTCGACGAATTTTTTAACTTAGGCGAAATGTATTCGCAGCTAAGCCCCCGAGCATGAGGATCGCTCATCACTCGAAATATTTTGAACTTAGGCGAATGTCGATTCGCATCTAAGCTATCGAGTGAATGAATTACCATCGTCTCGACGAATTTTTTAACTTAGGCGAAATATATTCGCAGCTAAGCCCCCGAGCGTGAGGATCGCTCATCACTCGGAATTTTTGAACTTAGGCGAATGTCGATTCGCATCTAAGCTGTCGAGTGAATGGATTACCATCTTCTCAATGAATTTTTTAACTTAGGCAAAATGTATTCGCAGCTAAGACCCCGAGCATGAGGATCGCTCATCACTCGGAATATTTTGAACTTAGGCGAATGTCGATTCGCATCTAAGCTGTCGAGTGAATGGATTACCATCGACTCGACGAGGTTTTTAATTTAGGCGAAATGTATTCGTAGCTAAACTCCCGAGCGTGAGGATCGCTCATCACTCGATAGTATTTTGAACTTAGGCGAATGTCGATTCGTGTCTAAGCTGTCGAGTGGATGGATTACGATCCAGTCGACGAGTTTTTTAACTTAGGCGAATTGTATTCGCAGCTAAGCCCCCGAGCATGAGGATCGCTCATCGTTCGAAGTATTTTGAACTTAGGCGAATGTCGATTCGCATCTAAGTTGTCGAGTGAATGGATTACCATCGTATCGACGAATTTTTTAACTTAGGCGAACTGTATTCGCAGCTAAGCCCCCGAGCATGAGGATCGCTCATCACTCGGAATATTTTTAACTTAGGCGAATGTCGATTCACATCTAAGCTGTCGAGTGAATGGATTACCATCGTCTCGACGAATTTTTTTTAACTTGGGCGAAATGTATCTGCAGCTAAGCCCCCGAGCGTGAGGATCGCTCATCACTCGAAGTATTTGGAACTTAGGCAAATGTCGATTCGCGTCTAAGCCGTCGAGTGTATGGATTACCATTGTCTCGACGAGTTATATATTTTTTTGAACCTAAGCAAAGACGGATTCGCGAATAGGCAGTCGAGTGAATAGACTGCTATCCACCCGACAGGGTTTTTAACTTAGGCGAAACATGTTTCGCAGCTAAGTCCCCGAGTGCGAGGATTTCTCATCACTCGGAGTATCCCCAAGTAAATAACTGCACGGTTGGAATCGACAAGGTATTAATTGCAGAGACACAAACTGCATTCATGAAGAACTCTTATTACATCAGAAAACTGATGTCTCAAGTGTAAAAACGTCGAAGCAGGTCTGCATTCCAAGCTCGTGGCTCATCTATCTGCTTCATAAGATTATATAAGTGATAGGCTCCATTGTTTAGCACCTTGGTGACTACAAAAGGGCCTTCCCATGCAGGGGCTAGCTTGTGAGGTCGGTGTTGATTCACTCAGAGCACCAAATCTCCTTCATGGAACGCTTGGCTTCTGACATTCCTTGCGTGGAAGCGCCGCAAGTCTTGCTGATAGGCTGTGGTCCGGATCCATCTCACGCTCTTCTTCCAGAAGATCTACCCCATCTTGCCTGGCCTGCTCGGCTTCAGCCTCAGAATACAACTCCACTCGAGGAGAATTGTGGGCCAAGTCACTCGGCAGTATAGCTTCAGCGCCATAGACAAGGAAGAAAGGAGTTCGTCCAGTCGGCCGATTAGGTGTTGTCCTCAACCCCCACAAAACAGATGGCAGCTTAGTTACCCATGCACCAGTGGCATGATCCAAATCATGCATGAGACGAGGCTTCAGACCTTGCAGAATGAGACCGTTAGCCCGCTCAACTTGCCCATTGGTTTGAGGATGTGTAGCGGAAGCATAATCCACTCGGGTGCCTTGGGAGTTACAGAATCTCCTGAATTCTTCCGAGTCAAAATTAGTGCCATCGTCTGTGATGATACTATGGGGAATGCCGAACCGGATAATGATCTCTCTCATGAACGTGACCGCCGTGCGGGAATTCAGCTTCTTGATGGGCTTGGCTTCGATCCACTTGGTGAACTTGTCGACTGCTACCAACAGGTGGGTGAATCCTCCTTTTCCGGGTCGGAAAGGACCAACCATGTCGAGCCCCCAAACTGCAAATGGCCAGGTGAGTGGAATTGTCTTCAGAGCAGATGCTGGCTTATGTGACAGGTTTGCATAGAACTGATAGCCTTCGCAATGATCAACAATGTCCTTAGCCATTTCATTAGCCCGTGGCCAATAAAAACCCGCTCGGTATGCTTTAGCGACGATCGCCCTTGAAGACGCATGGTGTCCGCAAGTTCCCAAGTGAATTTCATCTAGAATCATTCGACCTTCCTCGGGCAAAATGCAGTGCTGGGTGACACCCAACACACTTTCTCTGAAAAGCTGATCACCCATCACAGTGAAAGCTTTGGACCTGCGCACAATCTGTCGAGCCTCTGCTTCATCTTCAGGAAGCTCCTGTCTGAGGATATAGGCTATGTACGGTACAGTCCAGTCGGGAATGATAACTAGCACCTCCATGACCAGGTCAATCACAGCAGGAACATCGACTTCAGTCGAGTCAGAGGAGCTTAAGGTTTGCGGGGGCTCTTCAGTGAAGGGATCCTCTTGAATCGAAGGAGTGTGAAAATGCTCCAGGAACACTCCGCTGGGACAGGCCGTCGAGTGGAACCAATCTCGGATAGCTCATTCGCTGCCTGATTCTTCAGTCGAGGAACATGGTGAAGTTCCAGACCTTCAAATTTCTTCTCCAGCTTCCGGACTGCATTGCAGTATCCAGTCATAGCAGGGTTTCTAACGTCCCACTCTTTCATCACTTGATTCACCACCAAATCTGAGTCGCCATAAACCATCAAGCGCTTGACGCCGAGCGAAATAGCCATGCGCAACCCGTACAAAAGTGCTTCATACTCTGCTTCGTTGTTGCAGGAATCAAAGTGAATTTGCAAGACATAGCTGAGCTTGTCGCCTCTGGGGGATACCAGAACAACGCCAGCACCGGATCCATTCAACATTTTGGAGTCGTCGAAGAACATTGTCCAATGTGCCGAGTGAACTTGGATAGGCTGTTGCTGTTCGATCCACTCGGCCATGAAATCTGCCAATGCTTGGGACTTGATTGCCTTCTTGGCTTCGAATCTGATGTCGAAGTGTCCCAGCTCAATTGCCCATTTAGCCACTTGACCTGATGCGTTGCGATTATTGAAAATCTCTAATAAAGGTACATCACTGACGACTGAGATCGAATGTTCTTGGAAATAATGTGCCACCTTCTTCGCTTATAGGCTTTGCCTTCCTCTTCTCGCTCGACAGTCAGCACTGTACCGACGACCTAATTTGTGGCTGCGATATACAGGAGCAAGGGCTCTTTGTTGGCACGAGCAGCAAGCACCGGCTGAGTGGACAGTAGGGCTTTGAGCTCAACAAACGCTGCTTCGGCTTCAGGAGTCCAGTCGAATGTGTCTGATTTCTTCATCAACTGATACAAAGGCAGAGCCTTCTCACCAAGACGAGAAATGAATCGACTCAATGCCGCCAAGCAACCTGTGAGCTTCTGAACATCATGCACTCGCACGGGAGTCTTCATACGGGTAATGGTGCTTATCTTCTCGGGATTGACATCAATTCCTCGTTCGGAAATGAGAAAACCGAGTAAATTGCCGCCAGCGACACCGAAGGTACATTTGGCCGGATTCAGCTTTATGTCGAATCACCTCAGACTGGCGAATGTCTTAGCCAAGTCAGCCAGCGGGTCGGAACCTTTGCGGGACTTGACCACTATATCGTCCATGTACGCCTCGACATTCCGAGGGATCTGGTCGGGTAAACATTTCTGAATCATGCGCATAAAAGTAGCGCCAGCATTCTTGAGACCAAAAGGCATGGTGATGTAGCAGAAACACCCCAACGGGGTGATGAAGGCTGTTTTTATTTCATCCGGGCCAAACAGACGGATCTGATGGTACCCAGAATAGGCATCCAAAAACGATAATCGCTCGCACCCCGCTGTCGAGTCAACAATTTGATCTATGCGGGGGAGCGGAAGATGGTCTTTCGGACACACCTTATTAAGATGTTTGAAGTCAATGCACATGCGCAACGACTTATCTTTCTTGGGCACCACCACTACATTCGAGAGCCACTCGGAGTGGTAAATCTCCCGAATGAACTTGGCTTGCAAGAGACGGGCCACTTCTTCCCCTATTGCCTTGCGCTTCTCAGTTGCGGATCGACGCAAATGCTCCCTGATGGGCTTGGCCTTCGGATCCACTCGTAGACAGTGCTCAGCCAGCTCCCTAGGAATTCCCGGCATGTCAGCAGGCTTCCATGCAAAGATATCTCAGTTCTTACGGAGGAACTGGATGAGCTCGGCTTCCTATTTGCTGTCGAGTGTTGTCGAGATATTCGTCGAGGCAGCTGTTGGATCCGCCGGGTGGATGTGCACCTTCTTCACTTCACCTGCCGACTGAAATGCCGACTCAGAAGCCGGCTTTTTTGCATGGAGGAAATCAGCAGGATCAGTGGTATTCTTGTAATCCTCCAGCTCGACCATGGCCATCTGTTGATCGGCGATCTTGGACCCTTGCTGGAGACACTCTTCGGCCCGCTGTCGATTGCCAGTGGCCGTGATCACACCCTTAGGGCCCGGCATTTTCATCTTGAGATACACGTAACATGGTCGGGCCATGAAACGTGCATAAGCGGGTCGACCCAAATTGGCATGGTAAGCGCTCTTGAAATCCACGACTTCAAACGTCAACTTTTCTTTTCGGAAATTTTTGCTATCTCTGAATGCCACATCCAATGATATCTAGCCGAGTGACTTGGCCTTCTTTCCTGGGATGACCCCATGGAAATGCATGTTGCTTTCGACGAGACGGGACATAGGAATGCCCATTCCCTTCAGGGTATCCGCATACAGAATGTTCAGGCCGCTGTCGCCGTCCATGAGGACCTTTTTGAGCCGAGTCCCCTGCACCACCGGATCAACTACCAGAGCCTGTCGACCGGGTGTGGCCACATGTGCAGGATGGTCAGTCTGGTCGAATGTGACAGCATACTGAGACCATTTGAGGTAGGTGGGGGTGTCTGGCACAACCATATTGATCTCTCTATTTATGACTTTCAGACGGCTCTTGCTCTCGATGTCAGCAAAGATCACCAGGGTAGCGGTGACATCCGGGAATGTTTCCTTCTCTTTGTCTTCATCTTCTTTTTCAGGAGATTTCCCACTCGACTGGTCTCCCTTGAACTGTTGGATGAGGGTCCGACACTGTCGAGTGGTGTGCTTGGGCAAAATCAGGTTGCCTTCTGCATCTTTCTTCGTGTGAATCACACATGGCTGATCCAAGATATCGGTTCCTGGCTGACCCTTCCCCTTCTTGGGGGAATACTAAGCTTTGGCCTTGCCCTTGTTCTTCGACTGAGTCACCAGTGCTGCGGCCTCTGCCGGAACTAGGTCTTCAGCCTTCCGCTTTTGTTTCCTATTGTTACCGCCGCCAGACTCGTTGGCAACCGCTTTTCCTTTGACGCTACGGAGGCGGTCTTCTTCCTCGCCATTGGCATAGTGAGTGGCAATTTCCATCATCTTGCCGAGTGAAATGTCACTAGTGCGCCCGAACTTCAAATACAGCTCTCTGTATCTCACACCAGCCTTGAAGGCACAAACAGCCTAGTGTTCCGACACATTTTCCACTGTATGATGCAGGGTGGACCATCGCTGAATATAGTCTCTTAAGGTTTCGCTGGGCTTCTGGACGCAGTGTTGTAAGTCGACCAGACCTGCGGGGCGCTTGCAAGTGCCCTCGAAGGTCCGGACAAACACTCGGGCAAGATCTTCCCAACAATGAATGCTGGAAGGAGCCAAATGATTCAACCAAGCTCGAGCTGGTCCATCCAAAATAAGAGGCAGGTGCTTCATTGCGACATTGTCATTCCCACCACCAATCTACACAGCCACTCGGTAATCATCAAGCCAAGTCTCTGGTTTCGTTTCACCAGAAAACTTTCCAATCCCAGCCGCCATTCTGAAGTTAGGGGGAATCTCCATAGAGCGTATAGCTTTGCTAAAACACTTTGGACCAGACACTGCAGCTGAGCTACCACTCGGGACATCTCTGTCATGCCCTTCTCTGTAGGCTCTGCTCTTGTCGATCCGCTTCTGAACAAGGTATGCGCGGGCATCAAAGTCCGCGTCCCGCTCGTCACCGAAGGAGTGCCTGTCGTCCTGGCGCCGGGGCGCGTTCGGACCACTCCCCGGAGGAGTGGGCACTCGATGGTGGTCTTCACGGTGGTGCTGATATCTGTCTTTCCCTTCACGATAACTGTCGCCTCGACGATGCAAGGGCGACCCAGGACTATGCGCTGACTGAACGGTCTCTACCTTGGGTGAATTGTTGTGTATCTTGTGACGAGACTGTGAAACTGCTGAATTCTGGCGTTGTGCTGCATCTAACAGTGCTCTGATCTGCAACAGCCCTCGACCAGCCTCTGACCGGGAAGGCTGAATGGAATCTGCTATCCTAGAAGCAACAACAACATTAAGCACGGGAGTTCGGTATACCTCGACACCATCGTGAGATCCAGTCGGGAACAGCTATCGCTGACGTCGACTGGGGCGCGGCGGGCATGGACGGGCGCGCTCGTCAATCTCTGCCTAGAGCACTTCTAGACGAACGCGTGCGGCCTCCAAGGCCCAGGCCTCGGCGGTCGCGCCGACGATGGGGGTATGAAGGACCTTCTCATCGCGACGCGATTGCACGTTAGACGGGCCACCAGCCTCATGCTCGCCACGACCAAAACTAGGCGGTGAGCTCTGATGCGAGCCCGCCATCAAGACCTCCGCTATGGGATCACAGCTCTCGCACTCGGAAGGCACGTCTGACAGATCGGAATCCGACTCGAACACGCCATGAAGGGACTCGGCAGGTTCAAGTGCTGCAACCTGCGAAGAAGCTTGACGCGCCGCTGCGTGTTCGAACCACCACTGGAGTCGTGAGTGGCCGGACCGCTTGCGATCGTGAACGGCGAGAGGAGCCGATACGTAAGGGGTCGACGGCTGACGCAGCAACACGCCGCACGGACTCGCGCGGAAATGCGCGGCCCTGCGAACTGGGAGCGCCTCGACATCGAGAGGCGCCTCCTGGAGCCATGTCGAATCGTCGGCGATGAAAGTGAGCGCTCCAAAATGGATGTCATGGCCCAGAGCAAAAACACCGCCGGAAGACATGTTGAAAGATGAAAAACGCAACCTCGCCGGAAGTCGCTTAGACGCCTGCCCCATGGTGGGCGCCAACTGTCGTGGGAACGAGCCTGACAGTAGATGGTAGGGGTACGAATGGACAGGGCAGAGTCCTAGCTACGGCGAGGGTGTACACACAGTTGTATGAGTTCAGGCCCCTCTCCTGGAGGTAACAGCCCTACGTCTCAGTGCTCGGGAGCTTTATGTCGAGTGGAATGTAGAGATTACCTAGTTTTCTTAACCCTTGTGCAGGAGGGGAGGGGCGGCTTATATAGAGTTCGCTGCCCCTCATAATGGCCCCGCATCAATGGGTCTGGTCGTGGGGTGTAAAGTCTGTCGTTACAGGTAACGTACGTAGTAAAAGCTATTAAGGGTCATTAAGCCAGCGTCTGCCTGTTGGGCTCTTGATGATGGCTCCTGGTCTTCTGGCGTCGAGTGAAGCAAGGTCCGTCGAGTGACACATGACTGCCGAGTGAGAGCGGAAGTCTCCGAGTGGATTACTGTCGAGTGACTTTGAACGTCTCTAGGGATCCACTCGGAAGTTCATGCTTGATCTTCAAGTCCTCCCATGTGGTGTCCTTAGGTAGGGTATGTAGGCCTTGCCTAGGACCCTACCCCAGGCACATACCCTCGTCACTCGTCGTCCTGTATTGCCCCCACGTGGCGACGGGGAAGAACCCTAGCCACCAGCCGCCAGCCCCTCCCCTTTGTCCCCTTCCTCCCTTGCTGTCATTTTGAGTCACCGTCAGGATCACCTAGCCGGCATGGACGACAGCGGGGTCGCTCCTTCCCTTCCTCGTGGACCCCCTGCTGGAGTGGGCTATGGCGGGGCTCAGTGGCGCAACTCTGGGCGCTTCTGGTGGCGGCGGCTCGTCGTCACTATGGGCTCTTCTGGTAGCACGGCAGCTGCCATGGAGGGGCGCACTTGGGCGCAGATTGACGTCGGCCTGGCGGTCGGATCTGGATCCAGGCAGCGCGGGCCGCAAATGGCGAGGGTGGCTGCTAGGATCCGGCTTTGAGCTCCCGATGACTGGAAATGGTCCTTCCCATCGCGGGCACGCGACAGTACACCTTGGGTAGAAGCGGTTCCGACGGTAGCGCTATCTCGGGCGATGCAGCTACACATGGTGAAGAGGCGGTGGCGCGGCCACTTGGCTGCGAACTGGCGCGGCAGCTGGTGGCGACACCCTCACAGCCCAGGTCTAGGCCCTTCAGGGCCCCATCTGGGTCTGGGTGGGCCTGGCTCGGGTCCGCCTGCGATGACTGGTGGATAGAGGTGTGGCTCATGCAGGCGGTTGTGAAGATGGCAGCACACCCACTGCAGTGCGGTGACGGGAGCTTCATGGGCCATTTCGGGCTTGGCCGGGCCTATGTGCCTGGTGTGCTCCTCTTGCTGTGTTCGGTCGGTGACCGCCGAGGGTGGTGGAGGTTGTCCCCTCCTGTGTGGCTGCTGACTATGCCGCTCCTCGTTCCCGACTGCTCCCTCTCAGCCCCCTCGGCCCCGCTTCTCTCTCCATGGTGAGACAATGGTGGTGACTCCAAGACCGTTGTGACGCATGTTGGTGGGCAGCAAGTTTGGTGGAGTGCAACGGATCGGTCGGGGTGGTGGGTGTGTGGCGGATGGGAGAAATCTTGTCGGCATGGCTGGCACCAGCGCGGTGACGCTTGTGGGTGTCGTTGTTCCTTACTAAAGGGCGTCGAGTATCCCACTCACCCATGCCCCTTCGTGTACCAGGGGAAACCCTAGGACTAGTCCGGGCAGCAGCAGCATCATCGTCGCGTTCCTTCATGAAGGTGTTGCTTGGTATGAGTTGTCCGAAGTGCTAGGAGCGTGGTAGAAATCTCCGGAGGGCGCAACGGTTCAGGATCATCATCATTTTTGTTAGTCCCTCTATTGTCATTCGTTTCTTTTACTTCTTATTTTATTTCTCTTGAATGTACTTGTGTTGTTGGTATTGTGATCTGCGTTGGGTTTTCCGTGAAGAGGAACGGGTAATTGCATCACAATACGGGTAAGTATTTCCCTCAGTTATGAAACCAAGGTTTATCGAACCAATAGGAATATCAATCCACAACCATCTTCAGTGGCTGCACAAAAAGAGCAACCAACTTGCACCCAACGCGGTCAAGAGGGTTGTCAATCCCCTTGATCTCATTATTTGCAAGCAAGTGAAGCGTGTAGATAATAGTAGATAATTCTAAATTGTAAAGCAAAATAAAAGGTAAATAAGAACAACAAGGTATTGATAAGTTTGTAAATATATAAGTGAATAGACCCAGGCGTCATCTTTCATGAAAATAAGCATACGATGGATAATTGTGTGATGTCCACGGCAATGATCATGTGTATATAGGCATCACGTCCAAGACAAATAGGCCGACTCCTACCTGCACCTGTTACTTTTACTTGATACGTCCATTTTGCATCATGCTTTTATATTGATATTTATTGCGTTATGGGCTGTTATTACATGTTATGGTACAATACTTATGCCTTTTGTCTCTTATTTTACAAGGTTTACATGAAGAGGGAAAATGCCGGCAGCTGGAATTCTGGACTAGAAAAGGAGCAAATCTGAGATACCAATTCTTCACAACTCCAAAAGTTCTTAAAATTTAGGGAGAATCATTTTGCAATATATAAAAAATATTGGGCGAAACAGATACCAGAGGGGGCCCACCAGGAGGTGGCAAGCCTGCCAAGCACGACCACCCCCTGGCCGCACCTAGTAGGCTTGTGACCCACCTTGCAGGTCCCCAACGCCCATCTTCTGCTATATGAAGGGTTTTGACCTGAAAAAATCAGAAGGAAGCTTTTGGGATGAAGCGCCGCCATCTCGAGGCGGAACTTGGACAGAACCAATCTAGAGCTCCGGCAGGGCTGTTCTGCCAGGGAAACTTCCCTCACGAAGGGGAAATTGAATCCATCATCATCACCAAAGATCCTCTCATCGATAGGGGGGTCAGTCTCCATCAACACATTCATCAGCACCATCTCCTCTCCAAACCCTAGTTCATCTCTTGTATCCGATCTTTGTCTCAAACCTCAGATTGGTACTTCTGGGTTGCTAGTAGCGTTGATTACTCCTTGTAGTTGATGCTAGTTGGTGATGTCTACTACACAACCTTCATCTTGTAGACTCGTGTTCGGCCTCCAAGTACAGAGTTTTGTAGGACAGTGGCAATTTTCTCTCAAGTGAGTGACCTAAGGTTTATCAATCCGTGGGAGGTGTATGATGAAGATGGTCTCTCTCAAACAACCCTGCAACAAAATAACAAAGAGTCTCTTGTGTCCCCAACACACCCAATACAATGGTAAATTGTATAGGTGCACTAGTTCGGCGAAGATATGGTGATACAAGTGCAATATGGATGGTAGATATAGGTTTTTGTAATATGAAAATATAAAAACAACAAGGTGACCAATAGTAAACGGCGAGAAAAACGTTGTATAAATGCTTGGACACAAGGCCTGGGGTCCATACTTTCACTAGTGCAATTTCTCTCAACAATATTGGCATAGTTGAATCATATGTAAATACCTCTCGTGTGACAAAGAGTTCACTCCAAATTCACAAATAGTGGAGAACTAACGAAGAAATTATTGTAGGGTACGAAACCACCTCAAAGTTATCTTTTCTGATCAATCTCATGACCTGTCCCTATAAGTGTCACAAACAGCCCTAGAGTTTGTACTAAAATAACACCTTAAGATACACATCAACCAAAACCCTAATGTCACCTAGATACACTATTGTCACCACAAGTACCCATGGGCTTGATTATACGATATGCATCACATAATTTCAGACTCATCATGTTCAATCCAACACAAAGAACTTCAAGGAGTGCCTCAGAGTTTCTACCAGAAAGTTGAGACAAAAACGTGTGCCAACCCCTATGCATAGATTCCCAAGATCACGGAACCCGCAAGTTGATCACCAAAACATACATCAAGTGGATCAATAGAACATCCCATTGTCACAATGGATATCCCATCGCAAGAGATACATCAAGTGTTCTCAAATCCTTAAAGACTCAATCCGAGAAGAAAACTTCAAAGGGAAAACTCAATTCATCACAAGAAGATAGAGAGGGGGAACTCCATATGATTCAATCCATATCAACAAAGCTCGCGGTACATCAAGATCGTGCCATCTCAAGAACACGAGAGAAAGAGATCAAACACATAGCTACTGGTACATACCCTCAGACCCGAGGGTGAACTACTCCCTCCTCGTCATGGAGAGCGTTAGGATGATGAAGATGGCCTCCGGTGATTGTTTCCCCCTCCGGCAGGGTGTCGGAACGGGCTCCCGATTGGTTTTTCATGGCTCTAGAGGTTTGCGGCGGCGGAACTCCCAATCTAGGTTCTGCGTTGGGGTTTTTGGAATATTTGAGGATTTATAGAGCTGAGAGGGAGGTCGATGGACTCCTGAGGGGCCCACAAGCCTGTGGGGCGCGCCCAGGGGTGGTCACGCCCTTGAGGTTTGTGGCCTCCTCGGGAATCTTCCGGCTTCATCTCCAAGCTCCGTGGGTGTCTTCTGGTCCATAAAAAATCACCATAAATTTTTATTCCGTTTGGACTCCGTTTGATATTCCTTTTCTGTAAAACTCAAAAACAAGGAAAAAATAGAAACTGGCACTAGGCTCTAGGTTAATAGGTTAGTCCCAAAAATAATATAAAGTTGTGGTAAAATGATTTTAAAACATCCAAGAATGATCATATAACAGCATGGAACAAGCAAAAATTATAGATACGTTGGAGACGTATCAGCATCCCCAAGCTTAATTTGCTCGTCCTCGAGTAGGTAAATGATAAAAACATAATTTTTGATGTGGAATGCTTCCTAACATGTTCATCATATTCTTTTCTTCTTAGTATAGCATGGACATTTGGACTTTGGAAATAATTCAAAGCAATAGTATAGTTTTAGCATAATGACTTCAATACTCAAGCATGTCAACAAGCAACCATGTCTTTCAAAATATCAACATTAAAGAAAGTTATCCCTAGCCCATCATGATCAATCATTGATCCATTCATGAAACACACTCAAATATTAGCTATGCCCAATGCTCAAGTATGATCATAGTGCCCCCTAGTTGGTGCTTATAAGAGAAGATGGAGACTCAAAGCAAAAATAAAAATTGCATAAAGTAAACAGATAGGCCCTTCGTAGAGGGAAGTAGGGATTTGTAGAGGTGCCAGGGCTCAAGGTTTATATTGAGAGAGAAAAATATTTTGAGTGGCATGATTTTCCTGTCAACGAAAATGACGAAGTAGCTCACAATACTTTCCATGCTAGATACATTATAGGCGGTTCCCAAACAGAATAGTAAAGTCTTTACTCCCCCTCCACCAATCAATCACACTCCACGACGAGCCGAATCCACGGGTACCGTCCATACCAACAACATTCCTGGGGGAATTTTGTTTCATTATATTTTGATTTGATTTTTGAGCATGGGATTTGGCATCCCGAATACCAGCCACTTTCTCGTGAATGATAGGGAATCAACACATATCGTGAGAATAACACACCTAGCATGGAAAAATATTGGATACTCCCCACCGTTTCATGAGCAGTACGGGCACACAAAAGAGAAAAAATATTTTGAATATTTAGAGATGGCACATACAAATTTGCTTGGAACGGCATGGAAATGCCGCATATAGGTAGGTATGGTGGACTCATAAGGCAAAACTTGGTTTAAGGATTTTGGATGCACAAGTAGTATTTCTACTTAGTACAAATGAAGGCTAGCAAATAGATTGGGAAGCAACCAAACCGAGGAACAAAAAATCACATAAGTGAGCATTGAGTCATAACTAACACCGAATAATACGCCACAAGTAGGATGTAACTTCATTGCATAACTATTGACTTTCGTGCATGCATAGGGAATCACAAACCTTAACACCAATATTCTTACTAAGCATAATTACTCACTAACATGACTCACATATTACTAGCATCATGTTTCAAAACTATTACAAAGAATCAAGTTTAATTTGTCCCATGATCTTTATGAAAGTTTCTATTATATCCTCCTTGTATATATATAATTTTGGTACTAGTTTCATGTATTGCTATTGTTTTTTCGACAAGCTCAAACAAATTTAAGTAAAGCACATGAGCAAATGGCAAGCTACTCTCAAAGGATATGAGTAGTCAAACAATTAAGGAGATATGTGAGGACTCTATCTCCCTCAAAAAATATTTTCATATATTAATTAATTTATTCAAACAGCAAGCAAAAGAAAAATATCACTCCAAGAATAACACGCATCATGTGAACGGATAAAAATTTAGGCTCAACATAGGCTAACCGATAATTGTTGATGAAGAGAGGTGGGATGCGTAGCATCCCCAAGCTTAGATGCTTGAGAGTTCTTGAAATATTTACTTGGGGTGCGTTGGGCATCCCCAAGCTTGAGATTTTGTATCTCGTTCAATCCTCTCATACCACGGTTTCACCTATTCTCAAAAACTTCATCCACACAAAACTCAAAAAGAACTCGTGAGATAGGTTAGTATACATAATAATAAATCAACTCTTTATGTACTGCTAAGACAAGTTGCATAATAATTTTAAAATATTGGGTACTGTATACTATCATTTACACAATTTATATCTACTAATATAGGCTATGGAAACTATAGGATAAGTAGATAACGAAACTATGACAGCAATTTGTCTAAACAGAACAGTCTGTAGAAATTTATGAAAACAGTGTACTTATGTAACTCAAACAATTATAGAAATGTAGGAAATTATATAAAATTTATATTACCATACTGTGTAAAAATTTCAGAAACTTTCCACATTCCAGTAAAATATGAAAATTCAAACACTACAGCCAAAGTTTCTGTTTTTATACAGCACTCATCAAAACATGCAATGCAAGCATCCTAAAGGCAATTGTTGGAACTTTTTATTGAAACGCTAGATTATAAATAACACCTAAAAGAAATTAACAAACTATAATGACGACCCAAGCAAAGCGCATATTATGTGACGAATAAAAAATATAGCTCCAAGTAAGATATATCGATAGTGTTGAAGACGAAAGAAGGGATGCCTTCCGAGGCATCCCCAAGCTTAGGCGCTTGAGTCTTCCTTGGATATTACCTTGGGGGTGCCTTGGACATACCCAATCTTAGGTTCTTGTCACTCCTTATTCTTCTCATATCGGTGTCTCACCCAAAACATGAAAACTTCAATCACACAAAACTTAACGGAACTTTGTGAGAAGGGTTAGTGTAATAAACAAAGATCATTCACTTTGGTACTGTCAAGAAAAGATTCATAATTGTTCCCACATGATACCTTCTGTATTCTACCATTCCCATAATTTATACCAGTGGATATAAGCTATCGGAACACTAAAACAAGCAAACTATGCATGCAAAACAGAATCTGTCAAAAACAGAACAGTCTGTAAAGATCTGAATGATCACCAAACTTTCCTGACTCTAAAAATCCTGAAACATTATTACAACTTAATTAATTTGCATATAAAGTGTGTGCAAAAATTTCAGAATTTTTTGACTCTCCAGTAAAATCATATAATTCATATACTGGACGCAAAACTTTCTGTTTTTGCATAGAATCAAACAAGCAAGTATCCACATTATCCCAAAGGATTTACTTGGCATTTTATTGAAATAAAAGACACAAAATATGTTTAATATAGTAGCTTAATCATGTGAACACACAAAAACAGAAAATAAAAGTGTTGGGTTGTCTCCCAACAAGCGCTTTTCTTTAATGCCTTTTAGCTAGGCATGATGATTTCAATCATGCTCATATAGGAATAGTAATTGAATCATGCAAAATAGCATCATGAATCTCATGAAAATCACATTTAAGTCTAACCAACTTCCTATTCATAGGGATTTTTTGAGAAAACAATTTATGGGAGCAAGAATCATCTTTCATAGGAAGGCAAAACAAGCATAACTTCAAAACTTTGAACACATAGAGAGGAAACTTGATATTATTGCAATTCCTACAAGCATAATTTTCAGTAGCATCATGAAGGAATTACACAATATAACTAGAATGTAAAGCATTCTTTTCATGATCTACAAGCATAGAAATTTTAGTACTCTCCTCATAAGCAGATTTCTTCTCATGACTAATAGTGGGAGTATCATAAAAGACTTGAATACTACAAATTGGTTCCACAATAAAAGAGTAATATTTAGTAAAAGGATATTCATAATTATGACAAGTATCATAATAGTACTCATCACTATTTTTCATTGCATAAGTATCATCACAATAATCATCATAAGTAGGAGGCATGTAATCATTATAACAAATTTGATCATTCAAAGTAGGGGGAATAGAAAGATCATCTTCATTGAGCATAGCATACCCAAGCTTGGGACAAACATTAATTGCAGCAAATAAATTCTCAAACATGTCATTTTCATCAAACATAGCATCCCCAAGCTTGTAGCTTTGTATATCATAAATATAATCACTCTCATCATTAATGGTATGAATAGCACCAATAATATAGCAATTATTATCATCATCCTCCAAGTTGGTGCCATAAATTTTTTCAAGATTATAAGAAGTATAATTATCTTCCCAATCATAATTATCACAACAAGCAATAGGCATAACAAAATCATCCTCAAGTGTATCATATTCCACAACTATTTTTGATTCATTCTCATGAGGCCTATCAATAATGGGAGTAACATTATTTGGGAGAGATACCTCTTTACCTTTACTTTTCCTTCTTTTATTCTTCTTCACCACATTATGTGTGGCTTTATTTAATTCCTCCAAACTTCTTTTTGATGAGGTTGGTTGAATAAAAAGCTTCTCCTCGTTACCTGATTTATAATAAGAAAAATAGGAGGACATTGGGAAACCTCTTCCCCATCATTAGTATTCTCTTCCTCTTCTAATTGTTTTCTTGTCTTTAAGTAATTGGAAATATAAGGATTCTCAATGCAATTTACCACGCAACACATATAGATTTCATTTAGATAAAAATCAATCAATTTCATGAAAGCCCATGCTGGGACATCCTTAGTTTCACGTTTCATTTCTTCATACCCCAAAAATAGACTAAGTTCATTATGATGCTCAAGGGTAATGAGGTTATCACAATTTTTGGACACAATTCGATCATGAAATAATTCACATTGGAAATTATAACGACCATGTTCATTGCAAAGTTCACAAGGACGGCAAGAAATATTAAGTCTTTCAGCACAAACATATAGCCTCTCTTGCAACCATTTAGTTTCTAAATACTTGTGCCTCTTACAAAATCTATCTTCCCTTTTAGGCATGTCTACACAAACTCTATGCACTCCACAAAAATTGACATGCTTATAAGAAACCTTTTTATCATGACTAGTGCAATCATCATTAGTAGTATGGATATTCAAAGAATTCATACTAACAACATTGCAATCATGCTCATCACTCAAAGATTTAGTGCCAAGCATTTTAATAACTTCTTCTTCTAACACTTGAGCACAATTTTCCTTTCCATCATTTTCACGAAAGACATTAAAAAGATGAAGCATATGAGGCAACCTCAATTCCATTTTTTGTAGTTTTCTTTTATAAAACCAAACTAGTCAAAAACAAGAAACTAAAAGTTTTCATTTCAAGATCTAAAGATATACCTTCAACCACTCACCTCCCTGACAACGACGCCAGGAAAGAGCTTGATGTCTACTACACAACCTTCTTCTTGTAGACTCGTGTTGGGACTCCAAGCGCAGAGTTTTGTAGGACAGCGGCAATTTTCCCTCAAGTGGATGAACTAAGGTTTATCAATCCATGGGAGGTGTAGGATGAAGATTGTATCTCTCAAACAACCCTTCAACCAAATAACAAAGAGTCTCTTGTGTCCCCAACACACCCAATACAATGGTAAATTGTATAGGTGCACTAGCTCAGTGAAGAGATGGTGATACAAGTGCAATATGGATGGTAGATATAGGTTTTTGTAATATTAAAATATAAAAACAGCAAGGTAACAAATAGTAAACGGCGAGCAAAACGTTGTATAAATGCTTGGAAACAAGGCCTAGGGTCCATACTTTCACTAGTGCAATTTCTCTCAACAATATTGACATAGTTGAATCATGTGTAAATACCTCTCCTGCGACAATGAGTTCACTCCAAAGTCACAAATAGTGGAGAACTAACGAAGAAATTATTGTAGGGTACGAAACCACCTCAAAGTTATCTTTTCTAATCAATCTTATGAGCTGCCCTATAAGTGTCACAAATAGCCCTAGAGTTCGTACTAAAAAAACACCTTAAGATACACATCAACCAAAACCCTAATGTCACCTATATACTCCATTGTCACCACAAGTACCCATGGGCTTGATTATACGATGTGCATCACATAATTTCATATTCATCATGTTCAATCCAACACAAAGAACTTCAAGGAGTGCCCCAAAGTTTCTACCGGAAAGTCAAGACAAAAACGTGTGCCAACCCCTATGCATAGATTCCCAAGGTCACGGAACCCGCAAGTTGATCACCAAAACATACATCAAGTGGATCAATAGAACATCCCATTGTCACCACGGATATCCTATCGCAAGACATACATCAAGTGTTGTCAAATCCTTAATGACCAATCCGATAAGAAAACTTCAAAAGGAAAACTCAATTCATCACAACAAGATAGAGAGGGGGAAACTCCATATGATTCAATCTATATCAACAAAGCTCGCGGTACATCAAGATCGTGCCATCTCAAGAACACGAAAGAGAGAGAGAGATCAAACACATAGCTACTGGTACATACCCTCAGCCCCGAGGGTGAACTACTCCCTCCTCGTCATGGAGAGCGTCGGGGTGATGAAGTTGTCTCCGGTGATGGTTTCCCCCTCCGGCAAGGTGCCGGAGCTGGCTCCCGATTGGTTTTTCATGGCTCTGGAGGTTTGCGGCGGCGGAAAACCCGATCTAGGTTCTGCATTGGGGTTTTTGGAATATTTGAGGATTTATAGAGCTCAGAGGGAGGTCGGTGGACTCCCGAGGGCCCCACAAGCCTGTGGGGCGCGCCCAGGGGGTAGCCACGCCCCTGAGGCTTGTGTCCTCCTCGGGAATCTTCTGGCTTCATCTTCAAGCTCAGTGGGTGTCTTTTGGTCCATAAAAAATCACCATAAATCTTTATTCCGTTTGGACTCCGTTTGATATTCCTTTTCTGTAAAACTCAAAAAAGAAGGGAAAACAGAAACTGGCACTGGGCTCTGGGTTAATAGGTTAGTCCCAAAAATAATGTAAAGTTGTGGTAAAATGATTGTAAACCATCCAAGAACGGTAATATAATATCATGGAACAAGCAAAAATTATAGATACATATGAGACGTATCAGTTGGTTTACTTGGTGGAAGATCATATGTTCAGATCCTTTATGATAATTAATACTCCTCCGGTTATGAACATGAACATGCTTTGTGAGTAGTTACGTTTGTTCCTGACGACATGGGATAAGTCTTGTTATAAGTAATCATGTGAATTTGGTATTTGTTTGATATTTTGATGAGATGTATGTTGTCTCTCCTCTAGTGGTGTTATGTGAACGTCGACTACATAACACTTCACCATTGTTTGGGCCTAAGGGAAGGCATTGGGAAGTAATAAGTAGATGATGTGTTGCTAGAGTGACAGAAGCTTAAACCCTAGTTTATGCGTTGCTTCGTAAGGGGCTGATTTGGATCCATATATTTCATGCTATGGTTAGATTTATCTTAATTCTTCTTTCGTAGTTGCGGATGCTTGCGAGAGGGGTTAATCATAAGTGGGAGGTTTGTCCAAGTAAGGGCAGCACCCAAGCACCGGTCCACCCACATATAAAAACTATCAAAGTAACGAACACAAATCAAATGAGCATGATGAAAACTAGCTTGATAGAAATTCCCATGTGTCCTCGGGAGCGCTTTGCTTTATTTAAGAGTTCGTCCAGGCCTATCCTTTGCTACAAAAAGGATTGGGCTACCTTGTTGTACCTTTTCTACACTTGTTAGTTGTTACTCGTTACAAATTATCTTATCACAAAACTATCTGTTACCGATAATTTCAGTGCTTGCAGAGAATACCTTACTGGAAACCGCTTCTCATTCCCTTCTACTCCTCGTTGGGTTCGACACTCTTACTTATCGAAAGAACTATGATAGATACCCTATACTTGTGGTTCATCATTACACCACTTCAAGAGCGCTTCTATGCTTTCCTCTCTACATATTAAGTTCATGACAAACAAAGTAATGCATGGAGAACAATGACATGATGTAGACAAAGTAACTCAAGCAATATGAATAAACCCTGTCATTTTATACTTAGTGGCAACAACACAAAGACGCAACTTGTCCCCTCCTATCACTGGGATACAAAAACTCGTCAGGTTGAACCCACTACAACGCACCCCCCTCAGTGAAGAAAGATCAATCTACTTGGCCAAGTAAAATCAATAGATCAGAGAGAATCACGAAGCTATGATGATCATGCAATTAAGAATCATAATAATTTCAGAGAAGACTCAAATACATTTCATGAATAATCTGAACATAAACCCACAATTCATCAGATCCCAACAAACGCACCACACAAAAGAGTTACATCGGATGGATCAAAGCGAAGATGCAATGATCATTGTATTGAAGGTCAAAAGAGAGAGAGCCATCTAGATACTAACTACGGACCCGTAGGTCTGTGGTGAACTACTCACACATCATCATGAGGGCAGGAAGGTTGATGAAGAGGCCCTCCGTGATCGATCCCCCTCTAGTAGGGTGTCGGGATGGATCTCCAGATGAGATCGTGGCGGAACAAAGATTTGCAGCGACTGGAAAAGTGTTTCGGGATGCCCCCTAGGGTTTTCAGAATGTATGTGAATTCATAGGCCAGGGAACATGGTTAGGAGGGCCTCCAGGGAGGCACAAGCCATCAGGGTGCGCCCTGTTTCCTTGTGGCCCCCTCGTGCGGCCACCAGTCTTCTCCCAAAGCTTCGAGGTCTTCTTTTGGTCCAGAAAAAATCATAAAAAAGTTTCGGGGCAATTGGACTTCGTTTGGTACTGTAAACCTGAAAAGTAAAAAAAACACGGTGACAGTAGGCACTGGGTCAATAGTTTAGTGCTCAAAAATAATATAAATTGGTAAATAATTACTCAAAAGGTATCCTAGAATGATAATATAATAGCATGGAAAATTATCACTAGTGCAGAATCAGCCTATAGTGTCGGTTCGTAAGGGCCTTTAGTGTCGGTTCTCCAACCGGCACTAAAGGGTGGGGACTAAACCCCCCCCCTTTAGTCCTGGTTCAACACGGCCCGACACTAAAGGCCCACCACGTGGCACGTGCCAACACCGTGGGCTGCGGGACACCAACCGGGACTAAAAGTATTTTATTCTTTTAATTTTGGTTTATTTTTTCTTTTAATCCTTTAGGGGTTTATAATTAATTATGATTTATTTTTCCTTTTAATTTTGTGTTTTCCATTTAATTATTTTGCATTTCAAATATATATTACGCTACTACATACTGTACATATTGTGCATATATATATAAATATAATTTATCGTAGAAACGATCATATATATATCATCGAATTTCTCGTACGACAACCATTCACATACGTAAATATATACAACTTCTCCTATAATTTGCGGATCATTACATATGCAGGCATTACTTCTAGATCTTGTAATGGTATTCTCCTTTGGGATCTATGACCTGGTCGACCAAAAATCCAGCTATTTCCTCTTGAATTGCTCGTATGCGAGTCGTTGATAGGAGCTGGCCCCGCATCTCCGTCAGCTATAAGAAGGAGATCAAGATGAATATATTAGTTGTGTGTATATATATTAGCTAGATCATGATAAAAATTATGGATAGTGCTCTAGCAGACGTACCCAAAGATTTCTTTCGTTTCTGCTCCTTCCAGACGTGATCATGCGAATGTTCTCGCAAACGTAGTATGCGCATAAACTATTTTCCTGCTCCTGCCTCATGCACTTTACGAGAACAAAATTTAACCAAGTAATAATTAATCAAGCATGATAATGGTATTAAAACTAGAATTAAAGAGATGCATGGACGTAGCTAGCTAGCTAGTACTACTTAATTACCTTGGGTTGCACCCATGTCAGCTTTTGTGCCCAGTCGCCTGGGACCTGTTTGATGAACTTGGCCCAAGCCCTCCCGCCGGTAAAAAAAATGAATAAAGGAGTTATTAACTAGTTGATATCAGGAAATGAAGTAAAGAGGCCGACATAGTGCGGTAATGATTGAAATTACATGTCGACCATCCCCCTCACAGTTGCGTATTCAGATGGATTCTTATATAGTGAGTCCAGTACTTCAACTTTTCCCTTGTCACTTAAATGATTAACAAGATCCAGTGGTAACTTCATGCGCACATGTTTTGTATAATTAAGCGGCCATGTGCATAACTCATCAACTACAATTATTAACATCTAGTAAGCAAAAAATAGAATTTATAGTAAAAGATATAGTAACGCTCACACGAAATTGTAAGGAAGTAGTATTTCTGGTTGGGTGTTTAGATGCTTCAAAAACTCTAGCAGGAATCTTGCTGTGTCTTTTCTCGAATATTCAGTTTCCCATATATTTTGATTAATCGTATTTGGGTCAATGAACCCAATGCTATAGCGTCTAGCTTTTTTCATTTCATACATCTTCATTCTGCATAATACCACAGAAAAGAATATAGTGAGGATAATTACAGGTAATGAATGAGAGCACAACTAGTTAGAGACTTAAATCATAGAAAGAAATCACTTACAGGCAATAGCAACTGATGATAGATTTGTCGAGTGCGTCTTGATTGAATAACTGAAATAACTCTGAATAATGAATCCACAAATCTTTTTTATGGAAGTAATGCTTTTTCTTGACTTTCACCATGAGGGACTCTTCATTGGTATTTGCTATTTCTTGCATGTACCACGTATGCAAATTATAGAATCTCGTTGGTAAAATCTTGACATCATCAGGCTTGACCAGAGTTTTGTCGCGGACATATTGCCATTTTACTTCCTCCTCTTTAAGCCGGGGGATTTCCTCAAGTCCTAGGAGTTGTTCAACAGTGACACCGGCCTCTTTAGCCTGCCTTATATGATCGTTGGTTACTACCAGCCGATCGGTGGTACTCACAGGTGTTTGTACAATGAGCGGGGAGGGATCGATTGCACTGCTTGTTCTCCCAGTTGGCGAACAGTTTTTCCGATTTTTTGCCAACTCCTTGGCTCGAACTCGAGCTTGACTCCTTTTGTCCTGCAAGATATGACTTCTTGATAGACCGCGCATAGTTGCAGTCCTTCTAATTATTAGCCGGTCGAGCCATACCAATAAAGTGTTGTTAGACATGCTCAGGTACATTCTCCGTTGGCGACGGGGGCGGTTTCAGTCCAAAATGAGCCTTCACTTTGGCATCCACTACGGTGTCGCGTTCCTTCTCAGTCCGGTGGTAAGGCAACTTCGGAAGAGGCTTGAGGCTTGGACCATATTTGAATTTTTTGCGTGTTGTACCGCTAGCCATCGTAGTTGCGTCCTCTCTCTTCTGCTGTTGCTTAGGCGACAGAGCACGCTGAGTCGACGGAGACGGCAGACGCGGTGCCAGACATGGAGTCGACAGAGCACGTTGACGTCGTGTCGGACTTGAAGGAGGAGTCGTTGACATGGTGCTGGACTTGGAGGAGTAGGAGTTGGCTCACGCCATGCCGGACTTGGAGGAGGAGTCTGACACGGTGCGGGACTTGAAGGAGGAGGAGTCGACTAACGCGGTGGCGGACTTGTAGGAGGAGGAGTCGATGGCCTTGGAAAGACGATGCAATCCTTTTTCCATAGAATGATACGATGTATGGCCTCTCCCAGCATTCTCTCCTCGTCACCCCCAAGAATGTCAAGTTGTAGCTCGTGATATCCTGACATACTTCATCAACCCTGGCACGAGCATAGCCAGCTAGAATGGGATTGCAATGGAAGGTTGCTTCAGGGGGATTTGCTAAAGCATAGTCGTCCGCCACCTTCATGGATAAGTTCTTCACTTTCATGTGTAGCTCATAGTTAGTCCTATCTTTGATATCATCCACAGGGTAGCTAGCTAGCAGTGCATCATCGATATCGGCCGGGGCGGAACCCACGCTGCTTCTCGGCATAGATGGGACGGTGCTATCCAATGCTGGATTGATCTGCTCATGCTGCCACTGAGACACCCTTTCCTGGCTGAGTGAGTCGATCTGCTCCTGCTGCCACCTCTTTCTGGATTCCAACCCCAGGTGCTTTGATTCTAGGCCTTCAAGGTGGAGTGCTTCCTCCTTCTTCTTCTTCTCCTCCTGCATCTTCTTTCTTGCACGGCTTCTGTAGTCGTCGTTCCAACCCACAAACCCCTCAAACCACGGAACAACGCCTTTGCCTCGTGTTCTTCCTGGGTGCTCAGGATTCTTCAGGGCACGCGTAATCTCGTCATCCTCTCTATTGGGCGTGAACACCCCCATTCGAGCTTATTCTATTTTCATTAGTATTTTGTCTGTCACTTCTTTAAGACTTGCCTTCACCTTAATCAGCCCTGTCTCTGGGTCCAACTTCCCCCCATGCGCATAAAACCATGTCCTGCATCTGGGGGCCAGGTCAATGTAACTGGAGTGACCCCTACACTAATCATCTCTTGATCAGATTGATCCCACTTAGGCAGGGGCACCTGGTAGCCACCTTGCCCTAGAGTATGGTGCCACTTCTTTTTTGCAGCATTAATCTTGTTTTTTTCTCGACCGTTCCTTAGCGTCTTTTGATTCCTTGAACTTCACGAAATCTTCCCAGTGATCTTTTGCCTTCACCAGTGCTCCCTTGAATTCTGAAGTCTTCTTTTTTGCTTTGACATACGCAACCCATGTATTTTTCTTGAAGGTGTTGAATGCGATCGCCATCATTTTAAGAGCATAGTTTCTGACTTTCTTCAGATATGCATATATCAAATTATCTGGTAGGGTGAAATGTGACATGAGCGTATCCCAAAGCACATATTTTGCTCTTTCGTCGACAAAAGTAACTCCTGCGTGATCTCCCTTTGCTGGCCTTTTCCATTCTTGAACGGAGATCGGGATTTGGTCCCTGACAATAACTCTGCATTGATTCTTGAACCTGGTCGCATTTTTCCTAGGTTCAAGCGGTTCGCCATTTGATGTTTTGATGGAATCAATGTTGAACTTTATGCCAACGTCCAACTTTCTAGCCGGGCCTCAAACTACCATGTCGCTTGTAGAAGATTTGCTCGATCCGGAGGCCTAAAAAAAGAAAGTTCGTTTCATTAATACATACAACTCAATTAAGACATGTAATGATCACCGGATGGCTTATATAATAAATATACCTCGCCGGTCTTTGTTATTTGAAGAACATTTTCTTTGTCAACGTCGTTGTTGACTTCATCTATTCATTCGTCTTCATCAAATATGGAATTGTTCAGATATTGTGAGCCATCATCATCTTCAGGTTCATGCTCTAGGCTCGAGGAGCGTATGGTCGAACAAAGCCTCTTCTCCTTCTCTGCCGATATTGTCTATAGCTTTTATTTAACTAACCCAGAAGAAAGATAAAACAATTTAGTATTCAAATTAGAATGCATGCAATCAATAAGTAAAAACTGAATCATAGTACATAATATGCATCTCGAATAATTCATATAATATGCATCAGCGAATATAATCTCGAATAAATCGTCTCGAATATTATCGAATATAATCTCGAATACATCTCGGATATTAATATAAAATATCACTAATACATATGTGGTTGACGTCTAGCGGCGCAGGCGGTGGACACCCAAAGAGAAGAAACTATGACAGGATCATAGCTTGGGTGAGATCCGTGAAGAACGTGTCATGTATTGGAGAACCTAACGTCCAACGCATCCATGTAGCGACGGACGTGCTCGTCCTCCTCCCTGACATGGCGATGTACCACCTCCGACGGGGCCGGCTACCGCCAAATCAAAAGTGGCCCACGCGAATGCCACCAAAAAACTCTAGGTCGACGACGGGACCCGGGTTCCTCGCCAAGATGCGCGCCCCTGAAGGTAGCACCTCCCAGTGCCAGCCTGGCAGAGCCTAGTCCCGAACGTCATCGCGAACGAGTTGACAACGAGGATGCGGGCTAGGCATCGGTCACGTCGTGAACAAATTCTATGCAAATTTAGAAAAAAATGCTTGATTGTGATTTTTTGTAATTCTTTTAAACTTGATTTTGCAAATACATAACAAACTTTTTTCTATGCATTTTTTCTATGCTTTGTCAAACTTCCTCTAATGTTTTCTATACATTGTATACATACATATACTAATTGCTATACATATATTGGATCAAATGTTAAAATTCCTCAACTTTTTCTATACATTGTATATATATACACTAATTTCTATACATTGGATCAAAATGTCAAAATTCCTCAAAATTTCTATACATACATTATACTAATTAATTCCTCAAATGTCAAAATGTCAAAATTCTTCTGAAAAATGTCAAAATTGCTATACATATATACTAAAACATACAAAAATACATATAAATCATCTAACTTAAGAAAATGTGTGGGGGGGCTCGGGGAGGGGCGGCAATGGCGGCAGGGGGCGAGGGAGAGGGGAGAAGGAGGAAAGGAACTCACAGCATGGCGAGGCGAGGCAAGTCGGGGGCGGCGACGGCGTCGGGGCAGGCAGCGCGGCGAGGAGCTCGGGGAGGAGCGTGCGCGGGCGGCGTCGGGGATCGGTGAGGAGGGCGCGTCCGGGGTCGAGGATTGGCGAGGAGGCATGGGCGGCCGGCGTCGGGGGCGACAACGAGCTCCGACGTCGGGGGAGGCGAGATGGCATCGGGGCAGGCACGTACGGCGGCAGCCTGGTGGCGCGGCGATCTCCTTTGTAGTGGTCGAAGAAGCAGAGAACGAACTATGAAAAAATTACAAAGTGTTGTGTGTATATATATATATATGCGGACCTTTAGTCGTGGTTAGTGGCTCCAACCGTGACTAAAGGCACCCTTTAGTCGCGGTTGGAGCCACCAACCGCGACTAAAGGTCAATTTCGACAGTTGAAGTGGCAGGAAGCGCAGACCTTTAGTCGCGGTTGGTGGCTCCAACCGCGACTAAAAGCCACCCTTTAGTCACGGTTGGAGCCACCAACCGCGACTAAAGGCTGGTGCTTACGCAGGCGTGGTGCAAGGCAAGTTTAGTCCCACCTCGCCAAGCGAGGGGCGCCCGTACCAGCTTATAAGCCCCGCCACGGCATCTCTCTCGAGCTCCTCTCTAAGCAGGCCTTTGTGGGCCTAATGAACCTATGCGGCCCTGTTGGGCCTACTAGGCCTTGCGGGCCTGCATCCTGGCCTAACTAGAGGTTGGGTTTCTAGTCATATGCACGCCGTGGCAGCCCAGTAGGCGGCCTATTTTTTATTTACTTTTCAGGTTTTTTTGTTTTTTGCTTTATTTATTTTCTTTTGTTTATGAGTTTTTTGTGTGCCTTATTTAGAGTTAATGAGTGAATCTTTTTGTTTTAGGTCGAAAAAAATATGAACTTTCTGTTAGTGGCAGTAGTTTTCAAATTTGAATAGTTTAAATTTGAATTATTTGAAATTTGTGTGAATCAGTAGTTTGTGAATAACTTTACTTTAAAGATAGATGTTCCAGCGATTCTTTTTTCTACTATTTAATATTAGTGTGTTTTATCATTATATTCAATTTGGTAATTCTGAGGTTATTTAAAAAAATGAAATGCATGTGTAACACATGAGTTTTTGTCTGAAACCCTAATACTTCGAAAGAGATTGTCCATTTTGTACACGAAGTGCATCCAGTTTTTGCCATAACCCTCTCAACTTTTTAGCACATGCTATGTGGGTGAAATGATGATACCATGCCAACTTTCAACCTTTTCAGAGTTCATTCGTACTGTTTTTCAATTTCAGGGTCATTTAGCTAAAAAAATCAGTAAATGCATGAAAATAGCAAATGAAGTCATAAAGGGTTAAAAATTGATGACGTGGCTTTGAATGGTGCATACTGAATGCACAAAAATTATGTAGTTGAAATAAGTTAAAAAAATGAAATGCCTTTGTACCAGACGAGTTTTCGTCTGAAACCCTGATACTTCGACATAATATTTCTTCGCGTTTCAAATGCCAAAACACATAAGTACACTACTATTACAAAGATTCCCTCCGATTTGTCCGAAGTGGGACTTTCCAGATATATAAGTCCGGAAACTATCTAGAGAAGACGGTCACATCCCAAAGTGGGATCTTTGGGTATAAAACTTTTTCTTTGCATGTGTCCCTTTGCGTCGTAACCATGGACAATCTTCACCGTTTAACTTGATGCTCGGGTCAACATTCACTATGAAGGGAGCATTTTTGTGAAACTCTTCATAATATTCTGACATGTCTGTCTTGTCCTCCACTCCCACGATGTTTCTTTCCCTTGAAACAACTATGTGGCGCTTTGGCCCATCGTATGATGTATTCGCTTCCTTATCTTCTTTTTTTCTCGGCTTGGTAGACATGTACTTCACATAGAAAACCTGCACCACATCATTGGCCAAGACGAATGCTTTGTCTGCGTACCCAAGATTGTTGAGATCCACTATTGTCATTCTGTACTGCGGGTCTTCCTTTACCCTGCCTCCTGTCAAATTGACCCATTTGCACCGAAACAAAGGGACCTTCAAACCAAGTCCATAGTCAAGTTCCCATATCTCCTCTATGTAACCATAATATGTGTCCTTTGGCCTATTGGTGTTTGCTACATCAAAGCGGACACCACTGTTTTGGTTGGCGCTATTTTTATCTTGTGCGGTCGTGTAAAATGTATTCCCATTTATCTCGTACCCTTTGAAAGTCAATATAGTCGAAGATGGTAACTTGGACAGCAAGTACAGGTCATCTGCAATAGTGTCATCATGCATGAGACGTTTCTACAACCAACCGGCAAAAGTCACCGTTTGTTCATGTGTAATCCAGTCGTCAGACTGCTCTGGGTGTTTGGAGCGTAGAATATTCTTATGTTGCTCGATATACGCAGCCACCAAGGTGGAACTTTGTAGAACTGTGTAGTGTGATTGCGCCAAAGAATGCCCATCCTAGCATATTAGTGAATTCTTTCCTAGCGTGCCTTTTCCACCCAGTCTACCCTCATGCCGCGATTCAGGAACACCAATCGGCTTAGTGTCAGGAATAAAGTCAACACAAAACTCAATGACCTCCTCTGTTTCATGGCCATTGGAGATGCTTCCTTCTGGCCTAGCACGATTATGAACATATTTCTTTAAGACTCCCATAAACCTCTCAAAGGGGAACATATTGTGTAGAAATACAGAACCCAGAATGGCAATCTCCTCGACTACGTGAACTAGGACGTGCGTCATGATATTGAAGAAGGATGGTGGGAACACCAACTTGAAACTGACAAGACATTGCACCAAATCATTCTCTAACCTTGGTAGGATTTCTAGACCGATTACCTTATGAGATATTGCATTCAGGAATGCACATAGCTTCACAATGGCTAATCGAACGTTTTCCAGTAGGAGCCCCCTCAATGCAACCAGAAGCAGTTGCATCATAATCACGTGGCAGTCATGAGACTTCAGGTTCTAGAACTTTTTCTCTGCCATATTTATTATTCCCTTTATATTCGACGAGAAGCCAGACGGGACCTTCATACAGAGTAGGCATTCGAAGAAGATTTCCTTCTCTTCTTTGGTAAGAGCGTAGCTGGCATGACCCTGAAACTGCTTTGGATCCATGTCGTCTTCTTCGTGCATATGTTGCTGGTCCTCCCGTGCCTCCGGTGTATCTTTTGTCTTCCCATACACGCCCAAGAAGCCTAGCAGGTTCATGCAAAGATTCTTTGTCACGTGCATCATGTTAATTGCAGAGCGGACCTCTAGGTCTTTCCAACAGGGTAGGTCCAAAAATATAGATTTCTTCTTCCACATGGGTGCGTGTTTGTCAGCGTCATTCGAAACAGATTGTCCGCCAGAACCCTTTCCAAATATTACTTTTAAATCCTTGATCATATCAAGTATATCATCACCAGTACAGTGGCGAGGCTTCTTCCAGTGATCTGCCTCACCTTCGAAATGCTTGTCTTTCTTTCATACGGGATGCCTGCTCTGAAGAAATCGGCGATGCCCCATGTACACATTCTTCTTAAATTTATCCAAATATATACTGTCCGTATCATCTAAACATTGCCAATCATTGTCCCTTGTTTGTCTGTCCTGAAAGGTTACTGAGAGCAGGCCAATCATTGATGGTTACAAACAGCAACGTATGTAGGTCAAATTCCTCCTGTTCTTTCGCATCCCACGCACGTACACCTTTTCCATTCCACAGCTATAAAAGTTCTTCAACTAATGGCCTTAGGTACACATCAATGTCGTTGCCGGTTTGCTTGGGGCCTTGGATGAGCACTAGCATCATAATGAACTTCTGCTTCATGCACAACCAATGAGGAAGGTTATAGATACATAAAGTCACATGCCATGTGCTATTATTGCTGTTCTGCTCCCCAAAAGGATTAATGCCATCTGCACTTAAACCAAACCATACGTTCCTTGCGTCCTTTGCAAAGTCCTTCCACTTTCTCTCGGGTTTTCTCCACTGCGATTCGTTAGCGGGTACTCTCAACTTCTCGTCTTTCTTACGGTCTTCGTTGTGCCATCGCATCATCTTGGCGTGCTCTTTGTTTTGGAACAAACGTTTCAACCATGGTATTATAGGAGCATACTACATCATCTTGGCAGGAATATTCTTCCTAGGGTGCTCGCCGTCAACATCACTAGGGTCATCGTGGCCGATCATATAGCGCAATGCACAGCATACTGGGCATGCATTCAAATACTCGTACTCACTGCGGTAGAGGATGCAGTCATTAGGGCATGCATGTATCTTCTCCACCTCTAATCCTAGAGGGCAGACACCTTCTTTGCTTCATACGCACTGTCGGGCAATTCGTTGTCCTTTGGTAGCTTCTTCTTAACACTATCAGCAACTTTTCAAATGCCTTGTCAGATACACCATTCTCTGCTTTCCATTGCAACAATTCCAGTGTGGTACCTAGCTTTTTCTTGTCATCTTCGCAATTTGGGTACAACCCTTTTTTGTGATCCTCTAACATGCGCTACAACTTCAGCTTGTCCTTTTCACTTGCATAGTTTCTCTTTGCATCAGCAATGGCCCGACCAAGATCATCAGCGGGCTCATCTGATGCCTCTTCTTTAGCTCCTTCCCGCATTGTCGGCTCAGCTTCTTCCCTCATTGTTGTACCATCGTATTCATGGAACCCATGGCCAGGATAGCTATCGTCATCCTCCTCTTCTTCATTCTCTTCCATTATGACCCCTCTTTCTCCGTGCTTGGTCCAACAGTTCTAGCCGGACATGAAACCGGACTCAAACAGGTGGACGTGAATGGTTCTTGAGTTAGAGTATTTTCGATCATTCTTACAGCGAGCACATGGACAATACATAAAACCATCCACCCGCTTGTTTGCCTCAGCCGCAACCAGAAAAGTATGCACGACATTAATGAACTGGGGAGAGCATCGGTCATCGTACATCCATTGTCAGCTCATCTTTATTACACAACACCGAAAAGACCAAATTAATACAAGTTCATACATAATGTTCATACACACTTGTTCTCATAAAACAACATACAAACTCTCTAGCTAAAGCATTTAAATGCAACAACAAATGCGATCAAGATCGCAACTAAGGTAACAACTGATCCAATAGCATAGTGATACCAAGCCACACTATCAATGGCATATTTTTAAAATTTTCTAATCTTCAACCGCATTGCATCCATCTTGATCTTGTGATCATTGACGACATCGGCAACATACAACTCCAATTTCATCTTCTCTTCTTCAAGTCTTTTCAATTTTTCTTTCAAATACTCGTTTTCTTTTTCAACTAAATTTAACTTCTTGACAAGAATATCTATGTCGGTTGGAATTTTCGGTTCACATACCTCCTAGATAAAAAATATCTCTGTCAACTTGATCGGCATAATTGTCATAAACATGAAATTCAACAAATAGTTATAAAACAGAGTATATACCACATCTGAATCATAAACCAGACGAGGGCCGACGGGGACGGATATCAAAACCATGCCACTATGTATAAAAAACAACCATATAGGTAAGAAAACTATACAAGTAACTATCTAAATCTTACAAACATGATTTTTTTATATAAAAAGATAAGAACAAGAGGCTCACCAAGGTGGTGCCGGCGACGGGACGGTGGGAGCGATCGGCGGTGGTTAGGACGGAGATGGGAAGGCACTAAGTAAACCACACCTACACATGCAAAGTAAGAAGTTAATTTGAGCTCAAATTGCATATAAATCAAATAAACTACCACATATAAATACTCCCAAACTAAAACCCACAAATCACTATACTTATAGAGCATTGCAAGAGCTAATCTAGCAATGAGAGATGAAAGGACAAAATTGCTAACCTTTGTGAACACTTGGATGGATGGGTGCCTCCAAATCTTGACAAATTTTGTCAAAAATGGAGGTGAGCTCGAGCAAGGGGAAGAACAAAGGAGATGAAGAAGGGGAAAACAGGGAGGAGTGTGCTCGGGCTGGCCGAAGGGTTATTATAGGGGACCTTTAGTCCCGGTTCGAGACACAAACCGGGACTAAAGGTGAGCCTATAGTCCCGGTTCGTGCCACGAACCGGGACTAAAGGTGATTGTGGGGCCCCAGGCTAACACCAACCTGCCACCACCCCTTTAGTCCCGGTTCGTGTTATAACCGAGACTAAAGGTCCGAAACGAACCGGGGCTAATGATGCCCATCCCGAACCGGGACTAATGGTCACATTAGTGCCGGTTCAAAACCAGACCGGGACTAATGCTATGGACAAAAGGTCTATTTTCTACTAGTGTATAGATACGTTGGAGACGTATCAGTTGTCTGCCCTGACATTGGGATCTCTGTTGTATCGGGTGGTTGCTATATCAATATAGCAGGGTGAAAGCCTATTTCAAGAGAGAACTGGGCCCCATATGATGTCGATGCAAGAGATATCTCCGTACGTTAGACGCTTGAGGTACCTTACTCAGGTAGGTCCGTAAGCACATGAGAGACGTCCAGAAAGCAAGCAAACACGATCAGGAGGCACCAGACATATGAGGAACCAAATAAATAAGGGTTTCTAATCGCATCAGTGCTCTCAATATATATTTTGGCTATGAACTCCTCGTCATTGGTGTCGCAAATGGATGAGGTGCACAACATCTCCCATGTGTTGGCCCCCTCAGCGGGAGACAACACCGTCTCAAACCAGGCAAGATATTCACCACTTTTCATGCGACTGTAGGGCCCATCGATGAACACATGTGCAGAAGGCCGATTCATTCCTTTGCATGAAGCTTTGACGGAGTCTACACAATGATCCTTTGTAGCATGTTGGTGGGCTCCCGCTCGGAAAGCTTTGGCAAAGCCCTGATGTCTACTACACAAACTTCTTCTTGTAGACTCGTGTTGGGCCTCCAAGTGGAGAGTTTTGAAGGACAGTGGCAATTTTCCCTCAAGTGGATGACCTAAGGTTTATCAATCTGTGGGAGGTGTAGGATGAAGATGGTCTCTCTCAAACAACCCTGCAACCAAATAACAAAGAGTCTCTTGTGTCCCCAACACACCCAATACAATGGTAAATTGTATAGGTGCACTAGTTCGGCGAAGAGATGGTGATACAAGTGTAATATGGATGGTAGATATAGGTTTTTGTAATCTGAAAATATAAAAACATAAAGGTAACAAATAGTAAACAACAAGCAAAACATTGTATAAATGCTTGGAAACAAGGCCTAGGGTCCATACTTTCACTAGTGTAATTTCTCTCGACATTATTGACATAGTTGAATCATATGTAAATACCTCTCATGTGACAAAGAGTTCACTCCAAAGTCACAAGTAGCGGAGAACTAACGAAGAAATTATTGTAGGGTACGAAACCACCTCAAAGTTATCCTTTCTGATCAATCTTATGAGCTATCCCTATAAGTGTCACGAACAGACCTAGAGTTCGTACTAAAATAACACCTTAAGACACACATCAACCAAAAGGCTAATGTCACCTAGATACTCCAATGTCACCACAAGTACCCATGGGCTTGATTATACGATATGCATCACATAATTTTAGATTCATCATGTTCAATCCAACCCAAAGAAATTCAAAGAGTGCCCCAAAGTTTCTACCGGAAAGTCAAAACAAAAACGTGTGCCAACCCCTATGCATAGATTCCTAAGGTCACGGAACCCGCAAGTTGATCACCAAAACATACATCAAGTGAATCAATAGAACATCCCATTTTCACCGCGGATATCCCATCGCAAGACATACATCAAGTGTTCTCAAATCCCTAAAGACTCAATCCGATAAGAAAACTTCAAAGGGAAAACTCAATTCATCACAAGAAGATAGAGAGGCGGAAACTCCATATGATTCAATCTATATCAATAAAGCTCACGGTACATCAAGATCGTGCGATCTCAAGAACACGAGAGAGAGAGAGAGAGATCAAACACATAGCTACTGGTACATACCCTCAGCCCCGAGGGTGAAATACTCCCTCCTCGTCATGGAGGGCGCCAGGATGATGAGGATGGCCTCCGGTGATGGTTTCCCCTTCGGCAGGGTGCCGGAATAGGCTCTCGATTGGTTTTTCGTGGCTCTGGAGGCTTGCGGCGGCGGAACTCCTGATCTAGGTTTCTTTTCGGGGGTTTCTGTATTTATAAGACTTTGTGGCGGCGGAAACAAGTCTAGGGGGTCCACGAGGAAGTCACAAGCCAGGGGGCGCGCCCCTGTGGCTTGTGTCTTCCTTGGCCTTCCTCTCCGATGACTCTTCGCTCTAGTATTTTTTATATTTTCCAAAAACATTCTCCATAAATTTTCAGCTCATTCCAAGAACTTTTATTTCTGCACAAAAGCAACACCATGGTAGTTCTGGTGAAAACAGCGTCAGTCCGGGTTAGTTCTAATAAAATACCAAAATCATATAGAATTATTGTAAACATGGCATGAATACTTCATAAATTATAGATACGTTGGAGACGTATCAGCATCCCCAAGCTTAATTCCCTGCTCGTCCTCGAGTAGGTAAATGATAAAAGAAATAATTTATGAGGTGTGAATGTTGCCTAACATATTTATCAATGCAATCTTCTTATTGTGGCAAGAATTTTTAGATCCATAAGATTCAAAACAAAAGCTTAATGTTGACATAAAAACAGTAATATTTCAAGCATTCTAACAAAGCAATTGTGTCTCTTAAAAATAACATGGCCAAAGAAAGTTATCCCTACAAAATCATATGGACCGGCTATGCTCCATCTTCCCCACACAAAGTATTTATATCATGCACAACCCCGATGACAAGTCAAGCAATTGTTTCACACCTTTTATGTTCTTGAACCTTTTCAACTCTTACACAATACATGAGCGTGAGCCATGGATATAGCACCATAGGTGGAATAGAATATGGTGGAGGTTGTGAAGAAAAGGAGAAGATAGTCTCACATCAACTAGGCGTATCAACGGTCTATGAAGATGACCATTAATAGATATCAACGTGAGTGAGTAGGGATTGCCATGCAACAGATGCACCAGAGCTAGAAGTGTATGAAAGCTCAAAAATAAACTAAGTGGGCGTGGATCCAACTCGCTTGCTCATGAAGACCTAGGGCAATTTGAGGAAGCCCATCATTGGAATATACAAGCCAAGTTCTATAATGAAAAATTCCCACTAGTATATGAAAGTGACAATATATGAGACTCTCTATATGAAAAACATGGTGCTACTCTGAAGCACAAGTGTGGTAAAGGATAGTAGCATTGCCCCTTCTCTCTTTTCTCTCATAATTTTTTTATTTCCCCTTTTTTCATTTTTTGGTGGGCATCTTTGGCCTCCTTTTTTTATTTGGGCTTCTCTGGCCTCTTTTATTTTTTGTAAAGTCTAGAGACTCATCCCAACTTGTGAGGGAATCCTAGATTCCATCATCCTTTCCTCACATGGGATAATGCTCTAATAATGATGATCATCACACTTTTATTTACTTACAACTCAAGAATTACAACTCGATACTCAAAATATGACTCTATATGAATGCCTTCGGGGGTGTACCGGGATGTGCAATGATCTAGCATAGCAAATGACATAAAAAAACGGACAAGCCATGAAAACACCATGCTAGCTATCTTACGATCATGCAAAGCAATATGAAAATGATGATGTGTGTCATGAATGGAATGGTGGAAGTTTCATGGCAATATATCTTGGAATGGCTATGGAAATGCCATAATAGGTAGGTATGGTTGCTGTTTTGAGGAATAATATATGGTGGGTTTATCGCACCGGTGAAAGTTGCGCGGTACTAGAGAGGCCAGCAAAGGTGAAGGGTGAGAGTGCATATAATCCATGGACTCACATTAATCATAGAGAACTCACATACTTATTGCAAAAGTCTATTAGTTATCAGTGCAAAGTATTAGACGCATGCTCCTAGGGGAGAGGTTGGTAGGAGTTCACCATCGCACGCTCCCGACCCTCACACAAAGGATGACAATCAATAAACAAATCATGCTCCGACTTCATTACATAACGGTTCACCGTACGTGCATGCTACGGGAATCACAAACTTCAACACAAGTATCTCTTCCAGTTCACAACTACTCACTAGCATGACTTTAATATCACCATCTTTATATCTCAAAACTTTATGCAAGGAATCAAATTTCTCATAGTATTCAATGCACTTCATATGAAAGTTTTTATTATATCCCTCTAGGATGCCCATTATATTAGGACTATTCATAACCTGAGAAACTTACCACGCTGTTTTAGAGACTCTCAAAATAATATAAGTGAAGCATGAGAGTAAAAGACAAAAATACTCCAAAACATATAAGTGAAGATCAATGAGTAGTCAAACAATTAAGTAGCTATGTGAGGACTTTCTCTCTATCTATCAATAAATATTTTAAGATATGAGTATTTTATTTAAACAACAAGCAAAACAAAAATAGCACTCCAGGAATAGCACATATCATGTGAACGAATAAAAATTTAGACTCAACATAGGCTAACCGAAAATTGTTGATGAAGAGATGTGTGATGCGTAGCATCCCCAAGCTTATATGCTTGAGAGTTATTGAAATATTTACTTGGGGTGCCTTGGGAATCCCCAAGCTTGAGCTTTTGTATCTCATTCAATCCTCTCGTATCCCAGTTTCACCTATTCTCAAAAACATCTTCCACACAAAACTTGAAAAGACTCGTGAGATAGGTTAGTACACATAAGAATAAATCAATACTTCATGTACTACCAAGAAAAGTTGCATAATAATTTTAAAACATTAGTTACTGTATACTATCGTTTCCAAAATTTATATCTACCAATATAGGCTATGAAAACTATAGGATAAGTAGATAACAAAACTATGTCAGCAATCTGCCCAAACAGAACAGTCTGTAGCAATTTATGAAAAAAGTGTACTTATGTAACTCAAAAAATTATAAAAATTTAGTAAATTATACAAAATTTATATTACAACATTGTGTAAAAATTTCAGAAACTTTACATGTTCCAGTAAAATATGAAAATTCAAACACTACAGCCAAAGTTTCTACTTTTATACAACACTCATCAAAACATGCAATGTGAGCATCCTAAGGCAATTCTTGGAACTTTTTACTGAAAATCAAGATTATAAATAACACCTAATAGAGTATAACAAAATAAAATGACGCTCCAAGCAAAACTCATATTATGTGACGAATAAAAATGTAGCTCCAAGTAAGATATACCGATAGTGTTGAAGACGAAAGAGGGGATGCCTTCCGGGGCATCCCCAAGCTTAGGCGCTTGTATTCCTTGGATATTACCTTGGGGGTGCCTTGGGAATCCCCAAGATTAGGTTCTTTTCACTCCTTATTCTCCTTATATCGGTGTCTCACCCAAAACTTGAAAACTTCAATCACACAAAACTTAACGGAACTTTGTGAGAAGGGTTAGTGTAATAAAGATAAATCATTCACTTAGGTACTGTAAAGACAAGATTCATAATTATTCCCACATGATACCTACTGTATTCCATCATTCCCACAATTTAGTTTACTCAATATAATCTATAGGAACACATGGAACAAGCAAACTATGCATGCAAAACAGAATTTGTCAAAAACAAAACAGTATGTAAAGATATGAATGATCACCATACTTCCCTGACTCTAAAAATTCTGAAAAATTAGGAAAGCTCAAGTAATTTGCATATAAATGTTTTTTAAAAAATTTCAGAATTTTTTGACGCTCCACTAAAATTAGATAGTTCATATACTGGACGCACAACTTTCTGTTTTTGCACAGAATCAAACAAACAAGTTTCCATACTATCCCAAAGGCTTTACTTGGCACTTTATTGAAATAAAAGACACCAAACATGATTACTAAAGTAGATTAATCATGTGAACACATCAAAACAGAAGGAAAAAGTGTCGGGTTGTCTCCCAACAAGCGCTTTTCTTTAATGCCTTTTAGCTAGGCATGATGATTTCAATGATGCTCGTATAGGAATAATAGTTGAAACATGCAAGAGAGCATCATGAATCACATGACAAGCACATTTAAGTCTAACTCACTTCCTATGCATAGGGATTTTGTGAGCAAAAAATTTATGGGAACAAGAATCATCTAGCATAGGAAGGCAAAACAAGCATAACTTCAAAACTTTGAACACATAGAGAGGAAACTTGACATTGTTGCAATTCCTACAAGCATATGTTCCTCCATCATAATAATTTTAAGTAGCATCATGAAGGAATTTCACAATATAACCAGCACATAAAGCATTATTTTCATGATGCACAAGCATAGAATTTTTATTACTACCCACACAAGCAAAATTCTTCTCATACAAAGTAATGGGAGCAAACTCAACAAAATAACTATCATGTGAAACTTGATTGACATAACCACATTGAATATTAAAATCATGATAATAGGTTTCATGGTTGTCATTACTCTTTATAGCATACATGTCATCATCATAATCATCATATATAGGAGGCATGCTATCATCGTAATAGCTTTGCTCATCAAAACTTGGGGGACAAAAAATAGCATATTCATCAAACATAGCATCCCCAAGCTTGTGGCTTTGCATATCATTAGCATAACGAATATTTAGAGAATTCATACTAACAAAATTGTAATCATGCTCATCACTCAAATATTTAGTGCCAAACATTTTAATAACTTCTTCTTCTAACACTTGAGCACAATTTTCCTTTCTATCGTTTTCACGAAAGACATTGAAACGATGAAGCATATGAGGCAACCTCAATTCCATTTTTTGTAGTTTTCTTTTATAAAACCAAACTAGTGAAAAACAGGAAACTAAAAGATTTAATTGCAAGATCTAGAGATATACCTTCAAGCACTCACCTCCCCGGCAACGACGCTAGAAAAGAGCTTGATGTCTACTACACAGCCTTCTTCTTGTAGACTTGTGTTGGGCCTCCAAGCGTAGAGTTTTGCAGGACAATGGCAATTTTCCCTCAAGTGGATGACCTAAGGTTTATCAATCCATGGGAGGTGTAGGATGAATATGCTCTCTCTCAAACAACCCTGCAACCAAATAACAAAGAGTCTGTTGTGTCCCCAACACACCCAATACAATGGTAAATTGTATAGGTGCACTAGTTCGGCAAAGAGATGTTGATGCAAGTGTAATATGGATGGTAGATATATGTTTTTGTAATCTAAAAATATAAAAACAGAAAGGTAACAGTTAGTAAACAACGAGCAAAACGTTGTATAAATGCTTGGAAACAAGGCATAGGATCCATACTTTCACTAGTGCAACTTCTCTCAACATTATTGACATAGTTGAATCATATGTAAATACCTCTCATGTGACAAAGATTTCACTCCAAAGTCACAAGTAGCGGAGAACTAACGAAGAAATTATTGTAGGGTACGAAACCACCTCAAAGTTATCCTTTTTGATCAATCTTATGAGCTATCCCTATAAATGTCACGAACAGCCCTAGAGTTCGTACTAAAATAACACCTTAAGATACACATCAACCAAAAGGCTAATGTCACCTAGATACTCCAATGTCACCACAAGTACCCATGGGCTTGATTATACGATATGCATCACATAATTTCAGATTCATCATGTTCAATCCAACACAAATAACTTTAAAGAGTGCCCCAAAGTTTCTACCAGAAAGTCAAGACAAAAACGTGTGCCAACCCCTATGCATAGATTCCCAAGGTCACGAAACTTGCAAGTTGATCACCAAAACACACATCAAGTGAATCAATAGAACATCCCATTATCACCACGGATATCCCATCGCAAGACATACATCAAGTGTTCTCAAATCCCTAAAGACTCAATCCGATAAGAAAACTTCAAAGAGAAAACTCAATTCATCACAAGAAGATAGAGAGGGGAAAACTCCATATGATTCAATCTATATCAATAAAGCTCACGGTACATCAAGATCATGTCATCTCAAGAACACAAGAGAGAGAGATAAAACACATAGCTACTGGTACATACCCTCATCCTCGAGGGTGAACTACTCCCTCGTCGTCATGGAGGGCGCCGGGATGATGAAGATGGCCTCCGGTGATGGTTTCCCCTCCGACAGGGTGCGAAAACGGGCTCCTGATTGGTTTTTCGTGGCTCTGGAGGCTTGCAACGACGGAACTCCCGATCTAGGTTTCTTTTCGGGGGTTTCTGTATTTATAAGAGTTTGTGGCAGCAAAAACAAGTCCAGGGGGTCCACGAGGAAGTCACAAGCCAGGGGGCGCGCCCTAGGTGGGTGGGCGCGCCCCCGTGGCTTGTGGCTTCCTCGACCATCCTCTCTGATGACTCTTCGCTCCAGTATTTTTTATATTTTCTAAAAACATTATCCGTAAATTTTCAGCTCATTCCAAGAACTTTTATTTCTACACAAAAACAACACCACGGCAGTTCTGCTGAAAACAGCGTCAGTCCGGGTTAGTTTTAATAAAATCATACCAAAATCATATAGAATTATTGTAAACATGGCATGAATACATCATAAATTATAGATACATTGGAGACGTATCAAGCCCTCGTCAACGGAGGTGGAGAGGATGGCATGGTCGATGCGTAATGGTCCGTACACAACCAAGTTGACATTGACTATCGTTCGATTCATCACCACCATCTTTGTAATGTGACATTGGACGCATGCTCTGTCTTTAACTGATCCTTCACTTGATGATGCTCCTCCAAGATCTGGAGGTTATAGTGCTACTCCTCGAGCAACTGCCGAAACATGCACGCCGGATGCTCCTTGATTGGTTAGGTCATCGTCCTGGTTTTTAAACTATGCATCATATAGTGGATGCTTATGGGGTTGCGACGACCTGTGCTTTCATGCTTGTGGGGAAATGATCGTGTTCGCTCGCGCCCCACCCCCAAGAAGATAGCTTGGACCACCATCTTATCCTTGGTGTGCCATAATTGGCCCAATAAGGCCCACCAAGGAAACCCTAGTGTTCGAGAATATTTAAACCGTCCATCAACCTTTTTCTCCTTTCCCTATTTCCTCTCCCCCTCGTTCATTTTCTCCCCCTCTCTTCCATGCAACCATAATGGCGGCGCAACAACTCGTTCACCTCATTCGTCTTTGCTTTCCCACGCTCTTGCCTCTGCTCTCGTATCGCCACCGTCACCGGAGGAATACACCGCACATCTAAATCATCGCCGATGGCCAAGACATTGTGTTTTGCGAACACCGAGTGCTTAGGCATATTAAGAGTATGTCTTGTAGCATCTTCTTTTACCTTTGGGAGCAGGTAACAAAGCTATGATGAGCAATTGAGTATTTTTCATGTTTTCTTTCATGTTTGTCATGTTCATTTTTTCCAAGCCATTGCAAATCTATAAACTATTTTTTACGAGGACCTACAAGCTATCTCTAATCTGTAAGTAGACATTCGCCCGTCTGTCTATATGGAATAGTTCTTGTCGGCATCGACAAAGCTATGGGAATGAGCAAGGTTGTGCCACTCACTATTCCCACATACAAAACAAACTATGATGTTTGCTCTCAATACATAGTAGTGTTTACGCTCTAATAGCAACCTCCTCTAGAATGATGTTTTCTCCACAACACGACACTCTCACTGCTTCTTCTCAAAGTAATAACTTGTCCACCATAGCTTCCGAGAGTAACAAGCAAGTAATAACTTATCCACCACAGATCCTTAAAGCAACAAGCTGGCCTTATTTGATTCAAAGGATAAGAATACGAAAGTCATAAAAAATGAGATAACACGTATCTCAATTCCTATAGGAAAAATAGATGTCATTTCGTGTATAGGAAACATTTTTTTCATCAGGTCTGTGCTAATATTGTTTTTCAAATGTGAAGGATAGGAACAATCTTACATAGAAATAGGAATCCATCTTGCAAATCAAAGGGCTCTAAAGAAAAAAAACTTCAAGAATCCTATCATATGAAGTCCCTACAAATTTCATATGAACGAAAGGAGGCCTAAGTAACAACCACGATACAAAGATTTCACATCACAAAAGAAAAAGAAACAGATCCATTATGAGTATGCTTGTTAGCATCTTTTTTTACCCTTGGGAGAAGGTAATAGAGCTATGTTGAGCAATTGTGTATTTCCCATGTTACCTTTCATATTTGTCTTGTTCATTTCTTCTAGTCATTACAAAATAAATTTTTGATGGGACCGACAAGATATCCTAGTCCATAACTAGACATCTATCGTCCGCCCATATGAGATAATTCTTCTCAACATCGACGAAACAAGGGAGACGAGCATGACCAACTAACCCTGTATCCCCTCACACAAACAAAACAATAATGTTGGCTCTAGATAGCGGTATTTACACTTTAATAAGAAACCTCCTCCACAATGCAATTTGCTCTACAATACGGCTCCGTCACCGGATCTTTTCAAAGCGATAAACCAAGTAACAACTAAAAAGAAGGAAAAAGCCAAATAATAATGTGCCCGCCACTGCTTACGAAAGTAACAAGCTAAATAATAACCTATCTAGCACGACTTCTGAGATCCACAAGCCAAGCAACAACCGGGAAACAAAGAATCCGCAAAAGAGAAAAAACCAAGCAACAACTTGTCAGCAATAAGAGGCTGTCAGTCAAATCTTCAATCAATAACAAGAAGCGATAATGATGAGATGAAATATTACCATAACAAGGACAATGTGTCCAAGCAACACACAAATGAAGAAAGAAACAAGCTAGCAAGAAGCCTGCCTCTCCATTTGGGGGGAAACATGAGAGAGAATTTCGAGGGAGATGTTCATCCGTTGGGGACTCGGAGGCCCCACGCGGTTCCGAATTTGGGATGAAACGGGAGATATGCATACATAGATCTCCCTTTGGCCCACCAACAAAGCGCGGCTCCAGTCCTCCCTCTCTCCCGTTCCCGTTCGTCTCACGCGTTCCCGTTCCCGTTCCCGTCCCCGACTCATAGCCCTCCCTCGTCTCAAGTTCTCGCGCTCCCTCGCCCGCACGGGGCCCCCGCCCGAACCCCTCCCGCCGCCCGCCCAAAGCCTCGGCCGCCGTCCGCCCCCTCGCCCCCGCTCGGCCGCGCCGGCGCGGAAGCGGGGATCCCATTCGGGCCCCGGCGCGACTCCATCTTCCTTCGACGGTAAGCAAGCCCTAGCCTCTCCGTCGATTTTCGCCCGTTCCGACGGAGAATGAGCTCTGCTCCGCGCGGATCCTGCCCCTCGATCGGGGGAGCCGAGGTTTTCTCGATCGAATCCTGCCGCCGCGCAGCTCGATTAGTCGGTCGTCGGTTCGCGCGCTGCGCGGCGGCTCGATTCGGCGCCTCGCATTTCGCTTCCCCCCGGGCGATCGCGCGCGGGATCCGTGCCCGTCTCGGTTGACCCCGCGTGGCAGTGTTCGCATTGCGGCGTCGTGTCTGGTGCTACGGGCATATGAGCTTGCGCTGCTTATGCCAGTTTAATTCTCCCTGAGTTTTGCCCTTTGCCGCCGGCATGGGCAGATGCTGTGGTGTTGCTGCGCGCGGATCAAATGGGCTGGGTCTTGCTTTGGAAGTTGGATGAAGCTTGCGCTCCTTATTTATGCACTTTTTTTTATGTTGCTGTGCATTGTGTTGCTGATGAAGCTTGCTAACTCGGTGTTATTTTGGCTGCTGCGTTCAGCCGCATCTGTTCATCAGCGGCCTATGACGGCGACAAATTGAAGCCCATTTGGTGGACGAGATGAATTTGGGGCAGCTGTCAAACCTGTCGGGGAAGGCCACACAGATGAATCCAGGCAGCGGCCACGGGATGCCGCAGCAACAGCAGCACCGGCAGGTTGCTTCGGGGCACCCCAGTGCGGATCCCGAGTTTGTAAACATGCGCAAAACCATGCTTCAGAGGATGTAAGCATTTATTTGTTGCCACTATCCAGCTCTGGATTGGTTCTGGTGCAATAACTCATGTTTAGTTGTTGATGACAGTCGAACCAAAGAACTTATTTGCAGAGGATTTGCATTTGAACCACAAGCTTGAATTATGATGTTAAATAACACTAATTTAACATTCCCAGATTAGAGCTTATTATTGCAAAGAGGAGTGCATCTCCTGGAATGATGCCAAACATGACGAACCTTGCAAAGCGGCTTGAAGTGGCTATGTTCATGGCGCATCCGACTAAGGTAATCCGAATCATTCACTTTTTAAGGCACACACACACACACACAAAAACAAAAAAATTGCATGGCTGAGAAAGAATGAAATGATACTTTATTCTGAGGACACTCAAAATGTGTGGCATGCTTGCCATTCACTTGGCTGTGGTCACTCTAGAGCAGTCTACCATTCAGTAGTGTTGTGGTTATTTGTATTTTCCGCACAGTACAGAATAGCCAGGACTATCCCAAAAGCTAATGTCCCCATGCTATCTACAGTCCACACCCTTGTTCACTAAATACCAGTCCCTATGTAAGTCAATAAAAGACCCAGGAAGCTTCCGATCTGTTGGTGCCAGAGGTGCACCGTCGTGCTTCTCTTTGCTTAATCGCAATACACTTGAGCTTCTCTTGGGAATCAGGCTCATCATACACACACCTCCCACCAATCACTACTTTATTGGTCTAATTAATTCAATGTGAAGTAATGAAAGCAATAAAGAAATCTTGTGCCACTCGGCTAGAGAAGTGGGCTTGAGATGTGGTACAGGTGTCCAACATAGCACGAAAATGTGATTTATGCAACTTGCCAATTCAGTTGAAAGGTGTGGGATTTTAGCGCCATCAGAAATCTTGTGAATGCAGAAAAAAAATTGTCCAGTTAAACGTTGTTTGTCACTATGAAACAACGTTGTCCTGCTTTTTTTAACTTTAAATATGAAGAAGATTTCCACTGCGAAGAGTTATCCTCGAGGACATGCCACTGCATCACCGATACTTGGACCTATGATCCACATATTGGCGAGGAGGAATAAAGACTTAGAAATTACTGCCCTCCCCTTCCCCCAAATTCTTGCCCAAATTCGTAATTTGTTTTCTTGCATGTGCTAAGAAAAGACAGTTTAGTATTTCTGCTTTCATTTCCTTTATTAACAATTCTGGCTTTACCGTGTCAATGTTTTCATTGTTGGTCATTTCTCTACCCCACCCGTCTCTCATTAATATTTTATTTTTTTGTGAGCAGGCTGATTATTTTAAAATGTTTAAGGAATCGATTAAAGAACATTTGGCGCATGCATTTCGGACCATTTCGGCCCAAGGTCAGCAACGTCAGCAAATGTTGGGCCAGGTAGCACCTTCCTCCAACCATGTTACAATGATTCCAACACCTGGTATGTCTCAGTGTGCAAATGGGAATTCTGTAATGCCCTATGTGATGGACACCACAACCACAACTGATAACTCAAGTGCAGGTATGAATAACTTTTGTTGGCTTATGTTTATAGAGATATCATATGCTCATTCTTTCTCTCACATGTAGTTCATATGCTGCTACTGATTACTTTCTATCTCTGGTCTTAGGTTCCATGTATAATGGGTATCAGAACCCATCCACCAATACCCCACTAAATTCTACCACCAGTAGCCTCTCAATGGCGACGACTTCAGAGAGCATGCAACGACACGTTAATCATATGATCCCCACTCCAGGATTTAGCAACCAACAGACTTTGCTTGCTAATTCTGAGTACCCAAGTCAAGTTGGATGCTTTAATGTGGAACCGAATGTTGTGCTGCAAATGCAGCAGCAACAGAAGCCATTTGCTAACAATCAAGGTTGCTATCCTGTTCACCACCTTGAGGGCCATGCTGGTTCTGGAGTATATCCAAGCACGCTGAATGGTGGAATGGGCACACAGAGGCCGAGAATGCAGCTAATAAACAGAAATATGTCATCAGAAGCATTTGGTAACCTATCTTCTTATGGCAGTTCGTGCAATAGTCTGTCTCAACAACAGTTTAATGCTCATGCTCCACAGAGAACACCAAGTATGCCTGTTGTCTTTCTTATAGAATTCCCTCCTCTATATCGTTTTGTTTGACAATTTATGCCTCTATACAGAGGGAAACTAATTTGTAGTGACCACACTGAAACTTCGTTCATTAAGATTCTGCTGAAGGCATATATTGCACTGGAATCTGATGTTGTCTTTCTTATAGAACTCCCTCCTCTATATCGTTTTGTTTGACAATTTATGCCTCTATACAGAGGGAAACTAATTTGTAGTGACCACACTGAAACTTCGTTCATTAAGATTCTGCTGAAGGCATATATTGCACTGGAATCTGATTTCCATCTCAATAATGCATTTTCAGAAAAGAAAGAACAAAATTATTTGAAACTTTCTTCATTTAGTATGAAACAAAAATAAATGTAAGTTTACTTTTGTTCAGTTTTGTATAAACACATGCAAGCTGTTATACAATAATGATATTCCTTCCTTGTCAAGATAATTTTGGTGTCATTTAATCTAAGTATGCAAGTGCAGCTGTATTATAGCATACCTTTTACTTAAATGGTACTATAGAACATGCTGTTCAGGCGTCATCAAGTCAGCGGCCCAATAGTCAGTATTGGGAAGGTCTTATTTGATCAATCAAGCTATCTAGTTTCTAAGAAAATGGCTTCCTAGGATAAAGAATTTTGATCTTGAGTATCAATTAATTTTTGAAAGATAATTTTAGCTTGTTATCAGTCCATCCTCTGTGTAAGGGTAAGCATTGTAAGCATGCAAAGTAATAATGAGTGAACAATCTTTTTTTAAGTTGATTCCGCCCTCCCTTTGCTGTGCAGAGATTTATCTCCCCCAAAGTCTCTTCTTCCACTAATGATTTAGCTATCATAGTTAAATAATACATGTGACAATATATGTAGTTTTTTTTCAGCAAAATTCCTATATATATTGTCACACTAGAAATCTACAATGCGTTCAATTACACGTTCTTGTATATTACTCCTTTCGTCCCATAATATAAAATATTATTACAACCGGCATGCTCACATATTGCTTGTAATAACATCTTATATTGTGGGACGTAGGATATAGAAAGCAACGAATCGTTATGATCTTACTATGATATGCTGCTACTCATAATACTTGATTGTAAATTCAGCCTTATCTATTTCTATTATGTGTAACATATAAGAGACATTTAACTTTTACTCAGTATCAGCTTAAATATTTTCAGCAGTAGGCTTGTGGCTCATCTTTGGAGGCAGTAGTGCTTATTTTAACTATGATAGTTAGATCATTACTATCATTAGTTGGTTTTGCTTGTATTGGTTTTGATTTGTTTGGTTAGCAAAGTACTGCAAAACGTTAAACTTGTGTTTCTTTTTGCAGCATCAGTTGATACGGCTGTTTCTAGAGGTCTCTATGACACTAATTCGTCCATCTTGACAGCTAGAAGTAATCAAGATATTAGTGATGCGAATATTATGTCCAATTCAAGAATGAATTCTGAGTTTCTGTCAAGTCAGTCAACCACAAAATCATTTCAACAACCACCCCGGCATCACAATAACGCCGAGGGCTTGAATCCACAAGACATAGTGAGCTTTAGTACATCACAATTATCGCATGAACAATCACTCCGCCAACCACATCAGTTGCAAGCTAATCATCCTGACTCCCAATTAGTGCAAAATCATTATGTTTTCAGTCCTCGGCAGCAAAATTCACAACAAAATCAGGTTAGTTGGAGGGACAAGTCAACATGTTCCAGTCTCCAAAATATGTCCATTTGGCTAATATTTTATTTATTGAAAAGCAGGGTCAAGATTTTTGTGGTCAAGAGAAAAGGGAACAAGATAAAGGACACCAGCTTGGTTGTACTGTGACTTCATTTGATTCTAAATTGTCGAAGCCCTCAGTAATACGAAATGAACAGGACTCGAAAAGCATGAAAAATCATCTTAATCAACTACGGTGGTTGCTAATGTTGAAGCATGCAGAAGGTTGTCAAGCTCCTAAAGGAAGTTGTAAATCTCAATACTGTGTTCCTGTACAGGAGATTGTGAAGCATTTTAGGAATTGTCAAATGAAAATCTGTTCATATCGGTATTGCAGTTCGTCAAAGATCCTGTCTTCTCACTATAAGAATTGCATTGAGAAGGACTGTTCTCTTTGCAGCAAGGTGAAGGAAAGATTGCGCCGCTCTTCCGAACAGGCACACAAGCACAGTCGTGACGAGACTATAGTGAAAATCACCAATGGAGCATTTGATGAAAAAATGGACATTGACTTGGTGGTAGTTGAAACCATTGATGAGCAACAGTCGGTACCAAAGCGTGCAAAATTGCAGCATATATCTCCCAGTGCATCAAAGAATGGAATTCTTCATGTCCCTGTTGCTGGAACAAGCCCACTAGTTTTGCACAAGCCAAAAAACAAGACAGTGCCAAAACAGGAGGTCAGTGCTAGGGTTGATGAAAAAATAGGCGTTATGCGAACTAATGTGATTCTGGGTGCTTTGAATGTGATAGATTCTAATGTCAAGCAAGAAAACTTATTGCTCGACAACGATATGAAGGAGAATGTTATTGATCTTAAAAACACAACAAATGGTCGTAAAGATGTCATGGTGTCCAAATCGGGGAAGCCAAAGATAAAAGGTGTTTCACTCATGGAGTTGTTCACTCCAGAACAAATTAAAGACCACACTGACAGTCTAAAGCATTGGGTTGGTCAGGTATGTTTCTTCACCTTGAAAGGATCTCTAATACGATTGCATAGCTTTCTGCACAGTTTCTATGTACATTTAGGTGGATTTAAGGGGGTGGCAAATAAGTTGAGGAAACCCAAATGCTGTCTTGTTGGTTAAATTGCACATCTAGCAAATAATTCTATATATGGGGTGGGGTGGGAATGTGGACGGTTGGTTGTAGATCTAAAGGCTAAGAAATGTGGCTGGGACTTAAGAAATTATTGCTAGTCAACTTTTTTTTTCTAGAACAGGCTTGGAAGTGCTCAAACGTGCACTTTGGTGGACGTCATTTGTATTCGAAAAACACCCAGAGAGTGGTAGAACTTACAGACTACCATAATGGCCATGGCCAAATGATAGAAACAAAGCTAAAAGCATCAGAAATACCCACTGCAAGACCCAACACCAGAAAGAAACAAATTATAATCGGGAAAATTAGGAACAAATGATCCCCTTTTCTATTGATCTTTTATAGTTTCATATTATTGCCAGGTCCATGTATTAGATACCGGAGTGTAAGTAGAACTCCTTTCAGAAAATTGACCCAGTCATAAATGCTTTATATTGTGGATCAGACAGTTTATCAAATATTTAATGCATACAAACCAATATATGAATATGAAAACAGTAACTTGTTGTTTTGAGTGGGATTTCCTACTGCACAGAGATATTTTTTGGTACATGATGCATAAATATTTTGTGAAGGATGCTGTACTTGCAATATCACAAATAAACTTTTTAGATGCACTATATGTGAACTATTGAAAACAGGGGAAAGACAAGGTACCAAATGTCCACTACATCTATGCAAGATGATCTCTATTTGTGAACAGTAAAGATTATTGTAATGCACATGCATTTACTGTTGGCAAATCACAGTTCACAAAATTTGCTTGCAATTTATAACACAATCTGTTTCATATTTCAATCCACTAAATCATATATGAATCGATAGTTTCAGTGGTTTTAATAACCATGGATTTTTTTTTGTTATACTGCAGTAACCAGCTAATTTCTGTTTCTTTCTTTTTTGTCTTGACTAGTGTTCAAGCACTGCCAGACATTTCATATCCTTTTCCTTTTTAAAATAAGTAGATTGATTAAAACCACGTTTCACCGGTATTACCATTGTTCAGAGTGTAATAAGCATATTAAACTATTATATGCTTGTTGCACTACAAAGTATAAACTATGTATTCTGTTCCATTATTTTGCAGAGCAAAGCTAAAGCTGGAAAGCATCAAGTGATTGAACACTCTGAAAATGATAACATATGCCAGCTTTGCAAAGTAGAGAAGCTATATTTTGAGCCTCCACCAATTTATTGTTCTCCTTGTGGTGCTCGAATAAAACGAAATGCATCATACTATACTGCTCCTGCTACCGAGACTTGCCACAATTTCTGTATCCTGTGTTACAATGAGGCTCGCAGTTCCACAATTCAGGTGGAAGGTAATCAATTTCCTAAGGCTAAACTTCATAAAATGAAAAACGATGATGAAACGGAAGAAGGGGTAAGCATTTAAATTGCATTAACTTCCATTCTTGTAGGCTTGAATTCTCTAAACTCTTTTTTGGATGCTAATTTGTTCCAATTGATTGGCTCTACAGTGGGTTATGTGTGACAAATGTGAACGTTGGCAACATCAGATTTGTGCCCTTTTTAATTTCAAAAGGGACGATTCTAAAGATGCAGAATATACTTGCCCTAAGTGCTATGTTCAGGAGATAGAACATGGTTTACGTATACCTTTGCCACAAAGTGCTGTTCTTGGGGCTAAAGATCTGCCACGGACCGTGCTTAGCGATCATATAGAAGAACGACTCTTTAAACGGCTCAGAGAAGAGAGACATGAACGAGCCATTCGTGATGGGAAAAGCTTTGATGAGGTTAGTGCTCAGAATCTTACGTTTATGGATCCTATGTTTCCTTTTTCTTGGTTATGTCTTGGTTCCTGTTTCCTGAATATGAAATTTGTGGCTTGTGTACTTAGAAACAGAGATGTGCAGCTCCTTCTGCATATTTGTATTCTGTTTTTAAGAATTTGACTGTATTTAAATGTTTGTTTTGCTAGATCCTTATTTCATGCACGTGCACACATTTTCCTGAATCAGGAGCTTTTCATTACTGAATAAGTGCAGAGTTATAGTCATGCTGAAGGCTGAAAAGTAAGCTTGGATTCCTGATAGCCTTCAAGCTGGCACCGATGCAGCTGCGTGACCGCCGCCCCGCCGCCATCACCTCCGAATCGCAGGAGAGAGAGAGAAAGATGCGTCAGGCTTCGACGGCTTTCCTTTTCCTTTTTTCTTTCTCGCGTAGCGTTTCATGTTTGTCGCTAGGCTGGGGATTGGTTCCATAGATTGGGAGGTGTGGATTTTACCCACACGGAATTTATGAAGTTTGGAGGGGATAGCCCAGGGGGATAAGTATAACCCATGCGAGGTTTAACCGAACGGTTTTTCGGGCATGTTGGGATCGAACCGCGGGTGGGTCAAAACCATGTGGATCAGCGCCCAATCCCTGCCGACCCCGGCGGGGGAGGGTGTAACCGAACAAAGCCTGATGCATATTCTATCTATACGCAATGATGACATAGTTCACAGATATGGTCCTGCCTGTCTTTATTATGTACTCACTCCTCATACTACTAAGTTTGCTTCATGAATTTGATTTTTGACACATTTTAAACCACAAACATCTGATTTACGCTGTTACTTAGCTGTATCTTTAGTTATTTACCATGCTAGAATTGGACAATAGGTAATCTGCATCATACTGATTGAAGTATAGTTGATTAAACATATATAATGAAGCAATACAAAACATTAGGAAAATTGAATATGCGTCACTTTGGAATTTCAATTTTGAGTACATAATGATCTTATTGCATGCTTTTTTAATAGCTGTGGCATCAGAGTGAAACAAATATTTGATTCTCCGCAATCATGCTTTAGTTGTGTACATTTGTGCACACTTGTTCATTTAGCCGATCTGGATTCTGTAAGGAAGATCATCACCATTATAGATTTGTAGTTGACTTAACATTGAGATACAATGAGGCAACTGTAGAAAAATCTTATTCCAGGGTGGTAGTTCTTTTGGAAAGCACCTTCATTGCCCAATGCTAGCTATGTTAGTTATATCTTACCTTATGAGGTTAGCATCGATATCCCTATGGCCAAGTTAAGAGACTTGGGCGCACAGCAAGCCTAATCATATTAGCTTGGTTAAAAACCTGTAAAAAAATGCAGCACCGTTTCTATTCAGCGACCAAGTTACAGCAATAGAGAAACTTCAAAAGACATATAAGGGGCTGACTTTTCTTAGCTTGTTATCTATGTGGTTCTGCACTGTGGTAATGTTGATCTCTAATTGGAACTTTCTGCTAATAAAGGGGTCAGGAAAGTAAGTTTGCATAGCAAGCAGACTGAGAGCTTAATCGACTGATTTTTTATCGTGTGCTGCTACTTAGCCTACGAGTGGAGAGGCCATCGTGACAGTCTCCCTTACCCTATGTGATATGCTTAATCTGATGATAACGTGACTGCCCTCATGCCAAAGCAAACACAGCAGACATGCCCTCGTGATACAATCTTAACGTAGTGTGCTAGGTTGTACATTATCAGCACTGCCTCATGTATACTTCTGGGCTATTTTGTCCTGTAATAGAATATATCCACTATTATATCCACCAATCTATTTTTTCTCAGTCTCTAATCTCTAAATGAGATTTCTTTTTTGCTGGTTTTATCCTAATTTCTTACTTAGGATGGAGCCGATGGACTTATCAGGTTTCTTATTATTTTCTTACTTATCAGGTTTCTTACTTTCTTATCAGGTTTCTGGAGCCGATGGACTTGTGGTCAGAGTTGTTTCATCAGTGGACAAGAAATTAGAAGTTAAACCACGTTTTTTTGAGATTTTTCAAGAAGACAAGTACCCAGCAGAATTCCCTTACAAATCCAAGGTAAGAAAATCATGCAGTCGTTTCAAGTATAAAATCAGTTGATGTTGGTATTTGGCAATTCTGGGTTTTCTTTCTCTCAGGATTTTTTTAAATTCATCCTCTCATCCTCTGTAGTACTGCCAAACATTTTGCAGGCTATTGTCTTATTTCAGAAAATAGAAGGTGTCGAAGTGTGCCTCTTTAGCATGTATGTTCAAGAATTTGGTGCAGAATGTGCAGACCCAAACCAACGTCGGGTTTATCTGTCATATCTTGATTCTGTCAAATTCTTTAGACCTGACGTAAAAACAGTGTCTGGGGAGGCCTTGCGGACATATGTCTATCATGAAATTCTGGTAATTCACTATTCTAGTTAGTTTCTTTTTCCTAATTTTTAGAAAGCTTAGGTATGCCAAGCAGCGTGTGAACAACAACAACAACAACAACAACAACAACAACAAAGCCTTTAGTCCCAAACAAGTTGGGGTAGGCTAGAGGTGAAACCCATAAGATCTCGCGACCAACTCATGGTTCTGGCACATGGATAGCAAGCTTCCACGCACCCCTGTCCATGGCTAGTTCTTTGGTGATGCTCCAGTCCTTCAGATCTCTCTTTACAGACTCTTCCCATGTCAAGTTCGGTCTACCCCGACCTCTTTTGACATTATCAGCATGCTTAAGCCGTCCGCTGTGTACTGGGGCTTCTGGAGGCCTGCGCTGAATATGCCCAAACCATCTCAGACGATGTTGGACAAGCTTCTCTTCAATTGGCGCTACCCCAACTTTATCTCGTATATCATCATTCCGGATGCGGTCCTTCCTTGTGTGACCACACATCCATCTCAACATGCGCATCTCCGTCACACCTAACTGTTGCACATGTCGCCTTTTAGTCGGCCAACACTCAGCGCCATACAACATTGCGGGTCGAACTGCCGTCCTATAGAACTTGCCTTTTAGCTTTTGTGGCACCCTCTTGTCACAAAGAATGCCAGAAGCTTGGCGCCACTTCATCCATCCGGCTTTAATTCGATGGTTCACATCTTCATCGATATCCCCATCCTTCTGCAACATTGACCCCAAATATCGAAAGGTGTCCTTCTGAGGCACCACTTGCCCATCAAGGCTAACATCCTCCCCCTCCTCGTTCCTAGTAGTACTGAAAGCGCACCTCATGTACTCGGTTTTAGTCCTACTAAGTCTAAAACCTTTCGATTCCAAGGTTTGCCTCCACAACTCCAACTTCCTGTTAACCCCCGTCCGACTCTCATCGACTAGCACCACATCGTCCGCAAAGAGCATACACCATGGGATATCTCCTTGTATATCCCTTGTGACCTCATCCATCACCAAGGCAAAAAGGTAAGGGCTCAAAGCTGACCCTTGATGCAGTCCTATCTTAATTGGGAAGTCGTTAGTGTCGCCCTCACTTGTTCGAACACTTGTCACAACATTATCATACATGTCCTTGATGAGGGTAATGTACTTTGTTGGGACTTTGTGTTTCTCCAAGGCCCACCACATAACATTCCGCGGAATCTTATCATAGGCCTTCTCCAAGTCAATGAACACCATATGCAAGTCCTTCTTTTGCTCCCTATATCTCTCCATAAGTTGTCGTACCAAGAAAATGGCTTCCATGGTTGATCTCCCAGGCATGAAACCAAACTGATTTTTGGTCACGCTTGTCAATCTTCTTACACGGTGCTCAATGACTCTCTCCCATAGCTTCATTGTATGGCTCATCAGCTTAATTCCACGGTAATTAGTACAACTCTGAACATTCCCCTTGTTCTTGAAGATTGGTACTAATATACTCCGTCTCCATTCTTCTGGCATCTTGTTTGCCCGAAAAATGAGGTTGAAAAGTTTGGTTAGCCATACTACCGCTATGTCCCCGAGGCCTCTCCACACCTCAATGGGGATACAATCGGGGCCCATCGCCTTGCCTCCTTTCATCCTCTTTAAAGCCTCCTTGACCTCCGACTCCTGGATTCGCCTCACAAAACGCCTGCTAGTATCATCAAAGGAGTCATCCAGATCAATGGTAGAGCTCTCACTCTCCCCATTGAACAACTTGTCAAAGTACTCCCGCCATCTATGCTTAATCTCCTCGTTCTTCACCAGGAGTTGATCTGCTTCGTCCTTGATGCACTTGATTTGGTCAACATCCCTCGTCTTCCTCTCTCGGCTCTTGGCCATCTTATAGATGTCCCTTTCGCCTTCCTTCGTGTCTAACCTTTGGTAGAGGTCCTCATACGCCCGACCCCTTGCTTCACTCACAGCTCGCTTTGCGGCCTTCTTTGCCATCTGGTACTTCTCTATGTTGTCTGCACTCCTATCCAGATATAGGCGTCTGAAACAATCTTTCTTCTCCTTGATTGCCTTCTGGACAACATCATTCCACCACCAGGTATCTTTAGCTTCTCTTCTACTTCCCCTGGACACTCCAAACTCCTCTGAGGCCACCTTACGAATGCAAGTCGCCATCTTCATCCACATGTTGTCTGCATCACCTCCTTCCTCCCAAGGGCCCTCCTTAATGACCCTCTACTTGAACACCTGAGCTACCTCCCCCTTGAGCTTCCACCACTTCGTTCTAGCGACTTTGGCACGCTTGTCCCGCTGGACACGAATCCGAAAACGGAGGTCAGCAACCACAAGCTTATGCTGTGGGACAACACTCTCTCCAGGTATCACCTTACAGTCTAGGCATGCACGCCTGTCTTCTCTTCTCAAGAGGATGAAATCAATCTGGCTAGAGTGCTGCCCACTACTGTAAGTCACTAGATGTGATTCTCTCTTCTTAAAGAAGGTGTTAGCTACGATCATGTCATAGGCTAACGCAAAGCTTAAGACATCTTCTCCTTCTTGATTCCTGATGCCATAGCCAAATCCCCCATGCACCCCTTCAAAACATGTGTTAGATGTGCCCACGTGGCCATTGAGGTCTCCTCCTATGAAGAGCCTCTCGCCGATCGGTACACTCCTAACCAAGTCCTCCAGGCCTTCCCAGAACTCCCTCTTGGTGTTCTCATTGTGGCCTACTTGTGGGGTATAAGCGCTGATAACGTTGAGGACTAAGTCCCCAACTACCAGCTTGACCCGGATAATCCGGTCCCCACGTCTCTTGACGTCTACCACTCCATCCTTGAGGCTCTTGCTGATCAAGATGCCTACTCCATTTCTGTTTGCAACCGTCCCCGTGTACCACAGCTTGAAGCCGGTACCCTCCACCTCCTTCGCCTTCTGTCCCCTCCATTTGGTCTCTTGGACGCAAAGGATACCAATGCCTCTCCTCACCGCTGAATCAACTACCTCCCGAAGCTTACCTGTCAGAGACCCTACGTTCCAGCTACCTAATCGAATCCTCCTAGGCTCGGCTAGCTTCCTTACCCTTCGCACTCGTCGAGTCAAATGCGTGTGAACGGTTTCCTAAATCCACAATTTACTCAAAACTTCAGTTTCGTTATGTTGGAATATTTTTTGCTCTCAGTATAACATTACTTTTATACTCATACAGATCGGTTATCTTGAGTACTGTAAGCAGCGTGGATTCACTAGCTGTTACATATGGGCTTGCCCACCTTTGAAGGGTGAAGATTACATTCTATATTGCCATCCAGAGATCCAGAAGACACCAAAATCTGATAAGCTGCGCGAATGGTAAGACACTAGATGGGCGTTTATGTTATTATATGCTCATAAATAATGGTTTGCATTACAAAATAATGAACACCTGATGTGGCATCTGTGATTCCTGTCCTATATGACTAATAATTCCTTCACAGGTACTTATCTATGCTTCGAAAAGCTGTGAAGGAGCGTATTGTTGTCGAGTTGACAAATCTCTATGATCACTTTTTTATCACTACAAAAGAATGCAAGGCTAAAGTAACTGCAGCTCGCTTGCCATATTTTGATGGAGATTATTGGCCAGGAGCTGCAGAAGATATGATCAACCAGCTTTTCCTAGAGGAAGATGATAGAAAGTTGCAGAAGAAGGGGAAACTAAAGAAGACCATCACAAAAAGAGCTTTGAGAGCTGCTGGCCAGACTGATCTAAGTGGGAATGCTTCAAAGGATGCCATCCTGATGCAAAAGGTATAGTTTTACATAATGCACTATTTCTTGATGCACTAAAAATGTGTCAATTCAGTCATGTCACATGTTATTCTTAGCCATCTAGTTGATGCTGTGCAGCTTGGAGAAACCATTTACCCAATGAAGGAAGACTTCATCATGGTCCATTTGCAGCATTCTTGCAGTCACTGCTCTACTCTTATGGTAGCTGGAAAACGCTGGGTCTGCCAACAGTGTAAAAGTTTTTATATTTGTGACAGGTAAAGTTACTTTCATTGCATATGTTACCTTCATGTGATGGACCCAATAAATGGCACATCTGTTTGATATATATGCACATGATTGTTGGGGTCTATATATATGCTGCAACTTGAAAACACAACCAATTATGCCACATTTGTGTGTGTGTGTGTAGGTAGTAGTATCTTTGTAATTATACATGATCCTTGTGATATATGACTATGGTTCCCTAATCTCTACACAACTTCATGAATGGATAAATTGCTCTAAGATCTGCTTGCAGCTAGTCTAATATTGTATTACCCTTGTTTCTGTTACTGATGAGTTTATTATTGCAGTTGTTATGCTTCAGAGCAACAGCTTGAAGAAAAGGAGAGGCACCCAAGTAATAGTAGAGATTTGCATGCTCTGCACCCAGTAAGTTCTGGAAAACTTATTTTTTACTCTAGTTTTTAACTCATCAAATATAAGTGGAGCAACAATGCAAATTGACACATTTTTTTACGTAATATTCTTTCTTAGGTTGACATTGTTGGGGTGCCTGAAGATACAAAGGACAGAGATGATATCTTAGAGTGTGAGTTTTTCGATACCAGACAGGCATTCCTGAGTCTTTGTCAAGGAAATCACTATCAATATGACACACTTCGCCGTGCAAAACACTCCTCAATGATGGTGTTATACCACCTTCATAATCCAACTGCACCAGCCTTTGTTACCACATGCAATATCTGCAATAACGATATTGAAGCTGGTCAAGGGTGGCGATGTGAAGAATGCCCAGACTTCGATGTGTGCACAGGATGTTACAATAAAGACGGAGGTGCCAACCATCGTCACAAGTTAACAAATAACCCATGTGTAGACCGTAATGCTCAAAATAAAGAAGCTCGCCAGATGCGTATTCAGCAGGTAATTTATATCCTGTGAAAGTTAAATGCCGAAAAATATATCGCAACACATACATTTTTGTATGCTGCCTTTTAATTTCGTAACACTCCATACCTTTTTATTATTTTTGCACTGTTAAGTCTAATGCCAATACTAGTCCACTTGTTCCCTTGAAAACCATATTTGTCCACTTAGTGTGCTGTCAGTTTGTGTATACCATACGTTATCCTTTCTGCCTTAACTGGCAACTTGTGTATTGCTGGTGCTGTGGTTGTGATTTATGGTTTACTCTATGGACTAGGTTATATATGAACCAGTATGTGCTATCCATTTTCTAGATTAGTCCATGAAGGAATTGATCTTAAAACTAATCTACGATGATTTTTTTGTGGTTGTGCAGGCACGGCGAATGCTTGACCTTTTGGTCCATGCGCATAAATGTCGCACTGTTGGTTGCGAGTATCCTGATTGCCGAAGACTTAAGGGACTCTTCGGTCATGCAACGAGGTGCCAGCAACGGGCAGGCGGAGGCTGTTCACTTTGCCAAAGGACGTGGTCTCTGCTTCAGCTGCATGCCCGAACTTGCAAAGAATCAAAGTGTACCATACCGAGATGCAGGTATTAACACCCCTCCCACTCGCACCACCCCCTTTTTATGTACCTACATACGAAACGTTTGAGCCATTGCCTCTCGGAATAGACGAGTAATATCGGGTTGCTTGAACAACGCAGGGATCTCAAAGCCCATCTAAGATTTACGCAGCAGCAGTCCGAATCCAGGAGGAGGGCCGCCGTGAACGAGATGATGAGGCAAAGAGCCGCAGAAGTTGCTAGGAGTTAGTGAAGCCAGGTATACACACAGGTATACTGTTATAGAAAGAAGACAGCAAAAGGGTACATATGAGGTCTCAAGCCCGAAGGACAAGCTCTGGACGGGCGAGCTTGAGCCAAAGATGAGTTATACTGGAGATGTAACATCTCGGTCCCAGAACCCATGCTGATAATTGTCTCAGCACACCGATCGATGGTCTTGCCGTCGGTAACTTATACTGTATTGTTGTGTCGGTCCTGTTCCGTAGCCTGCTCATGTACAATAGGATTTTGGACGGCTCCTTATACATGTGCAAAATAGGGCATACTTGGGCGTCGAAAATGGGGAAAAAACCAGCCATAGTTGTTTTTTTCTTTGTTGTTGTCTCGGTTCAGAGAGCACCTGTAGAAAACAAACAGAACAGATCATGGATGATATCAGTTATTTCATTTATTTGTTATTAGTTCCAGCCCCTACATTTTGCAATCTGTGTAGGATGGATCTCTTTATATACCACAGTATGTAGAAAGGATGTCTGACTGAATTGTGGCATCGCATGTCCCTTGTCCACGGTTCCTGCCCTGCTGCTTGTGGCGTGCTGTAGTTGCATCGCTAATTGTGACGGAGTTTTCCGAGCTCGGTCAGGATTATCCAGATCCCTGGAGGCTTTGGGCGTGTCCACGCCATCTCGTTGGACCTGGATGGCTGACTGGCCTGGCCTCATCTGGCTGAGAAGTACAGTACATACAGTAGTCCCGCACGGAACGGAAGAGGCGGCATGGGGTGGGGGCAAGTGAACTCGGCATAGCCACGTTGCCGCGCCATGCCACCCGCCACCACGCGGCCACGCCTCCCCCTATCCAGTAGTAGTATGAGATAGTAGCAGAGCGTGGGCGCCAGTCACCCACCCGCGACGGCGACACTCGCCGCGCGCCCATGCGCACGACCTCTGTCTCTGCGCCGTGGGCTCCACCGGGAGCTCGGCCCGCAACCGCAGCCACAAATGGCGCCCGGGGCGGGAGCGCCACTCAGGCCGCTGCCTCCTCCCCTGCCCCGCTTTATCTGCCTGCGCGGCCCGGGAGTGGTCGCGGAATATACCGGGTAAATACAAACACGGAAGAGAGCAGAGCTTCTGCTGCCGCTCCCCGTCCAAGGCCCGAGCCAACCGTCGCCGGCGGCCATGGTCGCTGCCGTCTCCCCTCCCGGCGCGGCTGGCGCGGCGACGATCCTCGCCTCGTTCCACGGCACCCACTGCGCGTCCCCGTCCCGCGCCAGGCCGCGCTACCACGGCGGCGCCTGCTGCTTCGCGGCCAAGCCCACGCAGGCGGCCGCGGTGGCGCCCGAGCCGGACCAGGACGTGGACGACGATGGGGGCGTCCTCGGCGCCGCCAACGGCGCGGACGCGACGCCGTCGACGCGGAAGAAGCGCCGCGCCCGGAAGGGCAAGAGGTCGGCGGCCGCGCTGCAGCAGGAAGCGGCGGAGGAGGAGGCCAGGAGGAAGGCCGAGGAGGAGGAGGCGGCGGCCAGGAAGAGGAAGGCGGAGGAGGAGAGCCGGGCGGCCGCGCTGGACCTGGACGAGGTCATGGCCGTGAGCCCCGTGGGGCTGGGCCGGCGCTCGCGGCAGCTGTTCGACGAGGTGTGGCGCAAGTTCTCGCGCCTGGGCCAGATGTCCAGCGCCTCCGCCACCGAGGCGCTCGCCGAGGCGGAGCAGGCCGTGCTCAGCCGCGGCGGGCCCATGTGCGAGTTCACCGTCCCCGGCGCCCAGGACACCACCGTCCTCGTCGTCGGCGCCACCAGCCGCATCGGCCGCATCGTCGTCCGCAAGCTCATGCTCCGAGGATACAATGTCAAGGTACCCTTTCCCCCGGCACACTCACACTTCACACTCTCCTCTTCCACTCTCTTTCCTGTTCAGCATCATGTTTGTTCACCACTAGTAGGATAATCATACCTATTAGATACAACAAGCGGCAAACTGGAAACAGTGCTAATTGAGCTCATACGTACTGGTTTGTGGTAAACTAGGGAGATTCGGACATAAATTTACCATTGTGCAACAGGCTTTAGTTAGAAGGGACGATGCCGAGGTGATCGACATGCTTCCGAGGTCGGTGGACATCGCTGTTGGCGATGTTGGTGATCCCTTGGCTGTGCAATCCGCCGTGTCAGGTTGCAGCAAGATTATCTATTGCGCAACCGCGCGCTCAACCATTACCGGGGACCTCAACAGAGTTGATAACCAAGGAGTCAGGAATGTCAGCAAGGCTTTCCAGGTATTCCTTCTAACCTTGACTTTCTCATCTAGAGAAACCACTCCGTCCATTCTAAAGTAGACGTCGTTTTAGGATAAATGCGGTCAAAGTTCTGAATCTTTGATTCGCTAGTACACACAAAAATGTTCAGATTTGTCACATGGAAATGATATTACTAATTTAAGCATCAAAAGTACTTTAATATCATTACTATACCTCTTCTAATTTCACTAACTTATAATTAGAAAATGCCTTGTTCTCCAGGATTACTACAATGAGATGGCTCAGCTCAGGGCTGGTAAAAGCAGCAAGAGCAAACTTTTGATAGCAAAATTTAAATCTGCCAAGACTCTGAAGGGTTGGGAGGTGAACCAGGGATCTTACTTCCCGAATGCCTATGCTTCTGGTTCTAGTTTCGATGAAGGTATCGATGCATCCTTTGAATTTTCAGAAGGTGGCCAGGCCGTTTTTGCAGGTAAAGCCCTATACTGCGTAGGACACTTCTTAGCAAATGTACTAATTTACCTAGATATATTGATTTTTCTTCCTAGGTCTTAGTTTTCTAATGAACATCCACTTATGTCAGGATTTGTTTTTACAAGAGGTGGATATGTCGAGATATCAAAGAGGCTCTCTCTCCCTTTAGGTTCCACCCTAGACAGGTATTAGGATCTCCTACATTTTTCTTAACAGTTTCAGATTGTTGAAATATCTTGACGCATTATTGTGAACTTGGTGACATCGATTCTTTCATTCTTGGATAGGTATGATGGCTTGCTTCTTTCAGTGGGTGGAAATGGAAGATCATATGTTGTTATTCTTGAGACGGGTCCACTGGCTGACACCTCACAGAGTAAGAAGTATTTTGCTCGGATGACTACAAAAGTAGGCTTTTGTAGGGTAAGTAGTGTGCAATAATTTAGCAGTAATAGGTGACTTCACTGCATGTTAACAATCGATGAAAGTAGGCTTTTATTATGTTTGTTTTCTGCAGGTAAGAGTACCTTTTTCGGCTTTCCGTCCAGTAAAACCAGAAGATCCCCCCCTAGACCCTTTTCTTGTGCATACCTTCACAATTAGGTTTGAACCAAAAAGGCAGGTCAGTACAACATGATGGATTATTTTCCATCATCAGAAAATGTTATTTAGCTGTTTATAGCATTAAATTGGCGTCTTAGCTACTAATGCATTGCGCAGAGACCTGGTGATGGAACCCAAGGTGCCACTGACCCCAGAAATTTTGAGCTGATACTGGAGTACATCAAAGCTTTACCTGTAAGTTGTTCCTGTATTATTTAACTGCCACAGTATGCACTTGTTTTTCCTCCTATGGATGAAAAGTCTCTTCATGGCCGAAATTCTTGTATATCTGTTTGGCTTTTCTGCCTAATTGAAGCACAAACCCATTTTCACGTTCAGTAAAAAAGATAATTATTTGACTGCCCCATGGCTTAAATACTTCCCCTTTCTTTGTAATTCTTGTTTTACCGAAGGTTTCCTCCCCATGACTTCATGTGTTGTCATAACTGAACCATGTTCTCTATCAGTTTATTGATAACCATATATCTTCTAATTTGTTGCAGACCGGTCAAGAAACAGACTTCATACTGGTCTCATGCACAGGTTCCGGAATTGAACCTAACAGAAGAGAACAAGTTCTCAAAGCAAAGAAGGTTCTTTTTTTTAACCGCTATGTATCTGTGCCTGTCTACCTCAAATGCTCATTAAATCATCAATGCCCTCCATGTTCTTCTAGGCTGGAGAGGATGCACTAAGAAGGTCAGGCCTTGGATACACAATTGTACGGCCTGGTCCACTGCAGGTACAGCATACTAATACAACAGCTGAAATTCCACCCTATCTTCAACAACATAATAAACAGTCTGTTAGATTGTATCATTGCAAGTAGGATTGCCCAAGCAGATGCTAGTTACTCCCTCCGTCCCGAAATGTAAGACGTATTTTGACACTATGGTAGTATAAAAAAATGTCCTACATTTCGGGACGGAGGGAGTACTTTTGAAGTGTTAAGTGTTATGTGTGTTAAAACTGGTCCCATCATGATCATTCGACCTTCTCTTTTCAGGAAGAACCTGGCGGTCAGCGTGCACTGATCTTTGATCAAGGAAACAGAATCTCTCAGGTGAAATATCATGGACCATAATTGCTTTCTTGAGTGCCATAATATTGATTCTTGAAGTTGCAATGTAGGCTATCAGCTGTGCGGATGTAGCAGATATCTGTGTCAAAGCATTGCATGATTCCACGGCGAGAAACAAAAGTTTTGATGTAAGACTTGTTCGTCCATATTCTTCTATATGTCGATGCTTTTCAAACTGATGATTACAATCTGAATTAACTGTTTACCATGAACCACTTAGGTATGCTATGAGTATGTTTCTGAGCAAGGGAATGAACTATATGAACTTGTAAGTCATAGTTGAAGCTGCCATGGAATGGAATGGATGGATCTTCTTGTTCCAGTCAGAAGTTACCTTCTTTCTGTTCTTCATGTGTGCTCATAAAACTAATTTTTGTTTCTTTTGCAGGTGGCTCATTTGCCAGATAAGGCTAACAACTATCTTACACCGGCACTATCGGTTCTAGAGAAAAACACCTGATTCAGATGTGTGTCATATACGGGTCGTAATGTGTATACTCTTCCTCTTGTAAAGTTACATGTTTTTCTCATAGAAGCCTTGTGGATTTCACACGACAAGCCCCTTTTTCTTGTAAAGATCATCAATGGGATCACTTCACAGAACAAATTCGGTCACTGTAATGGTATATTCTCTTGTTTCTACTCTTTCTCCTCTGAGAATGTAAGCTTGCAGAGTTTCAGCAATAGAAGAAGAAACGAGACTCTAGTAGAAATGATAGGATAGCCTTTGAAGAAAGAAGTAAGTGTCTGATGAAGTGATTTGTGAAAGATCAGCTTCATTTATTGGGAAAAATGTTGAGCTATTTTTATCATTCACTTAGTAAAATCCTACCAATTACCATGGCATAACTATTAAGTACTCCCTCCATTCCTAAATATAAGACCTTTTAGAAATTTCACTATGGACTACATACAGATGTATGTAGCCATATTTTAAAGTGTAGATTTACTCATTTTGCTCCATATGTAGTCTATAGTGAAATCTCTATAAGGTCTTATATTTAGGAACGGAGGGAGTACTTCCAATAGAAAAAAACATCAACGCAAAAAAGTTGAGTTACAAGTATCTAGTGGTATATATCATTATTATTACTGTATTCGGCTTTGCTGCAGAAATGTTTTCCATAATTGGATATGCAATTGTGACATGTGGAAGCTCAGTAGTGAATTTGGTTTGATATAATGAAGTGTAACAATCTGAACTTGTTCTCTTCTCTGGAATGATTATGCTAAGATCAAGACATCAAGCAAACATATTGCAGTAATCTATCCTCGGTTCTCAATGAATCAGGTGGCATTTTTGCATAGAATTATGGGCTCATGCTCATATAAAATCTCTGATAAATCTAAAACAATATAATCTAGCTCATCGGTGCACATGTGGCGGTTTTTTCTTGAGGGCGTAGTCTAGGAGTTGTGTATTTTTCCTTTTGTTGTCGTCTTGTAACATAGGGTTAGTGGTTATTTGATGGAGTTACTATCGCGGGGCATCATGCGGCGTAGGCTTTTCTTGTCCCTTTATTTCTGGGTCGATGTTGTTCGGCTGTTAGATTTTACACTCTTAATAATATAGGGTTGTATGCATCGTTCCTGATGCAAAGGCCGGGGGTTATCCTCCTTTCAAGAAAAAAAACTGAGCCAAAGAAAATGATTGTGGTCCATTGTCTACTATGCCATTTCTATCGGTGCTTATAGTCACGACAAATGCCTGCCAGTGGCTCCCGTTGACTGGGTTGCCCCATTAACCTTGCTGACTGGGCAGCCCAGCCACTGACGTGTAGGCCCCATCCTTTTAGTTAATTAAAATGCTAATTAAAATAATTAGTTTAACTTAATAAGGCCATGATAGGTGGGCCCTGTTAGTTTATTAACTAAATTAGTTAAATTTAAACCATGTTTAACTCCATTGTCTATGACATGTGGGACCCAACTGTCAGGTTTGGAACAGCTGGGTTGACTATTGGCGTCAGGCTGACTTAATGTTGATGCAATAAAGCTATTTTCGAATTAAAATAAACCCAATGATTTCAGAAAATGATTAAAACTTTGAAAAATCATATAAATTAATTCGTAAGTCAGATGAAAATAATTTATATATGAAAGTTGCTCGGAAAAATACAATGAATCCAAATATGCTATATGTTAATCTGTCACATGCCTCTAGCATGATGAACATGGAACTTCCCTCTCTGATTCATCTGTCCGATAAATGCCAAAGACATGGGAAATATCCACAGATATTTTCCCGCTTCGTCGGTAACGTGTAGCACTGCATTAGGTCACCCCTAGCACTGCATATTGCCATGTCATGTATCGTGATGCATTTTCTTGATTTATATTTATTGTTTCTCCCCCCTCTTCTCTCCGGTAGACCCCGAGACCGTCGCTGCTACCGGGTACAACTACACCGCTGACGTCGAGCCACTTGTAGCAGAGTATTGAGGCAAGCAAAACCCCTTGATCATTCCTATATCACCCATTCCTTCTCTCATGCTTGCATTAGATTTTGCTAATGTTGTTGATAGCTCTGATTCTGATGCATAGCCTGATTTTGTAACATGCTATTGTTACTTTACCTGTTATCCAGTACTGATCCATCAGTGACCCCTCACCTTGTCCCTGTTGCCCTCGCTTCATCATCGATGACTCGATCAGCGTGATCGACGTCCTAAGCATGACACATCACACCACCACCCTTAGTTGTACGACTCTACATAGTTACTATCGAGTGCCGAGGGTGATAGCTCGTAACGCACTCCTGATGATAATTTTGTAGTGTAGCTACCCAATCAGGGATACCGAGGGTGATTCCTCCTTCACCACTCCCGATAATGACTTTGTCGTGCAACACCTCAAGTGAGAACCCTCGAGGGTGATTCCTCCCAGGTCACCTTGACATTTACATCAAGTGGAATCCATCAAGGGTGATTCCTTAGATTCCCCCTTGATGTTATGGACACAAGGTTACTTTGACTTTACCCCAGAACCATGTGCAAGATGAGTCTGTTGGGAGACGTAGTAGTAAATCAAAATTTTTCCTACATGTAACCAAGATCTATCTATGGAGAAACCAGCAACGAGAGGGGAGAGATTGCATCTTCATACCTTTGAAGATCGCTAAGCGAAAGCGTTACAAGAACGCGGTTGGTGGAGTCATACTCACAGCGATTCAGATCACGATGGATTCCGATCTCAGCGCCGAACAACGGCGCCTCCGCGTTCAACACACGTGCAACCCGATGACGTCTCCTACGCCTTGATCCAGTAAGGAGGAAGGAGAGGTTGAGGGAGAGCTCCGGCAGCATGACGGCGTGGTGACGGTGGAGCTACGTGGACTCCGGCAGGGCTTCGCCAAGCGCTACGGAGAACGAGGAAGAGGAAGGGTAGGGCTGCGCCGAGAGAGAGAGAAGTCGTGTCTCAAATTAGCCCAAACCCTTGCATATATATAGGAGGAGGGAGAGGGAGGGCTTCCTTGGCCCCTCCTCCAAGGAGGAGGGCTTCGGCCGAAGCTAGGGAAGAGTCCACCTCCCACAAGGGAGGTGGATTTCCCTCCTTTCAAACTCCTTTTGCCTTATCCCTTGATCTCCAGCCGCATGGGCCTTTCTAGAAGGTCTTGGCCAGCCCAATAAGGGCTGGTACACCTCCTCTAAGGGCCCACGAAGTTTTATGGTCGTCACACCCCTCCCGGGGTCTTCCGGCACCCTCCCGGCACTCCCGGTACACTACTGATGAGCCCGAAAACTTTTCGGTGACCAAAACTGGACTTCCTATATATCAATCTTTACCTCTGGACCATTCCGGAGCTCCTCGTGACGTCCGGGATCTCATCCGGGACTCCGAACAACCTTCGGTAATCACGTATATCATTTCCCTATAACCCTAGCGTCATCGAACCTTAAGTGTGTAGACCCTACGGGTTCGGGAGACATGTAGACATGACCGAGACACCTCTCCGGTCAATAACCAACAGCGGGATCTGGATACCCATGTTGGCTCCCACATGCTCCATGATGATTACATCGGATGAACCACAATGTCGGGATTCAATTAATCCCGTATACAATTCCCTTTGTCTATCGGTATGATACTTGCCCGAGATTCGATCGTCGGTATCTTTATACTTTGTTCAATCTCGTTACCGGCAAGTCTCTTTACTCGTTCCATAATACATCATCCCGTGGCTAACTCCTTAGTCACATTGAGCTCATTATGATGATGTCTTACCAAGTGGGCCCAGAGATACCTCTCCGTCACACGGAGTGACAAATCCCAGTCTCGATTCGTGCCACCCGTAGTGCACCTTTATAGCCACCCAGTTACTATGTGATGTTTGGCACACCCAAAGCATTCCTACGGTATCCGGGAGTTACACAATCTCATGGTCTAAGGAAACAATACTTGACATTGAAAAGCTTTAGCAGACGAACTACACGATGTTGTGCTATGCTTAGGATTGGGTCTTGTCCATCACATCATTCTCCTAATGATGTGATCCCGTTATCAATGACATCCAATGTCCATGGTCATGAAACCATGACCATCTATTGATCAACGAGCTAGTCAACTAGAGGCTCACTAGGGACATGTTGTGGTCTATGTATTCACACATGTATTACGGTTTCCGATTAACACAATTATAGCATGAAAAATAGACAATTATCATGAACTAGGAAATACAATAATAACCATTTTATTATTGCCTCTAGGGCATATTTCCAACAGTCTCCCACTTGCACTAGAGTCAATAATCTAGTTACATTGTGATGAATCGAACACCCATAGCAATCTGGTGTTGATCATGTTTTGCTCGTGAGAGAGGTTTAGCCAACGGATCTGCGACATTCAGATCCGTATGCACTTTAGAAATATCTATATCTCCCTCCTGAATGTAATCACGGATGGAGTTGAAGCGGCGCTTGATGTGTCTTGTCTTCTTGTGAAACCTGGGCTCCTTCGCAAGGGCAATAGCTCCAGTGTTGTCACAGAATAGAGTCATCGGCCCCGACGCACTTGGAATTACTCCTAGGTCGGTGATGAACTCCTTCATCCAGACTCCTTCCTTTGCTGCTTCCGAAGCAGCTATGTACTCCGCTTCACATGTAGATGCCGCCACGACGCTTTGCTTGCTGCTGCACCAGCTGACTGCCCCTCCGTTCAAAATATACACGTATCCGGTTTGCGACTTGGAGTTGTCCGGATCTGTGTCGAAGCTAGCATTGACGTAACCCTTTACGACGAGCTCTTTGGCACCTCCATATACGAGAAACATGTCCTTTGTACTTTTTAGGTACTTCAGGATATTCTTGACCGTTGTCCAGTGTTCCACTCCGGGATCACTTTGGTACCTCCCTACCAAACTTATGGCAAGGTTCACATCAGGTCTGGTACACAACATGGCATACATAATAGAGCCTATGGCTGAAGCATAGGGGATGACACTCATCTCTTCTCTATCCTTTGCCGTGGTCGGGCATTGAGTCGTACTCAATCTCACACCTTATAACACAGGCAAGAACCCCTTCTTGGACTGATCCATATTGAACTTCTTCAATATCTTGTCAAGGTATGTGCTTTGTGAAAGACCTATGAGGCGTCTCGATCTATCTCTATAGATCTTGATGCCTAATATGTAAGCAGCTTCTCCAAGGTCCTTCATTGAAAAACATTTATTCAAGTAGGCCTTTACACTTTCCAAAAGTTCTATATCATTTCCCATTATCGGTATGTCATCCACATATAATATGAGAAATGCTACAGAGCTCCCACTCACTTTCTTGTAAATACAGGGTTCTCCATAAACCTGTACAAATCCAAACGCTTTAATTACTTCATTAAAGCGAATGTTCCAACTCCGAGATGCTTGCACCAGCCCATAGATGGAGCGCTGGAGCTTGCATACCTTGTTAGCATCTTTAGGATTGACAAAACCTTCCGGCTGCATCATATACAGTTCTTCCTTAAGGAAACCATTAAGGAATGCCGTTTTGACGTCCATTTGCTAGATTTCATAATCATAATATGCGGCAATTGCTAACATGATTCGGACAGACTTCAGCATCACTACGGGCGAGAAAGTCTCATCGTAGTCAACTCCTTGAACTTGTCGATAACCCTTAGCGACAAGCCGAGCCTTATAGACGGTTACCTTAACATCCGCGTTAGTCTTCTTCTTAAAGATCCATTTATTTTCAATGGCTCGCTTATCATCAGGCAAGTCCACCAAAGTCCATACTTTGTTCTCATACATGGATCCTATCTCGGATTTCATGGCCTCAAGCCATTTGTTGGAATCCGGGCCCGCCATTGCTTCTTCATAGTTTGAAGGTTCACCGTTGTCCAACAACATGATCTCCAGGACAGGGTTGCCGTACCACTCTGGTGCGGAACGTGTCCTAGTGGACCTTCGACATTCAACAGTAACTTGATCTGAAGTTTCATGATCATCATCATTAACTTCCTCTCCAGCCGGTGCAGGCTCCACAGAAACAACTTCCTGTGCTGCGCCACTCTCCAGTTCGAGTGGAGGTACAATTACCTCATCAAGTTCTATTTTCCTCCCACTTACTTCTTTCGAGAGAAACTCTTTCTCGAGAAAGGATCCATTCTTGGCAACAAAGACTTTGCCCTCGGACCGTAGGTAGAAGGTATACCCAATAGTCTCTTTGGGATATCCTATGAAGACGCACTTTTCCGCTTTGGGTTCGAGCTTCTCAGGTTGAAGTTTCTTCACATAAGCATCGCATCCCCAAACTTTTAGAAACGACAGCTTAGGTTTCTTACCAAACCATAATTCATACGGTGTCGTCTCAACGGATTTTGATGGTGCCCTATTTAAAGTGAATGCGGCAGTCTCTAATGCATATCCCCAAAATGATAGCGGTAAGTCGGTAAGAGACATCATGGATCGTACCATATCTAATAGAGTGCGATTACGACGTTCAGACACACCATTTCGCTGAGGTGTGCGAGGCGGTGTGAGTTGTGAAACAATTCCACATTTCCTCAGGTGCGTGCCAAACTCGTGACTTAAATATTCTCCGCCACGATTAGATCGTAGGCACTTTATTTTCCTGTCACGTTGATTCTCTACCTCACTCTGAAATTCCTTGAACCTTTCAAAAGTTTCAGACTTATGTTTCATTAAGTAGACATACCCATATCTACTCAAGTCATCAGTGAGGGTGAGAACATAACGGTAGCCACCACGAGCCTCGACACTCATTGGACCGCATACATCGGTATGTATTATTTCCAACAAGTCAGTTGCTCGCTCCATTGTACTGGAGAACGGAGTCTTGGTCATCTTGCCCAAGAGGCATGGTTTGCACGTGTCAAATGATTCGAAATCAAGAGACTCCAAAAGTCCATCAGTATGGAGCTTATTCATGCGTTTGACACCAATATGACCAAGGCGGCATTGCCACATGTAAGTGGGACTATCGTTATCAACCTTACACTTTTTGGTACTCACACTATGCACATGTGTAACATCACGTTCGAGATTCATCAAAAATAAACCATTGACCAGCGGGGCATGACCATAAAATTTTTCTCTCATATAAATAGAACAACCATTATTCTCAGATTTAAATGAGTAGCCATCTCGCATCAAGCGAGATCCAGATAAATGTTCATGCTCAAAGCTGGTACTAAATAACAATTATTAAGGTTTAACACTAATCCTGAAGGTAGATGTAGAGGTAGCGTGCCGACGGCGATCACATCGACCTTGGAATCATTCCCGACGCACATCGTCACCTCGTCCTTTGCCAGCCTCCGCTTATTCCGCAGCTCCTACTTGGAGTTACAAATGTGAGCAACTGCACCGGTATCAAATACCCAGGAGCTACTACAAGCGCTGGTTAGGTACACATCAATAACAAGTATATCACATATACCTTTAACGTTGAAGTCCTTCTTATCCGCTAAGTACTTGGGGCAGTTCCGCTTCCAGTGACCGGTACCCTTGCAATGAAAACACTCAGTCTCAGGCTTGGGTCCATTCTTGTTCTTCTTCTTCCTGGCAACTTGCTTACCGGGCGCGGCAACAGCTTTGCCGTCCTTCTTGAAGTTCTTCTTACCCTTGCCTTTCTTGAAACTAGTGGTCTTATTTACCATCAACACTTGATGCTCCTTTTTGATCTCGACCTCGGCTGATTTCAGCATCGAGTACAACTCAGGAATGGACTTCTCCATCCCTTGCATGTTTTAGTTCATCACAAAGCTCTTGTAGCTAGGTGGAAGCGACTGGAGGATTCTGTCAATGACCGAGTCATCCGGGAGATTAACTCCCAGCTGAGTCAAGCGGTTGTGTAGCCCAGACATCTTGAGGATGTGCTCACTGACAGGACTATTCTCCTCCATCTTACAGCTGAAGAACCTGTCGGAGACGTCATATCTCTCGACCCGCGCATGAGCTTGGAAACCCAGTTTCAGCTCTTGGAACATCTCATATGCTCCGTGTTGCTCAAAACGCTTTTGGAGCCCCGGTTCTAAACTGTAAAGCATGCCACACTGAACAAGGGAGTAATCATCGCAGCGAGAATGCCAATCGTTCGCAACGTCTTGCTCTGCTGGGAGAAGGGGTGGGTCACCTAGTGGTGCATCCAGGACATACAATTTCTTGGAAGCTATGAGGATGATCCTCAAGCCACGGACCTAGTCCGCATAGTTGCTTCCATCATCTTTCAGCTTGGTTTTCTCTAGGAACGCGTTGAAGTTTAGGGTGACATTCGCGTTGGCCATTGGATCTACAATATAGATTGTAAAGACAATTTTAGACTAAGTTCATGATAATTAAGTTCACATAATCAAATTATTTAACGAACTCCCACTTAGATAGACATCTCTCTAGTCATCCAAGTGACACATGATCCATGTCAACTAGCCCGTGTCCGATCATCACGTGAGACGGACTAGTCATCCATGGTGAACATCTCCATGTTGATCGTATCTTCTATACGACTCATGTTCGACCTTTCGGTCTTCCGTGTTCCGAGGCCATGTCTGTACATGCTAGGCTCGTCAAGTCAACCTAAGTTTTCTGCGTGTGTAAATCTGGCTTACACCCGTTGTATGCGAACAATAGAACCTATCACACCCGATCATCACGTGGTGCTTCGGAACGACGATCCTTAGCAACGGTGCACAGTTAGGGTGAACACTTCTCTTGAAATTTTATTGAGAGATCATCTTATTTACTGCCGTCGTTCTAAGAAAATAAGATGTAAACATGATAAACATCACATGCAATCAATATAGTGACATGATATGGACAATATCATCTTTCTCCTTTGATCTCCATCTTCGGGGCACCATGATCATGACTGTCACCGGCACGACACCATGATCTCCATCATCATGATCTCCATCATTGTGTCTTCATGAAGTTGTCTCGCCAACTATTACTTCTACTACTATGGCTAACGTTTAGCAATAAAGTAAAGTAATTACATGGCATTTATGATTGACACACATGTCATACAATAAAATAAGACAACTCCTATGGCTCCTGCCGGTTGTCATACTCATCGACATGCAAGTTGTGAATCCTATGACAAGAACATGATCAATCTCATACATCACAATGTATCACATCACATTCTTTGGTCATATCACATCACAAGGCATATGCCACAAAAACAAGTTAGACGTCCTCTAATTTGTAGTTGCAAGTTTTTACGTGGCTGCTATAGGTTTCTAGCAAGAACGCTTCTTACCTACGCCAAAACCACAACGTGATATGCCAATTGCTATTTACCCTTCATAAGGACCCTTTTCATCGAATCCAATCCGACTAAGGTGAGAGAGACAGACACCCGCTAGCCACCTTATGCAACAAGTGCATGTCAGGCGGTGGAACCAGTCTCACGTAAGCGTACGTGTAAAGTCGGTCCGAGCCGCTTCATCCCACAATACCGCCGAATCAAGATAAGACTAGTAGTGGTAAGCATATTAACAAAATCAACGCCCACAACAACTTGTGTTCTACTCGTGCATAGATTCTACGCATAGACCTAGCTCATGATGCCACTGTTGGGAGACGTAGTAGTAAATCAATTTTTTTCCTACGTGTCACCATGATCTATCTATGGAGAAAACAACAACGAGAGGGGAGAGATTGCATCTTCATACCTTTGAAGATCGCTAAGCGAAAGAGTTACAAGAACGTGGTTGGTGGAGTCGTACTCGCAGTGATTCAGATCACAATGGATTCCGATCTCAGCGCCGAACAACGGCGCCTCCGCATTCAACACACGTGCAGCCCGATGACGTCTCCTACGCCTTGATCTAGCAAGGAGGGAGGAGAGATTGAGGGAGAGCTCCGGCAGCACGACGGCGTGGTGACGGTGGAGCTACGTGGACTTCGGCAGGGCTTCGCCAAGCGCTACGAAGAACGAGGAAGAGGAAGGGTAGGGCTGCGGCGAGAGAGAGAAGTCGTGTCTCAAATCAGCCCAAACCCTTGCATATATATAGGAGGATGGAGAGGGAGGGCTGCCTTGGCCCCTCCTCCAAGGAGGAGGGCTTCGGCCGAAGCTAGGGAAGAGTCCACCTCCCACAAGGGAGGTGGATCTCCCTCCTTTCAAACTCCTTTTGCCTTATCCCTTGATCTCCAGCCGCATGTTCCTTTCTAGAAGGTCTTGGCCAGCCCAATAAGGGCTGGTACACCTCCTTTAAGGTCCCACGAAGTCCTATGGTCGTCACACCCCTCCCGGGGTCCTCCGGCACCCTCCCGGCACTCCCGATACACTACCGATGAGCCCGAAACTTTCCGGTGACCAAAACTGGACTTCCTATATATCAATCTTTACCTCCGAACCATTCCGGAGCTCCTCGTGACGTCCGGGATCTCATCCGGGACTCCGAACAACCTTCGGTAATCACGTATACCATTTCCCTATAACCCTAGCGTCATTGAACCTTAAGTGTGTAGACCCTATGGGTTCGGGAGACATGTAGACATGACCGAGACACCTCTCCGGTCAATAACCAACAACGGGATCTGGATACCCATGTTGGCTCCCACATGCTCCACGATGATTTCATCAGATGAACCACGATGTTGGGATTCAATCAATCCCGTATACAATGCCCTTTGTCTATCGGTATGATACTTGCCCGAGATTTGATCATCGGTATCTTTATACCTTGTTCAATCTCATTACCGACAAGTCTCTTTACTCGTTCCATAATACATCATCCCGTGGCTAACTCCTTAGTCACATTGAGCTCATTATGATGATGTCTTACCGAGTGGGCCCAGAGATACCTCTCCGTCACACGGAGTGACAAATCCCAATCTCGATTCGTGCCAACCCAACAAACACTTTAGGAGATACCCATAGTGCACCTTTATAGCCACCTAGTTATGTTGTGACGTTTGGCACACCCAAAGCATTCCTACGGTATCCGGGAGTTGCACAATCTCATGGTCTAAGTAAACGATACTTGACATTGAAAAGCTTTAGCAGACGAACTACACGATCTTGTGCTATGCTTAGGATTGGGTCTTGTCCATTACATCATTCTCCTAATGATGTGACCCCGTTATCAATGACATCCAATTTCATGGTCATGAAACCGTGACCATCTATTGATCAACGAGCTAGTCAACTAGAGGCTCACTAGGGACATGTTGTGGTCTATGTATTCACACATGTATTACGGTTTCCGGTTAACATAATTATAGCCTGAACAATAGATAATTATCATGAACTAGGAAATACAATAATAACCATTTTATTATTGCCTCTAGGTCATATTTCCAACAGAGTCGGTCCCGAAGGGTGCCCGCGAGGCAAATGTGAAAGACGGGTCGGCCCCGAGGGGTACCCGCAAGTGATGTGTAGTCGGGTTGACCGGGAAGATGCCCGCGAGATAATTACGCGGCACGACCGGGCATTCTTAGCCCTTGCCATAAGTACGGGAGACGGGACCACATATCGTGGATCATTGATCGTCACCGCGCGCCATCAAGACACTAATGGGTTAGGGTATGTGTTCCGAGTAGGCCTCTGGCCTTTTTCGCATAGACCACCACGCGGGAATAAATATGAGTATTTTGCATTGTACATTCGCTCGAAAGCTCTTCAAACATCGCAGTTGAGCGGCACGCGCCTGGGTGGTCCGCGTAAGCATCTGCTTTGTATAAAGAGGTGCCAGGACTAACACCGCCCGTCCTCATAATGTGCAGGAATGCAAAATGCAATGGGCCCAAGACCCCTGAGCACTTAGGATTTAGACCGGCATGCTAACCTCTTTGTTAAGCCTAGTTAGGACTACGACGTGTTGATCAGCCGAGGCCAGGAATGACCTGGAAAGTGTGTTCGACCAGAGTTAATCGAGAGTGTTGGGTAAGATTGTGCACCCCTGCGGGGAAGTATATCTTTTTGAATAGTCGTGTTCACTGTAAGAGATGCTCAGAGTTGTATCCCGATCTATACAACTAGAATTGGATACTTGTGGAATTGAAATGGAAATGATGGCTCCGGGATTGCTTTCTCACAGGGAGTCGAGGAAGGATCTCTGGGCGTTGCTACAACATACTTACTTATAATATGCTAATATGTACTCTTCTAATGCCGCAAGACATTGAAGATGCTAATCTTAGATAGGACTAGGCATTTCCCTTCTATTCTGGCATTTCTGTAGTTCAGTCCAAAGATATGGCCCCATTCGTTTGATACTGATGCATACTTAGCATAGATATGATGTAAGTCTTGCGAGTACTTTGGATGAGTACTCACAGTTGCTTTGTTGGGGAACGTTGCATGGGAAACAAAAAAATTCCATGGTGATGAGCATCTACGAGGGGGAGAGTTGATCTACATACCCTTGTAGATTGCTAAGAGGGAAGTGTTAAGAAACGCAGTTGATGTAGTCGAACGTCTTCGTAAGCCAAATCGCCGAGCGTCCCGCAATCCAATCACGATCCGTCCCGATCTAGCGCCGAACGGACGACACCTCCGCGTTCAGCACATGTACAGCTCGATGATGATCTCCGCCTTCTTGATCCAGCAAGAGGGAGCAGAGAGGTAGATGAGTTCTCCGGCAGCACGACGGCATGGAGGCGATGGTGGTGGAACTATTCCGGCAGGGCTTCGCCAAGCACCGTCGGAACGATCTAGAGGACAAAATACGATCTAGAGGGAATAGGGCAGCACGTGGCTTTTCGTGTGTTGGCTGCCCTCAATACCTCCAGTATATATAGGAGGAGGGGGAGGGAGGCTTGCACCCTAGGGCTGGCCCTTGGTGCGGCTGAAGTGGGGAGGAGAGGGAGTTGGACTCCAATCCTACTGCTAGTAGGACTCCTCCCCCACTTGGAAATTATTCCCCCTTTGGGCTTTTTTCCTTTTTCCTCTACTCCAGCCGCATGGGCCATTAGGGGAGGCTTTGGCCAGACCACCAGGGGATGGTCTGCCTCCTCTCACAGCCCATAAGGACCTTGGGGCGAAAGGTCCCTCCCGATGGTCCCCCAGTACTCTCCCGACACTCCTAGTACACTACCGATGAGTCCGAAACTTTTCCGGTGACCAAAACGGGACTTCCTATATATCAATCTTTACGTCCGGACCATTCCAGAGCTCCTCGTGAAGTCTAGGATCTCATCTGGGACTCCAAAAATCTTCATTCACCACCATATATAACTCTATACTACCAAAACGTCACCAAATCTTAAGTGTGCACACCTTGCGTGTTTGAGAACTATGTAGACATGACTGAGACACCTCTACGGTCAATAACCAATAGTGGGACCTGGATGCCTGTCGTGGGAACGAGCCTGCAATAGAAGGTAGGTGTACGAAGGGAGAGGGCAGAGTCCTAGCTACTGCGAGGATGTACACACGGATGTATGAGTTCAGGCCCCTCTCATGGACGTAACAACCCTACCTCTCTGTGCTCTGGAGCTTTGTCGTGTGGAGAATAGGGATTACAAAGTTTGCGAACCCTTGTGCCAAAGGGGAGGGGCGGGTTATATAGAGTTCGCTGCCCCTCATAATTGCCAGGCGTCCAAGGGTCTGATTGTGGGTATAAAGACTAGCGTTACTGGTAACGTACAACATAATTGCTATTAATGACGACTGGCCTAACGCCTGCCTGTTGGTCTCTCAGTGGTGACTTCTGGTCTTTTGGTGTCGACTGGAAGCAGGATCGTCCAAGTGATAGGTGACTGTCGAGTGGAGGAAGGAGCTACCGAATGGATTGATTGTCGAGTGACTTGAACGCCATGGCGAATCCAGTCGGAATCTCTCTTGTGGTCCTTGAGCCTTCCAATGCAGGGTCCTTAGGTAGGGTATATAGGTCAGACCTAGGACCCTACCCTAGGTACATATCCTCGTCATTAGCTCCCGAATGGATCAGGGTTCGAGTGGTGAAGGGGGGTATCGATGCCAGTTCAAAAGAGGGCACAAAATCTTCCGAATGATTTTCGAGGCTTCAACGAAACTTGCGTCGACTGAATTCTTCGTCATTCGCCCGGATCGATTCTGTCTTGAAAGTGTCCGAGTGAATGTTCAATGCCAATTTAATTCCGAGTGACCTGAAGGGATCTTTGGATGTGACAGGTCGCTTTTCCAGGCCCGAATCTTGCAGGATACAAAAATTTGGGAAGCGCGCGCGTTCGCAATGATGACGCCATTATCGGGGCAAGTGGGAGCACGATGTCTCGATTTGTGCGCCGCTCATTTCGCCACGTACAGGGCGCCGTCTGCGATTGGGATATGCGGGTATCTCGTGGGCCCACACGTTAGTGAGGCACTCGGCGGGGTATAAATCCCGAAGCGCCGCAACTCACATAGTGTTTCCCCCCCAAATCTCCTCTCTTCCTCCACCTCCGTCGTCTCCAGCACCCCACTCTGCTCTGCTCCGATGAACTCCGCTGCCACGATGACGAAGGGAGCCATGGAGAAGCTGGAGCGCACCAAGAAGGGAGCCGCGAAGAGCAAGGCCAAGAAGCCCTCGACCGCCCGGTTCACCGCGCTGGCGGGGTGGATCTAGGGGGACTTTCTCCCATCGACAGTCACCATCGTGAACGTCGAGAACCTTGTCGTCGATGGGCTCATGGCAGACGGTGCTTGGAGGCTGTCAGAGGGGGAGCGCGAGTCGGAGCTGCGTGAGGGAGAGCGGGTTCGTCTCCTCTCCCACATCGAAAGAGGTTTCTCCATGCCTCTCCGTCCGTTCTTTAGAGGATTTTTGAACTTCTTCGGAGCTCAGCTCCATCACTTTCCTCCAAATGCAATTTCCTACTTGTCTGTCTTCATCACTCCGTGGAGTGTTTCTTGGGCTGCTCTCTCCACTGGAGACTGTTCAAGCACATTTTCACCGTCAGATCTCAGACGGTAAAAAACGCCCACCCTAAGGATGGAAAGACTCATGTAGTCCAGCTATGTGGGGGTTTAGGAATCCAAAAGAGAGCTCGTAGTTCTTTTCCTTCTATGACTTTTCTCGAATCGGTTATAGGTTGGCAATCGACCTGGTTTTATTGCAAGGACGTAGCTTCTACCAATATGTCGACTAGCCTTTCTCCCTTCACGTTAGATCGTCCAGCCGTTCCCAAATCTTTGAAGGTGTTGGAGGAAAAAAAATCCAGGTTGGGATCTTGGTGGATGCTGTAGGGGGCCTTATCCATGGTGGAGTCACTGGTATGGATCTCTTGGAGACGTTCCTCAGTCGACGGATCCAGCCTCTCCAAGCAAGAGATCACACTATGTGGCATTATGCCAGTCCTGAGGACTTGACCAGGACACACCCGGAGGATGTTTCAAAAAAAACTGTCGAGCAGTGGCTTCGCAGTATCATCGGAGCTTGTGACAACCCCTTGGGTGCGAAGAGTGTTGGAAATATGCCCTAGAGGCAATAAATAAAGTGGTTATTATTGTATTTCCTTGTTCATGATAATTGTTTATTATCCATGCTATAATTGTATTAATTGGAAACATGGATACATGTGTAGATACATAGACAAACACAATGTCCCTAGTATGCCTCTAGTGAACTAGCTCGTTGATCGAAAGATGGTTAAGGTTTCCTAGCCATGGACATGAGATGTCATTTGATAACGGGATCACTGTTGGGGAACGTTGCATGGGAAACAAAAATTTTCCTACGCGCACGAAGATCTATCCATGGTGATGAGCATCTACGAGAGGGAGAGTGGATCTACATCGCCGGTTGGTGTAGTCGAACGTCTTCGCGATCCAAATCGCCGTGCGTCCCGCGATCCAATCACGATCTGTCCCGCGATCCGATCACAATCCGTCCCACGAACTTGATCACGATCCGTCTCACGAACTTTGATCACGATCCTTCCGATCTAGCACCGAACGGACGGCACCTCCGCGTTCAGCACACGTACAGCTTGATGACGATCTCCACCATCTTGATCCAGCAAGAAGGAGTGGAGAGGAACAAGAGTTCTCCGGTAGCCTGATGGCGCTCTGGCGATGGTGTTGGAGCAATTCCGGCAGGGCTTCGCCTAAGCACTGCAGAAAACCGACCTAGAGGAGAAACTATGCACTGGAGGAACGGGTAGCACGTGGCTGAAAATCTAGTGCAAAAACCCTCAATACCACCACTATATATAGGAGGAGAGGAGGAGAGGAGGCAGCTTGGCCTCCAAGCCTTCTAGGCTTCGGCCGAACTAGGAGAGGAGGAGTCCACCTCCTCCACTCCTAGTAGGATTAGGATTCATCCTTTTTTTTTCCTTTTTGCCTTTTTCCACCTTTTTCCTTTTGGGTTTTCTTCTCCAGCCACATGGGCCTTGTGTGGGAGTTTCCACCAGCCCACTAAGGGCTGATATTCACTCTCCCACAGCCCATGAAGCCTCTTGGGTCGAAATACCCCTCCAGGAGGTCTCCCGGTACACTCCCGGCACTCCCGGTACACTACCGATAAGCCCGAAACTTTTCCGGCGACCAAAACAGGACTTCCTATATATGAATCTTTACCTCCGGACCATTCCGGAGCTCCTCGTGACGTCCAGGATCTCATCTGGGACTCCAAACAAACTTCGGTCACCACCATACATAACTCTATACTATCGAAACGTCACCAAACCTTAAGTGTGCAGACCCTGCGGGTTTGAGAACTATGTAGACATGACCAAGACACCTCTACGGTCAATAACCAATGGCGGGACCTAGATGTCCACATTGGTTCCTACATATTCTACGAAGATCTTTATCGGTCGAACCTCTATGTCAAGGATTCAGTTAATCCCGTATGATGTTCCCTTTGTTCTTCGGTATGTTACTTGCCCGAGATTCGATCATCGGTATCTCCATACCTAGTTCAACCTCGCTACTGGCAAGTCTCTTTACTCGTTCCGTAATACAAGATCCCGTGACCAACACTTAGTCACATTGCTTGCAAGGCTTATTGTGATGTTGTATTACCGAGTGGGTCCTGAGATACCTCTCCGTCACACGGAGTAACAAGTCCCAGTCTTGATCCATGCCAACTCAAGAGACACCCTCGGAGACACCTATAGAGCACCTTTATAGTCACCCAGTTACGTTGCGACGTTTGATACACACAAGGTACTCCTCAGATATCTGTGAGTTGCATGATCTCATGGTCATAGGAACATATACTTGACATGCAGAAAACAGTAGCAATAAACTGGCACGATCATAAGCTACATTTGTAGTTTGGGTCTTGTCCATCACATCATTCTCCTAATGATGTGATCCCGTTATCAAATGACCTCTCATGTCCATGGCTATGAAACCTTAACCATCTTTCAATCAACGAGCTAGTTCACTAGAGGCATACTAGGGACATTGTGTTTGTCTATGTATCCACACATGTATCCATGTTTCCAATTAATACAATTATAGCATGGATAATAAACGATTATCATGAACAAGGAAATACAATAATAAACACTTTATTTATTGCCTCTAGGGCATATTTCCAACAATCACATCATTAGGAGAATGATGTGATGGACAAGACCCAAACTACAAACGTAGCTTATGATCGTGTCAGTTTATTGCTACTGTTTTTCTGCATGTCAAGTATATGTTCCTATGACCATGAGATCAAGCAACTCACGGGTATCGGAGGAATGCCTTGTGTGTATCAAATGTCGCAACGTAACTGGGTGACTATAAAGGTGCTCTACAGGTGTCTCCGAGGGTGTTTGTTGAGTTGGCATGGATCAAGACTGGGATTTGTTACTCCATGTGACGAAGAGGTATCTCAGGGCCCACTCGGTAATACAACATCACAATAAGCCTTGCAAGCAATGTGACTAAGTGTTAGTTACAGGGTCTTGTATTATGGAACGAGTAACGAGGTTGAACTAGGTATGGAGATACCGATGATCGAATCTCGGGCAAGAAACATACCGAAGAACAAAGGGAACATCATACGGGATTAACTGAATCCTTGACATAGAGGTTCGACCGATAAAGATCTTCGTAGAATATGTAGGAACCAATATGGGCATCCAGGTCCCGCTATTGGTTATTGACCGTAGAGGTGTCTTGGTCATGTCTACATAGTTCTCGAACCCGCAGGGTCTGCACACTTAAGGTTTGGTGACGTTTCGGTAGTATAGAGTTATGTATGGTGGTGACCGAAGGTTGTTCAGAGTCCCGGATGAGATCTCGGACGTCACGAGAAGCTCCGGAATGGTTCGTAGGTAAAGATTCATATATAGGAATTCCTATTTTGGTCACCGGAAAAGTTTCGGGCTCATCGGTAGTGTACCAAGAGTGCTGGTAGTGTACCGGGAGACCTCCGAGAGGGGTATTTCGACCCAAGAGGCTTCATGGGCTGTGGGAGAGTGAATATCAGCCCTTAGTGGGCTGGTGGAGACTCCCACACAAGGCCCATGTGGCTGGAGGAAGAAACCCCATAAGAAAAGGTGGAAAAAGGAAAAAAAGGAACGAATCCTAGTCCTACTAGGATTGGAGGAGAGTCCTCCAATCCTAGTTGGTTTGGCCGAAGCCCTTGGCTTGGGAAGCCAAGGCTGCCTCCTCTCCTCCTCTCCTCTTATATATACTGGAGGTTTTAGCGTTTTTTCACTAGAATTTCAGCCACGTGCTACCCGTTCCTCCAGTGCATAGTTTCTCCTCTAGATCGGATTTCTGTAGTGCTTAGGCGAAGCCCTGCCGGAATTGCTCCACCACCATCGCCGGAGCGCCGTCAGGCTGCTGGAGAACTCTTCTTCCTCTCCACTCCTTCTTTCTGGATCAAGACAGTGGAGATCGTCATCAAGCTGTACGTGTGCTGAACGCGGAGGTGCCGTCCGTGCGGTACTAGATCGAAGGATCGTGATCAAGTTCGTGGGACGGATCGTGATCAAGTTCATGGGACGGATCGTGATCAAGTTCATGGGACGGATCATGATCGGATCGCGAGACGGATCGTGATTGGATCGCGGGACGAATTGTTATTGGATCGCGGGACGCACGGCGATTTGGATCGCGAAGATGTTCGACTACACCAACCGCGTTTCTTAACGCTTCCTGCTTAGCGATCTACAAGGGTATGTGGATCCACTCTCCCTCTCGTAGATGCTCATCACCATGGATAGATCTGCGTGTGTGTAGGAAATTTTTTGTTTCCCATGCAACGTTCCCCAACAAAGAGGATCCAACCCTACTCTGCTGCAAATCCGCCAAAGAATCTGGAAACTCTTGTCTTGTCGACTGCCGTTCTATTCTGTCGAGTGATTGATTGAACTGTTGACTGACTTCACTGTTTGAATCATGCAGGAGTGGATGCACATGCACTCGCCTGTACCCAACGGGAGCCAGCCCGAAGACGGTGGGGAAAGAGAGGGTGGCAGTATGGACGCCGACTATGTTTATGACAGTGAAGACGAATATGAGGACACTACAAGAATCAGGCACTTTGCCGCCAGCCATCCCGGACGGCAAAGGCTTTGCCGTCCGCCAGTAGACGACCAATCGTCCGGCCGAATAAGCCACGATAAAGGGCACTTTGTCGTCTGTTGGCGGACGACAAAGACCTTTGAATCTTTTTCGTCCGCCAGTGGACGGCAAAGGGCCTGGACGACACACGTGGCAACTTAGCTCCGTCAGAGGGCTTAACGGCATGCTTTGCCGTCAGTTGGCAGACGGCAAAGACCTAAGGTCTTTGCCGTCTGCCAGTGGACGGCAAAGAACCAACCTAGGCCAGCCCTAGGTTGCACAGGTAACTGCCACATGGCCACTTTGCCGTCCGCCAGCAGACGACAAAGTGGCTAGATAGCCCCTGTTTTTTTTCATAAAATCATTCAATTTGAAACATATATATCCAACAATACAAGCATACCAACATTAAGTTGAAACAATCATATACCAACAATAAGTTCCAACATATATACAAGTTTCCAACAACACACAATGGTTTCCAACAACATATCCATACATACGTATCCAAAACAAGTTTCCATAAAGACAAAGGAAGCAGAAGTAGAAGAGTACAGTCCATCAATGCACTCTTCCTCATCTATAGCAAATCTACAAAGTAGGAAAGATGGTAGTTAGAAGAAGAAGAAGACTAGCTAGAAGAAAAAGAAGAAAAAGAAGAAGAAAAAGAAGAAGAAGAAGAATTTATCCTCTATTTCTTTTTCTCCTCTCCTCTCCTCTTCTCCAACGTAGTAATGCCATTTTGTAGCTAACTAAGCATATCAAGTCATTTTGTAGGAAAAAATGCTAAGTATAGGTCATTTTATAGCTATCCTAGGTAGAATATATCATTTTGGAGGTAAGTAAGGTTATCATTTTGGAGCTAAACCAAGGTTATTATGCCATTTTTATATAAGTGAGCATATTATGTCGTAAATGAACTAGCTAAGCTAATTATAGATCATTATTGAGCTATTCTAGGTAGTTATGCCATTTTGTACCTAAGTGAGCTAATTATGTCATAAATGAACTAGCTAAGCTAGCTATAGATCATTATTGAGCTATACTAGGTAGTAATGCCATTTTCTAGCTAACTAAGCATATCAATTCATTTTGGAGGAAAAAATGCTAAGTATAGGTCATTTTATAGCTATCCTAGGTAGAATATACCATTTTCTAGCTAATCAAGCAATCAAGTCATTTTTGAGGAAAATAAGCTAAGTATAGATCATTTTGGAGCTAAGTAGGTCATTTCTTAAGCTAAGTATGCATTTGTTAATGAAAACACTTGGGAAAACTTACCATCAACACGGAGGTGAAGGACCGGTAGGGTTTGGGCCAGGGTGAGACGTAGAAGGACCAGTCGGGGTTGCGGCAAACGTAGAAGGATCGGTCGATGCTTGTTGGGAGGCATGTTGCACCAAATATCATTTGCAATGTCTCCTTAGCATGATGCAACTCAAATGTGAATACTAGTAACTAATGACCATTTAAATAAAACTCACCGTGGGTGCTATAGCAATATGGGGCATCGACGGAGGGGTCTGACCATTGTTCTGGCACACGGTCTGCACATTTTGTTTTCACGAGTCATTCATATTAGTTAGTGATGAAACAAACATTACGTGCATGATTTGGCTAATATGCAGGAGAAACTTACCACGAGGAGCTCGTATAGGGCCCGGTGAGACGCGTCGTTCCGGTTCCTCTCCTCCAACAGCCTAGCCATCCTCTCCTCCATGTCCCTCTCCCTCTGTGCCGCCTGCCTGTTTGCCTGCGCCAGAAGCTCCTGGGCCCTAGCCTCAATGGCGAGATCCATTGTCCGTGGACGAGGCCTTATCTTAGGATCGGAGCTCGTCTGGCGCTTCTTGATCTCTGGGAGAGTTCTAGGACAATGTATCAGTCCATCCCCAATGGCTATCGAGCCATGGGGCCTCCCACCACCAGATATCATCACGAGCTCTGGATCAAAAGGACTCTGGCTCGGGTTGAAGTCCTCCCCTTTCCTCGCCTTCCCCTCATCTCTGTACCTCACGAGCTTGTTGTGGGAGGAGATGTTGCTGAAGCTCTCTGGATGATCGAGGTCATCCTCAGAGAATGCCTTGGCCTTCTTGTACGAGGCAGTATGGGCCATGGCATAGATGTCGAACAGAGGTGGCACCTCCTTCTTGTTTTCTCGCGCCTAAAAGAGGTGAACAAAATATTAGTTAAGGGCTCAAGCTAGCATGAAGAATGAAATTGCATGAATCTTGAAGCAAACCACATACCCAGTTATCCCCGTACTTAAACAGGTTGGAGCTCCCTTGATGGTGTGTCACACCTCTCATTTGGGCATGCTTATCCTTGGCCTTGTTGTGTTCGGCTAGCCATTCGGTGCTTGCACTCGGCTTGCACTCGTCCCGAGCATCGTGCCGTAAGTTCTGAAGTAGGCGCTTGCACTCGGCTTCGAGAACAACAGCCGCTCTCGCCTCGTCTTCCTCAAGACACCTGAAGAAGGTCTGCAATCAAACAAGACAACATATTAGACACTCATTAGTACAATCACTAGGAGTTGTTGATTTTTAATTCTATAAAGGAGAAATTACCCAAAAGCGACAGATCACAATGTCAGCCACCATCTCGCACAAGACACCGTCGACCATCTCCTACGGCGGGGCCGGGGCAGCCTTGTACAGCTCCCAGGTCAGTGCTACCTGTGGAGCCTCACCCTCACCGGGTAACTGGACCTTCCCCGGGAAGTGGTGCCGGAGAAGCACACCAAGGACCTGGTTGGGCCTGCGGACACCACGCTTGTATTTTTAACCCCTGCAGTATGACAAGGCCAACACATTAGATATTAATTTGAAGAGACATGAAGGCAAAAGGTTAAAAACGAGTAAATGCACTTACTTCTACGCATTAGGCGCAATCAACTACCTTTGCTCGCGGGTCGTCGGCACGGGAGGCAGCTTTGTACAACCATGTTAGTAGACCTTCTTGCCCTCCTCAACCAGCTCGCCCTTGCTATAGGTGTCCTCAGACAAGTAATTGTCCTCACCACCATCATCATGGCCACTAGCCTCCGGAGTCACGTGGGATGAAGACTCTGGGACCCGAGTCTCCTGGGATGAAGACTCTGGGACCGGAGTCTCCTGGGACGAAGGCTCGGTGACCCGAGGATCGTCGACCCGAGGCTCATGGACCAGAGTCCGAGATGGGTCCAAGTCAGACGGGTCTACCTGAGACGGAGCACTCTATGGTCGGGAGAATCAGCTGGGGGTGGCGGCGAGGAAGACGCAGCAGCCTTCGTACCTCTAGCACCTCTCTTCATCTTCCCCCGACCTCTCCCGGTCGAAGAAGATGCGCCCGCTGGTGTCTGTATGCTGTGCATCAGCGCTCTCCGGAGTTGCTGGGGTGGAATAATAGCACCCCTCCCAGCACGCGCCGTGGAAGGAGGCTCAGAGCGCTCTCGACCCCCGCCCACCATCTGTCAACACCTGCAATGACAAAGAGTGAACGAAATTAGTTCAACATAAAAAAATTGAATACCTAATAACATGAACTAATTAATAATATATATGTTCATAATAATAATTGAATACCTCACATTACTAATATTAATCTTCATCGTCTATATATGCTCCGGGATCAATAAATGCATAATCATCGTCACTATCAGTAATGACATGCTCATCAACATCATCAATAAAGAGCATGGAAGAAAAAGCTCAGCTCTGCCAGTACTAGCCATTCATCCTCAGGGATAAAGCCACGCAACATCACCAGCATTACCCTCTCAAGCCATATGTGCCAATCTTGACTCTTGAGACCAAATATTTTCAATTTGTCAAGACTCGCTCCCCTCTTTAGATTCGCTATATACCCATCGGGGAACATCAACAGCATTTTCACCCACAAGATCATTTCCCTCATAGCTGGCCTTCCAAGATTAAACCATGCCTTTGGCTTCCTCCAGTTCTTCTTTCCTTTCGGTTGTCGAATGTTTTGTAACGGTCTATCACATAGAGCCTCCTGGTCGACTCTAGCCTGAGGAGTATCCTTTGACTTCCCCTCTATGCCAAACAATGTACCAAAAAGGGCCTTCGTGATATTCTTTTCAGTGTACATCACATCGATGTTGTGTGGGCAAAGGAGGTCTTTAAAGTAAGGCAGATCCCACAAACATATCTTGTGAGTCCAGGTGTGTTCCGTATTATACCCTTTGAAATACCCTGGACGATCTGGATCTGGCTCGAGAGCGTTTATCTGATCCAGGATCTGTTGGCCTGTCAACGCAGGTGGTGCAATGTTTTTGACAACTCTACCTTTGATGAAATTCTTCTTGTCTTTTCTCAACTTATGGTCAGGATCCAGGAACTGTCTATGCATGTCGAAGCAAGAAAACTTGCAACCTGCCTCTAGCCAACGAAACTGAAGAGCTGCCTTGCATGTGGGGCACAGAAACCTTCCATGCACACACCATCCAATGAATAGCGCATACGCCGGCAAGTCATGCATCGAGTACATGTACCACACATGCATTTTGAAGTTCTTTTTTGTAGCGGCATCGTATGTCTTGATCCCATTATCCCAGGCTTCTTGCAATTCATCCTTAAGCGGTTTCATGTACACATTCATATTCTTCCCCGGATATTTGGGCCCTGGAATTATCAACGTCAGGAAAATGTTCTTTCTTTTCATAATCTCTTCGGGGGGGGGGGAGATTGAGTGGAATGACAAATACAGGCCAACAACTGTATTGTGCTACCGTCATACCATACACATTGAACCCATCTGTGCTGATGGCAACTCGAGGAAGCCTTGGATCTGCCGCTTTATCCTTATGTAATGCATCGAAGTGCTTCCACGCAAAAGCGTCTGAAGTGTGTCCCAACATCGGATTCCCATCTGCATCTAGTTCTGTTATTTTGCCCAATTTATGCCACATCATCTGTCTAGCCGTCTCTTCGACCATGAAAAGCCGTTGAAGTCTTGGTATGATTGGCAGATACCGAAGAACATTAATGGGGATTTTGGTCTGACTCTTCTCACCCATACCGTTGTCTACCAGAACATACCTGGAAGCATTGCAAATGGGGCAATAGTTCAAGCCCGCATACTCAAGCCTGAATAAGGCACATCCGTTCTCACAGACATCTATCTTCTCATAAGGCATCTTAAGCGCACGTTGGATTTTGTCCGACTGGTACACGTTTGGTGGCAATACATGGCCTTTGGGTAGAAAGCGTCCAAATATTGTCGTCATCGCGTCGTAGCATTCTCTGCCCAGGTTGAACTGAGCCTTTAGAGCCATTGCTTGTGCGATGGCATCCAGCTGACAAAGCTCAGTGTGCTCGTGGAGAGGACGTTTTGAAGACTCCAACATTTCATAAAAGTTCTTTGCAGATTCCTCCATCTCATCGTCCGAATCCCGAGCATCATCAAAGTCTTGCACCATGTCTTCGATCCCGGTACCATGCTCGTCGGTGCGACGACAAACCACCTCAGCTCTGGCACCTTGGGCAGACTCACCATGAAATGTCCAGACCATATAATTAGGCATAAAACCCCACTTCTGCAGGTGTTTGATCATTTCAAACTCTGACTTCTTCTTACAGTTGTCGCAATCGACACAAGGGCACCAGGTTGTTTTATGTCCATTTGCAAATGCGACTCTCACAAACTCCTTGATTTTTGTTAACCATTCATGGGTCATGTCTTTCTGACTAGTGTGACCGGTGTACATCCACCCACGATCACTCATCCTGCCTAGCTACTGGACACACACAAAATATATACATAATTTAGCAAACCATATTCATCAGTTAATAGAGTTTGTCAGTTTCATTACGTCGATGCAACCTAGACGCTAGTAGGTAAAGATAGGTCCAAATCCCACCCGAGTATGTGTAGATTGGGTTTGTTTTCCCATGCTCCGCTCCGGATCCGACGCACAATTTCGGCAGCACCTCCCTGCTGTTCTCCTGATACACGTCTCGGCAATAAGCAGAGAGGATGTGTACCCGGAGAACAACAAGGAGGCACTGTCGAAATTCTGCATTGGATCCGGAGCAGAGCATATGGGAAAACGAACCCAATCTACACATACTCGGGTTGTCCATGGATAACGTTGGACAATTCAAAAGAATCACGGTTATAAATATGCTAATGAATGCATATTTATAGATGTAACCCTTTCAAACGGGAGACGCATAGTGGTCACGCATACTGATGATTGAAGACACCTATAGCTAGCAAGTTTCATCGGCACGAAGACCGGAACATAGGAAATGAAGGGTGCAGGAGGAGATGTCATTTGTGCTCACCCACGAATGCAGGGGCGGAGCTCGTCGAACGCACGGGGAGGTCGTCGAACACCAGACCCTCGCAGTGACGAAACAACTGCACATTTAAATCCACCTGATCAACATAAATATGATGTTCTGTATAACAAAATCGAAAAATATATGACCTAACTTATAATTCACAAATATATGACCTGTGTCGTGTCGGGGTCGGGGTCTCGGGGGTGTCATGTCGGGGTCGGGGTGCTGTGTCGTGGTCGGAGGTGCCGTGTCTGGGTGTCGGGGTCGGGGTGTAGGGGGTGTCGTGTCAGGGTTGGGGTGCTGTCTCATGGTCGGGGGTGCCGTGTTGGGGTGTCGGGGTCGGGGTGCTGTGTCGAGGTCTCGGGGTGTCGGGGTCGGGGTGCCGTGTCAGGGTGTCGGGGTGTCGTGTCGGGGTGTCGGGGTCGGGGTCGGGGTCGGGTATCATGTCGGGGTCGGGGTGTCGGGGGTGTCGTGTCGGGGTCGGGGTGCTGTGTCGTGGTCTGGGTGTCGGGGGTGTCGTGTCGGGGTCGGGGTGCTATGTCGTGGTCGGGGGTGTCGGGGTCGGGGTGTCGGGGTGTCGTGTCGGGGTCGGGGTGTCGGGGGTGCCGTGTCGGGGTCGGGGTGTCGGGGATGCCGTGTCAGGGTCGGGGTGTCGGGGGTGCCGTGTCGGGGTCGGGGTGTCGGGGATGCCGTGTCGGGGTCGGGGTGTCGGGGTATCGTGTCGGGGTCGGGGTGTGGGGGTGTCGTGTCGGGGTCCGGGGTGCCGTGTCGTGGTGTCGGGGTGTCGTGTCGGGGGTTGGGGTGTCGGTGGTGTTGTGTCAGCGATCCTCGACCCGGTTACGTCGGCGCCAACGCACCCCTCCTCCTCCTCTTCTTCTTCTTATTCTCCTTCTTCTTTTTCTTCTTTTCTCCTCCACCTCCTCCTCCTCCTTTTCTTCTAACTAACTAACTAACTACACCTAAATTACAACTAACTAACTAACTACACCTAAATTACAACTAACTAACTAACTACACCTAAAAAATGAAAAAAGAGGGGGAGGGGCTCACCGGAGTGGGGCAGTGGCCGACAGGGGAGCGTCCGTGACGGTCGGTGAGAGTGAGGGGTGCGGGCGGCGGTGGGGGTGAGGGGCGTGGGCGGCGGTGGGGGTGAAGGGCGCGAGTGGCGGCCGGCAGGGGGCGCGGGCGGCAGGGGGGCACGGACGGGGAGGCGTCCGGCCGGCGGTGGGCACGGGCGGCGGGGGTGGTGGCGGTGGGGGCGTGACGAGGGCCGGCGGTGGGCGCGAGCGGCGGGAGTGGTGGCGGTGGGGGCGTGGGCGGCGGCCGGCGACGGGGGCGCGACAAGGGCCGGCGGAGGGGGCGCGACGGGGGCGCGACGGCGGCCGGGAGCACGGGGGCGGGGCGGCGGCCGGCGCGGGGGCGCGGTGGGGGGTGGGGCTAGGGAGATGGGTCGGGGAGAGAGATGAGAGGCGTGGGGTGCGCCATTAGCGGTTTAGGTATCCACCTCTTTGCCGTCCGCTAGCGGACGGCAAAGAGGTGGGGTGGTGGGCCGTTACAGTACTGCCGTTAACTGGACCCCATCCACCTCTTTGCCGTCCGCTCGCTGACGACAAAGAATCTTTGTCGTCCGCTAGCAGACGGCAAAGAGCTGGCAGATGGCAAAGCCCCTCTTTGCCATCCGCCAGATCTTTGCCGTCTACTTTGTGCTAGCTGATAGCAAAGACACTCTTTGTTGTTTGCTAGCAGACGACAAAGAGCTGGCAGACGGCAAATTTTCTAATTCCAGTAGTGGAACTTAGGTGAGAATGAGGAGGAAGTCGAGTCTCCACCACGCACAGAACGTCGATCCAAGTCACGTCAGGACCCTGCCACTGCTGCGGACAAGGCCTGATTCTGAGTGAAAGGACCCCGAAGCGGGACCGAACCTCGACCGTCGAGTCGGGTGAACGATCGGCGAAGCATCCCAAGCCCAATATAGGAAAACCTCGCAAAGCTCTGCCCCGCATGAAGATGGCTGTGCCCGTCGTCTCAACGTAAGTGTTTGCTTTCATCTTTCGCTGTCGATTGCAACTTCAAATTCTTGTTGACCGAGTGGGATTTGATCCACCAGTGCGGCTACCTCAATGACGTCGCCTCCACGGGACGGAGAGGAGCAAATGGATGTGGATACTGCTGATGCGGCCACTTCTCAGAGAGGTAAACAAATCCTTACGCAACTCAGATTCTCAAAATTCGTCGATTGCAAGAGTCAATATCGCCGATTGGTATTTGCAGAAATCATTCAACTGGAGGATGATGAAGAACAACTTCGGGGTACAGGGGGTGAAGGTGCGACCTTAGGCGCCCCATGCGTATGCGCTCGAAGAACTCGGTCGGCACAGACACTTCAGCGATTGACTGCTAGATCTTCCCAAGGAATAAGCGTCTCAACACGGGTCAGAACCGATTCTGCGGTACTGCTGTTGAGTGCCCCACCAGCTCTTTCAACCATCGTGATGTCGACTCCAACCGGACCACCTCAGACTACCTCCACTGTCCCAGCCGCAATGTCGATCTCGCCGGTGACTGCTTTTCCTCTACACCGCATTCCGGAAGGTCAGACCGGAGCCACAAAGGAGGCCATGATCCAGGCGAAAAGATGATGTTGCGCACCAAAGAGGCATATGAGGCCAGCAAGTTGGCTTACGATGCCAGCACAGTGCTTCGCACCAATGTCCAAGTAAGTTTGATTGTAATTATATTTCCAATTGAATTCCTGTCTTCTTTGATTGTACACCCACTGGGTGTTTTCCACTTGTATGATATTTGAAAGTTCTCCACTCGAATAGATCAGGTCTTAATCGAGTAGATTTCGGTCCAGTGGGGGCATGTTGAGTGCACCCACTGGGTGTAGTCCCCGAGACCGCTGTCAAGTGCTTGCACTGGCAAGGGTGTTAGAGTTGGTCATATGAGGAATACGTTTGCTACTCGACATGTCAAGTGGAGTCTGTCCTGGCTGCACCACTCTGGAGCTTCCTTGTAGGTTTCATGGATATCATTTCATCAACCATTATATGACGCTACTTCAAAGGTGCGGGGTGGGGTGGCGGATCACTCGACAGATCGAGTGTTAGCAGGTCCAATGGGGGCACTCTGAGTGAACTCACTGGGTGCAGTCCCCGAGAGCGCTGTCGAGTGCTTGCACTGGCAGGGGTCTTAGAAGAGACGATGTTCATATGCTTGCTCATGTTTTTTACTCTCTGCCATTCGATAGATCAAGAGTTAGCAGATCCAGTGGGGGCACGCTGAGTGCACCCACTGGTGTAGTCCTCGAGACCGCCGTCAGGTGCTTGCACTGGCGGGGGTCTGATAGAGACCATTGAATGCTCAGACAGGGCAGACCTTGTCGAATGTTTTAGGAACCAGTGGGGGCACACTGAGTGCACCCACTGGGTGTAGTCCCGGAGGCTACTATTGATCGTAGACGATGAGCAGTAGTCTTAAAAACTGGAACTCATGACTTTTGTCGTACACGGAGTACGCTTACCACTCGACATGTCAAGTGTACTTTTTTTTCTTAGCCGTTCCACACCGAAGCTACCTTGTAGGTTTCATGCACATCATTTCATCAACCATGATATGACACTACTTCAAAGGGGCGGAGTGGGGTTGACGGGTTACTCAACAGATCGAGTGATAACAGTTCCAATGGGGGCACTCTGAGTGCACCCACTGGGTGTAGTCCCCGAGACCGATGTCTAGTGCTTGCACTGGCGGGGGGCTGATAGACACCATCTTGAACTCAGGGTTGTTTATGGTACGCGGAGTACACAAGCCACTCGACACGTCGGGTGGACTTTTTGCTTGAATTCTTCCTCTCCTGAACGCAGGTTTCATGGATGTTATTTTCATCAACCATGATATGACGCTACTTCAGGGTAGTGGGGTGGGGCGGGGTGCGCCATCCAGTCGACTGTTTTTGACCTTCTGCACTCGAGAGTGTAGGTGTTTCTTGTCGACTGAATTTTTTCTTTGTTAATTTCAGAGAGCTTGCGAACTTGGCGCATAGTACAAGGACCTCGAGGAGGAAAGGAACCAGCTGCGAGTGGACTTGGAGGTCTCCAACAGCAGTTTGGAGCGAGTGCAGACTGAACTGAAAACTCTGGGAGGTAACTTCTGTCGACCCAATGCATTCTTATCCTCACTTTCCATGCTTTGAACCGAGTGTTTTCACTCGAATAGACGTACCGCGATGAAAATCGTCGACTCCAAGCGCGACTCAACAATGCTATTTCTTTAGATACCATGAAGAAGGCGCTGGAGGACAAGGACAAAGCGCTTGCTGATGCCCAACGGGTGGCGAGGGAGAAGACTGAAGCTGCTGAGTAGAAACTGGCCGCCGCCAAGAAGATGGAGGTGGAAAACTCCAAGTTGAAGCAGGAACGGGTGGAACTCATTAAGAAGACTGAGCAGCTAACCAAGAGGAGCAATGGCTTGGATAAGCACTTGGGGGAGTTCACAAGAAAGATCTACATCATGCTTGACGGTAACCATCACTGTCGACTGAACTTCATAAAATCCTTGATGACTGTATTTCATTAAACCTCCTCTCATTCCTTCTTCCCAACAGAATTCTGCCAGGACTTTGAAAAGGAAACCGAAGAAATCGAGCCCAATTTGGATCCCACCAAGTCATCTGTTGGTGATGGAGTGGCCATGAACATGTTCCGACTCAACATCAGACTCCAGTGCATTCAAGCATATGTCCTCTGACTGAAAGCTGTGATGGAGAAGATCGACAAAGAACTGTGGCCTGAAGACACCCTTCAACTTGATCTTACATCCATGATGGCACGCCTTAATGACCTTCCTAGTCGAGTGCAGGCTTGGAAGAAATATGTTGCCCGCTGCGGAGCCGATGTGGCGCTCTCCCTCGTAAGAGTCCATTACAAGAAGGCAAGGGAGGACAAGTCGAAGGAGCTCCGAGTAATGAATATGAAGAAGCTTCAGTTTGAAGACTTCATGGAGACCTTCATTGGTGCAGCCACGAGGATCGCAGATGGGATCGACTTGGACACATTCGTCGAGCCAGCAAGCCCGTCAGGTGCTTGACAAACTTGATTCATGGGAAAACTTTATTTGCCTCAGTATGCCGAGTGGAAATGTATCGACCTAAAAACTTCATTCAGGACTTAAGCCCGAGCAGGTTTGCTTGCGTGCAAAACACTTATCTGCGATGAAGCCTTTCAATTTGTCTGTATTTGGCTTTGAATTGTTTGTTCGACTGAATTTGTTTTTGACTTAGGCGAAAACTGGTTCGCAGCTAAGCCCCCGAGTGTGAGGATTGCTCAACACTCAGAATAGTTTCGAACTTAGGCGAAGATTGGTTTGCAGCTAAGCCGTTGAGTGAATGGAACGCTATCCACTCGGTAAGGTTTTAATCTTAGGCAAAGGCATGTTCGCAGCTAAGCCCCCGAGTGTGAGGATTGCTCAACACTCGGAGTAGTTTTGGATTTAAGTGAAGACTGATTGATTCTTGACTTAGGCGAAGGCATGTTCGCTGCTAAGCCCTCGAGTGTGAGGATTGCTCAACACTCGGAGCAGTTTTGAACTTAGGCGAAGACTGATTGGCAGCTAAGTTGTTGAGTGAATGGACTGCTATCCACTTGGCAGGGTTTTTAACTTAGGCGAAAGCATGTTCGCAGCTAAGCCCCGAGTGTGAGGATTGCTCAACACTCAGAGTAGTTTTGGATTTAAGCGAAGACCGATTGGTTCTTGACTTATGCGAAGGCATGTTCGCCGCTAAGCCCCCAAGTGTGAGGATTGCTCAGCACTCGGAGCAGTTTTGAACTTAGGCGAAGACTGATTTGCAGCTAAGTTGTCGAGTGAATGGACTGCTATCCACTCAGCAGGGTTTTTAACTTAGGCAAAAGCATGTTCGTAGCTAAGCCCCCGAGTGTGAGGATTTCTCAACACTCGGAGTAGTTTTGAACTTAGGCGAAGACTGATTCGCAGCTAAGTCGTCGAGTGAATGGACTGCTATCCACTCGGCAGGGTGTTTAACTTACGTGAAAGCATGTTCGCAGCTAAGCCCCCAAGTGTGAGGATTGGTCAACACTCAGAGTGGTCCCAAGCGAGAAATTACTTGATTGGAGTCAACGAAAAGACTACAGAAGTCAAACTTGCATATATGACATGCTCTGAAATATTTTTATTACATCAAAACACTCTATTCCTAAGTATAGAAACGCCGGAGCAAATCTACGTTCTAGGCTTGCAGCTCATCAATCTGGTTCTTGAGGTTGTACAGGTGATAAGCTCTGTTGTTCAACACCTTGGTGATGACGAAGGGACCCTCCCATGCAGGAGTGAGCTTGTGGGGTCGATGTTGATCCACTCGGAGCACCAAACTCCCTCATGAAATGACCGACTCTTAACATTTTCGTATGGAAGCGCCGCAGATCTTGCTGATAAGTTGTGGTCCGGATCAGAGCCATCTCTCGCTCTTCCTCCAGGAGGTCTACGCCATCTTGTCTTGCTTGTTCATCTTCGGCTTCAGAATAAACTTCCACTCGGGGAGAGTTGTGAAACAAATCACTTGGCAGGACAACTTCGGCTCCATAGACCAGGAAAAAAGGAGTCCGTCCAGTCGACCGATTAGGCATTGTTCTCAGGCCCCATAAAACAGATGGCAACTTTGACACCCAGGCTCCGACAGCATGATCTAAGTCGCGCATGAGACGAGGCTTCAAACCTTGCAGGATGAGTCCGTTAGCTCGCTCAACTTGACCATTGGTATGGGGGTGTGCAACGAAAGCATAATCCACCCGAGTGCCTTGGGAGGTGCAGAAGTGTCTGAATTCTTCCGAGTCAAAGTTGGTGCCATTATCCGTGATGATGCTATGGCGAATGTCGTACTGGAAAATTATTTCCCTCATGAATGTGACCGCCGTACGAGAGTTCAATTTCTTTATCAGCTTGGCATCAATACACTTTGTAAATTTGTTGACCGCAACGAGCAAATGAGTGAATCCGCCTTTTCCAGACCGAAAGGGACCAACCATGTCTACGCCCCAGATAGCAAACGGCCAGGAAAAGGGGGTTGTCTTCAAAGCAGACGTCGGCTTGTGAGATAAGTTTACATAGAACTGGCACCCTTCACAATGATCGACAATGTCTTTGGCCATCTCATTGGCCCGTGGCCAAAAGAAACCAGCTCGGTACGCTTTAGCGACAATTGTCCATGAGGACGCATGATGGCGCACGTTCCCGAGTGGATTTCATCCAGGATCACTTGACCTTTTTCAGGGGAAATGCAACGTTGCGTCATGTTGGTCGCGCTTTCTCAGAACAGCTGATCCCCGATCATAGTAACAACTTTCGACCTACGCACGATCTGCCATGCTTCTGTCTCGTCTTCAGGTAGTTCTTGTCTAAGGATATATGCAATATAGGGCAGCGTCCAATTGGGAATGGCGACCAGAATCTCCATGACTAAATTAGTAACTCCACGGATATCGACTTTAGTCGGATCAGTGGAGCTCATATCTTGTGGGGGCTCTTCGGTGAAAGGATCTTCCTGTACCGAAGGAGTATGGAGGTGTTCTAAAAACACATTGTCGGGGACAGGTCGTCGAGTGGATCCAATCTTTGCTAGCTCATCAGTTGCTTGATCTTCACTCAGGGAACATGATGAAGTTCCAGACCTTCAAATTTCTTCTCAAGCTTTCTAACAGCACTGCAGTATCCGGTCATAGTGGGGTTTCGAACGTCCCACTCTTTCATCACTTGATTGAACACCAAATCTGAGTCGCCATAAACTATCAAGCGCTTGATGCCGAGTGAGATAGCCATGCACAACCCATATAAAAGTGCTTCATATTCTGCTTCATTGTTGGAGGAATCGAAGTGGATTTGCAAGACATAACTGAGTTTGTCACCTTTCGGAGATACTAAGACAACACCAGCACCGGACCCATTCAACATTTTAGAGCCATCGAAGAACATGGTCCAGTGTGCTGAGTGAACCTGGATTGGTTGTTGCTGTTCAATCCACTCGGCCATAAAATCTGCAAGTGCCTAAGACTTGACCGCTTTCTTTGCTTCAAACTTGATGTCAAAGTATAGGATCTTGATTGCCTACTTAGCCACTCGATGAGTTGCATCCCGATTGTTGAGAATCTCGGATAACGGAGCATCACTGACGACTTAAATCGAGTGGTCTTGAAAATAGTGTGACACCTTCTTTGCAGACAGATAAATACCATAAACCAACTTATGGTAGTGAGGATATCTTTGTTTTGAAGGAGTCAATACTTTAGAAACGTAATAGACTGGACGTTGGACTTTGTAAGCCTTGCCTTCCTCTTCCCGCTCGACAGTTAACACTGTACTGACGACCTGATTAGTGGCCATGATGTACAGGAGCAAGGGCTCTTTACTGCGAGGAGCAGCAAGCATCGGCTGGGTGGAGAGTAGGGCTTTGAGCTCGACAAACGCTGCTTCGGCCTCTGGAGTCCACTCGAACGTGTCCGACTTCTTCATCAGTCGGTACAAAGGCAATGCCTTCTCACCAAGACGAGAAATGAATCGACTCAATGCTGCCAAGCAACCTGTGAGCTTCTGAACATCGTGCACTCGCACGAGAGCCTTCATTCAGGTTATGGCACTGATTTTCTCAGGGTTGATATTGATCCCTCGTTCGGAAACAAGAAAGCCGAGCAACTTGCCCCCAGGGACATCGAAAGTACACTTAGCCGGATTCAGCTTTCTATCGTACCTCCTCGGATTGGCGAAAGTTTTGGCCGAGTCAGCCAGCAGGTCGGAACCTTTGCGGGACTTGACGACGATATCATCCATGTATGCTTCGACATTTTGAGGGATTTGGTCGAGTAAACACTTCTGAATCATGCGCATGAAAGTAGCATCGACATTTTTCAAACCGAATGGCATGGTGATGTAGCAAAAACACCCGAATGGGGTGATGAAGGCTGTTTTTATTTCATCCGGGCCAAACAGACGGATCTGATGGTACCCGGAGTTTCCTTTGTCTTCATCCGGGCTGAGTGACTTGGCCTTCTTCCCTGGGATGACTCCGTGGAATTGCATGCTGCTCTCACTGAGTCGGGACATCGGAATGCTCATCCCTTTAAGGGTATCTGCGTAAAGGATGTTCAGGCCGCTGCCACCGTCCATGAGGACCTTGCGGAGTCAAGTGCCCCCCACAACCGGATCAACCACCAAAGCCTGTCAACCGGGAGTGGCCACATGAGCGGGATGATCCGACTGATCAAATGTGATGGCAGTCTGAGACCACTTGAGGTAGGTGGGGGTGGTAGGTACGACCATGTTGACCTCCCAGTTGATGACCTTCAATCGACTCTTGCTTTCAACATCAGCAAAAATCATCAGTGTAGAGGTGAAATCAGGGAATGTTTCTTTGTCTTCATCATCCTTCTCAGGAGTTTTCTCACTCGATGGAGTCTCTTTGAACTGCTTCTTTGTCTTCATCATCCTTCTCAGGAGTTTCCTCACTCGATGGAGTCTCTTTGAACTGCTGAATGAGTAGTCGACACTGCCAAGTGGTATGCTTGGGCAATATCAAGTTGCCTTGTTCGTCTTTCCTCGTGTGGATTGCACACAATAGATCCATCACATCAGTCCCTGACTGATTCTTTCCTTTCTTGGGGTTAAACTATCCTTTGGACTTCCCCTTGTTCTTTCCTTGGGCCGCCAAAATGGCCGCCTCTACCTGGACAGGGCCATCAGCCTTCCACTTCTGCTTTCGTCTGGGATTGCCACCGGCATCGTTGTCGACTACTTTTCCTTTGCCGCTGCATAGGCGGTCTTTTTCTTTGCCATTGGCGTACTGAGTGGCGATTTCCATCATTTTACTCAGTGAGATGTCGCCTGTTCGGCCAAACTTCAAATAGAGCTCTCTGTATTTCACTCCAGCCTTGAAATCACAAACAGCCTGATGTTCAGAAACATTTTCCACCGTATGATGCAGAGTGGACCAGCGCTGAATGTAATCCCTCAAGGTCTCATTGGGCTTCTGAGCACAATGCTGCAAGTCAATCAGCCCGGCAGGACGCTTGCAAGTGCCCTCGAACGTTCTGACGAACGCTTGGGCGAGATCCTCCCAGTAGTGTATGCTAGATGGAGCCAAGCGATTCAGCCATGCACGAGCCGAACATTCCAACATCAAGGACAAATGTTTCGTCGCGACGTTATCATTGCCACCACCAATCTGAACAGCCACTCGGTAGTCGTCCAACCAAGTCTCTCGCTTTGACTCGCCAGAAAACTTCCCGACCCCAGCCACCAACCTGAAGTTGGGGGTAATCTTCGCAGAACGTATGGCCCTGCTAAACCACTCAGGGCCAGAAATAACAGTTGTGCTGCCACTCGGAAAATCTCTGTCATGCCCATCTCTGTGGGCTCTACCTTTGTCGATCCGCCTCTGAGTGAGGAGATCATGAGCACCAAACCCTGCATTCCGCTCATCACCAAATGAGCACCTTTCATCCTGGTGCCGGAGCACATGCGGACCACCCTATGGAGGAGTGGGCACTCGATGGTGGTCATCATGGTGAAACTGATCTCTGAACTGATCTTCACGAAAACCTCCGCCCCTTCGGTGCAAGGGCGATCCAGGACTATGCGCCGATTGAACAGTCTCTGCCTTTGGTGAATTACTGTGAATCCTATTGCGCGACTACGAAACAACAGAATTTTGACGTTGCGCTGCATCCAGGAATGCTCTAGTCTGCATCAACCCTCTACCAGCCTCTGACCGTGACGGCTGAATGGAATATGCTATCCTAGCTGCAGTTGCAACATTTAACACAGGAGTACGGTATACCTCAACATTATTGTGAGATCCAGTCGGAAACAGCAGTCGCTGACGTCGACTAGAAACTGGTGGGCGCTGGCGAGCGTGCTCGTCGAGTTCTCTCTAGAGCTCTTCGAGCCGTATACGTGTGGTCTCCAAGGCCTGGGCCTTGGCGATCGTACCAACAATGAGAGTATGAAGGACTTCCCCATCATGGCACGGCTATTCACTCGATGGTCCGCCAGCTTCCCGCTTGCCGTGGCCGAAGCCCGGTGGCGGGCTTTGATGGGAACCAGCCATAAGGACCTCCGCTGTAGGATCTCAGCTCTCACACTCGAAAGGAAGTCAGCTGATCGGAGTCTGACTCGAACACGCCATGAAGGGACTTGGTGGGATCGATCGCCGCAATCTGCAGAGATGAAATTTGGCGGGCCGCTGCATGCCTGACCCAGCGTTGGAGTCGTGAGTGACCGGATCGCCTACGATGACGAACAGCAGGGAAAGCAGATGAATACGGAGTCGACGGCTCCGGCAGAAGCACGCCACAGGAACTCATGCGGAAGTGCGCAGCCCCACGAACTGCGAGCGCCCCGACGTCAAGAGGCGCTTCTTGTAGCCATGCCGAATCGTCAACAATGAAGGTGAGCGCTTCAAAACGGATCTCGTGGCCCAGAGCGAAAACACCGCCGGAAGACATGACGAAGGGAGAAAAACGCAACCTCATCGGAAGTCGCTTAGACGCCTGCCCCATGGTGGGCGCCAACTCTCATGGGAACGAGCCAGACAGTAGAAGGTAGGGGTACAAAAGGAGAGGGCAGAGTCCTAGCTACGGCGAGGATGTACACACGGATGTATGAGTTCAGGCCCCTCTCGTGGAGGTAACAACCCTACGTCTCAGTGCTCTGGAGCTTTGTCGTGTGGAGAATAGGGATTACAAAGGTTGTGAACCCTTGTGCCAGAGGGGAGGGTGGCTTATATAGAGTTCGCTGCCCCTCATAATTGCCAGGCATCCAAGGGTTTGATCGTGGGTATAAAGACTAGCATTACTAGTAATGTACAACATAATTGCTATTAATGACGACTGGCCTAACGCCTGCTTGTTGGTCTCTTAGGGGCGACTTCTGGTCTTCCGGTGTCGACTAGAAGCGGGGTCGTCCGAGTGACAGGTGAATGTCGAGTGGAGGAAGGAGCTACCGAATGGATTGATTGTCGGGTGACTTCAAACGCCATGGCGAATCCAATCGGAATCTCTCTTGCGGTCATTGAGCCTTCCAATGCAGCGTCCTTAGGTAGGGTATATAGGTCAGGCCTAGGACCCTACCCTAGGTACATATCCTCGTCAATGCCCATATTGTCTACTACATATTCTACGAAGATCTTTATTGGTTGAACCTCTATGTCAAGGATTTAGTTAATCCCGTATGGTGTTCCCTTTGTTCATCGGTATGTTACTTGCCCGAGATTCGATCGTCGATATCTATATACCTAGTTCAATCCCGTTATCGGAAGTCTCTTTACTCGTCCCGTAATACAAGATCCCGTGACTAACACTTTAGTCACATTGCTTGCAAGGTTGTTGTGATGTTGTATTACCGAGTGGGCCCTGAGATACCTCTCCGTCACACGGAGTAACAATCACAGTCTTGATCCATACCCACTCAATAGAAACCCTTGGAGATACTAGTAGAGCACCTTTATAGTCACCCAGTTACGTTGCAACATTTTATACACACAAGGCACTCCTCCGGTGTCAGTGAGTTGCATGATCTCATGATCATAGGAACAGATACTTGACATGCAGAAAACTAGAGCAATAAACTCACACGATCATATGCTATGTTTATAGTTTGTGTCTTGTCCATCACATCATTCTCCCAATGATGTGATCCCATTATCAAATGACATATTATGTCCATGGCTAGGACACCTTGACAATCTTTGATCAACGAGCTAGTTTAATAGAGGCATACTAGGGACACAGTGTTGTCTATATATCCACACATGCAATGTGTTTCCAATCAATATAGTTATAGCATGGATAATAAACAATTATCATGAACAAGGAAATATAATAATAACCATTTTATTATTGCCTCTAGGGCATATTTCCAATAGTCTCCCACTTGCACTAGAGTCAATAATCTAGCTCACATCACTATGTGATTTACTTTGTAATGAATCGAACATCCATACAGTTCTGGTGTTTATCATGTTTACCCATTGGAAGATGTTTAGTCAATGGGTCTGCAACATTCAGATCCATGTGCACTTTGAAAATATTTATGTCCTCCTCCTTTATGTACTCGTGGATGGAATTGAAGTGTCGCTTTATGTGTCTGGTCCTCTTGTGAAACATTTGTTCCTTGGATAGAGCAATGGCACCAGTGTTGTCACAGAACAGATCCATTGGATTCAATGCACTAGGCACTACTCCAAGATCTGTCACGAACTCCTTCATCCAAACACCTTCCTTCGCCACCTCCGAGGCTGCGATGTACTCCGCTTCGCATGTAGAATGGACTACCATGCTCTGCTTGGAACTGTTGGGGAACGTTGCATGGGAAACAAAAAAATTCTACGCTTCACCAAGATCAATCTAGGAGATGAACATCTATCACAGGAGAGATTGGATCCACATACCCTTATAGATTGCTAAGTGGAAGCGTAAAGAACGCGGTTGATGTGGTCATACGTCTCCGCAATCCAAATCACAAGCCGTCCCACGAACTCCCGTTCAAGTGCCGAACGGCAACACCTCCGCGTTTAGCACATGTGCAACTCGGTGAAGATCTCTGCCTTCTTGATCCAGCAAGAGGGAGCGGAGAGGTAGATGGGTTCGTCGGCAGCACGACGGCATGGCAGTGGTGGTGGTGGAGCTGATCCGGCAGAGCTTCACTAAGCGTCGCCGAATCAATCTACTAGAGGAGAGGCTATCGGAGAGGGAGGAAGCGCTGCGCCGTGGCTTAGGGTGCGGCTGCCCTCCTCCCTCTCACATATATAGGGGGAGGGGAGGTGCACCCAACCCCTAGGGTTTCCCCCTTGGGGCGGCGGCCAAGGATGGAGGCGCCCTAGGGTGGCTTGCCACACAAGTAAGGTGGCGCCAACCCTAGGGTTGGCCCTCCCACCAATCCCCCTAGCCACATGGGCCTTCTGGGAGGGGCGGCCAGCACACAAGGGGCTGGTGTGCCCTCTCTCACAGCCCATGTAGCCCTTTGGGGCTGGTGGCCCGTTCCGGTGGACCCCCGGGACCCTCCCGGCACCCCGGTACATTACAGGTGACGCCCGAACTTTTCCCGGTAACCAACACGGAACATCCTATATATGAACCTTCACCCCCGGACCATTTTGTAGCTCCTCATCATGTTCGGGATCTCATCTGGTACTCCGAACAACCTTTGGTAACCACCATACATAACTCTATACTACCGAAACATCACCGAACCTTAAGTGTGCAGACCCTGCGGGTTCAAGAACTATGTAGACATGACCGAGACACCTCCATGGTCAATAACCAACAACGGAACCTGGATGCCCATGTTGGTTCCTACATGTTCTACAAAGATCTTTATCGGTCTAACCTCTATGTCAAGGATTCAGACAATCCCGCATGTCGTTCCCTTTGTTCTCCGGTATGTTACTTGCCCGAGATTCGATCATCGGTATCTCTATACATATTTCAATCTCGTTACTAGCAAGTTTCTTTACTCGTTCCGTAATACAAGATCTCGCGACTAACACTTAGTCACATTGCTTGCAAGGCTTGTTGTGATGTTGTATTACCGAGTGGGCCCTGAGATACCTCTCCGTCACACAGAGTAACAAATCCTAGTATTGATCCATGCCAATTCAACAGACACCCTCGAAGATACCTCTAGAGCACCTTTATAGTCACCCAGTTACATTGCGACGTTTGATACACACAAGGCACTCCTCCGGTGTCAGTGAGTTGCATGATCTCATGGTCATAGGAACAGATACTTGACATGCAGAAAACAGTAGCAATAAACTGACATGATCATACTCTACGTTTATAGTTTGGGTCTTGTCCATCACATCATTCTCCTAATTATGTGCTCCCGGTATCAAATGACATCTCATGTCCATGGCCAGGAAACCTTAACCATCTTTGATCAACGAGCTAGCCTGCTAGAGGCATACTAGGGACACAATGTTTGTCTATATGCCCACACATGTATTTAGTTTCCAATCAACACAATTATAGCATGGAAAATAAAGGATTATCATGAACAAGGAAATATAATAATAAACACTTTATTTATTACCTCTAGGGCATATTTCCAACAGTCTCCCACTTGCACTAGAGTCAATAATCAAGTTCACATCACTATGTGATTTACTTTGTAATGAATCGAACACTGTAACATCCCAAAATTTTATTTTGGAATGTTATGATTTATAGCTATGCATCTATCATCACCATTGTTTGAATGTATGTGTTAGTTGAAATGCCTTCTCTAAATTTCTGAAACCCCTTTCTACTTTCAATGTGTTGCTTTCACCTATTTGAAATCTTGGTAAAATGTTCAAAATAAGAGGGGAGTAACATGACACTCCACACCAGGGTCATCTTGGTGATCTATTTGAACAAAAATAACCAGGAGTTATTTTGAAAATATTTGCAAAAAGGCTTTAAAAACAAATAGGCAATTTCTAAAAATATTTTTTTTAAAGTGTTCAAATGACAGAATAAAAATGTTCATTAAATGGAATTTATTATTTTGTTAATTTTGATATATAATACTCCTATATTTAGAGATGATTTGAATGCTTTAAAGGTTTTTGAAACGCTGTGGAAAAACATTAAACAGAAACGGTAACGGTTTTAGTATTAAACGGGCCGGCCCACGGCAGTTACTCGCGAAGTTAATACCGATCGGCCGACCGACGCGGAAACCTCGCTCCCCTCTCGCTGACACTGGGTCCCACCCTGACCGCCCGAAGACCCGATCGGTCATCACTCTCCTCTCGCCCGACCTCGTTGCCGGCAGTTACTTCCCGGATCTCTCTCCTCTCTCTTCCCCCGCACTCCCCAGCGCCCCTATATAAGCCGGCCAGTCCCCGCTCTCCATCCCCCCGAGCCCCCTCTCTCCCTCGCTGAGGCGCTGCCAAATTCCTCGCCGGAGCCCCTGCCACCATCGGAGCTCCCATTGCTCGTGCCCGTCGCTCCACTCTTCCCCTCGCCCCTCCGACCTCTCCAATCGACGCCGGACGACCGCCGCTGTCGCCTGGACCTCTTTGCTGCCTCCCTCGACCACCAAAGCTACCTCCGGCGACGTCCTCGACCACCGGCCACCGTCACCATCGCCGGAGTCCACCTCCCCCTCCGGTAAAATCTTCGAGCTCACCCCCTCCCTCCGATCCAGACGTAACGGCCACGATTAGATCGGGTTATTCCCGAACCGTTTTCTGTTTAGGTTTGGTTGACCGCCCGAAGCACCGCTCGCACACACCCCCTTAGCCAATAGGATAGTGCCACGTCACCCCTGGCCGTCCGGTAGATATTTCACTTTTTCTGAATTTGTTTAGAAAACAGAACCTGTTATGATTTTGTTTTGCTTATAACTTTTAATCTATTTAATGTTTTGAGTTGATTCTTTTTTCAATAGATCAAATTTTTCATGTAGTTTCATACTGTACTTTTAAATTTCAAATTTGAACTATAATATTTGAATTGAATCAAATTTGCTCAAATCATTCAAATCTGAATAACTAGAGTTTGAAAATAGATTTTGACATGAATCTTTTTGCTACTGTTTGGTATTAGTTAGGACTACCTCCATGTTTAGTTTGAGGATTTTTAGGATGATTTTGATTAGTGTTCTAGCTATAAACAGAATCTGCTTAGTATTATAGTATAGTTTTATTTACTTAGTTTTAGTTAGTTTAACTTAGATTTAGTTTTAATTTGTTTAGTAGGTTCTGTTGTTTAAACATTTAGTGTTTTACTTGTTGTTAATACAAATATAAAATTGTTTAGTTTATTTCTTTGTTAATATAGGAATCACAATTTCTTTTCAAATAGGTTTATTTTGATTAAAACAACTAGTTAGTAATAGTTTTCTTTCAACAAAGTTTTATATAATTTAATTTTGTTTTCTAAAACAAGTTTATTTGTAAATTCTTCCCCGTTAAGAACATGTTTTGCTATTAAGTAATAAGTTTTGTTTTGCCCTTTTGTTAGTAAAACTATAGTTGTTTCATATAGTGTTTATCAAAACTTTCAAAAACTTTACTAAAGTTTTTCTCAACAAACTTTACTGAATTCAATTCTGTTATTAATAAAATATTTTGCTGTCAAAAATTGTTTGTTATTGCAAAATAGTTTTATTATGATAGTAGTGTTTTAGCAATCACCTCCTAGTAAACAAAACTTTGTGTGTTTTCTTGCTTGTGATTTTTATGCATTGTTTTGTCTTGATTGGTTACTAGTTCATGGTTGATGGTTGTGAGTTACCATATTTTGTTGTATGCTTATTGAGTGCTCTTGTTTGCTTCGTTAGAATATCCGGAGTGCGAAGCTTGTTACTTAGAGTCACTCACGTACGAAGATCGTCAATCAGGCAAGTCACTTTGATCATGTTTACCCATGTTTTATATGCATTAGTTCTACCATCTTCCCCAATTGCATGCAAGATAGGTTAGTTGGAAACTTGGTTACATTGTAGTAGTATCATGTGGTAGGTACCCCCTCAAACTCTTTGACACATTGGCCCCGGGAAATGTTGTTTTACTTTTTGCTATGCTATTAGTAGACGGGGTTGGTTGTGTGATTCATGAGAGTTGAGAGAGTTAATAATTTCAAGACCTACATAATGATCAAGATTTCAAGACTCCGAGTTTTCAACATACCTCTGGGTGGATGATGGTTGAACGGCACCCTGGAGAAACCAGTGGATTTGCCTAGGTGATGCTGGAGATGGCCAGTATTCACGTGGAAAGATCCACCCAGGCACAAAGAGATGGATGGGTGCTTCAAGACCCAAGGCTTACCTGCACAGCCACAAGTCATTATGGGCTCTGGCTTGGTTGGATATCGTGGTGACCCTGGACAGGCGGTGCTACGAGATGTAGAAGAACGATAGGAAAGGATGGGCACCGTCAGAGTCGCAGGGAAACCCTTTGGAAGACCATGTTTTGGTCATCCATTTCTCAAACACCCTGAAGTGCGAGAAATTAAACGGAGGCGACCAAATCTTGTGGGGAACGTGTGCAAAACTCTGCAGAGTACTCAAACCTAATCGATTAGCCGTGTCCACGGTCATGGACGACTTGAGCCAAAGGAACTGAAATATTCGGAATTCTCAACACAAGTAATATGATGATGTGGGTAATTTAACAATTGGGTATGAGAATTGGTTGGTGGAACCATCTCATTAATCAACCAACTTAGTAATAATTTTTGCTTATCCCTCTCTTGATGTAGGAAAAAAATTTGGCTTTACGCAAAAACTTACCACCCCACCTGGCATATAAGCATGTAGATTAGATGATTATCTTTTCACCCCTCTCTTGTGACTTTGCCGGCATATTCCATATGCTGACCTACACGGCTGCAACGTATCATGTTGCAGAGTATTTTCCCAACCAGGAGTGAGGACACGTTCTATGCTCGGTGAGATGCCCTTGGAGTCAGATGGACTCATCTACCTCCGGCGCTTCCGCAAGATTTAGATATTCTCATGAGTTGGCATTCAGCCACTTTATTGTAATTTTTATTGTAATAAAGGACTCGATATGAGATTTTGATTAATATAATGTTGTGTGATTTCCCTTTGATATATACATTGATGTACCGTGTGTGTACCAGCATGATCTTGGGATGGTACGGAAACACCGGAGATTCGACCTTTCAGGTCGGGTCGCTACAAACACCCATGCAGTTCTGGTGTTGATCATGTTTAGCCCTTGGAAGAGGTTTAGTCAACGGGTCTGCAATATTCAGATCCGTGTGCACTTTGCAAATATTTATGTCCTTCTCCTCGACGTAATCGCGGATGGAATTGAAGCGTCACTTTATGTGTCTGGTCCTCTTGTGAAACCTTGGTTCCTTGGCCAAAGCACTGGCACGAGTGTTGTCACAGAACAGAGCCATTGGATTCAGTGCACTAGGCACTACTCCAAGATCTGTCATGAACTGCTTCATCTAGACACATTCCTTCGCTGCCTCTGAGGCTGCGATGTACTCCGCTTCGCATGTAGAATTGGCTACCACGCTTTGCTTGGAACTGCACCAGCTTACCGCTCCCCCATTGAGAATAAACACGTATCCGGTTTGTGACTTAGGGTCATCTGGAACAGTGTCAAAGCTTGCATCGACGTAACCCTTTACGATGAGCTCTTGATCACCTCCATAAACGAGAAACATTTCCTTAGTCATTTTCAGGTACTTAAGGATATTCTTGACCGCCTTCAAGTGCTCCATTCTAGGATCACTTTGAAACCTTCCGGCCATACTTATGGCAAGGCTGACATCGGGTCTTGTGCACAACATCACATACATGATAGAGCCCATGGCTGAAGCATAGGGGATGACACTCATCTTCTCTCTATCTTCTGCAGTCACTTGGCATTGAGTCTTACTCAACTTCACACCTTGCAACACAGGCAAGAACCTCTTCTTGGACTGATCCATTTTGAACTTCTTCAAAAATTTATCAAGGTATGTGCTTTGTGAAAGTGTGATCAAGCGTCCTGATCTATCTCTATAGATTTTAATGCCGAATATGAAAGCAGCTTCTCCTAGGTCCTCATTGAAAAAATCTTGGTCAAATATTCCTTCACGCTTTCCAGCATTTATATATTATTTCCAATCAGCAATATGTCATCCACATATAATATTAGAAATGCTACAGAGCTCCCACTCACTTTCTTGTAAATACAAGCTTCTCCATAAACTTGTATAAACCCAAACGCCTTGATCACCTCATAAAGCGCTTATTCCAACTCCAAGATGCTTGCACCAGTCCATAAATGGATCGCTGGAGTTTGCAAACTTTGTCAGCATTCTCTGGATCGACAAAACCCGGTTGCATCATATACAACTCTTCCTCAAGGAAACCATTAAGGAACGATGTTTTGACATCCATCTCCCAAATTTCATAGTCAAAATATGTAGCTTTTGCTAACATGATTCTGACGGACTTAAGCATCGCTACAGGTGAGAAGGTCTCATCATAGTCAACTCCTTGAACTTGTGAAAAAAAACCTTTGCCACAAGTCGAGCTTTATAGATGGTGGCATTTCCGTGCGCGTCCGTCTTCTTCTTAAAGATCTATTTATTCTGAATGGCCTTTCACCCTTCAGGTAATACTTCAAAAGTCCATACTTTGTTTTCATACATGGATCCCATCTTGGATTTCATGGCCTCTAACCATTTCTTGGAATCCGTTCCCATCATCGCTCCTCCATAGCTCGTAGGTTCATTGTTGTCTAACAACATGACCTCCAAGACAGGGTTGTCGTACCACTCAGGAGCAGTACGCGCCCTTGTCGACCTACGAGGTTCAACAACAACTGGATCCAAAGTTTCATGATCATCATCATTAACTACCTCTTCATTCGTCGTTGGCTCCATAGAAACATCTTTCTACGATGCACTACTCTCTGGTTGAAGTGAAGGTTCAATAACCTCATCAAGTTCTACTTTCCTTCCACTCAATTCTTTTGAGAGAAACTCTTTCTCAAGAAATGTTCTGTTTTTAGCGACAAACACTTTGCCTTTGGATATGAGATAGAAGGTATACCCAATTGTTTCTTTTGCGAATCCTATGAAGACGCATTTCTCCGCTTTGGGTTCCAGCTTTTCATGCTGAAGCTTTTTGACATAAGCATCACATCCCCAAACTTTAAGAAATGACAACTTTGGCTTCTTGCCAAACCACAGTTCATATGACATCGTCTCAACGGATTTCGATGGTGCCCTCTTTAAAGTGAATGCAGCTATCTCTAATGGATAATCCCAAAACGATAGTGGCAAATCGGTAGGATACATCATAGAACGCACCATACCTAATAAGGTTCCATTACGATGTTCGTACACACCATTACGTTGTGATGTTCCAGGCGGGGTCAATTGTGAAACAATTCCACACTGTCTTAAGTGACTGCCAAACTCATAACTCCAATATTCACCTGCTCGATCAGATTGTAGGAATTTAATCTTCTTGTTACGATGATTCTCAACTTCACTCTGAAATTGCTTGAATTTTTCAAATGTTTCAGACTTGTGTTTCATTAAGTAAATAGACCCATATCTACTTAAGTCATCAGTGAAGGTGAGAAAATAACGATATCCATCGTGCACCTCAATGCTCATCGGACTGCACACATCAGTATGTATGATTTCCAACAAGTCACTTGCCCGTTCCATTGTTCCAGAGAACGGGGTATTAGTCATCTTGCCCATGAGGCATGGTTCACGTGTGTCAAGTGATTCAAAATCAAGTGACTCCAAAAGTCCATCAGCATGGAGCTTCTTCATGTGTTTCACACCAATATGACCTAAACGGCAGTGCCACAAGAAAGTGGTACTATCATTATCTATTGTATATTTTTTGGAATCAATGTTATGAACATGTGTATCATCACTATCGAGATTCAATATGAATAAACCCCTCACAATGGGTGCATGAATAATACGTCTCCAACGTATCTATAATATTTGATGATGTCATGATATTATATTATCTGTTTTGGATGTTTTATATGCATTAATATGCTATTTTATATTATTTTGGGGAATAACTTATTAATCTAGAGCCCAGTGTCAGTTTCTGTTTTTTCTTTGTTTTTGAGTATTGCAGATATGGAATAATAAACAGAGTCCAAACGGAATAAAATCTTCGTAATGATTTTTTCTAGAAGGAAATAGATATACCAAACTTGGAGTGCACGCCGGGGCATCTGCCAGGAGGTCACAAGCCAAGGAGGCGCGACCACCCCCTGGCCGCGCCTGGCAGGCTTGCCACCTCCTAGCAAGTCTCCTAGCCCTAATCTTCCTCCTATAAATACCCAAATATTCCCCCAATACCAATGGGAGCTAGGAAAATACTTTTTCGCCGCCTGAAGCCTCCGTTCCTGAGAGATCCAATCTTGGAGCCTTTTCCGATAATCTGTCGTAGGGGGATCAGATCACGGAGGGCATCTACATCAACTCCATTGCCCCTCTGATGATGCGTGAGCAGTCCACCACAGACCTATGGGTCTATAGCTAGTAGCTAGATGGCTTATTCTCTCTCTTTGTGCTTCAATAACATGTTCTTCATGATCTTCATGGAGTTTTATCCGATGTAATACTCTTTTGCTGTGTGTTTTTCGAGATCAGATGAATTCTAGGTTTACGTTCAAATTAACCATGAATATTATTTGAGTCTTTTCTGAATTCTTATATGCATGATTTCATATCTTTGCAAATATCTTCGAGTTATTGGTTTGGTTTGGCCAACTAGATTGGTAATTCTTGCAATGGGAGAAGTGCTTGGTTTTGGGTACAATCTTGTGGTGTCCTCACCCAGTGACAAAGTAGGGGTAGCGAGGCACGTATTGTATTGTTGCAACCAAGGGTAAAAAGATGGGGTTTTCATCATATTGCTTGAGTTTATCCCTCTACATCGTGTCATCTTACCTAATGTGTTACTCTGTTCTTCATGAACTTAATACTCTAGATGCAGGCAGGAGTCGGTCGATGTGTGGAGTAATAGTAGTAGATGCAGAATTGTTTCGATCTACTTGACACAGACGTGACGCCTATATGCATAATCATTGCCTTGGGTATATTCATGATTATTCTCTTTTCTATCAATTGCTTGACAGTAATTTGTTCGCCCACCATAATACTTTCCTTCAAGAGAGAAGCCTCTAGTGAAACCTATGGCACATGGGTCTACTTTCCATAATATATTTTCAGATCTATAAACCAAAAATACCTTGCTGCAATTTATTTACCTTTTTTACTTTCCGCAATCTTTTACATCTATCTCTATCAGATCTAATCCTTGCAAATAACCGTGAAGGGATTGACAACCCCTTTATAGCGTTGGGTGCAAGAGTTTCATTGTGTGTGTAGGTGCATCCATTGGTGACTTGCTTGTTCCTCCTAGTGGATTGACACCTTGGTTCTCAAAAATTGAGGGAAATACTTCTCTACTTCGCTGCATCACCCTTTCTTCTTAAAGGGAAAACCAGCACATGCTCAAGAGGTAGCAATGACCATAAAAGATATTACTCATATAAATAGAACAACCATTATTCTCTGATTTAAATGAGCAACCATCTCGCAATAAACAAGATCCCGATATAATGTTCATGCTTAACACAGGCACTAAATAAACGATTATTCAGGTTCATCACTAATCCCGATGGTAATCGAAGAGACAGCATGTCGACGGCAATCACATCAACCTTGGAACCATTTCCCACGTGCATCGTCACTTCGTCCTTTGCTAGCCTTCGTCTATCCCGTAGCTTCTGTTTTGAGTTGCAAATGTGAGTAACCGAACCGGTATCAAATACATAAGCACTACAACGATAGTTGGTAAGGTACACATCAATAACATGTATATCATATATACCTTGTTTGGTGTTGTCCGCCTTCTTCTCGGCCAGATAGTTGGGGCGGTTCCGCTTCTAGTGACCAGTTCACTTGAATTGAAAGCACTCAGTTTCTGGCTTGGGTATAGCCTTGGATTTCTTAACGAGAGGAGCAATTGTTGGAAATATGCCCTAGAGGAAATAATAAATTGGTTATTATCCTATTTCCTTGTTCATGATAATTGTTTATTATCCATGCTATAATTGTGTTGATCGGAAACTCAGATACATGTGTGGATACATAGACAACACCATGTCCCTAGTATGCCTCTAATAGACTAGCTCGTTGATCAAAGATGGCTATGGTTTCCTAGTCATGGACATGAGATGTCATTTGATAACGGGATCACGTCATTAGGAGAATGATGTGATGGACAAGACCCAAACTACAAACATAGCATATGATCGTCTCAGTTTATTGCTACAGTTTTCTGTATGTCAAGTATTTGTTCCTATGACCATGAGATCATGCAACTCACTGACACCGGAGGAGTACCTTGTGTGTATCAAACGTCACAACGTAACTGGGTGACTATAAAGGTGCTCTACAGGTATCTCCGAGGGTGTTTGTTGGGTTGGCATGGATCAAGACTGGGATTTGTTACTCTGTGTGACGGAGAGGTATCTCAGGGCCCACTTGGTAATACAACATCACAATAAGCCTTGCAAGCAATGTGACTAAGTGTTAGTCATGGGATCTTCTATTACAGAACGAGTAAAGAGACTTGTTGTTAACGAGGTTGAACTAGGTATGGAGATCCCGACGATCGAATCTTGGGCAAGTAACATACCGAAGAACAAAGGGAACGTCATACGGGATTAACTGAATCCTTGACATAGAGGTTCGATCGATAAAGATCTTCGTAGAATATGTAGGAACCAATATGGGCATCCAGGTCCTGCTATTGGTTATTGACCGTAGAGGTGTCTCGGTCATGTCTACATAGTTCTCGAACCCGCAGGGTCTGCACACTTAAGGTTTGGTGACGTTTCGGTAGTATAAAGTTATGTATGGTGGTGACCTAAGGTTGTTCGGAGTCCCGGATGAGATCTCGGACATCACGAGGAGCTCCGAAATGGTCCGGAGGTAAAGATTGATATATAGGAAGTCCTGTTTTGGTCGCCAGAAAAGTTTCGGGCTCATCAATAGTGTACCGGGAGTGTCGGTACTGTACTGGGGGACCATCGGGAGAGGTATTTCGACCCAGGAGGATACATGGGCTGTGGGAGGAGGAAAACCAGCCCCTGGTGAGCTGGCCGAAGCCTCCTCTAAGGGCCCATGTGGCTGGAGTGGTTTGAGAAGGAAAAAATCCAAAGGTGGAGAGGTGGAAAGAGTTTCCAAGTGGAAAGGAGGAATCCTACTCCTAATAGGATTGGAGTAGGACTCCTCCACCTCCAATTTCGACCAAACCTTGAGGGTTTGAGGCTGCCTCCTCTCTTCCCTCCCTCCTATATATACTAGAGGATTTATAGGAAAAAGCTAACCCTAATAGCCACGTGCTACCTCTCCTCTAGATCGCGGTTTCTCCTCTAGATTGGTTTTCAGCAGTGCTTAGGCAAAGCCCTGCTGGAATAGCTCCACCACCATTGTCGCAATGCCGTTGCGCTGCCGGAGAACTCATCTACCTCTCCGCTCCCTCTTTTTGGATCAAGAAGGCGGAGATCGTCATCGATTTGTACGTGTGCTGAACACGGAGGTGCCGTCCATTCGGTGCTAGATCGGAAGGGCCGTGATCAAGATCGCGAGACGGATCGTGATGAGATCGCGGGACGGATCGTGATGAGTTCGCGGGACGAATCGTGATTGGATCACGGGACGGATCGTGATGATATCGCGGGATGCTCGGCGATTTGGATCGCGAAGACGTTCGACTACACCAACCGTGTTTCTTAACGCTTCCTGCTTAGCGATCTACAAGGGTATGTAGATCCACTCTCCCTCTCGTAGATGCTCATCACCAAGGATAGATCTTGCGTGTGCATACGAAATTTTTTGTTTCCCATGCAACGTTCCCCAACAGTGGTATCAGAGCTAGGTCTATGTGTAGATGAGATCTCGAGTAGAACACAAAGAGTTTGTGGGCGTTGATGCTTAGATTGCTTCCTCCCTTGGTCGTGTTTTGGTTTAGCGGTATTGTGGGATGAAGCGGCTCAGACCAACCTTACTCATACGCTTACGAGAGACCGGTTCCATCGACTGATGTGTAGCTTTGTTGCACAAAGATGGCTGGCGGGTGTCTGTCTCTCCTACTCTAGTTGGATCGGATTCGACAAGGTGGTCCTTGAGAACGTTGAATAGCAATTTGTGTATCACCATTGTGGTTTTTGTGTTGGTGAGAATTGTTCTTGCTAGATACCGGCCGTAGCAGCCACGTAAAACATGCAACAACAATTAGAGGACGTCTAACTTGGTTTTGCAGGGTATGTTGTGATGCGATATGGCCAATTACATGATGGGATATATGTGATGTATGAGATGATCATGTTTTGTATAGAATATCACGACTTTCATGCCGATGAGTACGGCAACTGGCAGGAGCCATATGGTTGTCTTTAATTATTTTCGCTGTTTTTGCTTTACTTTATCGCTATGAGTTAGCAATAGTCATGGAAGCAACAGTCGGTGCGGCAACCCCGAGGGTGACACATTGATGGAGATCAAGATGATGGAGATCATGGTGTCATGCTGTTGACGATGGAGTTCATGCCGGTGCTTTGGAGATGGAGATCAAAAGCACAAGTTCATGGCCATATCATGTCACTTATGATTTGCATGGGATGTTAATACTTTTATGCATCTTATTTTGCTTAGGATGACGATAGCATCATTGTGAAAGTTCGTCGTGTCGAGACACCACGTGATGATCAGGTGCGATAGACTCTACGTTCACATACAACGGGTGCAAGCTAGTGTTGCACATGCAAAACACCCGGGTTAAACTTGACAAGACTAGCATGTAAATACATTGCTTCGGAACACAAGAGACCGAAAGTTCAAACACGAGTCATATAGTAGATATGACCAACATGATGATGTTCACCATTGAAACCACCTCAACTCACGTGATGATCAGACTTGAATTGGTGAATTTGGATCATGTATCACTCATATGAATAGAGGGATGTCAATTTGAGTGGGAGCTTTAGTAATTTGATTAACTAAACTCATTATCTTGAACAATAGTCTTAGTAACCTTTGCATATTTATGTTGTGGATCAATGGCTCGCTCAGTAGTTCCCCTGAATTTTAATGTGTTCCTAGAGAAAGCCAAGTTGAAAGATGATGGAAGTAACTTCATGGACTGGGCCCATAATATGAGGATTATCCTAACGGCTTCCCAGAAAGCTTATGTCCTTCATTCACCGCTTGGTTACCCACCCTCTCCCGTGTCGTCCGAAGATGTTAAGAACGCTTGGGAGACACGTTCTAGAGATCACTCAATAGTTCAATGTGCAATGTTGTATGGCTTAGAACCGGGACTTCAAAGAAATTTTGAACATCATGGAGCATATGAGATTTCCAGGAGTTGAAGTTTATCTTTGACAAGAATGCCCATATCGAGAGGTATGAGACCTCCAATAAGTTCTATGCTTGCAAGATGGAGGAGAACAGGTCTGTCAGCGAACATATACTCAGAATATCTGGGTATTTGAACCGTCTGGCTGAGTTAGGGATGCCCCTTCCGCCGAAGGCGATCACTAACAGATTTCTTCAATCATTTCCACCTAGCTACAAGAGCTTCATAATGAACTATAACATGCACAGGATGAACAAGTCAGTTGTCGAGCTGTTTGTGATGCTGAAAATCGCTGAGTCTGAAATCCAGAAAGAACATCAAGTGTTGATGGTCCTAAAACCACTAGTTTCAAGAAGAATGGCAAGGGCAATAAGGGTAACTCCAAGAAGCATGGCAAAGCAGTTGTTGTTGGGGAACGTTGCATGGGAAACAAAAAATTTCCTATGCAAACGCAATATCTATCCATGGTGATGAGCATCTACGAGAGGGAGAGTGGATCTACATACCCTTGTAGATCGCTAAGCGGGATGCGTTAAGAAACGCGGTTGGTGTAGTCGAACATCTTCGCGATCCAAATCGTCGAGCGTCCCGCGATCCAATCACGATCCGTCCTGATCAAGCACCGAACGGACGGCACCTCCGCGTTCAGCACACGTACAGCTTGATGACGATCTCCGCCTTCTTGATCCAGAAAGAGGGAGCGGAGAGGTAAACAAGTTCTCCGACAGCGCGACGGCGTTGCGGCGATGGTGGTGGAGCAATTCTGGCAGGGCTTTGCCTAAGCACTGCAGAAAACCGATCTAGAGGAGAAACTATGCACTAGAGGAGAGGGTAGCACGTGGCTAAAAAAACTAGTGCAAAAGCCCTAAAACCTCTAGTATATATAAGAGGAAGAGAGGAGGAGGCTTGGCGCAAGGGCCAAGACCTCTAGGCTTCGACCGAAGTGGGAGGAGAGGAGGAATCCTCCTCCAATCCTAGTAGGACTATTCTCAGCTGCATGGGCCTTGTGTGGGACTTCCACCAGCCCACTAAGGGCTGGTATTCATCCTCTCACAGCCCATGTAGCCTCTTTGGTCGAAATACCCCTCCCGATGGTCTCCCGGTACACTACCGGCACTCCCAGTACACTACCGATGAGCCCGAAACTTTTTCGGCGACCAAAATAGGACTTCCTGTATATCAATCTTTACCTCCGGACCATTCTAGAGCTTCTCATGACGTCCGGGATCTCATCCGGGACTCCAAAAAACCTTCTATCACCACCATACATAACTTTATACTACCGAAACATCACCGAACCTTAAGTGTGCAGACCCTTCGGGTTCGAGAACTATGTAGACATGACCGAGACACCTCTACGGTAAATAACCAATAGCAGGACCTAGATGCCCATATTGGTTCCTACATATTCTATGAAGATCTTTATCGGTCGAACCTCTGTGTCAAGGATTCAGTTAATCCCGTATGATGTTCCCTTTGTTCTTCGGTATGTTACTTGCCCGAGATTCGATCATCGGTATCTCCATACCTAGTTCAACATCGTTACCGACAAGTCTCTTTACTTGTTCCGTAATACTAGATCCCGTGATTAACACTTAGTCACATTACTTGCAAGGCTTATTATGATGTTGTATTACCGAGTGGGCCCTAAGATACCTCTCCGTCACACGGAGTAACAAATCCCAGTCTTGATCCATGCCAACCCAACAGACACCCTCGGAGATACCTATAGAGCACCTTTATAGTCATCCAGTTACGTTGCGATGTTTGATACACACAAGGCACTCCTCCGGTGTCCGTGAGTTGCATGATCTCATGGTCATAGGAACATATACTTGACATGCAGAAAACAGTAGTAATAAACCGATACGATCATATGCTACATTTGTAGTTTGGGTCTTGTCCATCACATCATTCTCCTAATGATGTGATCCCGTTATCAAATGACATCACATGTCAATGTCTAGGAAACCTTGACCATCTTTAATCAACGAGCTAGTTTACTAGAGGCATACTAGGGACAAAGTGTTGTTTATTTATCCACACATGTAATGTGTTTCTAATCAATACAATTATAGCATGGACAATAAACAATTATCATGAACAAGGAAATATAATAATAAACACTTTATTTATTGCCTCTAGGGCATATTTCCAACACGATGTAACAGGGTGCGTCGACCCCCCTGGGCACGCCCTATTGCCACATGCCTCCCTCGTGCGGCCTTCGGTCTTCTCCCGAAGCTTCCAGGTATACTTTTGTTCCAAAAAAATAATCAAAAAATGTGGCAATTGGACTTTGTTTGGTACTATAAACCAGAAAAGCCAAAAACATGCAGAAAACGACAACTGGCACTAGGCACTGGGTTAATAGGTTAGTGCTAAAAAATAATATGAATTGGCAAATAAATGTCTAAAAATCATCCTAGAATGATAATATAGCATGGAACGATAAAAAAGTATAGATACGTTGGAGATGTATCAGCATCTCCAAGCTTAATTCGTGCTCGTCCTCGAGTAGGTAAATTACAAAAACAAATTTTTTGATGTGACATTCTACCCAACATGTAATCTATTGCAGGTGTGATCATTGACAAATGATGAACTAACAAACACTAACATAGTAATATCCATAAACATAAGTAACATAATCATCAATATTCAAAATATACGATCGTTAAAGAATGTTTACCCTCATTCATTTTATCATATTACCATGGCATGGCTCCGTCTTCACCCCATAAATACAAATGTCAAGCACCACGGTGTTAAGTCAGGAAATTGGTTCTTAGTTTTTAACACACTTCGGCTTTTAATTACTCACGCAATACATGAGCATGAACCACGGATATAGCATATTGGTGGAATAGAATAAGGTGGTAGGTATCAAAGGGATAACAACTGGAGAAGAAAGTCTCGCATCAACTCGGCGTATAAACAAGCTATGGAGATGCCCATCAATAGATATCAATGCGAGGAGTAGGGATTTCCATGCAACAGATGCACTAGAGCTATAAGTTATGAAAGCTCAAATGAATCTAAATGGGTGTGCATCCAACTTTCTTGCTCATGAAGACCTTGAACGTTTGAGGAAGCCTGTCACCAGAATATAAAAGCCAAGTTCTATAACAAAAAATTCCCACTGGCATATGGAAGTGGTAAAACATGAGACTCTCTATATGAAAACAGGGTGCCACTTTGAGGCACAAGTGTGGAAAAAGAGGTAGTAGCATTGTCCCCTCTCTCTTTTCTCTCATTTATTTTTTTTCTTTTTCTCTCTTTTTTCTTTATTTTTCTCTTCCTTTTTTCTTTTAATTTTTTATCCAGAGTCTCATCCCGACTTATGGGGGAATCATTGCTCCATCTTTCTTTCCCCACTGAGATAGTGCCCTAATAATGATGAACATCACACTTTTATTTACTTACAACTCGATATGAAAAACTAAACAATATGACTCTATATGAATGCCTCTGGCAGTGTACCAGGATGTGCAATGATCTAGCTTAACATGTATGATAATGATGAACGGTGGCTTTGCCACAAAACTATGTCACCTACATGATCATGCAAAGCAATATGACAATGGGTGTACAAGTCATATGATGTAACGATGGAAGTTTCATGGCAATATATCTAGGAATAGCTATGGAAATGTCATGATAGGTAGGTATGGTGGTTGTTTTTAGGATGATATAATGAGGCTTATGTGCAACAGAGCATATCATGTCGCGGGGTTTGGATGCACCGGCAAAGTTTGCACCAATCCTCGAGGTGAGAATGGGAAATGCACGGTACTAAAGAGGCTAGCAAATATGAAAAGGTGAGAGTGCGTACATCCATGGATTCATATTATTCATAAAGAACTCACATACTCATTACAAGGTTTTATTAACTCTCTCAATGCATTACTACTCGCATGCCCCTAGGGAGGAGGTTGGGAGGAGTTAACCATCGCGCACCTCCGACCTAAACAACACTAGGATTTCAACGAGGAATAAGAATGCCCACACATCATCACCATGCCATAACCAATATTTAGATGAAAACAAATAAACACCCTTTAACTATCGATATTTTTACTAACCAACAACCATGCACTCATGCCCTTTCATATTACCACATAAAAATCATTAACCAACAATTTCTCTTTTATGTGCTACATGTGGTTTTGATTATGCACTCATTGATTACCTGTTATTTTTTGTTTCGCCTTATAACCCATGCAAATTTCCGTCACTATTTATTAACTCTCAAACAGATATAAGTGAAGAATGAGAGTGAAATTATTTCTATAAAATCTATACGCCACTAATATGTCTCCAATGTATTTATAATTTTTGATTGTTTCATGTTATTATATTATCATTCTAGGATAATTTTTGAGTATTTATTTACTAATTAATATTATTTTGAGCACTAACCTATTAACCCAATGCCCAATGCCAGTTGTTGTTTTCTGCATGTTTTTGGCATTTCAGGTTTACGGTGCCAAACGAAGTCCAATCGCCACAAAATTTTAATATGATTTTTTCTGGACCAAAAGAAGACCTAGAAGCTTACGAAGGAGGTCGGGGGCACAAAGGAGGCACTGATACGTATCCAATGTATCTATAATTTTGGTTGTTCCATGCTATTATATTATCTCTTTTGGATGTTTTATATGCATTAATATGCTATTTTATATTATTTTTGGGACTAACCTATTAACCTAGAGCCCAGTGCCAATTTTGGCTTTTCCCCTTGTTTTTGAGTATTGTAGATAAGGAATATTAAACAGAGTCCAAACGGAATAAAATCTTCACGATGATTTTTCTTGGACCAGAAGACATCTACGAGACTTGGAGAGGAAGGCAGGAGACCTACCAGGAGGTCACAAGCCACCCTGGTGCGGCCAGGGGGCGTGTCCCCCTAGCTTGTGGCCCCCAGCAGGTCCTCTAACCCTAATCTTCGGCCTATAAATTCCCAAATATTCCCCCAATACCAAAAGATCCACGATAATACTTTTCCACTGCCGGAAGCCTCCGTTCTCGAGAGATCCAATCTTGGAGCCTTTTCCGGTAATCTGCTAGAGGGGGATTCAATCACGGAGGGCATCTACATCGACTCCATTGCTCCTCTGATGATGTGTGAGTAGTCCAGCACAGACCTGGGGGTCCATAGCTAGTATCTAGATGGCTTCTTCTCTCTCTTTGCGCTTCAATATCATGTTGTCCATGATCTTCATGGGGATCTATCCGGTGTAATACTCTTTTGTGGTGTGAGAAGTGCTTAGTTTTGGGTTCAATCTTGCGGTGTCCTCACCCAGTGACAAAGTAGGGGTAGCAAGGCACGTGTTGTATTGTTGCCATCAAAGGTAAAAAGATGGGATTTTCATCATATTTCTTGAGTTTATCCCTCTAGATCATGTCATCTTACTTAATGCGTTACCCTGTTCTTCATGAACTTAATACTCTAGATGCAGGCAGGAGTCGGTCGATGTGTAGAGTAATAGTAGTAGATGCGGAATCGTTTCGGTCTACTTGACACGGACGTGATGCCTATATGCATAATCTTTGCCTTGGATATCGTCATAACTATGCACTTTTCTATCAATTGCTCGACAGTAATTTGTTCACCCACCCTGTTATTTTCTTTCAAGAGCGAAGCCTTTAGTGAAACCTATGGCCCTCGGGTCTATTTTCCATCTTATATTTTCAGATCTATATACCAAAAATACCTTGCTGCAATTTATTTACTTTTTACTTTCCTCAATCTTTTACATCTATCTCTATCAGATCTAATCCTTGCAAGTAATGGTGAAGGGATTGACAACCCCTTTATAGCGTTGGGTGCAAGTGTTTGATTGTTTGTGTAGGTGCATCTATTGGTGACTTGCTTATTCCTCCTACTGGATTGATACCTTGGTTCTCAACATCTGAGGTAAATACTTATCTACTTTGCTGCATCACCCTTTTCTCTTCAAGGGAAAACCAATGCAACCACAAGAAGTAGCAAGAAGGATTTCTGGCGCCATTGCCAGGGAGGATACACATCAAGCCTACCAAGTACCAATCACAAACTCGTCTCTTGCATTCACATTATTTGCCATTTGCCTCTCGTTTTCCTCTCGCCCCATTTCACCAATTTGCCATTTTATTCGCCTTCTCGTTTTTGTTTGCCCCTTTTTCTTGCCAGATGTTTTGCTTGTTACTATGTGTAACATCCCAAATTTTGGAATGTTATAATAAATAGTTGAATTGTTGATTGTTTGACTGAGTGAAATTTGAAACTTTTGAATGAGTGGGAGTAACATGACTCTCCCTCTTTGCTTTTGAATTCAAATTCATCCAATCCAAACCATTGAGAGAAGATGACATGACTTCCTCAAAATAAAGCATTTGAAAATATGGAATTTAAAATTATTGAATTTTTTTATTTAATACTTGGTCCATTTTAAGTTTTGGATGCATTCAAAAATCACTTGCACAAATTCAAAGATTTTGAGAGGAGGAACATGACCCTTCAAACCACGGGTAATTTTGTGAAATATTTGAACCATAAAACCAAAGGGATTATTTGAAAAATATTTGCAAAAGAAATAAAATCAATTTAGGCATTTTCTGAAAATAATTTTCTATGATGTATTTATTTTGGACGTGTAAAAATGTTCATTAGATGTAATTTAGTTTTTTGATCATTTTTGTATGTAATACCTAAATATTTGACCCAATATTCATTTTCCTTTTCATAGTTTTCTTTCCTGTTTTTGAAAAAAAATGGGAAAGGTTCTTTTTAACGGAAACGAACCGAGGCCCAAACGGAATGGTGTCGGCCAGGATCCTCCTCGCAGGATCCGAATCCCCTTCGAAACGGCCACCGATCCCCTCGTCCCCCTCTTTCGCTCTCTAGCAGCCTAGCCCCACCGCCTGATCTGAATCCCCCTCGGCCACCTCCTTCCTTCGCTGCTCCCCCTTCCTTCCCGACACCGGTTGGTGTAGTCGAACGTCTTCGCGATCCAAATCGCCGAGCGTCCCGCGATCTCATCACGATCTGTCCCGCGATCCAATCACGATCCATCCCGCGAACTCATCATGATCCATCATGTGATCTCATCACGATCCGTCCCGCGATCTCGTCACGATCCGTCTTGCAATCTTGATCACGGTCCTTTCGATCTAGCGCCGAACGGACGACACCTCCGCGTTCAGCACACGTATAGCTTGATGATGATCTCCACCTTCTTGATCCAGCAAGAGGGAGCGGAGAGGTAGAAGAGTTCTCCGGCAGCATGACGGCACTGCGGTGATGGTGGTGGAGTTATTCCGGCAGGGCTTCGCCTAAGCACTGAAGAAAACCGATCTAGAGGAGAAACTATGCACTAGAGGAACGGGTAGCACGTGGCTGAAAATTCTGTGCCAAAACCCTAAAATCCTCTAGTATATATAGGAGGAGAGGAGGAGGAGGTTTGGCTGCCAAAAAGCCATCCCTTGGGTCGGCCAAAGTGGGGAGGAGAGGACGACTCCTCCTCCAATCCTAGTAGGACTAGGATTCCTCCTTTTTTGGCCTTTTTCCACCTTTTTCCCTTTGGGCTTTTTATCCCAGCCGCATGGGCCTTGTGTGGGACTTCCAGCAGCCCAAAAAAGGCTGGTATTTACTCTCCCACAGCCCATGAAGCCTCTTGGGTCGAAATACCCCTCCCGGTGGTCTCCCGGTACACTACCGGCACTCCCGGTACATTACCGATTAGCCCGAAACTTTTCCGGCGACCAAAATGGGACTTCCTATATATCAATATTTACCTCCGGACCATTCTGAAGCTCCTCGTGACGTCTGTGATCTCATACGGGACTCCGAACAACCTTCAGTCACCACCATACATAACTCTATACTACCGAAACGTCACCGAAACCTTAAGTGTGCAGACCCTGCGGGTTCGAGAACTATGTAGACATGACCGAGACACCTCCACGGTCAATAACCAATAGAGGGACCTGGATGCCCATATTGGTTCCTACATATTCTACGAAGATCTTTATCGGTCGAACCTCTATGTCAAGGATTCAGTTAATCCCGTATGATGTTCCCTTTGTTCTTCGGCATGTTACTTGCCCGAGATTCGATCGTCGGTATCTCCATACCTAGTTCAACCTCGTTACCGGCAAGTCTCTTTACTCGTTCCGTAATACAAGATCCCGTGACTAACACTTAGTCAAATTGCTTGCAAGGCTTGTTGTGATGTTGTATTACCGAGTGGGCCCTGAGATACCTCTCCGTCACACGGAGTAACAAATCCCAGTCTTGATCCATGCCAACCCAAAAGACACCCCCGGAGATACCTGTAGAGTACCTTTATAGTCACCCAGTTACATTGCAATGTTTGATGCACACAAGGCACTCCTCCGATGTCAGTGAGTTGCATGATCTCATGGTCATAGGAACAGATACTTGACATGCAGAAAACAGTAGCATTAAACTGACACGATCATATGATACGTTTGTAGTTTGGGTCTTGTCCATCCCATCATTCTCCTAATGATGTGATCCCATTATCAAATGACATCTCATGTCAATGGCTAGGAAACCTTAACCATCTTTGATCAACGAGCTAGTCTATTAGAGGCATACTAGGGACATGGTTTTGTCTATGTATCCACACATGCATCTAAGTCTCCGATCAGTACAATTATAGCATGGATAATAAACGATTATCACGAACAAGGAAATATGATAACAACTAATTTATTATTGCCTCTAGGGCATATTTCCAACAGTCTCCCACTTGCACTAAAGTCAATAATCTAGTTCACATCACCATGTGATTTGCATTGTTATGAATCTAACACCCAATGAGTTCTGGGGCTCAATCATGCTTTGCATTTGAGAGAGGTATTATAGTCAATGGGTCTGCGACATTCATATCCGTGTGTACTTTGAAAATTTCTATGTCAAACCGTAAACACTGCTACCACACTCCACTTGGTACTATTCCAAATGGCTGCTCCACTATACGTATCCAAATTGCTACTACGAGTCATCCGGATTGGTGTTAAAGCTTGCATCGACGTGACTCTTTACGACGAACTCTTTATCACCTCCATAATCAAGAAACATCTCCTTAGTCTTTTAGTTACTAAGGATAATCTTGACCGCTGTCCAGCGCTCCATTCCAGGATCACTTTGAAACCTTCCAGCCATACTTATGGCAAGGCTGACATCGGGTCTTGTGCACAGCATTGCATACATGATAGAGCCTATGGCTGAAGCATAGGGGATGACACTCATCTTTTCTCTATCTTCTGCAGTCACTAGGCATTGAGTCTTACTCAACTTTATACCTTACAAATCAGGCGAGAACTCTTTCTCTGACTGATCCATTTTGAACTCTTTCAAAATCTTGTCAAGGTATGTACTCATTGAAAGTCTCATCAAGTATCTTGATCTATCTCTATAGATCTTGATGCTCAACAATTAGGTAGCTTTATCCAGGTCTTCCTTTGAAAAACTCTTTTCAAACAACCCTTTATGCTTTCCAGAAATTCTACATCATTTCTGATCAACAATATGTCAACCACATATGCTTATCAGAAACTCTACAGTGCTCCCACTCACTTTATTGTAAATACAAGTTTCTCGTAAACTTTGTATAGACTCAAAAACTTTAATCACCTCATCAAAGTGTATATTCCAACTCCGAGATGCTTGCTTTAGTTCATAGAAGGATCACTGAACTTGCACACCTTTTAGCATCCTTAGAACTGACAAAACCTTCTGGTTGTATTACATACAACCTTTCCTCAAGAAAGGAAATGATGTTTTGGCATCCATCTGCCAGATTTCATAATTGAAAAATGCAGCAACTTCTAACATAATTCTAACAGACTTTAGCATCGCTACGAGAGAAAGTCTCATCGCAGTCAACTCCTTGAACTTGCCGGAAATTTCTTTGCGACAAGTCGAGCTTTATAAATGGTGACATTCACCATCAGCGTCTGTCTTCATTTTAAAGATCCATTTGTACTCAATGACCTGCCGTCCAACAAACAAGTCTACCAAAGTCTATACTTGGTTTTCATATATGGATCCTTTCTCAGATTTCATGGCCTCTAACCATTTTTCGGAATCCGGGCCCATCATCGCTTCTCCACAACTCGTAGGTTCATTCTTGTCCAACAACATGACCTCCAAGATAGGGTTGTCGTACCGCTCAGGAGGAGTACACATCCTTGTCGACTTACGAGGTTCGATAGTAACTTGATCCGAAGCTTCATGATCATCATCATTTGCTTCCTCTTCGACTGACATAGGTTCCACAGAAACATCTTTCTGCGCTGCACTACTCTCTGGTTGAAACAAAGGTTCAACAACCTCATCAAGTTCTATCTTCCTCCCACTCAATTCTTTCGAGAGAAACTTTTTCTCGGGAAAGGACCCGTTTTAGCAGCAAACACTTTATGCTTGGATCTGAGATTGAAGGTTCACCCAACTATTCTTAGGGTATTCTACGAAGATGCATTTGTCCGCTTTGGGTTCGAGCTCATTAGGTGAAAACATTTTCCACACAAGCGTCGCAGCCCCAAACATCAAGAAATGACAGCTTAGGTTTCTATCAAACCATAATTCACATGGTGTCATCTCAACGGATTTAGATGGTGCCCTATTTAAAGTGAATGTAGTTGTCTCTAATAAACAACCCCAAAATTATAGTAGCAAAACGATAAGAGACATCATAACATGCACCATATCCAATAGAGCACGACTATGACGTTCGGACATACCATCACACTATGGTGTTCCAGGTGTCGTGTGTTGTGAAACAACTTTCACATTGTCTAAAGTTGTATGCCAAACTTGTAACTCAGATATTCACCTCCACGATCATATCGCAGATATTTTTATCTTCTTGTCACGATGATCTTAAACTTCACTCTGAATTTGCTCGAACTTTTCAAATGATTCAGACTTGTGTTTCATTAAGTAAAAATACACTATATCTACCCAAATCATCAGTGAAGGTAATAAAATAACGATATCCACCGCACGCTACAAGACTCATTGGATTGCATACATCAACATGTATCATTTCCAATAAATCACTTGCCTGCTCCGTCAAACCAGAAAACGGGGTCCTTAGTCATCTTTGACAAAGAGGCATGGTTCGCATGTCTCAACCGATTCGAAATCGAAAGAGTCCAAAGATCCATCAGCATGGAGTTTCTTCATGCGTTTTATACCAATATGACATTTAGCGGCAGTGCCACAAGTATGTGGTACTATCATTATTAACTTTGCATCTTTTGGCATCAATGTTATGAACATGTGTATTACTACGATCAAAATTCAACAAACCATTCTCACTGGGTGCATGACCATTGAAGGTATTATTCCTCTAAACAGAATAACCATTATTCTCTAACTTAAATGAATAACCGTGTTGCAATAAACACGATCTAATCACGTTCATGCTCAACGCAAAACACCAAATAACACTTTTTTATGTTGTTACTAAGCCTGAAGGTAGAGAGAGCGTGCGATGTCAATCACATCAACCTTGGAAACACTTCCAACACACATCGTCACCTCACCCTTAGCTAGTTCTCCGTTTATTCCGTAGCTTTTATTTCGAGTTACTCACATTTAGCAACCGAACCGGTATCCAATACCCAGGTGCTACTAGGAGTACTAGCAAGGTACACATCAATAACACGTATATCAAATATACTTCTATTAACGTTGCCAGCCTTCTTATCTACCAAGTATCTAGGGTTGTTCCGCTTCAGCGACCGCTCACCTCATAATTGAAGCACTTAGTCTCAGGTTTGAGTTCAACTTTGGGTTGCTTCACTGGAGCAGCAACTGACTTGCCATCCATGAAGTTTCCCTACTTGCTCTTCTCGAAACTAGTGGTTTTACTAACCATCAACACTTGACGCTCCTTCTTGATTTCTACCTTCACGGTGTCAAACATCGCGAACAGCTCAGGGATCATTATTTCTATCCCTGGCGTTTTATAGTTCATCACCAAGTTCTAGTAGCTTAGTGACAGTGACTTGGAGAACTATATCAATCACTATCTTATCCGGAATATCAACTCCCACTCGATTCAAGCGATTGTAGCACCCAGACAATCTGAGCACATGCTCAACGATTGAGCTATTCTCCTTCATCTTGCAGGCAAAGAATCTTGTTGAAGATCTCATATCTCGCAACATGGGCACGAGCCTGAGATCCTAATTTCAGCTCTTAGAGCATCTCATATGTTCTGTGACGTTCAAAATGTTTCAGAGCCTCAATTCTAAGCCGTAATGCATGACGCACTAAACTATCAAGTAGTCATCAGAACGTGTCTGTCAGATGTTCACAACATCTACAGACGGCGCTAAAGGGGTTGGCACATCGAGCGGTGCATTAAGGACATAAGCCTTCTGTGCAGCAATGAGGACAATCCTTAGATCATGGACCCAGTCCGCAATATTGCTACCAACATCTTTCAACTCTATTTCTCTAGGAACATATAAAAATTCAAGGGAGCTACAGCGCGAGCAAGTAATCTACAACATAATTTGTAGAGACACTATGAACTATGTCCATGATAATGAGTTCAATTAATCATATTACTTAAGAACTCCCACTCAAATTGACATCCCTCCAGTCATTCGAGTGATACATGATCCAAATTCATCAACTCAAGTCCGATCATCACGTGAGTTGAGGTGGTTTCAATGGTGAACATCATCATGTTGATCATATCTACTATATGACTCATGTTCGACCTTTCAGTCTCTTGAGTTCCGAGGCCATGTCTGTACATGCTAGGCTCATCAAGTTTAACCCGAGTGTTCTGCATGTGCAACACTGGCTTGCACCCGTTGTATGTGAACGTAGAGTCCACACACCTGATCATCACGTGGTGTCTCGACACGAAGAACTTTCGCAATGGTGCGCACTCGGGGAAAACACAATTTATCTTGAAATTAAGTGAGGGATCACCTTACAATGCTACCATCGTCCTAAGCAAAACAAGGTGCATAAAAGGATTAACATCACATGCAAATCATAAGTGACATGATATGGCCATGAACTTGTGCTTTTGATCTCCATCATGAAAGCACCGGCATGATCTCCATCGTCACTGGCACGACACCATGATCTCCATCAACGTGTCGCCATCGGGGTTGTCATGCCCAACATGCTTCTACTACTATTGCTACCGTTTAGTGATAAAGTAAAGCATTACATAGCGCTTAAGGATTGACACGCAGGTCATACAACAATTAAAGACAACCCTATGGTTCCTGCCGGTTGCCGTACTCATCGACATGCAAGTCATGATAATCTATACATCACATGATCATCTCATACATCACATATATCACATCATGTAATTGGCTATATCATATCACAACATACCCTGCAAAAACAAGTTAGACGTCCTCTAATTGTTGTTGCATGTTTTACGTGGCTGCTACGGGTATCTAGCAAGAATTATTCTCATCTATGCAAAAACAACAACGGTGATACACTAGTTGCTTTTCAACCTTCTCAAGGACCGCCTTTGTCGAATCTGATCCAACTAAAGTGAGAGAAACTGGCACCCGCAAGCCATCTATGCAACAAGTTGCGGTCGAGGGAACCGGTCTCTCGTGCATACGAGTAATGTTGGTCCGGGCTGCTTCATCGCACAATACCGCTGAACCAAAATCCGACCAAGGGAGGAAGCAATCTAAGCATCAACGCCCACAAACTCTTTGTGTTCTACTCAAGATCTCATCTACACATAGACCTAGCTCATGATGCCACTGTTGGGGAACATTGCATGGGAAACAAAAAATTCCTACGCACACGCAGATCTATCCATCATGATGAGAATCTACGAGAGGAAGAGTGGATCTATGTACCCTTGTAGATCGCTAAGCGGGAAGCGTTAAGAAATGCGGTTGGTGTAGTCGAACGTCTTCGCGATCCAAATCGTCGAGCGTCCCGCGATCTCATCACGATCCGTCTCGCGATCCAATCACGATCCGTCCCGCGAGCTCATCACGATCCGTCCCGTGATCTCATCACGATCCATCCCGCAAACTCATCACAATCCGTCCCATGATCTTATCACGATCCGTCCCACGATCTCGTCACGATCCGTCTCGCAATCTTGACCACGGTCCTTCCGATCTAGCACCGAACGAACGGCACCTCCGCGTTCAACACATGTACAGCTTGATGACGATCTCCACCTTCTTGATCCAGCAAGAGGGAATGAAGAGATAGAAGAGTTCTCCGGCAGCATGACGGTGCTGCGGCGATGGTGGTGGAGCTATTCCAGCAGGGCTTCGCCTAAGCACTGCAGAAAACCGATCTAGAGGAGAAACTATGCACTAGAGGAACGGGTAGCACGTGGCTAAAAATTATGTGCCAAAACCCTAAAATCCTCTAGTATATATAGGAGGATAGGAGGAGGAGTCTTGGATGCCAAAAAGCCATCCCTTGGGTCGGCCAAAGTGGGGAGGAGAGGCGGACTCCTCCTCCAATCCTAGTAGGACTAGGATTTCTCCTTTTTTGGCCTTTTTCCACCTTTTTCCCTTTGGGCTTTTTCTCCCAGACGCATGGACCTTGTGTGGGACTTTAACCAGCCTACATAAGGCTGGTATTTACTCTCCCACAGCCCATGAAGCCTCTTGGGTCGAAATACCCCTCCCGGTGGTCTCCCGGTACACTACCGGCACTCCCGGTACATTACCGATTAGCCCGAAACTTTTCCGGCGACCAAAATGGGACTTCCTATATATCAATATTTACCTCCGGACCATTCCGGAGCTCCTCGTGACGTCCGAGATCTCATCCGGGACTCTGAACAACCTTCGGTCACCATCATACATAACTCTATACTACCGAAACATCACCGAACCTTAAGTGTGCAGACCCTGCGGGTTCGAGAACTATGTAGACATGACCGAGACACCTCTACGGTCAATAACCAATAGAGGGACCTGGATGCCCATATTTGTTCCTACATATTCCACGAATATCTTTATCGGTCGAACCTCTATGTCAAGGATTCAGTTAATCCCGTATGATGTTCCCTTTGTTCTTCGGTATGTTACTTGCCCGAGATTCGATCGTCGGTATCTCCATACCTAGTTCAACCTCGTTACCGGCAAGTCTCTTTACTCGTTCCGTAATACAAGATCCTATGACTAACACTTAGTCACATTGCTTGCAAGGCTTGTTGTGATGTTGTATTACCGAGTGGGCCCCGAGATACCTCTCCGTCACACGGAGTAACAAATCCCAGTCTTGATCCATGCCAACCCAAAAGACACCCTCAAAGATACCTGTAGAGTACCTTTATAGTCACCTAGTTATGTTGCAACATTTGATACACACAAGGCACTCCTCCGGTGTCAGTGAGTTGCATGATCTCATGGTCATAGGAACAGATACTTGACATGCAGAATACAGTAGCATTAAACTGACACGATCATATGATACGTTTGTAGTTTGGGTCTTGTCCATCCCATCATTCTCCTAATGATGTGATCTCATTATCAAATGACATCTCATGTCAATGGCTAGGAAACCTTAACCATCTTTGATCAACGAGCTAGTCTATTAGAGGCATACTAGGGACATGGTTTTGTCTATGTATCCACACATGCATCTAAGTCTCCGATCAATGCAATTATAGCATGGATAATAAACGATTATCATGAACAAGGAAATATGATAACAACTAATTTATTATTGCCTCTATGGCATATTTCCAATAGCCCCACCAGAGTACCCACCGCAATGCCACCCGAACGTCACCTCCGTCCCGAGCTTCGCCGTCATCGTCTCCGTCGTCCCCAAGCTTCGCCGAGGCCACCTTCATGCTCGCCGCACTCGTCCGAGTCGCCTTATGCCTTATATGTCGCTAGAAGATCACCAGAGCACCATCCCGCAACACCTCACCGCCTCTGCCTCGCCGTCGCCATCGCCGGAGGTCCTCACTCCTTTGTAAATCGTCGGAGATCGTCACCACCGTAGGATCTAAATCCAATGCGTTAGATTAGAGTTTGTGTTTTATTTTTTTTCAGCAAACCGTTTTCTTTTAGTTAGCGGCAGTCCGCTCGCTAGCCACCGCACGCGCACGCCCGCAACCAACCACGAAGAGCCACCTGGCCGCACTATTCGCTAGGATAGATTTCCTTTTTTCTGTTTTAGTTTGTTTTTCATATTTAGTTCTGTTTTTGCTTTATTTATATCTTTTAGGTTTTTAAATGTTTTAATTTGATTCTTTTTGCATCGTGTCAAAAATTATATAGTTTCTCATATATAAATTTTTACCATGTTTGAATAGTTTAAATACAGATTCAAACAGATTTTAATTCAAACTTGTTTTGCTTATTACTTTGGTTTAAAAAATTATTGTTGAGTGAATATTTTTGCTACTAGTTAATATTAGTTAGCCTTATTATTGGGTTCAAATTGGGAATTTTTAAGATAGTTTTTATTAACTTTTTAAACAAAATAAATTTTGTTTTACTTCTTTTTAGGTTTATTTCTATTTCTTTTTTTAATTGTTTTTAATTTATTTTTTATTTTGTATTAGCTGGATTTTTTTACTTTGTTTTCTTTTAGCTAGTAGTAGTATTTCAACCAAGTTTATTTCCATGTTATTTATTATTTTTGCTTGCATGAAATCAATGCTAGTTCAATTATAACTTGCAATTGATTTCCATTGCTAGTTGGAGTTCCTATTTGAAAGTATTTTTATAAAGTGTTTTATAGGTTTTACTTTCTGTTAGCTTAGTTGTTTTATATTGCATTTTTTGTTATTTATTATCTTAGTATTTTCTTTGCTGTTATGTTCTATTAGCTAGAAAACTCATATTGTTTAGTGTGTTGTTTTCATAGTTCTTAGTTGTTCTTCAAAAGTAAATCCTTTTGCTAGCAAAAACATTTGTTAAATGCCTTTTCTGGATTTTACTTTGTTGTAGGAAATCCTTTTTCGTAGTTGCTTGATGAAGATTTGTTGATTTTAACTTTTGTCTTAAGTATTTCCTTCATCACACTTTTCGTGTTTAGTTTTCTGCCTTGTGTTGCTATTAGTGTGTTAGTATTGATTGCTAGAATATGTTTGCTTATAAGAGTGTAACGTTTGATTATATAGATTTTCATCGGAGAGTGACGAATAGTACTATCAAGTTATTTCTGAGAGCGATATTATCTTCATCAACCTTACCAGGCAAGTTCACTTTGACCATCTATTACATACCTATGTTTTATTGCATGTAGTAACATCATTCAACAAATCCCTCTAGTAGTGTTATTGAAATTCTTGTAGTTGAGTAGAATGCATGAGGTAGGAACCCGCCACTTGCTACTAAAACCTCGGGAACGCTAGTTATTTTAATGCTATGCTAAAGTAGACGGGGTCTAGTATGAGTGTTCGTGAGTGGTGTGAGAAGGAGGATTCCATGTCAAAAACGCCAACTTCGTGAAGACATCTTCAAGGCCAGCATATTCAAGACCTCAAGACATCGAGACTCGAGAACAAGTTTTCAATACACACTACTGGGTGAAGGATGGATTTGATGGGCACCCTGGAGTAACTAGTGGATGACCGGGATGCATGGAGAAGCGCCATGACATCTTGCGGAAAGCTTCAACCAGACTCAAAGAGATGGATGAATACTTCATGCTCGGAAGCTTAATTACCAGTGTAGCCACAATTCATTATGGGCTCTGGCTTGCTTGATCTTTGTTGTGACTCTGGCTGTGCAGTGCTATGAAATGTAGTCGATGATAGGATTGGATGGGCACTGACGGTAGTCCGGGAAACACTCTGAAAGACCAAGTTTCGTTCGTCTTGTTCTCAAACACCTGGCTGTGTGAGGACTTACAAGGAGGGAACGAATCTTGTGGGAAAAGTACACAACACTCTGTAGAGTTAAACCTAATTGATTAGCCATGTCCCCGGTTACGAACAATTTGAGCCTCTGGACTTGGATCTATCTTTGAACTCTCAACACCAGACTGATAACTAATTGTGGGCAACTTTTGATACTTGTGGGCATTGAGACATCGGTTGGCGGAACCATGTCATAATAGATATTTCCATAGTGAAAACTCCTGATATTCCTTTGTTGTAGGAAAATAAAATAAAATCAGCTTTTATGCAAAAACTCAGACACCGAGCCACAAAGCCTTACTGCATATAGAATAGTCTTTTTCTTCTATTCTGTTATTGTGATCTTGCTGGTACATTCAATATACTGACCTACATGACTGCAACGTCTTATGTTGCAGATAAGTTTCTATGATGAGTAAGAGTATGATTCAGGGTTATAGTCTACACTCAACCTGTCGTTGGTGTTTATTGAGACTCCACTCCCGTTGATTGTTTCTGTTGAGAATTTTAAGGTATATATCAGTTTACGTTAATTACATGTGATTGCACTTTCATATATACATTGATGTACTATGTGTACTAGCATACTGATCTAGGTATGGTACTTGACACTCGGAGACTTGACTTGTTTTGAGTCGGGTCACTACACTATGACTAGCGTTACTACCTCCCCTTTTGTCACCAGACTTTGAAGTTCTACACTTCAAGCAAAAAACAAGGGGGAAATCTCAAAGATGCCTGGTATAGGCTAATGGAATCCCATTGTATTTCCAATCTAAAAGGAGATACAAAAGTTTTGCTTAGAAATTTTTACATTGGATTGGCTTTGCATCATAGAAAGCATTTAGATTTTTCCTCAAAAGGCAATTTTATCGAACTTGATGCAAGTGCCGCTTATAAAGTTTTGGAAGGGATTTTGGGGGTTCCCCCACAAAAAAGGGGGCCTGCCTTTTCACAAGAGGGAGTTCAAATTCTCGACTCATTGGGTGACTTACATAAACACTTAGTCGAGTTACAAAAATATCACGAACCCCTCAAACACATTAATGGGAATCTCAATCGCTTGAACACTCTGATTACCCTTTTCAATAAGCGTTTGGATATTATGGATCTTAAGATGGTTCCTTTGCCTTAAAACTTAGGGAAGCGGAAAGAGACCCCCGAATTCGAGAAGGCCCTCACAAAAGTTGCTAATACCAAAGATGACAATACCTAGATCTATTGTGTTTTGCCTAGCTACGAGCGTTGAACAATAGCGCTTGTTGGGAGGCAACCCAGTTTTATTTTTATGTTATGTATTTTGCTTCTATTTTTGAGTGTTTCACACATTATTAACTCTAATTGTGTTTTGGTTTTTAATTAGTGTTTTATCCAAGTAAGACCTTTGGGATGGTCTATGGTGATTGTTGATTTGATCTTGCTGAAAAACGAAAACTTTTGCGCCTAGTCCAGGAATTTTATAAATTTATCAGCGCGTCGAATGAGTCTGAAATTTTTACACAAGATTGAAATACAATTTCCTAGGTTTTCCTAATGTTTCATAATTTTTGGAGTTACATAAGTATACGGAGTTTCCAGATTGCTACAGAGTGTTCTGTTTTTGACAAATTTTGTTTTCTTTGTGTTGTTTACCTATTTTGATGTATCTATGGGTCGTATCGGGGGGTATGAACCATGGAGAAGTTGGAATACAGTAGATATTACACCAATATAAATAAAGAATGAGTTCACAACAGTACCTAAAGTGGTGATTTATTTTCTTATACTAACGGATCTCACGAGTTTTCTGTTAAGTTTTGTGTTGTGAAGTTTTTAAGTTTGGGTAAAGATTTGATGGACTATGGAATAAGGAGTGGCAAGAGCCTAAGATTAAGGATGCCCAAGGCGCCCCAAGGAATGAAGGATGCCAAGAATCCTAAGCTTGGGGATGCCCCGGAAGGCATCCCCTCTTTCGTCTTTAATCCATCGGTAAATTTACGTGAGGCTATATTTTTATTCACCACATGATATGTGTTTTGCTTGGAGCGTCTTGTATGATATGAGTCTTTGATTTTTAATTTACCACAATCATCCTTTATGAACACATCTTTTGAGAGAGACACGCATGAATCGTGAATTTATTAGAATACTCTATGTGCTTCACTTATATGTTTTGATCTAGGCAATTTTGCTCTAGTGCTTCACTTATATCTTTTTAGAGCACGATGGTGTTTTGTTTTATAGAAATGATTGAACTCTCGTACCTCACTTATATTATTTTGAGAGTCTTTAAATAGCATGGTAATTGGTTTAGGTTATGAATTTAGTCCTAATATAATAGGCACCCAAGAGGGATATAATAAAAACTTTCATATAAAGTGCATTGAATATTATGAGAAGTTTGATTCCTTGCATAAAGTTTTGAGATATAAAGATAGTAATATTAGAGTCATGTTAGGAAGTAATTGTGAATTGGTAAAAATACTTTGTGTAAATGTTTGTGATTCCCGTAGCATGCACGTATGGTGAACCGTTATGTAAGGAAGTCGGAGCATGATTTGTTTATTGATTGTCAACATTTGTGTGAGGGTCGGGAGTGCGCGATGGTTTACTCCTGCCAACCTCTCCCCTAGGAGCATGCGTCTAATACTTTGCTTCGATGACTAGTAGACTTTTGCAATAAGTATGTGAGTTCTTTATGACTAATGTGAGTCCATGGATTATACGCAATCTCACCCTTCCACTTTTGCTAGCCTCGCTAGTACCACGCAACTTTTGCCGGTGCACTACACCCACCATATATCCTTCCTGAAAACAGCCACCATACCTACCTATTATGGCATTTTCATAGCCATTCTGAGATATATTGCCATGCAACTTCCACCGTTCCGTTTATTATGACACGCACCATCATTTTCATATTGTTTTTCATGATCGTAAGATACCTAGCATGATGTTTTCATGGATTGTCCATTTTTTGATGTCATTTGCTATGCTAGATCATTGCACATCCGGTACACCACCGGAGGCATTCATATAGAGTCATATTTTGTTCTAGATATCGAGTTGTAATTCTTGAGTTGTAAGTAAATAAAAGTGTATGACCATCATTATTAGAGCATTGTCCCATGTGAGGAAAGGATGATGGAAGCTATGATTCCCTCAAAAGTTGGGATGAGACTCCAGACTTTATGAAAAATAAAAGAGGCCAGCAAAGCCCAAATAAAAAAAGAGTCCATTGATGCCCACCAAAAAAAGAGAGGGAAAAGAGAGAAGGGACAATGCTACTATAGGGAAAAGAGAGAAGGGACAATGCTACTATGTTTTTTTCCACACTTGTGCTTCAAAGTAGCACCATGATCTTCATAATAGAGAGTCTCCTATTTTGTCACTTTCATATAATAGTGGGATTTTTTTCATTATATAACTTGGCTTGTATATTCCAATGATGGGCTTCCTCAAATTTCCCTAGGTCTTCATGACTAAGCAAGTTGGATGCACACCCACTTAGTTTCTTTTTGAGCTTTCATACACTTATAGCTCTAGTGCATCCATTGCATGACAATACCTACTCACTCACATTGATATATATTAATGGGCATCTCCATAGCCCGTTGATACGCCTAGTTGATGTGAGACTATCTTCTCATTTTTCTTCACAACCTCCACCATATTCTATTCCACCTATAGTGCTATATCTATGGCTCACGCTCATGTATTGCGTGAGAGTTGAAAAAGTTTGAGAACATAAAAGGTGTGAAAGAATTGCTTGACTTGTCATCGGGGTTGTGCATGATATAAATACTTTGTGTGGGGAAGATGGAGCATAGTCAGACTATATGATTTTCTAGGGATAACTTTCTTTTGCCATTATATTTTGAAGAGACACAATTGCTTTGTTAGTATGCTTGAATTATTATTGATTTTATATCAACATTAAGCTTTTGTTTTGACTCGTGTGGATCTGAACATTCATGCCACAATAAAGAATAGTACATGTATAAATATGTTAGGTGCCATTGCACATCAAAAATTCTGTTTTTATCATTTACCTACTCGAGGACGAGCATGAATTAAGCTTGGGGATGCTGATACGTCTCCAACATATCTATAATTTTTTATTGTTCCATGCTATTATATTATCTGTTTTGGATGTTTTATACTCATTAATATGCTATTTTATATTATTGTTGGGACTAACCTATTAACCTAGAGCCCAGTGTCTGTCTCTGTTTTTTCCTTGTTTTGAGTATTGTAGATTAGGAATATTAAACAGAGTCCAAATGGAATAAAATCTTCGCGATGATTTTTCTTGGACCAGAAGACATCTACCAGACTTGGAGAGGAAGGTAGGAGACCTGCCAAGAGGTCACAAGCCACCCTGGCACGGCCAGGGGGAGCGCCTCCCTGGCTTGTGTCCCCCTAGCAAGTCCTCTAACCATAATCTCCGGCCTATAAATTCCCAAATATTCCCCCAGTATTAAAAAGAGCCACGATAATACTTTATCGCCGTCGGAAGCCTCCGTTCCCGAGAGATACAATCTGGGAGCCTTTTGGTAAACTATCGGAGGGGTATTCAATCACGGAGGGCATCTACATGAACTCCATTACACCTCCGATGATGTGTGATTAGTCCACCACAAACCTACGGGTCCATATCAAGTAGCTAGATGGCTTCTTATATCTCTTTGTGCTTCAATACCATGTTCCCCATGATCTTCATGGGGACCTATCCGATGTAATACTCTTTTGCGGTGTGTTTGTCGAGATCCGATGAATTGTGGGTTTATGATCAGCTTATCTATGAATATTATTTGGTTCTTCTCTGAATTCTTATATGCATGATTTCATATCTTTGCAAGTCTCTTTGAGTTATTGGTTTGGTTTGGCCAACTAGATTGGTAATTCTTGTAATGGGAGAAATGCTTAGTTTTGGGTTCAATCTTGATGTGTCCTGACCCAGTGACAAAGTAGGGATAGCGAGGCACGTATTGTATTGTTGCCATCAAGGGTAAAAGGATGGGGTTTTCATCATATTGCTTGAGTTTATCCATCTACATCATGTCATCTTACTTAATGCGTTACTCTGTTCTTCATGAACTTAATAACGTAGATGCAGGCAGGAGTCGATCGATGTGCGGAGTAATAGTAGTAGATGCAGAATCATTTTGGTGTACTTGACATGACCATGATGCTTATATCCATAATCTTTGCCTTGGATATCGTTATAACTATGCGCTTTTTTATCAATTGCTTGACAGTAATTTGTTCACCCACCGTGTATTTTTCCTTCAAGAGAGAAGCCTCTAGTGAAACCTATGGCCCTCGGGTCTATTTTCCATCTTATATTTTCATATCTATATACCAAAAATACCTTGCTAAAATTTTATTTACTTTTTACTTTTCCTAATGTTTTACATCTATCTCTATCAGATCTAATCCTTGCAAGTAACCGTGAAGGGATTGACAACCCCTTTATAGCGTTAGGTGCAAGTGTTTGATTGTTTGTGTAGGTGCATCTATTGGTGACTTGCTTGTTACTCCTATTGGATTGACACCTTGGTTCTCAACAACTGAGGGAAATACTTATCTACTTTGCTGCATCACCCTTTCCTCTTCAAGGGAAAACCAACGCAAGCTCAAGAAGTAGTAGTCACCGCACAATAGGGTGCCCCCTGGGGGGTTGTGCCCTGTTTGCTTGTGCCTCCCTCGGGCGTCCTCCGATGCCCCTCTCTGACCTATAAATTCACATATACTCCAAAAACCCTAAGGAGCATCCCTAAACACTTTTTCCACCACCAAAGGTCTGTGTTCCGCCGTGTGCCCATCTGGAGCCCTGTTCTGGTGCCCTGCCGAAGGGGGAATCGATCATGGAGGGCCTCTACATCATCCTTGTTTCTCCCATGGTGATGTGTGAGTAGTTCACCATAGACCTACGGGCCCATAGTTAGTAGCTAGATGGCTATCTCTCTCTCTTGATCTTCAATGCAATGATCATCACATCTTCCCTTTGATCTATCCGATGTAATTCTTTTGTGCGATGCGTTTGTTGGGGTCCGATGAATTGTGGGTTTATGTCCAGATTATTCATGAAAAGTATTTGAGTCACCTCTGAATATTATGATTCTTATTTTCATGATCATTATAGCTTCATAAATCTCTCTGATCTATTGAAATAGTTTGGCCAACTAGATTGATATTTCTTCAATGAGAGGGGTGCGTTGTAGTGGGTTCAATCTGGTGGTGAACCCGTGGAAATACACGATCTCACCACCTCATATTTTGCTAGCCTCTTCGGTACCATGCATTTCCTATTCTCACCTCGAGGATCGGTGTGAACTTTGCGCGTGCATCCAAATCCCGTGGCATGATACGCTGTGTCACACATAAACCTACTTATATCTTCCTCAAAACAGCCACCATACCTACCTATTATGACATTTCCATAGCCATTCCCACATATATTGCCATGCAACTTCCACGTTACATCATATGACTAGTTGATTCATTGTCATATTGCTTTGCGTGATCGTATAAAGCTGACATAGTATTTGCGGCAAAGACACCGTTCATCATTTTTTAATACATGTCATGCTAGATCATTGCACATCCTGATACACTACCAGAGGCATTCATATTGAGTCATATTGTTTCATAGTTCTTCATATTGAGTTTTCATATTGAGTTGTAAGTAAATAAAAGTGTGATGATCATCATTATTAGAGCATTGTCCCAGTGAGGAAATAAAAATGGGGGAGGCCAAATGATCCCACCATAAAAATGAGAGAAAAGGAGAGAAGGTACTTTGCTACTATCCTTTACTACACTTGTGCCTCAAAGTGGAACCTTGTTCTTCATATAGAGAGTCACATGTTACGTCATTATTAAAAAACTTGGCTTGTATATTCCGATGACGGGCGCCCTCAAATGCTCGAGGTCTTCATGAGCAAGCAAGTTGGATGAACACTCAATTAGCTTCAGTTGAGATTTCATACACTTATAGCTCCAGTGCATCAGTTGCATGGCAATCCCTACTCCTCGCATTGATATCTATCGATGGGCATATCCATAGCCTATTAATACGCCTAGTTAATGCAATACTTTCTTCTCCACTTTTTACCCCTTTGATATCTACCATCGTATTTTATTCCACCATTATTTTATGTCCATGGTTCAGGCTCATGTATTGAGTGAAGAATAAAAAGTTGATGCGCATTGAAAAAGTCCGATCCAATTGCTTGACTTAGAAACTATGGTGCTTGACATTTGTATTAATGTGGTGAAGACACAGCCATGGCTTACTAATATGATAAAATGAATGGGGGTAATCGTTCTTTCAGGATCGTATATTTCGAAAGATTGATGATTGTGTTGCTTGTGCTTACAAATATTACTATGTTGATGGTTGTTAATTCATCGTTTCTCAATGAGCATACATGCAAAATATTACATATTGGGTAGCATTTCACATCAAAAACTATGTGTTTATCATTTACCTACTCGAGGACGAACATGAATTAAGCTTGGGGATGCTGATACGTCTCCAACGTATTTATAATTTTTGATTGTTCCATGCTATTATATTATCATTCTAGGATACTTTTTGAGTATTTATTTACCAATTAATATTATTTTTGAGCAATAACCTATTAACCTAGTGTCTGCTGCCAGTTGTTATTTTATACGTGTTTTTGGTTTTTCATGTTTATAGTACCTAATGAAGTCCAATTGCCACGAAACTTTAATATAATGTTTTCGAACCAAAAGAAGACCTCGAAGCTTTGAAAGGAGGTTGGGATCCCACGAAGGAGGCACCACACAACAGGGAGCGCCCTAGGGGGGGTCATGCCCCGTTGGCTTGTGCCTCCCTCGGGCGTCCTTTGATGCCCCTATCCGGCCTATAAATTCACATATATTCAAAAAACCTAAGGAGCAGCACAAAACACTTTTTCCGTCACCGCAAGTACCTATTTCATTGTGTGCCCATCTGGAGCCCTGTGTCGGTGCCCCTTTGAAGGGGGAATCGATCACGTAGGGCCTCTGCATCATCCTTGTTGCTCCCATGGTGATGTGTGAGTAGTTGACGACAGACCTATGGGTCTGTAGTTAGTACCTATATGGCTATTTCTCTCTCTCTCTCTCTCTCTTGATCTTCAATACAGTGATCATTGCATCTTCACTTTTATCAATCTGATGTAATTCTTTTGTGCGGTGGGTTTGTTGGGATCCGATGAATTGCGGGTTTATGTTCATATTATTCATGAAAAGTATTTGAGTCACCTCTGAATATTATGATTCTTATTTGCATGATCATTATAGCTTCGTAAATCTTTACGATCTATTGAAATAGTTTGGCCAACTAGATTGATATTTCTTCACTGCGAGGGGTGCATTGTAGTGGGTTCAATCTGGCGGTGCTCTATATGCCCGTGACAAAAAGGGACAAGACACATCTTTGTATTGTTACCGGTAAGGATAAAGCAATGGGTTTAGTTCATATTAATTGAATTCTCTTTGTCTACATCATGCGATTGTTCTCCAAGCATGGATGGTTAACTCCTACCAACCTCTCCCCTAGGAGCATGCATCTAATACTTTTCTTAGATAACCAATAGACTTTTGCAATAAGTATGTGAGTTCTTTATGAGTAATGTGAGTCCATGGATTATACGCACTCTCACCCTTCCACCATTGCTAGCCTCTCTAGTACCACGCAACTTTTGTCGATGCATTAAACCCACCATATTCTCTTCCTCAAAACAGCCACCATACCTACCTAGTATGGCATTTCCATAGCCATTCCGAGATATATTGCCATGCAACTTCCACCATTCCGTTTATTATGACATGTACTATTGTCATATTGCTTTGCATTATCGTAAGATAGCTAACATGATGTTTTCATGGCTTGTCCGTTTTTTGATGTCATTTGCTATGCTAGATCATTGCACATCCCGGTACACCACCGGAGGCATTCATATAGAGTCATATTTTGTTCTAGGTATCGAGTTGTAATTCTTGAGTTGTAAGTGTGATGATCATCATTATTAGAGCATTGTCCCATGTGAGGAAAGGATGATGGAAGCTATGATTCCCTCACAATTTGGGATGAGACTCCGGACTTTATGACAAATAAAAGAGGCCAATGAATCCCAAATAGAAAAAAGAGGCCAAAGATGCCCACCAATAAATAAATAATAAAAAATGAGAGAAAAGAGAGAAGGGACAATGCTACTATCTTTCTTCCACACTTGTGCTTCAAAGTAGCACCATGATCTTCATGATAGAGAGTCTCCTATTTTGTCATTTTCATATACTAGTGGGAATTTTTCATTATATAACTTGGCTTGTATATTCCAATGATGGGCTTACTCAAAATGCCCTAGGTCTTCATGAGCAAGCAGGTTGGATGCACACCCACTTAGTTTCTATTTGAGCTTTCATACACTTATAGCTATAGTGCATCCGTTGCATGGCAATCCCTACTCACTCACATTGATATCTATTAATGGGCATCTCCATAGCCCGTTGATACGCCTAGTTGGTGTGAGACTATCGTCTCCTTTTCTTCATAACCTCCACCATATTCTATTCCACCTATAGTGCTATATCCATTACTCACGCTCATGTATTGCGTAAGAGTTGAAAAGGTTTGAGAACATAAAAGGTGTGAAACAATTGCCTGACTTGTCATCGGGGTTGTGCATGATATAAATACTTTGTGTGGGTAAGATCGAGCATATCCAGACTATATACTTTTGTAGGGATAACTTTCTTTTAGCCATGATATTTTGAGAAGACATGATTGCTTTATTAGTGTGCTTGAGGTATTATTGTCTTAATGTCAAATGATAGACTATTGCTTTGTATCACTCGTCTCTTAATATTCATGCCATGATTAGATTATATGAACAAGATTATGCTAGGTACTATTCCACATCAAAAATTACTTTTTTTATCATTTACCTGCTCAAGGACGAGCAGGAATTAAGCTTGGGGATGCTGATATGTCTCTGTCATATCTATAATTTTGATTGTTTCATGCCAATATTCTACAACTTTCATATACTTTTGGAACTTTTTATACTATTTTTGGGACTAACATATTGATCCGGTGTCCAGTGCCAGTTCCTGTTTGTTGCATGTTTTTTGTTTTGCAGAATATCCATACCAAACGAAGTCCAAACGCGATAAAAACTTAGGAAGATTTTCTTGGAATATATTTGATTTTTGGGAAAAATGATCAACGCGAAACAATGCCCGAGGGGGCCACAAGCCAGGGCGGCCTACCCCTGGCCACGCCAGGGTGGCTTGTGGTCAACCCTTAAGGCGGTTGGTGCCCTTCTTTCGCCGCAAGAAAGATAATATTTGGATAAAAACCATGTTAAAATTTCAGCCCAATTGGAGTTACGGATCTCCGATAATTTAAGAAACGATGAAAGGCCAGAATCTGGGAACGCACAAACAGAAGGAAACAGAGAGAGAGATCCAATCTCGAAGGGGCTCCCGCCCCTCTGCCGCCATGTAGGCCAAGGACCAGAGGGGAAACCCTCATCCCATCTATGGAGGAGGTCAAGGAAGAATAAGAAGGAGGGGGGCTCTCTCCCCCTCTCTCCTGGTGGCACCGGAACGCCGCCCGAGCCATCATCATGACGGCAATCTACACCAACAACTTCACCGCCGTCATCACCAACTCTCTCCCCCTCTATGCAGCGGTTCAACACCTCTTCTCTCCGTTGTAATCTCTACTTAAACATGGTGCTCAATGCTATATATTATTTCTCAATGATGTATGGCTATCCTATGATGTTTGAGTAGATCCGTTTTGTCCTATGGGTTGATTGATGATCGTGATTGGTTTGAGTTGCATGTTTTATTATCGGTGTTGTCCTATGGTGCTCTCCGTGTCGCGCAAGTGTGAGGGATCCCCGTTGTAAGGTTTGCAATATGTTTATGATTCTCTTATGGTGGGTGGCGTGAGTGACAGAAGCACAGACCCGAGTAAGTAGGTTGTTTGCGTATGGGAATAAAGAGGACTTGATATCTTATAATGCTATGGTTGGGTTTTATGTTAATGATCTTTAGTAGTTGAGGATGCTTGCTAGAGTTCCAATCATAAGTGCATATGATCCAAGTAGAGAAAGTATGTTAGCTTATGCCTCTCCTTCATATAAAATTGCAATAGTGATTATCGGTCTAGTTATCGATTGCCTAGGGACAAATAACTTTCTTGTGAAAAAAATCTCTCTGTTCGAAATATGCCCTAGAGGCAATGATAAAATGGTTATTATTGTATTTCCTTGCTCATGATAATTGTCTATTGTTCATGCTATAATTGTGTTAACCGGAAACCGTAATGCTTGTATGAATACATAGACCACAACGTGTCCCTAGTGAGCCTCTAGTTGATCAATAGATGGTCACGGTTTTAGGACCATGTACATTGGATGTCATTGATAATGGGATCACATCATTAGGAGAATGATGTGATGGACAAGCCCCAATCCTAAGCATAGCACTAGATCGTGTAGTTCGTCTGCTTAAGCTTTTCTAATGTCAAGTATCGTTTCCTTAGACCATGAGATTGTGCAACTCCCGGATACCGTAGGAATACTTTGGGTGTGCCAAACGTCACAATGTAACTGGGTGGCTATAAAGGTACACTACAGGTATCTCTGAAAGTGTTTGTTGGGTTGGCGCGAATCGAGACTGGGATTTGTCACTCCGTGTGACGGAGAGGTATCTCTGGGCCCACTCGGTAAGACATCATCATAATGAGATCAATGTGACTAAGGATTTAGCCACGGGATGATGTGTTGGAACGAGTAAAGAGACTTGTCGGTAATGAGATTGAACAAGGTATAGGGATACCGACGATCGAATCTCGAGCAAGTGTCATATCGGTAGACAAAGGGAATTGTATACGGGATTGATTGAATCCCCGACATCATGGTTCATCCGATGAGATCATCGTGGAGCATCTGGGAGCCAACATGGGTATCCAGGTCCCGCTGTTGTTTATTTATCAGAGAGGTGTCTCGGTCATGTCTACGTGTCTCCCGAACCCGTAGGGTCTACACACTTAAGGTTTGATGATGCTAGGGTTATAGGGAAATGTTGTACGTGGTTACTGAAGGTTGTTCGGAGTCCCAGATGAGACCCTGGATGTCACGAGGAGGTCTAGAATGGTCCGGAGGTAAAGATTGATATATAGGAAGTCCAGTTTGGGTCGCCGGAAAGTTTTCGGGCTCATCGGTAGTGTACCGGGATTGCCGGGAGGGTGCTGGAGGACCCCCGGGAGGGGTGTGACGACCAAAGGACTTTCTGGGATGTTAGAGGAGGTGGACCAGCCCTTATTTGGCTGGACAAGTCCTTCCAGAAAGGCCCATGCGACTAGGGATAAAGAGATAAGGCTAAAGGAGATTCAAAACGAAGAGATCCACCTCCCTTGTGGGAGGTGGACTCCTCCCTTATCTCGGCCGAACCTCTCCTCCTTAGAGGAGGGGCCAAGGCATCCCTCCCTCTCCCTCCTCCTATATATGCCCGAGGTATTGGGGCTGATTTGAGACACGACTTCTCTCTCTCTCGGCGCAGCCCTACCCTTCCTCTTCCTCGTTCTTCGTAGCGCTTGGCGAAGCCCTGCCGGAGTCCACGTAGCTCCACCGTCACCACGCCGTCGTGATGCAGGAGCTCTCCCTCAACCTATCCTTCCTCCTTGCTGGATCAAGGCGTAGGAGACGTCATCGGGCTGCACGTGTGTTGAACGTGGAGGCGCCCTTGTTCGGCGCTTAGATCGGAATCCACCGCGATCTGAATCGCTGCGAGTACGACTCCACCAACCGTGTTCTAGTAACGCTTCCGCTTAGCGATCTTCAAAGGTATGAAGATGCACTCTCCCCTTACTCATTGCTGGTTTCTCCATAGATATATCTTGGTGATCGTAGGAAATTTTTTGATTTACTACTACGTCTCCCAACAGTGGCATCATGAGCTAGGTCTATGCGTAGAATCTATGCACGAGTAGAACACAAGTTATTGTGGGAGTTGATCTTGTTAATTTTCTTACCGTTACTAGTCTTATCTTGATTCGGCGGTATTGTGGGATGAAGCGTCTCGGACTAACTTTACACGTACGCTTACATGAGACCAGTTCCACCGCCTGACATGCACTTGTTGCATAAGGTGGCTAGCGGGTGTCTGTCTCTCCCACCTTAGTCGGATTAGATTCGATGAAAAGGGTCCTTATGAAGAGTAAATAGCAATTGGCATATCACGTTGTGGTTTTGGCGTAGGTAAGAAACGTTCTTGCTAGAAACCAGCAGCCACGTAAAAACTTGCAACTACAAATTAGAGGACGTCTAACTTGTTTTTGTAGCATATGCCTTGTGATGTGATATGGCCAAAGGATGTGATGTGATGCATTGTGATGTATGAGATTGATCATGTTCTTGTAATAGGATTCATGACTTGCATGTCGATGAGTATGACAACCGGCAGGAGCCATAGGAGTTGTCTTATTTTATTGTATGACCTGCGTGTCAATCATAAATGCCATGTAATTACTTTACTTTATTGCTAATCGTCAGCCATAGTAGTAGAAGTAATAGTTGGCGAGACAACTTCATGAATACACGATGATGGAGATCATGGTGTCGCGCCGGTGGCAGTGATGATCATGGTGCCCCGAAGATGGAGATCAAAGGAGCAAGATGATATTGGCCATATCATGTCACTATATTGATTGCATGTGATGTTTATCATGTTTACATCTTATTTGCTTAGAACGACGGTAGTAAATAAGATGATCTCTCAACAAAATTTCAAGTAATGTGTTCACCCTAACTGTGCACCGTTGCTAAGGATCGTTGTTCCGAAGCACCATGTGATGATCGGGTGTGATAGGTTCTAACGTTCGCATACAACGGGTGTAAGCCTGATTTACACACGCGAAACACTTAGGTTGACTTGACAAGCCTAGCATGTACAGACATGGCCTCGGAACACAGAAGACCGAAAGGTCGAACATGAGTTGTATAGTAGATGCGATCAACATGGAGATGTTCACCATGGATGACTAGTCCGTCTCACGTGATGATCGGACACGGGCTAGTTGACATGGATCATGTATCACTTGGATGACTAGAGAGATGTCTATCTAAGTGGGAGTTCATTAAATAATTTGATTATGTGAACTTAATTATCATGAACTTAGTCTAAAATTGTCTTTACAATCTATATTGTAGATCCAATGGCCAACGCTAATGTCACCCTCAACTTCAACGCGTTCCTAGAGAAAACCAAGTTGAAAGATGATGGAAGCAACTATGCGAACTTGGTCCGTGGCTTGAGGATCATCCTCATAGCTTCAAAAAGATTGTATGTCCTTGATGCACCGCTAGGTGACGCACCCATTTTCCCAACACATCAAGACGTTATGAACGCTTGGCAGTCACGCTGCAATGATTACTCCCTTGTTCAGTGCGGCATGCTTTATAGTTTAGAACCAGGGCTCCAAAAGCGTTTTGAGCAACACGGAGCATATGAGGTGTTCCAAGAGCTGAAATTGGTTTTCCAAGCTCATGCCTGGGTCGAGAGATATGATGTCTCCGACAAGTTCTTTAGTTGTAAGATGGAGGAAAACAGTTCTGTTAGTGAGCACATACTCAAAATTTCTGGGTTGCACAACCGCTTGACTCAGCTGGGATTTAATGTCCCGGATGACTCGGTCATTGACAGAATCTTCTAGTCGCTTCCACCTAGCTACAAGAGCTTTGTGATGAACTACAACATGCATGGTATGGAGAAGTCCATTCTTGAGTTGTACTCGATGCTGAAATCAGCGGAGGTCGAGATCAAAAAGGAGCATCAAGTGTTGATGGTGAATAAGACCACTAGTTTCAAGAAAGGCAAGGGTAAGAAGAACTTCAAGAAGGTTAGCAAATATGTTGCCGCGCCCGGTAAGCAAGTTGACGGGAAGAAGAACAAGCATGGACCCAAGCCTGAGACTGAGTGCTTTTATTGCAAGGGTACCGGTCACTGGAAGCGGAACTGCCCCAAGTACTTAGCGGATAAGAAGGCCGACAACGTTAAAGGTATATATGATATACTTGTTATTGATGTGTACCTAACCAGCGCTCGTAGTAGCTCCTAGGTATTTGATACCGGTGCAGTTGCTCACATTTGTAACTCCAAGCAGGAGCTGCGGAATAAGTGGAGACTGGCAAAGGACGAGGTGACAATGTGTGTCGAGAATGGTTCCAAGGTCGATGTGATCACCGTCGGCATGCTACCTCTACATCTACCTTCGGGATTAGTTTTAAACCTGAATAATTGTTATTTAGTACCATCTTTGAGCATGAACATTGTATCTGGATCTCGTTTGATGCGAGATGACTACTCATTTAAATCTGAGAACAATGGTTGTTCTATTTATATGAGAGAAATATTTTATGGTCATGCCCCGCTGGTCAATGGTTTATTTTTAATGAATCTCGAACGTGATGTTACACATGTCCATAGTGTAAGTACACACGGATCTGAATGTCTCAGACCCGTTGACTAAAACCTCTTTCACATGCAAAAGCATGATCGAACCCCGGAACTCATTGGGTGTGAGATTCATAACAAACCACATGGCGATGTGAGCTAGATTATTGACTCTAGTGCAAGTGGGAGACTGCTGGAAATATGCCCTAGAGGCAATAATGAATTAGTTATTATCATCATAATAATCGTTTATTATCCATGCTACAATTGTATTGATCGGAAACTCAGATACATGTGTGGATACATAGACAACACCATGTCCCTAGTATGCCTCTGATGGACTAGCTCATTGATCAAAGATGGTTAAGGTTTCCTAGCCATGGACATGAGACGTCATTTGATAACGGGATCACATCATTAGGAGAATGATGTGATGGACAAGACCCAAACTATAAACGTACCATATGATCGTGTCACTTTATTGCTACAGTTTTCTGCATTTCAAGTGTCTGTTCGTATGACCATGAGATCATGCAACAAACTGACACCGGAGGAGTACCTTGTGTGTATCAAACGTTGCAACATAAATGGGTGACTCTAAAATGGTTGGAAATATGCCCTAGATACAATAATAAAATGTTTATTATTATATTTCCTTGTTCATGATAATTGTTTATTATCCATGCTATAATTTTATTGATTCGAAACACATTGCATGTGCGGATATATAGACAACACTTTGTTCCTAGTGTGCCTCTAGTAAACTAGCTCGTTGATCAAAGATGGTCAAGGTTTCCTAGCTATTTACATGAGTTGTCATTTGATAATGGGATCACATCATTAGGAGAATGATGGGATGGACAAGACCCAAACTATAAATGTAGCATATGATCGTGTCAGTTTATTGCTACAGTTTTTTGCATGTCAAGTATATGTTCCTATGACCATGAGATCATGCAACTCACGGACACAGGAGGAGTGCCTTGTGTGTATCAAACGTTGCAACGTAACTGGGTGACTAGAAAGGTGCTCTACATGTATCTCCGAGGGTGTCTGCTGGGTTGGCATGGATCAACACTGGGATTTGTTACTCCGTGTGACGGAGAGGTACCTCAAGGCCCACTCGTTAATATAACATCACAATAAGCCTTGCAAGAAATGTGACTAAGTGTTAGCCACAGGATCTTGTGTTACAGAACGAGTAAAGAGACTTGCCGACAATGAGATTGAACTAGGTATGGAGATATCGACGATCGAATCTCGGGCAAGTAACATACCGAAGAACAAAGTGAACATCATACGGGATTAAGTGAATCCTTGATATAGAGGTTTGACCAATAAAGATCTTCGTAGAATGTGTAGGAATAAATATGGGCATCCAGGTCCTGCTATTGGTATTGACCGTAGAGGTGTCTCAGTCATTCTACATAGTTCTCGAACCCACAGGGTCTACACACTTAAGGTTCGGCGACGTTTCGGTAGTATAGAGTTATGTATAGTGGTGACCGAAGGTTGTTCGGAGTCCCAAATGAGATCTAGGACGTCATGAGGAGCTCCAGAATGGTCCGGAGGTAAAGATTGATATATACGAAGTCTTGTTTTGGTCACTGGAAAAGTTTCGGGCTCATCGGTAGTGTACCGGGAGTGCCGGGAGGGTACCGGTGGACCATCGGGAGGGGTATTTCGACCCAAGAGGCTACATGGGCTGTGGGAGAAGGAATACCAGCCCTTAGTGGGCTGGTCAAAGTCCCACATAAGGCCCATGCGGCTAGGGAAGAAAACCCAAGGTGGAAAGAAGGCCTAAGTGGAAAAAAGGAAGGAGTCCTAATCCTACTAGGAGTGAAGGAGGAGGAGGACTCCCTCCCACTTCGGCCGAAGCAAAGTGCTGGCCCCTTGGGGGCCAAGCTTCCTCCTCACCTCCTCCTATATATACTAGAGGTTTGAGGGTTTTTTGGACACAGAAAACAGCCACGTGCTACCTCTCCTCTAGAGCGCAGTTTCTCCTCTCGATCGGTTTTCAGCGGTGCTTAGGCGAAGCCCTGCTGGAATAACTCCACCACCATCGCCGCAACACCATCATGTAGCCGGAGAACTCATCTACCTCTCCGCTCCCTCTTGCTAGATCAAGAAGGCGGAGATCGTCATCAAGCCGTACGTGTGCTGAACGCGGAGGTGTCGTCCGTTCGGCGCTAGATCGGGACAGATCGTGATTGGATCGCGGGACGCTCGGCGATTTGGATCGCGAAGACGTTCGACTACATCAACCACATTTCTTAACGCTTCCCGCTTAGCGATCTACAAGGGTATGTAGATCCACTCTCCCCTCTCGTAGATGCTCATCTCCTAGATTGATCTTGGTGAAGCATAGGAATTTTTTTGTTTCTCATGCAACGTTCCCCAACACTTATGGTAACAAACTCATAGCCAAAATCTGAGGCAAAACTCTTGTTAATTTTTCATTGACTAGCGGATCCCTCATGTAGCGACCCGATCTCAAGGGATCGGAGTCTCTACGCTTAAGTGTCATCCGTGGATCAGTATGCTGACACACATAGTACTTGAGGATTTACAACAGAGTTCAATCACACATTTATTACATCAAGAATCCTCAAAGAGTATTTATTAAAATAATGTGGCCTAAGGCCAAGTAAATAAAATAACGCGGAAGCAAAAAAGTGTAACGAGTCCAACAAATCCACGAGCAAGTTGAGCGCAGAACAACGACCTATCGCACCTTATTCGTCGTCGGATAAATCTGCAACATGATAAGTTGCAGCCGTGTAGGTCAGTACATGGAATGTACTGGCAAGTCACATCATAAAGTGTAATGAGCCTACATAGTACATACAATTTGCCCAGTGGAAAGCTCTAAGTTTAGTTTTGCATAAAGCTAGTTTATCCCTATCAAAAATAATTGTTCTACTTCTACAAATATCATAAGTCTGAGATGATGCCCATCTCAATCATTCCAAAAAAATTGTACCCAGTTGATTAGTTAAGAGTGATGAGATCTCCCTACATTTCCAGTACTAAAAGCCAAGTTGTCCATGAACGGGGACACAACTAATGGATTAGATTTTAACTCTGCAGAGGTTGCGCACTTTCCCCACAAGACTCGACCATCTCCTTGATCGGAAGATCGAGGCATAGTCTTTCGATAGCATTTCCCCTAACCCACGGATAGGCCGGTACACCTACATCATCTACATCTGCTAGCCTATCCCGAAAGAGGTCACACCATCTACTCAACTAAGCCAGAGCCCATATTGGCTTGCGGCTGCACATGGAAACTTTTAGACATGAAAATAAGGTTGATCCCTTCGAGCCTGGGTGGACGGACCACTAGTGTGCACTCCCATGGATTCCCATGAATGCTCCCACTGTACTTCGCCACCATACAAACCAATTTCCACCCAGGTAGTTCATTAGAGTTGGTCCTAATTACTACTTTGTCACTCACATCTCAAGGTGATAACACTCCCCAATCCATGTCTACTTTGGTGAAGCATTGCAACATAACACGATGGCGACAAAGTTGGTACGGTTCAGACCTACCTCAAATGAACTACTAGGTGCAAGCATAGCCCTCGGGCATAAATTCTACCATGCAATCCTACAACAAAGGACTACGTGCATATATAAAACATAGGTAAAAACAGATATGATCAAAATGTATCTTGCCTTCGTGCTGGGAGTGAAGTTCTAGGGAGTGGTAGTATTCTGCTTCGCACTCCGGACAATCTATCACAAAAGTAAATAAACACACATAAACAAGCATTCGTACAATTCAAAGAAAACATGCAACAAAATATTTGCAAAAGCCAAATAAAATCCGAAATTTTTCAAAGTATAAATAGTGTTCAAAATTCGTGACGTGCACTAGTGTTCCTACAAGGCATCCTAGTAAAATTATGGTGAACAGAAAATAATTGTGTAGGATATATCGTGGCAAAAGTTCATGGCAAAGGATTTAGTTCGTGTGACGTGGCGCAAAAAAATCACTTCAAATGGGTATACCGTTTGGAAGATATGGCCTAATGAAATTTAAATTCAAATCGGAAATAATTTCAAATCTGAACTTGCAAAAGTTTGCAATGATGGCTTCTCTGGTTAGGAATATTCGAGACGAAAATTTAGCCACTGGTTTCATCTCGTTTCGATCTACGGTTAAAAAGTTAAGGTTGTTTGAAGTTTTGAATTAAATCTGAAAAAACCCTGCTATAGGAACGTTTCTGAAAACGTTAAAGTATGAACGTTCGCAGCTAGAGCGTGATGTGGATGGCTCTGATTTGCTGGCTGCGTTTGCCGCGGCAGCTACGCGGTGAACATTCGCGAAATAGGTAGGTTCAGCTAAACTAAAAGAAAACCGACGTTTGGTTCAAATAAACCGCACGGTTTAGATCAAAACGCGGTTAACCGCGTACCTCTTCGGTCTAATAAAAAAACCTAATCTAATCTACAGAACGAACAGAGGAGCGGCGAGAGCTTACAGAGGCGAGGCCTGGCCCTCGGTAGGAAGCTGGTCGGCGGCGGGGCGGCGGCTCCGGCGGGCTCCGACGTGGGCGAGGTAGGCGGGGAGGTGCGGCTTGGCGAGGGCTGTCGAACGGTGGTGATAGCAGATGGCGGGGATGGTCGGAGGGAGGCGGCAAAGCTCCTGTGCTCCGGTGAACTCCGGGGACGCAGGTCATCGGGGCGGCGTCTCCGGGGCATCCTAGGGTAAACGAAGACATCATGGAGGTGCACAAGGACGAGGGGGTCCGATTCCCGCAAAGAAACAGGGCCAAGGTAGCTCACCGGTGGCATGGTACTCCGACGATCTAGCTCCAGCTGGCGAGATCCAAGTGGCAACTACGGTGGCTACGAGCGGCAAGAGATGGTGCGGGTTGGCTGAATGGAACAAGGACATCGAGGGGCTTTTATAGGCGCAACTGGCAGGGGCGGGGCTGCGGGATAAGCTCTATCCCGAGAGCTTCACCCGGGGGGTGCGGACACGCTCGCGTTGGTTTATCCAGCGGGTGTTGCGCGGGAGGTTGAAGACGATGGGGTCGGGCCCCACCTGACAGGCGTGTGAGAGAGGGAGAGAGAGAGAGTTGAACGCGGGGAGGGAGCGAACATTTTTTTTTGGTCGCTGCCTCCTGGCAGTGCTAGCGAGGAGCGCTCGCTCCTCGCATCGCACGCTAGACATCCCTAGCGCTGGCTTGGGCTGTGGTGGCCGTGGCTAGCTGGCTGGGCCTGGCCTGGCGAGCGGTGCCTACTTTTTTTTCTCTTTTTTTGAAAACGATTTGAGGTAAAACAAAGACCTCACATACACATAAATTAACAAAGATTGTTTTTTTCTAAAATCAATTCTAAATATATAGATCCTAGTGAACAATTTGTCCACCTCAAAAAGATTTTTAAAACTCTTTTTTTACTAATGCAATAGTTACGTTGATCAATAAAATAATTTTAAATGCAGCTTTAAAACACCAACATACTTTAAATACTTTCGCACTCATTTATATTTTGAGGAAGTCATATTATCCCCTCTCTATTATTTTATGTGAGTGGAAAACTTTGAACACCATAAACTCAAATGCAATAAATCATGAGATGCATTATGATGATCCTATTAACATCCTAATTTAATAAAATTGGGATGTTACAAAGTTACCCCCCTTAAGATGAATCTCGTCCTCGAGATTCGGGTTGGCCAGCAAAAAGGTGAGGATGGTCACGCTTGAGATCTTCCTCTCTTTCCCAAGTAGCTTCCTCCTCGGTGTGGTGACTCCACTGAACCTTGCAGAACTTGATGACCTTGGTACGAATCATCCTCTCGGCAGTCTCAAGAAGCTTAACAGGTTTCTCCTCACAAGTTAGATCGTTATCCAACTGAATTGCTTCTAGAGGCACTGTGTCTCTCAAAGGAATATCTGCCATCTGTGAATGACACTTCTTCAGTTGTTAAACATGAAACACATCATGAACTCCTGACAAACCCTCTGGTAGTTCCAACTTGTATGCAACTTCTCCTCTGCGTTTCGGAACTCTGTATGGCCCCACGAATCATGGAGCCAACTTTCCTTTGACTCCAAACCTCTTAATACCTCGAAGTGGAGACACTCGTAGATATGCTCTATCTCCCACTTCGTAAATCACTTCCTTGCGTTTAGCATCGACATAACTCTTCTATCTAGACTGAGCTATCTTAAGTCTATCATGGATCAACTTGACCTTCTCCTAAGAATCTCGAATCAAATCCGATCCAAACAATTTGCGATCACCAACTCCATCCCACATCAATGATGTTCTGCACTTCCTCCCATACAATGCCTCAAAAGGGGTCATCTGCAAACTGGCTTGATAGCTGTTATTGTATGAGAACTCTACGTAAGGTAAGTTATCATCCCAACTAGACCCGTAGTCTAGCGCACAAGCTCTCAACATGTCCTCCGGAATCTGATTCACCCTCTCTGTCTGCCCATCTGTCTGTGGATGGAAGGTTGTACTGAACTCTAGCCTAGTACCCAAAGTTTCATGTAGCTGATGCCAAAACTTTGAAGTAAACAGTGTTCCTCTATCTAATACAATGGTCCTCGGAACTCCATGCAGACATACAATCTTGGTCATCTATATCTTCACCAGCTTAGCACTTGTATAGGTAGTCTTCACGGGAATGAAGTGAGCAACCTTGGTCAAGCGATCAACAATCACCCAAATGGAATCATAACCTGAACAGGTCCTGGGTAATCCCATGATGAAGTCCATGCCAAGTTTATCCCATTTCCAATCAGGTATCGGCAATGGCTGAAGTAAACCTACTGGTTTCTGATGCTCTTCCTTTACCCTCTGACATACATCACATACTGCTACATACTCAGCAATTTCCCTTTTCATACCGGTCCACCAAAAACTTTCCTTCAAGTCCAAATACATCTTGGTGTTTCCCGGGTGTATCGAGTAGGGCGAATCATGAGCCTCCTAAAGAATCAACTTCCTGATCTCTGGATCATTGGGCACACAAATACGTTGCTCAAACCATATGGTCCCATGCTCATCCTCACGGAATCCTTCTGCCTTTCCTTTGCTGATCCTCTCCTTTATCTCAGCAATACCTTGATCCAAATTCTGAGCTTATTTGATCCTTCCCAACAAGGTGGACTGAACTTCGAGTGCGGCAACATAGCCTCTTGGAACTATTTCCAATTGGAGATCTCTAAGTTCATCAAACAACTCCTGAGGTAATCCTACTATGATAAGAGTGTTAACATAACTCTTACGGCTCAACACATCTGCCACGACGATGGCTTTTCCTGGATGATAATGCAAACTCATGTCATAATCCTTGATGATCTCCAACCATCTCCTTTGCCTAAGGTTCAACTCTTCCTGCGTGAAGATGTACTTCAAACTCTTGTGATCGGTGTAAACATCACATTGGTTCCCAATAAGGAAATGTCTCCAGGTCTTGAGTGCATGCACCACTGTTGCTAACTCCAAATCATGCGTGGCATAGTTCAACTCATGAGGTTGAAGCTGTCGTGAAGCATAAGCTACAACCTTTCCTTCTTGCATAAGCACGCCTCCAAGTCCTTGGCATGAAGCGTCGCAATACACCTGAAAATCCTTGTGTATGTTCGGCAGAATTAGCACTGGAGCTGTAACCAAACGTTTCTTCAACTCCTGGAAACTAGATTCACATTCCTCAGTCCAAATATACTTGGTGTCCTTATTCAACAACTCTGTCATGGGCTTTGCAATCTTGGAGAAATTCTCAATGAACCTCCGATAATATCCTGCAAGTCCAAGGAAACTACGGATCTCGCTAACTGAGGCCAGTGCCTTCCATTCTGTGACTGCTTCTACCTTGGAAGGGTCCACGACAATTCCTTCCCCTGACACAACATGTCCAAGAAATCCGACTTCCTTCAACCAAAACTCACACTTGCTGAACTTGGCATAAAGTTGGTGTTCTCTGAGCTTCTCTAGAACTAAGCGCAGATGTTCTACGTGCTCCTCCGCATTCTTGGAGAAAACCAATATATCATCAATGAATACCACAACAAACTTATCCAAGTACTCCATGAATACCTTGTTCATCATGCTCATAAAATAGGCAGGGGCATTAGTCAAACCAAACGACATGACTGTATACTCATAAAGCCCATACCTCGTGGTAAAAGTTGTCTTAGGTATATCCTTCTCACGGATCTTCAACTGATGATAACCCGATCGAAGGTCAATCTTGGAGAAAACACTAGCTCCTTCTAGCTGGTCGAACAAGTCATTGATCATTGGCAGCGGATACTTGTTCTTGATGGTCACCTCATTCAAAGAGCGATAATCCACACACATCCTCAAGGTTCCATCCTTCTTCTCCATTAAGAGTACTGGGGCTTCCCAAGGTGATGAACTCAGGCGAATATACCCCTTCTCCAGCAACTCCTCAATCTACTTCTTGACTTCCGCTATATCATTAGCGGGCATACTGTGTGGCCTCTTGGAGATAGGTTCGGTGCCTGGCGGCAACTCAATCAGGAACTCAATCTCTCGATCTGGCGGCATACCGGGTAACTCCTTTGGAAATACATCGGATAATCCTTCACCACCGGTACTTCTTGTTGGACAACTCCCGGTAGGGTCTTGGCTTGGTGGCATCCGTTGGGTTAGCATAGATGAGGTATAGAGAGAAATAGGCCTAAGGGAGAAACACTACCCATATGCAAATGATGGCAATAAAAATCCAAATCACTCCAATTCAATTCAATCAAAGAGTTCACATGAAACAAATCTAAGGTGAGCCATGTCACAAGATTTGACAAGGTCCCACAAATAAATAAATCAAATACTAATCGAATATCGAATCCTAATCTCTCATGGTGGTCCAAATCTACTCCTCATCGGAAGAGAGATCTATCATGTTGATGTCGGCTCCAGCGGCATCACTCTGTATCTCCTCATCGTCATCCTCATAGTCTTTGTCCTGACTGACTAGTCCCCGCAAGAGTGATCCTCTTGGAGATTCTCCCCGTTATCAAGCTTTTCCTCAGCTTCCTCCAACTGAAGCTTCAAGTCATCGAACTTATCCTGCAGCGCATCGAGCTCCTCCTCATGCTCTGCGCGAGCATTCTGAAGCTCTTCTTCCAGCTCGACCTTGTGGGTAGTCAGGTTGTGGGTGGTGACGAGGCTGTTGTCCATCTCTTCCTTCATCCTGGTGATGAGATCCTCCGGGTCCTCAATGTGTGAGGTGATGGTGCCGTCCTCCCTGCTGCGCACGACATCTCCATCCGAGTCACGACGCGCGTACATGACGTAGTTAGTCTTCCTGAGATCCTCGCGGTCGTACTGGTGGATGCACCCAAGTGCAAAGAGCGCAGCGATCCCTTTGCCAATGCCCCATGATCGTACTTCTATGTAGAAGTCGATCGGCTCGATGGCATTTCCAAAAGTTCGCCCTGGAATGTGGACGTCAATCCTCCAGCGCATCTCCTCAGGTAGAGTGGCTGTGAAGGTACCGGTGAAGCTGGGCAGGGCAATGTGCAGATATCCTGTGATATCCACGAGTTGTCTTCCAAAGGGCATGGTTGCGTCGGGCTGAGCAAACTCAACGATGGGGGTCGACATCTACAGTTTGAAAGAGAGGAGAAATTAGTAGTGAAGCAGGGAAAAGTATGAGACCAAAACAGGGGTATAAAACTGTTGTAAAATATGGTTTTTATCCTATGGCTTTCCATTTTCTAGGGTCGCGTCCTAAAGTCAACATGTGCTCTGATACCATCTCCTTGCGACCCGATCTCAAGGGATCGGAGTCTCTGTGCTTAAGTGTCAACCCTGGATCAGCATGCTGACACACACAGTACTTGAGGATTTACAACAGAGTTTAATCACACATTTATTACATCGAGAATCCTCAAAGAGTATTTATTACAATAATGTGGCCTAAGGCCAACTAAAACAAAATAATGCGGAAGCAAAAAAGTGTAACGAGTCCATCAACTCCACGAGCAAGCTGAGTGCAAAACAACGACCTATCGCACCTTCTTCGTCGTCGGATAAATCTGCAACATGATAAGTTGCAGCCGTGTAGGTCAGTACATGGAATGTACTGGCAAGTCACATCATAAAGTGTAACGAGCCTACATAGTACATGCAATTTGCCCGGTGGAAAGCTCTAAGTTTAGTTTTGCATAATGCTAGTTTTTCCCTATCAAAAATAATTGTTCTACTTCTACAAATATCATAAGTCTAGATGATGCCCATCTCAATCATTCCAAAAAAACTGTACCCAGTTGATTAGTTAAGAGTGATGAGATCTCCCTACATTTTCAGTACTAAAATCTCAAGTTATCCATGACCGGGGGACACGGCTAATCGATTAGATTTTAACTCTGCAGAGGTTGCGCACTTTCCCCACAAGACTCGACCACCTCCTTGATCGGAAGATCGAGGCATAGTCTTTCAATAGCATTTCCCCTAACCCACGGATAGGCCGGTACACCTACATCATCTACATATTCTAGCCTATCCCGGAAGAGGTCACACCATCTACTCAACTAAGCCAGAGCCCATATTGGCTTGCGGCTGCACACGAAAACTTTTAGACATGAAAATAAGGTTGATCCCTTTGAGCCTGGGTGGACGGACCACTAGTGTGCACTCCCATGGATTCCCATGAATGCTCCCACTGTACTTCGCCACCATACAAACCAATTTCCACCCACGTAGTTCATTAGGTTTGGTCCTAATTGCTACTTTGTCACTCACATCTCAAGGTGATAACACTCCCCAATCCACGTCTACTTTGGCGAAGCATTGTAACATAACACGATGGCAACACAGTTGGTACAGTTCAGACCTACCTCAAATGAACTACAGGGTGCAAGCATAGCCCTCGGGCATAAATTCTACCATGCAATCCTACAACGAAGGACTACGTGCATATATAAAACATAGGTAAAAACAAATATGATCAAAATGTAACTTGCCTTCGTGTTGGGAGTGAAGTTCTAGGGAGTGGTAGTATTCTGCTTTGCACTCCGGACAATCTATCACAAAAGTAAATAAACACACATAAACACGTATTCATACAATTCAAAGAAAACATGCAACAAAATATTTGCAAAAGCCAAATAAAATTCGAAAATTTTCAAAGTATAAATAGTGTTCAAAATTCGTGACGTGCACTAGCATTCCTACAAGGCATCCTAGTAAAATTATGGTGAACAGAAAATAATTGTGTAGGATATATGGTGGCAAAAGTTCATGACAAAGGATTTAGTTCGTGTGACGTGGTGCAAAAAGAATCACTTCAAATGGGTATACCGTTTGGAAGATATGGCCTAATGAAATTTAAATTCAAATCTGAAATAATTTCAAATTTGAACTTGCAAAAGTTTGCAGTGATGGGTTCTCTGGTTAGGACTATTCGAGACAAAAATTTAGCCGTTGGTTTCATCTCATTTCGATCTACGGTTAAAAAGTTAAGGCCGTTTGAAGTTTTGAATTCAATTTGAAAAAAAACTGCTAGAGGAACGTTTCTGAAAACGTTAAAGTATGAACGTTCGCGACTAGAGCATGATGTGGATGGCTCTGGTTTGCTGGCTGCGTTCTCCGCGGCGGCTACGTGGTGAACATTCGTGAAATAGGTAGGTTCGGCTAAACTAAAAGAAAACCGACGTTTGGTTCAAATAAACCGCACGGTTTAGATCAAAACGCGGTTAACCACGTACCTCTTCGGTCTAATATAAAAACCTAATCTAATCTACAAAACGAACAGAGGAGCAGCGAGAGCTTACAGAGGTGAGGCCTGGCCCTCGGTAGGAAGCTGGTCGACGTTGGGGCGGCGGCTCCGGCGGGCTCTGGCGCGGGCGAGGTAGGCGGGGAGGTGCGGCTCGACGAGGGCTGCCGAACGGTGGTGATGGCAGACGGCGGGAACAACTGGAAGGAGCAGAGGGAGGCGGCGAAGCTCCTGTGCTCCGGTAAACTCCGAGGACGTAGGTCGTCGGGGCGGCGTCTCCGGGGCGTCCTAGGGCAAACGAAGACGTCAGGGAGGTGCACAAGGATGAGGGGGTCCGATTCCCACAAAGAAATAGGGCCAAGGTAGCTCACCGGTGGCGTGGTACTCCGACGATCTAGCTCTGGCCGGCAAGATCCAAATGGCAACTGTGGTGACTACGAGCGGCGAGAGATGGTGCGGGTTGGCTGAATGGGACAAGGGCATCGAGGGGCTTTGATAGGCGCAGCTAGGAGGGGCGGGGCTGCGGGATAAGCTCTATCCCAAGAGCTTCGCCCGATGGGTGCGGACGCGCTCGCGCTGGTTTATCTAGCGGGTGTTGCACGGGAGGTTGAAGACGATGGGGCCGGGCCCCACCTAACAGGCGTGTGAGAGAGGGAGAGAGAGAGAGTTGAACGCGGAGAGGGAGCGAACATTTTTTTGGTTGCTGCCTCCTGGCGGCGCTAGCGAGGAGCGCTCGCTCCTGGCATCGCACACTAGCCAGCCCTAGCGCTGGCTTGGGCTGTGGTGGCCGTGGCTAGCTGGCTGGGCCTGGCCTGGGCAGCGGTGCCTACTTTTTTTCTCCTTTTTTAAACGATTTGAGGTAAAACAAAGACCTCACATACACATAAATTAACAAAGATTGTTTTTTTCTAAAATCAATTCTAAATATATAGATCCTAGTGAACAATTTGTCCACCTCAAAAAGATTTTTAAAAATCTTTTTTTACTAATGCAATAGTTACGTTGATCAATAAAATAATTTTAAATGCAGCTTTAAAACACCAACATACTTTAAATACTTTCGCACTCATTTATATTTTGAGGAAGTCATATTATCCCCTCTCTATTATTTTATGTGAGTGGAAAACTTTGAACACCATAAACTCAAATGCAATAAATCATGAGATGCATTATGATGATCCTATTAACATCCTAAGTAAAATTGGGATGTTACTCCTCATCAACAACCTCATGGTTCTCACCACCAAGTGAGTAATCCATTATATGCATGCTGGAGGTAGATGGAGATGGATGGGATTCCTCATGTAATTGAGTAATACGTCTCCAACGCGTTTATAATTTTTGATTGTTCCATGGTATTATATTATCATTCCAGGATAATTTTTGAGTAATTATTTGACAATTTGTACTATTTTTTAGCACTAACCTATTGACCCAGTGCCTACTGCAAGTTCCTGTTTTTTGTGTGTGTTTTGTTTCACAGAAATTCCAGATCAAACAGAGTCCAAATGCGATAACAATTTACGGAGATTTTTTTGGAATATATGTGAATTTTGGGAGTCGGGATCAACGCAAGACAATGCCCGAGGGCCCCACAAGCCAACATGTCGCGCCACTTGGGGGTGGCGCAACCTGATGGCTTGTGGCCAACCCTTAGGTTGGTTGAGGCTCTCCTCGTGCCGCAAGAAAGATATTTTGCGATAAAAATCCCCTCAAAATTTCATCCCGATCAAAGTTACGGATCTCTGGATATTTAAGAAACAGCGAAGGGGTCCAAAAACTGTCGTGAAAACAGGAGAGAAACAGAGAGAGATCTAATCTCGGAGGGGATCTTGCCCTCCGGGAGCCATGGCGGCCATGGATCTGAGGGTAAACCCTCCTCCCACCTAGGGAGGAGGCCAAGGAAGAATAAGGAGGGGTCTCTCTCCCCCTCTCTCCCGGTGGCGCCGGAGCGCCGCCAGGGCATCCATCGTGACAACGATCTACACCAACAACTTCGCCGCCGTCATCACCGGCACCATCACCTTCCCTCATCTATCTACAACGGTCCACTCCCCCGCATCCCGCTGTACCCCCTACTTGAACATGGTGCTTAATGCTATATATTATTATCTAATGATGTGTGGCTATCCTATGATGTTTGAGTAGTTCCTTTTTGTCCTATGGGTTGATTGATGATCTTGATTGATTTGAGTTTGTGTGGTTTATTTTGGTGTTGTCCTAAGGTGCTTTCCATGAGGCGCGCACATGAAATATTCACATTGGAGGGTGTTGCAATATGTTCATGATTCGCTTATAATGGGTGGCTAGAGTGAGATAAGTTTACACCCGAGTAAGGGGGTTGTTTACGCATCGGAGTAAAGGGGACTTGATGTTTAATGCTATGGTTGGGTTTTACCTTAATGATCTTTAGTAGTTGCGGATGATTGCTAGAGTTCCAATCATAAGTGCATATGATCCAAGTATGGAAAGTATGTTAGCTCATGCATCTCCCTCATGTAAAACTACAATAATGATTACCGATCTAGTTATCGTTTGTCTAGGACAATCTCGCAAATCCTATCACCACTTTTCCACAATCGCTATATTTACGTTATTGTTACTATATTAAAACATCACCTAACTTTTATTCCCACGTTCTTATTATCTTGCAAAACTATCCTTACACCTACAAAGTACTTCTAGTTTCTTTCCCGCAAAGTAGTTGCATACTTGTTATAGTTAAAGTAAGCATTAGCGTGCATAGAGTTGTACCGGTTGTCGATGGAACTTGAAAAAATATTAATTCCATCTTTAGCTCCTCATTGGCTTCGACACTCTTACTTATCGAAAAATGCTACACACGATCCCCTACACTTGTGGGATATCATCGAGTCAATTTGTTAGGGCTTGATCCCTAATATCCCATTATGTTCTGAGCTTGATGTTGCTATGACTTTGCTATGCTTAATGCATGTCACCAGGGCCCGAGTGCCATGATTTCAGATCTGGGTATATTATGTTTTCATAAATACATTTGAGTTCTCGATCCTATCTTGCAAGTTATATGCACCTATTATTGTTCCGATCGTAGCCACCAAGTGACAATAGTTGGGATACTCTTCAGGAATGGTTGTATTGAGGAGTTCATGTATTTACTATTTGCTAATGCTTTGTTCTAAATCTCTATTAAAAGGAGCATCTTAGTTACCCTTTTCCATTAGGACGCAGTTGCCACAGGATGGTAGGACAAAAGATGTCATGTACGTTCTTATCGCAAGCACGTATGACTATATACGAAATACATGCCTACATATAATTGATGATTTGGAGCTATTGTGTATCGCTCTAGGCTGTGAAGGTTACATTATGCATTTCATCTAAATATACATCGCTACTCCATGCCTATGCTTTCATAGTATTGTCTTTGCTCAGGCTACTATTACTGTTGTTGTTACACTTGCTACACAACTGCTATTGTTAATGTTATTATTGCTACTATCGTTTCCACTACTATATATTACTACGACACTAATAAATTGTTGCAAGGAAGTGACTTCTCAGGTGTGGCTGAACTCACAAATACAACAACCTAGAAGATGCATATTAAAGCTAGGTTGCAACAAGTAAGTAAAGAAAGGAAGTAACCGCAACTGAAGACATTCATGCAACTTTCAGAGTTTCCTCCTTTGGGGAAGGTATGTCTCCTCTAGAGAGCTGTGGCGGCACGATGCTCAGCAAGCGCCACAATGACTCACCTCACTCTCCTCTCAATTAATGTGTCCATGATTCCTACACAGTGATGCCAAAGAGACTGATTCCTGTGTATACACTTAACAAACGTAATTAGTCTCCTATATGTATTTTGTCATCAACATAAAAAAAATTTAAGGGCATGCTTGCACTTTCACCTGTTTTCGTGAGCAAAACAGACAATCATTACTCTTCGTTAGTCGTTAGGCACAAGCCTCGTGATTCCTCGTGCCCTACTTGAAATGTGGTACCAAGTTGTTATCCTAGGCCAGATGTGGTGTTTTAGTAAATACCTTTCTTGTGTTTAGATGTTGACTCGTGTTTTGAACTCCTTTACCAAATCTATTACCCATATTAATGAGAAATGCTACACTTATGGGCTGATTTCTACTGAATGAAGTTACGGGCTGATCTGTGAAACCTCGATTGGAAATCAGGAGGGGGGGAACCACACTGAAAAATTGGGGGGGGGAGATTGGTGGAGAGGAGTACGTAGGTGGTTTCCGTGGGATTTTGCCCGTAAGTGTAGAATTATTGCATACTAGTAGAACACACGTGCTTTGCTACGGACTGCAATGCATATAAATAAATTAATAATGATTAAGATTGTCTATAAGTCAAAGCTATTTTCTCTCATACGCCCAGGCGTGCACGAGTGCCTAGCGACCCCCCTAAAATCCAACCGTTTGGACAAACTGGGCTCCCCGTATATGGACCACAACAAATTTGGTTGCCTGGACTACCCGCCATGTTATCTCCGACAAGTGGGCCAAACATTTAAAACCTACCCCACAATGCACCATTTCCTTTACCTGCCAGACCCTACCCTTCCCATTCGATTTCCCACTAAAGTAGGACATTTCATGCTCGAATCCTCTCCATTGAAATCAGATGACTCTGGCATCTCCTTCGATGTGGCACCCTCTCTCCTTAACACCGTACTTTCCCACAGACCGCCAAGGAGGAGTCCTCCGTCAACCACCCCACTCTTCGCCCTGATCACCTTCCCCTGTATTTGTGTCGATCTGCCACCGCCATCATGGGAGGAGAGGCATGGGCGGTTATACCAATATAAGTACAATGACTCATGCAATTTAAGAATCGGACCCAAACAATGTCGACACCTTCTTGATTCACTCTTGCAGCCACCACATCCCTTTAATGTGTGCCTCCTTTGAAGATGGATAAGTGGAAGACGATGACGGCGACCTCTGCAGCGTGCACATGCGATGCCCCGTTGAGAGTGCGCTTGATCGACGTGATTCCTAGACCTGACGACCATGACTTGGTTGAGGCCTCTGGCTTTGGTGTGAGGTTTGGGCAGACGACCCCGACAATACGCACCCCTTCATGAAGTTGATAGGAGTAGCGATAATTGTTGCTAAGATGGTGGCTTCAGACTTATTGATGTATTATTACTTTGTAAGGTCTTGGTAAATAATAAATAATGGTTGTATGCATCATCCTGATGCAGAGGCCGGAGGCACCCCCCTTTTCGAAAGAAATACCTAATTATTTGCAATAGACAATGCTATTCAACAAGAAAATGATAATAGATATGTAGCAAAAGTGCGCTTCTTTGTCGTGTGGTCTATTGAAAGATAGAAATAATGTTTCCTTACCAATATATTCTCTGATCTTCATGTCATCAACGCCAACTAAGTGAAACCTTCTATTCGATCAACTCTGAGGATCTGATGTATAAATCCTCGTGGAGAGTTATAATCCTCTATGCTATCCGTGGCTCTGTTAAATGAAGCAGGTAGGTGAGTTTTACAGATGAATATGCTTAGATTCTACCTAATATGTTGTTGCGTGAAACAAGCAACACAATGTAACTGAAATCACGAATGTGCAATTCGTACTGTGGGTGGCTTTAGTGTTTCATTGTCAATGTCAACCAATCAAGTCCGTTCATCATTCGCGGAGAGCCTGATAAAATCAACAACATGTTAATTTCTTCCTCTATATGCGTGTATATTACCGTTGTGTTTGCAATGCACGTAGCCATGGATATTTACACCAGGATGATAATAATCACATGATACCAGACTCAACAAAGGTTCTTATCTTATCTTGCCTTAGTTTTGCTTCAAATCCCTGAAGATGGGTCCAGCGGCCAGGGCGCACCTTAGACGACCTCCCGTACGACGTGTCCGGGAGATAGACGACAT